>CM066228.1:9734799-10995052 GCA_033675125.1 Athetis lepigone | reverse complement strand
GTCCGGCGTGAAGTATCGCTTAACCTTGTTAAGGATGCCCAGCTTTTTTGCCGCAGTCAGTGCTTTGGACTCGATGAAAGTGCCGAAGTTGAGGTCAGAACTCAACTCCATGCCAAGCAGTTCAAGGCAGCCGGTTACATTTACAGATGCACCTCGGAAAGTAGGAACCAGGTCAAATGGGCTCCGTTTGGCGGAGAACAGACACGCTTGGGTTTTGGCGGCATTGAACTGCACTAGATTGTCATCGCCCCATTGGGACACACAACTCAAGGCAAAGTTCACTCGCTCGACCATGGTCTCTCTCTGTGAACGAATATCGTCCCTACTGTCTTTTGCGCTGGCCAGATATCTCTCTACAACAGTACTGTCATCTGCGTAACCGACTATGCTAGGATTTAGCATATCGTTTATATGAAGCAGGAATGGGGTTGCAGAGAGAACAGACCCTTGAGGAACACCGGCATGACCACTCTGATCGACCGTTCCGTCAAGAAGTCCGATACCCAGCTACAAAAGTCAGCCGGTATGCCATAAGCAGGAAGCTTGCTAAGGAGACTTGCGTGCCAAACCCTGTCAAAAGCCTTTGAGATGTCGAGCGAAACGGCAAGGGCTTCGCCGTTTTTCTCAATGGCTTCACCACAGCAATGTGTAACATACACTAGAAGATCCCCAGTAGACCGACCACGGCGAAAGCCATATTGCTGGTCATTGAGTAGATTGTTGTCTTCTAGGTATGCCAACAATTTGCTATTTAGTACCCTTTCCATGACTTTACAGAGCATGGAGGTGATGGCGATTGGTCGATAGTTACAGGGATCGGCACGGCTGCCCTTTTTGGGCACTGGCTGCACATTAGCAAGCTTCCAGGATTTTGGAACCGTTCTAGTTTGGAGAGAGAGCCGGTATAGACGTGTCAATGCAGGCGACAACTCAGGCGCACAGTTTGGGTTCAGATGACCGTATTTGAGTTGTCCCAGGATATTTATTTTATACAAAACATGCAAATTATAGGAGAGAAAGGCCAAGATTTTAAAAGATTGAGAAGCTAAGGCTAGTTAATTATAAGTCTTCCCAATTAAATACAATCTCTAGCACTACTGATTACTTTTTAATGCACTTTAAACAATTTACTTATGGTAAAGATTGCATCAGACTTTAATTTTTTGCAAATAGTGTTGATCAGGATTGTTATTATGAATTGTATGTAGTAAATAAATAAATCGTTTATTTCTCCTCACAAAATTACTTATGCTCAATACATGATGTTACGAATTGTTTGATAAAACTTACTAGTAATTAAAAAACAAACAACAAAATAAAGCAATTATACAATTGTGTCAAATTATCGCGTGAGCACTAATTCAATTCAATTCATTTATTCATTTTGTGAACACAGGTGATTAATAAACTGCTATAAAACTACAAAATGGTCTAATTATGCTTTTATCAGTAAACAAAGTAATTTCAATTTTACTATCTACTTGAAAATGCCTAACATGTGTCCCAACGCTCGTATTATGAACTTAATTAATTGTGTTTAGAATTAATTAAATAGATATTCTGACTTAATGTTTATTAATTATTAGTGGTTAATAAAAGTGGTTTCACGATTATGTTAGGTTTTTGGTCACTTTTCCTCACCCGTGGGTGATAGTGTGATGTTATATACTTAGTCTATGTGTTATTGTGTAAAAACTATTTTACTGTAAAGTTTCAACAGAAACCGTTCAGTATTTTTTGCGTAGGAGTTACAAATACCCACAAAAAGCTGTGGATGTATTCATTTTCACAGGACACACTCACAAGTCACAAACATTCACATCCGTACTTCCGTACTAATATTATAAATGCTAAAGTAACTCTGTCTGTCTGTCTCTTCTTCACGCCTAAACCACGTAACCGATTTGAATGAAATTTGGTACAGATATAGTCTAGGACCCGAGAAAGGACATAGGATAGTTTTCATCCCGGAAATCCCCTGGGAACGGGAACTATTAATCCACGCACACGAAGTCGCGGGCAAAAGCTAGTATAATTATAAATTACATCAGTATCGCCTTAAAGGTCATAGCTCATTACAGCCACCCGGCAGCCACTCCGCACCGACTATCGCCTCCTGCGGCTAGTATTCTTTATATGGATTTGTATGGGCATGCGCTCACTCACTATATCAACTCCGTAGCGTCACCGGATCGCCTCGGTTATAAGGCGAGTCGGTGCGGAGTGGCTGCCGGGTGGCTGTAATGAGCTATGACTTTTACACATACAAGGCAGATGTGTTATCCTTTTCTGCCAACATAGCTAGGTAATGACAATCTAAACCTGTCGTACATTCCATTACAGTATTATGGAGTTAACTGACAGTAATTATAACTTAAACACGCTATTGTTGGTTGAAGATAATAGGCCTTGTACGTAATTGTGTTAATTAACTTGAGCTGATTCTGGAATAAATAGGTGACGCAAGTTTGCAAACTTGAAAATAAAATAAAAAGGCCCATGTTTTATTGTGATAAATAAATAACCTATACTACTGTCATCGTCATAATCATAACTTTCTCCTCTTTAGCCTTTTTCCAACTATGTTTGTGTCGGCTGTCAGCCTCAGCGGAAGCTGGATATCAGTGTTTTACGTGAAGCGACTGCCTATCAGCCTTCCTCAGCCCAGTTAGTGAGCGGTACCTTGGTTAGACTTGTAAATCAATACTAATATTATAAAGCTAAAGAGTTTCTTTATTTGATTGGTTGAACGCGCTAATCTACTATTAGCACAGATTAATAAATAGTTACTACGTAACAGATACTTCACTCCAATACAAAAACCAAAATACCTACGCTATAATAGCCTACAAAATCATAATAATAATACCACTTGTTTGCAGCAAGGAGAAATGTACCATAATTAAGTACGCACAAAGAGAGTTGAGATTCTTTTGCCCGCCGCGCGACTAACGTGTGTGCGTGTCGTCCAGCAAATCTGCTAGGGTTATACGTATGATGACAATGGGAATAAAACGAATGTTTTAGAAAAACAATTAATATTTTATTTGTTGTTCAAATATTTTTTAGTTTGATAAATTGACTGATGCGATATTTTTCGTTCCTTGAATTCCCGACTAATATATTTTAGTGTCGAAAATATCCAAAACCGCGTGAATAATTTTGATAAATAATCAAAAGGGAAACAAGAGAATTGGGAAACAGGGGAATTGCACAATAATCACGTAACAATTACGTGGTTTCGGCATTTAGATAGTCAGCGCTGTACTCGTGACGCGCGAGCACTCAGCCGGGCACGCGACAGCCCGGTGTTCGTTGTATCGTCGACGATACGCGAAGCGGTAGGCATAAAACGCGTGGCCTTGAGCGAGTGACGGACGCCTGCTATTAGTCCGAATTTATAAATATTTGTTTTGGATACCTCATTTACCGAGGAAGGTCTATAAAGGATTATGAACTTTTTGCTACAACCTACACGAGCGGAACCGCGGAAGATAGCTAGTAACCTATATTACTGTAAAGTTAGAACTACTATGTAGCAAACATCCATAATCCTCCACTTAAAGAAGGCGGCGGGCATTGCTGCTGCTGGCTGCCCAAGACCAGAATGACTCAAACTCGCTCTGGAGGATCCACGTTCAAGAATGGACGGCTATAGGCTGATGTGATTTTGACAACCTCGCAAGCCAAGTCAAAATACCTGTCTTTGCATATCTTTCTCAGCTTTCATGAGCTTTCAAATTATTACAATTTGTACTTCAATATAATTTTTATTGCGTACGTAAATTATTTTACCACATCTTGGATGTTTGGGGCTCATTAGCGGTATCAGCATTAATATATGTATACTTTTTATGTTACACCATTTAGTGGCTTTTTTGCGTTTATTCAATAAAAACGGTTTTTGTTTTGCAAAACAGTTTTGTATTTAGGGCGTTGCAAACGTTTAAGGAGTAAGTAAGACCATAAGACAATATTTAACATGAGTAAATTCGTGAACAACTTAAATTGCAAGATTGATTCATCGTTTCAAAAAACCTTCCTCTATTCACAAAAAAAGTACTGAAAAGCCTAAAGGTTCTACAGCGCTCTGTTTTTACATTGAAAAGTCAGATAGTACTGAGGCTCGTAAAAGAGAAGAAACATGCCAAGTGCGAGTCGAAGTCGAACACGTAAGGCTCCGTATCACCATAAAACATCAACACGCGAAAAAAATACCTTTCTCATGTAGGGACGCTAAATTTTTTACTTTATTTTTATTTTTACTCTAGTTGTCAACAGACACATTGTCCAGTCTTGATTCCACACAAATAAATTCTAGAAAATTAGGGACGGTGAATATTTCTGCTATTTGGAAATTATCCAGACGACTTTTTTAGATTTTGTCAAATCACACACCATCAAAGCCTTCCTAGGACTTCTACGAATATTTGAAAATAAAAATTACTGATTTACTTAGTTGTGGCATCGATACTGTTCAATTTACCGCCCTTCCGGGTCGAGTACATCTGAGTGACCGCCAGCTTAGACTAGCCTGGCGGGTACTGGCTTACCTCGAGGCGACTGACCCCCATTGGTCCACCCAGTTCTTAAGTCTTAAGTTTTGCGTTTAGCAATATATTTGGCCATTTTTTTTTTATTTGCCTACCTAAGTAGATATTTTGTTTGTGTTTATAGCGAACATACACTTCAGGTATCGACTTATTACAGTTCTAAAGATACAGCCCTGTGACCGTTAGACAGATAGGGAATTCTCAGTAAAAGGTTCCTTAGCATCCTTTGCCTACACAAAACCCTACAAAGGAGCAAAAAGCCCGAGGATGGCAGCAAAGCCTAATTATGGAAACTGTGGAAAACCGTCGCGAGCGCTAATTAGTCCTTTTGCTAGCTTTACTGTGGTTTTTGTGATATTTTCGGTTTTCGGCAATGAGTAGTTGATTCTGTTCCAAATTAACCCAAATCTCTTTGTATGCAAACCAACCTCTGACACGTTGAAGTTTATGGGCCCGTGTAAATAAGTAATATGTAAAATCCGTTATTTAGTAAGTAGTAGAAATGTAAATGATTAATTTCTAGTTTAGTTTAAGTATCCACTACTATACTTAAAAAGCACAAAGTTAAAGAACTCCCTCTCGAGAAGTCCCTCCCTCTAAAGAATTTCAGGTAATATTGGTATATTGAAAATTATTTTAATGTTCGCATGGGTGTTATTAAGGTCGCGGAATGTTTATAATAGTTACCGTGACCCTGGAACATAAAGGGCAATCGAAGGAACATGAGTGGGTTTTAGTCAGTAAAAGTCTGACACGCCCTCACGCCGCACCCAGGACGGGAGCAGTCATTTGATGATTTCCCACTCACCGAAAAAAAAGGGTGTAAATCCATAAAAATCGCGAATTGGTTTGACTGTCAAATGCATGTATAGACATAAACCATCCTCTTGATCATCTTTCTATTAAAAAACCGCGTCAAAATCCGATGCGTAGTTTTAAAGATCGCAGCATACATAGGTTTAGACAGAGGAGAGCAACTTTGTTTTATCCTCCATACTAATATTATAAACTAGCTTCTGCCCGCGGCTTCGCTCACGTTAGAAAGAGACAAAAAGTAGCCTATGTTACTCTCCATCCCTTCAACTATATCTACTTAAAAAATCACGTCAATCCGTCGCTCCGTTTTGCCGTGAAAGAAAGACAAACAGACAGACAGACAGACAGACAGACACACTTTCCCATTTATAATATTAGTATGGATGGGAAAGTGTGTCTGTCTGTCTGTATGTTTGTCTTTCTTTTACGGCAAAACGGAGCGACGAATTGACGTGATTTTTTAAGTGGAGATAGTTGAAGGGATGGAGAGTAACATAGGCTACTTTTTGCCTCTTTTTAACGCGAGCGAAGCCGCGGGCAAAAGCTAGTACTATATAATGACTAGCTGTTTGACCCGGAGTTATACAACACTAAAATTATTCGAAAGAGTACTTCTTGAAATTAGCGCGTTCAAACAAACAAACTTTACAGCTTTATAATATTAGTATAGACAAGGATGCGGAAGCAAATGTCTAGCTGTTTATCACATCCATACGGCTTATCGTACTTAATTAAATTAGTCTTATAGGTGAAGTAGAATGTAGAAGGAAATGACCTATCAACTATTTAGTTCAGGATAACAAAAGTACCACCCACTGACAATTGTCATCATTCTGTTCCCTGAGTAAATAACAACTTATAAATTAATCGTTAATAAAGTAGGTGACTGGTGGTTCAGATTCTTTGTTTGATTCTGTTTAAATTGTGTAGATTTCTGTTGTACATTTTTAATTAATTTATACTAATAATATAAAGCTGAAGGGTGCTTTTGTTACAAAAACACGTGACACTAATTAGGTTAGATAAAATTATTCCATACTTCCATACTAATATTATAAATGGGAAAGTGTGTCTGTCTGTCTGTCTGTCTGTCTGTTTGTCTTTCTTTCACGGCAAAACGGAGCGACGGATTGACGTGATTTTTTAAGTGGAGATAGTTGAAGGGATGGAGAGTAACATAGGCTACTTTTTGTCTCTTTCTAACGCGAGCGAAGCAGAAGCAGAGAAGAGAGCGCAGAAGCTAGTAAACAAATAAAGCTGAAGCTGTTAGCCCCTCATCTGGCGATTGATATAGTTTGTCGACCAGGCCAGTTGAGTGAACCACAACCATAGCACATATAAAACAATAAAATGACATTGATCATCAGGGTCAATTTCGCGTGGCAGTAATGACACCTGACATTAATGACAGTTGTCAAATTGACATTTCGCCAGACCACAGGTTAGATTAAATTAATGTTTTTAAACTATTGAAAGTAATTAAAACGCAAAAGGAACTAAAAAATATACCCCAAATATTTCTGTGTAGAGTTATGAGTTTCCGCTACGTATAACCAGTATCTATTGCCTTATTTTACCCTCACAATTCAGGCTATCATATACAAAAGCATTATTCCAATCCAACTAGCAATTCCAGAGATTTATCCGATTAAACAAACAAAATACTTCTTCATTAATCGTATTAGTATACATAACTTAATCGATTCTCAATGTATTGCATAATAATCGAGTATACATAATTTGTAATTCTTTGCTCGCTCATAGGCTTGCATGAGGGAGGTACATGCAGTGTAAATAAAATTAAATTACCCATCAATCGTATCGTGTACAATAATAAAGTTAGATAGTGGGTAGACACGCGATTGACAATAGAAAATATTAGTTCAGAAGGTAAAGTGTTCACAAACATCAGAAACTGTAAAAAAGTGGTTTATGGCTTGTATACAAACTTAACTAAATCTAGGATAAGTGCATCTTTCTCTTTCCATTTCTTAAAGAAAAGGACAGGAGATACATTTTAGTTTAACTACAGCAACAGCAGCAACATATATATATAAAAGAAAGTCGTGTTAGTTACACATTTTATAACTCAAGAACGGCAGAACCGATTTGGCTGAAAATTGGTGGGGAGGCAGCTTAGGACCAGGGAACGGACATAGAATAATTTTTATCTTCTTTTTTTAGTAACCGAAAATCCGTACTAATCCATACTAATATTATAAATGGGAAAGTGTGTCTGTCTGTCTGTCTGTCTGTCTGTCTGTCTGTCTGTCTGTTTGTCTATCTTTCACGGCAAAACGGAGCGACGGATTGACGTGATTTTTTAAATGGAGATAGTTGAAGGGATGGAGAGTAACATAGGCTACTTTTTGTCTCTAAAATTGCGAGTAAGATAGATTAAAACAACAATTCCATTTTCCCATATAAAAGTTGTCCATGTTCTGTTGGATGTCGTTGTCATAGTAACCGGCAAATCAAGTGTCAAAACAGTTACAACCATAGAGGTTACAACCCGTCAAACCTGACACAAATAAGTAATGTTTAATAGTTTTCAAAATACGAATGGAATCATTTTCTTAGATCCAAATCATGCAAATAAAAGCCATTTAATACGGTTTGAAATAACAAAAAGGCGTGTATTATGCTGTAAAAAATAATACTGTAACAGCTTTTCTTATTTCCAACGTACAAAAATAATATTAAGATAAAAAAAATATCTAGATTTAAAATATTTACTAGCCTTCGCCCGGCGCTTCGCGCCCGCGTGGATGTCGAACTTCTACCTACTATTTTAACCCTTTAGGGCTATTTTTTATATTCTTCACAAAGAATAAACCCTCCAAGTTTAATGTATTTAGTTAGTTATTGTTATATATTAACAAACACGTTGATATCAGGCAGTGAGTTTACTATTATATACATACTAGATGACCCGGTGAACTTCGTATCACTTACCTATTAGGTAATGTAAACAAAATTTATTTAAACCATATCACCTTTATTCATAAAAGATTTGTATCGCTTCCCCCCCCCCCCCCCACATTATCACAATCTAGATTCACGTGTATATGAGTGGCCTAATAGTAGTTTAGTAATCTGGCAATACTGTCATTGTCGCTGTCACCTAACTTTTGAAGAAAAGATCGTTGAAAGGAAATGTTATGAAATGGGCTTTTAGTTTTAAAAAAAAGTCCAGGATGGCCATACAAAAACAAAAAAAATATTAAAAGCACCATTATTTAATCAATACATCAATACATATACTAAAATCATTATATCATAAAATCAATCCATACTAATATTATAAATGGGAAAGTGTGTCTGTCTGTCTGTCTTTCTTTCACGGCAAAACGGAGCGACGGATTGACGTGATTTTTTAAGTGGAGATAGTTGAAGGGATGGAGAGTAACATAGGCTACTTTTTGTCTCTTTCTAACGCGAGCGAAGCCGCGGGCAGAAGCTAGTAAACAAATAAAGCTGAAGCTGTTAGCCCCTCATATGGCTAAAGTATAGTCTGTCGACCAGGCCAGTTGAGTGAACCACAACCGTAGCACAGATAAAACAATAAAATGACATTGATCATAAGGGTCAATTTCGCGTGGCAGTAATGACATCTGACATTAATGACAGTTGTCAAATTGACAATTCGCCAGACCACAGGTTAGATAAAGTTAATGTTTTTAAACAATTTAAAGTAATTAAAACGCAAAAGGAACTAAAAAATATACCCCAAATATTTTTGTGTAGAGTTATGAGTTTACGATACGTATAACCAGTATCTATTGCCTTATTTTACCCTCACAAATCAGGCTATCATATACAAAAGCATTATTCCAATCCGACTAGCAATTCCAGAGATTAACCCGATTAAACAAACAAAATACCTCTTCATTAATCGTATAAGTATACATAACTTAATCGATTCTCAATGTATTGCATAATAATCGAGTATACATAATAATCGAGTAACTATACATAATTTGTAATTCTTTGCTCGCTCATGGGTTTGCATGAGGCACATGCAGTGTAAATTAAATTAAATTACCCATCAATCGTATCGTGTTCAATAGTAAAGTTAGATAGTGGGTCTAGACACGCGATTGACAATAGAAAATATTAGTTCAGAAGGTAAAGTGTTCACAAACATCAGAAACTGTAAAAAAGTGGTTTATGGCTTGTATACAAACTTAACTAAATCTAGGATAAGTGCATCTTTCTCTTTCCATTTCTTAAAGAAAAGGACAGGAGATACATTTTAGTTTAACTACAGCAACAGCAGCAACAGACTAGCTTTTGCCCGCGACTTTGTCCGCGTTGATTAATAGTTCCTGCTCCCGGGGGATTTCCGGGATGAAAACTATCCTATGTCCTTTCTTGGATCCCAGACTACATCTGTACCAAATTTCATTCAAATCGGTTCAGTGGTTTAAGCGTGAAGAAGAGACAGACAGACTAGAGTTACTTTCGCATATATAATACTAGCTTTTGCCCGCGGCTTCGCTCGCGTTAGAAAGAGACAAAAAGTAGCCTATGTTACTCTCCATCCCTTCAACTATCTCCACTTAAAAAATCACGTCAATTCGTCGCTCCGTTTTGCCGTGAAAGAAAGACAAACATACAGACAGACAGACAGACAGACACACTTTCCCATTTATAATATTAGTATGGATTGATTTTATGATATAATGATTTTAGTATATGTATTGATGTATTGATTAAATAATGGTGCTTTTAATATTTTTTTTGTTTTTGTATGGCCATCCTGGACTTTTTTTTAAAACTAAAAGCCCATTTCATAACATTTCCTTTCAACGATCTTTTCTTCAAAAGTTAGGTGACAGCGACAATGACAGTATTGCCAGATTACTAAACAACTATTAGGCCACTCATATACACGTGAATCTCGCTTGTGATACTGTGTGGGTGGGGGGGGGGGAATCGATACAAATCTTTTATGAATAAAGGTGATATGGTTTAAATAAATTTTGTTTACATTACCTAATAGGTAAGTGATACGAAGTTCACCGGGTCATCTAGTATGTATATAATAGTAAACTCACTGCCTGATATCAACGTGTTTGTTAATATATAACAATAACTAACTAAATACATTAAACTTGGAGGGTTTATTCTTTGTGAAGAATATAAAAAATAGCCCTAAAGGGTTAAAATAGTAGGTAGAAGTTCGACATCCACGCGGGCGAAGCCGCGGGCGAAGGCTAGTAAATATTTTAAATCTAGATATTTTTTTTATCTTAATATTATTTTTGTACGTTGGAAATAAGAAAAGCTGTTACAGTATTATTTTTTACAGCATAATACACGCCTTTTTGTTATTTCAAACCGTATTAAATGGCTTTTATTTGCATGATTTGGATCTAAGAAAATGATTCCATTCGTATTTTGAAAACTATTAAACATTACTTATTTGTGTCAGGTTTGACGGGTTGTAACCTCTATGGTTGTAACTGTTTTGACACTTGATTTGCCGGTTACTATGACAACGACATCCAACAGAACATGGACAACTTTTATATGGGAAAATGGAATTGTTGTTTTAATCTATCTTACTCGCAATTTTAGAGACAAAAAGTAGCCTATGTTACTCTCCATCCCTTCAACTATCTCCATTTAAAAAATCACGTCAATCCGTCGCTCCGTTTTGCCGTGAAAGATAGACAAACAGACAGACAGACAGACAGACAGACAGACAGACAGACAGACAGACACACTTTCCCATTTATAATATTAGTATGGATTAGTACGGATTTTTGGTTACTAAAAAAAGAAGATAAAAATTATTCTATGTCCGTTCCCTGGTCCTAAGCTGCCTCCCCACCAATTTTCAGCCAAATCGGTTCTGCCGTTCTTGAGTTATAAAATGTGTAACTAACACGACTTTCTTTTATATATATATGTTACGGCTAATACCCGAAGTGCGGCTACACCTAGTTTTAGCCGGTTAAAACTAGGTGTAGCCACTTACTCTTGGTTAAACCTAGTACGAACCGATTGTTTTCGGGTAAAACTAGGTCTAGCCTTCATCATGCCGGCTACAACTAGGTCCAGCCATTCTCTGTTAGATAAAACTAGGTCTATCCGATATCATTCCGGCTAGAACTAGGTCCAGAAAATCCCTGTTGGATAAAACTTAGATGCGTGTCCCGCCAAGCCTTCCGCCCCGCGTCACACTCATGACTCACAGCATATTGGATGTTTTTTTAATGTCTAAAAAAGCTCTGCCGATAGCATGCCAGCTACAACTATGTACAGCCATTCCCTGTTAGATAAAACTAAGACACGCGCTGCTGCTGCAGACGCTGTGAGTCACACTCGCTAGTAGACCTGCAGTAGATCAGCAGCACCTGGCGCTCACAACCTGCAGAGGCGCGTGCCTCGCTATGCCCTCCACCCCGCGCCGCTGCTGCAGATGCTGTGAGTCATGAGTGTGACGCGGGGCGGAAGGCTTGGCGGGACACGCATCTAAGTTTTATCCAACAAGGATTGTCTGGACCTAGTTCTAGCCGGAATGATATCGGATAGACCTAGTTTTATCCAACAGAGAATGGCTGGACCTAGTTGTAGCCGGCATGATGAAGGCTAGACCTAGTTTTACCCGAAAACAATCGGCTCGTACTAGGTTTAACCAAGAGTAAGTGGCTACACCTAGTTTTAACCGGCTAAAACTAGGTGTAGCCGCACTTCGGGTATTAGCCGTAACATATAGATTACACACACATTCGGTGGCAATTTCAACTTTGCTTATTTATTTAGCCCATTTTTAGACTGGAGAACTGACTATTGATGCTTTTGCTCAGTAATGGGATCTCTTTGGTGCCCTAAAACTAGCTTAGATTAAACACGCACTAGGAATTTTAATCGTTGCGGATACAGTCGCCATCTGTGAACAATATCAATATATTAAAGATCACGTATTGGCCATTAAATATATATTATAAGGTTTACCTTCGTGAAGTGCTTGCGAAACGCTTATAGCATATTTAAGTCTTTTTACTTGGTAGCGGTGTGTCCAAAACATTTATTCAATTCATTGTACTTTATTTCTAAATGGATCTGACATGCATGCCTCTCAAAACATAAAGACGTTGCCCTCGGTTGCCAATTGTCAATCTTTGGCAGTCGTTGCGGACAGTCAGAAGTCAAAAAGTTACGAAGAGGTATAGTGTTCTTCTCGGCGGTCGTTGGGATTCTGGCTTTCCCTAAGGACCATAGTGTTCCTAAAAAATAGTTACTTGTCGGTATTGCAAGTGTTCACAGCCTACAATTACCATTTACGTGGACGTTGACGGGCCTGTTGGTCTAGTGGTTAGTGACCCTGACTGCTAAGCCGAAGGTCGTGGGATCCCCACTCAGGACAAACTTTGTGTGATGAGCATGATTGTTTGTTCTGTGTCTGGGTGTAATTTATCTATAATATGTATGTATTTATAAAGTATATAAGTATGTATATATCAGTTGTCTGATTACCTTATCACAAGCTCTGCTTAGCTTGGGATCAGATGACCGTGTGTGAGTTGTCCTAAGATATTTATTATTTACCCTTAATCCTTTAAACACACGTGATTCGAGAAACAATAGAAAGCCAATAGCAGCCCGACAGCCGGCTGTCGCTTAATCGGCAAGGGGTTAAGCGAGCCATGTGTCGCTTTCGCAGTAAAGTCACAACGTGTGGACCTTCTGAATTCCCTCGACTTGGTCTTTACGGTCTATTAGCAACGATGGTGATGTATTATTATTGTTTGTACCATAAATATGGTATTTATTGAGCTTTAGATAAACGTTTAGTTCGAATTGATTTGTAGTGATATAATTATAATATGCATGAGTGATATTATAATTATTATTCATGATTATTAAGTAGACTTTTATATCAGACAGACGATGAAGTAGGTCTTGAAAGATTTGCTTTCCTTGATTCTGCTTATGCTCTTGCTGATGTAGATTAATTGTTGAGAATATGACCACCATATGCTTGCTTTTCTTCTGCCCGATTTCTGCTACTACAGATGCTCTTTGTTTCTGCCAATCGTGGTCGCGATGACCAGTGGTTAAGTGCCCGTCTGATACATAGGTGAGATTGTTCGAATCTTTTAATTCATTCATTACTTTCTAAGTTTATCTAAGACACTGTCATCTGACCGCTGAAGAAAGAACCTGGGCTTATAGTTGATGCCAATCTGAATTCCCCACTCCGCCTTGAGCAAGCGTGGTGATCAGTGCTCGTGCCTTCTCTGTATGAAAGTTCCAAGTAGGCTGGTATTACTCAATATTATCCATACTAATATTATAAATGGGAAAGTGTGTCTGTCTGTCTGTATGTCTGTCTGTCTGTTTGTCTTTCTTTCACGGCAAAACGGAGCGACGGATTGACGTGATTTTTTAAGTGGAGATAGTTGAAGAGATGGAGAGTAACATAGGCTACTTTTTGTCTCTTTCTAACGCGAGCGAAGCCGCGGGCAGAAGCTAGTTCTTCTATAAAACCAAGATAACTTTGTTAAGTATATCTTGGACATCACTGACATCTCGTGCCTTCAAATGTACTAATGTCCCGGTTGTCATTCAACCGTCACCGACAGTCGTTACGTGTAGGCCAGAAAGTCTGACCAGTCTAACTAAGGGGTATCGGGTCGTCCAGTTACTATGTTGTGGAGGTCTGATAAGCAGTCGCTTCACGTAAAACACTGGTATCCAGCTGAATCCGGTTAGGCTGGAAGCCGACCCCAACATAGTTAGGAAAAGGCTAGGCAGATGTTGATCCAACTATAAAACCAATAATTCCTAGTTTCAGTATCATGTTACGTTTTTAATCTATCGTGGTGCGTCATATAAGTTCGTGTGTCCATTTTGAACAATTTGTGTCAATTGTCTCCAGCACGCCGTATGCTATCAATTCGCGAATTGATTCCGGCTTTGTTTTGTTCATTGTATTGACTGAATCATCTAGGTTTATGAGTTTGGTAAGCGTGATTTTGTTTACAGGTTCTAGTAGACTGTGTCATGGCTGTTGAAGCACTTGTGTTTTTCATTTATGAGGTTTTTGATTCTAGATCTAACCGGGCTCGACATGTTAATGTGATTATTTTCTATTTCTTCTTAAGATAAACTTAGAAAGTACTTATGACAATACTAAAGCCACTTGGTTACTCACTCACCCGAATATGAATCCACACCTTCATACAAAAGAAGCATATCCCAAAGATATTTTCTCTTTCTGATCGACATCTATAGTTTTCTACTTTCTTCCCTATTCGTCTGTTTTAGAAGTCACAGAAGTTAGAAATTGAGTGTCTGTCCCAAATAAGAAAAAAAAGTCACCTTATAGTGACCGCGGCCCCCAACATCAAGGGCAACCAAAGGAACAAGGGTGGATTTTTTATCTGTAAAAGTTTGGCGCTCCCTCCGAAGAGAAGTCATTTGATGATTTTCCATTTATAAAAAAAAACATAGGTATACTCTTTATTCAACCATATCTCAGTTCATTCAACAAAACCTGGCCATTTGTTTTTCAATCACAAAATAACGAACCACCCGGACGTATCGGTATATCTTAAGTCTTGGAGCCGTGGGTATCAGCAGAACAATGTGGTGAACGGTACTCCCACAATTAAAGGTTCCCACGGATCTTCTCTAATTACATTTTACGGTATGTTAGTGGTCTGGTGGCTTTTTTAGTTTGTTTTATGCTGAGGCTTGGAGTTTTTTTAACGAATACAGACTTACGTAAGTTGCATAAGATTTATTAAAATAGCTGACCTCGCAGTTTCCACGCGTTTATAGGTTTTTGGGTACTGCTCCGCTCTTGTGGGTTGTGTCGTGATGTTATATAATCTTTACTGTTTTTTATAAACCTGGCTATCATGTACAATAATATTTTTTCCCATTTCGTCTGCTAGCTCTAGGAGATTAGGGTGTTTTAACAATTTTTATTTGTTAAATCAAACTAATCTCTTAGGGCTAGGTTTGGAGCTTTTGACATAGTGCGTAAACTGCCTGATATTGTGTACAATAACAGATAAAGCAATGGCTTAGAGGCGTGTATAAGTTTTTGTAATAAGTGGGCAGTGTCTACCTTTACTGCACTCCACGAAACAAATGGTAAACTTCGTGCAACTCGCAGAGCAATCATTGCAATAACTATGTCTTTTTAACCTATAAATAAAGTTTCCACAAGTAAAAATCTATAACATTTATCGTTATTATTCCTATGACTTTAATCTTAAAAGTTTATGCGTAAACAATCTTAATAAATATTCCACAAACTGTACCACTATTCAAATGATAGCCCAACAACTAACAACAATAATAAATAAACAATCTTATCACCATTCTCCCAAACATTAGAAGATAAACAGTTGTGTCCTCATTCGGTGACCAATGTCCGGAGTTGTGGTCAGTCCTCAAGTAGAACTCGATGCCGATCTGTATTTGACTTTGATATAGACCTAGATAATGCACATTGAGGTGTAACTACGAAAAGTTGGTAAAGTACATACTTTAGCTACAGTTACCGAAGTCAGTTTCACCCGCGTTTTGTTAGATCGTTAGTTATTGCTTTGCATCCGGTGGTCATGGCTTGATAATTGTGGCGTATCTGCCATCATACATAAGCTTTATTACCAGTGATGGAAAAAGGTGAGCTAATTTACCTAACTTTTAGAAGTAACAACAATAATTAATAATGTTTTCAACATTGTAAGGCAAACAGTTGTGTACTGGTGTCCCTATTCGGTGACCAATGACCGGAGTTGTGGTCAGTCCTCAAGTGTAACTCGATACCGATCCGTATTTGACTTAGACCTAGTTAATGCACCTCGGAAAAAGAAAGTGCAATTGAACTTGGGAGTACTTTAGCCGGGATTACCATAGTCAGTTTTAAGCGCGTTTTGTTAGGTCTTTAGTTTACAGGCTTCAAACGTCACTGCTATTCTGATAAGTAACCCTCACTGCCTGCCGGTGTTGCGGAATGTTTATAATAGTTACCGTGACCCTGGAACATAAAGGGCAATCGAAGGAACATGAGTGGGTTTTAGTCAGTAAGAGTCTGACACGCCCTCCCGCCGCACCCAGGACGGGAGCAGTCATTGGATGATTTCCCACTCACCAAAAAAAAAAACCCTCACTACTGTAAATCTCAAAACCCGTTCAGATGTTTTTGTGAGTAACAGTGATATACTCGTACATCTATCTAATGTGTGCCTAAGTGTGCCAAATAAAATATTTTTCTTTCTTTCAATCATACTACCATCAGACCGTTAGATTGGGAATGAAGTCCAAGTTAGTCTTTGACAATTCATAAGGGCCTGTAAACGGTCTAAGTGAAATAAATGCCTTGAGTTTTAGAGTTTGAGTCTGAAAGTTAAAGCTAATTGCTTGGACTCTATGGACTAAAAGCAAGACTCCACGAATAATCTTTTGGCAAATTTATTTCAATTATGTTGTTAGTTTGTTGTCAAAATCATTTGAAAAAATGTTTGAATTATTATGTGTTATGAAGGGCGTTGACTTCTTTAGCGATATGAATAAGACACTAATAACTCCGTCAGTTTAATAATATAATTTAAAAAACAAACAGTAACTGTCTGTTTATCTACTGGTTGCAAAATTCTTCTCCTGACAATACACCTTAAAACGAAAATAATGAAATTAGACAAAGACGTAACTTGGAATCTAGATAAGGGTTTTCTTTTTCTATCTGTTTCTGCAATAACCAACACTGCATTAACATACAAGCATCTACGCGAACGAAATCACGATCAGAAGCTAGTAAAGTAGTAAGTAATCAATAACAAAATAGGTAATAATAGATTGTACGTATCGGTCATGTTGATAAGGAAAATCTCATAATTAATGATAAACTGATATCTGAAACCGTTGTGTTTCGTCTATGTTATTAATAACAAGGTTCCCTCGGTTCCCTACTGACACGTGTCTTCTAAGGATTTTATAATAAAACATACATTTAAAAATACTAACAGAACATGCATAGAATTTCTCTTGAAGTATTTGTAATAAGAAATTATACAATCTAGAAAAAAGATAGAGAAGTTTATATACAACATGTCCCGGAATAAACGGACACCACCAGACACCCCAATTAGACTATTATGTTATAATCATAATACATACACTGAATTTTTAATATTATTATTAAAAAACTGTTTTTTTTTTTATAAATTTGTTGTACAGATAGTGGGAGAAAATTATAGTCACATTACAAATCTACGCATGCACACAGTCGCACTTGCAGGTCTAGCGTAGTAGGTATTTCATCCATTTTAGTTTGTTTTGACTGTACAGCGGAAGTGTGACAGCAGTTTACGTAGTTATAATTATTTTTGGGATAAAATATTACCTATATTAAAAATTACAAAAATCGGCTCAGTAAACGATTCTGAACAAACTATTTTCATAATGTGCATTAATTCGGTTACACATTGTATAGTAACTATTAAAAGCAATAACTAACTATTAGAAAGTCGAAAATTACTTAAAACCAGTGATAAATAATTAATAATTTTAGAATAAAAGACCAGTTTTATGTAATGGATTCCTTACGTTTCGAAATTGAGCTAAACTGAAAAATGTATGGAATGCCTGTACAAGTCCACGCAAACTTGTCGTTATTCTAAATGATCCTCGCGTTATCAGGCCATTTGTGTAAACTTTAGAAAAATCTGACATCAATGTTTGGGGTGTTTCTTCTTAGAGTAGTCGATTAGGAAACACAAATCCTGAACGATGGTGTCTTAAATAAAAAAAACCATATTGACGTGTAAGTATTATATTTAACCTATGTAACAAATAGTGTATCATTATATCATGAAATTCGTGTCACGTAATCTGATTACCTTATTGATCAGTTTGTCGTTTTTGACTTTGATAATATTCGATATAAACCTAGCCTACCTAGGGAGTTAAGTAACTTGTTAGTTAAGAGACTAAGCTGGCTAGTGGCTAGTAACTTTGTAAACAACTTAGATGACGTCTATAGAGATTAAACTCCTGAGTTTCATTAGCCCTCGAGTTTATTTTTTACTTCAAATTTGCTATTTATGAGTTTTGTGTGGAGGTATAAAGGTAACCTTTCAACGACCAAGCGACAGTCGGCTGTCGGGCTGCTATTGTCTTTCTATTGTATCACGTGTGTTGGAAGGTTTAAACAAGACTAGCTGTCCCCTGCGGTTTCACTCGCGTCTTTCATTGCTGCTCCTCTCCAAGACGTAGCGTGATCTATACTAATGCTAAGAGCATTATATAATAATCACTGTGTAAAGTTATGCAATGAATAAAGCCTGTGTAACCATACATTTTTTGACGTATAAACCTGTTATAACTTTATCCAGCGTTTATTAGTAAGGCGCTTATATTATAAAGAGATAAAATTTGTAAGTTTGTAGGTTTGTAAGTTTGTATGTAGGGGGTAATCTCTGGAACTACTGGTCCGATTTGAATTCTTTCAGTGCTAGATAGCCCATTTATCGAGGAATGCTATAGGCTATATACCATCACGTTACAACCCACGGGAGCGGAGCAGTAACGAAAAATGCGGGTGAAACCGCAGGGGACAGCTAGTGTTATATACAAAGGTTATTAGGTACGGAGATCACGAAAGGGACGAAAGGACTTCAATCTTATAAAAATATATCTACATGTTAATACATCATATACCATCAAAATGTTAATAATAAAAGGCGATCATTCGAACCTCCAAAACTGATAATAATATGTCTGGCGCTAAACTGCTCCCACGCACCATTTTATTTGTTTTATGTGGGTAGTTCGAAATTCGAATGTAAAGTTTAAACAGAAAGTTCTATAAGGTCAGTCGTGCGTTGGTGTTAACCGTATCCAGACGTCTTTATATGGTTGGAAGTCGTGTTTATGGATATAGATAATATTTTTGATGGTATTTTATTGAGAAGATTTTCGTAAATGGACCGTTGTTATTTTTTAGAATCTTCATTGGCGATATTTCGAAAGATTTACTTTATTGTGAGTTCATTCACTTGTGTATTTCGACAACTATGTCTATTTATCAACTATATTTATGTGAGCTGCCAAATAAAGCTGCGAACTTATATTAAGTAAAGTTAGGTGTCATTCTTATGGTGTGGCGTGTCACCACGACTCGTTATGACGTCTCATCTTATGTGACGTCAATATTAGGTTTATCACATTCTCGTATTTGTAATAATTTTACGCAACACGACACACTACATAGGTTTAGGTTAGTAATCCATTCATGTGGCAGCTAGCTAAGTGAGCTATAAAGTAGCTTCATTGTGCTAACCTGTACAACATACGCACTAGTTGGCTGCCCGCATTGCGGTTAGCCAACCGGGTAACCGCAACCATAAAAATATATGTGTGTACCCGCAAATAGGCGTACTAAACAGCGCAACCATTCCAACTACTGAAAACCAGAATCAATGATGAAGTCCACCGGCAAAGCGCTTCGATGTGTCGGAACGATTCACCTGACTTGGATCCCACAAAAATGCGGATGAGTATTTCAATTTTATTTTCCTTTCATATCAAGCAGGAGACAGACCAGGGGCTCAAGTCTGCTATTGCAATCGTGTCTCATTGACCAGTCATTTACCGGATATTTGACAACTTTGACAGTTTTTGTATGGGAAATGTGTCAAAAGTGTGACGTTACACGACAAAAATCGATCCAATGATCGATTTTTGTCTTGTATTGCAAGAGTGGTTCAATAACCACTCTTGCAATAGCAGACTTGAGCCCCTGAATTAGGCCAATAGATATAGAGGGCCAATTACAACTAAGAGTAGACCAATGTAATGTGTCTCATAAATTCTTGAAACCTCCCAAGTCCAATAAAGCTGTTAAACCTCAAGGTGTGTTAAATAAAATATTTCTATCTCCCATTGCAACAAAAACGCAAGTTTTATACGAACCATCTGAAGAATTTGATCGTTCTCGGTAAGCTGTCCTTACAAGACGTGATAGCGCGCGTGTCGCATTGGGAACACACCGTGACCGGGTCCAGGGTTGGGAAAAAATGCGGTTTGTGTGGCTCAAGACCAGAGATGTAAGCGTCAGCAGATTTGATATAGGACTGTGATTTTGTTGAAGACGAATTGTTAGTTCAACGGCTGTGCAAAAGTTTTTAACAAATAGAATGATGATTATGTAGTGTGGTGATGTTTTTAGGCATGGAAAATGTTTAATTTTGAAGCATAACGCAAATACGAGTACTACTGAAAGAGTCTCATACAATTTTGCATGAATATTCTCTGCTGGTCTGATCACTCTTAAATCTATTTCAGAGAGGAGTTAAAGCATGTAATAAATAGGCCATTATCCTGTGGAGAATGAGCCGTCGTATGTGATACTAGCTTCTGCCCGCGGCTTTGCTCGCGTTAGAAAGAGACAAAAAGTAGCCTATGTTACTCTCCATCCCTTCAACTATCTCCACTTAAAAAACCACGTCAATCCGTCGCTCCGTTTTGCCGTGAAAGAAAGACAAACAGACAGACAGACAGACAGACAGACAGACACACTTGCCCATTTATAATATTAGTATGGATTATTCAATACTAACATTTCTCTTTCACTATGGTCTATGTGTGAGCAAAATCAGAAAAAGCTACTGAAATTATGGTTTGCACCACCTAAAAATTACAGGACTTGGTTTGATTAGACACCGGAACAAATGGCCGGTAATAGCCAAAATAATCATCAATATCTTACTGCTAAAGGCGATATACATAGTTAATTTCTCATTTTAACATTATAACAATTTCAACGACTCCTATTTGGAAGTTTCGTCAATAACTAGAATATTAATAAAGAAACATTTGATCGTATACTGACGTTATTTCGAAATCTGCATCATAGTAACACATTTTCAAGGTGACAGTTATTGAAGCAATTGTTACAAAATGTCTTTTAACTGATTGATTCGTCTGTCTGTCGCATGGTTTATTTATAGTCAAAGGACTTATTTATTATGGATGCAAGAATACAGCTACGGCCTCTGTTATTGTTTTAGTGTCTATTTGAATACAATAAGTTAAGTTATTAGTACTTCTTCTGGCTTTGGTCCAGGTTTCCCTTTTTGCAATTAGGTTAACACTTGCTTAGTTTGTCTAACTACTTGTTTGGCTTTGGCATCTAGACCTAGAAGTTTATGCTTTCTTTTTAATTGAACTCTCCCTAATTAGCCTCTGTTCTTCTTTAATATACTATAGGATTCTATAGCTGATTGGCCACGATTATCGCGGCATCAGTTTCTAATGTATTACCATTCAGTTTTAAGCTTCTCTTTTCTCATCTTAGTCACCTTATAATTTGATAAAATAATTAGTATTATCCTTAATAAATATAACTAATGTTGTTTCTCCACTAAAATGTTTATCTACCAAACATGGTTGTGCTAAAATCCTTTGATTTACTGGAGATTAGCGCTAGACAGTAAACTGTTTATTGTTTAGCTACCTACTTACACCCACATTATCTTCACCTACGTTGATATTGCGACGTCAGCCTTCTTTGTGATTTGCAATACAATTTTACCTATATTGACTTTAAAGCATATTTTCTTTCTAGTTATTTCTTCTTTCAGACTTATGTCTTTCACTCTTTCCAAATCTGTATTAGAAAGTGTCCGTGAAAAACACCACAGACACTTTCCAATTAAGACTGGCTCGTTCTTCTCAATAATTGTCTCCGATTTAATGACATTAACTGACTCCTTAAATGGTTTCATTACAATAAATGCTTTTGCGTTGAAATAAGACTGCATAGTTCTTATATGACGGCCCTGTTGGTCAAGTGTTTAGTGACCCTGACTGCCGGAGGTCGGGGGTTTCGATTCCCACTTAGGACTAAACATTGTGTGGTGAGCTTGATTGTTTGATCTGCGCCTAGGTGTAATTTATCTGTAAAATGTATGTATTTATAAATTATATCAATATGTATATCAGTTTATCTAGTTACCATAACACAAGCTCGGCTTAGCAAGATATTTTATTTTAATACCAGCAAAAAGCCTTGTACACTGCGGACAAAGTTTCATAACTGCAATTAAGTTTCGTTACTGGAATTTAATCATAACACAATTTATTTTCGATTCGCGTGCCTTGAGCTTATAAGCTTTCAGTCATCATTTTAAAACTTGAACCAAACGTTAGTTACGCTCCAATGCATCAGATAGAACACACTTCTGTTACGCTACGAATGGCGCAAGAAATAACCAACCTCTTTACCGTCAGCTTTACTCTTAACACCAAGTAATACAGCCTATATTCCAACAATCCATTCACCAAGCCTATCTTTGTCGCTGTCACACTAATGACCACAGCTTTTGCATCTAGCTTCGCTCTTATTCCTGAATTGCAAAGCCTATTATCGTTTACCACATCTTTGATTTTAGCTTTGTCAGTGTCATCCATTGTTAATCCGGGGAGGTGGTTTTCCGAACTCCTTTGTGAATTAGTTTCCAGTGCTCTGGAAACCTTTGTTTGGTTCGATTAAGGAAAAAAGCTACTGGTATTGAACTTTCTTTCCGTCTCTAAGGGACTGATGACTCGGAATGTTTATGCTCTGATTGCGGTAGAATTAAAAAGGCAGGGAATGAGGTTTTAATGACTTGTTTTCATAAAGTTATGAGGAATCGGGGCGGGGTTTACGATGGCGACTCCATGTTCTTGAACGAATAATTTATAGGTAAAATAATTAAGAGCGCGTAAATTGTTGTCATTGGTTATTGGTGAACCTATAACTGTCCAAATAATGTTAGGAGTGTTTTGCCCATTCTCCTCCGTACGAAACAACATTTTGGAATGGACATTGTCACATGGACAGTTATTGTCAAACACATGAACAAAAATGTATCTAGTTGATACATTTTTGTTCATGTGTTTGACAATGACTGAGATAAGTTGAATGTTTTTAATTTTATCCTTTTGGGTTCCAATAAATCGGAAGACCTTATATGAATGACGGAAAGATCAGAACACGCCAGAAAATCGTTAATCTTTTTATTGTTATTGTCGTCAATGACGTAGCTATGTTACAGCCCGTCTTTGTGATGTTAAGCGGTATTATCTCCAATAGTTGACATTTCGGGAAAAGCAATTTGGGCATTCTTGATGAGTCACTGTCGTTGCTAATATTCGAGCTATCGATTAGATTCACACTTATTCTTTAGCTTATATGAGATGTTTCTTTATTGTTGAGTCGTCTACCTACAGAATACTGCAATGACTAAATTAAATGTAGTGAACACGAATTTAGTTTAGTTAAAATGTCACACGTCAGGTTTCTTCTATTCATGATATTTATCTATTTAGCGCTGATTATTTTGTCTGACTTGTTATTCTATTGGTGGGTGACCCCGAGGATAAAGCACGGCACGGAGGTCGTGGTTTAGAGTCCTAGGACAAATCTTTGTATGTATGTACAACAGTTGTCAGGTTAACTAGCTAATGTGTCTAAATTCTGTCTAGTTTGGGGAAAGATGACCGCTTGTGTTTATCACACAATATTTAATGTATGACAGTTTTATTTTATACGTAGGTTTTAGCAAAGTTTTTTAATGATTTTCGTTAAACAAATCAAATTTCAACACTTTTTAACGATCATAGATGTCTTATCATCTAACGCAGCTCTACAATCGCTTATCGATCCAAGATCGGTATGACGACTTATAATTCATGTACATCTCATAATCGAAAGTGGTCTCAGCTCATTAAATCTACTTTCATGCTTACGCGTGCTCTGTTTAGCAGCAATTTAATTAGTAGCTATGGTTTAATCATTATTTATGGCTACACGTATAACGACAAGTTTCGTGTGCTAGTTATTTGCGTGGTATATGCGATTAGTAAAGCTGGGGTACCTACCATTAAATGTTGCCTCGGGGCGAAACGCATGTTGAATTACAAATAGATACTAAACTGCAGTTCGAGGTGTACCAAATCTACTGTTGTTACTCAATTGGATCATAGCTTTAGACTTTTTTAATGTCGACACAATCTTGCTGACTGATTAATTTATTCTGATTAACACCACGAAAAAAATATCAAAATTAATCAAGAGAGTTTTAAAGTGTAGCTTTAAAGGTAGAAGAGGTTTTTAAGAAGGAGCTTGTTTGATGCAAAGCAGAGTTGCTGTGTTTCAATTCGGGTATGGGTTAGTATTTATATGCACTTGACAGATTATTTCTGTCTCTGGGATGGTAACGCATCTGCGAAGCCTCTGTGGCTCTTGGTTTTTTTCTTTTCTCTCTTCTACAGCCAATAAAAGTAAGCAGAATATTTCTATCCTGTTTTTAGGTTCTGTGACGTTCTCTTTTTATAATCAGAATATGGCTGCACATTTTTTAAAGCTATCTAGTTGCCAATGATTTAATAGTCCATTTGCACGACATGTATCAAATAAAAATCGCACGTCTTTTAAAACCATCTGGCTGTCAATAACTTGTTAGTCCATTTGCACAAGGTTCAAGTTGAAATAGAACAATTGTGGTCAAGTATCACACTGTAACCGAACAACCAAGACACGGTCAAGACCAATTGCGGTAAATCCCTGGTCATTATCCCCATAAACAAGAGTTTCCTGCCTTAACAAAACTTGATCTCGCAAAAACTGACCAACTTTTAGTCGCAGGAAGCATATTAGTTTTTTCTCTCATCAAAGCGTCACAATTATACACCGGACGTGCGTGTGCGCAGGAAGGCGGCAATCTCTCGTCCCCATTGGGGGACAATTAGTCGTGCTGACATGGTGGCATTAGGGCTGTTGATGACCTGTTGTTCAAAGCTTTGTTATTGGTTAGCTATTGTTTGTGGCTTTGTGTGTGTTCAGTGTCCTGATGTAAGCTGTGGGAGTACAAAAACGGAATAATTATTGGGAATTTGATAAATAATTTCAAAGTGCAATTTTTCCCAAATAATATAAAAAATTGTAACCTCGGAATACCCAGATTCAATATCATTAAAATCAATAAATAGTTATTCAATTAAGTTAGCTAACAATGAGTTCACAAAAACTGTAGGGAAATCACATTTTGACAGATCATATTAAGTATGTATTTTTAGTGTGAAAGAGTAACAAACGTCCCTTCATGCATACTTATAAGCTTCCAGATTTATAATATTAGTAGGATGTAAAGCCGGTTGACGAAACATGCAAAACCACAAATTAAAAATGGACAACTATCCATTTCTTTCTACTTGTGAATAATGTTCCAAAGTACTTTTTTGGTTTTGACTCCGAATAGCGCAAAGTATTAGGTTATGCCAGATTGGCTTAAGTCTTAAAATCTCGATCTACTAAATATAAGCTACGAGTAACAAATGACAATCGAATTCTTCACTTACACAATAGAGGCATCATGTTGACTGACGTCAGAAGCCGTTAAAGGAATCTGTCCACATCCAGTTCTGGGAACACCAAGTCAGATGTTGTTTGTGTTGTTGTTTATTGTTTTTTGTCTGAAACACTTGGTTGTGCAAATCTTGCGAGTAAGACGAAAGTGTGAGGATAAATGGATCTATGGATGGAATAAATTTTGCTTGGTCGTTCTTCGACGCATATGAAGTAGCCTATCTGTGCCTATATAAATGGGAAAGTGTGTCTGTCTGTCTGTATGTTTGTCTTTCTTTCACAGCAAAACGGAGCGACGAATTGACTTGATTTTTTAAGTGAGGATAGTTGAAGGGATGGAGAGTAACATAGGCTACTTTTTGTCTCTTTCTAACGCGAGCGAAGCCGCGGACAAAAGCTAGTCTTTAATGTAGCCCTAAACGTAAATTACCTTTTTATTTAATACGAGCTCTGCTTAGTTTGAAATCAGATGACATTGTGTGAGCTGTCGGATTTTTTTATTTTATCCTCTGTGTTCAAGCTTACTCCGTACTAAAGAAATATTACAATTGATTCCGTTGCTTAGTCGTAATTGTTCGATTTCACCAAAGTAGTGTGCAACACATTTGGTCACAACTTGTGCATTAAACTGAGCCTACAAGAAAAAAACGTTTGTGCCGTACTTAATGCCTTAGGCATTCGCTACTACCAGCCAACCCAGAGTAGAGCAGATATAACATGTCAGGTGCACAATTAAAAAGCAATAAAAGGACACAAACTTACAGAAATTCAAACAAAAAAATCATAATTAAATTAGAATTGCATCATTAGATTTCCACTACACGATAACTCCTTCGAACAATATTGCAAACCCGCGGATATAGACAACTTAGGAATCGAATGATTAAGACCCCCCGATGAGTTGTTAAAAGACAAAATTATCTAGAAGTTTTCAAACTAATCAAAAATGTTACAAGCAGTCATATATCTATCAAAACCTCGGTAAACGTTATTTTTCCTTCGAAATTACTTCCAGTTGTTCACAACTTTTCGGATAGCAGGTGCGTTTGATTTCAGGAAGATTCTTGAAGGCAGGAATCACGTTAAAAGTTATACTATAAAAGTTCAGCTGGGTTGTGGGGTTATACATATTTTTAGGTTAAGAAAATAATTAACTAAGTAATTAAACTTAATAATGAGTCTGCAGGATACAAAAATCAAGAGTAAGTTGTGGAGATTTTTGAAAAGTTTTTTATGAAAGTACTAGCTTACCTCCTTTTTTTTTTGGTGAGTGGGAAATCATCAAATGACTGCTCCCGTCCTGGGTGCGGCGGAAGGGCGTGTCAGACTTTTACCAGGCGTCCGTCACTCGCTCAAGGCCACGCGTTTTATGCCTACCGCTTCGCATATCGTCGACGATACAACGAACACCGGGCTGTCGCGCGCCCGGCTGAGTGCTCGCGCGTCACGGGTACAGCGCTGACTATCAAAATGCCGAAACCACGTAATTATTGCGTGATTATTGTGCAACTCTCATGTTTCCCAATTCTCCTGTTTCCCTTTTGATTATTTATTATAATTATTCACGTGGTTTTGGATATTTTCGACACTAAAATATAATAATCGGGAATTCAAGAAACGAAAAATATGCATCGGTCATTTTATTAAACTAAAAAATATTATTTCAACAAATAAAAAAATAATTGTTTTTCTAAAACATTCGTTTTATTACCATTATCATCATACGTATAACCCTAGCAGATTTGCTGGACGACACGCACACACGTTAGTCGCGCGGCGGGCAAAAGAATCTCAACTCTCTTTGTGCGTACTTATGGTACATTTCTCCTAGCTGCAAACAGCTGGTATTATTATTATAATTTTGTAGGCTAATAGAGCGTAGGCATTTGCGTTTTTGTATTGGAGTGAAGTATCTGTTACGTAGTAACTATTTATTAATCTGTGCTTTTACTGACTAAAACCCACTCATGTTCCTTCGATTGTCCTTTATGTTCCAGGGTCACGGTAACTATTATAAACATTCCGCAACCCCGGCAGGCGAGCTCACCTCCTTTCACTTTCATTTTTGTTTACTGCTCTGCTCCTGAAGGTTGTAGCGTGATGTTATATAAAATTTTTGGAACCCGACTGGTAGTTCCAGTGATGTTGGTTTGTCTTCTGTGTGTTTGTTCCGGTAAAAATCTTAAACGTCTGGACTGATTTCGACAGGGTCTTTAGTGGCTACTTTTATTTTGCAAACATATTTCGTGCTCTGTGGGATTGAATTGAATTGAATGTCGTGATGGCTCAGTGCTTTCTATAGTTTATCCTGGACATTATTGACACCCTGTGCGTCGGATAGCAACTGGGCTGTAGAGGTCCGATAGGCAGCCGCTTCAGGCAGTCGATATCCAGCTGAATCCGGTTAGGCTGGAAGCCGACCCCAAAATAGTTAAGAAAAGGCTAGGGATGTGATGATGCTCTGCGCAAAAAAAACTCATGTTTTAGATACGATACTTACACGTGCTCGACTTTAACAAGGACGCAGTCACGAGTAGTAGCTAGTAAATAATAAAAAAAACAATCGCAAAATATCTTAAATATCATAATGTATAACATTTGCGCCTCTGCACTGTTTATCTCTCGTTGGCACACCGACTTCCGCCATTGACGCTCCGAATGTCCCTGTTCTGATAACGAGACCACATTATAATGTTTTATTATTTCGGTGCAGTTGCCACTTGTGTGGCAAGCGAAGCTGGGTGAAACGAATGTTAAGGGTCAACATGTCCAAAGAGGTCCGAGAAAGCCCAATTTTCAAAAATGTGATTCATTTACTTATATGAAACAAATGTTACTTACTAAAAGAATTATGAATGTATATGTGTGTAAGATGGATTGTGTATGAAAAAAATCTGACAAAGTTCGGACACAGTTATTATAGGATGCGTTAGAGTTTTATGCTTAACCTCATCGCCTGAAATGCCATCATATCTTTAATTGTATTTACGGACTGTTGAAAGACCTTCAAGAAAAGAGCCTACACCTTTTTAGCCTTTTGACGACCAAGCGACAGCCGGCTGTCGCGCTGCTATTGTCTTTCTATTGTGTCTCGAATGTGTTCAAAGGTTTAAAGGGCCGGCAATACAACAGCAACATCCCAGATTTTACTGCTGTTAGTTCGTTTGCCTCTGTTAAAAAAAAGGTGTTTTAACTCCATTGTAGGTAATTGATCGTTACGGAATTCAGTCAGAAGAATATTTCACTCCTACCGTTACCTAGGAATTTCTTAGACATAATATTTGAACAACTTTATCACCTGACCGGGTAAACGGTGGCCTGCTTCTGTTATCTTCAGTAAACAAATAATTAGTTATCTGCAGTATTTGTACCAACACTAATTGTTACACTACTTGTAATGTTTTTGGTAATAATCTTAGAGAATTCCGAAGGTAATTGTTAGTTCATTAACCCCTCAACGGTCGTTACGAACACCCGTGTGCTCGTAAGGAAAAATGCCACAACTGTCGCGCGAACACACGGGTGCTCGTAACAGATCGCTCACCATTTTTTTTATCTCTTTTTAGTTATTTTTTTGAAGTGAAAACTTCTTTAGCGGCTTTGAGCACTTTTTCTGTAATGGGTATAAAATCTTAAACTCGCGTCAGGACACGTGACCTGATCGAAAAAGCGTAGGACGGATGGATAGTAGACAGCTGTCACCATCCATGGATGCGCGTGGCACGCTGTTAATAATCAAGTTTTCACTTCTGCCGGCACTCCCGGAGTGCAACCCGTCTTTTTTTTTAATGGGACAATCCCACCACACTATTTCCAACCACTGCAACTCCTGAAAGCCAGAATCAACAGTGGAGTCCGCCAGAAAAGCGCCGAAGCAATGAAGCTCGACGAGTCCCGGAGAAACGATTCAATGACGACAGTTTCTAAAGTCACTGATAAGTTAAAATTTCGGTTATGACTTGTAAACTTATAGCTTTGTACTTTAGGGGCTGATATCTATCTATATACAGGGTGTCCCACGGCTATGCCACATGGAGGGAAAGTACCTTAAATATTGTAGATAGAACATTTTACTGAAAGAAGACATTATTTGAATTTTGAAAACATTTTAAACTGCATTCATAGATATTTAAATAATTACATAGTTGAACCGGGAATCGAACCTGTTACTCGAGAAAATTAATCAGCCTGTAGTTTTATCCTACAGATCGAAAGGCTTCATCACAAGGACTATTTTTTGCTAAATAACATAGTGTCAAAAATAAAAGAAAGACCATGAATTTTAACATTTTTAATACAAAGTTAGTCAATTTTTCAAATGCTCAAAACTAGTCCCTTCTTCTTGAATACAAAGTGATAACTTTTGATTATTTCGTTCCCTGATGATTTTTGGTCTTGTTGCGGTGGATATTTGTTTATTTAAATGATGCGTACTACTCAAGTGGGTAGATTAATTAGTAATAAGTAGCTATGATTGTCAATTGTATGTCCTTAGGGCTATGTAAGCTTTTAACTTTACAGAACAAAATTTTACATCAAATGTAAAAATTCACGGTCTTCCTTTTATTTTTGACACTATGTTATTTAGCAAAAAATAATCCTTATGATGAAACCTTTCGATCGGTATGATAAAACTACAGGTTGATTATTTTTTCTCGAGGAACAAGTTCGATTCCCGGCCCAACCATTTAATTATTTAAAAATCTATGAATGCAATTAAAATTGTTTTTAAAATTAAAATAATGTCTTCTTTCAGTAAAATGTTCTATCTACAATATTTAAGGTACTTTCCCTCCATGTGGCATAGCCGTGGGACACCCTGTATATGTATAAAAAAAGTCGTGTTAGTAACACATTTTATAACTCAAGAACGGCAAAACCGATTTGGCTGAAAATTGGTGGGCAGGTAGCTTAGGTCCAGGGGACGGACATGGAATACTTTTTATCTTCTTTTTTTAGTAACCAAAAATCTGATATAACGCGGGTGAAATCGCGGGGGACAGCTAGTAGGTAATAAATTAAATCGCCTGTCATTGATTACTTAGCTTGATTAAACATAGTGAGGAATCTCTTCTGTATCGTAAGTGTCTTTACATACATATAAACTCACATATTGGTAAAATCGTATTTAGATAATAGGCTCCAGACAGTTCAGATAAATGGGGTAAATTCTGATGGTTTAAAAGTAGAAATGGGAGTTCCACAGGGCTCAATTCTGGGTCCCTTTCTCTTTTTAGTTTACGTAAATGACCTCCCACACTTATTAAAAAGCCAGCCACAAATGGTATTGTTTGCCGACGACACTTCCTTGATTTTTAAGATAAACAAGAAAGCCAATAATTTTGATAACATTAATAATGCTTTACTTCAAGTACATAATTGGTTCACGGCAAATAATTTAGTATTAAATGGAAATAAAACTAAATGCATTAGATTCGCTTTGCCAAATGTCAAAAGCAATAACTATGACATAGTATTGAATAAGGAGAAACTAGAATTCGTCACTGAAACTGTTTTCCTAGGGATCACGCTTGACTCAAGGCTACAATGGAGTCCTCATTTAGCATCTCTCGCAAGACGCCTAAGTTCGGCAGCGTATGCCGTTAGGAAAATCCGGCATTACACTGATGTAGACACCGCGAGGTTAGTTTACTTTAGTTATTTTCACAGTGTTATGTCTTACGGGATTTTACTGTGGGGACGAGCTGCAGACATCGAGTCTATTTTTATTCTGCAGAAAAGAGCAGTCAGAGCCATTTACAATCTTCGTATGCGCGATTCCCTACGGGAACTGTTTAAGGAAATTAACATTATGACGGTACCTTCTCAATACATTTATGAAAACATCATGTACGTTAGGAAAAATCTCCATCTATTTGGTAAAAGGGGCGATAGACACAATTATAATACAAGAAATAGGGACCAGTTAATCCAACCGGGTTTTAGGCTGGCTAAAGTAGATACTTCCTTTATGGGGTACTGTTTAAAGTGTTATAATAAAATACCTCCCCAAATTACTCAACTAACTGAAACTAAATTTAAATCTTATATAAAACGCACATTATGTAGCCGAGCTTATTATAAATTAGGGGATTACATTAATGACCAAAATGCTTGGCTGACTGCTGGTCCTGCTCCACAACCGTGTAATTAATTAGTATTCAACGCTAGTGTTGATTGTAAAACTACAAAAATAATAGTATTGTGTCGAGTCAAAGTGTTTGTTTTATATAAAGTCACATAGCATACAATGTGAGCACTATGTTCTTTGCATTTCTTCTGTCTGTCATTGACTGAATGTACTCTGGCAGCTGGGAGTTTGTCATGCTCACTCAAATGTCTCACTGACGGTGGCGTGTGTGTTGGATCATTTGGTTCCCTTCAAAATGGTTGAGCTATTTGGTGCCGATCCACACGTCATGTCCGTGAACGGGCGCTGTCTGCTGAGACTGGTCATCTCTTAGCTGCCACAGTTATTTTAAATTTTGTTTTGATTCCTTAAATTTACAATATCTCTTCTTAAATTATGACTTGTTACGTTGTTCTCACATAGTACTTTAAATTCTACAATGAATGATGTAACCAAATTTTTGTAATCTATTGATTTTTAAAAGAGTGTCCATGGAGTTTCTTGCTCGCTCTTCTCCATGAGACCTACTCCTTGGAACGAGCAACTAGCTTCATTTTTCTGACAGACTGACACCTTGACGATTCAAAAGTACCTGTAAATGGTTTATTTGAATAAAAAGTTTTGAGTTTGAGTTTGAGTTTGACACGTTACATTTTTAAATCTAAACCATTCAGGAGGTTATCTTATGAAACTTATAAATAATCTTGGTCAACAATCAAGACTTGTACAAATACTTGTATTTTTTTTATATTGACTGTTTTTCAGAATAGCGTTCATAATAAACCTCGTATGCTTTGGATCTACGAAATTATCGTTTGCTTTTGTTTGAGTGTGTGTGTGTGACCACGCGATTATAGATTGGTTACAGATTGGCCGCATTTGGAATTTTGGATGAGTCGAAACTTACAAATATTTGCCCCGTGCGGGAATCAAATAACATGCAATCACTACCACTGTCGTGCCATCAAATTTATTAATTACTAGCTATCCCATGCGGTTTCAGCCGCATTTTTCGTTACTGCTCCGCTCCCGTGGGTCGTAGCTTCGATAAATGGGCTATCTAACACGGAAAGAATTTTTCAAATCGGACCAGTCAGTAGTTCCAGACATTACCCCCTACATACAAACTTACAAACCTACAAACTTACAAATACCTCTTTATAATATTAGTATAGATAAACTTAAAAAATAACCATCTAAGGTGTACATTACCCTTCAAATATTGCTCCATAAGTTCCCCAAAAAGGTAATTAAATATATTTCTGTCACATAAATATGTTTTTAGGGATAATGTACGACAAAAGGACGTAGAAAGTACATATTATATTTGTGAATAACGTTGTCTAGGAGACCATAAGTACATTAGGTTTATTTTTGTTGTTGCTACCTATCTGTGTAGCTGTGATAGAAGAGACAATAGGTGTTTATTAGGTAAGTTCTATTATTATGTGTTTATATGAAAGATACCAATGTAATTAGAGGACGAATCTTCATACAATAGGCGAGACGACGAAAAAAAAGTAATTAGTCCGTCAGTTAGATTATTGAAAAATTTTGGACACGTACCTATTTTTTCTTTTTTCTCCTTAACGAAGAATGACGACGTTACAGTGCGTTGAAGTTGCGCGTGACGTCACAATAAGATACAATGTTTGCATTACGGTGACGTCAAAAGCCCCCACTCCGGAACTTTGTTGCTCTTTATCTTTGTATTTTTTTATTAATTTGATCAGGCAAAAAATACGTGTCCCGTATTTTCGCCCGATCTACAAGACGCTGCTGTCGTCATCCCTATTGTCTTAATCCTTCGAACACACGTAATTCGAGACACAATAGAAAGAAAATAGCAGTTCAACAGCATGCTGGCTATCGCTTGGTCGTCAAAGGAAATAAACTTGTCCTTAGTCCTTTGACTAAAAAGCTGTTAGCTTCAAAAATCTGTTTTAGAGAAAATGGCGAAAAGTAACAAATTAAAGCTTAATGTGAATTATTAAAAATGATGCCTTTGTTTTTTTAACTTAATGGCCTCATGGCCTCTTATGCATGAGAGTTTAAAACCAGGCAATTACCAAACTATGGCAAATAACAAGTAAGTAGTAATAATAAAATACCTTTAGTCACAAATGTTTTCCGCCTCACAATTATGGCAACATTGCAAAGCCTTAACGCGCTGACATTTATGTCATTATGATACCCTAGTAGGTATAAGTTATATAGGTGATCCCACATACAATAATATCCTTTGTGACTATCTTAATAGGGAAAAAGTATATTTATTTCATAATATTTTGCCTGCGTGTTACCTGATACTTATTAAATTTATATACATAATAATAACAGTCTACTGTTCCACTGAAGGGCAAAGACCTCTTCTCATACAGAGAAGGCACGAGCAATGATTACCACGCTTGCCCAAGGTGTATTGGCGATTGAAGATTTATCATTACAAGTCAAGTTTTGTACCAGCCTACCTTAGATAGAGTGATGCAGAGACAAGACAGTAGGTGCAAAGATACAGAAAAACTCTAAGGATAAAATATAATAATAAACACATAAATATATTAAACTAGCTGACCCGACAGACGTTGTCCTGTCAACTATGAATATTGAATTCGAATTGACATACTACCTACCTACTACCTACCCACTACCTACCCACCACCTACCGACCACCTACCTACCACCTACCTACCACCTACCTACCACCTACCTACCACCTACCTACCACCTACCTACCACCTACCTACCACCTACCTACCACCTACCTACCACCTACCGACCACCTACCGACCACCTACCTACCAGCTACCTACCACCTACCTACCACCTACCTACCACCTACCTACCACCTACCTACCACCTACCTACCTACCACCTACCTACCACCTACCTACCACCTACCTACCACCTACCTACCACCTATCTACCACCTACCTACCACCTACCTACCACCTACCTACCACCTACCTACCACCTACCTACCACCTACCTACCTACTACCACATCAAAGAGACGTTCCTTTACATTTCAAGTGACATTTTACGTAAGATAATTCGTGTTTGACGACGATACGATACTAACGTCACTCAATTGTTTTGGCTTCCCGAAACCTCTCGACTAACACTTGAACTTTATGGTATGGTGTTAAAGCTCAAATTGACTCTACGTTTTAGTTAGAAAACGTTTGTATGGGAAAAGAAAAGGGCTGTTTTTAGGGCTTTCCCGACAATTATTCGTTTTTTTTTTACCGTATAAACCATCCTTGAATTACAACGAACATTTAAAAAAAAAAAGCAGCCAAATCGGTCAAGCCGTTTTCATGCCAAGTCGTGACAACGGAAAACGGGTTTCATTTTTATATATACTAGCTGACCCGACAGACGTTGTCCTGTCAACTATGAATATTGAATTCGAATTGACATACTACCTACCTACTACCTACCTACCACCTACCGACCACCTACCTACCACCTACCTACCACCTACCTACCACCTACCTACCACCTACCTACCACCTACCTACCACCTACCTACCACCTACCTACCACCTACCTACCACCTACCTACCACCTACCTACCACCGACCTACCACCTACCTACCACCTACCTACCACCTACCTACCACCTACCTACCACCTACCTACCACCTACCTACCACCTACCTACCACCTACCTACCACCTACCTACCACCTACCTACCACCTACCTACCACCTACCTACCACCTACCTACCACCTACCTACCACCTACCTACCACCTACCTACCACCTACCTACCACCTACCTACCACCTACCTACCACCTACCTACCACCTACCTACCACCTACCTACCACCTACCTACCACCTACCTACCACCTACCTACCACCTACCTACCACCTACCTACCACCTACCTACCACCTACCTACCACCTACCTACCCCCTACCTACCACCTACCTACCACCTACCTACCACCTACCTACCACCTACCTACCACCTACCTACCACCTACCTACCACCTACCTACCACCTACCTACCACCTACCTACCACCTACCTACCACCTACCTACCACCTACCTACCACCTACCTACCACCTACCTACCACTTACCTACCACCTACCTACCACCTACCTACCACCTACCTACCACCTACCTACCTACCACCTACCTACCTACCACCTACCTACCACCTACCTACTACCACATCAAAGAGACGTTCCTTTACATTTCAAGTGACATATTTTTACGTAAGATAATTCGTGTTTGACGACGATACGATACTAACGTCACTCAATTGTTTTGGCTTCCCGAAACCTCTCGACTAACACTTGAACTTTATGGTATGGTGTTAAAGCTCAAATTGACTCTACGTTTTAGTTAGAAAACGTTTGTATGGGAAAAAGAAAAGGGCTGTTTTTAGGGCTTTCCCGACAATTATTCCTTTTTTTTTTGCCGTATAAACCATCCTTGAACTACAACGAACATTAAAAAAAAAAAGCAGCCAAATCGGTCAAGCCGTTTTCATGCCAAGTCGTGACAACGGAAAACGGGTTTCATTTTTATATATAAGATTACATAATGAAAGGAAAAAGTCTAGCCCATTATCTTTTTAATGGGAGGCAATCACGACATTATTGATATAAATCAATAATACATTAGGTATAATATTTCTGAGAACCAGTTACCTTATCCTTATAGAAAATATATGTATCAAAATAACATGTAAGTAATGACGTGTCGACATGTTACTATCGGTAATATTAATGAATCACTTCCTTTTTATAAGGATATCTGATTGAACTACTGTAATATAGCTACTGGTCAATATTATTATAGATTTTTGTAGGGTTCTGTACGTCCAAACGGAATGCGTTATTCTTAAAAGATGGCTCTTATTTCATGTCTGTCTGGTTGATGTTGCTTTTTCTTTGAAAGTTTTGGCCATCATCATTATTTCATCCACTCAAGGTACCATCATCTCCTTAGCCTTTCCCCAGCGATATTCGGCTTCCAGTCTTACCTGATTCAGCTAAATGGCTAAAATTTATTTAAAGCGACGGCGTGTCTGGTACTCTGGTCTCCATAAACGAGTAACTGGATAACGGCTTGGATATTCACCCAGACGCTCCCCTCCCGTGTGTGAGATCCTTCTTATCAGACTTTGGGTTACAGCAGCCTCGTTGCACCAGTAGTTGCAATAAAAAATCTCAAAAAATAACTAGACAACATAATTCGGAATAAGATATGTCATGAATTCATGATCCATTCATTTAAAAACACGTACAAATAAAACATAGAATGATGACAATCTCATTTAATAAAAAATATTTAAATAAAAAATACCTTGGCAAATTACAAAGGAAACTATAAAATTAATGCTTCTAAACATCCCAGGTATAGTCCAATGCCCCCATTAATTTGCTAGTATCATTGCTAGTCTCTCGTCACGGACCTGTCGCAAATGTAACGACTCAATGAAGACCAATTAACAGATTGAGAGCGCAACAAATCTTTGCTAATTAGGAACATGGTACAATTTGATAAAACTGTTAATTTAAGAGGTGACGCATGCGATTTTGCGACTAATCATCTCTTCACTTTAAGAGTATGAGTTATAGGTGCCTTAGTTGACAATAAAGAATAATTAATTCCGAAGGATCGCGGGATTGGAAAATATTGTAGAACGTCAATATTATGGTACCTAGGACATTTAATAATCAGGCATAGGACATACTTCCCAAGGACGTGTAAAATCTTCATCTGTTTTCCGAGGTCCAAATAAGAAGCAAATTCAAGAAGCTTCACAGATGCAATGACATCCCAGAGATAACCGCTATATATCTCAAGTGCACGATTATCATCATCAACACCCTTCAAACCGAAACACAACAAAGCTGCGTTTAGGCGGAAATTGGTATAGGGGTCACCATCGAATTCCCAAAGAACTCACTACTACTAGTAAAAACAGTTATATGAAGGCAAAAAAAAAATTAGATGGATGGATTATAGATGATATAACAGATACAGATGATGATCTAACACATATGTTGTTGTTCAATCACGTTACAATAATGACCCTAACTAATGCTATAGAAGTGAAAGGTAAAGTCTATTACTAAGACGGGTTTCCATTTCAATCATTTGATGAACTTTGAGTAGAGAAAGCTGACATTATCGTCAATTGGTTGTACCTTTAAATCTGTGTAGATGTTAGAATCGTATTATTGGATCATTGTTGATGAAAATCTGGATAAAAAAGAAGGTAGGATTCTATCAACACTGAAAACAAAACTCGGAAGTTAACTGAAAACTTCAAAACTATCAGTTGTCAATAAGAAAATTAAGTTAATTTTAAATTAGATTTGGATACTAAAGATAATTTTGACACTTTATGTAAGGGAAGGTAAGTATTTTTAGAGACAGAAATAGTGGTCTACAGCTATCCCTTGGATGTAAACTACATATCGCGCGTAAACTCTTTTTCTGCGCAATTAACATGATTTTTATCTGCAGAGTTACCCCAAGTAGGTTGCGGAATGTTTATAATAGTTACCGTGACCCTGGAACATAAAAGGCAACCGAAGAAAACATGAGTGGGTTTTAGTCAGTAAAAGTCTGACACGCCCTCCCGCCGCGCCCAAGACGGGAGCAGAAATTTGATGATTTTTTTGGGAGTGGGAACTCCCAAAAAAAACCCCAACTAGTAGTAGTATAGTAGTTAAGTAAAAACGAAAAACAATTTAAAGTTCTATTGTATTCATAATTTTTCATTCAATATGCTTTGTCTTTGCCGACACGGTTACTCTAATATTCTATTATGATTTTTCTCCACGGTTTTATAGATTGTTTAACGGAGCTCAGTTTATACGGTACATAGGTACTCATTGATAAAGTCATAAAACGTATTAAATTACTACTTTCCCACAGCGTTATACTGCACTAGTTTTACAATAACCCACAAAGTAAACGAAGTCATTCCATCATTAAACCAATCAATTCTCAACTCTATTTCCCAGAAATACAACCTACAATAACTTAATGACTTGGCAAAATCACTTTGATCGATCAATGTCCCTTCAGTTGATTACGAAAAATTTTGAGGTCTTATTTTCTAAACGTTGAGGTTGTAAATTGGTTTATCTGTTTACTTATCTGCCCACTATCGGATGTCAGTTGAAGATAACGGATGAGGTTCACTGTGCATGTCACTCACTTTGATAACTGTGTCATTCGCGCGCCGTCGCTCGTCGCGCGCGCATGTTCTCCGTATCGACGGCTCTTTATTCGCAATATCGAAAATTAGTCACAACTGATTTCTGGAATTGTGTATTGCATTGATTCGAATAAGCTGACGAATTTTATTTTAAGTTTCTGTGAATTTTATTACTTAGTGCGTAAGATTTGTGTTCGAGTCATGTGACTTGAAAATTGAGCTTTTAAATAAAACAGTGATATAACAAAGAACCCGTAAATAAAAGTTTAATATTGTGACAGTGACGGTGTGAACTGTGATAAAGAAATTTAAACATTCCAAAATGCGTCGACAGAAAATGACTATAGACCCTGATCTCGGAGACTTAGAAGAGATGTTAGCTCACGTCCAAACCCAGCTGGAACACGAAATAGACCTGGAGAAGGAGTCTAAGATGCCGTCGTTAGTCAACATTCAAGAGTCACCGAAAATGGTGAAGAGGACTTCATCATTCAGCAGAACAGATACTTATGACTATCGACGACCTGCTCCAAGACCTCCTCCGGCTCGATCTGACTCTGGCAGTCGCTCCTTGAACGGTTTTGGAGAATACAGAAACGGTAGCGAAGACAAAAACGAGGAACAGTATTCCCAACCAGAAATAAATGGAAAATTCAAAGGCTCCCAAACAAGCCTGAAATCTGATGAAGGATCACAAAGCTCGTTCCAGTCGTTTCGTTCCGAGCCTGTGTCGAGGCATTCAGTGATGAGCTTGCAAGAAAAGAGGGGGTCGTATGCCTCTCTTAATGGGAGACATTCGAGGACTGCTACCCTTCCGAGGGGGTACGGATCGACGAAGGAGAAGAACTGGGAAGAATATTGGGCGTGGTAAGTTTTTTATTATTTACTCGTATTCTAAAATCTAGGTCAAAATTGTTTAAAAAAGGATACTTATGTGTTTTTTGCTGAAATTTCATCTTGATAGAATTGCTTTGCAAATTAATTTATCAACCTTAGCCAAGCCAATTTTTAAGGATCAGGTAAGGAAATTGATTTCTTTACGGCTTTAGTAATCCCGACACCTAAAGATTTGACAACCGCTTTCAGAAACTAGGTAAATGACTTGCCTTCAATGTTTTTAACTAAGTATTACAATATATTACTCTATCATATGAATTTAACGAATGTACTGTTCCATTTTGTTTAACGATTAGAGGCAATAATAATGACACTAATTTCTTCTTTGTTAAACCACTAAACATTGTATAGTAAGTTACTTCACTGGGCTTGTACATAAGCCCTACAATTGCGATGTGTCATTAAATACTTCAATCCATTCAATACCAATATTTACATTCAAAATAACATGTCCAAAACCATCTCCAACTTCAGCAAATAAAGCTCTTATTATTATTACCCACACAAACAAGACGAACATAGTATTGCTTACAAATGGCAGTCGTTGATGTAACAAAACATTCGATCGTGCCCAGGCGCAGACTCACGGTACGAAATATCTTCTGACTGGCATTCTGATAAGGCGATCTAGATCGATGAGGTGATCTGTCGCTCTGGTTAGATAACTTTTATCTTATTTATGAAAAATTGACATAGGCTTTGTTATAATGGTTTCTGGATTTTCTTTGTCAATTATTTTAGCGTATTTAAAACTGTCTTTCGCGTCTTTGGTTTATATTCCTCTCCCGTAGGATTTAGCTTTATGTTATTCACGATTCTTCGATAAATGGACTGAAAGATTTTTTTCATTCGTGAGATTAGCGCGTTCATCAATACAAATATTTTTTCAGCATTATAATATTACTATTTTTTTAACTACTTCAGTAAGCAAAAGTCTTGCCTAAAAGGATTTCACATCTTTCTCTTTGCTACCTTCTCTTGCCAATTTATCATACACACCCACTTCGTAATAACCAAGACATACCTGTACGTTCCTACCTGAGTTTCCATGCTAGGATAAAATAATTTCAAACATTTGGATGCCTATATTACCATGTCTATCATCTAAATCTACTTACAAATTACAGTCTTTTTGTGACTGCATCCATTAAATCGTTTAAAATGTAACATTCACGATCTTGCGTCCATTATTGTGGCTTTCTGACCCATATATTATGGGCATTAGCGTGCATTCATAGTAATTATACTTTCACTTCTTACTTAGTATTCATCAAATGCGTCCGATTTCTATAGAGGTTCACTGCATTTGGAATAGCATTGTCTTTCATCCCTGGTCTCACTGTAAATGGGTATAATAAGCCACCAAGTTTTTTTTTTATCATCCTCGTGGGCATTTTTACTAGAGGATTAGAAAAAAGGTTTTGTTCTTGTAACAAAACTTTTTTTGTTTGTAAGGGGAATGACCTGGCTCGCTGTTTACGGGTTTGTCTACGATTGTTGTTTTTTATGGTTCAAAGATTTTAGGGTAATTAGTTGTGTTTTTATTGTTCAATTGTTTTGTTTTAAGTAACTGTAATCTGTAAGTTCGGCTTAACACACCCGTATTCGGAGAACATTTTGCTTAGGAGGATGGAAAAATATAATTATAAATAAACACATAAGTAAATATATTAATTTTATTTTAGTGGTGTTTCGCGATGATTCAATTCTATTTGCGTTTCATATCTTTACATGATGTGGTTTATTATCAGACCTTATGACGTCTGCCAGTATGTCATGGTCAACAACATTACTAATATTATTAAACATAAAACTAGGAAAGCCATAATATTTACAAGAAAATGGAAATATAAATATTACAGAATATAGATTAGACTGAGTGTAACACTAAATACCTATGTTTATCATTTCAAATCACATGTCATTCTCGATGCTATAACTAAAATTTAAAACCATGTGAGCTGTAACAACGAACCATTAAATTCACCAATACCAATTATTTAAGAACGAATGCATATTTCCATGAAAAACGAACACAAGGAACAAGAACCAATTTTTCATGTCGGAATCAATTATGTTTTTATCTCAATTTACTTGGATACGGATGTGATTGTGTAAGTGTGTTTAGTGTAAATAAATATGTAAAAAGAACATTTTGGGATCATTATTTTTTTAAAGCATTTGCTGTGCGTTTTAGTTTTTTAAACCTATTTTTAAATTAGGTATATCATATTAAGTATAAAGCGAACAACACTTTTAAGAACGTCTGCACTTTCACATCCTAAATCAGTCAACAACGCTTCCATTTTACCTACATTCTACCAAATTTTGACATTGAGGCTAAGATTAAGAATCATTGCTTAGCAAGTATAACTCTCACTGTCTCACAACCGTGATCCTATGATGACAAGAAAGGGCCGGAAAATAGATAAGCCAAATTACACGCTTATTTGACCCTCATTTTGGCCTAATTGTAACCAAATGTATTGCATTCATTCAAGTCCTAACCTTGTCGTGTAACACTAAGTAAGCATTAAAAATACTTACATTTACTTTCGAATTTCGCAATGTACTTATGCGAATTGCTGTGCGCTTCTGTTTTAACACGTGCTTCATCACCATTTATCATCACGTCTACATGACAACTGGACTTGGTATTTCCTGGCGTATCAGCTCCCCTCATCTGACCTTCAGCTTCCGTGGGAAGATAGGCAGGTGTACCTTTAAGGTCATTGACGACACGCGCGGTTTAAACTGGTTCAGTTTGCGAAGGGACTATAGGGGTTTTGATACTTTCAGGCTTTTTATGTTGCAAGAGTTTTAACTTGTTAAAGTTATTAAGGGCGGTTTTTTTGTAATTTAGAAAGTCCTAACCTGCGATATAAAATAACTCAACTGCATTTGCAATTTCTTTTTCTTCCTGCCCTCATCCCATTTTACTTGGGGTCGGCACATTATGTTTTAGTCTTCCATGTCATTCTGTCAATCTTTGTTTATTGTTATAATTTTTCACACAATTTGTCATCATTTCTTTGGTCTTCCTCACCCCCTTTATCCCTTGACATTCATGCTCATAATTCTCATAGTTATATATGCGTTTCATTCCACATCTTCACATGTCCATACCAAGATAAACGATTCCCTTTCAATTCTAATTATATTATTAGATACGGATTTGAACAGCTTTTAGAAAACATGTTTTCCAACGTTACGCAAGATCCTATTTAAATTGAGGAAACTAACGTTTTGAACACGGTCTCGGCAAGGATATGGAAAGGAAATCATGAAAAAAAGGACTCGCCAAACACGAACATGCGTGCGTGCAATTGTTTTCCTCATTGATTTCGGCGGTACATACATTCATTGCCATCTGGAAATCAATGAGATTTATTTTCGTTGGATATTTGGGTCTCATTATAATAACTATTTATGACCAACTCATTACCCTTTGAAGACCAGCCTATCCAATATTGTTATCGAATTACCGGGAAAATCGGATATATTCGTACCCGTGTTCAGTTCAGCGCCTACGTGGTGCCGAAATTGCAAGGATAGAGAATTCTACAGAATATGTACAGTTTTGGTATGGAAAATCTGTTCTGTCAGTCTGACCAACATAATGTACTTAGAAATTGTCATTTTTTTTCTTATGGTTGTCATTGATATTGCGACTTGAATTGAGTATAATTGCCACCACCAATCAATTGTCGTACAGATGTTATGTGTACGGCAAAATTAAACTAAACTTTTTGCTAAGTCAATTGACTAGCAATTTATTGATTACAATGGAAGTAACTGTGGAAGTAACTGATATAATTTTTCAGTTAATTAAAAAAATACCCTTTGTTTTTGCCCAATTGATTTGTTAGTGGTTTCAAACACGCAATTAGAACATCTTTATATTCTTTATTGCACATTAAAAAAAAAAAACAACATTTAAGCAAACTAAAATAAAACTTATGTACAATGGCGAGCTTAACCCAGAAATGAGTTTTCTACCAGCAAACCAAAAATGCTATAGAGAGATTTGCAACGGGGGATGTGCTTATGTGCACAAATAAAACATAATTATTAACTCTTAAATAAACAATTACATACAATATACCTATTTATATACATAATATAAATGTACAATAATAAATACATAAATAACATATACAACAATAAATAAATATACATATATATCAATCTACAGACAGGAAATGTTTCCTAATTCCTTTCCTGAACACTTCTAAGGAAGGGCTATCTCGCAATGAATGTGGCAAAGCATTCCACAGACGCACAGCACAAACAGTGAAAGATCCATCATACCGACTCGAAGAGTGAGAAGGAAAACGTAGTAGAAGAGATGAAGAAGAACGACAAGGTTTACCTCTAGGAACAAGATACTCAAAGCGTTCGCGAAGATACGAAGGAGACTTACTATTATGAAGAATAGAAAAGAGGAAAGAAAGAATGTGACAGTCTCGACGCTGCCGAATAGGTAGCCACCTCAGCTGCTGCCGAAATTCCGACACGTGGTCGTACTTTCGAAGGCCGAAAATGAAGCGGATACACAAATTCTGCAGACGTTCAAGCTTATTAAGGAGTTCCTCAGTCGCATCAAGAAAACAAATATCAGCATAGTCCAAAAGTGGTAGAAGCAGAGTCTGAACGAGAGTAATTTTAGTTTGAAAGGGCAGGAACTTCTGAAGACGCTTTAGAGATTTATACGAACAGAAAACCCTCCTGCTTACTTCAGCAATGTGGACCTGCCAAGAAAGGTTGCAGTCCAAGAAAACTCCAAGGTCTTTAACTTTCTTGGAATAGGCTATAGCGGTACCTTCGTAGGTAACCATTGGAAGAGACAAGCTACTCAATAAATTGGTGAAGTGTCTGCCACCAATAATGATTGCTTGTGATTTAGACGGGTTAACTAACAATCCAAAACTTTTAGCCCACTGACTGACGTTTACAAGATCATTATTGATGGCATCAATAGCTCCAAGAAGTTCTTCATATTTAAAATGGCGATAAAGCTGCAGGTCGTCTGCATAAAGATGGTAATGTGAAGTTAATACTTTAGTGACAGCGTCTATGAAAACGGAGAAAAGGAGAGGAGAAAGAACGCCACCTTGAGGAACACCCGCAGAAAGATCACACCAATCGGAGCAAGCTTCATTTAGGTGTACCGACTGCGAGCGACCACGAAGATATGAATTAAACCAAGTGATCACAGAAGGAGATATATTTAAAGAAGCCAGGAAAGAAAGAAAGAAAGAAGAAAGAAAGAAAAAGAATTTATTTGGTACAGCACTGGCACAAGCACAATACACACAAAACAAAATAAGAAGAAAAAAAAAATAATAACAAAAAGCTAAAAGGACACCCAATAGTATATCAAAATCAACTGAATTAAAAGCACTGCTAAAGTCCAGTAGTACCAACACCGTAAGGAGTCGGTTTTCCATGGCCAATCGAATGTCGTCAGTTATTTTAAGTAAAGCCGACACCGTACTATGGCCAGGACGAAACCCAGACTGGTATGGACTAAGCAGGCTGTTAGAGGAAAGGTAATGTGACAGTTGATTATTAACAACACTCTCAAGGACTTTGGACAGGATTGGGAGTATTGAAATTGGACGAAACTGGGACACTGAGGAGGGATTAGAGACTTTAGGAAGAGGCAAAACGTGGGCCTTCTTCCAAGCTGATGGAAAAGAACCAGTGTATAAGGAATAATTAACTATGTGAGAAATTACAGGGATTAGGAATTCAAGGATAGGAAGAAACATTTTAAGATGCAGACCATCATCACCCACTGCTTTTGTAGAAATAGATGTGATGGCCCGCTTAATATCCCCTTCTGTGACTGGGTGAAAAGAGAAAGAAGTACATATTGGCAAAGGAAGACTAGAGAGAACATTGAGAGTAGAAGATTTAATGGTATCATCCAGAGTCACTGGAGATTTAGAAAAATGTAAATTAATTGTATTCAAGTTAAAATCAGGCGTGCTATCATTTGCAGCTTTGCTGATTCCGAGGGATTTGAGGAATTGCCATACTTGTGCTGTATTGGAATTTTGTACTGACTGATGTATGTGGCGCCTTTTGGCATCCCTACACAAACGACTACAGCGATTTCTTAGTTAGTAGAGTCATCATAGTAGAACATCATTTAGTTAGTAGAGTTATTAGCCTCCAGACGATTCGTGACCTATTTATTGTTCGTTATCATAGTGTAGAAAGATTTCTGCTTATCCATTAACCCTTGGACTGCCGGAAGCGCACAATACTTTTTAATTACGGTAAACAATATATAATAATTTTCTATAGCATCTCAGGGTCTGCATTGTACTCATATCTATGTAAATTATACGTAGCTTTTGATTTCTTTATTCTCGTTAGATGGCACTTCAATCATATTGTATTAACACTTCTTATTTAGTCATCCTTTAAAACATATCCATCTACATACAATTTTTTTTAACACTGCATCTACAGCAAAATGAAATTATTCCAATATAAAAGCAACAGCAGCAATAACTCCATTTCCTGTCCATATTCTGCACTAAACATCAAATTGCGTGTATCTTTTACAGGTGGCGATAGTTGCTAATTCAACGCCACCTGTCGTTTGATTTATGAGCTTTTAGCTAGGGATTGCATCGTGCTTATCTGTGCATCTGCTACCCCCTTTTTTCTAGCTCATGATAACTATCACCGTCGTATAAGGGTTGACACAAAACCTTCAGTAACTCTTTATCTATCTTCTTCTTGATCTTCAGTCTCTGTAACAATAATAAATTGTATTAATATAAAAGCGACAACGGGAAAGCAATTACTCTTTTCATTGCATTTCATATAAATTTCCTCGGGCAGCGCTGTAGTACCAATTCAACGCCACCTGTCGATTGGTTTATGAACTGTTTACGGGGTTGCATCGTGCGAAGTTTTGCATCCGCCACCCGTTCCACCTAGGTATGGGCTGAATTTACACAGGGGCGCTGATTTATGGTAGTTTTAATGGTTGTCAGTGTTTTAGATGGCGCTGTGATTTTTTTGGGAATGATAGTGTCTTCATTGTTGATGAGATGGCGTTTATTTTAAACATTAAACATTTATCATCGCCTAGGCCTTTTTTGTCAACATTCATGAAACTCTATCTTTCATATCATTCTTTACATAAATCACCTTTTCTTTTGATTTAACTGTCTTTTTACTCTAGGAAGTTATCCATTTATTTTTTCAGTTCATCATCAATTAATGTATAAAGTGTTTATTATAAAGAAAATTGATAGCGCTTCATGTAACAGTGGTATTATCAATACTTAACAATGATTGTCTTGATAACTAATTCACTTTTGATGTTCACTGCAATCGTCATTCATTAAATAATGTATTTTTACAATGTTTTTGGAAATACTGAACGAACGATAAGAAATGGAATACGAACAAATATGGCAAATATTTTTTCACGCTTAATAAAAATAAAATATTATGATATAACAACTAAAATAAATGCCCTGAACCGCTATCAATATTTTCAATTGTAAGCTAAACCTGCCTAGTAGCGCTTTTATAAAGATTTCCATTGATGCGTACAGATAGAATTTCTTTATTTTTTTTTATTGAAAACAATCAAATATTCTTAAAATACCCTTTTACTAACTAATTTTTATTTATTTATTTTATTTTTTATTTATTTTTTACATTTTAGGAAAGCTTACAGACTAATAACATTGTAATAACAGTAATATATAACTTAATTGCTAATTACAAACAATTGACATTCATCTATAGCAGGACCATGTAGCCGTGTAACAATATTTATAACAGAATAACTTTCTATATTACATTTGACAACCCTAACAGAGAACCATGAATCATGTATGAGTTGCAGCGGCGTGTAAACAAACTTATCAACACGTGCTAGGTGACTTCCAGTCTCCCGTGGTTTATGGAACGACGCCAATAAGATGTTATACTACTGCACATGAACTTCAACTTAGTGACTGGGAGTTTAAAACTAGGGCCATTTCACACTAGGATGCTCTCATTAATGTCATCATGGCAATTGCAGCTGTAGTTTTTATAGGTGGGATTAAATCATACGTCAAAGTAGGTTTTGAATCGCTGACTTTAATAGGAAATACAAAATTAGATGTTGTTAAGCAGACAATTTAGTAAAAGTTAATCTAGAAAATTGTAACCACGTGAAAAGCGTCAACAGTTGTGAACCTGTTGGTGAATAATTTATGAGCTGCAGCGTCGATGTTATCAAACAAACACCTGCTTTCGGACCCCAGTCTCTTGGGATGTAATGGTATGTTGCTAGTAGTTGCAAGTAGCATTTTGTTAGTCTATCTGCCTTTAGATGTCATTCAAGATTCATTGACGAGACGTAGCTCAATTTTTTTTTAATTTAAAATATGTATAATCTACATGTGAGTATTTCAAAGCTTCTGTATATTATTTTATGTTTCCATCTCGTAACTTTTATTATATCTTATCCTTTCTAAAATTTTGGAATCTTGTGACTCAAGAAATGCAAACATTACATTAACATAAACATCTCTTTACTATGATAATGGTAATTACTAGTAGCTTTAAAAATGAAAAGAAAGGCCAATCATCTTTCTAAAGAGTTTAAAAAGAAGTTTCAATTGGCTTCTGCAGTTGCACGTCCGATGAATAAAATCTTAAGCTACAGATGGTTCAGAAGGCTTTTCTTTTGGCGCCATAAAGTTGCAAGGCTTGTAACTTTCTTTGTTCATAAAGTATACGTATCCCTTTGTTTTCTAATAATAATTAAAACTACTGCTTAAATTGACCGTTCTTATGATGCAAACAGTAAATATAATTGCGATCCATATTGAAATTGAAATCAAAGTTTACACAAAGGAAATGGCGCTCTATCATCTCAATATTTAACAGATAGCAGCTGAATATTGATTTTCCCCTGTAGTAATTGGCCTTGCTGCAACCGGGTTCCGGATCTTTCTAGCCCTGAAACTAGCCCTTAGTACGCATGTTCGGGCCCGGCCATCCGGGCTTGTTGTCAGGCTAGTGCTATAAATAAATCAAATCGCAATACCTGACCCCCCCTTGCAACTTAAATCAATCATACGATGCATGCGCGGTACGACTAGCTCGGTCGAGCCTCCGCCGGGATGCAAGCTCATCAACTAGTGTCGCGGATGGCATCCGTGATAAACGGTTGTGCCTTATCAATATTCTAAACATTACCGAATTCCAGTACAAACCCTCACCTGTGATCATTTATAATATGTAAGTGATTTCTGTGTTTTTGTTTAATGATTCTGTTGCTGCTATTTTGAGTTTGAATGGTTTTTACAAGTGGTCATTTTGGGTGGCTATTTTTAGATTGGACTTCGATTTCTTTGTCCTTGAAGTTTTTTTTTTGCTTTTTCACTGTTGTGCAGTTTTGATGACGATTTTGGTAAACGGTTCTATGAGTTCTATCTTTTGTTTCTAAATTCACATTCACAAAACAACATTCATAAAATAGATGTTTCGCCTACCAAAATTGCATTCCGAATTTTGTGACAATGATTAAATACTAAATTTGTTGAACCATTTTTTGCCCAAGCTCCATTGTTTTTTTCTGCCACCCCACACATGGATAGTATCTTTCGCTGGCACTTATGACTTGCGGACCTGTTGCTGTGTCAACAGCATTGGCGTCGTACTACAACTTAGCAGACATAACATTGGAGGTTGGCGCCAACACTTATAAATATTTCGCGTTAAAAATGAAAATATAGGTGAGATGGATAAGAATAATCGAATCTATTTCCGAAGACAATGCAATTTCGTTTTTTGATTTCCAAAAACGTTTTAATTTCTTAAAAAAAATCACACACAAGGAAAACCTTTGTTTCAAAATGTCGAGATTTGAGTAACGGTCATAATTCGCAATAATGAATAAAAACTGGCAAAGGGGTTGTATTAGGCGCGGGAGTAGATGGTTGGCGGTTTAAATTTTTGCTCTTAATAAAAAAAAAATTAACATGTTTAAGCTCCATAATTATTGACATATGTAAATTGGATTAAAAACAATTATAAATGTTTATTGTTAATTGGGCACCGAAGTTCTTAAGAGTTCTCAAAACATCTCCTTTAAGTGAGTATCCTTTGTTTCTCGGTGTAGGAAAATTTCAATAAATAAATAAAAACAATTCCTAAATTATTTCAAGAGTGCCTCACGATTTAAAAAAAAATGGGGAAAAATCAAAAAGAATTCCCAAAGCATTTTCTAATAAGTGGGCAACCTTTGTACCACGATAAAAAAAAACAATATGAAAAAAAAAACTAAATGAATTCTCAATTTCTTTTTCTAATAAGTATCTTAAGTTTGACGCTGAAAAAAAAAATTGGGGGAAAAATATTTAAAATGGTTCCCAAAACAATTCTTAAAAATTCGGGAACCTATGTTAGACGGAATGGATGAAAATGGATGGTGGAAAAGGGAGAAGAGACTATTGTTAGTAACAACGTCCAAAAATTGGTTAGTGGTTGCGAGTGCGGGATCAGTTGTTCAGCAGATTGGATTTTTAAGCTAGGTTTTCGCAGGTACAGGTAGTTAATACAAATCTTATAATCTAGAAAATATACACAGAAGAATTTTATAGGTCTAGGGAATTTTAATTAGTCTTTTTGTTATTCTAAATTGTGTAGCAATTTCTTGAAAAGTGTCCATTTTCTTGTGAGTTTTCTTGCTTCAAACTTTACTTGTGTACGTCGATGATATCATCATATTCGTTCAAAATTGCATTACTCATACAATCTTAAATGAATAAGTAAAATTTTTCTTTGTAAGAAATGTTTGTGGAAATGTGTTATATTTTGTATAAATGCATTAAACGGATCTAAGATTTATTTATTTTGTAAGAATGCCGCAATTTCGACGTGCGAAATTAAATACCCAACGTCCTTTGTTCTGTATATTGCAGAATATGCAATCTCAGTTCCGGGAACTGGAAATTAGGTGGAACTATATGACCTGCTCCAGCTAGCAGCTCTATTACGCATGAGCAAATAAATCTGGGCGCAATCGAATGAGCCTTGCGGGCCCTAGACCTCAGCACAGTCTAGCTCGGAAACTGACCATGACGAGTCGTTCCGATTTTGTCTGATATGTGCCGTTGTGTAAATTATTAGTAATTATTATCGCGTGAACTATTTAAATAACGTTAGAAGCAAAGACTGATACACAATTCTAATAAATAATAGACAGTTATTCTCACTTTTTTTTAGCTTAGGCTTTTAGGGTATCAAGTGCAGTGAGCAGTGAGTGTATTAGATTTTAGGATTAACTTAACTGCATCTAAATATTTATTTCGTAATCTTTTAAAAAAACCTCTTTGTTAAATAACATCCGGGCGGGGTGAGGAAAGGGGGGATTACAAAATGGCGGATATGGCTGGTAAAGCTTTAAACTGGCGGTGTACTGCGCATGCTCAAGATCCAGTTAGTGTTATAGGTGATGCAAGAGAAGGGAAAAAGAGTTTCAAAAAGTCAAAAATAGACATTCTTTATCATAATATGGCAAGAGTAGTCAAGCATTTTTATATAAGAAAATTAGCGTTGACCGTTTCGGCTGTATGCAAGTATTCAAAACCGCGCTAACATAGATCAATCGTTCTTTGCATTTTTTTTTGTTCAATGTCCTTGGCAGTTCAAATTGGATTCCGCTACTCGAACGTAACCTAAGACAGATTTGAATTGATGGAAAAGAGCGGGATTAATCATTCAATAAAAGCTACACAATTTCGCATAAGCAATTCAAATAACAGTCGCTAGAGAAGACCAATACCAATGAGAGGGATGTAATGATTTCTAGCTAGTAAAATATAAAAAATATCAATACCTCACAAATAAATTGACTATTACTGACTTTAATAGAGGTGCTTTTTTTTTGCTTTATAACTAGAAAATATAAATCTTGAACATTAAGAAGTACACGATTTAGTAATAGTGATTATGCCTATAATGCTTCACTTATATATTTGTTTCTTGGAAAAAAGCGGTGTTCTACACTCGGGCAGGTATGTGGCATTTAGTATGTACTAGTTTAATAAAAAAATATTGTAATAAAAATGGTTTATTTGCTCCACAATATTACTCTTAAAAACTAGCCTTATTTCTACAGTTACATACAGTACAGGATATTATATTGTGGAGTCTGGTGCCTAAACTAGACACAAAGCCATTATGTTATTACGTTTGAACCATGTTAACTTTTTGAAGATCTTATTGATTATAGTTGTAATTTTTAGTTTTGACTTATCTTTTATTAAAAAATGAAATGTTTTAAATGACTCAATATGTTAGGCGCCAAAAGGTAAGCTTACAACGCGAGCTGCAAATCTAGGTACGCACCACGACCACACCCTTTACTTGAATCGATGTTTCGACTTGTCCTGAATTCACACACAACACTCGCGTATTTTAATAACGAATAAAAAGACTATTATAGCTTTATGCACTATTTATAACTTTAGATCATTATAAAAAAAGAAACGGATTAGGTGCATCGCGAGTACCACCTCGTCTGGATTTCCGAGAAATGGTAACGATGGAAACGGGCGTAGGCGGTTGCATCTTTGATGGGCGTGGCCTGCGCGCGCACTCGAACTCAAGGTTTCTTTGTACTAACCGCGCTTTGCGGATGGATGCGCGCGCATCGAGATCGGACTTGTCTTCGTTAGTTTGTCGCACGTGTTGATCGGTCGTCGGCCATTCTAGCCCGGGCCGTGGAGGCTGGTAGTCGTTTGTAATTGTAGGTTGCAATTTTTGTTAATCCTACGATGTCGTTCTTTCGGGATATTGCGAGAATCTTCGTGTACTTTTTAGCATTCATTGGCCTCGTAGTAAATTTTTTAGATCCGCTATTGATTATTAGAGCCTTAAGAAAAATATTAGAATATTTTTTTAAATTTCGTAAATCGGTCGACGATTTGTAAATACACAATTGCTTGATTTAGTATATTCTAATTAAGTCTTTTAATCATTTGCTTCGTGACCTGAAAAGTGATAGTGTAGTTTTTGAGTCCTTCAAGTGGACAAAAGCAGGAGGCGAGCAGTAGTACCAGGGGCGCGGTCCTAGGAGAAGGAGGAGGGAAAAGGGGGGTGAAAGGATCGATACATATATTTATCGCGCTTTCCTCCTCCAACTGCTTCTGACGTCAAGGACGCTCCGCCATTTTGTTCCTTACAGGAAGCTTTTTCCAAGATGGCAGCTTATGCGTGCGCACTTGTCCTAATTTTACTGGAACTGTAAGCACCAGGTAAGGCTTCAGGTTTCAAGGTGCGCGCGCATCGATATCGTTGCTATTTTTAGTCTAGTCTTTGTTCGGTCCAACAGGAAATAATAATATTAGTATTACAAAATAATAATATAATATTAGTATAATTATATCATTTTTTTATCGCTAATCCTTAATAATTAAAAACCAAACTTTAATTACAATAACTTTTTATAACATTACTGAGAGCTTCATACAATGCTTCCTGAGTATTTTTAGACGTGCTCCTTTTCCTGGGGAAAAGAGAAAAACACCTCGGTTTAATTTTCATTTAAAAATATTTAGCCATACTTTAGCCGATTCTTTGTTTCAAAATTACGAATTAAATGTGTCGAACTGGTTGTAGACCGTCTGCTCATCCACCACCAAGTTTAATTTCGCAGCTGAAATAAACCAATAGTCGGCCGAGTAAAAAGAATGTGGTCTGTGCAGGCTCTCAAATATTTAGCTCGAAATGTTGGGCGCCAATAAGGCTCATTTGAAAAAAGCGATTACGTCTCTACCATCTAAACTTACGATTATGTTTTATTTCCTTACCTTCAACTCACATATAATCAGAGCTGCATCACGTGGTTAATAACGTTAGGTTTTAAATATAGAAAATAACGGGCGTAGGTGTACTTCATTCGAATAGGTAGGTGTATGCGCGCGCATCGAATTTGAAGGTTTCTTTGTTCTCATCGCGATCTAAAGATGCGCGCGCATCGAAATCGGAGAGTATTCTTTGTTCGTGCCAAACGTTTTGCCTCAGTCGGCGGCCATTCGAGTCCGAACCGTAAAGCTGACAGTCGCTTGAGATCGTTTCTTGTGAAAAATATTTTTTAACTTGCCATGCCGATTTACCGGGAAACAGTGAGAATTCGGTTCTTCTTTTTTGCTTTTCTCACTATATATACATGCATCATGTGCCGTCCAAATCGTTTTGTCGATGTTCGGGATGCGGCTTTAAAATCGTGGCTTGGTAGAAAACATTTAGCTGATCTTTCGCGTTAAACTTTTCTCCGTAACCTGATAAGCAGTTTTTTAAGTTCAAATTACACCAAGGTCACAGTCGCAAAAGCAGGCAAGTAGCAGTAGCAAATCAGACGGGTGTAGGGGAAGAGTCCAGATTGATAAAAAATTTTATTACCTCTCCACCCGCTTCTGTCGTCGAGGACACCTCCGTACCGTCGCCATTTAAAAACTTAGCCGAAGCTTCTTTCAAGATGGCGGCCGCGTAGTGTAGATCAGCGCCAGGTAAGGCTTAAGTTTTAAGGATCATCGAAATCTTGCATTTTTGCCAATTCATTGTTCTCACTAGCTCGGAATTGTCTTTGTGTACTTATTTTATCGTTGATACAGGTTTTCACTAATTCTCTTAATAATAAATGTTTTACATAGTCATTTTACCTGTGGAAAAATTACTAAAACCTGAAGTTCTTTGTTCTAAAGAGCTTATTGGGGTGTATACATTGAGCTTATTACCGGGAACTGGGAAGTGGATGGAACTAGGTCATAACCTGCTGCAGGTAGCAGCTGTTCTACGCATGTGCAAATAAATCTGGGCTCAATCGAATGAGCTTCGCGAGCCCTAGGCCTCAGCTCAGTCTAACTCGGACGCTAACCGCGATGAGACACATCTACAGTTTATACTGTGTCATTGTGTGCATTACAGTGTTTATATTGTGCCATGTAATTAATTACGTTAATAGAGTCATAATAGCGTACAAGAACAAGAAAGCAGAAATTAGAAAACATAAATTTCAAAACTTACACGGAAAACATATATTAGTCAATGTGACAATTATTACTTATCCATTGGAATAAGCGGTATCAAATATAGTGCAGTTTTTTTGTTTAATTTTTAAATGATGTCTTTGTTATATAACTCAACCCGGGCGGAGTGAGGAAGGGCGAGGGGAAAATTCAAAATGGCGGATATGACCGATGAACTTTAACGGGCAGATCTGTATTGCGCATGCCCTAGGTTGGGGTTTAATCCTATTAGTGTCATAGGTGATGAAAGGAATGAGAAGCACAGTAACAAAAGGATATCTGCAGAGTTAGATAATTTTGTCAAAAATTTTGGCCATCAGTCATGCAAGGTGGATAATTGATGAATTCTCTCGCGTAATAGTATCCATTGTAGTATCTTTGATTACATTGAGAAAGACGTTGCAGCTATAAAGTCAAGCAGTTTCGACAACGCAAACAAAGACAAAGCTCAACCATTTAAAACTTTACTCGAATAATAATTTCATGTGAGCATTTCCAAATGGCTATCGCAAAGCAACTAAGAATCTTCTAGCAACTTTAGCAAGCAACCATCCCAATATTTTGAACCTCACGGAATAGTGAACTAAATATAACTCCCTTCGTAGTATTTTTGTTCTACAATAAAGTGTATTGTTTTACACATAAAAAACAATGTGCTACTTGCTTTGTTGCATTATGTGCATATTTATAAGAAGAAGGAGACAATATAGTGATACTGAACATGATTTCTATGAATTAATCAAATTTTGGTTCGTGGAGAGAAGTCTATAACCTACTTCATGTATTTGAGCGGTATGTATTCTTTTCCTTATCTATTATTAGAAAATGCTTTATCCTTTTTAAATATTTTTGACTCGATACGTTGGGCGCCAATAGCAATTAGAAATGTTACATGCTAACACTTCATTCTTAGATTACTTTGTGATAAGATATTTTTCTTATTGTTAGATTTTCCTATATTTCCGTAAAACAAAGCTGCTCTTTTTTTTTCTTATTGTCAGATTTTCCTATATTTCCGTAAAACAAAGCTGGTCTTGATTTCCACACAATAAGCCACTCGTATATAAAATAATATTAAACACCATGTACTTACCTTCTTGGATTACGTTGACCTTGATTTCCGAAACAAAATTGTATCTTTCCGATTGACCCCTTCGACTTAAATAACTGCCTTAGATTCACACATACGTGTTTTATAATTTCGATGAACACTTCAGTTATTTAAGTGAAACATACGTCTCTTGATTATTAGAAACGAAAACCTTTTGTGCAGTTTATTCGTTACGTTGCGACAACCACTTTATCTGGATTTCCGAGAAACAGTAATGGTGGGCACGGATGGTGGTTGGCTGCATTCTCAGTGTATTGTGGAAATCTGCGTAACTTTCAATCTTTCTTGTCATAAATTTTATGGTTCCAGCTTAGTTTGTCAGTGATCGGAAAAACGATATTGAAGTTTTGTGAGTCCTACAAGCTACACCCAAGTGTCAAGATAGTATTTGCCTACTAGTGACTTCTGAGTAATATAAATTGACCAATAAGTAGTCGCGGTACGAGTTGTTCATCAGTTTGGATTTATGAACTGGGTTCTAGCAGAGAGAAGTGCTTAATGTGAATCATAGAATTTTAATAGCAGGATGGGTATCATTGGTTTTAGCAAACTTTTCATAATTCAATTGGTAATTCTAAATGTTAGAGCCGTTCGAAAAAATAACTGCTGAACAGCAGCGTCCATTTCAAGTAATTTTCATTGTTCCTAATTTTATTTATCTCGATGATATTATGTTTACTTGAAATATTTGGAACTGGGTTAGGATGGGTTAGGAACTGGCTGGTATTCTGTATGATTAATGTACTTTTTTTAATTTGATTATTCGTTAGTTTTTGTTCTGTGAAGCTTATTGGAGTGTATGCATTGAGCTTATTTCTGGGAACTGGGAAGTGAGCGGAATTAGGTCATAACCTGCTGCAGCTAGCAACTCTACGCATGTGCAAATAAATCTGGGCTCCATCGAATGAGCCTCCGGACCCCTTGGCATCAGCACAGTCTAGCTCGGAGTCTGGCCGCGACAAGTCGTTTTGATTTATTGTGTCTTTGTGTTGGTTATTGGACTTATTTTATAAAATTATTAGTGAGAGTTTAAATCGTTTTAGTTATAGATTTTGTTAATGAAATGTAGTTTCAGTAAAATGTTATTAACTAACACAAAAATTCTCTTTGTTATGTAACGTAACGGGTGGGGAATAGTGGGGGGGTAATCCAAAATGGCGGAGATGACCAGTGAACCTTTAAACTGGTGCGCCTGTATTGAGCATGACCAAGATTGGTGGGGGCATAATTCAACTAGTAGTTTAGGTAATTCTATAGAAGCGAATATGATGCCACATAGTTACTTGTTTGCAGAGATAGATTTTTCCCATAATTTTACACGATTAGCCAGGCTATAATAATATAGCATAAAATATAGTTCAGTTATAGAAATAATTTCGATTATGGGAAATCAAGCTTTGGACATATTAAAATCGTGAGCATTATATTTCTAAGAAGTTATTATTTTATATTTACTCGTGAAAACAATAACTGTTACCTTCTTCCGGACATATAAGCGGCGGTCGGTATGTATTCTTTTACTGTTTAACAATTAATGATATACTTTGTCTTATTACATATGGCGCCAATAATGCTCCTTTAAAAACATAGATGCAAAGGTACTTACGCGCTTGAATTACATTGATCTTTAACTTCCCTATTAAAATTTTCCCTTTCGAGAATAAAATCAAAGCTATTCTTGATACAAACAAAACTCTCGTGTTTACAAATTCCGTTAAACACTTCACCACTTAATGAAAGACGCGTCACTTTAATCAACTTTAAATCATTAGAAATAAAAACGTTTTGTGCAGTTTTCTGCATCGCGAGTACCACCTCGACTGGATTTCCGAGAAGTAGTAATGATTGGACCAGGAGGTGGGGTATATGCGCGCGCATCCGACCTTAAGGTTTATTTGTACTTACTGAGCTGCGCGCGCATCTAACTCGGGTTTCTCTTTGTTCGCTTGTCGCTCGTGTAGGCTCGGTCGATGGTCATTCTAGTCCGAACCGCGGGAGCTAGTGGTCGTTTGAGATCGTAACTTGTGAAGTTTTTTATTTTACTATGCCGTATATCCGGAATGTTATCAGAATCTACGTTTTCGTATTTGTTTTAATAATTATAATCATTAAATTTGGACCTCCAGGACCGGTGTGGCTAATCAAGATATAATTAATGTATGTTTTTTAATTGTTGCTAATTCTGGAAGGAAGTTTTGAAATCACAATTAACCTCTGTTGTTTGAACAAAAATCCGCTGTGTGACCTGAAAAGTGATGGTGCAGTTATTTGAAGATCTTTAAGACACAAAAAAGAGCCAAGACCATGCAATTTGTTTTTAAAATATTCGAGGGACAAAAGCAGCAAGATTGAAGCAGTAGCAGTCGCGCGGTGAAGAGAGAGGACCCAGATCAATAAATTTAAACCCCTCCCCCTGCCAGCTTCACCCGTCTCTGTCGTCGAGGACGCGGGCGTACTGCCGCCATTTTGAAATTCCCGCAACTTCTTCCAAAATGGCGGCCAGTTGGCCGCCATTATTACTAAACATGCGCGCGCATCGGACCTGGTCTTTACAATATTTCAAAATGGCGCCGATGTGGATTTGTTTCATGTAATTTGCTTGTTAGTTGTCTAGTCTTTGTTCGTTTAAAGGCTAACTTGGAAAAATCTCAGTGAAACTACAATAACATTTTTTTTTTGGTGAGTGGGAAATCATCCAATGACTGAACTACAATAACATCTTATTAACGAAGAAATACTTAACTGGACTTGCTCATAGTTACAGAAAAGAGAAATGAAGAACAAGTCGGTTTGACTATTAATAGAAAAAGAAAGTTGAAGATTCCAAAATGTTTCATTTGGGCGTCCTCCACAACAAACCAAGATTTCCAGTAAAGAAGTCACAGAAAAAACACTTTACATATTTGCTAAAATCATTAATGACTAGGAAAATATTAATAAAATAGCTAATAGGTAGCTGAAAGTTTTCTTTGAAACTGATGATTGTTATCAAATTAATTTTAAATTAACTAAAACACTATTTACTACTTTAATTAAATTTTATATTGGAAAACTGTTTGTGTTTAAGTTCTTTTTTTATTATATCTGACGGACCTAGTTGCTTTTGTATTTCGTTGACTTAATGTGTCTTGTTTAACTAAAATTTAGAAAAGTTGTTGTTAGATTTCAATAATTTTTGTTTTGCTTTTAATTAATTTGGTCTGTCACTTATGTAGGAGATATATTTTAAGTTCTTGTTCCTTAATTTTCAACGGATTTATTTTTAGTCGTTTTCATTCGGATTTGCTTTTCATCATTATTAGGTTTCTATTTGCTTTGTCAAAACGCCTTTTAAAAAATATTTGAAATAACATAATATATTATTTCTATAAGTGTATTTCCTTTTCATAAATTATCCTTTTCCAAAAAAAACATAAACGCTAAAATGATTTCGCACAACTTCACAAAATTTTAAATTAAATCATACATATATAATGCCACACATTAAATTAGTCTAAAAGCTATTTCAGTACAGATGTTATTGTCTGATGTTCCCCTACGGTGATTGTCGACCAGTAATTAATCCGCCAGACAGGAGGGTCATTCCGCTACAGACCTGTATATTTGTTGAATTCTTGAACCGTCTGGTATAGTTAGCAGACATTCCTACGTACGATATATAGAGTACTAGCTTCTGCCCGCGGCTTCGCTCGCGTTAGAAAGAGACAAAAAGTAGCCTATGTTACTCTCCATCCCTTCAACTATCTCCACTTAAAAAATCACGTCAATCCGTCGCTCCGTTTTGCCGTTAAAGAAAGACAAACAGACAGACAGACACACTTTTCCATTTATAATATTAGTATGGATATCAATACTATATGCTAACACCTTGTCGTGTCTGGTCTGTGTCTGGGGGTCAAAATTAGCAACCCTGATAGATTTTAAAATAAGAAGACAAAAAACAGCAAGTTTCTCACTGACATTTGCAAAAACCGAACTACTTTTGGATTAGGTTACTGCGAATAGATCTTTGACATAAGCTCCATACACAAGGCGTAAAAAATCTCTAATGTAGGCCACTTGAGATAGAATTTTGACATATCCGAGATAAATTAGTTATTGAAAAAAATCCTAAAAGTCTATTGGAGACTTCTCCAATAGCTATTAACTTTTTAATATATTAATATTTTTGTATTTTTCATGTTTGTTTACAAATAGATAGTTTCAGGTCTCGTTAGTAAATTTTTCTCTCAATCTGCTGAAAATCTACACTTTTAGAAATTTTCGTCTTTCTAATATAAATCTTTTCTCTCATATCTGAAAAGTTCTGCGAAATTTATAACATCGTGTTCTTTTTGTTTTTACCTGTTTACTCTTGTGGGCGGAAATCGATATGTTTAAGTGGATGTGTTTTGATCTGATTAAAATAAAACAAATCTTCATTACAGTTTTATCTCTTGCATGATTTATCTTAATATTATGTACCTACTAATTGTGTACGATCTACAAACAGATAATTACTAACTGCAATATTTTAAGTTTCCTTCAACACCGATGAATGTCTTCAAATAAAATTAAAATTAAGCAAAAAACTATTTTCTACTTTAATTAAAATTTATATTACAAGACTATAGTTTTCGAGGTTTTTTATTAATATGACTACCCTGGTGACTTGTCTACTTTGTTAACTGTTTAGTTTTAAATACCTCATCACAATTTTTTTAATTAAAAAAATATTATTAATTTCTTTTTTTAGTTATATCTGTATCTATCAAATTCCCGTGTCAGAGGTCAAGCAGAATTTGCTTTTATAATATTAAGATTGTCTTGGTTTCTTGATTACAACTATCGCATCAAACTTGACAACAAACAATTGGTAGGTATCCGGCTTTTTAAACGGATTTTTTTATCAACACGTTTACAGAACTAACAATTTTCATTCTTTATCTACATGCGGGTATTATCGGTTCTCACAACACAAACGCAACACTTTATCCAATTTGAATGCAAGCGGAATATTAAGGTTAAGTACCTCCTACTTACTTGTATTAAGAACAAGACGTTTCATTTTACCAGTGACCTTCTGTGGCAATCAGACGGCCTACACGTCCGCTCTCGGCAAAAGTTGTTGCGTAACTGACATTATTTTCGGTAAAGATCGTGATTGCCATCTGTTAATTTATGGTCGGCTACCAGTGTTACCCAAATATCGTTCGGTTGGTACTCAAATAAGGTTGTGAATGTGCAAAAAATGTGTGCTGAGTGATGAAAATAAGCTTATTGAAGCACTTTTCTGCAAAGAGATAGCTTAGCAACAATTTGTAAGTTTCTTGAAGTCCATATTTCCTTCCAGTGCTTTGAATGTAAACAGTATGAATTGAAAAGTTACTTGATATCGATTCCGCTGCCTCTTAGCCATTGAGGCAAAATAGTAGGTGATTATGTAACTAATGTTTGTAGAGCAAGAAGACCTTGGTGCGACTAAATCTGGATTAAATTATTACGGCACTAAACCTAATTATATTAAAATTATTATATTTAAATTATATTGAAATATATTAAAGAAAAATCAGCTATTGTGATTTATTAGCAAATTATTGTTGGAGTTACCACAATCATTGTAGATTATGCTATGTTAAATTACTAATTGTGTCAAATAATTGGACACGCACATTTTCAAATAACTATGAAACGAGGCATCAGGATATTTATCAGGTAAAAACAAGCAATTAATCGCAACCAGACGCTTTTAACGTTTACATTTATAGGCTTCATAATAATCCGAATTAGAGATAAGCATAATTATATTTATAGGCACTAGCAGGATAATTGTTTTGATATCCTGCAGTTTTGCCTTGCAAATTACATTTGCAGCCTTTTGTGTGTCATCACTGGAAATGTAACCTTATGTATAATTGATATAAGGTTGTATATGTCCTTGATTGGAATGATGACTCTGGTTTTTAATTACTCTGTGCAATGCGTTTTCACTCGGAAGGTATTCAGATTTTTGCGTAGAACGAATTGAAATGGACGCGGTCAAATGATATAGGAAATTTTAATTAAGTACATCACCAAAGGATTTTTTTAAATCTACCTTTACAACCTTTGGGTATTTTTTATGTTAACATCAAGTAATTATAATAGATTTCATTATATTAATTTACTATTCCAACAGTAAGTATATGTATAAAAATATTATTATTAAAAGTATTATAATAGCGTCAATTTACGAACGTGTTTAGAGATGCATTGATACATTGACTTACGAGACATTAGTTGACACCATGCTAAGTCATATTTACAGGAACTTAGTACATTGGTCTTTTAGAAATGTCTTAAAGTAGCTGATCTACTAATTAATTAGACGATTGAATACACTTAAAGACGAGAATAACATTTAAAAAAAAGAAGCTTTAATTAACACTAATATAATTAAATTCCAATCTTTCCACGTTAATAAGTGCTCAATATTTTCATACGAATATGCCTTATCTTTCATCTCCAAGTGGGAAACTTCAAGCCAGTTCGTGAATGCCAGTTATTACGTAAAATTTTGGTGTTATGTAAACCGCTACCTACGTAAGTCCTACGTATTTTAAGCCTACGTAAAGGGCAATCATCTGCAGTATTACGGTCACCTTAGACAGTACTTACAGCAATGTTAAGTAATTGATAATGTAATAAAAAGCTATGAATATAGAGTTTAAAGCTGCAAAATTATGTCTTGTACGCAATGTTTAACTCTGCATAGTGGACGCCATGGTTGTTCCGGTGTTGTTAACAGAAGCCCCGCTGCGGGGCTCCTTTTTCTAGGTAGTAAAAAGTCGAATTGCCCTGATTCGGGGTGTTCTATTGTATGAATAGCCTAAGCATCAGTCAGCGAGTTCATTAAATATTGTACGGTTGAATGGTCAAGGCCGCTAATTGACCGGCGCCGTATAGTAAAGAGACTAAGTTCTTAATTAAATGGCTAAATAAGCTAGCTGTGATACTTACGTGTCATAATTACAACTTGTACTTATGTAACTAATTCTGATAAACAAAATAAGATCAGACAAAGACTACAAGGCACATGCCACACACCTAACGTCTCTCCATCTCCCATTAAACTTTAATACAACTTCTCCTTTACTAACCCAAGTATTTTCTTCCACAGCGAACAATCAATAAGCAGCGCCAGGGCCTCTGTGATGGTGTACGACGATGGGCTGAAGCGCTGGCTGCCCTCAGGGTCCAGCTCTGGGCTGTCCAAGGTCCACATTTATCACCACACGCAACACAATACCTTCCGAGTTGTCGGAAGGAAACTGAATGATCACGAGGTTTGTGGGTTTTATATTATTGATAAGTCAAGTCAAAAGTCAAGTCAAGTCAAAAACGTTTATTTCCATTAGACCATGGAGGCACTTTGGAACGTCAATTACATTTAAAAAAAAAATTGATTCTAGTTGCCCATTCCAAAAGGTAGTTTTATATGGAGAAGAACGGGCAAGAAACTCCATACGTACTCTTTTAAAAATATTTTATGTCTATATATTTTATGTCTTAAGGCTCTTTTGATTTAGGAGTTTCGTGTCGTACGGCTGCAGTGCCGCAGCGGTACGTTTGCCGTACGGCGCAAGTACGTTCATTTGTTTCCAACAAATCGTTACGCGATTTGTTGGAGCTACGGCGTTGCAGCCGTACGGCAAGAAACACATAAATTGAAAGAGCCATTATGCCTAACAATTCTTCAAGACTGGGTCTGTTTTCAATACCTTCTTATAAATAAGATGGTTGTTGTGTTTGGTTCGTTGAAGTAGATGAATGAGATAATTACAAGCAAGAGCAGTCTAGGTGGTGGATCTTATCATCTAAGTCAGTCTCTTTTCAGATATTTATTCAACGCAGTAGGGCTGGGCGTACCTGTGACATATCCATGATGAATTAATCAATTCCCTAAGGATCTGCCTTTGCCACATGTTTTTAAAACCCTGACAACAACCATCCGGTCGACCAGATACAACACTTATATAGATGAGGAACTGTTCCTGATAGCTCCAAAACTTCAATTGTATGGTTGGAGGATCCACCCATTTGGAATGGACTATGTGAAACTTTCCACCCTGTTATTAAAACAACTCTTCAACCCTTACTCTTAGGTGGTGATAAACTGCGGAATAGTCCGAGGGCTCAAGTACAACCAGGCGACCGCCACGTTCCACCAATGGCGGGATGCGAGGCACGTGTACGGCCTCAACTTCTCTTGCAGAGAAGATGCCGACAGCTTTGCCAGGGCTATGATGCATACGCTCGAGGTAAGAATTCTTTGACCAGTTTTCGTACAGTTAACCAGTTGAGGGCTTGCCTGATGGTGAACTGAGCGTTTTCCCTGTAATCATTCAGGTTCAAGATTCTACGCGAAGGGGCCTTATAGGGCCAGCCGGGCTTGCGGAATAGTTATAATAGTTACCGTGACCTCGGAACATAAAGGGCAACCGAAGGAACATGAGTGGATTTTAGTCAGTAAAAGTCTGACACGCCCTTCCGCCCCGCTCAGGACGGAAGAAGTCATTTGATGATTTCCCACTCACCAAAAAAAAGGTTCAAGATTATAGTTTTATGCACATTGCTGGACTACGTGGTGCCAAGCAATGATGGCTTCTCCCAGTTGTAATAACCGCTTTGTGACCTTAATTCTGTTCTGTCTTACTTAATGTGGCGGGAAGTGAAAGTTTTTTCTTTCTGCTTCTTTCTTCTTTTCTGATTAATTTCGTTTCGGGATCCAAGACAGTTGCACGTTTTTGAGACTCGTCGAGCTTCATTGCTTGACGCTTTTCTAGTAGACTCCACTGTCGATTCTGACAGTCAATTTTACAGACAATTTTAGACGCAGTAGTTGTGAATAGTGACGGAAGTCAAAGGACATTGCTGACTTTTTCGGCACATTCTCGAATAACCTGCGACAGTGATTCTAGATTTCTCAACATGTTCTCTATCATCTCTATTTAGATCCTGGCAAACAAGCCTGCTGGCAACTCGGCGCCCCCTCCCCCGCAGGCGCCGAACCCCCCCGTTCCCTACAACGGACACAACAACGCGCACACTTACGACGAAGATATGGGGTACAGGTAAAATGTCATAAGTCTCATCGACATCATCCTCATAATTATGCGAGTTTCAGCATAAGAGCTAACTTAATTTTAGCTCAGATCGCATAGCTGGCGCAGTTTTTCATTGTACAGAATGCTATGTAAACCAAGTGATTTGTAATAAAAAACTAAAATAAGTTATAAACGTGAGCTAAACTAAAATAAGTTACTTTTGTTTCTATCTGCAACTCGCTTCGTGATCCGTTATCAACTCATCAATCATCTTTGTACTGTCAAGCCTACTGTGTTCTGAACGGTGCTTTTCATTAGTAATGTTAAAGTAGATGTCATTATTAGCGACACTACTTTTAAGAAACATGTCAGAGAACCAGATTATTACACAGTTCTATATTTCTTATGATAAAAAACAGTAAAAAAGGCATTTGATATTATAAAATTAACTGCATAATTCAAAAGCAAAAACCCGACAACAACCGTCAACACCAACACCAGTCTTGCCTGAGGGTACTCCTTTTTTCAACGGAATGACGAGGGACATTACGCTCTAATCCTCACCTCCTATCAAAGCAGGTGTTCAACTTAAAATTATTAATACTTTCCTTTACCTCCGAATATCGCAACACTATCCTAACACCCCCTATCTAAACAGAACAATGACCCGTGAAGACGCGGCGATATTCCAGCAGCCACAATACCATGCGCCTCACAATCAGCAACACCCACAGTACCACGCTGCCCCGAGTCAATACCATGCGCCTCATCATCATCACCAGGTAAGCAGAGTTATAGGTAGTAGCAGAACCGTGGGGCTAGCCCACCAGATACAACACCCGTCTGGTCGGAGGATCCTCCGACCAGGAGGATGAGGGACTTACTCTGTTCTTCATACCCCCAAAAGCTTTAACAGGTTCTTATTTACTGTGGGGAACTCAGGGACTATTCCCTGTCCAAGTGATGTGCCTGCGTGTTGAAAGAGATACCGCGGCCCCGGGATCAATGCTAAGAAGCTAAGAAGAAACCATTACCAAATTGTAAAAGGTCTACTGCGCTCAGTTGTATTTGGCCAAATCTTCAAACACCAATCAATTTTAAGACGCTCTGAAATTTGTTGCTGTCTTTGTCACTCTAAAGAAATAAAGTGAAGACAGCAACCGATTTGACAGCGTCTTTAAATTGATTGATGACGTTTGGGTTAATATAGTTTGGGCAACAGTGGGCTGAATGACCCCTGGCCCCTGACCCACATCAATTGGTTCCAATATTTTTTTTTACAAATATCTATCAATTTTGTTCTTCACTTTCTTTGCACGGACTAAATAAAATACCTTGGTAACTAAGTTTTTAGTGGTCGGATTTTTAGATTTTAGAACTATCCATCCACTACAAACTTAGTTTCAGGTAAAAAGCTCACAGCAATTAGTTTTATTTCTCACACTCTTTTCCCTATTCCGTTTTTCTCTAATCACGAGTAATTTTCTTGCTACTCGTTTACGCACACCTTTTCTCCTCTTTTATTTAGTACAATGCAATTTTTTAAGAGCACCTTTTCGCTATCACTTGCCGTCATTCTTTTTAGCTCATGCTCACATTTACATCCATCCTTTTTAATTCACTCCATTGTATTTATCTTCCTTTATCTTCACAACTCATTCTCTTTCTCCCATCCCCTTTAATTACTTCCACCTTCCACAATGTCATTCAACCCATCTCCCGCTCACGTTCAATCATTACCATCTCTAACTGACGGTAATGTTGCAGCAACAGCCGCAGCAACCGACCCCTCCCGCGCCTCCCCCGCACGGCGTGCATCACACACTGCCGCATCAGCCAAGCCAACCCACGCCTGGACATCATCGCACCAATAGGTAAGGACCTTAGGAACTCCATATAAAAATGTAACCGAAGATCGATGTAATAATCAACTGTAGGAAGAAGAATTTCTGCTTAAACCTTCAAACACGATTCGAGACACAATAGAATGTCAATAGCAGCCAGATAGCCGGCTGTCGCTTGGCGGAAAGGTTAAGAATGGAAGATGTGCGTTTGGTGAGACGTGAGTTCATTACTATCATCAGTCATTTCAGTCTTCTATAGGATTCTGTTACTTTAGATATTTTTTTACCCAATAAACAAACGTTAGCTATGGTAGCTGATTTTAAAGAACATGATGTAGGTTTAGTTTGAGACAATTATTTAATTTAATCTACAAACTAAAGTACCTTATTTAAAATTTCCTAGCTTTACGCCATTTATTTTGGTTTTCGATCTTCATATCTGTTTCTGTATTGTGTAGTGCACCAATGCCTCCGAACATGTCGCTATCGGCCGCCGGGCCTGGTGCGCCGGCGCCGCCTCCCGTACCGCCGCATCAGAACCTGCCGCCACCTGCTAATGTAAGTTCTCTTTTATAAACACACTAGTCAAATTTATGCTGATTATTTTGAGATTGTATCTTTACAGATCTACATTTTCGAAGGATTTCTCAGCCTGTGAATGCTTCTTGACCTTTACCTTAATTTTCATCATTTAGTGACCTCTAGTTATAAAACAGTAAAAGGTCTCATTACTATCACCACACTACGCATGCAGTTGTCATATTTATGCAGATAGGCGAAGACGTCGAGAGTCGCAAGACGATTACCGGCCACCGTAGACACGGTTCTGCGGATGGCGAGCGATGGGTAGCTCGCCGCCCGCTAGGACCAGGACCGCGTCGACGGCGCGTTAGTGTTCCACGCGCGCCTCAAAGAGAAGGAGTCAGCACAGGAAGGGGCCCAACAGGGCCACGCCTGCCGGGGTTGCGGAATGTTTATAATAGTTACCGTGACCCTGAAACATAAAGGGCAATCGAAGGAACATGAGTGGGTTTTAGTCAGTAAGAGTCTGACACGCCCTCCCGCCGCACCCAGGACGGGAGCAGTCATTTGAAGATTTCCCACTCACCAAAAAAAATATATATATATTTATGCAGATTATATTGAGGTGCCCTTTGCAACTTTGCTGACTGCTCTTTGGCGTACCTTCACAAGTGTACATTTTAGTCAGTGGGTGCTTCCTGACTTTTAGTTTATTACTCATCATTTATTGACCTCTGCCTATTTATAAAACAGTGCCCTCATTCCATCATTACCATCATTGACCTCAATACCATTGCTCACTTTGTGCTTTTCATCTCCAGGGTCCCTTAGCGCCTCCGACGCCACCCGCCGCGCCACAACCTCCACCAATGGTTAGTTTTATTTTTAACTGGACTACGAACTTAACCCATTCTATTCTTGATCATATATAAGATATTTATATTATAATTTAAATATTTTGCGCACTTACAACATTGATTTCGTAGTCCAGTCTTTTCTAAGTTAGCTAAGAAATTTTAACCAGTTTTTTTATATTGCTTAAGTAATTTTACCTTAGTTTGGAGCGTAAGCATGAGCAAATGATATTTTATCAACATCATGGAAACGAAGTTTTCGCCTTCCTGCTAAGCAGGCTTTACTGGATCACAAAATATAAGTTCCCGAATGTTTGAATTTTGATTGCGAGAGAGATTGTTCATCATTATAACCGACGTTTTGGTGTCTGAGGAAATACATCTATAATCAGACCATATCTCCTTCGCCAAGTCTATGGAACATCTTGTAGGAAAACTGAAAAGACAATATCTTTGGAGTTACTTCCGTGGCTGGTCACTTAGTGCCACAGTACTGGTGGAAGACTCCGGTGCGACATTAAAAGCATGATCCAAGTCTCGCTGATTATGTAGCTTCGTTTAATGCAACGTCGAAGACCAGCGGAGCATTGAACTGCAAGCGGTACCAACTCTTCACGTAATCCTACAGTGTGATGGTAATGATCCATTACATGCTGATGGTAATGAGCCATTAGGAGAAGACGAGGCGGACGCCATACCGAAGTGAAAAATTGTTTTTAGCAAATATTCATATGTGTGCGTGTATGTGGACGATTGTTTTTGTATCTATTGTAATGTTATAAAGCTGAAAAGTTTGTTTGTTTGGTTGGTTGAACGCGCTAATCTAGGAAGGCAGTAAACATCATGCATCAACATACAAAAACGGGATGAAAACGCGAGATACAGCTAGTTGTAAAATTTGTTGGTTATATACAGTCGTGGTCAGCTAATTAGGGACAACCTAATATACTATGAGTAACATTTAATTTTCCTTCCCATAAGTTTAGTTTGCTGGAGACTTTGGCAGTTTAGTTACTATTAATATAAAACTTAACCAATATCTTAACAAATAGGCATAGTCATTAAAGGAATGGACTATACGTAAAATAAATATCGATCAAAATTCAACTTAACTTCTTCTTCATCCTATTCGTACCCTGGACAACTAATTAGGGACACTTAAGACAACATTAAAAATAACTATTGCAGAGAGCAATAAAGGAAAAAATATGTTTATTTATTATTCAATTAGGCTTAATGTGTCGTACTGTAAGACAAATCAATATCCAGAGTGATTGCTAAGGATTGCCGTAACCATGTAACAAAGGTATGGAATCGACGCAATCTAAATGTCACATTGCTCTTTAGTGATACTGTTTCAGCCTTCTTCAAAGTTACTACTGTTGATTTTTAATAGTCAGTTTATTTACACCATTTTTAAACCTACTATTCTTTCATAACGTACCACAAAATGTTTCCAAGCAGCAGGGTCTGGGCTCTAGGCCGGTCAATTTATAACCGATACCTACTCATCAGTGAGAAATGTTCTAACAGACAGTGCAGTATGTTTTGGGGTAGTAATCATGTGTTCTTCAACATAGAGTTGTGTGATTGCTTGTAGTATTTCTCTTTATTAAATTGAATCTAGTGTGCCTTCCATTTGCTCTAAAGGTCCCACACCATTTCCAGAAAACCAACGCTATAGTTTTATGTTCTCTCCTCAAGTTCAACTTGTTTATTGGAGTATTTTGGAGATTTTTTGCTTTTTAAGGCGCCATTAATACTGCCTGCCTTCTGATGAAACAAAATTACCTTCGTTTAGTCCAAAATCAAAACATTTTTTTATTGACAATCAGTCTTAATATCGGTGCCTCATAACTAAGGCCAACCGTGGCGAGTCTGATTTTTTTAACACTGGAACTTTTCGTACGACCATGCCAAACAGTTTAGCTTCAACAAATTGACGTCGAAAGATTGTTGTAGATTACTCCACCACCATTATCTAGTCCAAATACCAACACTATTCAGACCTATAATCAATAAAAAGCCCATAAGTGGAGCTTTTATCGCCACTATCACTGTTTAGCGATTTATTTGCACAATAGTTTTTGTTGGTATTTCCTTTCTGATTGTACGTTTAGTCGTTTTATGGATTCAAAAGTATATTTTTTAAATATGTATTATAATTGTCCTGTTTTGAAAATCATTATAATGGAGCAATTTCAATGTTTTAATAATTTACGCTATGGCTATTTACTATAATAAACAATAATAATTATTTTTCGCGTTGTTGTATCAGAACTTTTATTTCGCCCCAAGTTTAATTAAATACTATGTTAATATTTCAACAAATTCAAAGTCAACGTAAAGACTCTAATCTTAATTATTAAAAAAAAATTACATTCCATCAAATTTTATAAAAATGGGAATATAACACACTACTTTGGTTTTTGTCCCTAATTAGTTGGCCAGCCAGCACACGCCGCGATTGGGTTGCAAGAGATTTGTTTTTAAATTTGCTAATGCAAAATATTATCAACTTCAAAGCAATGCTCACAATTTTCAAGTATTCTTAATGTTAATTAGTATTTCATAAAATTAAACTAAATTATTTAGTTTATTTGATCAATCATGGACATGAAAGTTAAAATTCAGCTGAAACTTTTGTTTGTCCCTAATTAGTTGACCACGACTGTATGTATGGTAAATATATTAGATATGTATAAATAAATATATAATATAGTATCTCTAAATATATATCGATCTGTAAATACATTTTCAAATAAATTAATTTGTGTGAGGTCCATTGCCTAGCCGTAGGAACATGACGCTTAAGCATCATTGCTTTAATAGTGGATCAAATTAGAATGAATTATTCATTAAAAAAATTAATTTTTTCGACAATAAATAATTTGTGAAAATGTCAGTATGAATCTTGTATTCGTAGATTTTCCGTTCAGTCGCTTAATCAAAGCTAAGCGACTGAACGGAGAATAAAAAAATTAGCAGACGCAAGTCGTGGTGGCTCAAGTGTCGGCGTCGGGCCCGCCGCCGCCGCCCCCGCCGCCTACGGGCGGGCCCCCGGCGGGGCCCATGTGTGCGGGGGGGCCCACAGTGCCGGCCCCCGCGGCCCTGGCGGCCCCGGTGACGTCACCGCCGCCCCCGCCCCCGCCGCCCGCGCCCGCGCCCCCGCAGGACGTGTCGGGACTCGCTGCGCAACTGCAGCAAGCTCGGCTGAAGAGACAAGCGAAGGTCAGGATTTTATGAAACATTTTTGAAAGCATTTAAACTTTTCATAAATTCACATTTTATCGATTTTTTTAAATTAGGACTATAGGCTGTAGCTTTCTGCTCCCTTTCTTTATTTTAAACTTAGGTCCCTTGTATGAAGTTTGTATCCAGGAGAGGATTAAAAATGGACAAAAAAGATTTTTCTCCGAATTTGTCCTATTCAGCCACTTTACTTATTTACACTTTACTTCACCAAAGTTTACCTTTAACCAAATACGAAATTGATATTTACTTACACTTTGACTTTCATCAATTACTTTCATGGAAGTTTGGCAAGATATTAAGGCATTACATAGAGAGCAATAGAAGGCTAAAGACCTTTGCCCAGCAGTAAAACAGTATATGTAGATAAAAAAAAAATAGATTCACTAGATATTTCACCTATTGCTTAGTACTTCGACTCTATCCATCTCCAATTTCAAACCTCATTCACAAATTGTCCCTCCCTTTCTCCCACACAGCAAGCAAACGGCCAAGCAAGCGGTCAAACAAGCGCCGAGGCGGCGTCCCCGCCCGGCGGGCAGGAGCACTCGGGCTCCTCGTCCTCGTCCGCCGGCTCCGGCGCCGCGCGCCCGCAGGCCACGCTCAGCTGTATGATGAACGAGATGGCGCGTACACTGGCCAGGCGTAGGGCGCATTTGGATAGAGCTGAGGTGAGATATAACTAGTTAAGTTAAGCTTAACTAAAGGCTCTACTAGGTTGTCTGACGTTGCAACGCAGGATGAGTGAATTAACTCAGTTATTTGACATCGCAATGCAAGGGTAAGTAAGTGAGTTAACTCAGTGGTCTGACGTCGCAACTCTGGGATAAATGAGTTAAATCGGTTGTTTAAAGTCGAAATGCAAGGGTGAGTGAGTTAACTTGATTATCTGACGGCAGGGTGAGTTCACTCCGTCGTCTGATGTCTCCACGTAGGGATGAGTGAGTTAACTCAGTAGTCTGACGTTGCAATGCAGAGGTGAGTGATTGTTAGTAAGTGAGGTCAACTCGGTTGTGTGACGTCGCAAGGTGAGTTAACTCAGTCGTCTGACGTCGCAACGCAGGGGCCAGTGAGTTAACTCAGTTGTTTGACGTCGTAACGCAAAGGTGAGTAAGTTACTATTAATGAGAATTTTAACTCACCTGCTGTTAGTTCCGATTTACCAAAACAAAGTTTGACGGCGTCAACTCACCGACATAAATAGATGCAGCGAAGCATCAAAGCCCTTTATTTATTATTCTCATTGTTCCTCAGGAGTCATCGACGGACAACTCAGTGAACAACACGCCGATGAAGACGTGGGAGCGCTCGGCGACGTTGCCGCACCGCCTGCCCGCCGCATGTAATGGCAACGCTTGTGAGTTGCTCGCTTTTTATGTTGCCATAGTCGTTTTTTAGAAAATTGTGTACTTTGGGTGTAGCCAGGCAGTTGATATGGACCGAAAAGTTCTCGTATTTTTTTTTTCTGGAGAAAAAAATAAAACAAATCTTACGAAATTGACGTTATTTTGTTATATGATTGGCTAGATTTTTACATAGACGCTAAAAGGACTAAATTAGTATTAGACGTTGCCACACCGCCTGTCCGCCGCATGTAATGGCAACGCTTATGAGTTGCTCGCATTTTATGTTGCCGTAGATATTAAGTATGCAGAAATTAAAGTATAGCCAGGGAGTATGTAGATACTATGCATAGAGAATAAATATAGCCAGGGATTAGGTATGGGCAGAAAAGTACTCGTGAAAACTTTTTTTTTCTGGAGAAAAGAAAAACAAAACTTATGAAATTATCGTTATTTTGTTAGATGTTTGGCGAAAAATTTACATCATAGACGCCAAAACCGGGGTTGTGAAATAGTTCTAAAAGTTGCCGCGGCCCTGGAACATAAAGGGCAACCGAAGTTGCTGTAAATATTATGTATGCAGACATTTAGGTATAGCCAGGGCGTTAAGATGTTCAGAACTTTATTTTTTATTTTTGGAGAAAAGAAAAGCAAAACTTAGGAAATTATCGTTATTTTGTTCAAAGTTTGGCGAGATTTTTATATAGACGCCAAAAGGACTAAATTAATATTACACGTTGTGACTTTTTTCTGGAATTTTGAAATAATTGGAGTTGAAGAAAAAGTAGCAAATGATAATATGGTGCGTTACTTTATTAAATATTTGACAATAATTATAATTTTCTGTAGCATATTATACAAGCTGCAGCTTTGAAACTGCAAAACTTTTTGTATAGTTATTGATATTAATTGATAAAAAGTCAGCATGTAGATACTAACCAGTGACGATTTCAAATAATTGTGGTAAAAACGGTATATCCATGTTAAATCTGAAAAAACAATCTTTCTAATCCAATCTGACTATAATATCCCTGGCTGATGCTGAACATTATTTTCGTATTATTTGTAGAAACTATTTTTTTTACATTATTTTTGTCAATATATTTATTACTTTCTAGCCCATATAATCCATTTAATAGAGCCATCGCTATCGCATTTACACTTCAACAAAAGACCGTATGTTCACTACAATAAGTACTATTATCCGTTGCAGCGAACTCGGAGTCGAATGCACAACAACAGCCACAGTCGCCGCGTTCTGTTCGCAAAAGGTTTGGATCGGCCAGCGAGGAGACTATACTTAAGGTAAGATTTTAATAATGGCAACACTGGTTGATAGATTTAACTTTGATCACACGAGGGTTCAGTTCCTGGATCGAGCTTATAAAAAGTTGATCGAATTTAACAAAATCGATTTTCCTAGGATTAGATATGTAAAATTTCTATGAAGTTGGCTGAAATATTTTGGTCGAATACCATAGATATTAAATTTTTCTAAATCTAAAAATATATTCCGTGGGAATTTAGTTGCTGATCCGCTGCGGAATGCCGATACGTTTTTTTTATCTGTAAACCACACTAGAAAATCCTTTTCTATCGTGGGCGCGTTTAACAAACACACAAACTCACATGCACAAAAAAGCAGCTACGAAACAAACACCTTTAGGACTTAAAAACGTTAGTGGCGGATGAATCGACGCAACGCAAGCAAAAAATGCACATTAGATACATAACATTAAACATCAGTTGCTCTCTAGTTCATCCTAAAAGTGTATTAAGATTTCCGTCCGATCCGGACGATCCGCGACGGAATTTCCGTAGGTGATAATCCGCGCCGGAATTTCCGTAGCTGATGATCCGCGCCGGAATTTCCGTAGCTGATGATCCGCACCGGAATTTCCAAAGCTGATGATCCGCGACTTAATTTCCGTAGCTGATGATCCGCGACTTAATTTTCGTAGCTGATGATCCGCGCCGGAATTCCCGTCAAACATCGCGCGTGGTATAACAGTTCAATATTTTCGGTTTTGTTACACCTTAATCTGTGGGGTGAGAACCTGTGAGAAAAATAAAGTAATTGTTTATTTATGTATTCGTAGCAAGTGAACGGCGCCAACGACGGCGGCTGCGTGTCTGCGGCGGAGTGGGACGCCTTCAAGCAGGACATGATGCGTGAGATGAGGCAGCAGCTCAACCAGATCAAGAAGGAGATACTAGACGGTATGTCTTATTGACTGGTTATTAAGGCCGGTTTTAGTGCTCGACCGACCGTCGGTGCGTACATCGGTCGCGCTTCTCATTTGTATGAAAATTCACAAGTCGTCACAGTGCTCGACCGACCGTACGCACGCGTATATTGCTACGCACTGCGTACGAGGACCGTCGGTCGAGCGCGTCCGCATGCGTGCCGTCGGTCGACCGACGCGCTATGGAAACATATGAACGCGTTCAGTGCTGCACCGACCGGTGGACTGACCGCACGGATGTGCGTATCATCGTCGACGAAAAATTATTTCGGTCAGTTTGTTGGTCAGGAGAGCACTGAATGATAGAAACTGACGGTCGGTTCAAGCGTATCGTCAGGACGGACCGTACGTACTGACGATCGGTGGAGCACTGTAACCGGCCTTAGGGTCGACTGTTTCGTGTGTGGGGAAGGGGTGGTTGAGCAGTGTTTTGAGTTTTTATTTTATTTAAAGTCCGTTTTGCTTTGTATTAGAGATAACCAATTAAATAAACTTCATCTGTCATATTATACACCGTGTTAGGTAAGTCGAGGGACATATTCAAGGACGCATAATAATATATGCTTACATATGAGTAAAACAATGTAAATAATAATAAAAAATATTAATCGCAATAAGGCTCTCAAAGTCTTAAAAAAGGACACCCTAGCGTTCGCGGTTGTATCGGGTCATCAACCTGTGATAAGATAGTGAGGTAGGTATGATCTGCTTTCCTTTTGGTGAGTGTTTGGCACGCGTACTAACAATTTACGTATTTTATGAGACAACAAGTAATAATGAAACTGTTGTTTTTTACATAATAGGAAAGATAATCGAATATTGAATTGCCTCTTTCAATATGTCCCTTGTTTTATAAAGAAAGAAATCAACAAAATAAACCCAATATTATTTCAAAACCCCCTTAAAAATTCCACCAAAAACCAAAGCTCAATTACTAATCTAAAACATTACTATTCCAGCAATGAAGGCGGAATTCGCACGCAGGTAAGGCCGCGTGGCGCGCCGAGTGAAGCTAGTCCCCGACGCCTATGAACACATATTTTATTATTATACTACTTTAGCCCAGCGCTGGGCAACGACACTCTTGCCCACGGCTGGACATAACAATATAATACTACATGGATTGCAGAATTGCATTTGATATGTCTTTTTTTACAAATATTGGGCAATTTTGATCGGTGTTTGAAAATAAATAGTGGATTATTTTGGGTTAGGAAATGGTCAAAATGACCCAACCTGAATTGAAATTCCCGCCATGTTCATCCAAAGTCGGTTAAGTGGTAAAGTGACAAAATTAAAAAAAAAAACAAAATTCAAGACATTTATTTCATTTAGACCATTTACAGGCTCATGAATTGTAACAGGTTGGATCATTTTGGCAAAATTAATTGTTTGTTAATGTTTTAATTTGAATAATCATGAATAATAGATTTCTTAACGTAACAATTGGTATAAATACGAAGATATTATTTGATTAAATGGCCTATTCATAAATGTGACCTGGAGCAATTATTATGAAAAATTCGGTAATAATTAAAAGTCCGTCAAAACGGATAAGAACAATAATAACATTCCGAAGTACTCTTAGATACTTTTTTCATCATTGCTCCACTCTCAAAAGATATTCGTTTAAAAAATCGCGGGAATTTAAGTTTTTACTCAATGAATCAAGGTACAAAATAATTTATTTTCAATAAATGGCCTGAATTTTCGTCATTTTTTTATAACGATGCTTTCTTAGTGTTTTTTCTTTGACATTTTATGTGAATTTATGATACATGAAGTGTTTACAAGCTTTTTGACTGTAACAACTATTATAATACTTATAATTATATTTATGGGGAATATTTTTTAAATAAAATATATGTTCATAAATAAAGGCGCGGATTTTTGTGATCAAAATGACGTATTACGTAATTTAGGGTTGCCCGTCAAGGGTTTGTGTGGACATGTTAAAAAAAACAACGATTATCGTGGCAACACTATATTCAATGTTGCCAGTTCAGTCGGTCTATAACGTCACTAAAAACGTGATTTGTAATCGATTAAAAATGTTGTAAAGAAACAATCGAGTTGGAATCGATTCGTAATGAACGCACGAATATCGAAAGCATAAAGCAGTTGTGTTTTTTAATTTTATACTTAAATAAAATATTTATTCGGATACGTATTATGTACGTAGTGATAAGGTATCGCATGTATTAAAATAACCGTTTGACTTTCACTTTTTGGGTAAAAAACTAACAAAAAAAACTACCAGTAAGTTTAAATATTATGTACAATTAAAAAAACTAAGTACATTTGTTGTACATTTTGTTCAACGCGGCCATGTTAAATTTTATTAACATTTTAAGTCATTTTAACATTCTAACCTAAAAAGTGCAAGTTAAAACGAGTCAGTTTTTAAATAAAATATAAAAATATATAATTGTAATATCCAGTTAGCGTCAAGTTATATTAGTATTATTCTATATTTATTGTCTTCAAAGCGTAAGACTACGCTGCGTTAGTTTAGGTGACATATAACATACTATGCTATGGGTAAAACTATTTAATAATTGTAACTACACTGAATAGGTAATGAGCAGTCAAGAATCGACTAATAATCGTTTACATATAATCGACTAATTTATTTTTATCGATAAGTACATCACTAGCGTAATGAAAAAAAAATCGAGGATTTTTTTATGTATCTATGGTTTTTAGTACGATATTTAAATATGGAATATTCGTCTTTGCAACTACTGTTGTTAAAAGGAATTTATCAATGAATAACGGAATGTAGGCGTAGAATTTAGTAGTTTAGTGAAATACCCTTCATAACGAAATAAGCTCTAATTAAAAAATATTTAAGTGGCAAACATATTAATTTATCATAAAAACAATCTAATACTCAGATTCGCAATAGTTTTTGCTAGAAAGAGATAGAAATAACAACATACACGCGAAAGAAAAACACACATATACTTATTTTGACACCGAGGGTAAAAATAATACTTTATTATTGATGGAAAAACGTGCCAAGAAAAAAATGGTTTCGAGTTTTTAATTGCAAATTTAATTTTTGACGTTCAAATCTAATTAAAAAATAAATGTCACCCTTCTGAACATTGAATTGTACTTAAAGTAGACAGATACAGCTAAAAGATTTCAATATTTTAGGTTTATGGAAATAAAGTCTAAATTCATTTGCCCACATGACAGGTCGTGTGACATTTATTCTATGAAAATCTTCTGATTGCCTCTTTATAGTGTGTTTTTTTTTTAAATTACAATGAGAAGTTAATTCAGTTATAAATGTTTCAGCAACGCATATTGCGAATCTCAGAGCGAGATTCATTAACCGCAAATACTTTACTGTTTCATACGAATATAAACCATATTCCAAACCATTAAAGCTCATATTCGTACAGCAAATGTAATCCAGGGCTACCTACGAATAACAACTCTATTTGTAAAATTATAACGTCTACATTCGTATAAAAAAGTGAAGCCAAAATGCAGTCTGTGAATCCCTGACATCTGTTCATTGTCTAAACCCGGGTGTTTAAACTAAAGTAGATAAAACTAGGACACACTAAAGCGAAATACACAGGTCATGGGTGCGGGTCTTTCGCGGGTCTTAGACCCGCATTTATTATCTGTGGTAACACACACTATTCCATTAGAAAGTCTTCCATACAACATAAGTTTTGAATCCCACACTTTTATTCGTATTTTTGTAGTGGCAACATTTTTTTGTAGTGGCAACATATTTTTTTGTAGTGGCAACTTTGAACATCTGTTTTTTTAATTTTTTTGGAAAGTAAAGACCAGATTTATCGAAATCCGATCATACAATTCTTATTCTAACATGAAATTAGACGACAATTCACTAGTACTGTTAAAAATATGACCCTTTAACCAATGATATTTTAAGTAAAAAAGGCGTAGATAGGTTACCCTAACAAAATTCTGTCTTCAAAAACACACTAACGCACACATACATTACACGTCAAAGTAGGATGACATGATTGAAGTAGTGCGAGTGAAAAAGAGATAAACGTCAAATGTCAACGCATTATTCAGTATCATGTTTGCCAATTGGCAAACTTTTAATGTGCCACTTTTTGACTGCGTATAACCTATCTACACTTTTTTACTTAAAATATCATTGCCTTTAACCATTATTTATTTATAACATAAAATTACACTGATTGATTATTCCACTCTTTTCCACATTTCATTAGTAATAATGAAAAAAGAATTTTCTACTTTCACAGACCAGTATTTGATCAAACAATTTCATTTAATCTAACTTTCATACTGATATAAATAAGGCTGAGCTAAATATAAGTTACTAAGCACGTACTTTAGCTTAGCTATTCTCTATCTCTGTCTCACCATCGTTGTTTGACAGTTGTGGGAAGGAGACAGCGATATTGCTTAGCCGAAGCACTTGCTAAGCTACATTTAATCTCAGTCTCAGACTAATCTGTCCGTTTCAATTACTTCACAATGCTCGAACTATTTGTTCCTACTTTTGCTACTTATAAGGTCCTATTAAAATAGTTGGATAAACTTTTAGATAACATTTAGACCTTCAAAAAAAGAGAAATGGTTAAAAACAAATACGAAAAACAGGTTTACATACTTACAAAGAAAAAATCGGCAAACGAAAATACACTAAAAATATTAGTTTTATTATTTTAGGTCCAAATATCTATAAAACTCACCTTAATCATTGTTTTTTGCTTGGTTAGATGAACGTTGGTATTTCGTCCATCTATTTTAATGGGTCCTTAAATCTATCTATTCAACTCTTGCTAAGACATTCCTTATGACAATATTATAAAATAAATGTGTTTTTATAACTAATGCTGCCAGTGGTGTAACGATATTATTTTCTTTTGTAAACTTAACTTTCAAGTAAACCAACATCTATTCAGACACGACTATATAAAATTCTACGAAGTTTGATTCAGTCTCGTATATAAAGGGTTCCTTACTACATTATTAACATCGGGCAAAATATGACGATTAAATAAATAATAATAAATATACTGGGACAACTCACACACGGTTATCTGATCCCAAGTTAAGCTCTGCTAAGATCTTGTGTTATGGTAACCAGACAACTGATATACATACTTATATAATTTATAAATACACACATATTATAGATAAATTACACCCAGACACAGAACAAACAATCATGCTCATCACACAAAGTTTGTTTTGGGTGGGAATCGAACCCACGACCTCCGGCTTAGCAGTCAGGGCTACTAACCACTACACCAACAGGCCCGCCCGTAAATAAACTCCATTTTTGTATGAAGTCGTTGTTATAACAGCCAAACTCCCGAATACTCAAACGTCACTTAACTAGACGCTCTCGAATCTGTTGCTGTCTCTGTCACTCTAAAGGAATAAAATAAGGACAGCAACAGAATTGAGAGCGTCCTAAAATTAATTGATGTTTGAGTGTTCAGGGTAAGACATACATATTCTGTAAAAAAATCAAGTCTACTTTTTACATGTGAAATAAAAAAAAAAACATAAAATCGTATTTATTTTGTAAATAGGTTATATCATAACACTTTTACACGTCAAAATTTGTTTTTTTTTTTATTTATTTTAAGCGAACGATGGGGCCGGTGTTTCGTAGCTGGACTGCTCTGAGAAGAAACATCCGAAACAAACTTAGAGGTTAATGTCTGAGGCACTCTCTTGATGAGAGGAGGACACAGATTTGAGTGGACCTGTCCAGACAGTGCAAGCATTTGTCAGTAATCGTTTAGCTCAACTAAAAACTAAGGAGCCCAACAGCGATACTTGCTAACATACAGACGGACAGAGGTTTAGTAATAGAATCCCGTTGGAATCCTATTGGGTAGAAGTATAAAGATATTATACCACTGACAGCTTTCTTAAAAAAATATTTTTAAGCTTTGACTGAACTATTGCCATTCCCCTTTTTAAAAGACAGAATTTTATGCACTGAACTTGTTCTTGTACTTTTTAACACCGAAGAAAAATCAAATCCAAATTCGAATGCAGAGAAACAGTAGAATTTTACAGAATTGAGAAATACAGGTTTTTGTTACAAAAGTTATTACGGCGGATACGCTTACTGTTAAACTTACCATACAGCAGGATTTAGATTTTGACCCAATCATATCTCAAATGGACCTTCAATTCCACTAATGGTATGGCTAGTTCGATACCTGAATCCTAACTTCAGACACTAACTCTAATCGAAGCTAATTTTGGCCCTAAAGTTCATGCGGTCAGTTTGTGGGGTTGGATCTAGTGGACAAAGGACTTACAGAATGTTGACTACATCATTGGAGATTGGTTGTTAAAGTTTACCAGATTTTTAGCTGAAATTGACCTTAATTTTAACCATAAACGTTAAAAATCTAGTCACAATCTCAACTGTAGTGGTAAAATTATTATCAGTATCTTAAAAATTTTATCAAAATTAAAAGTCTGTTATATTAATTTTAGACCTCTGGCAGTTTTTACTTTAAAAACTGCCAAACGTCAATTTAATTTCACAGATAAAATACCAAGTTTAAAAATCGCTCTCAAACAATTTGTTGACAGATTGCCACTGATATTAATAAGCAACCGTTCCCAAAAGTTAGTAAAATTACCCTACTAACTGGTTTCAATGGAATGTCGTGATGATGGTTAAGGCGCCCGCCTCTCATGCAAGAGGTTGCGGGTTCGAATCCGGGCAAGTACCAATGTGACTTTTTCAATTCATATGTACTTTCTAAAGTTTATCTTAGACATCACAGACATCGGTGAAGGAAAACATCGTGAGGAAACCTGGACTTGTAGTTAATATAAGTCCGAAATCGCCAACCCGTCTTGAGCAAGCGTGGTGATCAATGCTCGTGCCTTCTCTGTATAAGAAGAGGCCTTTGCCCAGCAGTGGGACAGTTATAGGCTGGTATTATTAACTGGTTTCAACATTCCTCGAGGTCGTACAAAGTAGTAGTAGAGTTCATGTGAAAAGACTCGCCCGGGGAAGTACTACCACCATGCCTATTTCAACCGCTAGCAGCCTCGCTGTGTTCCAGTTTGAAGGGCATGGGCACCGGTCTCTTTACAGGCACATGAGGCAAAACAACCATGTCTCAATGCCCATTTTCACTAACACCTAAATGTATTGCCTAAGTAGCGAGTTGTGGGAGTTGATTTGGCTCACGACACGACTCTATACAATTAAACACACAGTCCAATTGACATCTTTGGCGATTCATGTGTATATTTGGGCATTACATTTGAGTGTTAGTAAAAACGGGTGGAAGGAAGTTGCTATACCCACTTGGCTGAAATGATTCTATGTCTCCACTGTCCAATCGTCGACACATCCTCTGGTGGGGACATTGAATGATATCACACGAGTAGTTATGTATCTTCCTCCAGTTAGCAGACCATCGACAATCCCCTTCGTGTCACAGCTGATCCCAGTAGCTGTGACCGTTTACTTCAAGACGGAGTCAAAGGTCTCTAACTTAATTTTAAGCCGCGGACTTACTGTGATAATACCACCTATTACCATCACCTTAGGTTTCGAATTCCATCAATAGTTGTAGCCTATCTCTGTCTAGTACATTAGGTCTTTTTAGCTCCTTAGTGTATAAAATACTTTCGGCATTATCACTAATTCAAATTACCAATTCTTGACATTGTAATGCAAAACTTTTTCGATATACTTTCCTCTACAGCAAATGTCATAATTAGGTTAAAGCTAAACGCGAAATTCAAAACTAAATCATGCTTATGCGTCATTATCATCAGACGTAGTTAATGCTAGTTTGACAGAATACGCTTATTTTAGGATTAAGTTCACCGTGACAGTATTTAGCATACATCGTCAGATCAAATAAGATCGATTAGCAGTCGTCCCAGTCCAAATACTGGCTCCAGTTATAGCCAATGTTGATTCAATGGTTGGTACAATCGACTGGAAAAATATCCGTCGATCTCAGACTAGGACCAACTGTCTGGCTCAGTTGGGACCAGTTTTTGATGCTTTTAAAACACACATCCCAAATGTCTAAAATATATTCAGACCAAATTCATTAACTAGGCTTTAATTACAGAGTACAAACAAGTCATTTCATGTTATCCTAGTTTTCGGTACAAGTATCTCATTGCCATCAACATTAATGATAGTGAACAGCAGAAAAATGGTGCTGCTTATGATCCTGAAAGACTGATTACGAAGAATTAATGATTAAGGTGCTTTGTCTTGCGTTACACATACACGGGAACATCGTAAAGCTTTTTGTCTTAAGGCTTTCATGCCATTGGTCCTCAACTTCCTCAACATCCGCTTTCAAAGCTGTCGCTACTCCAGCTATGTTAGCAAGCAAAATTGGCTTTAATATCATCCTTCACGACTAATGCTTTCTGGTCCTCTCCCAACTTAGTACCAGTCAGTTCCACCAACACCTGCAAGACAAATTGCCATATTCCGAAGTCCAGTCTTTAAAGCACCATTTTTGGATGACCATCGTCCACCAAATCCGTGGGGGGACGGAATAGAATACAAATCCCCCCCGTCACCGGGAAAGCGAATCGTAAGAGGCGATGAACCCGGCCTAGAGGTGGGAGGGGCTTGATTGAGCGGCTTTGTCTAAAGCACAACGGTCCTGCCCCGACTGGGTCAGTACCACCCTCTTACTTAAGTCTGTGGACATTCCCTGAAAGTAAGAGAACAGATTGATCGCAAATACATGTACACGGAAATTGAATCGGAGCTACAATTTGATCGGAAACATTGCTTTCTGCTGGCGCCTTTTTCGAACCAGGCTGGTCGACGATGAGGACGATCTTGGACCGAATGTGATGCCAAGTGACAATGTTTTAGACCAAGACTGTAGACTCAAGACGTTTCCATGTCTATGTGATTGAAGATCGTCTGTTGCCAGCGAAATTTTGTACAGTCATCTGTCAATCATAGCCTTTATTGGTTCCGAATGTGTTGCGTTTTAGCAGTTCTCTGTACTCTTCCGTCAACGCTATGCCGATAGGGCTAGGATAAGTTCATTCTGTTAGCTAAAGGGTCGTCTGTCAGTTTGTACTGATCTTTTAGCGAAAGTCCCGATAGGCGTCCTGATCTACAGTCGATACTGAGTTCGGTTGCGGTAAAGCAGGCATATGCAATCTTTTGGGGTCCCGCCTTCAAGGCGATGGGATAACCTGACTCTTGCCCCAGCCTGGGCCCCTGAAGACGTGGGACACTTGTTATTTTTGCCGTCATTAGACTAAGTCGTCTCATTGTAATTAACCATAGTCTGCGTGGCTTTCCCTCAAGCCACTACTTCAGTAAAACGAAGTCTGCAGACATTTGGCTTTCAGCATCAATTTTGCGAGAAACTGTAAAGTCTTGTAAAAATTGGTGCTTAGGTCCGGTGTAAATAGTCCTCTGTAAATACGTCTCTGTAGTAGGTGTCAATGGCGACGATTTCGAGTTTACACTTTTCTGGATATGGTCGCGTTGATATTTGGTACCCCCAGAATTAATGAGGCTTTTTCGTCCGAGGTAAATGTCCCAAATGTTTGTAACAGTTCGTCAAAACTCGTCGGTTGGAGGACTGAACGATATTTTGGACATTTTCAACTCGAGTAGTCTTTGCTGTCTCTCTGTAGTACGAATAAAACTGGATTTGATTTTCTTCGCCTTGCATTTGAACGTTAAGCTATCACTTATTTTAAATTAAGCATTCAGTTCTCAAAATTAAGTTTGGGCTTTCTCTGAATCGGCATTGCCAGTGTAGTCCATAGAAAAGTTACATTTGGGATCGCATTTGTCAGAAGACGCAATTTTATTTTAGATATCATAGAGGGACCAGTTGAAATTTTAAACTGATTGATCTATAAAATAAAATTGCCTCCTCTGAAAAATGCACGCTAACCCCGAATGTAACATTTCAATGGACTTGTAATTGTCGAGGATGATTTTGACTCAGACGAAACGAGAGAATGGTTGAAGTTTGAATCCTGATTAGCATCCGTAACTGACCTGGGTTCTTGCTTTATTCTGTTTTTGACTATTTAACTTTTCTTTCGGGCCGTATTAGGAAGCGTCAGTGCCGTCAATTTTCTTTTGCGAATAAAATATAGCGTCGTCGCAATCGAAAAATGGTGGTCCAATACTTCATAAAACGGCCGTTAGTATATTTTCACAGGGTTTCCTCTACCCATCATTTTTCATATTATCTGCTATAGAGGGATTCAAAGGACTTTATGAAACACACTAAAAAGCCCTCGACACAAGCCATTAGTAATAATTTCCGTACGTGCATTTAATGTTGGCAACATTACGGAATATTGATATTCTGACACTTAGACACTGTGCCCGTGTCTTGTATCTGTGATCTTAAAAATACCTAGAATATCAGTCTTCCTATGCCACAGTGTTTTTGATAACAGTGCACCAATGTCGTTTTTGAACTGCTTTGAGCAACACCGCCAAGGCCAGCCAACCAATACCAAGATATTTACTTAAAACATATTGGTACACTGTATCAGCTACGCTGTGGCGCTATCAGTGGTGCATTTATTTTATTTCACAGCAAAATTACGTCACTTTGACTTAACGACACATATAGGATTGTTCTCGACCTGGGCCGCACTTAACCAACCCTATATGTATTTATCCAGCAGTCGTGGCGTGACTTTCTCTTGCCGTGAAATATTATAATAACGCCATTTAATGTCGTTTCACGAGCTTTATCAATTTTACACAGCACCATTTGAAGTGCCCAAAGTCATGTTCGACGTACGACAGTATCTGTAAATCACGCTTAGAACAATTCCCTAAGACACATGTTTCATGACAATGTCAGATGACGCGCGTCAACCAAATACATTGCCTTTGCGGAATTTTCTAACCAGTAATAAAGTGAATTGATTCACAAATATTTTCGTAAGTGGCAAATGGCTGTCGCTTTGTACTTCGCGGAGTTTTAGTGTCCGCGCGGCGTAGTGTTCAATATAATTCCGCGAAGTGCGCAAAAGGTCTGGCACACAAAATGGCGTCGTGTCAAATGTCATGTTCGTGAAACGGCAAACGTGTTGCCAACATGCCCATAATTAGTTATTTCCCGAATTGATTTCATGTACAATTTTCTCACTCACTATCTTTTTGATTTGACGACTTTGTTTTGTGTAAACACAAAAAATAAGAACTAGGAATTTTTATTTTTTGACAGATCACAAAGTTGTTCAAATTAATGAAGATGTTTTCTGGCAAATGACTACTGTGATTACGGAGTTGTAAATCTACATTTAGTAGAATAGTCGTTATGTAGAATTTACATTAAGAAGCGACATCCCCAAACACAGTAGTGCGTTGACAGAAGAATTTGACATTTACACTGACAGTAAAAATCCCGGGAAAACTACATGAACTTTTTTTAGTTTGATGCCACGCACTAAGACCGACTACAATCGGCCTATTTGTATAAAATCACCCTTGTCTAGATTACATACACTTATATAGATACAGACGGACAGTTTTTGAATATTTATCGTAGGTGTAAAATCCTCTTTTGGGATTTATTAATCATTAGGACAGTTCGCTTTTGCGTACGCCGCAGTCGCCTACAGTGGAACCTGAGAAATGTATAAAGAACCCCTTTTTATGTAATAAAAATACTGTCCTTTAAATAATGTAAAAAGTCTCTTAATTCAGTCTTTACAAGATTCGTTAAAATACGTGTCCACATGCATTGAATTTGAGTTTAAAAACTGGTGCTCAAATCATGTAATTTATTCCATTTTTTTAGTTTATGACTGACTATGCATTTACGATAGAGAAATATTTTTATTTAGTTTTTTTCTCCCAAAATATAATGAATAACGATACCCTAAAAAACGTACATTAAAAATTTGTAGTGATATATTATTATTAAGTAAGGCTAAGTATTAAAATGTTAAAAATAAACTAACCAAATTTTAGTTCGGTTACTAATTTAATTATTATTATTGGTCTCAGTTATGTCAAAGATAGAAAAGAATGTATGCCATGATATGAGGAATGCTGAAATGTTGAATAGCGCATTGACTCCGTATAATTTAGATATTAATTTGGAGTGTCTCGTTATTTGAAATATATAAATCAGTTCTGTGAGAACTGCCGATATTGTGGGTCGATTTTCAAATTCAACGCATTTTTTTTATATTTTTTTTGGGTTTTATTTGAATATCAAAAAACTTTTTTTACTTAATAATATTGAAGCTGTGCAAAAAATTCATTTGTCAGTTTTTAAAAAAGATTTAGAAAAATCTTTAACTGAGTTAAAAATTAAATAAAAATTAAAAGTATTGCGTTGCTCGTTGAAAATCGACTCTAGATAATTATCCAGTATTTTTGTTTTATAAAAAACTTAAATTCATATTTTTGTTAGTAATTTTTTGTGGTGCATTAAATGTAAGAATTAACTGGAGGATGTGAAAAATATAAATAAATTAGAAAATGCAAAATATCAGTGTCTTATTGTATTTAAAATTGCCATATAATAAAAATTAGTCTCGAATATTTGGGTTTGACTTGCCCAAGACATCCTAAACCTTTTTTGATGATTTTTTTTCAAGATTTTTTTATCAAAGCCTACAAAAATCACTGAATGACTGAATAGATTTACTTTCAATAAGATAACGCAAAGAGACTAAAAGACGTGATTAGCTAAAGGCCTAGGCATTGTAGTTTGGTATTAAAAAATAATAAATAATATAAGGAAATAAAGTTCATTTTCCTCTGTGTCTATTGCATTTTCTAAGATATATCTTTCACATCCTACAGAATGTATATTGAATGAAAGTTCTGTGTAATTTATTGAGACATAATCTCATGTACCTATCGTATATATTGTCGCTAGAAGTAGGTTACCATACGTGTTGTAATGTATCATGTTTTCAGTCACACCGTGTATATAGAATTTTTTGGTAACAAATTATATTTTTTGTGATCGTATTTTTTTGTTTTTTATTTTTTCTCCTTTTTTTCATTTTAGTCGAGTGTTTAATCGATATATTATAACAGGAGTATAATAGGCCTGAGTATATGTTTAAGATTTTTAACGGCACAGGCTCATCATACGGTGCTGTGTTAAGAATGGTAGTTATATGTTTTAATCATCCATATACGTGTTCTTATGTTACTCCTGTATCACACTGCCAATCCATAAAAACTATGCTACCTAGAAGGCACGAAAATACTCCCTGATTTCGCTAATATTTTGTAACTAAAAACAATTTTATACTTTTTAACCAAGCTTCTTACTATGCATCTTTTGATATACTGTTTTTTTTTCGACCAGTACTTTTATAACTTAGAGAATTTAATCGTAAGTAATAAACGTCGATTGTGTTATCTGTGGCATATAAAAGGTATTATAATAAGTAATATAAAGGTATGGAACGACGGAAAGCGCAGGAGATAGCTTATTGTAAATGTACATAAACGCTGGCGTCAATAAACGGATAAATCAATTATTATGAGTGTTTTTATTGTTCTTTTCAAGATTACTTTTAATTATTTTAACTTTATATTTGGAAAAAAATTGACACCATTAGTAATTTTATTAATTTCACGACAAATATCAGGTAGTCTAATTATTTATTTATTTACAATGAAATCTAAAATAATATTTACAAAACTTATAAATAATACTATAGTAAATATATACAATTTATACAAAACCTCACAAGGCATCAAAAAATTCGTCGTCCGCATCGCTGTCAACAGGACAGGTGGCCAAAAGGCTGGCAGCATTGCCGCGTTGTATGGCAATGCTAATTCTTTGTCCCAAGAAAAGGCCAGCCTTCTGGTCACGTAAAGAGTCAACCAGCCGTTTGGCGATATCTTGAAAAACAAGATGAGCTCTCGGACCCCATGGCCCCAGTGTTTCAACCCCAAACGGCTCAAATATATAATTCCCAAGGAGGTTATTATATTTGCGCCGTTTGAGGTTTTCTGCACTTGCAGCAGCTGCCCCAGCACAACACGCAGACCTAGGAAGATGAGATGGCGCAAGGGTATATAATATCAGGTACAATTTTTTTTTACCCTGAAACCTTGATTTATTTTCAATCTACTCCTCCAAAACGGCATTTCTGATTCTTATGGAACTTTGTGTATGTGTTACAGCTATTAGCTAATAGGCGAAGTTCGGTTGCACCAAGTTTTTGCCGGCTACATGTAGGTGCAGCGGATAAGTAAGGTTAAGATATGTAGCCGGCTAAAACTAGGTGTAGCCGCAAAATATACACTCAGAATATTTAAACAGGAGATAATCAGAGACTCCAAAATCATATCAAAACATTGACTAAGCCACCGCAGGGAATATTTACTGTTAAAATAGACTTGGTGACAAAATCAGTAAATATTTAAGTCACAAATTTTATTTAATTTACTTACAAAATTAGCATATACCTACCTATACAAAGTCAGAACAACATTCTTCGGAGGGTAGAAGTCCATTTTTCACAAAGCCCCGTATTCATAGTGAACATTTTGTTTAGCAACATGGTTGCATAAACATGTTGACGAGTTGCTGTCATCATATTACGGGCAACACTTGTTTTGCGGTGTTGATCACGCCATACTGCAGAGTTGACGCCCGGCGAGCGACAACATCAGTTGATCAACAGTTGCTAAACAAATGTTTACTATGAATACGGGGCTTAACACTCGCAAGGTTTAAGGTTGCTTCCGTTTCTATAGTTCGTGTCAACTCACACCGAAAGAGCGGCGAAGGGCAGCGAAGCGGAACGCAGTTTCAAAGTCATATGAGTTTTAACTTTATTTTCATTACTTTAATATTTATTATCGCATGAGAAACTCGAACGAGGATTGTAGAGTGAATTCCCGCGGCGTCGCGGGAATCCTCGCGACTCGACCGCATCGTCGAGTTGAAAAGTCCTGCGGTTCATTTTTCAAGACTATCCACATCGTTGTAAGTACTTTTTATTTTTAACCATTTATTAGTTATCCTGTCTGCCATCACCCGATCACTCACGCCTTTCTCTTTTATTTCATTCTTTACACAACCCATCTATAAATTCTTCAGCTTTCCTCTCCCCCTCCAGTTTTAAGTATATCTCTCTTATTCTCATTCGATTTATCATCCTCCATTTAATTAATTAGAGTGTAAAATTAAAACAATCCCATGAAAAAAAGGCATTTTATTAAAAAAGAGGAAAAATAAAATTACATAGAACAAATAGCGCAACATTTATAAATAATAGTATGTATAATTTTATACGGATCCACATAAAACGTTATGTGTTAACAATCTTAGTATACAAAGATACACTTACAGTTTGTCATGTATTAATTAAATAATATGAACCTTTCTTTTTAACTTAAAAAAAACTTTTGCTACAAATATTATGTACTGGGCTCTAAATAACAACACCACGACTAGGTATAATTAAAAATTAAACTAAATTGTATAATATTCGATATTTCTTAGACCAACTGTAAAATTTAGTCGATTAAAAAAACATTTAGGCACACCTTGGCAATATAATCGACTAAAAGCATTTGATTTTAGTGCAGTCCATTTTAGTTTCGTAATAATTTAGGCCTAGACTTAGTTATGCCTTGTTTGGGCAGGAGGGAACTAAGGCACAAAATATTTGTAGCATGACATTACAATCAGTCACTCTAATTAACAAAAAATCAACATTACGCGTTCTTAGTTCTTACATACGACGAGAAAATTCTAAATTTTTACTGAAGATTGAAATAGCCATTTCGTTGAAGAAGAGTCCATGTTGCCTTGACCATATTCGTGATCGTTGGCTTTAGGTGAATTTAAGGGACTAAAATATGTTAAGTTTGACGTTAACTGTCAAAATCAAAATGACAGTTGAGCAGTTTTTCTAGTATTTTCTTCAGTTAAGTACAAGTTTGGTAGGAATATTTCAATCTTCAATCACAATTTCAAAAACTACTAGGTGGTCACTGTCAAGTTATGGCCATACATTAATTTCTAAGATAGTAAGGTATAAATTTGAAAGCTCAAAGCGCGTGTATATTATTAAATATTAGACTTATTGCACATTCGACGATTACAGATCACAATTTTGTGCGAAAAAGCACATTTATTAAAACTAAAAATAAATATTTCGAGTTATACAATTTTATTTTAAATAAAACATTCAGTGTTGTAAACAACAAATAAACAAAAAGAAATGGTAACTATAAGTTCTTTATATTGTCGTAACTTTGAAGAAATGAGGTAGAAATTTTGTGTGAAATTCTTAATTTTTGGCTGACATTAATATTATTATGTGGTAATGAAATCTAATATTTTGCTTCAAAATTGGCTTTGATGGTGGGATCTAGCGATACCTAAACTAATTCTAACAATTGAACGCCATGGGAACTTGATTTACTCAAACGGAAGCGGCGAAAGTCTGCCAACTTTAAACTGCCAAAGCTATCAATATCAAAGTCGCTTGACCATTCAACAGTATTATAATCATTATATTATATATTTGTCTTTATTCCATTACATCTGAATAAAACATCTTCCAACAACGACATATTTAAGCGGGCAACATTTTCCAAGATTAAAATTTTCAGCGACACTTAGAAATTCTACTACGATTTACTTACATTCTAAATTTTAAACTTCATTTTTTCATATAAATATATGTAAAAAGCCTATATATTGTATATGTCAGCAGGGTACATAGGTGTTGTACTTATTTTTTAAGTAATTTAAATAGATTTTAAAAACGATGCTTTGTGCATTTCGCAAGCTTTTTTGATCACAACATCCTTATGTTTTTGTCTGTGTACGGAGATGCGATGTAAGTCCTGGAAAAGAAAAAACATTATAAATTAAAAGAAAAAAATAATAAAAAAGCAAAAATAGGAAAAATCTTTTAGAGGTGGTATATTAGCTGAAGATATGGCAGTTCCCGGTGAATGATGAATAATAATTAACTTCAATATACCTACGTATATTATATCCGTATGTTTTATAATCTGCACACTTCAGCCAACGTAACACCTCTTCTGTAAACAAATTAATTTTGGCTAAAATCTCTTTACTACAACAACAATATACTATACACATAAGTCATGCAAAACGACAACAAATAGATAAATAAATAACATAAGTGAATCAGTTTGTTTAAAAATAACTAATAAAAATAAATGTAATAATGAAGCGATATTTAAATGCAACATTTTCCTTCAGCGAAAATAATTTGATCGCTTTATATATGTATTTTAATTAAAATAAGTAATTAGAGTTCAGTGCTAAAAATACGACAGAAACCATGCATAAAAGCTGCCAAAAATTAAAAAAAACCATCTAAGTTAAAAAAAAATAATGCAGAAAAATAAATAAACGCCATGCAAAACACAAAAAAACGCAACAAAATTAAATATTGACGACTACAAACTTCAATAGTTTTAAAGAACCTGAGTGAAAATTGCTTGTTTATCATTTTTTTTGTATTTTTTATATTTTTTTCTTGCAGTCTTCTCGCTTAGCTTGACTATTCACTTAACACGGGGAGCATGGATCTAGAAAAATATTATTATCTTAATATATAAGTTGTATATAATATATTTATATTATATATATTTTTAATGTTCATTTTTTATTTACACTTTCTACCTTACGAAAACAAGAAAAACATAAAAATGTTTAAGAGAAAAACTTTAGGTAGAAGAAATAAAAAGTAAGTAGTATTTAAGTTTTTTTTATATGAAATAGGTGTAAATAAGAAACAAACATACAAAAACATTTGATGAATATATAATAATTATATTATAATGTAGGATGACTTTAAAAAACCCTATTTCGTTGAGGCTAATACTATCATAAATATTTTATATTATAATGATAGTGACATACATACATTTTATAAGCAAAGCGAGCGATCTATAGTGATTTCATGAAAATGTATGGGGAATCATAATTTACTAAGTACATATACAGTCGTGGTCAACTAATTAGGGACAACCTGATGTACTATGAGTAACATTTAATTCTCCTTCCCATAAGTTTAGTTTGCTCGAGACTCTGGCAGTTTAGTTACTATTATTATAAAACTTAACCAATATCTTAACAAATAGGCATAGTCATTAAAGGAATGGACTATACGTAAAATAAATATCGATCATAATTCAACTTAACTTCTTCTTCATCCTATTCGTACCCTGGACAACTAATTAGGGACACTTAAGACAACATTAAAAATAATTATTGCAGAGAGCAATAAAGGAAAAAATATGTTTATTTATTATTCAAGTAGGCTTAATGTGTCGTACTGTAAGACAAATCAATATCCAGAGCGATTGCTAAGGATTGCCGTAACCATGTAACAAAGCTGGTATGAAATCGACGCAATCTAAATGGCACATTGTTCTTTAGTGATACTGTTTCAGCCTTCTTCAAAGTTACTACTGTTGATTTTTAATAGTCAGTTTATTTACACCATTTTTAAACCTACTATTCTTTCATAACGTACCACAAAATGTTTCCAAGCATTCAGGTCTGGGCTCTAGGCCGGCCAATTTATAACCGATACCTACTCATCAGTGAGAAATGTTCTAACAGACAGTGCAGTATGTTTTGGGGTAGTATTCGTGTGTTCTTCAACATAAAGTAGTGTGATTGCTTGTAGTATTTCTCTTTATTAAGTTGAATCTAGTGTGCCTTCCATTTGCTCTATAGGTCCCACACCATCTCCAGAAAATCAACGCCATAGTTTTATGTTCTCTCCTCAAGTTCAACTTTTTTATGGGAGTATTTTGGAGACTTTTTGCTTTTTAAGGCGCCATTAATACTGCCTGCCTTCTGATGAAACAAAATGTACCTTCGTTTAGTCCAAAACTTTCAACACTGGAACTTTTCGTACGACCATGCCAAACAGTTTAGCTTCAACAAATTGACGTCGAAAGATTGTTGTAGATTACTCCAACGCCATTTTCTAGTCCAAATACCAACACTATTCAGACCTATAATCAATAAAAAGCCCATAAGTGGATCTTTTATCGCCGCTATCACTGTTTAGCGTTTTTTTTGCACAATAGTTTTTGTTGGTATTTCCTTTTTGATTGCACGTTTAGTCGTTTAATGGATTCAAAAGTATTATTTTTAAATATGGATTATGATTGTCTTGTTTTGAAAATCATTATAATGGAGCAATTTAAATATTTTAATAATTTACGCTATGGCTATTTACTACAATAAACAATAATTATTATTTTTCGCATTGTTGTATTAGAACTTTTATTTCGCCCCAAGTTTAATTAAATACTATGTTAATATTTCAACAAATTCAAAGTCAACGTAAAGACTCTAATCTTAATTATTAAAAAAAAATTACATTCCATAATTTTTTATAAAAATGGGAATATAACACACTACTTTTGTTTTTGTCCCTAATTAGTTGGCCAGCCAGCACACGCCGCGATTTGGTTGCAAGAGATTTGTTTTTAAATTTGCTATTACAAAATATTATCAACTTCAAAGCAATGCTCACAATTTTCAAGTATTCTTAATATTTAATTAGTATTTCATAAAATTAAACTAAATTATTTAGTTTATCTGATCTACCATGGACATGAAAGTTAAAATTCAGCTGAAACTTTTGTTTGTCCCTAATTAGTTGACCACGACTGTAGTTTTAGTGCATTGTTTTGGTAAGGTAAATTAAACTTTATTCCAAGTACATAAGATAAAAAGTCTTTTACTTTTCTGTGCACTGATTTCATCCGGTGATTTATATATATAATAATATATAAATGGCGCGCATTATTGCCAGCCTCAAAAATAATAAAACATTTGGTCGGGCTTTTGAAACTGTACCGTAATAAAAAACCAAAGAAAGTTGAATTTTATATAATAATGACAAAACATGTTATATTTTTTAAATTAAATTATGTTTTTCTTTCAAAAACCCAACCGCATGAGCTGGTGTGACCTATAGGAGTATTTTAAAATGATAAAAACTAAACGAGTACCTTCCATTTCCAAAACTATGGGAATGGGACCTTTGGCAGCGTAAAAAAATAAAAATACATAATATAAGCAATACAGCATAGATGAATCAGTTACATGAGCCGACCAAAAATTAAACAAAAAGGCGACTTGTAATTTGTGACCGATATTTAACCATTCTTTTTATTACGTTTATTTAAACCTTCGAACACAATAGAAAGACAATAGCACCCGACAGTCGGCTGTCGGTTGGTCGTTGAAAGCTTAATGACTTATTAAACCAGTCGGTACGTAATAAAAAAATGTTTTTTTTTTAGAAGTGTTGTTATAATCAGTTAACTATGTGTTTAGGTATCGGTCACTTAATATCAGTCGCCTTGTATAAAAAGAAATATGAACATCATAAATGTCATAAATTCAAAATACATTTGAATAAATTTTTCATTAGCTCCGAAAAAGAAACTATTGCGTCAAAGTGACGTACGGAATGGATAGTTGCCAATTGCTAAGTTAGTAGAAATTATTGGTAGTTTTTAACTTCTACACCGCTTGCAACATTTTGCATTAACCCCACTCTAAAAGTAATGCAAAGTTTATGAAGTAAAGTGTAGTACGTTTTTGTGAAATAAGTTTAAAAATTTCGTAAAATGGTTATAATTTTTGGTCGGGTAAAAATATGACTAAGTAATTGCGTGTAAACTGTAAAATGCATATTTTTTACTTTTACCAAAAAGGTTTTTTTGTAGTTTTTTAGTTAGTTTTACATGACCAATAAAAACACATTTCTGATAAAAGTATAAAATACAATGGAAGTTCGAACGCCATAAGCTTTTTAGTTTTTTCTCTAATTTTGGATGAGGCAGCATTAGCAGCTTATGTTTCGAATAAAATATGCCTAAAAAGGTATATAAGTAGAATAATGTAATAATAATACAGAAACTAGTGTAACTACAGATGTTATGAAAGATATAAATAGTTGTGTTTGTCAATGTGGTAAGGACTTTTCAGAGCCATATTTGTATTTCTTTATCAAATTGAATTTGAATATAACGGCTATCCTTCATCAGAATTATTCATACCTGTAATGTAACAATCTTTGAATCGCTTTTGAGTACAATACTGCGTCACTGACTAGGTAGTTCCCAGTCTCGGCATTATTACGCTAACGATAGCAAGTTTTTGATAAAAACTCATGATAGAAGTCCTTTAAGTACATTAAAGGCGGATGCCACAGTTTTTTTATTTACTGATGAACCCTTTGAATTAATTTACTTGACATTAAGTAGTTTTTTTTTATTATATTCAAACTCAATCCAGTATACTATTTTAAATTAAAATCGATGAATTGTAGTCATGTTAGAAATGTAAAGTTTTTTGGCTTGCGCATCTAGTGAATTTCTTGCCCATCCAAGCAATGAAGAAAATATACAAAATATGTCGATTCCTTCTTTAGCGTGGACAGCAGTGTGTACTGATATTTAAATAATATCAAGCATAGAGTTCCTTATTTCTTTTACACACCTTGAAACTTTACTGGTCCTCGAACAGAATAGGAGGACTATAAAACATCAAAGTGTATTTAGATATTATATAAACAGAATAGAGTGAAAACCTTTAGCAAGTCAATTTTAAAATGATGAATATATATTTGTCAAGCTGGGAGTCAAGATTTTATTTAAAAAAAAATTATTTTACAATCGTAGAGTCTACAGCCGCAGAATAATAATTAGAAAAATATCCCAGTTTGACTGTATGCTGTCTAATGTTAATAACGTATATGTTATAGGCATCTAACATGTCTTCAATAACAATGTAAGGTCTACCTATTTTTTTTGTGTAAATAATTTGCTACCTACAGATTACAACATATTTTGTAAAAAAAAAACGTTTCAATCAACCACTTACCGTTATGGCGACAAGAAAAATATGGCGCCAATTTTTAGCGATAGTGTTGCTTGTAATTGATTTCTACTAAAATAGTAGATTTTTGTGAAATAGAGATGGAATGATATTGTTAAGATTTAAATGTGATTTAAAATTAATCAATGAACTAATTGAATGCTTCTTGATTTATTCAGGCACAATTTTTCCTTCCACTTAATTTGACATTTCCCTAGCTGCAGTTTGAGTTTTTTTTTTGTTCTAAATGCAATTTTAATGATGTTCAAAGTTCAGGACGCGTATTTTCCTGCCTATTTTATCGTGTAAATGCTACAAAAAATAAACTTACAGCTCCATATTGTGTACGGTGGACCGGGGGCAGTTGGTGGCCACCTTCACATGGCAGTGCTTGTGGCACTTGAGCATACAGTCGCGACACTCGTAGCCTTGCTTGCCGAGCCGCCGCGCTATAGTCTTCGTGCACACCTCGCAAACTGTGCCACTGGAAAACGTTAAAATATGGGGTTAGATTAGCTTGAAAATAGGTTTGGTATTTCTTTTATTGGGAGAATCACGCCACACTATTCCCAACCACTGCAACTCCTGAAACCCAGAATCAACAGTGAAGTCCACCAGAGAAGCGCCGAGCAATGAAGCTCGACGAGTCCCGGAGAAACGACTCAACTGTCTTGGACCCCACCCACAACGAAATTAATCAGAAAAGAACAGCGGAGGAGTAAGAAAAATATGTTTTCCACTTCCCTCCATAACAAGCAGGAGGCAAACTATAGGTATTTTATTGATCGCTTAAAAATGTTCTGTTCTTAAGCGATAAATGAATCAGTCAAATGGTCTTTTTGAAAGTAAAATAGCAGCAATGGTACGCAAACAATAATATTTTTATCACTTTATAATAATTATTACTAACCTAAAACTCATTAACTCACCCGCTAAGATGTTTAGCAATAAACGTATGCTCATTGTAAATATGAAGCTTGATGCCCTTCCGCCGCCATCGAGACCGCTGGGCGATGGTCAGTGGCACCAGGTAGTGTTTCTTGATACCAGCTTCTATGGTCTCCAGGACCAGGGTCGAAGCCTCGTGGATGAAGGTTCTGGCTGAAGCTGTACTGAATCCCGAGACCTCGCTGAGAGATGACCTTTTGGGTTTAATTTATTTTCCGAAGAGGGGAGACGGGTTATGGGAGATTGGATGTCATGCAGGGTATAAAGGGGTAGGTAAATTGAGTAATAAATAAATTTTAAGGATGCCAAAATAAAGTAATTTTGAGAGATTTAGGAAATTTGGAAATAAATTATTAAAGGGTGGAAAAAGGTAGGTTTTGGAAAAAATAACAATTCAAAAACAGTAAAAAAACAAAATAAGTAAGAAATCAAATAGTGCAAAAGCATAGATCAAGACATAATTTTAATAATATCAAGCATTTTCATTCACGCATTCGATGTAAAAATGTAGATAATGTAAAAAAGTTTAGTATGAAAAACCGGTGTTACCAGATTGCAGAGTGCCATTACCCCCAGCGCATGTGAGTGTTGATAGATGGAAAAAAGAGAAAAATCTTATTAGTGTCGATGTTGCCATACTCTAAACAGTTTTAAAAATACTATGGCAAGACAGCATTATTTTAGTTAAGCGGTGAAGTTAGTATCTAGAAATATATAACATCATATAAAATGTTAAATATTAGAAATAATGTAGTCTTGCCAAGCATCTAAGTTTTTTAGATATTACCCAAGCATATTTTTAAATTCATTTTTTATTTTTATTAGCTTGGGTTTTGCCAATCGGTTATTGTAAAGCTAAATCCATTAAGAACTCATCTTCTACATAAAATCTAGGGTTTTTTTTTATAATAAGAAAATTTGACTTTTTAATTCAATGCCTCGTTGTCCTATTTCTTTTCGATGAAGGAAAATATTCTTAAGTCTATGAATTCTTTGACTGCCATTCCCAATAATTTATCTACCCTTGGACTTAGTTACTAAAGATAGAAGTTTGACATAAGTGGCGCTTATGTTAAACATCTATATTTAATTACCTAATCCAGTGAGAAATAGGTCATAGAAAATGGCCGTAAATCGACGGGATGCACCATATGATAATTACCATAGAACTTGTCAAACAGAATGATAAATGACAATGTTAAAATAGATTTTGATGAATGTAATCAAAGCTGAAAGGTTGCTCCCAACCACCACTTTGATAAATGATATTATTATCCAAGAGCAAGCAATAATTTTGACTAACTTGGCTTAGAAATTTATTAAGATCATCGACTAATGATATCCTAATTACATTCACGAGTCTAGGTTTTTGGATTGATATTTTATTTATTTAAGAAATACGCAACACATCTTTAAAAATAAGTCTATTCATTTGGTACTGACAGAAAGACTGACTAATTGTCTCAAATTATCTCAAAAATGTAAAAATGAGTTGATTTAAACACTACTACTAATCATCTGTCTTTTCTTAATGAAATGGAAAGAGCAAGATGCACTGAACTTAAATTTAGTATAATTTATGAACAAGAGAATCAGCTTGGCAAACTATTAACCTCTTGACCAAGCGACAGCCGGCTGTCGGGCTGCTATTATCTTCTACTATCTCGAATCACGTGTGTTCGAAGGATGAATGTTTCGCCGTGCTCCTATCAGCCCTACACAATGTAATGTAATGAAGAGATGGCCATACCTCCGGGATGTCCGCGACTCGTCGCCGGACTGCGCAGGCGACGCGCCCGCCGAGTACACGTTCCTGTTGGGGATGGATAGCGCTTTGTCTGGTGGGGGGAGAAATTGTCGTATTAGTTCAGATATTTTTTCCGTTTTTTTTAGATTTTGCCAAATATCTGGCTGTACTGTATCACTAAGAACCGATAGATAGATAAATAATAATAAATATCTTTTGAAAACTCTCACACGGCTATCTGATCACAACTAAGCACGTCTTGTACTATAGTAACCAGACAGCTGATAAACATACTTAAAAAAATAAAAATAGATACATAGGTAATAAATAAATTACACCCAGACACAGAACAAATAATCACGCTCATCACACAAAGTTTGTCCTGGGTGGGATTAGAACCCAAGACCTCCGGCTTAGCAGTTAAGGTCACTAACCACTAGACCAGCAGGCCCGTCAGATAATTACCAGCCTACTGTCACACTGCAGGGAAAAGGCTTTTTCTCATGAGAAGGCACAAGCATTTTAACTGACTGGTTATTAAAAATGCCCGGAAGCCAATCTAAATAAGTTTAGGTTCTGCATCCGAATATCTGATTATGTTAGATAGACATTTAAGGTCATAGCTCATTAGAGCCACCCAGCACCAACTCCGCACCGACTCGCCTCCTGCGGCTAGTATTCTTTATATGGACTTGTATGGGCATGCGCTTACTATTTCAACTCCGTAGCGGCACCGGATCGCCTCGGTCATAAGCCCTTCGCACGCTTTCGGCGGGTGGGCCACTCGGTGACAACTCGCTGCTCGAACGCCTGCCTTGCGTTGACAACGCGCGGGCCACTAGTGGGCCGCGCGCTGCCCGCGATTGCTTATTAACAGACTACTTGAAAATTCGTGGACCAAGCGGCGTCAACTCTTTGACGCCTCGGCGTTCACTCGTTGACCGCGGGTGGCCCACCCATAGACAACCCGTCGACAACGAGTTGACGCCGTGCGTCGAGGCGGTGCCGGGTAGGTGCCAGGTGGCTCTAATGAGCTATGACCTTTAACCTTTCAACAACCAAGCGACAGACGCTGTCGCGCGGCTATTGTCTTTCTATTGTGTCTCGAATCACGTGTGTTCGAAGGATTAGCTCACCATGTGCATTCCTCTCGGCGCTGATGCTGCGGATGCGGCTGGAGTTCTCCAGCTCCGAGTCTGTGAGGTCCAGAGACGCGCCGCGAGTGCGGGACCGGCCTAGTCTGCAAGTTCAATAAATAATATCACCATCTGATTCCGAACTAGAATACTGAACTAGATAACTGATACACGTACTTATAGAATTTACAAATACATACGTATTATAAATAAATTAGACCCAGACTCAGAACAAAAATGATTATGCTCATCAAACAAAGAATTGTCCTGGTGGACCATCATGACCATATTAGCAGTCAGGGTCATAAGTAAATAGTTCTTCATCTCTAGAATCAACATGAAAGTAATTGGTGATGCAATGAGTGAACGAAGTGATCACATCCACATTTGGATTACAACAAATGGACAAAACCGAAAACTTCCAAAGCAGGCAGTATCCCAAAATAAATACCCGTACATACCGTCTCTTAATAGTTCCAAAGAAGTCCCTCCTCCTCTTGCGAGGCGCGGGCTCCGGAGGGACGTTCTCATTCTGATGCTGGACGTAGTCACCCTGCTGAAGATATAATTAGTTTGATTGAGACTTTAAAACTTGAACTGTAGTATCTACCCTAAGCTGGATATCATTTCTGACACCGTATTTATGTAAATACCGTTAGTTTACTATCTATCTTGTAGATAGATTGTAAACTGACGAAGAATTATTAACTGTACGATATAACTGTAGTATATAGAATGATATTTTTACATAGTTTTAGATTTTATGATATCAAATAATATATTATAGCAAAGTGTAGTTTTATTGGGCTTTTAATTAAGTGAGAAAATAAATAAAAATATCCCCAAATCAGAAACAAAAAATTATAACCTCAAATAATATGGATACACAAATAAAATAACCAAACTACAAAAACCTGTGCATAAAACAAGGAAAGTTAATATTTTAGTACATAAAAAAGGGAAAAAACACAAACATAACCTTACCTCTGTATCACCATTAGGATGAGCGCCATTTTCTTTAATGCTAACCATTTTTCTCGGAGAAGTGTTAGGACTGGCTGTGACAGGTAAATCTGTCTCATTCTCACTCTCATCAATCGTGTCACTCTCTTGAGGTACTTCGGAGTCGGCCCTCTCCACTTCGATGAATTTCCCCGAGTCGGTTATTTCCATCTTTTTGGGTAGATTTTTGCGGGGTTAGTATGGCAACACAGCACACGGGATTTGGGAGTTATTTTGTGACATAGACAGTTGGAAGTGCCAAACTGACTTAAGTATATATTCATTGTTATATTGACAGTAATAAAATATCAAGCTGGCATGATTTTTTTTTTAATAAACAAGAAGAATTTATATGGCCAGTTGAACAATACATTTAATTCATAATTTTATGTCATAAAAAATAATTTGTAACCAAATAACTCCCAAAATAAAATGAACATGCTTAGGATAATATCTTACATAGGTACAACAGAGTTTTAAACAAGACTTCGTCATAATGCTAAAAGCTACTTCGGACCGGAGGACTTCGTGGTTTAATATTAAATGAAAAAAAAAACGCCCTAAGCGGCATTTTCATAGCCTAGGCATAAGCGTTAATTTCTAACGCAAAATTAGCGATTCTCAGCAGACAACATCTTAGTTACGATCTAAAAGCTCTAAAATTGATATTATCTTTTTTTTACTTGAACCTTGTATTATAATGGCAGTACTATTAATTAGTTATTATAGTCATGTTCAGAGACACATGTAGTTCTATTTACACTACAAATCAATTTTATTGTAGCAAAGCTTATTTATACATAAAATATTTAAATGCCTTCATTTTACTTATAAATTTTAGCAACTTACTCAACATTTATTTAAAATTTATTCCAGTAAATAATTAGTTTTATAAAAACTAAGCATATTTTTATGTTTTTTTTTTCAGTTCTACTTAAGACCAATCTGATTTAATTTGTTCAATAATATTTTTCAAATAAATGTATTTGTTTCTACACATAGTAAAGTATTTAATTATCTATCCAAGTTCCCAATAGTTGCAAGGACTTCCAATCATAACCTAACAATATTAAACTAAACAAAATTAGTGGACATCTCACCTTGATGGATTTCTTCGGTTCCTGGTTTGTTATCACAGCACACGCACGCAATGTAAAGGAAAACCAACAACTTGTTAATATTTAGGTACATTGTAAACGGGGCTGATGGGGACATTGGGGACACACTATTTATATGCAGTGCTTTGGGGACAACTTACAGGAACGTACAGGCTTAATGTTTAAGGAAACGCCGTTTTAAATAACAAGAGTTAAAAACGTACTAAGTGGTGTTACCCACATCATTTCTATTTTCTACTAATTTGGTAAAAAAAAAACTTTTAAATTTTATTTTAGGAATTCTTACAGAGTTTGCTCTGTTTCATGAAAAACTTGCGTTCCCTTAAACATAATGCCATAAAAAATAAGTAATATTTCATTATTACTCTATTTCTCATTGGGGTAAACAACAAGACAATAGTACACATCGCAAAATGATGAAGTATACAGGTAACTAGCGACATCTTTATTTGACAAAGGCGTTTGTAATTTTAGTAAGTGGTTCTGCATAACCAAATAGACTAAGGCCACGTTCTTTCGTAGGGTTGTTTAACGATATACAGTACGCTAAGTTATTATTACGCGAGATGTTTAACGTTTAATGTCATTTGGGTCTTTTTGACGTAACTAATTAAGAAAATGGCGAGATAATAATTTTTCTATTAGTTATTTATTTGTACAATTCGCATTACTGGACTTTCAAATGTGTACAATAAAAACGCAAGGGTCTCGCAAAGTTCTACCGCTAAAAACCTCACCCGGCACTTTTTTTACATCAAGAATGTCGCCAGTCACCTACATACTAATCTTTTCCCGCTAGTACACTAGAGGTGCGCTATACAAAATGATCTCACCCTCTGCACAGAGTGTATGATGAGTGTGGACTTGTTCGCTGCGTTGGTGGGGCTCAGCTCTAGCTCGCGTAGCGCTGACTCGGTCAGTTGAGAGTTGTCGTGGCCTGGAAAATAACACGTGTCATTTAAAGGATTTTGATATATTTATTTCTGTAATGTGGTAATTAGGACTTAGAATATATACCTCAATTCGGGTTATATTTGATTGAGTTTCCGCCATCGTAATAATCTGGTATCAAATGATGTTGCACTTGAGATCGTGTTTGAGTAACGTCTATTAATAACGTCTTAGACCAACCGTATGAAGCAACATAAAGCCGTTGCATGTAAACAGAAGTCAGAAAGTCTATCAATCAGTTTAAAGGGGTATCGTATTACTTAGCTACTGGATTGTGGAACTCTGATAGGCAGTTTCTTCATTTATATCACTGGAATTCAGCTGAATCCGGAACATAGTTGAACAAAAGTTAGAGATAAAATGATGTAGGACAGTATTAAGGTCTTAGTCAAATACGTAGTGGCGTCACGAAGATGGACAAAGATAGAGATGGGCAATGGGTAAATATACTCACCAGATGATCCAGATGTAACCTGGTTAAAACCCTGCATTTGGGTATTTAACGGGTAGAATCCTATCTCTAGTCACGAAATAGTTTATTTACTACGTGAGTGTCGTAATTTTAATTGGTTACTGCCAAGACTCCTAACCTAAGTCTGAAAAGTTACCACTAGGACTAATTTGTTGGAACCTCTACTAAAAGTGACCGTCACTCACCATTTTGTTTGAAGATAGTCTTGGTAGTGGTGGTGGTATGTCCGTGTGGCGACATGGTGCGCAGACTCTCCTTGATCTTGACAGGTCTGGAGCCCAGGTCCGGGATGTCGGCGCCTTCGATGAACAGGAACTACGGAAGGTAAGGTATTGGATGTTATGTAAACTTTCTAAATGCGTTGTTATCTGATGAAGAACCGGAGGAAATTGGAAAGGTTTCGTACCAGTCAGACCTATCAAAGTTGGTGAAGATTGACCTCAAATAGTCCAATGCAGAGGGAATTGGAAAGTGCCTAGGGAGGCCTTTGCCCTATAGTGGGAAAACGTAGGCTCCATAACAATAATAATATTGAAATTATTATGAAAGTTGTATCAAAGATGCAAAGTTCATTGTGTTTCGAAAACATACATTACAACCTACATGCAGATTTGGCTCATCTGAATAAGATCATCTTCGCGATAACCAACTTCAATTTGTTTATCTGTGAGTAAAAGTTTATAGAAAACTCTTGTATTAGACACAGTCTAACTTAGCACATGCTTTGCCTATAATTTCTGTCTATATCGGACACCTATCATCTATAATGGTATAGAGACGGCTTACAGCTAAGCCAAAGCACGTGCTTAGTATTTTAAAACTTTTTATTAGCACATATTTACCTCGACAGTGAGCGTGCCGCTGACGTCATGTTCCTCCATGGGCCTGGTCTGCAGCGCGATCTGCTGGCGCTGTGACGGCGCCGCTAGGAGCTCGTCTATACCCACCAGGCCCAGACCTAGGAACCTGGAAGCCAAAGTCAACGTACAATTATATATTTCCATTAGACCAAAAAAATGCACAAAATACAACTTGGAACGTTAATTAATAATTTATTTGCATCAAGTTTTATACTTTCATTAATACATGCCATGGTAGTACAATACAGTTTAGAGATTATGTAATTGCAGTTAGCATAGTTTAATCTAGTCGCCCAGTGATGGTGGGGTTAAGGGTTAAGTAGTGTGGGCCGTGTGAGGACCCGCATTGGTCCTCAAAATAAAAAACAGGGCCCGGTCACGAATTTTTGGATTTAACTATAACTAACTAAAAAAAAAGTGATATACTAATGTGTTATTTTCTCCTCTATTTGTCGAGAGACTTTGTTTGTAAAAATACTGTATCTGACTGTATATTCTAGATATGGCCGAAGCCACTCACCTATTCTGCGAGGCGCCGCCCCCTGGGGAAGGAGGTCCAGTGCGGTCATACACCTCGAACAGAAGCTCCGCTGTTTGTGGAGAGAGGTCACTGAAAGAGAAAAGTATACACAATGAGTAACAGAATAGAAAGTCAAATGCTAAGGGGTAGAAGTACAGTTGGTGTAAGAGTTTGGTACACAGGTATAAAATTACTGGTTGGATATTGAGTTTCTTTTTGTTGTCGACTGGGCAGAAACTAAAAAGAAGGCCATATCCATAAAAAACCTTTAAGGTATTAAAGTTCTACAGTGTCGTCGACACGGTTGTCGCATATGTCTACAGGGCCGGGATGGTTGGCAACATTCGGAGGAAGTCTATGATCAGAAAGACGGCTATTGTTTTCTAATATAAAATTTAATCAAATAAATAAAATCTTAATCTTAAATTTTATTTAAACCATGTATTCAAAAATACACGTGATTCGGGACACAATAGAAAGACAAAAGCAGCGCGACAGCCGGCTGTCGCTTGGTAGTTAAGGTTAAAGATATCCACCGGATTTTAAGAATGTTTCTTCATAGACGTAACGGCCCTGGGTAACTTATCTATTTTGTACAGTGTACGATGCCATGCCATGCATATAATACAAAAAAACAATAATGCTCACAATAGGAAGTGTTCCTCCCACTGTGGGTTGGTGGTGTCCTTCTTGAAGGCGGTCTGGTTTTTCTGCGGAGGCTCATCCATCTCCACCACGCAGTACGGAGCTATGCAGCCGGTTTTACCTGGAATTTTCAGTAAATGTTGGTTTTAGAGAAGTTGTGTCTTAGAAAGGACATTGACCATCCATGTATGGGAGTTGGGCCAAGTGTTGCCCAGAATGAACACAAAGTGCATTATGTACCTTAGGGTAACACTACTCTGTAAACGAAAGCTCATCAAAATCTATTCGAGGAGAAATGAGTAAAAAAAAATATTTTTTCAAGATTATTTATTGGTGAAGAATGACATCCAGTGGTACGTACCGCAGTAATTATTTTAAACAATTGCTCACTTTATAATAACAATCAAGTATTTCATGATTTCTGACATTCAGAATTGATTAACATTAATAATACTCACAGTTATCTACTTGACATTAAACAATGAATTACTAACATTTATAATAACTAAAAAAAACCCTGGGACGGATTTTTTTTTTATAATTTTTAAAATTATATGTTAATGCAAGTAACCATTTAGAAGTACTCTTCCCATGTCTGGGCAGCATATGGCCCAGACCTGGTCAATGTCCTTTGCTCCGTGGTTAGGTTTTGTCCGTATCTTCTACCGCGTATTAATCAGTAGTACATACAACAAACACAAAGATTGGCTAATTTTGTTAAACAGTTGCTATCAGCGTTTGTATTAGCGTAACTATTATGGTTCTTCTTCTTTGTCCAAAACTTCCAAAACTTTGATGAATTACACACCTAAACGAGCTTCGTGAATCAATTAAATTATTTATTGCATCCGTGAATACCGTATGAAAGTTTATTCAGTTTTTTTCGAGCTTAACACGTCTCAGACAAACCGACTGCCAGACTAAGAAGTCGGTCCGTCAGACAGAAGGTTGAACTAAGTTAGATTAAGGATACTTCATTGAGTTTGGCTCAGGGGGCGTACCACAAGCAGTATTACTTTGATATTACTTTCAGTGGGAAAGAGACGGCGCTAGACAACGTGTCTAACGCTGTCACTTGCACACTCCTGCAACAGGACTAAAACAATCTTACTTTAAACGTCACGGTAAGGGGGCAGGTTTTGCTTGATCCGAAATCTAGGTAGCTCTCTATGGAGAAGAGCAAGCAAGAACCTCTAGCTTACCTCCCAGATCCTTAGCGCCGACCAGCTTGACGAGCAGCCTCTTCTCTCCCGACAGCGTGACGCCGCCGGCTGTGGAGTTGGGTGTTGAGGTATACATGTTGCGGTCTTGTTGGAGCTGGAAGAAGAAGAAGAATTGATTGGGAATCATTTCGTTGGCATGGTTTTGAAATGTTCTTTTCCTTTACAGTTTCACCAGCGACTTTGAAATTTAAAATAGTACTTTTATTGTCCATTTTTTTTCCTGGTTGGTCTGGTAATGCGGTGGAAGAAAAAGAGTTGAATGTCGGATCTATCATCGTTAAAGTGCAAAAAAAAAAACAAAAATTGCACATTTTTTTCATTTGCCCCTGACATAGTGCTGCTAATAGCAATGCTTTGTTAGTATTGCCAGCAGGGTGACAGAGATTTCGACTGTGTCTGCTTCTCAGTCTCACAACTCTATCTCATATACCTAAGGCGCAATGCAGCGCTCCTGGTCAACCTCCAACACCATCTACGAAGGATACCCCCACACAGAAGCGTCAAGAACAGCATTAACTCACACCAATCTCAGCTAAAGGGTTAGTCACCATTTTTTTGGGGAGTGGGAAATCATCAAATGACTTCTCCCGTCCTTCGTGTCAGACTTTTACTGACTAAAACCCACTCATATTCCTTCGGTTGCCCTTTATGTTCCGGGGTCACGGTAACTATTTAACCATTTAGCTACAGGTTACTCACCATGGAATCATAGTGTAGCGGCAGCCTCGGTCCAGGCGTCTCGACGTATCTGCGCAAGCGCGGGCAGGTCGGGTAATGCGCCAGGTTGAACTGCAGGCTCGTGCTGCGTAGTGCGTTCACTACTATGTCACTGGAATTAGAGGTGGGTGGTTAGTAAATAAGTGAAACCTTCAAACACACGTCATTCGAGAAAAAATAGAAAGACAATAGCAGCGCGACAGTCGGCTGTCGCTTGGTCGTCGAAAGGTTAAAAGAAAAATTAATATCTGGCGTATAAAATTACAGCACATTTTGCACTTTTGCACTTGGTTAAAACCTGTGCCTCAATAAAGACTATAGGACATAGAAAGAAATAGATTAAAACCACTTTAAAAAACGACACGTAATTTTTACTCTTAAAATGTGTGTAGCATACAAGGGTCTACAATTTCATTTGGTGCGACACATGATCCACACACACAGGTACATAAGGTCCGACAATTATAGGCTGGTATTTTTATCCATACTAATACTAAAAATGGGAAAGTGTGTCTGTCTGTCTGTCTGTATGTTTGTCTTTCTTTCGCGGCATTACGGAGCGACGAATTGACGTGATTTTTTAAGTGGAGATAGTTGAAGGGATGGAAAGTAACATAGGCTACTTTTTGTCTCTTTCTAACGCGAGCGAAGCCGCGGGCAAAAACGACACGTAATTTTTACTCTTAAAATGTGTGTAGCATACAAAGGTCTACAATTTTATGTGGTGCGACACATGACCCACACACACAGGTACTTAAGGTCCGACAATTATAGGCTGGTATTTTTATTTTACTATAAATAAAGTCATTCACTAATTAAGATTTAATAGTGATTAATAATAATCTTACATACCTAATAGTTTGCTGCAAGTTGCTCTCAGTGGCGTTGGGCCGCAGGGCTCCTACTGGCGCCAGTGCCACCTTCACTTCAGGCCAGCCGTCGCACTTGAGCTCGCCCGTCAACTTGTCCGTCACACACACCACATTCAAACGAGCCCTGAACCTGGAATCCGAATGGAAAGAGTTTACACAAATGATCTAATTTGACAATCCGCCTGGAGCGCGTGTGGTAAGGTCGTGCGTTCTTTGTATGAACCTTTGCCTAAACTTGCAAATGGTGCAAAGTACAGATACCGTGTTATTTTTAGCGTTTTTTAGGCTTTTTTTTGTCTTTTTTAGGCTAATTGTAAGTATATTTTCTCTGGGCCTCTTTTAATGGTTTATTTGAAACCATATTTTCCGCTACTGCCCCTATAACCTATCCGAAATAGTAAACGAATACAGCATAAAAGTTGGAATAAACTTAAATAGTGGGTGGTTCCGCTGCCCCCATTAAAGCGCAATACACACTGAGCCCGCCGGGCCGCCGGCAAAGCCCGGCGACACAACCCGGCGGCGGCCTGTATGAAAAGAATCATGTCGGCAACATGCACCCGCGCGTGTTGCCCGCCGACATGTTGGCGGCTTGGGTACGCCTGCGCTCAGTTGCCCGGCGACACAACCTTTATTGACACGCGGCAATCACTGACTGCAAATAAATTTCGGCGGCTTGAGATGAGACATGCCGCCGACCAAATTTTCCGATTTGTTTGTATTAAGTTAAGCCGCCAACTAGACCGCCGACAAAAAGTTGCCGACATTGTCGGCGGCCCGGCGGGCGCAATGTGTATTGCGCTTAACAGATACACACTCAATGAGGACAACTGGAGTTTCACTGTCCTCATTGATTGGGGAAACAAAACGGGAATACATCAGACATAGTAGGCCTTTCATAAGGCCTTATTTCCTCCTACCCTGACGTTGTTGGTGCCAGATGTCTGTCACACATACGTAGCTCGTGTAATCTGTGGCTGATTTCAGTCTTCATCGTGTAATATAAGGCTGACTTCAGTGTCGCAGTGCGTATAAATATAACCTAGTATATATTCGTGTGATGTCGCGACGTCAGCGCATCACACGAATAAGCGCAATAACACGAATAGGCGGATTTAGGTCCTAAGGATGGTTTTTGCTCGATGGAGCCTAGACTAGGTTTTGCTGCTTTTTTCGTCATTGTAAACTAAATAAAAACTAGAAAAGTAGTAAATATATAGACAGTTGTCACTTTAATAATAAAAAAAAAATGTAACTAAGACTTTGTGAAACGTGATTGAAAAGCGTATCCGTGAAGTTTCTTGCTTGTTCTTCATAATAGAGATTTGCGTACCATTTTTGGAACATGTAAAGACTACAATATATATTAAAATAGAGTATGGCCTAGTGGTTAAGGTGCCCGCCTCTCATACAAGAGGTTGTACCAATGTGACTTCTTCAATCATAAATACTTGCGAAAAATAATATTTACTAAAATAATACTTTCTTTTTTCGTATACCTTTGACATCAAAGACTGCTGACGCTCGTGTCTTCTCTGTATGAAAAGAGGCATGGTACAGTCGTACAATAATAGGCCGGTGTTATTAAGAGGATGATAACAAGGTTAGCTTACCTATTAACATTAACTCTATAATGGGACACCTCCACCTTCTCTCCTCGCTGGCTAAAAGCTTTGAGCTGGAAGGCAGGGGTGGCTTCGCAGTCACAGGTGATCGTCTGAAAGGAACACAAACAATTTTAGACCTCCGAACACACGTGATTCGAGACACAATAGAAAGACAATAGCAGCTCGACAGCCGGCTGCCACTTGGTCGACGAAAGGTTTTTATCTAAAATAAATAAATATCCTGGGACAACTCACGGCCATCTGATGCCAAACTAAGCAAAGCTTGTACTATGCTACCCAAATCCATTCTAATATTATAAATGGGAAAGTGTGTCTGTCTGTCTGTCTGTCTGTCTGTATGTTTGTCATTCTTTTACGGCAAAACGGAGCGACGAATTGACGTGATTTTTTAAGTGGAGATAGTTGATGGGATGGAGATTAACATTAGCTACTTTTTGTCTCTTTCTAACGCGTGCGAAGCCGCGGGCAAAAGCTAGTAACTGATAAACACACTTTTATGTATAATTTATAAATATATACATACCATAGATAAATAACACCCAAACACAGAACAAACTATCATGCTCATCACACAAAGTTTATCATGGGTGGGAATCGAACCCACGACTTTCGGCTAAGCATATATCTCATATCATATCATATGGTATACCGCCGTTTACCCGAATTTTATTTGCCCTAATATCATTTGCCATAATAGTCAACAGCCATAATATCATACGACATAATACTCATTTGCCCTACTCTCATTTGCCATATTAGTCACGTGCCAGAATCATTGTTTCCCATAAAGTCACTTACCATAACATCATTTGCCATAATCATTGTAAGCCCTAATTATCACATGTCCTAATTATCACATGCCATAATTATGATATGCCATAACATAATTTGCCATCGACCTCGGGTGTATAACGGTTGTTTATATCAAGAGAAATTGGATGCAATTGGGACTTTAGGGCGCCCCGACTCGGACAGGTTAGGTTAGAAGGGGATGGCGGGGTCGTGTGAGCGAGCGAAGCGAGCGAATAGACCCCGCCATCCCCTTCGTGGTTATTTTTTTATAAACCACACAGAAGTAGGAGCCCCGCGGAGCGGGGCTCCGTCGACCTAGCCCACCATCAACCATGCACAGAAAAAAAAACCATTACGGGGCTTAAATATTTGTCTAATACTTGTTATGCCATTTAAATATTATGCCATTTAAATATTATGTCTAATAATTATTATGGCACATAAAAATATGGGAAACAATACTTATGGCATTCGTATCTTATGGTATCTAAAATTCGGGCAATTAAAAGTATGTCATATGTCTTTTAGGGCAAATGAAACATTCGGGCAAATGAAATTCGGGTAAATGAAATTCGGGAAAATGATGATTATGGCATAATCTTCGGGCAAACAATAGACAACCATATCACAATAAAATTAAACCACTCAATAAAATTAAAGAAACTGCATGCCTCTCGTTACAAATACATATATGTATTGCGTTAGAAAGAGACAAAAAGTAGCCTATGTCACTCATACCCTTTTTTTTGGAGAGTGGGAAATCATCAAAAGATTTCTCAGACGTGACTCAGACTGACGTGTCAGACTTTTACCTCTAAAACCCACTCATGTTCCTTCGGTTGCCCTTTATGTTCCGGGCTCGGTAACTGTTCGAGACCGGCACCGCCATCTATCAACACCAGGGCGACAACTCGCAGACCGTGGCGCCGCACGGCCAGCGCACGCAACTTTTCGCGAGTGAATATAGTGTCGAATGAAATATTGTCGGGTCACTCTGTATGTATTCCAGTGCATTTTCAAATTTGGGAGTAAACGTTTTGTCAAGAGAAGACCAGAGAAGTTATGTCCGAGTCTTCTTATTTCATAGAGCCCCAGTAGATGCCCAAACATATGGTCCTTCGAGCCGGATTATGAAGAACTACGAAGAGGAGTTCAATATGTGGTGAAGCATTCGTCATTCGTCGCATTAATACGAAGAAGAAATTCACCCGCCATTACAAGAACACGTGCAAGGAGTACCTACTTAACTTCTGGACTTCGAGTGGACTAGAGGAGTGGCAGGTCTGATTTTCCTACCCATTACCTATCCTATCTCGGTCTGTGTTTAATATCCGTGTTGTATTCTTAGTTGTTGAGCGGCGGTGCCCAGCCATTGTGATAGCCCGACGACGCCGTGAGTTGTAATCTCGCGGGTCTGAGCGGGCGGCACGGGGCGCAAGTCCACATCACACAGGAAGGATTACGGTGAGTACTCTTGCGTTCTTATTTTCTCTCAAAATGAGTGAGGCTAAGATGTCGGAACTTGTTAAGAAAAGAGCAGTAGTCAAAGGACGGTTAACTTTATTTGAAAACTATTTAAAAAGATGTGAATGCCCGTTAGACGACCGACAAATATTAGAGTTACAGTTACGCGTAGATAATTGTTCGAGTTTATTAGATAATTACTGCGAATTACAAAGTTTGATTGAAGAAAACGCGGACGAGCTCGATCTTCCAAAACAGTTGGAAGACCGAGACCGTTTCGAAGAACAGTACTATAAGACAGTAGCTTCTGCCAAACTCTTGCTAAAGAAAGAGGTACCTGTAAATAATAGTAATTTAGTCGTTAAAAGTAAAATGTGCGTAAAATTACCGGACATTAAGATACCTACCTTTGACGGTTCGTACGATAGCTGGTTGGAGTTTAAGAGTTGTTATTGTAGCATGATCCACGAGCGTGAGGATTTAGATTGCATACAAAAATTCCACTATTTACGGTCGTCGTTAACGAATAGTGCATCGCAAGTGATTAGTGCTTTAGAATTTACGGCCGACAATTACTCTCACGCATGGGAGTTACTAGAGAATCGTTACAACAACATAAGGTTATTGCAACATAACCACGTTAAATCCTTATATACGATTCCTTCTTTACATAAGGAATCGGCCGGTCAACTAAGGAAACTTATAGACACCGTGGTAAGAACCTACGTGCGCTTTCCTCACTAGGGGAGCAAACGCATGCGTGGGACACGTTAATTATTTATTTAGTGGTTTCAAAGTTAGATCCCAGTACGGCGCGTGAATGGGAACAGTATCAGGGTACTCTTTATAATACCAACACTAAACCGCCATTCGTAAAGTTAGACGATTTACTTAAGTTTCTCAAGGACAGAGCGGATATGTTAGATATTATTAAAGTAAACCACAGTAAACATTCACACGAAAACAAAAATAGTGAACAATCACAAAACAAAAAACAATCTCATAGTTACGTCGCTACGAACGCGGAAAATAAAAATAATAATAACGCTTCGAAAACAAGCAAGCGAGGTCCGCGCGTGTGTGTAATGTGTAAAAGTAATCATTCACTGTATGCGTGTTCTAAATTTATTAATTTACCAATTCAAGATCGGATTAACTTTGTCAACACAATAAATATTTGTAAAAATTGTTTACGTTCCAGTCATGCGGTACAAGATTGTACATTCGGCCCGTGTAGGATATGTCATCTTGAAAAGCATAATAGTTTGATTCATGTCGATAGCGGAGACAACGTGAACGTAGCAGATACAAATAACACGCAGTCGCAGCTGATAACCACTAATAACGGTTCAAATGTTTCAACTTCGTTACATTCGTCAGAAAGTACCAACTCGTTTTGTAAACAAACCTATTGCGGGTTACCTACCGTACTACTGTCCACCGCGCTTGTGGATATTTTAGATAAAAATAATAAATACCACACCGCACGCGTGCTTCTTGATAACGGTAGCCAACAGAGTTTTATTAAAAAATCTTTTACACACATCAAAAGTGTCTAGGGATATTTCAATTAAACCTAAATTACTAAAATTCTATTAACTTTTTGTTAAAACATGTACACATTAAAATAAACCTTGTTTAATAGACTATTTAATCTGATTATAAACTTTTAGATAAAGTTAAATTAAAAAAAAAACTTAGAAGAAGAGGAAAAACTCAAACAAAATTTCAATCTTAACTCTATTTTTGAAACATCAAAACTTAAACAAAACAACAATTTTTTTTATAAAAATTCTTGAAAACTTAAAATTAATATTCCGTGGATCCACCTAAGACTCTCCTGACACATCTGCAGCGGTTCTGCATACTCAAAACAAGGGTGTCAATATCCTGTTGTGGAATACTGTCCCATAATTGCCGTTTCTGAAGCCATGAAGACCAGTCAGAGCGTTATATCCAGGCTTTGGTCATGTTATCGTGTCACGGAGGAAATGGTGGAACGGCACCGAGGACCTCAACGCATTACAACACATGTACAGGACCGATTCATAGTAAATGCTGCACGAAGTCAACTAAATGCAGCGGCGATGCAATTGGTTCAAAGGCTACAGAGAGAGTATGGTTTGCTGGTAAGCGGTCAAACTTTGAGAAGGCGACTGCATGAAGTCAATCTACGTGCTCGTAGGCCATTTTGGGTATCAGCACTAAGGAGAGGTAATCGAGGAAGAAGATTACAATGGGCTATTGCACACGAAAACTGGAACCTTTCTCAATGGTCACTTGTGCTTTTCACTGATAAATCTAGGTTTGGATTTCATCCTGATTCGCGAAGAGTACGCGTTTGGAGAGAACCTGGACGTTGGAATCGACTGCAGCACCCACAACAAGTTCATGCATATTAAGGTGGCACGATTATGGTTTGGGCAGGAATTCGTCTAGGCGGTAGAACGGACCTCGTTTGGATACAAGGCAATATGACTGCTCGAAAATACCGAGATGAGGTGCTAGAGCCTGTAATCTTGCCCCACAATCAGCAAATGGGACAAAATTTCCAGCTAATGCACGACAATGCCCGTCCACATACGGCGCGTATCGTTACAAGTTGGTTACAACAGCATGTTATCCAAGCTTTAGACCGGCCTGCACAATCCCCTGACTTAAATCCTATTGAGGATGCCTGGAATATGCTTCTGAGAAGAGCTCTTAGGAATTTCCCTGTTGATATTGTGCATCAAAACCAGCTTTTCTTGCATCTTAGCAGGATTTGGGACAGTACTCCACAACAGGATATTGACACCCTTGTTTTGAGTATGCAGAACCGCTCCAGATGTGTCAAGAGAGTCTTAGGTGGATCCACGAATTATTAATTTTAAGTTTTCAACAATTTTTATAAAAAAAAAAATTGTTTTGTTGTTTAGGTTTTGAAATTTCAAAAATAAAGTTAAATTGAAATTTTGTTGAGTTTTTCCTCTTCTTCTAAGTTTTTTTTTTAATTTAACTTTATCTAAAAGTTTATTATCAGATTTATTAAGGTTTATTTTAAAGTGTAGGTGTCTTAACAAAAAGTTAATAGAATTTTAGTAATTTAGGTTTAATTAAAATATCCCTAGACACTTTTGATGTGTGTATTCCACAACCCCGGCAGGGGTTGGCCCTAGAGGGCCCCTTCAAATGATGACTGCCCTTTGAGGCGCGCGATCATCCCCTCAACTAGGTATCTCCACTTAAAAACTCACGTCAATCCGTCGCTCCATTTTGCCGTGAACGACGGACAAACAGACAGACAGACACACACACTTTCCCATTTATAATATTAGTATGGATTGAATATTTATATTGAAGCTTATTGTTTTAAATTGATAATTCATTAATTTTTTTTTTTAGGTGAGTGGGAAATCATCAAATGACTGCTCCCGTCCTGGGTTAGGCGGGAGGGCGCGTCAGACTCTTACTGACTAAAACCCACTCATGTTCCTTCGGTTGCCCTTTATGTTCCAGGGCCACGGTAACTATTATAAACATTCCGCAACCCATAATTCATTACTTCAAATGTTTAAAAAAAAAAAAACATAATTCATTACTTCTTAAAAATTTCGTCAGCTCGTCGATTTTACATGCGAAATCAACAGATTTATGTCGATCTTAATACTTTAACTATGTATTTTTTTATAGATATAGATAGACGAATTATTTTCTTATTTTTATTAATTTCAGTTCTCTTTTTAGGACCACTATTATCGTTACGCAAGAGAAAACAAGACTAAATCTAGGTAATCTCCATGATTACGCAAGACGGCAGTAAAAGAAAAATAACATCTTAATTTACGATATTTTCTCCAAGAAAATAACAAATAAAAGTCCCCGAGAATCTATCTACATAAACAAGTTCAATGAACTATGACATCATCAAAACATCTATTTTAACAAGACCTTTCTTTCCAAACACATTGATAGGACATTGAAAACAAATGAACAGCTCAAAATATGCTGGTCGATATTATCTCCATCCTACGCGATGTCTGTGTCAGAATGAATATACCCGTATTTGGCGCGAGCTCTCATCGGGGATATAGCTCAGTGGTAGAGCAATCGACTGCAGATCGATAGGCCCCCGGTTCAAATCCGGGTGTCCCCTAGTAACTTTTTGTGTTTTTGGACACACGAATTTGAAAGGATTTTGCGTAGCTTGTTGCTACGAATTTGCTACGAAAGTGCTACGAGATTACTACGCAGCTTTTAGGTTGCAATTTATTTTGTCAATGTTTTTGATTAATTTTTATTCCCAAGCAATTCATTATTTTAATTTTTTTTTTAGATTATAAAGCAATTTGAAAAATACTTTATTTAGAAAAAAAATATGGTATTTGTGTACTCGACATAGCATCAACCAATGTTATTTTGTTGTTGTACACAAAATAGATAAGAAACTAAAATTGACAGAAATAATTTGAGATTTTTTATTCCGACTAATTAATATTTAAATTAATTTAAGAATTACTATTTATATTCTTATTAAATTAAAATGTTCGTATCTAAACTGTCCAGACCAAGTAACTTCAACTCTTTATTAATTGCATTTGAGGAAAGGACACCACAATTCTGCCACGGGCCACGACCATGATTATTTTACAATATCTCCACCGAAGAAAGATCTATAACACAAACATAATTATATGCAATAAGACTGCGAAGGTCTCCTCTTTGTAAAGAGTTCTAGGAGTAATCTGTGGTCCTAGTATGTCAGAGCCTCGTCAGTGAATCAGTAAGGGCACCACGTGAAGGCAAGGTTAGCTTTGACCCTGGAGGTGATGGTAGGGCCACTTACACTCCTACTATTAAGTATATCTGACGACCCTGGTCACTCACTTATCTATTACCAGCTTTTTCTTGCGACCTCAGTGCATATTTTAAAACAAACTTTTATCCCCTACTAGCTTTTAGCCGCGACTTCGTCCGCGTGGATTAATAGTTCCCGTTCCCGGGGGATTCCCGGGATGAAATGATGAAAACTGTCCTATGTCATTTCTCTGGTCCCAGACCATAATTGTACCAAATTTCATTGAAAATGGTTCAGAGGTTTAGGCGTGAAGAAGAGTCAGACAGAGTTGCCTTCGCATTTATAATATTAGTACGGATTTTAACTCCCAACCCCAGGCCAGTAACCCACCGACTAATACTTGTCTGATCGGAGGCCCCTTTCTCTCTAATAGATCCTCCATTCCTGACCTTCCAATCTTCCTCATACCTCTTAATAAACATAAATAAGTACTTACGACGTCATCCTTAGAGTCACATTCACAGAAGACATTAGAGATGCTGGGCGGATGGCTGTCCAGAGCCCGCACCAGCTCCACGCCGATACCTTGCTGGAAACAAAAGAGAGACGAGTTAGCATTACACGGTATACGCAGCAAATATCTATTTATTAACACGCTTTTATAAGTTCGGGCTGTATGTATTGTTATATTATATATTAATTATATTTATTATATATTAATTTTCAGCCTGTTTGATTAACTTGAAACTTTGCATGCTTTTCAGGAACCGATGACAATGCAATAATTCGTTAAAATTATTTCATTATCCTGATTAAATTTTGATTTATAATAGCTTAAAATAATTAGAAAAAAAACGCTCTTATAGTTACCCGAACTAAAAAATAGAAAATAAATAATAGTTAAAAAAACTAAAAAGAGCTTTTATAGCCTCCTGAACTAAAAAGTAGAAAATAATAGTTCAGTAGGCTACAAAAGCGTGATTTTTTAATTTTTTAAACTATTATTTATAGAGTCCCACTCTATAAATAATAGTTGGGAACTCAGAACGTTGTACAAAAAAATAGTGCTAGAAGACTATCCATATTCTGATATTCTATTGTTTATTGATACCAGTTCGCGATTAAACCTACGAACACACGTGATTCGAGACACAATAAAAAGACAATAGCAGCGCGAAAGCCGGTTGTCGCTTGGTCATCGAAACGTTAAAATAAATTCCGACTCGTCGAGCTTCATTGCTCGGCGCTTTTCTGGTGGACCCCACTGTTGATTCTGGCTTTCAGAAGTTGCAGTGGTTGAGAATAGTGTGGCGGGATTGTCCAAAAAAAAATAGTGTACCATCAGCAAGTAAATTGCAATTTTACACAGAAACATTTTTAATGCCAATTGTACTTATGTACTGCTCCTATAGAAGTTGTAGAAACAGTTCTACAACTTCTATGGGAGCAGTACTAAAAAAGTCAAAAATTACAGAAAGCTTTTCTTAATAATGTATGCAGAAGTTGCGGAATGTTTATAATAGTTACCGTGACCCTGGAACATAAAGGGCAATCGAAGGAACATAAGTGGGTTTTAGTCAGTAAGAGTCTGACACGCCCTCCCGCCGCACCCAGGACGGGAGCAGGATTTGGATGATTTCCCAATCACCAAAAAAAGTATGCAGAAAAAAATATAGATATTTCAAACATTTACTAACTAATTGAACACCATTGTCCGAAACTATTTTTTTAATATTAATACAATATTAAACTTGAGTCAAATTCATTGAAGACAAATTAAATAAAGCTGAAGCCATTTTGTCCATTTGCTTCAACGCTAATGGTGCTGATTCTCTTGTTCACAAACTTAACTAAATTAAAGTTAAATGCATCTTTCTCTTTCCATTTCTTAAAGAAAAGGACGGAAGATACATTTTAGTTTAATCCTTTTTTTTTTTTTTGGTGAGTGGGAAATCTTCCAATGACTGCTCCCGTCCTGGGTGCGGCGGGAGGGCGTGTCAGACTCTTACTGACTTAAACCCACTCATGTTCCTTCGATTGCCTTTTATGGTCCAGGGTCACGGTAACTATTATACACATTCCGCAACCCCGGATTCCGCAACCCCGGGAGTAGGTAAGTTTAATCCTGTCCAATTAGACAGCGCCTGAAGAAAATTGACGTATATTTAGACACCATGTTTTTAAATCGCGTCTAAATTATATAAGGAGTGTCTAAATTTGACAGGACTTAAATAATATTTTATCTTCTGTCCTTTTCTTAGTTAAATGGAAAGAGAAAGATGCACTTAACTTAAATTTATGTTAGTTTGTGTATAAGAGAATCGGCACCAATATCGAGACCTACTAGTCGGATTGCCGAAATTATTTTTGTATACAAATGCCTGATTTATTAGGAAATTAATAAAATAATTGAATTAGAGATTAGCCCGTTAAAACAAACAACCAAAATCTGTTTAACATAGACTTTTATACATAGATTATTATACATAGACCCAAAATGTAGCACCGGTCGAAAGTCAGATAAGTTGAAAGGAAATCGTTTGTCGTGGTATGGGCATGTTAAGAGAGGGGATGGGACGCATATAGTTAGGACAGTTATGAGTATGAATGTAGAGGGTTGGAAGAGGAGAGGAAGACCGAAGAAAAAATGGATGGAATGTGTGAAGAATGATATGAAGGAGAAAGGGGTAAGTGATAGCATGACGGGTGACTAGGTTAGTATGGAAGAAAAAGACATGTTGCGCCGACCTCAAGTTAAATAGAATAAGGGCAGGAAGAAGAAAAAGAGACATGAAATGTGTGCGTAATACCTATTGAACATTACAAATAAACATAAACAAAAATACAAGATAAACCGAGACGCCATTCGATTAAAAACCGATTATATGGGTCAACTCAATTAAAATTACCGAAACTTTAATCGATTTATTAATAAAACGGCACTTATCTGATTTAGCTAATTGTTTTATCGATTTTCTAATAAATTAGATATTTAGATCAGTAGTATGGTGGTAAGGAAATTTAATTATATTAATATTAAACCTTTGAACATACATGACTCGAGACACAATAGAAAGACAATAGCAGCCCGACAGCCGGCTGTCGGGCTTTGTCGTTGAAAGGTAACAAACTACGCAACGGATTTTGATGCAGTTTTTATAATAGACTAGCTTCCACCCGCGACTTCGTCCGCGTGGAGTTTTCCTGATTTTTTTTTTGCTATAAACCTCACGGAGCCCTTTCAAACGAATGCAAAACCGTGGAAATCGGTTCGTGCGTTCTGGAGTTATAGCGTCAGGAAGGAAAACCCGACTTATTTTTATATAGTAGAAGATAGGATAATTCAGGAGGTAGTTTTATATGTAAAACACATCCATACTAGTCCATACTGATATTGTAAATCGGAAAGTGTGTCTGTCTGTCTGTATGTTTGTCTTTCTTTCACGGCAAAACCGAGCGACGAATTGACGTGATTTTTTAAGTGGAGATAGTTGAAAGGATGGAGAGTAACATAGGCTACTTTTTGTCTCTTTCTAACGCGAGCGAAGCCGCGGGCAAAATCTAGTGTATAATATACTTAGTAAAGAAAAGACGGGTTTTTCTAGTTTTGTAATAATCGTGCGAACGAAGCTAAGGCATCCCGTAAATGATAATATTTTGTGAGATGAAAGCTAGACGCTAGCTTGAGTTGTGTAGTTCTGTATCTAACTAATGGATTTGGCCGATAGCCATTTGTTAAAAGAAAAATCAGATGACTAATTCTCGTAACTAGAAACTTTAAGTCTAGGGCAGTGGCTTTCTTATATCAGCGATGATCAATGTCCAAAATCTAAATAGTTATTATGGAATATTTATTATTCGTACTAATATTATAAATACGAAAGTAAGTCTGTCTGCCTGTCTGTCTCTTTTTCACGCCTATACCACTGAACCGATTTGAATGAAATTTGGTACAGATTTAGTCTGGGACCCGAGAAAAGACATAGAATAGTTATCATCTCGGAAATCCCCTGGGGACGGGATACTATTTCACGCGAACGGAGTCGCGGGCAAAAGCTAGTTTATTATATTTGATCCACGCGGTTTCACCGATAATTGATAGGTTTTTAGATTACTGCTTCTGCTCCTCTCCTGTAGATCATAGAAGGATATGCCTAGATGCCTGCCGGGGTTCCGGAATGTTTATAATAGTTACCGTGAGCCTGGAACGTAAAGGGCAATCGAAGGACATGAGTGGGTTTTAGTCAGTAAAAGTCTGACACGTCCTCCCACCGCACCCAGGATGGAAGACGTCATTTGATGATTTCCCACTCACCAAAAAAATAAAAAAAAGGATATGCCTAGATTGTTTTCTCCCGTTTTTGCCACATTTTTCAATAATGCTCAGGTCCTATCGGTCATAGTATGATGTTATATAGCCTATGTTACTCGCTGCTAACGTAGCTTTATATTTGTCAAAGAATTATTCAAATTGATTCAGTAGTTAGTGGCCTATTCAATTCAAACAAAAAAAGAAACAATCAAATCTTTCCCCTTTGTAATATTTTTATAGACTAAAGATCTCATAACATGACACAAGATAAATAAAAACTCCGGTTATTTTTGGTGCAAGCTAAATGCACTAAAAATCTCTCCTCAAAACAATAACTGGCACAAAATCATCATTTCATCTATTTTTAGTTTATCCGTGACATTGATTGAGTACACGAGGATGGCATAGACTCCATCAACGAGAGATGTGCGAAGACGTCAATATTCAAACGTCACTTTACTTTGAGACGCTGTCAAATCTGTTGCCATCCTTACTTTATCACTTAAAAGTGACAAAGACGGCATAATTCCATCTTTCTCTTTCCATTTCATTAAGAAAAGGACCGAAGATAAAATATTAGTTTAGTACTGTCAAATTAAGACCCTCCATAGATAATTTAGTCGCGATTAAAAAAAGGCGACTAAAATACGTCGATTTACTTCAGGCGCTGTCTAATTTGATAGGATTAAACTAAAATGTATCTTCTGTCCTTTTATTTAAGAAATGGAAAGAGAAAGATGGATTTAACTTAAATTTAGTTAAGTTTGTGTACAAGAGAATTAGTACCAATGACTAATTTGGACTGTTAGGGCCTGCGCACTTATTCAGCTCTATTCAGCTTATGTCCATAGAAAACAAAGGAAAACAACGATTTCGTATGAAGAACCGTTCGCACCCGCTCAGCTTTCCACGTCTGTTCAGCTTTTGTATAAAATCGTTTTTTATAAAATAGTCTCTTAGGCTGATTTTAGTCTCACGCTCACCACCGTGCGCGCTGATAGCTACGCATCATTCAAAAACGCTTCCTAGAAGTTCATATATCTCGGCCATCAGCGCTGACGGTGCGCGTGCCGTCGGCGTAAGACTAAACCCGTCTTAGGCCGTATACAGAAAGAAAGCTGGAAACTTATAAGCGCTTACCGGCGCTCGTCAGCGCTGGTCCGTTCTACACAAAGGAAGCGGGTTGAAGCAGACTTAGCAAAATGTCGGAATGATTTGCTTGCAGTTGTTATGGCAACGCCCAGCGCTGACTAGCGCGTGTTGAAGCTTATCGGCACCGTTCAGTGCTTATCGGCGCTTGTTCATATTTTCTTGCGCGGATTACCAGCGCTTATAAGTTTCCAGCTTTCTTTCTGTATACGGCCTTAAGCTTGACGGCTTTTCACATTCTTACGACCGACGCTAAACGCGGCTGATAGAAGTAAACTGTATAAGTCTGACCAAAATCTTTCAGCGAAACGTGAAAGGCGCTAAACATGTGCGTAGTAAATCACCAATAAGAGGTATTGTGCTAAAGCTAAGCGTTGGGAGCTTTGGTAGAGTTCGGCCCTAAGCAAGTGGAATAGACAATTTTTGTAACGTCACAATTTGACGTGCAATAAAAGCGGGAAACAGCTTTCGGGAGGGGCAGCCATCTCTTTCTACCATAGGAACTAAAAAGAGACAGCAAGTCAGCAACCCGACAAAGTTCAAGGTTATCAAAACGCGTTTAATTTAGTAAGTTTATTTTGGACTGTCTCATAGAGCTTGAATTCGCCCATTTTCAGACGAACTTTCATCCCCTTATTTTACCTACTCCATTAGGGATTTAATTCCAAAAATCTCTTTTTAGCGGGCCATACATTACATACATTACATACGTTTCTTGATTCAATTGGTTGTTTCGGCTGTGCGTTGATTACCACTAAAATCAGTAAAATCACTACATAGTATTAAACAAAGTCACTTTCCGTAGCTAGGTTATCCTGTATACTTAGATCTTTGAAAATACGCAACGGATTTTTATGTGGTTCTTCTTAATAGTCAGAGTAATTCATTCTTTCATATTATAGTAGTGAAAAAACCCGGGATTTTCAAATATTTGTAAAACCCGTCGCTAGTTATTTATAAAGATTTATAGCATTACAAAAAGACGAGACTTCCAAAGAATAGTGAAAAAAGTATTCGGCTGTTGTGTAGAGCCAAAACACGTATCATCGAGATTGCTTTTATCCATTAGAACAAAATTCGAATACGGTATTTAAATGCATAGACGACATTTATTTCGTAGGTGTACTTTTGAAAATTTGTAGATATTGTAGATAATCTGCCAAATTAAAATTAATATCCTTGTACAACTCACACACGGCCATCTGATCCCAAACCAAGCTAAGCTTGTGCTATGGTAACCAGACAACTAATAAACATACAAGATATCTTATATCTATATACAGTTGTCCCACCGCTATGCCACATGGAGGGAAAGTACCTTAAATATTGTAGATAGAACATTTTACTGAAAGAAGACATTATATGGTTTTTAAAACATTTAAAACTGTGCTCATATATATTTAAATAAATACATAGTTGAACCGGGAATCGAACCGGTTACTCGAGAAAATTAATCAGCCTGTAGTTTTATCATACCGATTGAAAGGCTTCATCACAAGGATATTTTTTTGCTAAATAACATAGTGTCAAAAATAAAAGAAAGACCATGAATTTTAACATTTTTAATACAAAATTAGTCAATTTATCAAATGCTCAAAATAAGTCCCTTCTTAACACCATATTATCACAACGGGTATTTTTTTTTTTTTTTTGGTGTGTGGGAAATCATCCAATGACTGCTCCCGTCCTGGGTGCGACGGGAGGGCGTGTCAGACTCTTACTGACTAAAACCCACTCATGTTCCTTCGATTGCCCTTTATGTTCCGAGGTCACGGTAACTATTATAAACATTCCGCAACCCCGGCAGGCGTTGGCCCTGTTGGGCCCCTTCCTGTGCTGACTCCTCTTTGAGGCGCGCGTGGAACAAAACGCGCCGTCTACGCGGTCCTGGGCCTAGCCGGGCGGCGAGCTACCCATAGCTCGCCATCCGCAGAACCGCGCCTACGGTGGCCGGTAGTCGTCTTGCGACTCTCGACGTCTTCGCCTGGGTCTTAGTCCGGGGCGAGAGGCTCGTCGTTGCCTCTCGCGCGCCGCCGCTTCCTTCACCAGCATAACTGCTTCGCAGAAGGAGGCGACGGCATCCCATTCCATCTCGCCCCGGAGCATGGCCTGAACCAGCGCCGGGCGCGAGAGGTCACCGCCGCCGATCGCCTCTACGAGGACACGTCGATGCTCCGCCCATGCGCGGCACACCTCTACTGTGTGCTCGACCGTGTCCTCCAGGCGACCGTTACTGCAGTGGTGACACCCAGGCGTCGCTTCCGCCCGAATCCGACACAGGAACCTCCCGAACTGACCATGTCCGGTGAGGACCTGTGTCAAGCGAAACGTGAGTGTGCCATGACGCCTCTCCAGCCACTCCTCAAAGAGGGGTCTTACCGCCGCTATAACGGCGTGCCCAATCACAACGGGTATTAACGCGAAAGTTTAAAAGTTAGTAAGTCCCTTCTTCTTGAATACAAAGTGATGACTTTTGATTATTTCGTTCCCTGGCGATTTTTTGATCTTGCTGTAGTGGATATATTTATTCAAAAGGTGCGTACTACTCAAGTGGGTAGATTGATTAGTAATAATTAGTTATGATTGTCAATTGGATGTCCTTACGGCAATGTAAGCTTTTAACTTTTCTGGACAAAATTTTACAATAAATGTTGAAATTCACGGTCTTCCTTTTATTTGTGACACTATGTTATTTAGCAAAAAATAATTCTTACTATAAAACCTTTTGATCGGTATGATAAAACTACAGGCTGATTATTTTTTCACGTGATACAAGTTCGATTCCGCCCAAATATTTAATTATTTAAATTTCTATTAAGCAGTTTAAATTGTTTTTAAACTGCTAACATATAAAGCGGATAAAACCGCGGGGGACAGCTAGTTATAGATAAATTATACCCAGACAGAATATCCAGAATAGAAATTAAGAAGAGAATATTCAGTATTCTAATACATAAATAGCTAAATACCGAATAGTAATCGTTGCATGCCTAATTAAAACCATTTGTGTTGTTTGTTGAGTATTGTTTTCTAATAATCGTGAAATATCGTGAAATAACGAAGCCTAATACGCTAAATCTTATAATGTTAAGTTTATGAAGTGAAAACCGAATGGGACATAACATTTAAGTAAATAGACCTTTTTTATATTGACGGGGTCCTCTAGGGCCAATGCTTGTCGGGGTTGCGGAATACTTTGTTCTTATAGTTACAGTGGCCCCGGAACATAAAGGGCAACAGAATGGTGGGGTGTGTTTTAGTCAGTAAAAGTCTAACACTCGGATCTCGCTCCGGCCTTAGCGGAATAAATTATTGGATGATTTCCCACTCCCCAAAAAAAAAGGAACAAGAGTGGGTTTTAATCAGTAAAATTCCGACACTCCCTCCCGGGCGATAGAAGTCATTGAATGATTTCGCATCCTCAAAAAAAAAGACCATTACTATATTAAATGTTTTGATCACCTATCCATAGCTATTCTATACTTAACAATTTGACATTGACAGCTCATATTGTACCCATATATGGATGGAAACGCATTTTGACGTGTGTTGACCGTACTACTGTTGGCAAGCTTTAAAAAATATTTTGGCGGGTTGCCAGCTTCGTATTGTTGCTATAGCGCTGTATAATCTGTATATTGTCTTGTTCGTTGTCATACTTGGTAAATAAGATCGTTTCTCAGATAGATAATAAGATATAAGTGGTATTGATGTTGCGTTTGCTTGTTTTCTTAGTAGATTTTGATAGCGAATGTTAGCGTCCTCCGCGGTTTTATCCGCACAGTTCCCGTTCGGCGTTCCCATAAGATTTTTTGTTATAAGTTTACCAAAACTATCTAAATTCTTTCTCAGGCTATGCACTTATAAAATATGCATTTATAAAACACGACACAATGTCAAAAAAGTAAAAAAAAAACTATGAATTTATGATACCAATCCCACCCACTTTACTATACCCAACCCGAAACTCAAAAACGATTTTCGTAAGATCGAGAATTCGGGACCACCAAAAAAGCGTCGAGCAATGAAGAATCCCAGAAAAAAATATTCAAGAATCTCAAATCTTTCAACTAACCTAATCAGAAAAGAACAGCGGAGGAGTGGAAAAACCTAATTTCCACTTTCTTTCATATTAATCAGGTGACAGGAAAGATAGACGCATTTGTGAATTTCTTACATTTTCCGTACATACTAAAGTGAACCTTAACAGTTAAGATGCTTATAATGCACCTGTTGTAATCGCTCATTTCTGGCTATTAGCTTAGTTCTTTTCTTAGTGTTCTTGTTTTTTTTAGCGCTATTTAACGCTTTATGTTAATAAAATAAAATACAACACTTAGACGACTCTTAAAATTATATTTTAAGGGTGAAACACTAGTAAATTTTGTGTAAATTACAGAACCGATATTGGCCTGGTTCGGTCGAAACAGATTTTTTTTATGGGTGTTTCGGACGATACTTTTTTTAAGCTAATTTTGTAGTCTGAATGAAAAACGTTTTCATTCTCACCGTTCAAAATTCTATTATTTACTTTATTTTTTTACTATGAGATTTAACTGTTTTTTTTTCAACACAATTTGCACAATACATTATTTATTGGAATGATTTCATAAATAAAAAATAAAGTTAAACGACGATTAAATTAAAGTCATGGAAATAGTTTGTACAAGTACAGTTCGCGTCACGTAAGCTTGCCCCTCTGAAGTTCGTCGCAATTGGCTGCGCAGTAGTCGATTTTACAACCAAACGTGGACTGCGCATGCGCGGTCTCGCGAAAGATGGCGCCTGTAATGCGTCTCTTTCACTCGCATACATTCGATGTTTACTTCTGTCCTGCTTGCTCAATACGAAAGTACTGTTGTTGGCAAAACTGTTAAATTTTGTTATTGTTTTTAATTATTTTGTTTTCACCGCCACAACATAAATTAAACTGATAAGTGCTATTATATTTAAATAATAACGCTGTTGTTAATATAAAACTAGAAGTGGGTGTTATTTAACATAATGCGTTTTAGTAACTACTTACGAGGCTGATAATCGTGTAACTAGTTTCGTGGATAAAAATATAAATTTATTTTTTACGTACGCAGTTACGCTGACACTCACATAGACATGGGTCGTAACGACTTTTGGGCGTAATCAATCGGTTGTACGTACGTACGGCAATACTGCAATAATGCAGAGTTCGGAAACATTTGAAGAGTAACCGGGCAATACCGGAAATATTGCCGGCAATGTATTGCAGCAACACAATTGCAGTAAAATACTGCACGTTTAGAAGCACCTTTACAATCACAATGTTTACAACTTAATTTAATTCTGTATAAAACAAAAATAATCTACGAACGTAACACTTTTTTACGTGATTGTACCTGCGCGGTCGTCACAAAAGCCTAACTTCAGAGGGGCAAGTTTACGTGACGCGAACTATACAATACTCATCTGTTTTTTTTTTTGTTTATTTAAGGAATACTAAATAAAACAACCACGAAGCACCGATCGCATAGCGCATGAATAATATTCATCTGTCCATAATTAACTAAAAATAGCCAAAAAAAACATTTGACTTGTAAAAGTGTTATTTAACAAATAAACATAATTTTAACATTATATATCAACACAATTAACAATCTTTATTTAAATAGAGTGAAAGTAATCGACAACGGATCAAGATGGCCGGAGATCCGCGTTCTAATTTTAAATTCTCGCGCCAATCGACCTAGATTCCCTGTGTTTCCTGAGGGACGGGCGATTTGACAGATTTTTTACAAGTGCGTTGAACTCATAGAAATAAATCTGTGTTTTTATAAATTTCTATACATAGCTATCTGTTTTCTGCGGTTCTACCCGTGTTATGTTAGGTTTTTGGTTAAAAAGAGTGGTGGTGGTTTGGTGTGAATTTGAAAATGATACCTACAAAAAAAACGAAGGATCATTTAAACTTCGAACACTCATTTTTTGTTTTCGCGGGCGGCGCGCTTGCAACGACAAGCCTCTCGCCCCGGACAGGGACCCAGGCGTAGACGTCAAGAGTCGCAGAGAGAGATACAGCTTTTTTATCAACTATCCTTAAAACTACATTATATTTTACAATAGTACTAAGAACAAATAAATGTCAAATTCAGAACAAACAAAACAGTTCGTCTTGTTGTTTGTTAGATTCTGAAATATAACACCACAAATCTTATGACCCCCACTCCTTGTCACACTTTGTTGACCCCTGACCTCTGACGTAATTTATGGATACCCACTACCAGCCGTCATCACGTGGCGCCAATCAGTGAAATAGCCACATATCGACTTAATTTAATTACCAATTATATCAACCTTGACTATTGACTGACTTTAAAACTCAACTCGATTTCAAATACAGATTATAACTAAGCAATGACATTACGCGTGGGAGTTGAAGCAATCAATTCAATAAATAGAAACAGCTGTTTTTTGTGTTCTTTTTTGTCGTTATATTTTTTTATGATCAAAAAACTTCTTTTGCGTTATTACATTCATACATGAATACCTAAAAGAAGAAGATTAACATAGATTTAGCAGCAGCTACCTAATAACAACTTACTTTAGTTTAAAAAACTATCTACTTTTCTTAACTACTTTTTCTGGTTTGATCCTTTTATATAGTTAAGCAAAACTTATGAGAACTAATGCATAATATGACTAATATTACGACACTCGAAGTTCCTCTAATAGCGACAAGCCAATAACTCGGTAATGATTGATGATCTATTTATCTCAAGATATCTCGCGTCTTGAGATTTATCGATCATTCAAGGAATGTAGCGCTTCAGTGAGTCCATGTGAAATGAGATAGATTGCATGTATTATGTGATCATTCGTGTAGATGAGATCAATAACTTGAAGCATTATATTAATATCAGAAACGGTGGTCGGTGATATTAAAATAATGCGGGCATGACTAGGAAGCATAATTGTTGTATGATAACCTTTCGTGTGCAAATCTGAACGCAGAAGGTACGGTGAGAGGTTGTGTGTGCGCCACCAAACCCAATCCGCCTTATTACAAAACAAGGTTTTTCTCTAAACCAGGTTTAAACCATTGAGCTAGGTTTTGTATTTCAAATCTTGAAAGTATCAGAATAAGATTCAAATTACAAAACCTGGCTCAATGGTTTAAACCTGGTTTAGAGAAAAACCTTGTTTTGTAATAAGGCGGAATGACTTCAATGAGTTTCCATTTTTTTAAGAATTTGCAGTAGCGATTTTATCCATACTAATATTATAAATGGGAAAGTGTGTCTGTCTGTCTGTCTGTCTGTCTGTCTGTCTGTCTGTCTGTCTGTCTGTCTGTCTGTCTGTCTGTCTGTTTGTCTTTCTTTCACGGCAAAACGGAGCGATGAATTGACGTGATTTTTTGAGTGGAGATAGTTGAAGGGATGGAGAGTAACATAGGCTACTTTTTGTCTCTTTCTAACGCGAGCGAAGCCGCGGGCAGAAGCTCTATATATTTAAAAACTATATATTTTTGTATTACTTACAAAAATGATTACCTGTCTTGTTTTAGTTGTAGAAATCAGACAAAATGTGAAAACTGTTATTAAATAAATGAATTGAATTGAATAGTACATATTTATTACCTGAACTAAAGTATGGCTAAACGTTAATTGTAAAAACACAAGTAAACAGCGCTTAGCTCATTAAAGTCAACGATGACATATGAACATGCGGAATACAAGTCCATTCATTTTGTTTTTCCTGTCTTTTACTAGTAAACTGTGATATAAGGTGTATACTGTCATTAGTAAGGAAGTATATGGTCGACTAGCTCTCTCCCGCCGTTTTATCAGCATTATTTGATTTTTATAGTGTACTAGCTGGCCCGTGCCCACTTCGTTGGGCGCCAAACATTTTAACTTAAAACTCGAAAACATGCGCTTTCCCAGACATTTAAGACTGAGCTAGATCGATTTCTCGTCCCCGAAAACCCCCACATATCAAATTTTAGCGAACTCGTTAGGGTCGTTTCCGAGATCACATGCTTTTTCAAGCAATTAGCGCCATCTGCCGGGCTGATTTGTGAATCTAAACCATCCAGGGCGCCACTCAAACGCATACAGAAAAATTCATTTAAATCGGTCAAGCCGTTTAGGAGGAGTTCAATGACATACACACGCACAGCAGAATTATATATATAAAGAAGATACTGTCAGTTTGGAAAGGCTTGTCGTATTCATATAAAATGTACTTTACTACCTAACGAAAAAATCCCTCGATTCGGGAATTTTGTATTTTTTTTTCCCCCAAGTATCGGATTTTTATTGAAGTCGTTTTATTTTTAGCAATAAAACATGCGAATACACCAGATATTCTATTCTAGTCTAGTCAAAACCAAAAATATCTTTTATTAACGCTCATAAAGAAAAAACATCACATAAGAGTAACATTTAACCACTATCCAGTCTGGAATGCAGAGATTACTCGCAGATAATCTATAAGATGCAATACTTTTACACAGATTAGATAAAACGTGAGCATAGATTAAAAAATCTGGGGTGCTTAGTGTGACCTAAAACGGAGAGGACAATGTGTGTCAAAAGGGGGCTTTACATAAATTACGTCACACTTTAAAAGGGAGAGTGACATTATGTGAAAGAGCGTGCGTGTTGTAATAAGCTTCGAGAAGTCACATATAAAATAATTTGGTTCGAGAACATTCGTTTGTGTTTAAGTTTATGTGTGCATTTGAAATCACGATATTGGAGAAACTTCTAGTAAATTTAGAAGAAAGAATTAATTTGTACACGAATAAGTTGTTTCTTTTGAAATGTATAATTTAATGGTGTCTCATATAAATAAATTAAAAAAAAATATTTTCTAGGTGGTATATTGCACATTTTGTGACCTGTGACAATATCAGGGAAGGGTTTAAAAATATAAATGTCCTTATTTAGGGGCCATTTTTTAGCATTTTTTACCCCCCTCCCCCTTGGTGATACGTGGTGAGGTTTAAGACTACCCGTCCCCCCTCCCCCCTATATCGCGTGTATTTTTTCGTACCTGCAAAGAATCAATTTTTTTATTTATAAAAAAAAATACTGTTATAAGTATCATCTAATTTTAATATAGAAAAATAAAGACTACTATAATAAATGTTCAGAGGTAGACAGAAAGGTTGCAGTTTGTTTTTGACTGACATCGCGCGCTTGCCGAAAAAATAAGTACACGTGATATAATACTTTACCCCCCTCCCCCTTTGTGAAATTTCGAGATTTTTTATGGACCCCTCTCCCCCCCCCCTTTCGAGCCTCACATGATTAATGGACAGCCCCTTATGGATAATGGATATCCTCAAAACTAGTACCACCGATAAATACCAATACCAGCCCCGCTCTTCAATCAATCGACAGATTCCATTTTGTTACGAGCACCAATACATAAATACACTACCACGCATTTCGTAGATAGGTATGACGCTAGGTGAGGTCATAGTGACGTCATCATACCAGACTGTTATGAATGTAAATATTGATTGGGGATTGAAGACGAATGTAAAGCTAACCTATATTTTGAGATGTGACGCAAACTACATTTTAGCTAAAGGACTACGTACACTTATTATATATATTAAACGATTGCCTCATTCACAAGCACAAACCAGTCAAACGGTCTAGACGGTTTTGGGAGACACCCTTTATAATTTTGTAATGGTAATTCGTATGATTAATAAATAAATAATAATTGTTATAGCCGAAACTGCCGAAATATTTAGCCCCTCAGAATCATTTGCCTTTTTCCAATTATGTTGAGGTCGGCTTCTAGACTAACTGGATTCACCTTGAATCCACTGTTTAACGTGAAGCGACTGCCTATCAGACCACCACAACCTAGATACTGGGCGACACAATGCCTAGCCCTTAAAATAAGCTCACTACTAAACCACAAAAGAAATTTTTCCTTTCTGTTATCTATATCAAAGTTCTAAATAGCCTAAGTTTAGGCCATTCCGCGAACACAGGCTATGGCGGCGCTAGTCACGGCATATAATAGACAGGTTATGTCACCCGGGCGCGCCTATGACGTCACCAGACTGTCATGGGCCTTTTATTTTAATAGGTACTCACAATTAAATATGGCCGAAAAGTTGGTTTTGACTGGTCTAGTGGCTAGTGGATGGCGAACGTGATTGCTAAGCCGAAGGTCGTGTGTCCGATTTTGAAAGAGGACAATAGGGATGACGACAGCATTAAAAATATGACATTCCGTTTAGTCCGTCTGATAGATCGGCTGAAAATACGGGACACGTATTTTTTGCTTGATCAAATTAATAAAAAAAAATACAAAGATAAAGAACAACAAAGTTCCGGAGTGGGGGGTTTTGACGTCACTCTCCTGCAAAACCTGTATCAGATTGTGACGTCATGCGCAAGTTCAACGCACTGTATCGTCGTCATTCTTCGTTTACGAGAAAAAAGAAAAAATACGTGTCCAAAACTTTTTGATAATCTATCTGACGGACTAATTACTTTTTTTTTGTCGTCTCGCCTATTCTTCAGTAATAAGCATATATTATATATTTTAGGTATACAATGCTGCTGATTCTCTTGTTCACAAACTTAACTAAATAAAAGTTAAGTGCATCTTTCTCTTTCCATTTTATTAAAAAAAGGACAGAAGTTACATATTACTTTAGACCTGTCAAAGACAGCGTCTAAAGTAAATTGACGTATTTTTAGTCGCCATATTTTTAATCGCGTCTAAATTATCTATGGAGTGTCTTAATTTGACAGGTCTAAACTAATATTTTATCTTCTGTCCTTTTTTCGGTCGGTTTATTTAGAAAATCAGGTATAATATTATTATTATTGTTAGAAAAATTTGGATATATGTCCCATTGCATCCTGTATTTAGTCAAACGCGAATTTTGCAGTGTCAGTGTGCAATGTTAAACCGCACGTACGTTTTAACAATTTTCGACCCCAATCGCAAATAAGTTTTAACTTATGAGGTATCCACTTAATTTTAGTTCAACGTTCTATAAAATAAGTATTCATATATAAATATTAAGCACTGACTTTGACTTTGACTTTGACTTTGACAAGTTATAACAAGCAGGGCTCACAGAGCATCAAAAAACTCCTCCACATCACTGTCAACAGGACAGGTGCCCAAAAGGCTGGCAGCATTGCCACGTTGTATGGCAATGCTAATTCTTTGACCCAAGAAAAGGCCAGCCCTCTGGTCACGTGAAGAGTCAACCAGCCGCTTGGCGATATCTTGAAAAACAAGATGAGCACTCGGACCCCATGGCCCCAGTGTTTCAACCAAATATATAATTCCCAATGAGGTTATTATATTTGCGCCGTTTGAGGTTTTCTGCACTCGCAGCAGCTGCCCCAGCACAACACGCAGATCTATATTGTAAAATTAGGGCACCTATAAACTAAAAATGCAGTCCATATAGGGTTCAAACAGACTTTGTTGAAAACCTTGTTTGAAATAATTTATGTAAGGATACGAAGACATTTTAATCGGAAATCGTAACATAGAGAAAAAGGCTTTAAGTATAAATACAATTACATTCAACTCAATTCATTTAATTACAGATAATTACAATCCACATTTTGTTAGTAAATACATAAACAACTAACAAAAACTAGTGTTTGGTAAATACACCAAATGGTAAACCTTTAATCTTTCGACGACGGGGTTGCGGAATGTTTATAAAGCTATGATCATATGGCCGCGCGGTACCGCGCGGAACCACGAACCGCGCGGTACAAGATCAATATAAACAGTAAGGCTATGTACATATGGCCGCGCGATACCGCGCGCCGCGCGGTGCCGCAATCGCGCGGTAATGTAAACGATAGTTACCGTTTATATTGATCTTGTTCTTGGTTCCGCGCGGTACCGCGCGGTCATGTGAACTTAGCCTAATAGTTTCCGTGACCCCGGAACATAAAGGGCAACCGAAGTTTTAGTCAGTAAAAGTCTGACACGAGGGACGGGAGAAGTCAATTGAAGATTTCCCACTCCCCAAAAAAAACCATTCAACGACCTAGCGACAGCCGGCTGTCGCGCTGCTATTGTCTTTCTATTGTGTGTCAAATCATATCTGTTCAAAAGTTTAACATGCAGCTTACAGGCTTTTTAACATACCTACCTATTTTTCATTCATAAAATTTATTTGACCTAAAACCGCCCCGGCAAAGCTATTACCTAGAAATCTAGGCCAGCAGCACAGTTCCTAGATCTAATTTAGGTAATAACAATACAGACAGACATCGTAAATGAATACTGGCAGTTGACGTTTTCATTAAAAAGTTTGAGTTTTATAGACTAACTAGCTTCTGCCCGCGGCTTCGCTCGCGTTAAAAAGAGACAAAAAGTAGCCTAATGTTACTCTCCATCCCTTCAACTATCTCCACTTAAAAAATCACGTCAATCCGTCGCTCCGTTTTGCCGTGAAAGAAAGACAAACAGACAGACAGACAGACACACTTTCCCATTTATAATATTAAGTATGGATGCAGCGGTAGTGCAGATGTCGTTAAAAAATCGTAAAATAGTTTTAACAGCTTTATTTTGAAGAAAATCGCGTGGTTTGAGTAAGGAATTTATCGTTATATGGTTAAAGTGACAATGCATTATTACTATTAGTCCAGTCAACAGTAACGGCTGAAATGAAAAAAGCGAACCTTCGACGAAGAGTGTCTCAAGTGTCAACCCTTGACTTCCAGAAAACTATCTTGAAGGAAGCTCAGACTCGTCCTGATAAGCTAGCAAGAAGTGTCATTACCCGCATTCAGTATGAATATGACTTAGTCGCTGCTGAGGCTAAGCTAGCAAGAAGTGTCATTACCCGCATTCAGTATGAATATGACTTAGTCGCTGCTGAGGCTAAGTACCACAGTGATTGTTACACTTCGAAAATACGACTTTCCTGCGGTCTAAAGTCACGATATCTCGAAAGCGATGCTTTGTAGAAGAAAAGTGTTAAGATATTTTTTGTTGACAATTTTACGATCAACAAACTTTGTCTGAACCGTTTTTTAAAAGCTCTCGTTGTTTCAGAGATATATGCAAAAAACGCAAATTTGTGACCTTTGTCCTCGAATAAAAAACAAAGCACAAGCGGGATCGATGGGGACTTATGACATATCATTTGTAATGACGTATTCAAGGCCTGTAGAAAAATCCAGCTTGTTGGGAATTAATGCAAACTGGAATGTCTATTTTGACTGGACTATATACCGTAACAGCGGTTTAGAACTATGCCCGATCCGAACCCTTAATAATATAGTCGATAAAGGATTTTATCGTTAAGCTTATTATAATTGTTTATTGATAAAACTGGCCCCATGATTTTACTGAATTATAATTAACAATATACCTAATAAGTAAATATCTTGGACAACTCACACACGGTCATCTGATCCCAAACTAAGCAGAGCTTGTACTATGGTAACCTGACCACTGAAAAACGTACTTAAATAATATGCAAAATGCAAATGCAAACATATTATACTAGGTGTATTTTTGATCCTGCACAACCCGCTAGGAGATAATTCTACTCATGAAAACAAACAACTTTTACTATGGAACCTACTCTGAAAACTCGAAAAAATATCAGCTGTTTCATTCATTATGGTCGGGTGGGCATTGAACTTTTGTTAGAAACAGCTGATATTTATTTCGGGTTTTCAGAGTTGGTATTATAGATAAATTATACCCAGTGTTTGGGTATAATAAACGAAGTTTGTTCTGGGTGGGAATCCTACCCACGACCCCAGCTTAGCAGTTAGGATCACTAACCACTAGACCAACAGGCCCGTAAAAATAATGTCCTTGATAACCTACTATATTAGTGTAACAATAAAGTAATTTGATGATATAGAATAAATATATATTAGAAAAAAAAAGTATATATATTTATATATAATATATTATAAATATATATATATTAGATGATGAAATATATATATTTATTTTATATATTTCATCATCAAAAATATGTAAGAAAATATGTAAAATAAAGAATGCTGAGAATAAAGTCATTTGATGATTTCCCATTCATAAAAAATAAATTTTAAAAATATTATTGATATAGCCAACGTATTTAAATCTATAAATAATTCCTTTTGTAGTCCAAACAGTCGCAATGTTAATTACCATGTCGACCTCAGTACTGAGGCGTCACTCATAGGTATTTGACGCATGGTGATAAAAATGTATACAGGATGTATTTGTGTGTATGTCTTTCCCTCGTAACTACTAAACGACTGAACCAATTTTGATCTGTCAATGAATTTGTCGTTAGATGTGACGTTATTGCCAGAATAAAAACTGTGTATATTAAAATACCAAAAAATTACTACTTACTTACTATTACTAAATAATTAAAACTCCAAAATTAATGTAAAAATCTGCGATTTCTCGAAACGAGGATCAATATTTGGGTTTTAAAGAGTGATCACAAAAATGTAAACTTGGTATCTATGTAATGTATAAAAAAAAACTTTGTCAGTCAGTCATCATCATCTCCCTAGCCTTATCCCAACCGTGTTGGGGTCGGCTGCCAGCCTAACTGGATTCAGCTGGATACCGGTGTTTTACGTGGAGCGACTGCCTGCCTGACCTCCACAACCCAGTAACTGGGCGACACGATACCTCTTGGTTAGACTGGTCAGAGTTTCTGGCTAACCAGTAACGACTGTCAAAGTTCTTCGAATGACAACCGGGACCAACGGCTTTACGTGCTTTCCGAGGCACGGGCAGTCTTTTGTCAGTCAGTATATTGGCTAATTAAAAAATGTAAGTTAAAACACCAAATTCACCAAACACTCGACCAGGCTCCCAGGAAACGTGTTAAAGTAATCACATCGTTCAATCTCGCCACAGATATAAATACACCCTGTATAGTCGAGTGGACTCAGTCACGGCCGGTACGTTCCGCGTGTAAGATGCCAGAAGATATAAATTAGCCGTCTACAGGGTTGTGGAAATATCCCAGATTAATAAATAAACATCTTAGGATAACTCACATACTTTAAAAAGTAAATATAAATTGAAAAACTCACATTGTTACTTGGCAGGATTTGAACCCACAACCTCTTGCATAAGAGGCGGGCGCCTTAACCACTAGGCTAACACGACTTTTTAAAGTTTATCTTGGACATCACAGACATCGGTGAAGGAAAACATCGTGAGGAAACCTGGACTTGTAGTTAATATAAGTCCGAAATCGCCAATCCGCCTTGAGCAAGCGTGGTGATCAATGCTCGTGCCTTCTCTGTATGAGAAGAAGCCTTTGCCCTGCAGTGGGACAGTAATAGGCTGGTATTATTATAATCTTACATAAGGTGCCTGTAAATTACAAAAAAACCCAAAGAATTTGACCAATCTAAAACATTGTAATTCGTTATCAAGTTAAATAAAGAAACACTAATCCAATCAGATTAAAAATTAATGTCACGCATAGCGACAACCCTGACCGTTGCCTAGACTTATTACGTAAACAACCCTAGTGCCAAAATTGTGGTGTGTTACTAGGCTTCGGTTTAGTAGTTATTATTGTGTTATTGTTTTGTAAATAAATAAAATGTATGCATATCTTGGGATAAGTCACACACGGCCATCTGATCTCAAAGTAGGCAAGAGTCTGTAGCAGGCAGCTGATATGCATTTAATCAAATAATAATCAACTCCCTAGCCTTTTTTCCCGACTATGTTTGGGTCGGCTTCCAGTCTAACCGGATTCAACTGGATATCAGTGTTTTACGTGAAGCGACTGCCTATCAGACCTCTACAACCGACAAGATACCCCTTGGTTAGCAGGTCTGAAATTCTAGCCTCTGACTGCCCGTAACAACTGTCAAAGTTCTACGAATGACAACCGGGACCTTTACGTGCTTTCCGAGGAACAGCATCGGCACCTTTAGAAAGTATATTTGAATTGAAAAAGTCACATTGGTACTCGCCCGGATTCGAACCTACAACCCACAGAACACACGAAAGCCGGGCGCCTTATCTACTGGACCATCACGACAATTAAACTTGCAACTACCTTTTACCTGCAACATTGTCAATGAATAATTTAACGGCTTAAAATTTTTTTTTTTTATGTTCACCTCTTATAATACTAACCCCACTCTACAAATATACTAAGTTATTTACTCAATCAATCAATGTATTTTTGCAAACATCTGCAAAACCTTTCCGAAAGCAATTATGTTAGCGATTCCACAAATACAAACGCAAATGATAATTTCATAGATCTAAAGCATACGAGGTAAATAGGTAAAATAAAAAAAAATATATATCAGAAGATTGATTGTTGACCAGTGGCTTGTTTTTATATGATTATATTTGAGTTTTTATTTATTTATTTAATTCAGGCATCAAGGCCCATATAAACATATACAATACCATATTAATATAAAACTTAAAAATACTATAAATATATCTATACTAATATTATAAAGAGGTAAAATTTGTAAGTTTGTAAGTTTGTATGTTTGTAAGTTTGTATGTTTGGGGTAATCTCTGGAACTAATGAACCAATTCCAAAAATTTTCACTGGCAGAAAGCTACATTATTCCTGAGTGCTATAGGCTATAAATTACTTTTATAACATGTATATTAACCGAACTATCGCAACTTTTGTCTAGCAAGTCGGAAAAAATTACCTCATAAAACAGAATTAATTGCGTGCGCTGCCTAAACAATTGCTTAAAATTAAAAACAATGTATGGCAACTTGGTTTGTCTTAATTATTTCTACAAAAATGTCCGCGATACCATATCTCTATCTTTTATATTTTATCTTTTATACTTCTTTTATTGCATTAAAATCATGATTTTTCGGCATACTTACGTTTGGTTGATTATTTGAGCAACAAAATATTAATTCTTATGACAATAAATTATTTCAGTATCACAAGGACATCATACAGATAAGATTTGCCATTTACAATATGTCAATTGGTCATATAGTTTCGGAGATAATATAAAATTACTAAAACGCAAAATGCGCGTAGCGTAATTTTCATTGTGCGGAAGTCATTTTTAATTTCAAAAAATATCTTCGGAGATATTCACAGTTTTAATATTACTCCGCAGCAAGCAATATAAATGACTAGCTTTTGCCCGCGACTTCGTCCGCGTGTAATATTAGTTACCGTTCCCGGGGGATTTCCGGGATGAAAACTATCCTATGTCCTTTCTTGGGTCCCAGACTATATCTGTTCCAAATTTCATTCAAATCGGTTCAGTGGTTTAGGCGTGAAGAAGAGACAGACAGACAGACAGACAGACAGAAAGACAGACAGAGTTACTTTCGCATTTATAATATTAGTACGGAAAAGTACGGAAATAGTACGGAAGTATGGATAGTATGTAATAGAAACTTCTATTAGCGAACAAAGGCCACCTATTGTACTCTTGCATATTTGTTTATATTGTCCTTTACTGTTTTTGTCCTATTGGTGTACAATAAAGAATATTGGCCGATGGCTTTGCAAGATATTCGTAGCTTATACATCAGAATAACACATCTAGGTCGTCATAAAGACGCGTGCAAGAGGTTACGGGTTCGAATCCGGGCAAGTACCAATGTGACTTTTTCAATTTATATGTACTTTCTATAGTTTATCTTGGACATCACTGACATCCCGTGCCTCGGAAAGCATGTTAAGCCTCGGTTGTCATTCGTAGAACTTTGACGCTAGGGGTATTCAGAAGCCAGAAAGTCTGACCAGTCGAACCATAGGGTATCGTCGCCCGTTACTGGGGTGTGGAGGTCTGATAGGCAGACGCTTCACGTAAAACACTGGTATCCAGCTGAATCCGGTTCGGCTGTAAGCCGACCCCAACATAGTTGGGAAAAGGCTAGGGAGATGATGATCCTCCTCACCGCACACGGACATTTCGGGAGGTTCCTATGTCGGATTCGGGTGGAAGTGACGCCTGCGTGACACGGTGTAGCATACGGTGGAGGTAGGCCCCGCTTGGGCGAACCACCACCGTGTCGTTGCAGAGGCGATCGGCGCTGGTTCAGGCCATGCTTCGGGGCGAGACTGAGCAGGAAGCCGTCGCCTCCTGCGAAGCAGACACACTGGAGACGAAAGCGGCGGTGCGCGTGAGGCAGCGTCAAGCTTCACGCCCCGGACAGACACCCAGGCTTAGTTGTCGAGAGTCGCAAGATGATGGCCACTGGAGGCGTGGGCCTGCGGAAGGCGAGCGGTAGGTAGCTCGCCGCCCGATTAGGACCAGACCCGTGTCGACGGCGTGTAGATGCTTCTAATACCGCGTTACCACGGCCCCGGAATATATTAGGGTAACCGAAGGGACATGGATTTTAGTCAGTAAAAGTCTGACCCTCCTTCCCTCTTCAAGGGCGGGAGAAGTCATTTGATGATTTCCTATCCATCAAAAAAAAAATCGCCATTGTATATGTTTTGGATGGTATCTTTTACCATGGTCAATGTTGCTGTTTCACGCTTATACAGATAGTTCCACAGTTAATCCGTACTAATTTTATAAATGCGAAAGTAACTCTGCCAGTCTGTCTGTCTGTCTGTCTCTTCTTCACGCCTAAACTACTAAACCAATTTTGAATAAAATTTGGTACAGACATAGTCTGGGACCCGAGAAAGGACATAGGATATATAGTTTTCATCTCGGAAATCCCCCGGAAACGGGAACTATTATTCCACGCGGACGAAGTCGCGGGCAAAAGCTAGTATTACATAATAATAACTAAAACTAGTGCACACGAAGTGTCGGCGTCGTGTTTCGCTGACTGGTGTCATATGTAGGCGGCCACGAAACCGGCGGTACACAACACCTTTCGGCAAGAACTCTTCCTTGAGGAACTTCTCGAGATGGTGTGTCGGAACGCGCACCACGAACGACTTCAAGTTCGTGTTGTGACGCGGCTCCAACTTCTCGACCCTCAAGGTCCAGTTGGTTTTCACGCGCATGTACTCCACGATCTCCTCAACGACCTCAACCTTCCTTTAGTTTAGTTTTAGTTTTTTCCTTTAGTTTTAAAACGAACCCTCTGAAAAGTTTTGCTGTTTCAAGATACACTTTGTAGAGTATTGATAGAGCAATAGTACAAAATAATAATTAGAATTATTTTCACGACTGCACTGTAAGAAGAATTCGATGTTAAATGATGTACCTAACTTTTTAGATCATCGTTTTATTTCACAGTGATTAAACTGTGGCATGACTGATCAAATGTTTTAAATAGATTTATAATTCCAATATAATGAGGCATAGTTTTAATTTACAGAATTTAACATCTAGAGACAAATAGTAGCCTTTGTCATTCTCCATTCTTTCAACAATCTCCACTTAAAAGATCACGTCAATCCGACGCTCCGTTTTGCCGTAAAAGACGGACAAACAGACAGACAAACACACACACTTTCCAATTTATAATATTAGTATGGATACGGGGTTGCAAAATGTTTATAATAGTTACCGTGACCCCGGAACATAAAGGGCAATCGAAGGAACATGAGTGGGTTTTAGTCAGTAAAAGTCCGACACGCCCTCCCGCCGCACCCAGGACGGGAGCAGTCATAGAAAATGGTCTTTAGTACAACTACAAGTATTTTTTTTTTGGTGAGTGGGAAATCATCCAATGACTGCTCCCGTCCTGGGTGCGACGGGAGGGCGTGTCAGACTCTTACTGACTAAAACCCACTCATGTTCCTTCGATTGCCCTTTATGTTCCAGGGTCACGGTAACCACTATAAACATTCCGCAACCCCGGCAGGCTTTGGCCCTGTTGGGCCCCTTCCTGTGCTGACTTCTCTTTGAGGCGCGCGTGGAACACTAACGCGCCGTCGACGCGGTCCTGGTCCTAGCCGGGCGGCGAGCTACCCATCGCTCGCCATCCGCAGAACCGCGCCTACGGTGGCCGGTAGTCGTCTTGCGACTCTCGACGTCTTCGCCTGGGTCTTAGTCCGGGGCGAGAGGCTCGTCGTTGCCTCTCGCGCGCCGCCGCTTCCTTCACTACAGGTATTAAAGATTTACCTAACTAGTTAATTACGTCATTCACTACATTATTCCTCTCACAGTGTTCGTGCAAATACTTTTAATCACACAAACAGACAGACATGTTGTAATACAAGCAGTGTTGAGGTTAAAACGCTTTACTGGCTTGTTTACATGTGTTACATTGCGATGGTTATTTTAAGAAGCTTGGTAAAGGCTAATTTATTTGTTTTTTATTTATTATTGGTTTACAAACTATTGTTTACATTGGTATTAAGAATTGGGTAACACGAGAACATAATTTAACAGATCGGACGAAATTTGACGGATCTGTTGGTCTGGTGGTTAGTGATTCTGACCACTAAGCCGGAGGTCATGGGTTGGATATCCACTCAGGACAAACTGTGTGTGATGAACTACATGATTGTTCGTTCTGTCTGGGTGTAATTTATCTATAATATGTATGTATTTGGTGGAAGGAGGGTAGGGAGGCCTTTGCCCTGAAGTGGGAAAGTTTAGGCTTATACCTAACTAGCTTCTGCCCGCGACTTCGTCGGCGTGGATTTTTCCTGAATTTTCTTTGCTATAAACCTCTCGGAGCTCGAGACCTTTCCAACGAATGCAAAACCGTGGAAATCGGTTCGTGCATTCTGGAGTTAATATAGCGTCAGGAAGGAAAACCCGACTTATTGACGTGACAACGTCTTATAAATTGGTTTGCCGGATGACACTTCAAGAAACTGCGTTACGCTCCGCTCACGTTATGCGCTCACAATGAGAGCGAGTGAGAGGCACGCGTCCCTTCCACTCGGGCATGGTTAGCCCGCCTAAGAGCGAGAGAGACAGACATAAAAAGTGAAAGGCACGCGTCCCTTCCACTCGAGCACAGTTAGCCCGCCTAAGAGCGAGAGAGACAGAGCGATCCTACTATACGAATGAATATTCACATTAAAATTATTTTACCACTCAAAGTCGTTGTCACGTAAAACTTTCGCCCGTATACCGACTTTACAGGCAACCAATTTTTTTTTATATAAGTAGTAGATAGTTATAATAATGTACGTATTATAAGTTGCAGTAGAATAAATCCCACCGGCTAAGTCACTAACCACTAAACCAACAGACCAGTCAAAAATGCGTACCATGAATACAAAAAAAAACAGAAAAATGAATAACCTCTTTGAAGAAAGAAAGAAAATAAAGAAAACTAAACAATTAGATTTGGTACACATAGATTTACATAGTGCATAACAACACCACAAAACGACACTTAAGGTAAAATTGAACAAAATATTTTAACAGTGGTGCCGATTCTCTTGTTCACAAACTAACGTAAATTTAAGTTAAGTGCATCTTTCTCTTTCCATTTAATTAAGAAAAGGACAGAAGATAAAATATTAGTAAGGTCCTGTCAAATTTAGACACTCCATAGATAATTTAGATGCGTTTTAAAAACATGGCGTCTAAATATACGTCAATTTTCTTCCGGCGCTGTCTAATTTGACAGGATTAAACTAAATTGTATCTTCTATCCTTTTCTTTAAAAAATGGAAAAATTCTTTAAAATAAGGGAGTCATCTCGTGTTCTTGGTTATAAGAACACGTGTATGATCTCCATACTATAATTTAATAACCGTACAATTGTCACTAAATAAAAAATATTATTAATTAAACTGGACATTGGCAGAAATCACCGAAAATTCGGTGGGTTGCCATAAATTATATACAAGTTGAAGTTGAAGTTGTTTAAAATTAGTCTAGTTTGTGTCAAAGGGAATCGGCACCAATATATTTTTAAAGTCGTTCAAAAAGTTACAACAGTTAGCAACGATTTTATCAAGTTACAATACACGGTTCAAAAACAAGGTCTAAGGCCACTGTTGAAACAAAATAATTGTAGATAACTATGAATCATTAATATTATATCAACCACAGAAATATCAGCTATTGAACATAACTAAGTGCCTATTGAGTAAGTTCTATTTTAATAGGACACGTAATTGGTCATCAACAAAAAAGGACAATATGCATACATACCTCTAATCTATACTAATATTATTATAATAATTATAATTATCTATACTTCTATACTAATATTATAAAGAGGAAAACTTTGTATGTTTGTTTGTTTGATTGTAATGAATAGGTTCAAAAACTACTGGACCGATTTTAAAAATCCGTTCAATATCACGCTAATGTCCCACGGGAGCGAGGTAGTAACCAAAAATCTAACGTAACGCGGGTGAAACAGCGAGGAACAGCTAGTCTATACTAATATTATAAAGAGGTAAAATTTGTAAGTTTGTAGGTTTGTAAGTTTGTATGTAGGGGGTAATCTCTAGAACTACTGGTCCGATTTGAAAAAATCTTTCAGTGTTAGATAGCCCATTTATTGAGGAATGCTACAGGCTATATACCATCACGCTACGACCCACGGGAGCGGAGCAGTAACGAAAAATGCGGGTGAAACCGCAGGGGACAGCTAGTCTATACTATCTATACTAATATTATAAAGAGGTAAAATTTGTAAGTTTGTAAGTTTGTAGGTTTGTAAGTTTGTATGTAGGGGGTAACCTCTGGAACTACTGGTCCGATTTGAATAATTCTTTCAGCGTTAGGTAGCCCATTTATTGAGGAAAGCTATAGGCTATATACCATCAAATATAAATTTCTTTTTTTAGTTTATTAGTAAAAGGTAGAAAAACTCTACTGGTTTAGACTTTGACTATCTAAATCTTAATGTCTAACTTAATAACACTAAAGCTTTGTTTGAAAATAACACAGTATATTTATAAAACTGATATAGCCTTCTTATGAATAATAAAAAACTCTTTAACAGTATGCAAAACAAGAATATCAAGTTCTTAAATCCGAAGCTTTGAATGATGACCTAACAGAGATAGGTATGCTAAATAGTACTAAGTATTTTAAAATATAACCTGGTTCATTAAAGAAAGGAATCTAAAATGGCGGCGCTTATCATGTTCTCTCGCTTGCACACTAGTGCCGTCTATACTCACTCGCGAGCGTACCATCAACATAAAAAAAATTGTCTTGATTTGCTTCCACGCTGCTCAGTGCTCCTTTTTACGAATGGGATCCCTTCTTTTCGCATAATATTCTTTGTCCTAATATACTTCGGCATAACGATTTTGGCACAATTTGTTTTGGCATAATAATACTTCGGCATATTTTTTTTAGGCATACATTTTATGTTGGCATAATCATGTTAAAGACTAATTTGTTTTGGCATAAATTTAATTCGCATAACTTTAGTAGGCCTAATGACTATTAGCATAACGTTAGTAGGCCTAAAGACTATTTAGCATAACGTTAGTAGGCCTAATGACTATTAGCATAATAATGTTTAGGCATACAATTAATATAAATAACAAAAACAATTTTCATGCAAATGATATATAAATATAAATATACATGACATTATGTAAAGCAAACCAATTTGCTGTAGTTTCTGTAACAATCAAATAAATTGTTGGTTAAAAAGTTAATATGCTGTGCAACAAAAATTAGTGACAGAACCGAATTGCTGCAAAACCGACTCCACGTAGTCTTGTTTGCCCTACCCCTAGAGTGTTATTTAAAATCGCGTAGGCGCGTGGAGCCGCCGGAGGCCCGCAGCGCCGGAGCCGTCACAGAAACCCTGCCTGCTGCATGTTGCATGCTTGCTTGAATGCTGCATACTTGCTTGCATGCTGCATGTTTGCTTGCATGCTACATACTGCATGCTTGCTTGCATGCGGGTATAGTGTCTTCTAAATATTCTAGGTGTTAATAAATTTTCCATTGTTATACCTATAAAAATATGTTTTAATATTTTTATGCGAAATTTATGCTTTAAATTTTATGCTTTAGGACATTATGTTTACAAATGTTATGCTTTAGAACTTTATGCTTAAAAAAGTTATGCTTTAGAACTTTATGCTTAATAAGTTTATGCTTTAGAATTTTATGCCTAATCATTATTATGGTTAGAGACATTATGCTTAAAAAAGTTATGCATGAGCAGTTATGCGTAATTATGTTATGCGAAAATTTAATTATGCCAAACAACATTATGCGAAGTTATATTAGGTCTTAAAATTTTATGCAAATGGATAGGGAACCTTTACGAATATCTTGTTATAGTTTTCTGTTATTTTTCCGTTGTTACCTGTTTGTTATTGTAGTAAAAGTAGGCACTGTTTCTTAATAATATTTCGATTTGGAAAAAAAAACTTCTACTTAAAATTTTATATGCAGACTGTACTATCTGTCAACGCAAGTACATGCCGCCATTTAAGATTCCTTTCTTTAATGAACCGGCTTATAACAACATCCATAACTGTTATCATCTAAGTTAATGTCAATAATTTATTGGGCTACTAGCCTTCGCCTCAGCTTCGCCCGTGAAGATGTTGTATTCCCATCCAGTGACGCTGATTCTCTTGTTCACAAACTAAATCAAATTTAAGTTAAGTGCATCTTTCTCTTTCCATTTCGTTAAGAAAAGGACAGACGATAGTCATTCCCTGTCAAATTAGACTGCGTCTGAAAAAAATTGGCCAATTTTAGTCGCCATGTTTTTAACGCTTCTAAATTATCTATGGAGTGTCTTAATTGGACAGGGCTTAACTAATATATTTCATCTTCTGTCCTTTTCTTTATGAAATCAAAAGAGAAAGATGCACTTAACTTAAATTTAGGTTAGTTTGTGAATAAGAGAATCGGCACTATTATTTTCCCCCTTTAGGGATCAAATTGCGAAAAATCCTTAATAGTAGTTTGGCTACTCTTTACAAATAACACACCCTCCAAGTTTCATGTCTCTAGGACCAGCGGTTTGGGCTGTGCGTTGATATATTAGATAGTCAATCCCACCACACTATTCTCAACCACTGCAACTCCTAAAAGCCAGAATCAACAGTGGAGTCCGCCAGAAAAGCGCCGAGCAATGAAACCCGACGAGTCCCGGAGAAACGATTTAACTGTCTTGAATCCCGCAACGAAATTAATCAGAAAAGCACAGCGGAGGAGTAAGAAAAAAATATGTTTTCCACTTCCCTCCATAACAAGCAGGAGACAGAACAGAACTAGGCCAATAGGCACAAAGGGGACAATTTTACCCCCTTTTTTCTTTTTTTTGGGGAGTGGGAAATCATCAAATAACTTTTCCCGTCCTAGGCGGGGTGGGAGGGCGTGTCAGACTTTTACTGACTAAAACCCACACATGTTCCTTCGGTTGCCCTTTATGTTGCGGGGTCACGGTAACTATTATACACATTCCGCAACCCCGGCAGGCGTTGGCTCTGTTGTGTTGATAAATCAACAGTAATCAAATATAAAAAATAATATAGATAGAGGGATTACTTTAAAAGACAGACAGACAGTTTAATAATAATGCAAGGATTAGGAATGTATTGCATTTATTCTCCAAAATTGCCATAAATAGTTTACACACTAAAACTAGACCTATAAAAATTCTTTCCTATAAAAAAATGTTGTCTCATTTAAATGCAGAATAATACCGATACATTAACGCAAAATTGATGACTAAAACGCTCCTATAAGCAATAACTCGTATATTTGAGCGTGGGTAGTAATTACATAGGCACATATTGTTTTGCAACTCTTTATTGAGTAGATAATGGTTGGTGGAAAAGGCATTATTATTTTGCCAATTTTTTTTTGCGGCGAGCGAAGTCATCAAATAACTTCTCCCGTCCTGAGCGGGGCGGGAGGGCGTGTCAGACTTTAACTGATTAAAACCCACATGTTCCTTCGGTTGCCCTTTATGTTCCGGGGTCACGGTAACTATTATAAACATTCCGCAACCCCGGCAGGATTTTGCCAATATCACAATGTTGAATGTATAATAGACCAACTTACCTACTACAAATATAAATCCAAAATCGCCAATCGGCCTTGAGCAAGCGTGGTGATCAATGCTCGTGCCTTCTCTGTAAGAGAAGAGGCCTTTGCCTTACAGTGGGACAGTAAAACGCTGGTATTAATACATTTTTTTATTAATTAGTTATCTACTATCGAACCTCTTCATCTTCCTAGCTTGTATGTATCTCAACAAGTTAGGGCCGGATTCCTGCCGGATTAAATCTAGCTGAATACCAGTGTTTTACATAGAGCGACTACCTGACTTCTAAGGCCGCTTTCACATTAGGACGTTAGCAGCGCGACAGCAGCGCGGCAGAAGCACATTCCTCCACATTATAAAAACATGCCGTAGTTTAGTTCAGTGTGGCGCTCTTCATTGCAAAAATGGATTCCGATGGGAAAACATTTATGGTCCTGCGCAACCGCCGCGCTTCTGTTTTAAAGAATGAAATTCTGACAGCGCTGCTAAAGTCGCCTAAGTGTGAAAGCGCTCTAACTACAACCCAGTTACTGGGTTTTACATAAGCCCTTGATTACATTGATTGTCAGGGTTTTAGGCTTCCAAGGGATGTAAAACCCAGTAACTGGGTTGCAGTTAGAAGTCAGGTCTCCTAACTACAACCCAGTTACTGGGTTTTACATTAGCCCTTGATTAGAATGATTGTCAGGGTTTTAGGCCTACAAGAAATGTAAAACCCAGTTACTAGGTTGTAGTTAGAAGTCAGGTATTCTAACTACAACCCAGCTACTGGGTTTTACATTAGCCTTTGATTAGAATGATTGTCAGAGTTTTAGGCATCCAAGGGATGTTGAAGACCGATTCATCGGCTTTAGGTGCTGTCCGAGGCAGTCCGTCAGTGATATAGATATCCTAGATAACTGACCGTATATTAATATTAGAAATGCGAAAATAACTCTGTTAGTTTGTCTCGCTTTCACGAAATGATATTTGGTACACAGGTAGTCCACAGCCTAAGAAAGGACAACGGATAGTTTTTATAAAAAAATTGACGAGAACAGGAACTAGGCGGGTAAAACCACGGGGACAGCTTGTATTTAACAAAAATGAAAAATTCAGATAGGTGCTTGCTATAAGGATATTCTATTTTTCAATCTCCAACATCTCTGTAACTAAGACATAGTCGCGGCCAAAAGCTAGTTTCCCAATATCCCATCTGCAACTTTGACCTAATAATAAACAATTTTGCCCTACAGCTGATAAACCTAAAAATAAATATCACACGACCTTATTCCGAACACACAAGGTTTATTTTGGTGCTGAAGCTATTTCTGGAGCTGCAAAATGTTTTATTGTCGCGGATGTGATGTCAATGTGTACCTACATATGAGTCAATGTAGGATTGGAGTTTGTATGAATAGTTATGACTTCAGGGATATTAATATGGCTATTGATATCATAATAATACCAACCTATTTCTGTCTACTTTATTATCAGTTACAGGAATTAATTTACAAATAAGTACACAATTTTAAAGTAACAAAAAAACCAAACTAAAACACCGAAGTTTTTACAACAACTATAAATTAAATCAAAATAGCATCAAAAACTCCTCCGCATCGCTGTCAACCGGTAGTGACAAAGAGGCTGCCAGCATTGCCACGTTGGATGGTAATACCAAAGAGATGAAAGGTAATGCTAAGCTTTTGGCCAAGGTAAATAGCCAGCCCTTTGCGTCACGGGAAGAGTTAACTAGCCTTTTAGAAAGATCCTTGAAAGCAAATTACTTTCCCACTGCAGAGTAAAAGCCTCTTTCTTACAGAGAAGGCACCACGCTTGCTCAAGGCGGATTGGTAATTTTTTTGCCAATATTATAATTATGTATTAATGAACTGTCCCCCGCGGTTGTAACACTCGCAATCTTGGTATTAACATTACAAAATCTATATAATTTAATTAATCCATTTGCAAAAGCAGTTAAGTATGTATGTTTATTGTAAAACCGTTTTACATGAGTTTAAATCTACATTAATTATTTTAGCATTCTAGCTTAGACATATATCAGTATTTCATAAACTCGTAACAAACTACTAAATATTAATTAAACATGATTACTTTGACTTCCGTTTCATCTAAACCTTAATTAAAATGCATTCAATCTATCGTTTCCGTTTCGTTAAATTGATAAGGATTTACTATGACTCAATATGTTAAGATGCGGAAGATATTGATTAATTGAAATTTAATAGATTTCAGAAAAGTTTAGGGTTGATAAGACCCAATGATTATGGCGCCTGAATATGTAACATTTAAGGGTTTTTTTTTGGTGAGTAGAAAATCATCAAATGACTTCTCCCTCCCTTCCTGTCCGACTTTTACTGACTAAAAGCCACTCATGTTCTTTGGATTGCATTTGTTCCGGAGCCACGGTAACTATTATAACTATTCCGCAACCCCAGCAGGACATAAGAAGTTAGTACATTAAGACCAATGGGACTCTTGCAATTCATATCTACAGTATGTTGACTTATCATAAAACTAGGACCCTCCTTAAAACTTAGTAAGAATATCTTGGACATCACTGACATTGTCATTTGTAAATCCGTACTAATATTATAAATGCGAAAGTAACTCTGTCTGTCTGTCTCTTCTTCACGCCGAAACCACTGAACCGATTTGAATGAAATTTGGGGTCTGAGAATAGTCTCGAGCCCGAGAAAGGACATAGGATAGTTTTCATCCCAGAAATCACCCGGGAACGGGCATTATTATTTCACGCGGACGAAGTCGCGGGCAAAAGCTAGTCTTTGATAATTTGTAAATCTTTGGCAATCGTTACGGAAAGAAGCCAGATTGTCAGGCGATCAGTTAAACCTTCAAACACACGTGATTCGAGACACAATAGAAAGACAATAGCAGCCCTACAGCCGGCTGTCGGTTGGTCGTCGAAAAGAGCAACGTTTTACCCAGTAACTGGGCTGTGGAGGTCTGATAGGCAGTCGTTCAAGTAAATACGTAGTTGTATTCAGTTGTATCCGGTTAGACAGAAAGCTTGCTTAACCTCTACTGCAATCCTGATTACTTCAAAGATTAAAACATACACAAAATTGAATGAAAAACATGTAAAATTTAATGCAAGAGCGGTCAAAATAACTGGAGAATCTAAATCGAGGCCCGTAACATATGTTTCGGTGAACACGTCACGTGGCCTCAGCTCAAGGTTCAACCGTCTTGTTTTATTATTGTTTATACTCGATCTACAGAACCGTGGAATTAAGAAAAACATGGTAAGTAGTTAGAAGGTTAATCTGTAATATTCGGACTATCTTAATTTTAATTTAGCTATCATTATCACGCCCTAACGTTTTTATGCCTTTTCCCATCTGTTTAGATCTGCCTTCAGTCTAGCCAGATCAAGGTATTTGACACTATTAACCGATAAATCTAAGACATAATTTTTATAAAACCTATCTTTTTATTAGTCCTAAGCAATGGATTTGTTTTTAATTTACTGTAAAATAGGATTTTAATTGCTTTGAAATCAATAAATAGTTAGTCAATAGGGTTGCTAGCTTGTGACGTCACAAGCTGGTATTGCATACACAGTCTATTGGAGAATTGCGTTTTGACAGCTCATATAAAGCACGTCAATTGATGATGGTGTCAAATATCAGATTTCAATTTTTTTTTACTTTCATGCTACACGATTCAGCGTTTTCGACTGTGCGTTGATAATTCAGTGAATCAGTTTAATAGATTCTTCGTAATATAGGTACGTAAGTATATGTTACCGGCCAAACCCGATTTCAGGACATACTAGTTTTGCCTAGGCTAAACTAGTTCTTCCTCACCCCGACTCGGCGGGTTAGGTTAGAAGGCCGCCTTAGCCTTTGTAGTTATTTTTTTGAAACCACCCAGAAATAAGAGCCCAGCGGGGCTCTTATTTCCTCGGTATTCTCGGAATTCTCGGTATTCTCGGTATCCTCGGTATTTACTGGCCCGAGAAGGTCTCAAATTTAGATCTGTGGAGACTCTGCGGTGAAACCTCGATCGACCAACAGATCAAACGTCGCAAATGGAACTGGATCGGCCACACGCTCCGAAGGGATTCTGAACACATACCAAGGCAAGCCCTGGACTGGAATCCCCAAGGAAAGCGAAAACGTGGTCGCCCTAAGCAGACCTGGCGGCGAACGGTCATCGCAGAAGCCAAAGATATAGGGAAGACCTGGAGTGAAATTAAACGCGAAGCTCTAGACCGAACGGGATGGCGACGCACTGTGGACGCCCTCTGCCCCATCTAGGGGACACAGGAACTTAAGTCAAGTAAGTCAAGCAGCGGGGCTCCGTCGACCAATCTTAGACCTATCCTACTTAGTGAAGAACTAGTTTAGCCTAGGCAAAACTAGTTGGCCCTGAAATCGGATTTGGCCGGTAACAGATATAGATGATTAATACGCATGCTATCTACAAGCGTTTTGTTTTACTTCACTTTTGTTTGCCCTATTTTTTGGAAATTACCGTTTCAGCAGATTCAGTTTAAAATAAAGTAAGGAAATTCTGCCTTTTATCATTGTTGTGTAATCTTTAACAGCATTCCCCCATTGGAGCATTTACTTGAAATGTAACAAGCAAATATCTCAATTTTGAACATTAAGCCTATGAGAGGCTTTTAATCTGCGTTATTATTGACTTTTTTATGTTTGATAATAATACTACGACCCATGAGAAAGGAGCAGTAACCTAAGACGGAGGTACAATGAAATTATTTATTACTAACTATTCCGCGGATTTACACGTTTAGCTTTCAAAAACTCCCAGAAGATAATTAGGCAAGGTAAGACTACTACACACGTCTTAAGTTTTGAAAACTGCAAGAAACAGCTAGGTACTTGAAGGAAAAAACAAAGAACATTACGATAATAACACATGCCATTTTAAAACGAAAATAGAAATAATTCCTTAGCAAACACTGAATCATCTGTTGGAGACATCGCAGTCGAGAGTCATTCAAAAAAATTCCGGAGTGTGTTCATTTAGAATCGACATGTGATGTCATAAATATTCTGGCAACGAACTTGTAGCATTAACAGTATAATTTAATTACAGTAAAACTAAATGTAAAATGTCGTGATGGCCTAGTGTTCTCCCGTCATTTGGCGACGCACTAAAACCACAGATTACTAAATAGTTACTACGTAAACCCACCCTTGTTCCTTCGGTTGCCCTTTATGTTCTGGGCCACGGTAACTATTAGAACTATTCCGCAACCCCGGATTCGTTAGAGAGAGAGAAGAGTTCAAGGTATTTATAAACCATTTGTCAGACCCATGAATCGTCAACCGACCTACTCTGGTCGGTTGGTCAGAAAGGTTCCAAAACGTTAGATCTTTATGGAGAAAAACAAGCGAGAAATTCCAAGGAGTGTGTAAAATAAAGTTGTATATAATCTTGGTAACATTATTCATGTTGCTACTATAGTAAAAACAATGTAGTTCGTTTGTCGTTGTTAGTTCAAATTTACTTCTCTAAATAAAATGATAGTCAACAAATTGGTTAAATTTGCCAAACCTATTGTTTAGGAGTGTTTCCTATCCGACTCCGAGAAGTAACATTCGAAACAAACACAGAGGTCAAAGTCTTTTGAACGCCATGCCATACAGATAGTTGTTGAAAGATTGAATGTAAAGTCGTTTCTGACAATCGTGGTTCTGCTCAATATAGCAACCAATGCTCCATGACGCATAGTTTTATGTTAGTAGTAAATAGAACGCCAGGTATACACACATCAGTAAATAGGTCTAGTAGACACAATTCAACAATAGTTCGATGGCAGATGTTCCCAGAAAACCTAATTCATTTTTAGTTTAATGTAAATCTCATTTTTAGTTTCTTTCAAGCAATAAACTGTGAGTCAATTGAGTGAAGTGACGTCACGCCTTGCTATTGCTTGAATGCATCACGTTTTGACAGCTCATGAAGAGAACGTCAATTGATATGTAAACTATAAAGGGTAAACCCTCAACGCTGCTGTTGCTAAGCAGATAATTCTAAATCAAAGTGTTCCAACTTACCTCTTCGACGGACTTCTTCGAGAATTCGTTCATGGACACAATCCATTGCTGCACCAGCTCATTCACAATAACTAAATCATTATATAACCACGTCAATAGGTCGTTGACCCACTGCACACTCGGCGGGTCGGGGCCCGTACACGTCGGTACTAGAACGCTTTGGTGTTTTTTTAAAGTCAGCTGTTCGGGGCCAGGTGACATACGACCTAACCTCCTTTTATTCGGCGGCGTCGCTGGCACGAACCCAGAAGGCTTCGCGGGCTTAAAAGAAGCACTTTTAACCTTAGCACTAGTAGCCAAAACACTGTCCGCACTGTTTATTATTTCGTTCGATGTTTTCTTCGTATCATCCGTCGTTGGTTTTTGTTTTGCATCGACCTCCACCACTTTGTTCGCGAAGCGCGAGTAAGCCCATTTCGCTATGCCTAGGAGGACGATGGAAAATAGAATCCATATGAATATAAGCATGACTAGGTTGTCCATAGCTGTGTCCATATAATCGAAGCTGCATATAAGATCGTCAACTGCTTCGGCTAAGTCGGCCATGGCTTTCCATGGTGTTCTCCACCACTGCGGGGCAACCGCACCCGCCGGCTGATTCTCGGTAACTGACTGCGAGCTGGCCATTTTTTTTCTATTTTCAAACGCACTATTTTGGGACGCAGCTCTGTTTCGCTATGCCTGTCTCGCTCTGTTTTGGATGCGTTCTTAGTTTAAACGCATGTCGTTCGTTCGTGTTTTTCGTGGTTTCTGCGTTTCCCGCGGTTTTCAGGGTTGTTTTGAGACTCTGTAACAAAAGAAAAAAAATTTGTTAGTTAAATATTTTCATATAAAAAATAATTTAGATATAATAATACGATCAATTGAATGAGCTTCCTTTTATCAATAGAGGTTTAATTGATTTTGAATCACAGCTTTAGATCATAGAGGATAAATTAAAATGGCGCGGCGACTTGACAGCTTTTCAGCGGAAACGGTTTTTACAAAATTAAGTGTACCTAATTAGATTCCCAATTTAGTTTTTGTATGAATAAAAAGCACTGATCTCTAAAACATCCACTTATAATTATATCTTATATCTGCTGACTGTACACTGGCTATACATAACTACTTACATTTATCATGCTATAGGTATATTTCCAGTTTAAGTTGATCTCGCATGCAATAGAAATCTGAGGTCAGTGTATACTGGAAATGTGTACCATGATCATACAACTTTGTTCACTGCACTTAATCTATTAATTATTATTTTTTAATTTTTAGTTTTATTTTAGTTTTAGATATTAATTAGTTTTTTTTAGTTAGTTTTAAGTTAGCCATATTTATTTGTATATTGTACGTATAAAATTAAATAAAAAATGTCTCATCTATTAAATACAAAATGAATTTCAAAAAAAAGAAATTCCCTTTAATTCTAGTTCGTTTTTATTAAAGCCGTCAGCTGTTGGTTCCCCTTAGAAAATAATCGAAGAAAAACTGACCAATCGGGTTTAAGAACGTCAACAGTAAGCTTTAATAACTAGTTATTTATTATTACTACTGACCTTAACATGTACAGTCAGCAAAGTAGATAAGTATGCAGAACCGTCAGATACAGTTTAAGTTTTCTCAAAAACACACGGATATTCTCTAATAACAATTTTAAGCTATAGTTGAAAATGACTAGTTTTTCAATTAGGTTAAAATTCATTTGAATTTTATACATTAATTGGTGTTCAAGGAAACCCTGACGGCCCTGCATACCTATCTACTTTGCTGACCTACTACTAAATTAAAGTGGCGTATTGTAGATAACTATAAAGAATGAAAAAAAAATATATGCAAACTAACTATAATTTTATCACGAAGTAATGAAAACTGTTACCAAAATGTAAAAGAAAAAATAATTTTAACTTCGATAGTCGTCATCAAATCAAATAACTCCTCCCGCTCTGAGCGGAGCAAAAGAGAGTGTCAGACTTCTTCTGACAAAAAAAAACCGGCCAAGTGCGAGTCGGACTCGCTCGCGCACGAAGGGTTCCGTACTATCATTTAAAAAAATACGAACAAAACACGTTTATTGTATGGGAACCCCCCTTAATATTTTATTTTTGTAAATTTTTAGTATTTGTTGTTAAAACGGCAACGGATAAACATCATTTGTGAAAATTTCAGCTTTCTGGCTATCACGGTTAATGAGATACAGCCTGGAGACGGACAGACAGACAGCGGAGGCTTAGTAATGGGGTCCCGTTTTACCCTTAGGGTACGGAACCCTAAAAACGACCTATGTACCTTCTAGCCCTTTGCCGGGGCCGCGGTATCTCTTTCGAACAACACGCAGCCCCGGCAGGATGAAATATAGCCCTTACAGATCGCCTTTCGAGGAATTCGTGGAACTCCTCCAAAAGTCGTCCGGTCGGTCCGTCTACCATTGACTGAATGTACACTGGCCGTTGGGAGTTTGTCATGCTCACTCAAATGTCTCACTGACGGTGGCGTGTGTGTTGGATCATTTGGTTCCCTTCAAAATGGTATTTGGTGACGATCCATACGTCATGTTCGTGAACGGCCACGGTTTTTTAAAAAAATGTTTTGCTTATTTACTATATTTACAATGCCTCTTTTAACATACGTACTACTTGTAACGTTGTTCTCACATAGTACCTTAGATTCAACAATGAATGATGTAACCAAATTTTTGTAATCTATTGATTTTAAAAGAGTGTTCATGGAGTTTCTGGCCCGCTCTTCTCCATGTGATCTACTGTTTAAAACGAGCAACTAGCTTCAATTTTCTGACAGACTGACACCTTAACGATTTGAAAGTACCTGTAAATGGTTTATTTGAATAAAATAGTTTTGAGTTTTGAGTTTGAGTTACCTCCGAAGGTTTAGAACAGACTTGAACAAAATGCATATAGGATAGGATTGAATTCGCTTGGCTTGTGGCCGGGAAATTCGATTGTCCCGGAATTTTGCAGTGACCGTGTCCAGTACTTAAACCCTATTGCACCGGGTCCCGGAATCCGAAAACCTATTGGTTTTTTCAGAAAATATGCTTAAGCTTTTGCGAGCGTGGATATGGAAATTTCGATACCCTATTTTAACACTTTAGGGTTTGGATGTCCAAGAATGCTTTGTAGACACTTATCAGGGATGTTAGGGAGCTCCGTAACCGTAACCGAAACTATCGGATATCCGATATAAAAAAATATCCGTAACCATAAACGAATCCGAAATAAAAGTTTCGGATAATATCGGATAGGGGCGGAGCCTAATTGTGACACGTTATGTAATAATTAATCACAGACTGATTGTAATTCTTACCAAACGGTGACATATAAATAAAACCATTATATTAGCTATTTGTATTTGACTTTAGAAATTCCTTAAAATTTCAATATCCGTAACCGAAACTATCCGAAATTAACGGATAATCCGAAATAATTTCATATCCGTATCCGTAACCGTATCCAGTATAATAATCATTTCTATATCCGTATCCAATCCGTATCCGAAATTTCATATCCATAACATCCCTGATACTTGTTCTTCACAAGGAACATACGCTCTAAGATTCTTGTCTCTAGGACCAGCAGTTTGTACTGTGCGTTAATATATTAACAGTTAGTCAGTTCACCATTTTTCATATAGATTTCCAGAAATATTCTTCAAAAAGACAATTTCCCGCGAAATTGATGAGAAAATCTCGCATCTTCAAAGACATAAACCTCCACCGCACAGAGTATAACAATGTGCAGACAATGGGCAATAGGCCATTGTCTTGTTATATACTGTATACATATGTATGTAAGTACATAGTAATCGTTGCTCATTTAGTCAAGCATGACAAATTGTGATGTAACTGCTTATTTAAGAAACTGTGGTTTATTTGGGCATAGTTCTTTGGCATAGACTTGATGGTCTCGCCAAATTCTGAAGGTGTCCTGGGTCTGGAAGGGGCCCAACAGGGCCAATTTGCGGAATGTTTATAATAGTTACCGTGACCCTGGAACATAAAGGGCAATCGAATCGAGTGGGTTTTAGTCAGTAAAAGTCTGACACGCCTTCCCGCCGCACCCAGGACGGGAGCAGTCATTTGATGATTTCCTGAATTTTCTATCTGGAATCGATGAATGCTTTTGGTAATTTTTGATCGATATTCCACCACTGATTTATAAAACTACATAAAAAATGCCGTGTGTTATGCTTTTTGCCATAACTATTATTAGAATTGGTCTTACACATTAGGACCCAGAAGTTTAGTTACGCGGTGCTAAAAAATCCGGTCTTGCAGTTGTAATTGCCCCTTTGTGATTGGCCTAGTTCTGTTCTGTCTCCTGCTTGATATGATCGGTGGTTTTTTTTTTTGTCTTACTCCTCCGATGTTCATTAATTTTATTGCGGGATACAAGACAATTGAATCGTTTTAAAATTAACAGGCGCAACACTAATGGGCGCGGGCCGACAAGGAAGGTATAAGCTCTTTTCTTGAAGGTATAGTGCAGTATTTCGGACCGTTACGACTTAGGAGTCGTAACGGTCCGAAATACTGCACTATGCCACAAGAAAATCGTGTGTGGTGCGTGAGAGAAAACCCGCCGACAGAAAATAAAAGGAGAAGCTGACTGACTGGCTAACATAACAGTATCAACGCAGGACCTAAACTATAAATTTTTGAACTGTGATTTCTTTTAAAGGGGAGCACTAAAAGGATTTTTGGAAATTCGACCCAAAGAAAAGGGTAATGAAGGGGATAGAAGCCTCGTCTCACAGACGCTCTAACGCGACCCTATGTTCTTAGCGACGAATTAACGAAATTTTTCAAGTGGAGTGAGCTGAAGGTATGATGAGAGACATACTTTTTGTGTCTTTAGCGAGCGTAGCTGCGGGCAAATGCTAGTTTTAATAACGCTTTTGCGTGCTTGAGTCTAGCTCAATATCTTCGCCATTGCGCAGCCGCTAGACGCTGCGTCAACTTAAGATAAAGTTTATCATGTTTAAAGTAACCTTGCTGAGTAATGTCTCAAACTGTTTAATTGTCTCACTGAGAATAGGATAAGCTGCGGTGATTCATTGTGCTGAAAGATGCTTCAGCAATGCTTGGAAGTGTTTTGTGTGAAGACTAGCTGTTCCTCGCGGTTCCACCCGCGTTACGTTAAGTTTTTGGATACTATTTGGCTCCCGTGGGACATAGCGTGATATCAGCCTGTGTTACTCAGGGATAAAGTAGCTTTATAATAAAAACGATTTTTTTAAATGGGTTCAATAGTTTTACAAAAATACAAATCCCTTCTCTTTATAATATAGTATAGAAGTATAGATATGAGCAAACAAATAAAGGAAATATGCAGAGTTTAAGCAAAGAGGCAAACAAAACATAGAGAGGTTTATCCTCCTCTATCCTGCAATCATGCAGAAAGTTTCTTTTCAATAGGTGTAAAACTGTAAACACGTATTAAAAAAAATAACTTACATGATCCCGGATCTTATTGTCATGTTTAGGGCTAAAGGTGAGGTATTACGACTCTATGTTTTGTCTGCCTCTTTCAACTTTCATCTTTTATTATATCGCGGAACTTTTAACTTGCGTAACTGTTAAATTAAATGATCTTGTTATATAAGCATATGAGCAATTGGTATCATTCCGATACATGTAGATATCGGCCCTCTTTTCAAAGGCGGATAAAAAACTATTCATCCCGTTTCCCTAAGCACTTGACGCATTCCAGCTAAAACAGTGACTCAATATTAAATCCTAATCACTCAGACAAGCCTAAACACAAATTGAGTCATCGTCTAAGAATCGAACCGGAACGCCAGCCAGACAAAATGACCTAAATTGTACTATCATCACATTTGACCTGGGACCCAAATTAATGACCAATTATGTGGACTCTATTCCGGCACCATTTTAAAATTAGATTGTAGCGATAACTTTATTACGGAACTAGCTTCTGCCCGCGGCCTCGCTCGCGTTAGAAAGAGACAAAAAGTAGCCTATGTTACTCTCCATCCCTTCAACTATCTCCACTTAAAAAATCACGTCAATCCGTCGCTCCGTTTTGCCGTGAAAGAAAGACAAACAGACAGACAGACAGACAGACACACTTTCCCATTTATAATATTAGTAAGGATGGTTGTAATAACAATAAATGGCAGTCAATTGTTTATTAGTTGACACTCGCTGAGGTCGTGATGGACTTGTGGTTAGACGCTCACCTCTCGTGTATGAGGTTGCGTGTTCAAACTGGGCAAGATTAATGATTTTTTCAATTAACGTGCTCTCAAAGTTTATCTGGAGGATCACTGACATCCCGTGCATTAAAAAATTATTATTCAAAACTGTTGGTCCCAGTGCTGATCAAATGCAAAAGTGTTGGGTGATTTTTGGCAGTAATAGGGATGTTGACTACATCAAAAGAATGACATTCTGTTTAGTCCGTCTGTTAGACAGTCCAAAAATACTGGACACATATTTTTTGCTTGATCAAATTAATAACAAAATACAAAGATAAAGAGCATCAAAGTTCCGGAGAGGGGGCTTGTGACGTCACTTCTGAGTAAAAATTGTACAAAGGCGTGACGTTTCACGAAACTTCAACGCACTGTATTGTCGTCATTTTCTGTTTACGAGAAAAAAGAAAAAATACGTGTCCCAAATTTTTTGATTATCTAACTGACGGACTAATTACTTTTTTTTTGTCATCTCGCCTATTACGGGTAGTCAAGACAGTCTGACAATCTGTCTAAAAGTACTACCTATCAACCCAGTTACTGGGTAAATATAGCTCCTTATCGTTTTACCCAGTAACTGGGTTGTTGAGGTTTTCCATATAAAACCAGAGGTATTTAGCCGGATTTGAATATAAGTGGCTCGGAGATGACTCTGACATAGTTTAGCAAAGCTGATCAAATAATTAGTAAGCGAGCTTAACAAGTGCTTCGCCTAAAACATTTACTGATATAGTCACACAAATGACAAACTACAGTAAGAAAAGTACAGTAAGGAAGAGAAGGAGAATAACTAAGCCAGAGTGTGTGCTAAGTAGGTAATATTTATCTCGACCTTATTATACTAAAATGTTTGTACCTAATAGGTTGTGAGTCAAGTCGTGGTCAAGTCATAAAAGATACCCATTCCTGTCAAACAAATGGGTAGCTATTACGTGTCGTTCTTAATTTCTATTAAGAATAATTTTACTTCAAATAAATGTAAGCTTTTTTGTAAACTAAATATACTCTTTATTCAATTATAGTTCTAGGTGCCAAATAAGGTCTTAGATTACTGCTTCGTTACCTTGCAATGATTAAGTTTTACTTATATTTTTGTGTTTTTTATTTTATTTAAACAATGACCAATTTTCACAGCATTATTTGAGAAAACGAGTTACTTATGGACAATTACCCAAAATTAAATTATAGTGACTTTTGCTCTGTCTACAATGTACAAGGTTAATAAGGTTTTCATACAGGTTTTGTTTTAAGTAAAGTCAAGGCAGAATCGTGCAGAAGTGTCAATGTAATAGTAAGTTTTAACTCAAAATAATTTCGGTTACTTAAGTTCAAAAAATAATTATTTATCCTTAATTTTTTTTTATTGAGTTTTTCATATCTCTCAAATTGAATTGACATGACAATTCCTTCTATTTTTCGAAATAACTGTAATAAATATTTATAACTAAGTGGTAAACTTCAATTTTGCGTAAATAATTAAAACTAAATTTTACAATAACTAAACTTAATTAAAACAAAAAATTATAAATAAGGCCGTGCGCTGCGTTAAGCGGGCGTCCGTCGCGGACAACTTAAACCCGTCGCGGACGCCCGCGACGGTCTCCGGCCTCTCGCAGCGCCGCGCCGCGCCGCCAGTACAATTTTGAACGCGCGGGTGTACTGATTTCCTAGAAACATCTCCGCTCGCGTGCTCCGTCATGGACACCCGAGCCCGCGCCGCGTACGACGGGCGAGGGGCGACCCGCTGCACGCCGCGCTGATCTATGAGATTACATGAATCAGCACGCCACGCCGAAATCATGGCTCATCATGAAAATCACCAACTCCCATCCATTGCCATAGCAATTCCTTACGTCAACACACTTCCCATTCCAATACGTAATACAGCAGTTTCGTTCGACCCGACCTTAAATGACATCACCGCGAGGTCATAGATAAACAGCTGAATTTTTAATCTATGCGCTTTGAATTTTAATTAGATTTCGTCTGTGGAACATTTTAACATGGCTGCCCGATTAATTATTGTGTTTGTGAACTTTACGCTTGATTGTTCTAGGAATATTTTGCAGATGGTCACAGGCAAAAAGCAGCCGCTGATTTTGATTTGTTATTTTAGAAACTGGGGCAGAATCTTAATGGCGCCCTGGCCCAGATGCACTTAACTTAAAAGTTCAGTTTGTGAAAATAGAATAAGCGCCATTACATTATAATGTCTAACGCCATTACATTGTAATTCTCTTTCATGAAAAGAACAGCTAGCGCCTTAAGTAAATCGACGTATTTTTAGTAGCCATGTTTGTAATTGCGTTTAAACTATCTATGGAGTGTCTTAATTTGGTCAGGACTAAACTATATTTCATTTTCTGTCCTTTTCTTAATGACATGGAAAGAAAAAGATGCATTGAATTTAATTTTAGTTTAGTTTAGTTTGTAAACAAGGGAATCAGCTCAATGTTTGGGTAAAGCTACTTAAAAAACTCACAAATTAAATAAATAAATATCCTGGGACATCTTACACACGGCCATCTGATCCCAAGCTAAGCAGAGCTTGTGTTATGGTAATCAGACAACTGATATAGGTACTTATATATATGTATATATATATATATATATATATATATATATATATTGTCCTGGGTGGGAATCGAACCCACAACCTCTGGCTTAGCAGTCAGGGTCACTGAGCACTAGACCAATAGGCCCGTCTGAATTTGACTATACATGTTAGCATTTTTCGTAAATTTATGGGATAATATCACTTTTTCTTACAAGTCAACAGAGAGCCAACCTTCAATATGCACTGTGCTATGTGAAGCATTATTATTTTTATTTTTAATTAAACTTTGTCACCGATGTTGGCTGTAAATCTGCCATGCTGAAATGGGATTCGACGGGCCACGTACGCAGAATGAATGGGAACAGATGAGCTAGAGTCACCGAGGGAGGACTAGGAAACGTTGGCAGGACAACTCATGTCTTTCATGGAAGATTGGCAAGACAAGGCGATCAATACGTGCCTTCTCTATATGAGAAGTAATCAGACAAATCTGCCTATAAATAATTGACAAACCGTTGCAGAAACAATTAATGGTGCTGATTCTCTTGTTCACAAGTCAGCACCTGAAGAAAATTGACGAACATTTAGACTTTTTTTATATCGCGTCTAAATTATCTATGGAATGACAATTAATTAATTTGACATTGGTGCCGATTCTCTTGTGCACAAACTAAAGTAAATTTTAGTTTAGTGCACTCTCTCTTTTCGTTTAATTAATAAAAGGACAGAAGATCAAATATTAATTAAGTCCTGTCAAATTTAGACACTCCATAGATAATTTAGACGCAATTTAAAAACATGGCGTCTAAATATACGTCAATTTTCATCAGGCGCTGTCTAATTTGACAGGATTAAACTAAAATGTATCTTCTGTCCTTTCCTTTATGAAATGGAAAGAGAAAGATGCACTTAACTTAAATTTACGTTAGATTGTGCATAAGAGAATCGGCACCATTACTTAACTAATATTTGACCTTCTGTCCTTTTCTTAATTAAATGGAAAGAGAACGATGCACTTAACTTAAATTTACGTTAGTTTGTGAATAAGAGAATCGGCACCAATGCTATGTCACCTCTTCATAATATTAGCATCATATAATGTTCCTATGTGGTACAGATTCATGCAATACCTATTATTGAAGTTGACATCATAAATACAACTGAATTTGGTTGCAATAACTCAATGACGTAATTTTAACTATGAAGGTTAAGCTAAAAATAGGTCCTACATTAGTTATTCCTTTGTAATTAGCGTGTTTATCTCTAATTAGAGCAGTTAGTATCAGTTAGATAGCTGTTAAGGTTTTGGTAAAAAAAAACGAAGGTTTTCTGAAGATGTTAATTTTCAAATCGTAATTAACAGTTTTAATATTGATTGTTCATTCTGATTCTTGGATCTATTATCAAGTGTTAAATCATGGTATCTGGATAGGTACTTAAAGGTCTATTAATTAACGCTTTTGGTAAAAACAATGGTACTCATAATGTTGATTTTAATCTGTTTTTTTTGCATAGGTATTTCGTACAATCTAAAAAAAACGCACTACGCTGATTTTTATATGATCCGAAAACTCTTGTCTTTTTTTCTTTATTCGTTTATAACTTTTTAAAGATGCGTCATATGGAAAAACGTATACTTTTTAAATAGAAAATTGTGATGATTTATGTTCCCAGCAACATTCAACAATGAAATCGGTTAAAAAACCAGCGCAGCGCATTTTTTCGCAACCTAATGCGATTTCTGTCTACGGTGGCTCTGATATTTGTTCATGCATTCTATTGATCTTGGCTTCTATTTCACAGTATCTGATTGGATACAGATGCAAATAAGATAATCATTACCCTATTTGCTTTGAGATCATAATATATGTACCTATTTGATGTTTGATAACTAGGAACATGATATCCGTGGAGAATTTTGCTTTTTCTTTGATCTACCAAAGTTTTGGAAACAGCCACAATCGTCACCTTTGTGGCTAACCATGTCTGTAAATGGTCTCATCATCATCATCTCCCTAGCCTTTTCCCAACTAGGTTGGGGTCGGCTTCCAGCCTAACCGGATTAAGCTAAATACCAGTGTTTTACGTGAAGCGACTGCCGATCAGACCTCCACAACCTAGTTGCTGGGTTACTTCTAACCAGCGACACGATACCATTAGTATGACTTTTTTTTTTGGGAGTGGGAAATCATCAAATGACTGCTCCCGTCCTGGGTGCGGCGGGAGGGCGTGTCAGACTTTTACTGACTAAAACCCACTCATGTTCCTTCGATTGCCCTTTATGTTCCAGGATTACGGTAACTATTATAAACATTCCGCAACCCCGGCACCATTAGTATGACTGGTCGGTCAGACTGTCCGGCTTCAGAATACCCGTAAAGACTGTCAAAGTTCTACGAATGACAGCCGGGACCAACGGCTTTACGTGCTTCCCGAGGCACAGGACGTTAGTGATGTCCAAGATAATTAATAAATGCCTGTATATGGTTTACACACCTGATTCGAACCATAATAGAAAGACAATACTGACAATAGCAGCGCGACAGCCGGATGTCGCTAGGTCATCGAAAAGTTAAGTAAAATAAATACCTTGATTTTGAATTTGATGCAGTAAGTAGGTTTATGCTCTAAGTCAAGGAAATTAAACCATTCTTCATATTCACCATGGTCGCTATTCACGGTTATTCTCCATGCTAATACTCAAGTTAAATCACCATTTAAAAATGAAAGTAATCCGCTGAACGAACGATTTACTGATAAGAAATAATGACTGATAAGAGGCTCAGTAGTTTACTGCCTGTGTTTTGGTGATAGCTATGTAAGTATGTACAATAACCTGTATGAGAAATTAGCCGTGTGCGTGTCTTTTAAACAAGTTAAAATTATATTAAACTAGCTTTTGCCCGCGACTTCGTCCGCGTTGAATAGTTCCCGTTCCCGGGGGATTTTCGGGATGAAAACTATCCTATGTTTTTTCTCGGGTCCCAGACTAAATCTATACCAAATTTCATTCAAATCGGTTCAGTGGTTTAGGCGTGAAGAAGAGACAGACAGACAGACAAACGGACAGACTTTCGCATTTATAATATTAGTACGGATAATAAAATGATGAGAAGAAGTAGTCCCGATTGAGCTCCTATTTTTTGAGAACAAACAATCTTACTTTATACCTTCGAACACACGTGATTCAAGACACAATAGAGAGACAATAGCAGCGCGACAGCCGGCTGTCACTTGGTCGTTAAATTGAAATGTTAATAAGCGAATAGTCTTGTTTAAGAAATAGGTGCTAAAACGGGACTACTTCTTTTCAATTACAAGCTATTCATAAACACCAAATAAAATATAAAAAAGGTTCAACTTTATATTACTTATCTATCGAGTTTTCGCTGATTCCTGCCAAAATTCAGGCTGAAAATAATATTCTTCAATTCAAAGGACGATATAATTAATAACCGTGCGGTTATTAATTATAGTATCGAGATCATACACGTGTTTTTATATTAAAAAACCAGATAGGTAAATCGGTTATTCATTGATCTTTAAAAAGTTGAAACGTTACTTTGACAATGACAATTTTCGTTTATTTTTAATCCTTAAACCTTTGAACACACGTGATTCGAGACACAATAGCAGTGCGACAGCCGGATGTCGCTTGGTTGTCTATACCTTGGGTTTGTCTATACTAATATTATAAAGAGGTAAAATTTGTAAGTTTGTATGTTTGGGGTAATCTCTGGAACCAATGAACCAATTCCAAAAATTTTTTCACTGGCAGAAAGCTACATTATTCCTGAGTGCTATAGGCTATAAATTATTTTTATAACATGTATATTTACCGAGCTATCGCAACTTTTGTCTAGCAAGTCGGAAAAATTACCTCATTAAACAGAATTATTTGCGTGCGCTGCCTAAACAGTTGCTTAAAATTAAAAACAATGTATGGCAACTTGGTTTGTCTTAATTATTTCTACAAAAAAGTCCGCGATACCATATCTCTATCTTTTATATTTTATCTTTTATACTTATTTTATTGCATTAAAAAAATGATTTTTCGGCATACTTACGTTTGGTTGATTATTTGAGCAACAAAATATTAATTCTTATGACAATAAATTATTTCAGTATCACAAGGACATCATACAGATAAGATTTGCCATTTACAGTATGTCAATTGGTCATATAGTTCCGGAGATAATATAAAATTACTAAAACGCAAAATGCCCCTAGCGTAATTTTCATTGTGCGGAAGTCATTTATAATTTAAAAAAATACCTTTGAAGATATAGCTTATACATCAGAATAACACTTCTGGGTAGAGATGTAAAGTGACCGTCAGGTTATATGTGACCGATTAATCTGACCGAGCATATTGGACATTTATCCAATGTGACCGGTCACTTATGGTCATTTATTGTCAGGAACGTCAGAAACGTTTTTTCGTGTATAAATAGACTTTATTCTATAAAACTACGGAAGTTTTAGAATCATCGAAGCTAACCATGTCATTCATCGATCTTTAACACAGTAAAACAAAAACAAAATCTATACTTATAAGTTATAATATACTGAACTGTAGAGAGGTTAGTTCTGTACATTGAAATATATATCTAAAATTAATATTGGAGGATAATTGGTGATCGATACTGATTCCAAAAATGCAATCAGAATGTTTTTTGGCGGTTTGTCTGTCTGTTTATATAAGCACGCATGGATTAAAAACTACTAAAAGGATTATAATGAAACTTGGTACGATTATAATCCATACTCCTGGGCAGGTTATAGGCTGGTATAGGCTATATAACATAACGCTAAGACACAAAGTAGCCGAGCAGTAATGAAAAGTTTAACAAAAACGGGGAGAAAATATTCCTTTTGAGAGAAATTACGCAAAAATTATGTACTAGAATATTGTTCCTCTTCAAAAGTTAAAAAAAAGTCCGCAATAGCATAATATGTCTATCACTATGACCATTTTATGGCAATGAAATTAGATCTAAAATAATGCATGATTTGCGGGGGTGTTTTCATGAATATATTATTAATCCTTATAAATATAAATACGTTATCCAATACAAGTTTTTTATTTTGTACAAAATTGCCGCTTACATAATTTTATTTCAACAAAATATCTTTAGAAATATCACAGGGTTTTAAAATGACTTCGCAGCAATATAATGATGGTATGGTACGCACGGGCAGTAACGGAAAGTAAAAAGGCTAGCCGATGGCTTTGCAAGATATTAATTGCATATTACATGAGAATAACACATAACATTGTGCTACATAACATTGCACCATGAGCTACGGGAGCCGATCAGTAACCAAAAACCTAACATAACGCGGTATGCGAGGATCAACGGGGCACCAGTGTGAGCGCTCAACCTGGCCTTGGCCCCGGCCTGGCTACTGAGGGCATCCCAGAGGGTCATGGCGATTCCGATGGTGCGGGGATACCGCACGATCTCCTGCGAGGTGGCGAGCCTTCTTGCCGGACGGCATACCGCCGTGGGATGAGGCAACAATCCTTGAACACACGTACTAGTGACGCGTGGAAGTGCAATGCCGGGGCGAAGTTCTGCTGCAGCGGCTAATCGCAGTGGGAGGACTCAGCTCCGGCGGGATCTCATGGCGGAATGGAGACTGCGACTGTTGCAACCCAGTGTTGGGCACACCTCTTTGAGGAATGGCTGGAGAAGCGTCACGGTACTCTCACGTATATAGCCGAAAGCAGGTTCTCACCGGACACGGACATTTTGGGACATTTTGAATCAGGCGGAAGCGACGCCTGGGTGTCACTACTGCAACGGCCGTGAGGCAGCGTCAAGCCTCACGCCACGGACAGAGACACAGGCGTAGGGGTCGAGAGTCGTAAGACGACTACCAGACATGAAACTTGGAGGGTTTATTCTTTGTGAAGAGTAAATAGCCACTAAGAAAGGTTTTTTTAAATTCAACCCTTAAAGGTTTAAAATTGTGGATAGAAGTTCGACATCCACGCAGGCGAAGCCGCGGGCGATAGCTAGTACCTAATAAAATAGTTTTGAAATCAAATAGTTTTAGAATAGTTGTATGGCTAAATTGAAAAGAAAGACACGTCATATTATTTTAAATCTGTGAAAAAAAAAGTGAATCAGTCAGTTTCAGCGTTTGTTTTAAATTTCCATAAAGTGTAGCCTGTATTTATAACACTAAATGTTGGTTTAGAAAGTTATTAGGTATTATTTCACATTCATAAAGTTTTATATTAGTCTGACATTCAATATTTTACGAAAATAATAGTTACACCAAGTAAAGAATACTAATTTAATATATCTGACCAATATGACAATAAATGTCCAATGTGACCGGTCATTTATTAATAAATGACGGTCACTTATCGTATGTGACCGTCAGTTTACAACCCTACTTCTGGGTCGTCATAAAGGCGCGTGTAAGAGGTTACGGGTTCGAATCCGGGCAAGTACCAATGTGACTTTTTCAATTCATATGTACTTTCTATAGTTTATCTTGGACATCACTAACATCCCGTGCCTCGGAAAGCATGTTAAGCCCCGCGGTTGTCATTCGTAGAACTTTGACGTTACGGGTATTCAGAAGCCAGAAAGTCTGACCAGTCGAACCAAAGGGTATCGTCGCCCAGTTACTGGGTCGTGGAGGTGTGATAGGCAGACGCTTCACGTAAAACGCTGGTATCCAGCTGAATCCGGTTCGGCTGTAAGCCAACCCCAACATAGTTGGGAAAAGGCTAGGAGATGATGATCCTCCTCACCGCACACGGACATTTCGGGAGGTTCCTATGTCGAATTCGGGCGGAAGTGACGCCTGCGTGACACGGTGGGTGTAGCATACGGTGGAGGTAGGCCCCGCTTGGGCGAACCACCACCGTGCCGTTGCAGAGGCGATCGGCGCTGGTTCAGGCCATGCTTCGGGGCGAGACTGAATAGGAAGCTGGACGACCAAGCAGACACGCTGGAGACGAAAGCGGTGGGGCGCGTGAGGCAGCGTCAAGCTTCACGCCCCGGACAAAGAGTACCGAGGCTTAGTTGTCGAGAGTCACAAGATGATGGCCACTGGAGGCGTGGGCCTGCTGAAGGCGAGCGGTAGGTAGCTTACCGCCCGACTAGGACCAGACCCGTGTCGACGGCGTGTCGATGCTTCTAATAGTTACCGCGGCCCCGGAATATATAAGGGTAACCGAAGGGACATTATTGGATTTTAGTCAGTAAAAGTCTGACCCTTCTTTCCTCTTAAGGGGCGGGAGAAGTCATTTGATGATTTCCTATCCATAAAAAAAAAACGCCATTGGATATGTTTTGGATGCTTTTACCATGGTAAATGTAGCTCTTTCACGCTTATACAATCCCAATAATCTTTTTGTGTACGCTCAAGATAGTTCCACAGTTAATCCGTACTAATATTATAAATGCGAAAGTAACTCTGCCAGTTTGTCTGTCTGTCTGTCTCTTCTTCACGCCTAAACTACTAAACCAATTTTGAATGAAATTTGGTACAGACATAGTCTGGGACCCGAGGAAGGACATAGGATAGTTTTTATCCCGGAAATCCCCCGGAAACGGAAACTATTATTCCACGCGGACGAAGTCGCGGGCAAAAGCTAGTCTATACATATAGAAATCAGAGTTCGCCCCGACTGACACTGGCAGAATAGTCGAACCCGGCTAAATCGCTAAAGAAAAAAAAGAAATCGTAGCAAAACATCGGATTTCATTAGGATTATACCTGTTATCAGTGCAATAAAACGCAAAGCGTCAACCACCCGTTATCTAGGTACCTATGCACTCACGAACTCGTTAAAACATTGTCGACAGAAAACTTTTAAGAGAAGATAGTAGCTGATAAGTACAACGTTCATTGATTATTTTTTAATTAACTGTTAAGCGAAAGCACTTTACAAACTAGTTAAGCTAAGATTTAGATAGATTATAGTTTAATTAAAAAAAAAACACACAAAAAAAAATGCCACGAAAAATTAAAACAACCAGGAAGCCATAAGGGCATTGATGTGTAACAAAGCCCTTACCCTAGAATTAAAAAAAAATTTTACAGTCGTACAGAGAGTACGGGGTCGAAACAAAACAAGAAACAATGGTGCTGATTCTCTTGTTCACAAACTAAACTAAATTTAAGTTAATAATAATAATAATAAACCCGCAGGGCAGCTTGTGGCGAGCTGTCGGGCAGTAGCGACCCCGCGGACCTGACCTCCTGGGAGACCCTTTGTTCTTCATCTCTGGCTTGCCTTAACTGGCCGGCCAGAGTGAGCACTGACGAGGAACAAGGCTCCCACCTCACTCTCGCCTTTATTGGCTGGTTTGAGTGGAGATTCGCAAGAGCAAACGTGCTCGGGGGAAGGAAGTATTCCAGTAAGATGCTGGTAGGGATCTTGACCGTACTTCCGGGATTGTCCTGATAGCCGTGGAATACCTCTCCACTCCTCAAGCACCTCGATATATGTTGCCCCCTTGTCGCTACGTCGCTATGTGCTAGCGGCCGTTTTCGGGGGCCCATTTACTGAGTGTGCAAGTCACCCCCTGCCTTTTTATCCGTGTTTACAAGCATTGGCCAGGCAGGGGCCATAGCCATTCAATAGTCTAGGATAAATAATCCATCTTAGCAACCCAAACCCATAGTCCAATATTTTCTTTATTCCATGACCTGCAATAGACCACCACTAACCGGGGGTTGACCTTAGGTGCACTTGATTGGTGCATATAGGGATCGCCGGTTGGTGTCCCATTCCACATAAAGTTTTCCTCAAGGGGCCTCTGCGAGTTGGCTTCGGCCCCTCGTACGCCTTTTAAAGGACCGGGACCCCAGGATCCCGAGAAACTTAAAGTTTAACATAAAATAATGATAATAATAAACGTTTATATTTTTTTTTAGTTAAGTGCATCTTTCTCTTTTCATTTCATTAAGATAATGACTGGTTCCCAAATTTTATTTTGGAAAACACAGACATCCCACATCTCGGAAAGCCTTAGTCGCGGTTGTCATTCGTAAATCTTCGACAGTCTTTATAGGTAGTCAAAAGTCTGACTATCAACTCCATTTCATTGTGGAGGTCTGATACGCAGTCTCTTTATGTAAAACATTAGTATTAAGCATTTTTTTATTGTAAGCATATATATTATATGTTTGACGTAAGTACGTATAAAACTGCAAACTGTGGGCTCAAGTAGCACCAGCTCTGTGCTACTTGAGCCAAGACGGGGAGACGGTGTCGCGGCAGACCACGAAGGAGATGGCGGGATGAACTGGACGAATTTATGCCCAATTGGACTGAAGAAGCGAAGAATCGCGAACGCTGGAAGGACTGGAGGGAGGCCTTTGCCTCCGAAGAGGGGGGCAAAAAACTTTCTTGACGATTGAGAGATTTGGCATAAGTAGAAGTTAATATAGAAAAGAAGTACAGAATACCAATATTAATGTAATTAGAAGTTAATGAACAAAGTAAGGCCGAATTTTTAGTGTCACGGCGGTTACCATAGTTGAGTCAAATCCAATGAAGATTATTTGATAACAAACAATTGCCAAATTAAGCGATAGTGTAGACATAACAATAAGTTTTCATAACCTTAAACATATTGCATCACTACTAAGTAAAGTCATTTTATAACACAATTGTATTACAAAGTCGTAAAAGTAAACAGTAGACCTAAATGCACTTTTATAACAACCAAAGTCAAAACATAACCTCAATCATATAAAGTTTGTTATTAAAAACTCATCACCAAATTAGGCAAACCTACAGCATCATTATATCAACTAAAACTAACTAAAAAACAACCACTTATCCTCGAAAACTAGAAGAACCTCACCTTTATCGAGTAGGTCAGTCATCGACAAATATAGTAATTTGTAAACACACAAGATACACGTTTCACATGACTGCTCGCGGCTGTCTGCGCGGGGATACTGACTCATTACTCATTCATACTTGAATGCAGCTTACCTAACCTTACGTGTTTCTAGTTTTGTTACCTAAACTTGTTAAAGTATTGATAGTGGGATTCTTATAAAAGACATCATCTTTATCAAACTCTAAATCATCATTTTTAAGCATAAATCAAAGGCACTTTACTCTGTCTGCACCTATGCTTAACGGTCATTCTCCGATTCGGCGTTATTTCCCTAATTACCGTAACCATTTTTATTTTTCACTGATTTAACTTAAACTCATTAAAATATGAAACTAATAAAAAATACGAATTCAATAATTAATGAGGCATGTTTTAATTACTGGTAGTTTTCTAGTTATTGAGACTTAAAAAAATTATGAGTACGGTAATTAGAAAAGTTTAATATCTAATGCCACGGTAATTAGAAAACACTGTCAATTTTAAGTAAAATGTGATATTATATAATATAAATAACACATATTAATGATTTATATACATCTATTTATATAAAATGAATCCCTATTTCCCTTTGTCATCTTTGGACCGATTTCACTAATTCTTTGTTGTGTTTGTTATTGTTTGGAGAAGGTTCTTAGGTATGGAAATAAAGTTGAAAATTAGGGTACTTTAGGGTAGTGTAGGTTAGAGTATGATAGAGTAGGGTAGAGTGGGATATAGAAGGGTAGGCTAGAGTGGGATATAGTAGGGTAGGCTAGAGTAGGGTATAGTAAGAGTGAAGCCGCGGGTTCGTCTTCGCGTTATTTTCATACACATTATTTACATTTTTAAATATTGATATAAAAAAACAAAAACATGTAAGAATATAAAAAACAGTAGCCCAACGGCATCGGGAACAGTGTCCCAGCTACCTGTGATCAGGGCTCCAGAGAGAGGAACTTCCTAACCATCTAACGAGAGCCTCCTTAGGTGTTGGTCGAGACTCTTGATTATTAAACCATTGGCAGAATCAACTATCAGCACATGAGCTGAGTCAGAGCTGAGTCCACATTTCACATGTCAACAATCTCGCGAACTTGGCTCGCGAGATTGTCGACATGTAAAATGTTATTTACTAACGATACTTAATTTTTTTATCTTTCTCGGTCTTCACAATGTTCCCGTCACGCAGGACTCTTACGTCAACGGGCATTGCGCGCCGCCCCAATTGAGCCACCACCACTATATCAGGCCTGTTTGCTACAACAGTCATGTCAGTGATGATGTATCGACCCCAGTACAATGTGACATTGCCATCTTCAGATTTTACGAGGCCGTATCTCAGAGCAAGTTGCTGATTGATAATCCTGGCTACTAGGTTGTGCCCATTCAAGTTCTCTTTGTTAGCAAGATGAGAACAACCAGAGATAATGTGTCGAATCGTTCTCCCGGCAGGTGACACGCCCGTCATATGTCAACCGTACCAACTTTCACAATAACATTCCGATAATTCTTTTCTCATGATAACCTCATCCATAATGGCACAGACAAAACCTTCGGTTTCCCCAAATAGGTCACCAAATCGTAGCCACTAAACGGACGCTAAAAAGTCTACATCGGGCCAATGCAGGGCCCGGAAAAACCGTCCGTGTAACTCCTTACTCTGCCATACTTCTTCACGATCCTTCGTCTCAAGTACTACAGGTTTGCGCCAGTTCTCTTCAGCTAAGGAGAGCGAAGTGAGGTCCTTGTCCACAGTGACCACATCTCGGTGCAACCCCACGTCAGCTTTAAGGAAATATTCCCGGAGGTTGTATGTCTCGCGGTTGTGGAGAGACTTAGCATTAAGAAAGCCTCGTCCTCCCCATTTCCTCGGGATATAATATACAGCCTCATCAACTCATCACTGATGATCGCGGGTGATGCTCGAGCGCGTTTTATATGTAGATTGACTTCTGTACCCATCTATTTTGAGGATATGGTCAGTAAATAAGAATTAATTTTTCATACAACGGTAATTATAAACATATGGTAATTAGTATACGGAAATTAGAAAACGATAGATTTTCTTAAAAATTTCGGAAACCAACAAAATATGCAAATACTAGCTTATTACAACGTACGGAGGCCAAAGTACTGTCTCGATTTAATTGATCAACTTGGGTCTAACTTAAAAAATAAAATATATATTCATGTAAAACGGTATATAGAAAAGTTTTTAACCAAGGTTACGGTAATTATATACTAGCGTGCTTCATTGGCGGTACACTAACGTTAAAGACGTGCAACTGCTGTTTTGCTGCGGTACACATTGAGGAGACGAGACGCGCGCGGTAGTGGTGTGCCAAATACTGTTTTTTAGGGGTGTGCACTCGAGAACAAAATATGTCACGGTAATTATAACTTTCGATCGGACATCCGATAATTTAATGATAATTATTTATAGACTGGTTCTAGTGAGTCGATATTTTACTATGCGATACACGTTGTTTAACACTATTTAAAATGTTAAATGGATCAAAGTAAATCTGTAAGTCATAAAAATTACAAGTAAGTTTTAACATTAAGTCAGTGTGCGGACACGTTACGGTAATTAGAGAACAGAGGTTTTTGAACTTAGGTTAAATTAATTTAGTCTTAAGTTCTTGAAACAGAAGCCTGTGTTTTTGTTTATGGCTAGATAGGGATGCTATCTAACATATAAAAAATATTGGATAATTGAATATGATGAAAGTACGGATTATTCAAGCCCGGACACGTAAAATTTGCTTATCGGAGAATGGCCGTTAAATCTTCTCCATATTAACTTTTATTGGGTCTCATTGTAACTCGGAACAGGTAGAGCTGTTTTATGCACTTGCCATAGGTTAGAATAATATGGATGAGTCCCAAGATTTGGTTTTTAAGTAGTCGCGACGACGCACGTCGATATTAGGCTCAATTCACACGTACTGACGTACCACAACCACACCACAGCGACAACCACACCACAACGACGCTACGTGGTCGGGCGTAAATTTTGTATTGAAAATGAATATTAAAATTCACACGTACCACATTTTGTGGTTGTTATCGACCACCTGTGTAATACGACTACATCGCAACCACATCGGGACGGCACCGCCACGACATGACGTCATCAACAGCGCGCTAAGTACGAAAGCCGGAGTATAACTGCACATGACCACGTGGTTACCACATCGCAACGACAGCGACAACGCAACCACATCGACATTTTGTCGGTACCACAACGCAACTGCAAAAAGCCGCTGCGACACTATTCACACGTAACCACAGCTTGACCACATTTTGTCGCTGCGACATGGTGTGGTTGTGGTACGTGTGAATTGACGCAAACCTGGCAAATATTCATGACAAAAATGTTCATAAAATGAAAACTACTGGGCCAAATATGTAAAATTCTATGGAACCAAATGGCAACTATTCTACAAACTTAAATTTAATAAGAATTACGTAAATCGAATCATAAATGTCAGCCTAATCGGCATAAAAACTTTTTTTTTTTTAATTCTATATTTATTTAGAGGCTTTTCCCTTACAAAGGTATGCCAGTCTCATCATAACCTAATCTAGATAATGATAACCCTAAACATAATATAATTTTTTTTTTCTTCCTTCTTTTTAAAGTCGGTTAAAAAGTACTATTGTTTACACTTCATCGGCATTTCTTCAGAGATAATCATAGTCTACATTCAACCACTAAACTCTAAAAATGGGCGGACAAAGCAGCAGAAAATTCCTAGTTATGTTGCCTATATTGAGAGCATGGCACTGATAATGATATCCTATTTCCATCTCTATTCTTATAAGTACTCGGTATAGTTTTATCTGCATAACAAAGCTACTGAAAATAGACTTTGTATGAAACGGCTTACAAGGTCAAGACGAGCCTTAATGTAGTTTTATTTACTACGAGTATAGTCTTCAAGTGTTTATCAACGCTGAATGAAGTTTCCGCTTGCGTATGTCTGTTGATACTGAACTCGGGAATTACTGAATGAATATTGATGAGCGAGGCGTAGTAATGTAAAATGCGAAAGTCAATTTTTAAGAGTATTTCACGTTGATGTCTGTAGTGCATAAGGGATGTTCGTTGATATGCAAGTAGACTGTTTCTACGCTGTTATGCGAAAAAGGTGTGCATCCCTGGTGCGCAGGGTGCGGGCCAGCTCTAACAGAATTCTGGGCATGGTTGCTGATAGGTTGGACTGCTGCATAGTGAGTCGATGCTCCAGAATTGCGGCTGGAATTATGCAGCAGTGATTTTTTTTTTTGTATTGTGTTACGTTCTTGTTGTTTGTGTACTAACATAGTTTTAAGTAAATATTGTTACTAACATAGTTTTAAGTAAATTTTGTAACAATGAGTCCTTCGTTACTTGCAATAAATGCTTATTATTATTATTATTATTATTATAATGAGGTAGGTATGAAATTTGGAAACGGCCCAGCCATTTAAGACTTAGGTGAACAGAGTGTAAAGTTCTTCATCGTTCATTGAAAAAGGAGGATTCTTCGACCAAACGGGTATTGTCTGTTGAGAGCTAGTCTCAGACACAGTAACTAGCTTTAAACCGCATAAATGTCGACACCTCCATTCCTTGTTACCCCTTTTAGTGATGGAATTTCCAAAAATCCTGTCTTCGTAAATACTTACTCTTGACAAAGAACATTCCCCCCCAAGTTTTTTATGTTTCTAGGACCTGACCCCCTAGACAAGTGGCATTGTAGAATAGATAGCGAAAACGAATAGATTGTCAAATGTATGGAGATGTCAAATTTTTTAGCGAAAGCTTATGTCAATTCCATACATTTGACAATCTTGTCGTTTTCGTTTTCTATTATACAATGCCACTTGTCTAGGCCCTCTGAGATTTGGTGCGTTGATATACCAACAATCGGTCAGACAGTCAGACTGGTAATCATTTTATTAGATATAGAAGACCAGCTGTCCCCTGTGGTTTGACCCGCGCGTACTTCCCGTTTCCGTGGGATTTTTAGGATAAAAACTATCCTATGTCCTTTCTCTGGCAATGGACTATCTCTGTACCAAGTTTCATTTATTTATTTACACCTTATTATGCACAAAATATTTACAAACTAAATTACTAAACTTAAAAAAAAGGAAGAACACTACAATTCAAATATAATGGCATCAAAACCTCCTCCGCATCGCTGTCAACCGGTAAAGTGCCCAAGAGGCTGGCAGCATTGCCGCGTTGGATGGCAATGCTAAGCCGCTGGCCAAAATAAAAGCCAGCCTTTGGGTCACGGGAAGAGTCAACCAACCTTTTCGACAGCTCTTTAAATAGAAGGTGGGCACTCGGACCCCACGGCCCGAGGGTTTCAAACCCAAACGGCTCGAAAATATAGTTAAAAAAAAACCGGCAAAGAGCGTGTCGGGCCACGCTCAATGTAGGGTTCCGTAGTTTCCCGTCCGTCACAATAAGTGTTCCCACTTATAAGTTAAAAAAAAGGCTATTTGTTATGTTTACATACTAAGTACGCTTAAATTATTTTGTACAACCTTTTTGACTTTTTTGTACAAAAACTGTTCTTTCTATCAAGTTCAAAATAATTTTCCTAGAAAGTACTTATAAAGTTCTACTTTCCAGATTTTTTTCATATTTTTTAAACCTACGGGTCAAAAGTTAGAGGGGGGGGACGCTTTTATTTTTCCTTTTGGAGCGATTATTTCCGATATTATTGACATTATCAAAAACTGATTTTAGTAAACCCCTATTCATTTTTAAATACCTATCCAACAATATATCACACGTCAGGGTTGAAATTTAAAAAAAAAACAGTTCCCTCTTTACATATAGGGGGGCTACCCTAATAAAATATTTTTTTCCAATTTTTATTTTACCACTTTGTCGGCGTGGTTGATATACATATTGATACCAAATTTCAGTTTTCTAGTGCTAACGGTCACAGAGATTAAGCGAGGACGGACGGACAGACAGACAGACATGGCGAAACTATAAGGGTTCCTAGTTGACTACGGAACCCTAAAAATGGAAAATGTATGTACAGAGGCGGACTTAATGCCTTAGGCATTCTCTACCAGTCAACCATCATTTCAATTGGTTCAGTGGCTTTGGCGTTAAAAGCGAGACAGACATTTATATTATTAGTATAGATATTGCTATAAAGAACTCCTTTTCATTATAAAAACCGAAAGATAACTATTACCAACTGAAAATGTTTCAGCGTATTCTGCTCATGAAAGCGAAGAAAACACTATACATTACAATGTACACACAACACGATATGTCTGGAGTTACTGCAAGGTATAACCGTCTTTGTTTTAAAGTTGATAATGACTAAATTAGCGTGTCAAATGACGCTTATGTAAATTATCGTGGGAAATAAGGAGTGTTTCGTTTTTACTGGTAGTAGGTACTAGAAACAGTAAGGCTCTGTGTTTGTTAGTTAGTGCGTTTCTAACTTAAGTACTGCGGTTGCAGTTGTCGTGTTGTTTTCTTTTTATTTTTACCGACTTTGTAACAGGACACTGACATTTGGGGTAGGTTAGTTCGTAATCGTAACCGACATAGCGGATGTGACATCAGTTTTTGCGATGCGTATAGGGGTAGGTGGGAGAAGGAACACCGGGGTGGTTCTTAGTCAGCAAGAGTGACAGACCCCTCCGCCCTCCCAGGCCGGAAGACATACATGGGAATTTTCCACCTCTGATAGAAGAAAAGTTCGTTAACCGACAATAATTATGTTTATTAAAAAAAAAAGAATTAAAATCAAATAACTTGGTTTTCACGGTTTCGTGTCTGAAGGGCGCTTTTTCTACTTTTCTATTCGACCAAGTGGGCAAGTTTTTAAAGCATTAGGTGAGCCAGTGGAGCTATTATGTTTCTGTAAAATCCAGGTATACTGAGATTTAGGGAACTGCTGTAATGCCATTATCTGTTTTAAACCTTCGAACACACTTGATTCGAGACACATTAGGAAGACAAGAGCCGCGCGACAGCCGGCTGTCGCTTGGCCGTTGAAAGGCTTAAAATAATAACCAGTGATCGGAATAGGTAGAGCTATTTAGGTTCATTGTTTGCAAACATTGATTTTAATATGGATATTCCACGGGATTCCAACTGATGCTACGGGATTTTATTGGATTTCGAATATTCGATTATTTATTTATAAAACTTCATGCATAAGCGTACAAGGGCAGACTTAATGCCTCGAATTCGAATAACTCAAATTCGATTCGAATATTGAAGGGTTTTAAATTCTACTAGAAATACTATTAGAAGGAATTTTACTAGTAATTTGTTATTTTACGTCAACAACACGGTATAAAACTTGTTGAAAAGCGCGCGACGTTGTCGCTTTGTTTTGTTTTTTTGCGGAACAAATAATTTGTATGGTAATGTTTTTGTACAACTTCAGAATAAATATTCTTGATTCTTGAATGAGAAATTGTTACGTAAAAAAATATGTGTTCTAATGAATCAAGTTTATTTATTTATTATACTATCCTTAATCCCGCCCTTCTTATATTTACCCGTCAGAAAGGAAGTGTAATCTTTCATTAATTTCGAAGGCGATATGTTTTGTTTAGTGTCAACCTATAATTACTGGACTAGATTGGGGCTACGTATTCAAGCAATGTTATTTGACTCTAATCCATACTAGTCCATACTATATCCATATCCATACTTCCGTACTATATTATCCGTACTTCCGTACTTGTCCGTACTTATATTATAAATGCGAAAGTAACTCTGTCTGTCTGTCTGTCTGTGTGTCTGTCTGTCTCTTCTTCAAGCCTAAACCACTGAACCGATTTGAATGAAATTTAGTACAGATATAGTCTGGAACCCGAGAAAGGACATAAGGTAGTTTTTAAAGCCGCCAATGCGAATTTGCCCTAAAACCTTTTAATTATTAACTTACTAGCTTTTGCCCGTGACGTCGCGTCGTCGTCCGCGTGGAATAATAGGTTCCGTTCCCGGGGGATTCGCGGGATGAAAACTATCCTATGTCCTTTCTTGGATCCCAGACTAAATCTGTACCAAATTTCATTCAAATCGGTTCAGTGGTTTAGGCTTGAAGAAGAGACAGACAGACAGACAGACAGATAGACAGACAGACAGAGTTACTTTCGCATTTATAATATTAGTATGGATTTTAATACCCTGCTTGCTCACAACAATACCATTTCATTATCAAAGATTCTCCATAACCTTCAGGAACTCACAAATTGCTACAGACTAATTAGGACCCACTAAACACTTCACACAACACGTATGATATCATCCATGCGAATGACTGTAGCAATCATTACATCCCAAGCAGTGAACTTGATTTCTTTTATCAGAATTGAAATAATACGGCTAATTTTTTAGCCCTTGCTCCACTTAATAAATGGATGCCTTTTACTAAAAAATCAGTCAAGTGCGAGTCGGACTTGCGCAAAGGTTCCGTTCAATCTATACTCTATACTAATATTATAAAGAGGTAAAATTTGTAAGTTTGTAGGTTTGTAAGTTTGTATGTAGGGGGTAATCTCTGGAACTACTGGTCCGATTTGAAAAATTCTTTCTTTGTTAGATAGCCCATTTATCGAGGAATGCTATAGGCTATATACCATCACGCTACGACCCACGGGAGCGGAGCAGTAACGAAAAATGCGGGTGAAACCGCAGGGGACAGCTAGTTATCGATAAAAAACAACACTTTGGTGGAGTCACATAAATCTTCGAACACACGTGATTCGAGACACAATAGAAAGACAATAGCAGCGCGACAGCCGGCTGTCACTTGGTCGTCGAAGGGTTAAGTCTGTCTTTTATTATATTTTCATTATATTTTCTTTTATTATAGTTGTTATAGCGGCAACAGAATTATATATCGTCTGTGAAAATTGATAGACCCGTTGGTCTAGTAGTTAGTGAACCTGACTGCGAAGCTGGAGGTCGTGGGCTCGATTCCCACCCAGGACAAACGAGATGTGATGAGATGAGCATGATTGTTTGTCTAGTCTAGCTATCACGGTTCATGTTCAGCCCTGGTCAAACGGACAGGGAAATAAACAGACAGACAGACAGCGAAGTCTTTTTGGAGACGAAACCCTAAAAAACATTTTTTTGTATTTCTTTAAACTTGTAATTAAGTACTGGTTCGATGTGGCCATTCCTAAAAGTCAGCCGTTATATTTTTTCCACCGAATTTCGGTTGAAAGGTCACAGCGGCCAATTTTAAAGGAGACTGGGCCATTCAGAGGCGTTTGTAGAGGTCAAAATTGGCCCAACAGAGTATTATTGTTTACAAATCTAACTAATATTATAAATGTAAAGGTTTGTATGTGTGTGTAGATCTTTGTAACTCCCTCTCTTGGCCCCAGTTGTCATTCATAGATCTTGCTTGAGCTTCAAGTGATTTCCAAGGCCCGGGCTTGTCACACTTCAAGCTATTAAACGTGGGGCTGCTACTGAACAAGATGCTGATTTTCTAGTTCTCAAAATTAACTAAATCTTAGTTAAATGCATCTTTCTCTTTCCATTTCTTAAAGAAAAGGACAGAAGATACATTTTAGTTTAATCCTGTCAAATTAGACAGCGCCTCAGGAAATTTGACGTATATTTAGACGCCATGTTTTTAAATCGCGTCTAAATTATATATGGATTGTCTAAATTTGACAGGACTTAACAAATATTTTATCTCCTGTCCTTTTCTTAATTAATTGGTACGTTAGTTTGTGAATAAGAGAATCGGCACCATTGACAAATATTTATTTTACTAGTCGTCGTAAGTCTCATAATTTGAACAAAAGCCTTAACAGGTTTTAATTTATTTCCAGTTTTATCAGGACTAGAGCCAGGAAACTGTCAGCAACACACAGAACACAAAGAGAATACTTGAAGACAGCTTAAATGTTATTGGCAAGCTACCAAAAACGCTAAAATGACAAATAGAGTACCTAAGTAGGGTACGTTAATATTCGAATGTAGCAGTATTTTTCTGAAATAGTTTTATGTTGAATTCACAGTGTAAATAGTGGTGATTATTGTGAAAAATTAAGCGTTGTTCAATAAAGTGATTAGTTTTCCAGTAGACTGCTTTTTTATTTTTTATTGTGCTTATACGATGTCAAGTCTCTTTCTTAGATTCTTGGTGGAGAAGGTAGGTATAGTCTTTTTTTAGGCAATACAATAAAAAGAATTTGCAAGCTTCACCGAAAACTCCTAAGACAGCTGTAGTAGCCACTAAGCGTTATAATGAAGTAGCTATGTGTAATAAAATAATGGACCTTTTGTTGAGTTTATATATCGGCTCATTAACCTCACTCGAACACGTCTTCACTCCGCGGCGGCGGGTCGCACCAGACTGCCCCAGTGCCTCCCCCACCCCGCACCCTGCGTGAGAGTGTAGGCACGAGACGACAGTTGTTTGACAGTGTGTGTAGTTGTATGGTTGTGTGTGTGTCTGTTTGTATGTTCGTTATGATCGTGTATGCTACAACAGCTATTGGACCATGGAAGATCACGAAAAGCAATCTCCATGTTTCTAACCTTTAAATGACCAAGCGATAGCCGGCTGTCGCGCTGTATTTGTCTTTCTATTGTGTCTCGAATTACGTGTGTTCGAAGGATCAAGACAAGATAAGTCGGCGTATGTGTGCTCAGGACGACCTCCCGCCAGATGGACGGATAGGGGAATCGTTGGATGGAGAACCGCATGCGCTGAAAAAAGTTGGGTGAGGCCTACGCCCAGCTGGTGGACGCTTATGTGCTGATGATGATGATAAGTCGACGTGTGCATTCTTTCCATCCTTAAGTTAATTACTAAACGAAGTCTTTGACATTTTAGCAAGCTCCACGGTCGTAGTTTTTCAGAGAACAATGGAACGGAATATTCTGAGTCCTACTTCAGGAACAGTGTTAGGAACTACCATCCGTTCCATAACAAAATGCTGTTGTCACACGAACAGCTGCCACACTGAAGTGGAACTGGGATGGAGACATCTGCCGTATTTTGGACCAATGAGTTCTTTCAAATGTAAGCGTCTTCGCGACAGGCACAGGCGGAGATGGCGGAGGAGGTACCCTTTACCCAGCAGTGAGAATATTTTGGGTTGTAATAATATTAAGCTCTGTATACGGAGATTAGGTGTGTGTGTAAGGTTGCTTTTTAGCATTTTAATTGGGTACTTGGATAACACATTAACTTTAATGTTACGTTTAACGTTATGTTTTTACGTTTTACTAAAAAGGTGACTGTAAAATAAAATAACCTCGAAAACCATAATTTATTTACGTCAAAAACTCATAATTTTTATAATAAACTTTAATAAAAACCACCACAACAATAATTAACTGGCACCAATTCTTAAAAAACACATTAAAAATCAAGAAAAAACCTTTTCATGGCCATAGACATAATAATATCCTAATAGATACTACAACTACCATCGACAAAAAGAAAAAAGCGCGCGCAATCCAAAGGTTATGTAAGAATGACATCATGGCGGTCGCTGACGTCACAATGGCGGGTTGATAACCCGAGAGACAGTATGGCGAATGAAATTGATTTTTCTTTGCGCAAATCTTTATAGTGTCTGTGTTAGATATCGCTCTCGGCTTACCTGTGTCTTAAAGGTCATTTTAGAGAACAATATACTATAATAGGATATTAAGTTAGTTCATAGCACAATATCGCTCACCATACATTTGTTTCTCATTACGATGTTTGATAGAGAGATATTCCATGGCCTGAGAAAGGATATAGGATAGTTTTAATCCCTAAAATCCCACGGGAACGCAAACTACGCGGGTAGAACCGCAGGGGTTGTTTTGGTTATCCCATTTATTGAGGACGGCTACTAACTTTTGCCCACGGCTTCGATCGCGTTAGAAAGAGACAAAAAGTAGCCTAGCTTCACTCTTTATCCTTTCAACTATCTCCACTTAACAAATCACGTCAATCCGCCGTGAAAGACAGACACATATACATTTATAATATTAGTTAGTACCTATGGATAGTATAGTATAACTATAACATCACGCTACACCCTACGGGAGAGGAGTAGTAACTAAAGATACGGCTGAAACCGCGAGGTAGAGGCTTGTAGATAATAAAATCGAAACGAAATAATCTCACTAAAAGACTAAAACAACTACATGCTAAAAGCAATACCAATTAATATTTAATCCGGTAATAACACCACTTTTATTGAGGCTTGACATTCACAAATATTGATAAATCAATACGTTAAAATATGGAAAATTTCGGTAGCCATCTTGTTACGGTTAGTTAAAAATTTTAACATGGACACGCAACAGCTGTTTTTATTATTAATAGTTGTAAAGAATCGCAATCGTGTCAAAAAATATGGTATGTAGTTTTTTTTTTCGTAAATAGGTTTTATGCGCATGCCACAGCATGTTAAACAAAATGGCGACCTTGTTTTTTCTATTTGTTAAATCGCAATAAAACACAGTTTTCATCAAAACATTTTGAAGGTTTGCCATAACACATAACTTTGATTTTATTCGAGTTCATCGCGAGGCTCTTGAATAACACCGATCTTAAAGTACCATTTCTGCATTTCTTGAGCTTATGCCACTAAAACCCATTGTTCTAAAACTCTACAGACTAACATAATATTTATAATTCCACTTTAAACCTCAAGGCGATTTAATTTGTTCACAAATATATTGTCATCATCATCTCCCTATAGCCTTTTTCCCAATCGTGTTGGGGTCGGCTGCCAGGCTAACCGGATTCAGCTGGATACCGGTGTTTTACGTGGAGCGACTGCCTACCTGACCTCCACAACCCAGTAACTGGGCGACACGATACCTCTTGGTTAGACTGGTCATAGTTTCTAGCTAACCAGTAACGACTGTCAAAGTTCTACGAATGACAACCGGGACCAACGGCTTTACGTGCTTTCCGAGGCACGGGATGTCAGTGATGTCTAAGATAAACTTTAGAAAGTACTTATGAATTGAAAAAGTCACATTGGTACTTGCCCGGATTCACAAATATATTGTATTGGGTTTATTAATATTTGGGGTTAAGTGGTCAGCTGCATCCCCCCATCCGGTTAGGCTGGAAGCCGACCCCAACATAGTTGGGAAAAGGCTAGGGAGATGATAGGGTTTAGTGGTATAATGCATTTTTTGGCCTCCCTGGTAACCTTACAAGCCTCATTGTCAGCAGTCACCCTTGTAACCCTAAGGACTAAACATATAGAACACCAATGGTATGAACCATTGCGCCACCAAATAAACTGTATACATTTATTTTGTTAATGGTGCGATTCTGGTTGCGCATCCCGTTACCCTAACCAACAGGGTTTTACGCTAACCATGCGAATAAAACCCCAATTCATTCCGAAAACTAAACAATACCACACACAGACCTACAATCATAGAAACTAATTAACTCAAATAAACTGCGATGCCCAGCCCAATATGAATGACACCCCTGTGGCCCGACCTTGGACAATGTCTGCCTTTCTAATTAATTTAATATAATATTACATGACATACACGTGCTGGCGCGTTAAATATGTTTGACAGTATTGTATGGCTTTGATTTTAGGGTTCTGTGGGTGAGGTAACTGGTAGGCTGTCTGTAATCTTGAACCGTAATCGTTAGAATTAAAAATTGACACAGAATGTGCATGCGTTTTTTGCAGCTATAACAATCCTAATAATACTAAATAATACTAGCCTATAACTGTCCCACTGCAGGGCAAAGGCCTCTTCTCATACAGAGAAGGCACGAGCATTGATCACCACGCTTGCTCAAGGCGGGTTGGCGATTTCGAACTTGTATTAACTACAAGTCCAGGTTTCCTCACGGTGTTTTCCTTCACCGATGTCTGTGATGTCTAAGATAACCTTTAGAAAGTACATATGAATTGAAAAACTCACATTGGTACTTGCCCGGATTCGAACCCGCAACCTCTTGCGTAAGAGGCGGGCGCCTTAACCACTAGGCCATTACGACACTTCTACTAATAACAATCCTACTAATTGAAAAAAATGTGAAAGTTTGTGAGAATGGTTTTTGTCACTCTTTCAGGCAAGACCTACTGAAAGCATTTTGATGAAACTTAAGATATGGATCATATCAGAAAAACCCGTATACGTAACAGTTCTCGAGAAAATACCGGTAAAGAGAAAATTCCGGGAAGGGAAAACCTTTAATATACCGGAACGGAACGACAACCAAAGACCTAACTTAATGCGAGTGTAACTGCGGGCACAGCTTGTAAATAATAGCATATTAGAAATTGTAATAAAATCAGCATTTACCGAATCCTAATCCTGTAAAGTAAACGCAGTTTACGGAACCACGGAACCCTTCGTTTGCGAGTGCGACACGCACTTGGCCGGTTGTTAAGGTTAGGTCACCAAACATAGTGAACACGTTTAATTTAATGTACGATTTCACCAGTGGCCATTCGGTTTAATTGCCAGTGTCAAGTCAACGACGAGGACCCTGTCTACGCACATAGGTGCAAGTAGTGGTAGGAGTAAGGTTAAGGATTTTAAGTTGTTTTAATATTTTAAAATACGAGTTTACAGTCCTATCCTTACAGAAATGCATTGTGGTAGTGTAATGTCGTTGCTTTAGTTCTTACATAAACTTTCTATGAATTTATTGATTATTCTACGGTGTTATAAAAAAAAAACATTGCCTGTTGTGTTTGTCTGCTATTTACATTTCTTTTTCTATTAATTTAATATTGAATCTTACAAACTTTATTTGTTGTCTGCCAATCTGACAAATTTTTAATAAAATTGCTCACTGAATTAGCATTAACATTTACATGCCAATTTATGGCGAAAATTGTCAGTGCCAACTTTGTATTACCGCATTTTCAGCAATTAAATCACTTTGACTTTCAAAACGCAACCAAGTAACAATAATGGCAGTTCTTTATGTAACCACCCTCATAAAAATAATTATAAGTAGGTACTAAAATAATATCCATAATTATACTACAGTTAGACCTCTGCCCACCCTCGCCACAGCTATGGCGGCTGTCACGATCAATAGATTATAAAAGAAAAGAGCAAAGATAAAAGCTCAAAAGTGGCATAGACTAGAGTGGGACACTCCAGTGTTGGGAAAAGATCTTAGCTGAGAGTGTCCCCTTCAAAATGAATTTTAAAAGATTGAAGCGATGCATGGCTTTCGTTTTTAGCATGAGTAGGTGCTAGCCGGAGTCAAAAAGTCTGTATTTGGCGATATTTATCTTAGGTAATTACTACTATTACTTTTCATTTTTAAATACCTATCCAACAATAACAATATGATTGTTTATATTCAAAATGTCGATATTAGGTATGAAATATGTAAACTAGACATGAATGACCAAATGTCAATCAAATCAAATGTTAATCAAATTGAGAACTCGAATAAGGAAGTCGATGAAATTTATGGAAGTCAGCCCGAAATTTCTTCACCGCCTTTGTTTTTTCGTGTATAATAGCATTTATATTTTACACCAAAACATTAATGGACTTTTAAATAAACAGGACATTTTTTTGGTTTCATTGTACGACTTAACTTGTGAGGGAAAAGATGCTGCCGTGTTGTGCTTTTCTGAACATAATATGATAAATTCAGATCTTAATCTACTCCATAATGTCCAATTATACTTTGGCTGCTTATTTTACCCGTAATACTAGACATGGTGGCACGTGCATTCTAATAAGAAATGGAATAAAATTTAGGACTATTCCTGAAATTGCCAGAAACAGCATATCAAATATAGTGGAATGCTGTGCTGTTGAACTCATTGATCATAAAATAGTCATTATATGCGTGTATAGAAGCCCGAATAGTACAGAGGTTAAAAGCAAATTTGAAATATTTTTTAACTATTTAAATAATTTACTTCAACTTTATTCATTTAGGACAAATAAAAAATTGATTATATGCGGAGATTTTAATATAGACCTTACGAAAAAAACTAAATATTCCGAACAATTTATACAACTGCTAACGGGATTTAATCTTAGATGTCAATTCAAAGAACCCACTCGCTTAAGTAGCGGTACGTGCATAGACAATATTGCACATAACGTAAGAGGATGTCACGGTGAAATATTAGAATTCGCCGTATCAGATCATACAGCACAAATGTTAAAATGCCCCGTTAAAAAAACATGCACATTTGACTATTGGTTCTGCTTAAGACGAGATTATTCGGAAGAAAATGTAACAAAATTTGTTGGCTGTCTTAAAAGTCTTAGTTTCTCTGAAGTGTACGAAGAAGGCGATCCAAAGATTGCCTTTGGTACGTTTTATACATTATTCAAATTATTTTATGACTTATGCTTCCCAGTAGTGAAAATAAAAGTTTCTATCAAGCGACGACCCAAGTGGATAAGTCGTGGCATAAGGTTGTGCAGCAAAAGAAAACGTGATCTTTTGTGGAAATATAGGTTAGCACCATCTAGACAGAATAAAGAAAACTTCAAAAGGTTTTCTGATCGATTTAAAATGGTTACTCGGCTTACCCAAAAATCACTTAACAACCATTTTATATCCCAGGCAAGAAATAAATCCAAAGCTACCTGGAAAGTAATAAACAAAGGTCAAGTCAAGATACCAAATGAAAAACTAAAGCAACTTAAGGTGGGCAATAGGATAATAACAGATCCTACCCAAATTTCTAAAGCTTTTAACGATTTTTTCATTGATCAGGTTCAGTATGATGGTGCAATAAATCATGATCTAATTTCACCCATACCTAGCAGATGTTCCTCTATGTTTATGGCCCCAGTAACCTCCCAGCAAATCCATAATATGATATTAAATTTAAAAAATACTACCAGTACTGGGTACGACGATATTTGCACAAAAGTATTAAAAAAAAAAAAAAATATATTTCTTCCCATATCGCACCTATCGTGAGCCATTTAATAAATATGTGTATTACAAGTGGTATATTTCCTGATGAACTAAAGACAACTGTCATCAAACCACTTTTTAAAAAAGGCGATATTGATAACATGTCTTGCTATAGACCAATAGCATTGGTGCCAGTAATCTCTAAAATTTTTGAGAAAGTTTTGTACAATGGTCTTAATGAATACTTTGAGAAGAATGAGATTTTTACAGAAAACCAAAAAGGGTTTAGAAAAAACAAGACCATTAACATGGCCATCTATGATTTACTCGAAATAATTACATCAAGGGTTGACAAAAGACTTCCAACACTAGCTTTATTCATGGACATGACAAAGGCTTTCGATCACGTGGATCATAACATTTTGCTACGAAAGTTATACTCTTGCGGCATAAGGGGTAACATTTATAACTTAATTGAATCTTACCTTCAGAACAGACGACAGTATACAGTTATTAATAGAATATGCACTAAAACGAAAATTGACATGAAATATGAATCTGACATTAGAATATTAACATGTGGAGTCCCCCAAGGGAGTGTTCTTGGGCCTCTGCTGTTTCTCATATACATAAACGATTTGCCGACAGCTACGCTCTACCCCATGACAATGTTTGCGGATGACAGTACAATTATTTTTAACAGTGATAATGTAAATACGCTTGAATTTGACATTAATAACAATATACAATCAGTAATCAACTGGCTAAAGTGTAATAATTTGCAAATTAATTTAAATAAAACCTTAATAATGAAATTTAGACAAAGGACAAATGACAAATTAAATTTAAATATCAATTATAATAATGTACCTATCAAGGAAACAAAATCAACAAAATTTCTTGGGATACATATAGAAAATACATTGTCTTGGAGTATACAGATTGAAAATGTATGTAATAAGCTGAACCAATATTCATATGTTTTGAAAAAGTTACGAAATACTGTTAATAAATCGACACTACTTACTGCATATCACGGTCTAGTCGCATCATGCTTAAGATACGGAATCATGTTTTGGGGTAACGCGACTGGAAAAGAAACTGCATTTATTGCACAGAAACGGTGTGTTCGTGCTATATGCAATCTTCAAAAAACTGACAGTTGTGCTCCTTATTTTAAAGACTTAAAGATATTGACCCTACCATGTATGTATATTTATGAATGTAGTCTTTTCGTTCGAAGCAACCTGTCAAAATATTCCCGGGTCAGCAGCCTGCGTAGAGCTGATAAGTTAAACTTGATTCCAAGTAAAACTGCACTGTTTCAGAAAAGCATATTCACTATGGGTCCTAAATTATATAACAAACTTCCGAAATGTATAAAGGCAGCAGCGACATCATATCTATTTAAAAAAATGCTATTTAAGTTCCTAATAGATAAGGCATATTATTCCACTGAGGAATTTTTGAATGATAAGATGTTGTGATATAGATTGACGAATTTTTATATCTGACATTGCCATAAAGTTCTCTAATTGTTTTATTTTTTATTTTATGACATTGTAACTAGATTGTAATTATTATGAATAATAATGTGTTTTAAATTTTTAAAATTGACAAATCTACAATGTTTTATTTGTATTTAATTTGTTCTTGACATTCTTATTGACTACTGATTTTATTATATATTATTTGAATACAATTAATTACCTAAATATTTGTACACCATTAAATGGTAGGCATAGTGATCTAAGGCATTGACTGTAACATCTATTATAAACCTATGTTCACAAATAAATATATTGAATTGAATTGAATTGAAAATGAACAATATATCACACGTCAGGGTTGAAATTAAAAAAAATCACTTCCCTCTTTACATATAGGGGGCCTACCCTAATAAAACATTTTTTTCCAATTTTTATTTTACCACTTTGTCGGCGTGGTTGATATACATATTGGTACCAAATTTCAGCTTTCTAGTGCTAGCGGTCACAGAGATTAAGCGAGGACGGACGGACAGACAGACAGACATGGCGAAACTATAAGGGTTCCTAGTTGACTACGGAACCCTAAAAAGGACCGAAGGTAGTCCTTTCAAATTAACCAGCGCCTGTAAATAACTAAAAAATTTTTAGTAGCCATGTTTTTAATTGGGCCTAAATTATCTATGGAATGTCTTAATTCGACAGAACTAGGCTAATATTTTTTCTTCGGTCCTTTTCTTAATAAAATGGAAAGATGCACAGAACTGAACTTAAATTTACTTTAGTTTGTGAACTAAACTAAATTTAAAATTACATCATGATATTATTACATTCAAAGTTACTTAAACCTCTAGCAGCCGTGTGTAAGTTTTGTAATCTTTTATAATCTAATCCTAAAAAACTAAGCTACTTCTACCAGTAAAATACTTGGTGGCTTGTACAGTAAATGACGTAATATTATCGAGCACTCAATCAACCCCCTCCTGGTTACCGCTCCCCCCATGGTAACGATCACACAAACATTTAAATTGGTAACACGGAATACGTAATTTAATCAAAAATGTAGACGACTGATAATTGTCAACGTGATTCTTTATTTCGCCAAAGTTCCGGTTTGGTCAGTTTCGACCAAAAATTTCTTTTCAGCTGCAGTTTTGGTTTCAGTCGGTTTCGGCAAAAAAATTTAGATTTAACTTCAGTTTCGATTTCAGCCGCTTTCGGACAAAAAAAAACCGGTTTTGGGTAGAAAATTACCGAAACGTTCTTTCACGCCGAAACTGACTTCGAGAAATAAGTGCGCGCGTCATTCAGGCTTCCAGTCGATTTGGTGGTCTCATTGAGATATTAAAGAATGTTCCTCCCGCGAATACTTGGATCGTTGGAATGTCCCATTTACGGAAAATGCCCATTATTATATATTAAAGAGTTTTTTAACTAATTTATATCTCAAAGGAAGAGAGAAGGGTCCTGCCTGGTGCTACCATCAAATTTCCGGAGGCTGCTACTTAAACATTTACGGACTAAATGCTTTTAGGGCTACCATAGGTGCATGCACCACCATTAGTGAGACATTTGAATGTTAAACTGTTACCAGATTATCTATTGTATATCATATATTTCACCTTATGTGCGCAGGACTTTGTATTAAAATATCACTTATCATAACAGGCGGTAGCCTACACGTATTTTCCTCTTAACTGAATAAATATAGTAATAACAATTAAGGAAGCTATTATCTCGTCACACTCGTTGTACTAACCATGACCCTTTAGTAAATATATAAATACATATTTACATTATAATAGAATCGTAATGTAACAAAGTATTGTAAAGTCAGTTAGGTACAGGCATTGTCACTAGTGATTTAAATAGATATACTTACGCCTTATCTAAGTTATGATACGTACCCAACCTACAGGTTTTTCATGAATATTACCAAGAGGTCGGGTCAACACAGGCTATATATTATTTATTACGCTTAGGGCATCGAGAACCGGCACTATTTTAGGAACCGGTTCTTTCGGTTCTAAATTCTAATCGGAACCGGGTACCCGGTTCTTTCGGTTCTTTCGGGTTTTTTTCATAAATTCTAGTTGAAAAGGGTCTAAATATAACACACTTTATTGGTTAAGCATATTTATATATTTTTTTAATTATACTCAAATTACAACATCGTTTTTAACTACTTTTGCCAACAATTCAACAGTCCTCACCGAAATTCAAATAGTCGTAGGTTTTTGTCAATTGCCAGCTCACTATGGGATAGTATGCGTCATTACCGCGAATACAACTTTTATTACCTAACTATCCGAGACTGAGCTGCAAACCGCAAAACAACTGTCAAAAATTTGAATTTCGAGGGGTATCCTGGAGCATTTCCCTGAATGTCCCTTAAAAACATCGTTAGTTTCTTAAAGATTCATCATTAACAATAAATTTTAACTTATTTATTAACTTACCTACTTATTATTATTTATTAATTTAACAGTGAAATAACAGTATATATTCTGTTTGAATAATAAAGGAGATCACCCAGTCTCCATACATTTTTGGGCTAATTTTGAAAATCTAAACTTAATATTTGCTTAGAAGATAACAAAATATACCCTTTTTATTACTACACCGAAGTTTTAAGTCAAGTCTGTGAGATAATATTTAAACTCAAAATATGTAATTCGTTAGAGAAATAAAACCTAGTTATTGTTATATTTCTCGTATTAATGTGCGAGTAAGATTATAAAAAAGGATAATGAATAAGAAATCCTCAAATGACTTGGGGCGGGACAGACTTACTGACTAAAACCCACACATGCTTCTTCAGTTGCCTTTTATGTTCCGGGGTCACGGTAACTCTATCGAACAATCCCCAGCAAGCATTGGCCCTACAGGGCCAACGTATTTAGGTATTCTGAGTCGCTGTTTTAGACACGCAGCTGACTTTCATGCATATGCCCCAAATAAAAAAGACTAATGAAAAGTACATGACTTGTCTGACTACGGTACACGCAGACAAGTCACGCCTCGTTACCATGTGCGACTGGGTGGTGGAAGTCAACACAAACAGACGATTAACAACGGATTTTCAACTATTTAAGAATCGAAAAAATTAATCAGATATATATGTGGAATTAATAATCTGAGAATTGAACACAGACACCTATATATACAATTATAATAGTCTGGACATCCCGTACCCTATATTAACGGAAGAAGACGTTATTTCGTTAATTTTTTTTTCCGAGATATCTACAATGCACGAGAAATCAAAAATATGCAACTGACTACCATTACAGCACTTATAAATAACATTTTTGACAAGCAAAAAACTTTGCATTTACACTGAGTGGAACTTAGAGATTAAATGTTCAATACTAAATATAATCTCAGAAAATTGATTTAAAACTTTGGTATAGTAATGAAAAATGTTTATAATGTTGAATTCTATTAAAATAATGTGTTTTATTTGTTGGCCGGCAAATTAACAATTAGCCCAATTTGGGTTATGTCCTTTGGATAATAACTTAATATTTAGCATAAAAGGTATTATAGAGATAATATTATTTCTAAATTTATTTTAAGAGAGAACCGAAAGAACTTAGAAACCGGTTCTGCGTTTTACAGAACCGGTTCCCGGTTCTTCTGGAACCGGGAAAAACCGGTTCTTATGCCCTAATTACGCTATCACCTTTGTGGGATGAACAAAACAGTGATACAGGTATAGTGTTTTTTGCTGGTTTATAGCGTACACGCCACGCATTCGACATCGTGGGCAGCAGTTTAGCTAATTATTAATACAGGCGAAACGACATAACTAGAGGGTGGCCACCCGTGCTATCTTTATTACTTTACTTTACTAATATTATAAAGAGGTAAAATTTGTAAGTTTGTATGTAGGGGGTAAACTCTGGAATAACTGGTCCCATTTAAAAAAATCTTTCAGTGTTAGATAGCTCATTTATCGAGTAATGCTATAGGTTATATACTTTTTTTGGGAGCGGGAAATCGTCAAATGACTTTTCCCGTCCTTCGTGTCAGACTTTTACTGACTAAAGCCCACTCATATTCCGTCGGTTGCCCTTTATTTATTTATTTATTTTATTAGGGACAAAAAACAGTTACATGCTAAGTATACAATCAATTTTTATCGTAAAATTACAAACATGCAACCCACTACATTATCCACATATTAAAAATACCCATACCATATGTTCCGGGGTCACGGTAACTATTATAAACATTCCGCAACCCCGGCAGGACATCCCGTGCCTCGGAAAGCACAAGCCGTTGGTCCCGGTTGTCATTCATAAATCTTTGGCAATCGTTATGAGTAGCCAGAAGTCGAATAGCTTGACAATCAGTTTAACCAAGCAGTATCGTGTCGCCCAGTAACTGGGTTGTGGTCTGATAGGTCTGATAGGCAGTCTGATAGGTCTGATAGGCAGTCGCTCCATATAAAACATTGGTATTCAAGATCCCGCTAGACTGGAAACCGACTCTAACCACAGATTAATAAATAGTTACTGCTCTAACAAATTTCGGAAAAGGCTAAGGACGACGTAGACTATTCCAGGTAAAAAAAAGTACTACACTTATAATAGGTACTTCCTTTATTATTTTAATAATAATACATAATAATGTACAATAACATTTATTTTGTTAATATTGTCCTTCACACAAGGTACACAAATGTTATCTAGATTTACCGCATTTTCCCTGTTCGAGCGGTTAGTAAAGGATATTTTATAACTTGTTTTATAAATGTTTAGCTTACTGCCCACTTGGTCTCGTGGTCGCAACCATGGCTTTTTATTTACATTTATTTTTATTTTGTTCTTTACTTCTTTTCAGGGATGTTATGGAGCTCCGTAACCGAATCCAAGATCAAAATTTCGGATAGTTTCGGATAGGGACAAAGTCTAAATTATGCTATGATACAATTTTATTTTTAGAAACTAGTCTTGCGCGTCCTGCATTGTTTATTATTCAATGTTACATCCCTGACTGAAACTATCCGGAACTAACGGATAATTTGAAATACTTAATTTTTATTTATTGCTGTTATAAAAATAAGAACAACTGGTAATAAAAATGACGACTACGTTCAGTAGGTTGTTAAATTAATGTTATAAAAATATTGTCTTTAGTTTTTTGTTTCGATTAGTATAATCGTGAGTTCAAGTAACTAACTAATTACTTATAATATTTTGGCGGGCTTGTTGGTCTAGTGGTTAGTGAACGTGACTGCTAAGCCGCAGGTCGTGGGTTCGATTCCCACCCAGGACAAACTTTGTGTGATGAGCACGAATGTTTGTTCTGTGTCTGGGTGTGATTTATCTATATTATGTATGTATTTAAAAATATATATAAGTATGTTTATCAGTTGTCTGGTTACCATAGTACAAGCTCTGCTTAGTTTGGGATCAGATGACCGTGTGTGAGTTGTCCGAGGATATTTATATTTATATTTAAGTTCAGACTTGTCACACCCCATATTATTTTCTAATGGCGGCTCCACATTAGTGCCGTGAATTCACGCGTGAATTCACGACATGAATCCACGGCACAAGTCGTGTCCTCTCCACATTCTCGGGATGCTCTCAATCGTTCGTGAAACTCGCCGCGAAATGGACGTAGAAGCTGCTGCTGCAATAACTTTGTTTGCTGTGGCAACATACGTGAATGTGGATGTGTACCCGTGAACGCCGCGCGAAGGAAGCGCGAACCCTTTGTCGCGGGACAAAATGCCGACTCCAATCGGGAAACAGGCGTGAACGTCACACAAAACCGTCCACATTCACGTTCACTCCTGTTTACGGAGTTTCACGGCACTAATGTGGAGCCGCCATTACTATTTACATTTATTCAAATCTGGTCCCCAGAAAAGAATTAGAGCGCGAAAATGGGGACATATTCGAGACAATGGAACGTGACTACATCTTGTCCCATTTGATGAGGGTTGGTCCCATAGTCCCTGGGATATCACGCCTTTTATTAACGGACCTGGAATGGTTTTAGTGGTGTTAATGTAGTCGGCGGTACTCTATCACCTACCGGTATCTACCGGTTCGTCACATGATCTAATTCTTTTCGCAAGAAAGGAAGTATTAGAAGAAAAAATATTTAATATTGAATGTTTTGCCTCTGGATTCCGTTCTTTTTCTAGTCCCCAAGTTTAATTTAGACCGCTCTGCCGTCCTAAACATCAACACCAATTAGCTAACTTCATTTGTCTTTTGTCGTCAAAGCAAACTTCAGCTGTCGACAGAGCCAACTTCAGCTGTCGACAGAGCCAACTTTAGCTGTCGACAGAGCCGACTTCTGCTGTCGACACACCCAACTTAAGCTGTCGACAGAGCCAACTTCAGCTGTCGACAGAGCCAACTTCAGCTGTCGACAGAGCCGACTTCAGCTGTCGACAGAGCCAACTTCAGCTGTCGACAGAGCCAACTCAGCTGTCGACAGAGCCAACTTCAGTTGTCGACAGAGTGAAAGAGCCAACTCAGCTGTCGACAGAGCCAACTTTAGTTACTAGCTCGTCTGTACGAGGCCTAAGGTTTTAAACATGTTTTTGTTACTGTATTTGCGATCTTGGAACTTCGGGGGCGGGATTTTTTAAATTCTTAATTTGTTGTTGTTAGATTTTACCACAGAACAGATAAAGTGGATTTTACGTACAAAGCGTGCCTTTTAAAATAGGTATTACATTGGACTTGACTGATTGTGATGGTAATTTACTTAACATGTCTTTAATGAAATGAACAGAAAGTACCTACACATTTTAATTAATGTTTTCAAACTGCTATAATTTAAAAAATACATAACTAATTAAATATTGATTGTCGATTTCAGACTTAAACATAATATTTTTTTCCTGAACGTGTGTTTGTCACAAAAGCCTCTCCTAAACCGTTGGACTGATTTGGTTGAAATTTTGTGTTTTATTTAGAACCATGGATGTTTTGAGTTTTGATTGTCCGCTAATTAGTTGCAATTTATAACTAAGTAATAACAAAGCTGAGGAGTTTGTTTGGTTGAACGCGCTAATCTCAGTAACAAAACATATTATACAAGGTGTATTTTTGGTCTTGCTCAACCCGCTAGGAGATGATTCTACTCATGAAAACAAATAACTTTTATTATGGAACCAACTCTGAAACGCGAAAAAAATATCAGCTGTTTCTAAGAAAAGTTCAATGCCCTCCCGACCGTAATGTATGAGACAGGTGATATTTTGTTTAAGATTTCAGAGTTGGTTCCATAATAAAAGTTGTTTGTTTTTATGAGTAGAATCATCTCCTATCGGGTTGAGCAAGACCAAAAATACACCTAGTATAAATTTTCGGGTTAGATAGTCAATTTATCAAGGAACGTTGTAGTCTACATAACTTCCAGCTAAAAGCTACGGGAGCGAAACAGTAATAAAAACATGGATGAGACCGCGGGAGACAGTTAGTTCTATAATACAATTAAGAAAGTACACAGATAAGATTTTCTATATAGATTCTTGTCACTTGTCAGTGTGCGATAAAACGGCCCAACAACTGGGCCATCGATGAAAGGACATAAATAATTTCATCTATTTGTTAGCAGACTGCTGACAAAAGTCAATATCAAGTTTACACGCGCGCCATTTAAGTAAATAATTCACATACAATTAAAACAAAATTACAAATGATTGTCACACACGCATCTCGTGTAATATTATAATTATTTAAACGAATTGTCCAAAAGGTGACGTAATGGCCTTGGTACAAAAACAGAGGTTACGTGAACGAGCGAAAGGTTAAACAACCAGAAATTCTTGTTTTTTTTTTTATTGACCCCGGACTCTATGCATTTACTTGTCATCGTCTGTGGAGTTTATCTTATTTATCTGTGTTATGCGTTTATCTTTTTCCTGAGCTATCTTTGCGATGGAATTTATTATTAAGTATTTTTTAGGTGTCTATTGAGTTAGAGCATTTGCTACACAATTAAATCGTTTCTACCAGAGAAAAACGGAGTTTCTAAATATTATGGGGTCTCCTAGTATCATGAAGCAGCAAACCAGTGGAGTGCGTATAGGCATGTTTTTGTTCTAAATCAAAGTCACCAGATATCGAAGGGGTGGAGCTAAGCTTCGCCCGCTGTGATTGGTCGATGAACTGATTTTTTAGGGATTGCAAAAGGGTGATTAAAAAAATATCGATATCGATAATTATTCAAATTATTAGTTGTATAAGACCCGATTTTGTAATAAAACAGGGTTTTATAAAAATAAGGTTATATTAAAAAAGGTTTCGCAATCAAGCAGTAGCTTAAATCAATTAATAAAAAAATAATACACTTGATTATAAAACGGAATAGTTAAATAAAAAACGAAAAGATCTATGACCAAAAAACCTATTTTAAGGTTTTTTATTGTTTTTTCTTTTCGTTTCGTGTTATGTTTTACCGACTTCGGAAAATGGATGAATGAATAGGCTCAAAAGCTACTGGACCGATTTTAAAAATTATTTCACCATTCGAAAGCTACATTGTCAACGAGTAACATAGGCGATATAATATCACGCTATGTCCCATGGGAGCGAAGCAGTAACCAAAAACTTAATGTAACGTGGGTGAAACCGCGAGGAACAGCTAGTACATAATAAAATCATCGGCCACATAAACTTATTCAAGCTTTGCGAAAATAAATAAAGTTACCTATACTGGTTAGCGGAACGCCCTCTGTTAATTTACATACTGTTAAATCATACGAACCGATAGTATACAGGGTGGAAAGTTTTAATGGACCCTGAAAGAAAACTACCTTAAATAATCTTTGAGATAGATTATTTTACTTAAAGGAAACATTCATTTATTTTATAAAAGGACTAAATCTTTCTAAGAAACATGGTAAATTAAATTAGAGGAAAACCATGAAATTTCAACATTTCAAATCAAAGGACGACTTTAACTTTCGAAATTTTCGTTCAATTAAAATAAATTTCTTAAGATTTATGGTTTTCCTTTTATTTAAATAACCATGTTTGTTAGAGAGATTAAGTCCTTATGAAATGCCCTAACGTTTGACACCATTAAAATAGAAAGTGTAACTTTTTTGGAGTTTAACCGGTTCGATTCCCGGGAGTGGGAATGGGATTTTCGAAAATCTTTGAATGCAGTTTTATTTGTTGTAAAAAATAAAGGAATGTTTCCTTTAAGTAAAATAATCTATCTTAATGATTTAAGGTAGTTTTCTTCCAGGGCTCATTGAAACCTTTCACCCTGTATATAAAACAAATCTTACCAAAACAGGCAAAAATAGGGTCGGCGCTGCCGAACTAAACAAACGGCGTCGGTCCTTTAAAACTTCAAAGCAATCGGCTGTAAAATGCCTTGAACAAATGACGCTATATATAATATTTTGGAAGCCAGTTTTCCCTGTTAGTGGCATTAACCCATTTTTCTTTAACTTCCGGTATATTTGGAAATCTAAAATGAAAACATTAAAACGAAACATTATTTTTATTTTACCATTAAAAATTATCGATAAAATAATTTATCTACTGTGTTTTGTGAAGTCACAGGACACAGTACGAAGTACTTACGAATAGAAAGGGATAGACTTATCTAATATTCTAGTGAAAGTAAAGGACTTTTTCAAAAGACAACAACGCGATATGACTTTTTTCGAAACCAACCAGTTTAGCTTGAGCTCTCTAATTACCAAAAATGTAGATAAATATAATCATATTTTACTTACCGATGAAAACTTATGCCATCTTTTTTATAACTAGATGTTTTAGAACATTTTCCGCACCATTTTATTGCACATGTACTCATTTTTGCTTCGGTTTTATACGATAAATGTATTTTTAGGTACCGAAATTAGGAAGTGTGCACGGATCCAACAACTGGTCAGTACTAAAAATTGCACTCATACCTGCGTCTCTTATAAGTGATATTCCATTTAAGTGTCGTGAGCCCGAATCACCCGTATGAGCGGTCAAGTGGTTGTATAGTCTTTGCCTAGTAGGTAATCCAATTACCTCATTTAGTTAGATTACCTGAATAATTTGTGTCCAAGTAAAAAGTCACAGTATTTCCTTAGTTTTCACAGTATTTAAATGTGATGGTTTTTGATGAATAAAGAATTTACCTATTTATTTTCCAGGTAAGGGAAATCAATTAAACAATTAAATAAAGCCCGTAATTTCGAAGTTGAACGTACGAAATCCCAGTGTTTCCAATGCAATAATAAATCGCATCCATCTTGTAACCCGCAATATTTTTCAAGAATACGCGGGAAATAAATATTGATCAAAAATTGCCATGTACCTCGTAATTAACGCCCAATAAAAGCCAAGTTTATTACTTCACAAACTACTACAAAACGAATTTTAATTGTAATTTTTTTTTTTGGTGAGTGCGAAATCATCCAATGACTGCTCCCGTCCTGGGTGTGGCGGGAGGGCGTGTCAGACTTTTACTGACTAAAACCCACTCATGTTCCTTCGATTGCCCTTTATGTTCCAGGGTCACGGTAACACTATTATAAACATTCCGCAACCCCGGCAATTAATTGTAATATTAATATTAATTAATATTGTCGGGAGAAAATATAAATTCTAATAATACTCACCTATTCAAGGCTAAATAAACTTGTTACCAATGACAACTTTGAGCTGGTATTTTATAAAAACTGCCGCAGTCTATAATCTATGGAAATAGTTGCTTTGTGCCTTTTTTGCTATGGCATACAAGTCGATCTTTTTGTTGCTAATGGCAAAAAAGAGTATAAAAAGCTGTTTTATAGGAACTGTGATTATGCCTCATACTAACTTTATGCTTACAGGGAGGCCCGTCCGTTTTCTTATAAATTTAAACATCCTATTTTATTCAACTTACATGCTGATAAAGTTATCAACAAAAGAAAGAGTGAACCTTTAGGAAAATGTTAGCGTAAAATAGGTAGGTACATTGTATTGTATCTAGATTGATTGAATAATGTAGCTAAATAATATTGAAACTGATTTAATTTAATTCCACACTCCATAGAAACCAAGTGTTTTGAAACGGGCTAATAGTTTTATTAAACAATTGATTTTAAGTTTGACTTTGACATGCATATTTAAAAAAAAAAGCAAAGCCGTCCAACTGTGCTTTTGTTATCTTAATTTTATTAACAAAATATCCAAAATGGCGTCGAAATGGGCCCCAAATGTCAAAGTGCGTAGGGGCCCTGGGTCTCTAAAGTCTGAACCTGCGGGCCTAGACAAGTGGCATTGTATAGCGAAAACGAATAGATTGTCAAATGTATGAAATTGACATAAGCTTTCGCTAAACAATTTGATATCTCCATACATTTGACAATCTATTCGTTTTCGCTATCTATTCTACAATGCCACTTGTCTAGGGGTGCTGTTTCCGTTACCCCGTTTTGTCCATAGTTGTGGTACCTTGAACTCGCCCCAAACTAAGGGCTAGACTTTTAAGGTCATAGGCCATAAACACATATAAAGTATAAGCACTTAGGTGTTACATAATTTCTTTTTTACGATAACTGTTACCAATTAGTTTCGTCGTGGTCTTACATCACGTTTTTAGCACATGATTACTATAGTAACCCTGTACTTTTTATACACTTAGTAGTAGTATTTTTTGTTTAACGCATATAGTAGGTACCTAGTTTTATAAAAACTCAGCCGGCTTTAAAGTCTCATCGTTTCCGTAGCTTTTTCGACTATGTTGGGGTCGGTTTCCAGTCTAAACGGATCAATATCAGTGTTTTGCGTGGAGCGTCTGCCTATCAGACTTTCAAAATCTAATTATGAGGTAATAAGATATATGCTTTGGTCAACTCATCTTATTTTCCAAATTCCAACTCTATTGACTGATTATTGATTTCCAATCAACAAATCTGGGGGCACGATAGTGCCGCCAAGACGAGCTAAGCGAATCACTATGGCACTTTTTCATTTTTTCGAAATGAATGTAAGGTGTGTAGTTAGAATAGTTTGTTAACTTAGGGCATAAAAAGTAAGAAGCTTGGCTCGGCTTGAGATCTGATGACTTTTTCACAGTGCGACCCATACATTATGGTCTCATCGTCGCACACATTTTTTAAGAGAAAAATTTTTTCAAATCTTTCCATGCGTTTTCGAGTAATCAGGGAACGAAGTTTCTGAACTCGTTTAAAACATTTTGTTGTATACAACGTAAATAAAACTGATTTCAAAGGCAAAAATTAAGTGGATATTTTAGATTACTTGTGTGTAAATATTAGTTATTGTGCTGTCGGCTAGCCAATTCAGTGTGCTTAGTAAACTTGGCACCTCGTCTTACTACAAACTAACCTCAACAGGTTCTGAAGTATAGCGTCTGCCACATTCGGTTGAAGGCCGCTAGCTATCAACAAATTAACGTTGAGTTTGAACTGTGTATTTTGTTAGTGTTCATAATCATAATCATAATCATTTATTCACTAGAAATGTGGTAATACAGTGGTGGTAAAGTAAATAATTTTAGTCTCGTACTCTCGTCACATTCTACCATAACAATGGTGCGTAAATATGTCAATGTTATTGTGTTAATTGTAAAAATATAAAATAATCACGATTAGTAATTTAGTTAATTAATGTCAAAATTTATGTCATATATAATTAAAATTTTATCAAAGTCAGAAAGTAAGAGAAAAATAAAAAATTAAAACCAAGCATTGTGTTGACATGTCAGTGATATAGAAATTTCAACATTAATTAATTACATCATTTTCTTTAAATGTCATAAAATCCTTCAAAGTATAGAAACATTTTTCTGCAAGCCAAGCTGTAAGTTTTTTTCTAAATAGGATAAGTCTTAATTCTTTTAAATTATTTGGCAACTTATTATACACATCTATTGCTTTCACATAGACATTCTTCTCATAAATGTCCAAACGACACCTAGGTCGGAGAAGCTCAAATTTATTTCTATTATGTCTACCCACCTTTGCAGAATATTTACTAAAGTATTGTGGATTTAGTTTGACAAAGACACATAGTTCTCTAATGTACATGCAAACCAGTGGTAAAATATGGAACCTTGTAAATAGTGGCCTGCAACCTCAGATTAGTAAACACAAGGCAGATAGATAGCGCGGAACACCGCGAGTGAGGTCAACAAAGCAAATACAAAACCAAAAGCGAATACAATCTCGAGTCAGTACGGCACGAAGCGTCGCGCCGTAAACATGTCACAGAAAATATTCATATTTTCGAGAATGATGCCGTCTTTTGTTTTTAAACATTGCAAAAATTGTTCCCTAAATCAAAAGAGAGAAGATGGAGTACCTTTTTATAGATTAATATGGTTATTTTTGCCTTTTTGGATGTTATTTTGTTCGGAACACAAAACCTCAACAGAAATCTGTCGGTGTTGCTATTTTATTGTGAAAACATTTACCCCTAAGTTGGGAAATATGTATTGGACACAGGATTATCGATCTACAAGAATATTTAATTCGAGTGTTTTTTTCTTTTTGGTTGGTATGTTTGTATCATGTGTGTGTACTTATCTTGTATGTGTCAAAAGTCTTCGTTAATAAAAGTAGTGAATGTTTTGTCTCTAACTAAAATTAGGTACCTACACCAGTCGATTCGCCAACATAAAGTAAATATAGTAAAAAACAGTGAACAGAAAAATATGACAACTAATATTTTATATTCTGTCCTTTTCTGTGAATAAGAGAATAAATTAGCGCGTTCAAGTTTCAAACAAACAAACTTTTTTGCTTTATAAAATTGCTATACACCTAAGCACTTTATTATTTATATTTTAATTAATATAAACAGAATAAGAATGAAACATTACGGGTAATTTTTCATCATCCTGGCAACCGGAACGCACACAGAGACGACGTGTTCTTACAGCGCAGTCACGTGGCAGTCACGCACACATGTCTCGACGTTCGCCGCACTCGTAATGTTCCGCGCTGTCTATCTGCCTACTGTTTTATAATCTGAGCCTGCAACTATCTGTAGACCAGGCTCCACATATTGCTCTCACGCATTTCTTTTGTACCCGAAATACTTTTTCAATCTCAACCGAGTTACCCCACATCATAAGGCCATATGTCAGCACCGATGATACGTATCCGTGGTACGCACTGAGTGCCGCTTCCGTTGACACAGTCTGTCGTAAACGTTTAATAGCATATACGAATCTATCAAGTTTATTGCAAACATATTCTACATGCTCCTTCCAGTTGCAGTGCTTATCAAGCATCAACCCTAAGGCTAGCCGCACACACACAATAATATTGTCAATACAAGATTGTCAATAATCTAGATTCTATATAACCAATACCGCAATACAGGCCGCACACACACAATATTATTGACAATACGTACTTTATTGTCAATATTATTGTGTGTGTGCGGCTAGCCTAAAAATTTAACAGTGCTTACCTCTATTATTTTATTGTTCATGTAGTTTACATTTAAATAAATTTTTTTTCTTCTATAATTTTGTAATTGTATCATCTGTGTTTTATTTACATTAATTTTTAAATTATTATTATTTAGCCATTCAATTGTCTTATTAAGCGTCAAATTTATGTCAGTCTCATATGTGTCTTTATTTTCACACCTAATAATGAGTGTTGTGTCATCTGCGAATAAAATTGTTTTGTGTTGAGTAATATTAGGCAAAAAAAAAAAAAAAAAAAAACGTCATCAACTTAACTGACGTAAATAAATTGCTCCGTGATTTTTTATTTATTAAAAATAGTAGGAGGCCAAGTTTGCCACCAAAGACCGCCCCCACAACTTTCGGAGGGTTGATTCAACCGAGGCGTGTGGTGCCCGGCTGGCGCTGCGGCGCCGAGTGTATAATATTTGCTATTGAAAAATTTTTGTTAAAAGTGTCAACTGCCAAAATAATAGACGCTTGTCACGCCAAAGCTGTTGCCAGGCGACGCTCTGCGCGTTGCCTGGCCGACGACCTGCGCACGGACTTCAATTCCATTTTTGCCACTAAAGACCGCCCACACAACTCTCATAGAATTGATTGAACCAAGGCGTGTGGTACCCGGGTGGCGCTGCGGCGCCGAGTGTATATTTTTATTATTGAAAAATATTACTTAAAAGTGTCAACTACCAAAATAACAGACGCTTGTCACGCCTAAGCTGTTGCCAGGCGACGCTCTGCGCGTTGCCTGGCCGACGACCTGCGCACTGACTCAAATTCAGCCCGATGTCATTTTCCCAGCTGTCAATCATCTTCTTTCAGTCACTTTTTTTATTTATATATTATCTATTTTCTGTGTTTTTTTTTTGTATTACGTGTGTTTTAATAAGTAAGTCGATAACGTAAGTGTCAATTTTTTAATTTTAGTTTGTGTAAATAAATGTCCGTCGCTAATCAAAGTGATACGGAAAGTAATGATGTCCACCTTCCCACATCGCTGCAATCTCTGGTGAGCTGCCCCCATTGCTCCCCAACGAGGTATTTTAGAGGGAAACGAGGCCTTAAAATACATTGTGGTAAGGTTCACAAAAACCTAACGGGCCCTGTTTCTCTCTCGGCCTCAGCGGCTTTACAGTGTAACAGCAACAAAATTCCCTTTTGGAAAACACTATCCAAATTAAAAAATTCGACCCCTATATTGAAGCGAGTTCCTCGAGGCGCCAGGCCTACCGTGGCCAGCCACTTGGCACGATGTGTCCGCGCTGTCGTCCGAGAGAACTCGCTGGCCGCATGGGAGCAATTGCTCACTTTCGCTTATAAAGTCCTACACGTACAAAAAAATTTGGCACCAAAAAAATCTCTTACTTCTCAAATTAAAGACAATTGTAACAATTCGGTTTCATTTTTGGATTCAAAATTTCCGACGTCGAGAATTTGTCATAAAGACATATACCACCATGTAGAGGCTAAATTAAGCGATGGTGATATCAGGGGCGCCGCCAGGATTCTTTTTAGCAGCGATGTGGTTGCTCCTTTCTCTCCAGAGACTCTTGCAGCTCTGGAGAGTAAGCACCCCGTCCCAGCAGATGACCTCACTTTTCCCGACCCACCGGATTTGAACTCATCATCTGATTCTCTCATCATTACAGCCCAGCATGTGATGGCGGCCGTTGGTTCCTTCAAGAGTGGTTCCGCCGGCGGCCTCGACGGCTTGACGCCTCAACATTTAAAAGATCTAATAAGCGCAAGCGCCGGGGAAGCTGGTGAGGCCCTTTTGAGGGAGCTAACGGCTCTTATCAACCTTATGCTGTCCGGCAGTGTGGACGAAGCCATCATCGATGTCTTGTACGGGGCGAATCTCTGCGCCCTGCGCAAGAAGGATGGTGGTATTCGTCCCATTGCCGTTGGTTCCACCTTCAGGCGTACGGCAGCCAAAATTTGCTGTAGAATTTTTAGTGACAATTTATCTAAAAAATTCCAGCCCCTTCAGCTTGGTTTTGGGTCAAGAGGGGGCTGTGAGGCTGCCGTACATGCCGTTTCCACTTATCTAAATTGTGGCAAAGGTGAGGTCATTTTGAAAGTGGACATCAAGAACGCCTTCAACTCAGTTAATAGGGACGCCTTGTTGGAACAAATAAAAAAAGAAATTCCCGAAATCTATAAATTCCTTTGGCAATGTTATCGTTACCCCTCAAAATTATTATACAAAGACCACCTTTTGAAATCCGCCGTTGGGTGTCAACAAGGCGATCCTCTTGGGCCTGCCATTTTTAGTTTAGCCATTCAACCTATTATTCGACAGCTAAATTCTGAATTTAACGTTTGGTATCTGGATGACGGGACCCTCGGAGGTGATGTTAATACTGTATTATCGGATTTCGAGTTTTTAAAAACTAGTTTTTCTGCCATTGGCCTCGAACTAAATTTTTCCAAATGCGAACTGCACATTTTAGACAATACAGACAGACAGACCACAATTTCCAAATTCTCTTCAATAGCACCAAACATCAAAATTGTTGATAAAAGTTCACTTTACCTCCTAGGGTCTCCAATTCTCGAGGAATCTTTCCCAAATTTTGTCGAGGAAAAAATTCAAAAATTCAACGATATGTCGGAAAGACTCCTAAAAATTAGCACTCACTCCGCTTTAACTCTGGTTCGGTTTTGTTGTTTCGGCCCTAATTTCATTTATTTTGCTCGTTCCTCCCCGTTATGGAGACACCCTACACTTTTAGACAAAATCGACCAAATTATACGAAATTCTTTAACAGCAATTTTGAACATTGATTTGGACGATCGGGCGTGGCTACAGGCCACTCTTTCTATTTGTTTAGGTGGCCTAGGCGTCCGCAAAATTTCCAGTATTAGTCTCCCTGCATTCCTGTCTTCAGTCTTTAGCACTGAGGAGCTGACCAGGAATATACTTTCCTCTTCTTTGGTTAGCTCCGAAGTACCTTGCTTGACTGAAGCCATAAATGCTTGGAAAATGGCTTGCCCAGGCAAAGATCCTCCCGGTACCCGTTCATCACAGAGACTGTGGGACGGGCCGCTCTGTATGTTGGCACGGAATAACCTTCTTGAGACGTGTACCAACATTGCGGAGCGAGCTCGCCTACTGGCTGTTGCTGAATGGGAATCGGGACTGTGGTTGCGTGCGTTACCGTCATCCAACATAGGCACTAAGTTGGATGACAATACTTTCCGTATCGCCACAAGTTTGCGTTTAGGTACACCATGTTGTACTCCTCATCGCTGCCGATGTGGTGAAGCTGTCGACAGCCTCGGTCACCATGGCCTCTCTTGCAGCAGGAGTGCAGGTCGCATTCCACGTCATGCAAATATTAATGACATTATCCGCAGAGCTCTTGTTACCGCCGGCGTTCCAGCCATCTTAGAACCCATTGGGCTGGTACGGGACGATGGGAAGAGACCAGACGGAATGTCATTATTGCCTTGGAAGTTGGGTAGGCCTTTGGTGTGGGACGCTACGTGCGTCGACACCCTTGCGCCATCGCATCTTCCTAGTTCTGGAATGTGTGCGGGCACTGCTGCTGCCGAAGCAGAAAACCTCAAGCGGCGGAAATATAACAACCTAGTTAGTAATTATATTTTTGAGCCGTTTGGGGTTGAAACTTTGGGACCATGGGGCCCGAGTGCCCGTTCTCTTTACAAAGAGATTGCAAAACGTTTAGTCGACACTTCACATGATCAGAAGGCTGGCATCTACTTTGCCCAAAGATTAAGCATCGCAATTCAGCGTGGCAATGCTGCCAGCCTTCTGGGCACGCTGCCCGTCGACAGTGATGACGAGTTTTACGACGCCGACGGATAACCCCTTTTTATTTATATTTTAATTTTTAGTTTTTTTTTAGTTTTAGATATTAATTAGTTTTTTTTTTAGTTAGTTTTAAGTTAGCCATATTTATTTGTATATTGTACGTATAAAATTAAAATGTTAAGTCTTTAGAATAAAATATTTGTTAGGCAAATCATTAATATACATTATAAATAAAAATGGTCCCAGTACGCTTCCTTGAGGGACGCCAAATTTATTTAGTTTAAAACTCGACCTGCTTGTAATTTTGTTATTATTTACTATTTTAGTAATTTCCACACACTGATACCTCTCTGTTAAGTAACTCTTTATCCAGTCACTCGCTACCCCTCTAATTCCATATTTTTCTAATTTATGAATAAGCAATTTATGATCGACATAATCAAATGCCTTACTCATATCTAAGAATAAGGCCGTTACGGGTATCCTATCATTAAGAGATTCAGTAATTATTTTTATCAGATTAAAGCAGGCTAGTGAAGTGTTACTGTTTTTGCGAAAACCGAATTGTTCTTGTTTTAGAATGTTTTGATTTTGTACAAAGTCATGCAATCTTTTTAACATGACCTTTTCAAAAATTTTTGAGATGACTGGTATAAGGGTAACAGGACGATAGTTATTCATATCTGTTACATCTCCTTTTTTATACAAGGGCTTAACTATAGATTTTTTAAGGCATGTAGGAAAAAGGCCTTGTTGGAAAGACATGTTTATTATAAAACACAAGGGTTCACATATGAACTGTGCACAAAGTTTCAGAATCTTTGTATTAATCCCATCGATACCTACGGAGTTAGTATTATTGAGATTATTAATTAGTTTAAAGACCTCCAGTGGTGGTAGTGGTGGCAGTGGGGGTCAGTCGCCTCGAGGTAAGCCAGTACCCGCCAGGCTGGTCTAAGCTGGCGGTCACTCAGATGTACCCGACCCGCAAGGGCGGTAAATTGAACAGTATGGTGGATGCCACAACTAAGTAATTAGTGGGTCTGTCGGTCTTAAAAAAATCGAATTAGAATTATCCATGTCCATTGTTTTATTGATGTCACTACTGTTATAATTAAAATTAGTCTCATTAGTCAATTGAATATAAAAAGTATTAAATAAGTCGCATATATTATTTGTAGTTGTGTGTAATTGATTATTATATAATATTTTGTCTATTTCTGTATTAGTATGTAAGTCTCCAATATTTTGATTTATTATTTCCCAGACTGCTTTGCATTTGTTACTTTTCTTATTTATATATTTATGGTTTTCTAACCGTTTTGACTTATGTATACATTGTTTAAGTATTTTAGAATATATTTTGTAGGATCTAATATTTCTCTTTTTATCAGCTCCTACTTGTTTGCCTTTTAAATAAAGAATCCTTTTTTTTATACAACACTTTTTTAAACCTTTTGTCAGCCATGTACTTCTGTGTACTTTATTGCATTTTTTTACTTTAAATTTAGGAAAGCATAAGTCAAAAAACAATGAAAACAGATTATGAAATTCCTCAAAAGCTTCATTTAGCTTAGATTTTTCATAGACATTAGAAAAAGATAAAGATGAGATGCAATGGCAGAATTTGTCAACATTTTCTTTGTTAAAATCTCTGACCTCCTCGTACCAAGTGTGCTTCTGACGTTTAATATTAGTCTTTATTGTAAGCGTTTGGCCTGTTTCATGATCTGAGAGCCCTAAGTAATGAATATCTGCTCGAGGTTGTTTCACATTACTCGCAAACATGTCTATACACGCCTGTTTTCTGGTAGGTAACTTAATGTGTATATTTATATTAAAATTTTTTAATAGGTTTATAAGGTCTAAACAACTTTTACTTGGCTTGAGCATATCCAGATTCCAATCACCACATATTACAACTTTTTTTGTTCTATTTGCCACCTTTAAAAGTAGTTTTTCCATTTTTTCTACGAAAGTATAAGGATTACTGGTGGGGGTCCTATATACCCAAGTAACACATCAAAGCATTATAACAGCCGACTTACAGCATTTTGGTATCGTTTTCGCATTTTGATTTAGTTCCATAGTAGCATTACAAACGTTTATACGGCTACTGTAATGCTTATTTGGGCACAAATTATACGGCTTTAGATCCTAAATATGTTCACAATAGTTGTTTAATCGCATTACAGGCGCATTATATTAGCATTATTGTGGTCAAATAAAGTACCAGTTGCATTAAAGAAGCATTATTGCGGTCAAAGAAAGTACCAGTTGCATTAAAGAAACATTATTACGGTCAACAAAGTTGCCAATCGCATTACAGAAGCATTACACTAGCAATGACATTGATAGTGAAGATGCTAATTACATTACAAAAGCATTATACCAGCATTAGAATGTAGTAAAAGAATGATTGGAGCTACATAAGGGTTCACAGTTAGAACTTAAATAAACCCTACATCATTGCAAAAACGTATCTAATGCCACGGTACTAATTGTTATAATACTCTGAACGTCCCGTCGTTGCAATTTATCAACTTTGGCTCGCAATATAATATGAACGAAGACGTCCAAACTCAGTGCGTGACACCATTTTTAAAACAAAATTTATAATACTGGGTTAGGTTTTGACTCTTTTTTTATTTCATACCTTCAAATATTACTGCGCAATGTAGTTTACTGTAAATATCTATATAAGTTTCTTTGAAAATTTTCACGCGCCTTTGATATTTTGTAATTTTGATATAAAATGTTATTGTGTAAAATAACCAAAACAATTTTGTATTCTTAGTATAGAACGAATTTTACATAATTAACATAACAGTATTGGTTGGGAAGTATTGGATTAAGTTAATTATCATTATATAGGTCTATTACTTTTATAAATGGGTTAGAAGGATAATATTTTTAGGTTATAAAATATTTACAAAATGGTGGCAGCCTATAGCACCCCGGTGAGCGTTTAACAAGGCTACTTAATGCCGCCAGCAGTATAAATACTCACACATGTACAACTATTAAGGCCAGAGGCCAGAGAGAAGACTTTTGATGAACCACTGTAGTGCCATTGACTATAAAGTAGTTCTATATGAGTTCACCGATATACCAGTAGTCTTGATGTAGACTGAATTGGTGCCATTACTTGAACGGAATTTTGGGGATCTTTGAGCAAAACTATAAAACCCATTTCAGAATTTTTGTACAACTTAAATCTGTACGGATGGATATTGAAGATAATATATTTTTCAATATCTAAAGTTAGGAATAAAAACACACAAACGTAACAGAATACAGATATAATTATTCACCCCGTAGATTTGTGACAACTCTCAATAACTTAGGCCTCATCGCTTGATCGGCAATGTCATGTAGCACAAGTAAAGGAAAAACTCCGAAATCCGGTTTGTAGTTTTTGTAGCACAAGTAAAGGAAATCTCCGAAATCCGGTTTGTAGTTTTTTTTTTTTTAATATTGTTGATGAATGTAGGTGTCCATTTTACGAAACCCTTGTTGCGCGAGTCCGACTCGCACTTGACCAGCTTCATTATAAACGTATGCTAATCACACGGTTACGCAATACACACTGATGTCGACAAATGGTTTTACGAATGCAGTAAATTGAATGTATATGCAGCTTTACACATTTCAATAACTCACTTGTATTTGTTTAAAGAGCTGTTAGCAGTACAACAGCACTCAGTTGATCTTTAAAAATTCTAGCATTACATTGGTTCACGTTCATGCTGTTCAGCAGCACTAGGCTTTTACTTAGCACTTAGATGTGCTATTACACAACAAAGGGCACTAAATACCGCTCAAAGCCGTTTAACGAATTTCGGTGCATTATAATGATACAAGTTTATGCTATTAACCAGCATTAGGCATTATCTTACTACTTTAAAATGCTTTTGTAGACCCTAAGGCACGAAAAACAGCTAAAAGTTGTATAGAGGATTTTCGTGGCATTATAATGGTTCATATTTATGCTATTAAACAGCATTGAGCATTTATTTACTACTTAAAAATGCAACTGTAAATCCAAATGCACTAAAAACAGCTGAAAGCTGTACAACAGCATTGTGGTTTGCTGCACTGAAACTAAAGGCTTCACAAAAGCATTTTGATATACCATTATCCAACCGTTATACAGTATAAAGCATCTAAACGGTTTTGAAATGCCTATATAAAGCGTCAAGATGCTCGGTGAACTTATATAAAAGTATATACGGGCCTTAAGTTTTACATAAGTTTAATTTTCGTTTATTAAAATGCTTTCTGTGTTACTTGGGTACACATAGCACGATAATTTTTTGTGTTAGTAGCTCAACGCCACAGTATTCAAAATGAAAATTACACGCCAAGTCAGATGCACACGTTAACGATTTGTAGTCAAAGTCATTTTTGACCAAAATGCAAGATCCCCCTCTTTTTGAGTTGCGTGAGTACGATGTGACTAGTTTATAGCCTGGTATTTTTAATAAATGTTCTGTACCTTTTTTTATAAATGTCTCGGTAAAGCATAATATGTCGATTTCCATAGATTTTTGATAAAATTCCTGTAAAGTAAATATAATGTCCTCTGTTTTATTTATCGCCCCTGCTATATTTTGGTGAAATATAGTTATTTCTGATTTACCTTTGGTCCAGAAAAAACTTGTTTTAGTGGACTTTTCGTTATAGAAAAAACTGAGATTTATTTGTTGTCTGTATAACTGGCAAAGCATCTGTTTGATTGTTCTGAAGACAGTCAACCTCTGAAGGTGCAGCATTCAGGGCATTTATTTCTAAGACGAGATCCTGTAGATCTAAAATTACAGTAAGCCTCTATTGTTCAAAGTTCCATATCGATAGCTGTATGTGTCGTAAGTATAGGGCAGATTTAAATTCGAGTCTAAGATATACGCGTAATTATATGTTTCCGCATCCATGCAAAGTAGATTATTGAAAGTATCAATTCGGCTATTATACATTATATTACTGTTTACCATATATTTAAATGTTGGTAGACATATTATAAAGTTTGTGTATTTTAAAGCAAGTAGTTTTTCGCGTATAAGCGATACAAGTTCAATATAATTATACGTTTTTCTAAAATGTACTTCGCCAATGTAAATAATACAGTGTTGAAGTCTGTAATTGATTTATTTGCTAAAATGCTAAAAATAATAAGGTTATACAGTTTCTTAACCTTTCGACGACCAAACGGCAGCCAGCTGTCACGCTGCTATTGTCTTTCTATTGTGTCTCGAATTACGTGTGTTCGAAGGTTTAAACCATATAAATTTTTGGTATCATTAACGTGATGATTAAGGATTTAAGAAATTTCAAATCATGTTTTTAATTACTATCTTTCGCCCGAAGCTTCGCCCTCGTAGATGTCGAATTTCAATCCACTATTTTATCGCTTTAGAAGTCGAATTTCCAAAAATCCTTAGTATCCTTAGTAATTTCCCTTCTTTGAGAAGTGTTACCCAAAGAATAGACTCTCCAAGTATCATGTCTCTGGAACCAGCGTTTTGGGCTGTGCGTTGATATATCAACAATCATTTTTTTTAATTTGCTGCTGTTAAAATATGTAAGTTGAAGTATAAAGATTAAAAATTTAACTGCATATTTATACTTAATTAAATCATATTTGAAAATCTTAAGAATTGTCGTAGTACGAAGTTTTACGTTACCATTTAGAATACAGTATATTATACGATGTAGTCGTTAAACTGTATATATTTAGATCTGGAACTATTAATGAGACGTGCTACTGAATTTTTATTAACCGCTGGCTTTTGTGTACAGCGTTACAGACAATAAATAAAAGACGAAGATATTTTATTTTAAAACATGAGTAAGACGCAAGTTTATGATGTAAAGGTTCAGGGGGCGTACCACAAGCCCTTATAAACAGTATTACTTTGATATTACTTTCAGTGGGAAAGAGACGGCGCTAGACAACGTGTCTAACGCTGTCACTTGCACACTCCTGCAACAGGACTAAAACAATCTTACTTTAAACGTCATGGTAAGGGGGTAGGTTTAAAATTGTTTACATACCTACTTTGTCAAAGACATCTTCCTAGCCTTTAGCCTACTATGTTAGGATCGGCTCACAATCAAATCAAACGTACACAGTTTTACATGCAAGCAATTCCTTGTAACACGTCTACAACGAAGTTACTAGGTGACATGATACCGATACAAGGCTTTCGGGCGGTCTGAGTACCGACTGTCTACGAATCTACGAATAACAACCGTGGCGGCTTGGCAAAAGGCAAATGAACAAGAATAAATGGATTTTTGGGTTAAGCTTCTGTACCTGTATTCTTTCTTGCTTTACTATCCAGGCAATTCCTTGTAACACGTCTACAACGAAGTTACTAGGTGACATGATACCGATACAAGGCTTTCGGGCGGTCTGAGTACCGACTGTCTACGAATCTACGAATAACAACCGTGGCGGCTTGGCAAAAGGGAAATGAACAAGAATAAATGGATTTTTGGGTTTTTAAGCTTCTGTACCTGTATTCCTTATTGCTTTACTCATCCAGGGAAGGAATGGGACCGCCGCCAGCCCACCCTTGCCGTCAAGGGCCTCCGCGACGTCCCCATTAATTCGCGCCCAAACCCTTTCCCAACTAGCCACCTCGTGACCCTGAACCTACTTATAAACTCACCCCTTTTAATTATAATTTTTAATTTTTAAATAAGTTTCTCTTGGACGTCCTAAGCATCGGTGAAGAAAAACATCGTAAGGAAACTTGGACTTTTACAACGAAAGTCGTCGCATAACCGCCTTGAGCAAGCGTGGCGATCAATGCTCGTGCCTTCTCTGTATGAGAAAAGGCCTTTTCATAGGAGTGGGGCAGTAATAATTACCATAACTTTATGTACAAAATATTAAATAAACACTGTACTAATGAGTACTTATTGCCACGGCCTTTTTTTTCAGTGCACCTTAGAGTGATGCAGAGACGAAACATAGTAGCCAAATAGAAGGCAGGTACGACGTAATTATGTCCAGATTCAGGCTTTTACCAAGCCGAGGAAAGTGCCCCCCCGGGGGCCCATTTTTTCTACCCGGTAAATACCCAAATTCAGGGTTTTTACCCGATAAATACCCGATGCGTATTTACCCACCGCCCATCTCTAGCCACAGGGGGTACTCTTAGCGGGTGGAGTACACATTTCAAAAGGATTACATTTACATTCACTTAAAGCATCTACAGGACTGTCAAACAAGCGCATAGCTTGACCTGTGAATAACCAATTTAAAAAAATGCGAGTCCGAGAGTCCGACTTTTGCACTTGGCTGTTTTTTACAATAATAATATACAGAAGTTCCGATACATGTGAATGTAAGTAATTAATTAGTGGACATAAGACAAGACAAGATTCTGGGTCGCTCCAGGATATCCGAGACATCTGGTAGCCCTAATAAGCAAGAAGAAGAAGGAAGAAAGAAGAAGACTGTAAAAGATAAGAAAACTACTTTTATGACTTGTCCCTGGTATGCATAGAGAACGGTGAAAAATTCCTAAATTTTAATTTAACTTATATGGGACTCGCGTAGCACCACTCTTCTCGTCCTAATAAATGATGTAGAAATTATTGTCTAATGTGGCAATAGTTTAGAAGAACAGAAACTAGGCATATCGACGGTAAAAAGTGGAAATGTCGTACAAAAATTACACGAAATTACTTTTTTTAATTAAACAAAAAAGCCTCGTCAGTGGCCTGTCTCGTCTTTCCAAGATTACAAATAAATAAAAAAATATTTTCTTCATTTTTAATTTTTGAAATACGACATTACGCTTTTTATCATCGATATCATCTCCTTTTTTGTGGTCGCCGGAATAATTTGCGGACCGAAGTCTAGTAGTAAAGTAATTAAAGTAAGCTGGTTGTCAGTTTGATTTCTATTTGAAGTAATATTTCGAAGCTTCGAATCTTAAATTTTTAGAATTTGTAAATCGGTTCTGGGTTCTAATAAAAAAAAGGTTTAAAACATAGATAGAGACGACACAGGACATTTAAAAATACGAACGAGTATTTAATCAACGCGCTATTTAAGAAAATTTATAGAAATCAAACTGACAACCAGCTTGGTTGTCAGTTTGATTTCTATTTGAAGTAATATTTCGAAGCTTCGAATCTTAAATTTTCGTTTAGATAATCGGTTTTAAGTTCTAATGCAAAATACGAAATAAAATGCGAAATTAAAAAAATATGACTAGATAACTAAGTACTTGGTGAAATAATAAAAAAATAATGAGGAAATAAAACAATGCATAAAATAATTATGTCATTTATTTTATAAACCTATTCATTAGTAAGAAAATAGGATAACCTGAAAACATAAATGATTACTATTTTGAGAATTAAAAAACATTCTTTTGATTTAAAACATTTTTAAAAGACTAGGTATTTTGGCTACTTAAAAAAACCTGTAAGGCAACATAACGCGCTTACGTTATCGATTTAAAATAAAGGTGAGCCAACAATCGATTACAAGCCATAAAAAATATGAATAATACATTAATCTCACCTCATTTTAATTCCAAAAATTACTCCATTATCATCGCACATACATAACAGTAATGTTTTCAGTCAAGCACAAAATTAAAAAATATTTTTTAAATAAAAAAGAAACCACGACAACACGCGAACTTTGAACGCCTAGTAAATTAACTTTGTATTATTTGTCACGTTTTCGGTCAAAAAAACATCAAAATAACACTGTCATAATACACTTCCGAGATAATCGATAAGGCAGTGCGAGTGAACGTCCCTGTACGAGCAATGCCGGTGCCGCACTGACAGACTAACACACTACACTAGTCAACTTACAAAATGGCGATTCGATATTTGAGTTTGCGCAATGTATGCTTGCTTCCACTTAACTATTACATAGCAAAAACCTGTTAATCGAATTAAAAAATCCTTTAATCTTATTAACGAATGGACTAAGAATGTTTAGGCGGCTTTAGTCTGTAAATCAGCTGTAATGCTTACAGGGGTGCGTTGAAAATCAATATTTACATAGGTATTTTGTCTTTGTTGTGTTGCGGTATTTTCAGGTCGATGACCTATTAGACTACTTAGTCAACCTAGTGAAAATTATTGCGGCTTTTCTTAATCTTAGGCCCGTATTAAACTTAGGATCCTGTTCGTATTAATAAACGAGTTAAAATGAGATTGTTTAAGAGCTCAAGTTCAGGATTAGGTGTCTGTCATCAGCCGAGTGTAGACTGATTAATAAACGAAACTTGAAACTTAAGTATACAAGAATGGGTGTACTCAAGATGGCAAATCTTGGGAACTGAGGCCCGTATTAATAGACGTCACTCAATCCTGAGACGCTCTCAAGTCTCTTGCTGTCCTTCTCATTCTAAAGGGAAAAAATAAGGACAGCAATAGACTTGAGAGCGTCTCAGAATTGTGTGACATCTATTAATACGGGCCTGAGATGTGTTTATTACCTAATTAGCGACGATCTTGAGCTTCTGTCATCGCAATAATCCGGTATCACATGATATCGTATTTGAGTAACTCCTATAATCAATAAGTAATCTTGATTTAATTGTCTACAAGACAAAGGAAGATGATTAAAAATCCATTTGAATACTGGTACCGGTAAATACAAAAAAAAAGGAAAATATTCGCTGAATTTGTAAATCGGTTCTGGGTTCTAATAAAAAAAAGGTTTAAAACATAGATAGAGACGACACAGGACATTTAAAAATACGAACGAGTATTTAATCAACGCGCTATTTAATAAATGAATTGGCCGGTTATCTTATAAGAACCGGTCTGCTTAAACACAAATAACGCCGCGCAGCTGCACGATATTGGGTAGGCAGACACAATGGATGAGCAACGTGAAGCGTTACGCAAACTCTGTACCCAACCAAAGTTACCCCATAAATTACGCTTTTTATCGAGTAGCTGTTACGCTTGCTCGACGCGATGTACCTGACCTTTCTGAAGGACATTCGACAACAAGGCCATTGCTTGTCTTTTATTTTTGAATGGTATTACGTACATTTTATTTCATTTCTTTCAACCTTTCTGAGGAAGGTTCGTAATAGAGAAAGGCTTTCTCTATTACGAAATTTAAGGCCCGTATTGATAAACGTTACTCAGATCGAAACTCGTACTTGATGCTCAGCTTAACACCTTGTTCGTATTGTTATATGAGATTAATTAAGAGCTCAAGTTCCGGATTAAGTGTACGTCATCAGCTGAGTGTAGACTAAACTTGACACTTAAGTATTGTGTACTAATGTGACGTATTCGTCCACATGAAGTATAGCTGATCTTGGTAACTGAGATGCGTTTATTAATTAGCGACAATCTTGAGCTCCTGTCGTCGCAAAAATCTGGTATTAAATGATATCGCACTTGAGATAGTATTTGAGTAACGTCTATTATGCGATACGGGCCTAAGGATCTACATAAATGATTAAATATCTAGTGATAATTTTGCTCTAATGTTCATCAGAATAAGGGAATAATGAACATACAAATTAATATTTTTTTGATTAGTTAGACTTAAAAAAAACAGCATTATGTTATTACAATTTCTAACATAACGCCTTCCAATAAATAATAGCAATGATTTGTAAGAATACACTTTAGAAATAATTGCTACTTGTAGTTTTAAAAGTATTTCTATTCTATTCTATTTCTTATTATGGCAATCGGAGCCGATGTCGACTATTCTGCCAATGTCAAAAGTGATATGGAAATGCAAGAGTGGAGAGAGAAAAACAAAATTAAAGACTTTTACAATGGAAAAAACTAAACAAAAAAAAGTGTCTTATGCAGTTGGAGTTAATGTAGACCTTGCTGAGTTAGTACAGGACTGAAACAAACAAAAAATAAAAATACATAAATATTATATTATTGTTAAAACATTAAAAATATATGCCACATCCACATGAAACGAATCATAATTTTATATTATTGTGGCGGATAAAAGACATCAACGCCACAAATAGATCAGGAGAGGAGTACGTTAGAAGGGAAGGGAAGTTGATCGGGAGAGGGATCTTAAATCTGGGGAGACGACTATATAAGTTGACGGGCCTGTTGGTCTAGTGGTCAGTGACCCTGACTGCTAAGCCAGAGGTCGTGGGTTCGATTCCCACCCAGGACAAACTTTGTGTGATGAGCATGATAGTTTGTTCTGTGTCTGGGTGTTATTTATCTATAATATGTATGTATTTAAAAGTATATAAGTAGGTTTATCAGTTATCTGGTTACCATAACACAAGCTCTGCTATTAGCTTGGGATCAGATGGCCGTGTGTGAGTTGTCCCAGGATATTTATTTATAATTTATAAGTCCAGAGGAGGGATATTGTTAGGGCACTCAAAAAATATGTGTTCTAAAGTACCCTCTTCTAATCCACACTCACAGAGGGAGGAGTCACGAACACGGATTTTTTGCAGAAAAACGGGCGTGCAGCAAAAACCTATTCGAATTCTACAAATAACTGATATAACACATTTTGAGACTTTTTTGTAGGCATAAAACCAAGGTTTTGGCTTTATGGTTGGTTGAACTGCGTAGAAGAAACTGCCCTTCTTCTTACTTGAAGCATTCCATTGCTCCTGCCATGAGCACTGGAGATCCGATTTTGGTAATGTCAACAGGTCGTAACCTAGGAGAGTATTATGTGTGAGATCAGCCGTTACAGATGCACAGGCATCTTTAGCCAGACCATCAACACATTCGTTCCCCTTAATGCCACAATGACCAGGTATCCAAACTAACTGAACATCTCTCCGACTAGTAGCGCAGGAGTGTAAGCAGTTTTTAATTTTTAAAATGAGAGGACTATGCAGCTTAGTTTTAAAAGGGTTTTGAACTAGAGCTTGTAAACAACTAAGAGAGTCTGTAAAAATTACTGCTTTCTCAATATTAGTGGGGGACTCTATAAAACGGCAGGCTTCCAGTAAAGCCACACATTCACCAGTAAATACAGAAGCTTTCCTAGGACATTTGTACTGAAGGATAATTTTAGAGCTCTGATAGTAGACTGCAGCTCCAGTGTGACCAAACTCATTTAATTTAGAAGCATCAGTGAAAAATAATTGAAACCCGTTCCATCGCTCACCCACCACCGCATTGAAAACTGAGTTAGCTGAAGGGGATTTTTTGGTGATGCCAATGTCAAAAAGAATTTTTAGTGTGAAATTTAGAACTTCATAGGAAAAGTGAAAAAGAGGAAGACTAGGATATTGAGTGATTGGGCATTCAAAATTTTGAGTAAGTCGAAAAGATTTTAGTACTAGAGGAATTTCTTTATTATTCCAGTAGTTTGAATTTCTGCATAGGGCATCTAACTCATTTAATTTTGCTATAAGGGGATGAGAGGTCCTGGGGATTAGCCTGTACAGAAAACGGGAAGCCAGATACTGCCTCCTAAGGGCCAAGGGAGGTTCAGCGCACTCAACCTGCAATGCGTTAATGGGGGAGGACTTCATACAGCCACAGATGATCCGAAGACATTTGGACTGAACTCTATCCAGCCCAGCCAAAGCACCTTTGTTGCAAGGTATCAAGTGGTACGTTCCATAATCTAGAACACTGCGGATCAAAGCATTATACACTAATTTCATGGTGTAGGGGTGGGCACCCCACCACACACCTGAAAGAACTTTTAAAATGGAGAAAGTCTTTTCGCATTTTTGGACAAGGTAATTTATATGGTGCTTACCAGTTAATTTATTGTCTAAAATAACACCTAAAAATTTAACTTTACTAACAATAGGAATAATCTGATTTGATATAGTTAAGGAGATATGCGGGATCCGTTTTTTACGCGAAAAGATTACTGCCGAACTCTTAGGCGCTGATAGTGCCAGACCATGTTTTAGAAGCCATTGATTTAAAGAATCCAGAGAGAGGCACAAGGATGACGCGGCATCTGCAATGGAGGAATTAATAACATACATAGCTATGTCATCGGCGTATTGTAATATCTGACAATTGTTATTTAGGCAGGACCCAATATCAGCCGTATATAGGTTATATAGTAATGGGCTAAGCACAGAACCTTGTGGCAGACCCTTCCATGTATGTCTAGCATTGAAATCCTCTCCCTGGACTCTCAAACTCAATGAGCGTGACATTAGCAGACCACATATGCATTGAATCATCCTTGCTGGAAGACTCAGCTGTTGCAATTTTTGCCTGAGCACCGGAAGAAGAACGCTGTCATATGCCGATGAAATGTCAAGAAAGTGGCAACTACGGATTCGTTTTTGGAGAAGGCTATACGTATATCCGTGACTAAAATACCAACACTATCCATAGTGCTAAGCCCTTTCCTAAAGCCAAATTGAGAGTTCGGCAGTAAATCTCTCGATTCAACTATCCATTCGAGCCTGTTTTTGATAAGGTGTTCCAGTATTTTGGCTAGGACTGAAGATAAAGCAATTGGCCGAAGGCCGTTCGGATCATCTGCATGTTTGCCTGGTTTCAATATTGGGATAATAATTTGCAATTTCCACTGATCTGGGACCCAGCCAGAATTATAACTAAAATTTATTATATTTAATAAGTAATTTTTTGCCTTGTTACCAGAGTGAGTAATGAAGGAATATGGCACCCCATCTATACCAGGAGCAGTGTCCCGGAGGTTTTTGAGTACCACATTCATCTCATCAATAGTAAAAGGAGCATCGAATGGGTCCTGAGACACATTATGCAGAGGTATATAACGACATTCAGACAAGAAAGGAACATAAGGTGGTGCTATTTTGTCAAAGAAATGTTCAGCTGTTTCCCTCGCGATGGGTGACAAGATAGAAGGGGAACACCCACGTCTAAACCTGTTGATTTGTTTCCACACAACTGACGGTGGAGTAGAGGGGGACAGGGAGGAGCAGAACCTAACCCAACCTGCACGTTTCTTTTTACGAAGAAGACGTTTGGTCCTGGCATTAGTCTGGCAATATGCTAACAGATTCTCCATGCTCATATTTTCATTGTAGTGTTCCTCTGCTTCGTTTCTTTCCCTTATTGCTGCTGTACATTCTGGATCCCACCATGGAGGTGATGGGATTTTGTTACGGGCACTGTTTTTTAACTTGAAGCTGGTATCCGCACTAGATTTAATGGCTGCAAGAAAGCCCTCATAGCAATTTTGAGCACGGCAGTGACCAGAGGCATCTGATAAATGTGAGTTTAAATTTGGAAGAGAATCAATTTTCTCCTCCAATGATGATAGAAATTTTGTCCAATCTGGATTGGCCAGGTTATATTTCAAGAGTGGAGGAGAAGTTTTTTCTAAATAATATTTATTAAGAATGGAAATAACTATAGGGTAATGGTCGCTGCCATGCGTCAAAGATGTACACTCCCAATGAGTCGATGCAGCAAGCTCACTGGAACAGAATGTGAGGTCCACACAACTTTTTTGCTGTCCTGGGGGAGATCTACGTGTCGGGCAGCCATTGTTTAGGATACACAGGCCCAGATCATCAAGCAACTCGACTAGGGATGTGCCAAAGGCATCACAACGTTCTGACCCCCATCTATAGTGATGGCAGTGTTGCCGCACACCATAATGTAAAGTATCAGTGTCTTACGTGTGACAACATTATTAAATCTCTACGATTGGCTGCATTGAAAACCGCGGCTATCAGCAAGCCAATCACAACACAGGAACGCAAGCGTCGACAGAAGCACTTCCGTTCCGGCCATCTTTAATGTGACTTCACCATATTGAACAGGTACGAGAGCACACGCTTTTATAGCTTTTTAAGCAAACGTGAATTTAAAGTGTCTTCAAAGTAATATAAACCCCTCAGTCGCCCCTTAACGTAGTGAAAACGCGCAGCTACATATTTTGGACCTTCGGACCGGATTATTCGCAAGATTATACCGGAAGACTGAGAGACGCCACGGTTTAACCTAATTTTTGAAGAACTATATTCGCAAGGAATTCAGTCGTTTGCAGTGCTTTTGGTGAGGCGTGCCAACTAAAATTATCCAAACCCTTTCTTCTTCGCTTGTGTGATATTATTCCATTGTTTTCAGTGCTTTGCAATTTTCGCATGACGACTTGCACGTGGGGTGATGCCTACGCTTTAGCTCGCCACATATTTCGCAAAGTTCGCTAGCTAAGTACTGGATAAACTGTGAGTATTGCCTTCTTTTCATATTGCTAAAATGGAATCACAAGCTAAAGAGTTAAAGAAAAAACGTGCTTCGATAAAATGTCGGTTAACCAATTTCAAAAAGTATGTGAGTACATTTATCGGCGTCGATTTAACGGTTCATCAGCTTGCTGAATTAAAATTACGCGTAGTAGGATCTCAAACTCTAATTAATGATTTTAATCAAGTACAAAGTAGAATAGAGGATATAAGTCCCGAGTCAGATATAGAATTACTTCTCGAATCGCGCGAGGAATTTGAGCGGGAATATTATAATGTTCTTGCACTGGTGGAATGTATGACCACCACTGATGAGAAGTCGACTAGCATGTCTGAACACTTACCATGTCCTAGTACAAATTCTGTTAAATTACCCACTATAAATATTCCTAACTTTGATGGTTCTTATGAACAGTGGTTAGAGTTCCGTGACACCTTTTTATCATTAGTTCATAACTGTAAAACAATACCACAAATTCAGAAATTTCATTATTTGAAATCATCTCTTAAAGGTAATGCAAAGTCAGTAATAGATTCTCTGGAGTTTTCTGCGGATAATTATGAAGTTGCATGGGAGCTATTAATTAATCGGTTTGACAACACTAAGTTATTAGTTCACAATCATGTAAAATCCATGTTTACAAGTCAAACTTTAGCTAAGGAATCTCCAGGACTTCTACGCAAACTTGTTGATAATATTTTAAGAAACATCCGTGCATTAAAAATCTTAGGAGAACCGGTTGAGCACTGGGATACACTAATAATTTATATTGTGGTAACAAAATTAGATCCAACCACGGAACGGGATTGGGAACAACATAGAAGTACATTGTCTAGGACTGCAGGTAATTCTAAATATCATGTAACTTTAAACGATTTACTAGAGTTTTTGAGAAACAAGGCTGACATATTAGAAAGCCTAATAGCATCACACAGCAAACCCAATGTTTACACCGGGACCGAAAATAAGAAAATTATCAATAATGTTTCAGTGCCTAAAGTACATTGTAATGTAGTTACAAATAACAAGTCTAATAATAAATCACAAAGTAAACCGTCACGGTTTCATAAGGTTTGTCTTATGTGTAATGAAAAACATCCCTTGTATTCTTGTCAAACTTTTCTTGACTTAAGCGCTCAAGACAGATATAAGATAGTTTTAGATAAGGATTTGTGTATCAATTGTATGCGGTCTGGTCACTCTGTGGGTACTTGTGTGTTTGGTCCGTGCCGGAAATGTGATAAAAAACATAATTCTTTAATTTGTGAAGTAATTAGTAATTTAAAAGGGAATCAATCACCTTCAAGTAGGGAGCAATCAGCTTCTACTAGTACTAGGCAGGATATTAGTGACATGTCTACCCACAGTAATTCATTACAGGTGCACAATGTTCAAACAACCTATCCTATCATAGATAATAATACTTAATTCATTTAAACAAAATGTGTTGCTGTCAACTGCCATTGTAGACATACGAAGTCAGTCAGGTGTTTATCTTAAAGCTCGCGTGATACTCGACAGCGGCAGTGAACGCTCTTTTATTACGCAGTCATTTTGTGAAAAATTAAATACGCGAATTATACAGTCCACTCAAAAGATTCACGGCGTAGGAAATTCAATAACACAGTGTACGCAATCCTGTAATATTGAACTAAAATCGCGCAACAATAATTTCACTGCTCGAGTTCAATGCTTAATTTTACCACAGATATCATCTAAGTTACCTACTACAACATTGAGTAGCATTTGTTTTAATATACCCGACAATGTTATCTTAGCTGACCCAAGTTTTTATGACAGTCAACACATAGATTTGTTAATAGGTGCGGACTTGTTTTGGGAATTAATTAGTGAAGGTAAAATGCGTCTCAAAAATGGCCCTTATCTTCAAAACACTAAATTGGGTTGGATAGTGTCCGGTACTATTCAATATTTTTCTCAAAAACCAGTGAAACACGTTTCATGTAATTTTACGCAATCTACATTTGAAAACGATACATGTTCACTAGATCAATTATTACGCAAATTTTGGGAAATAGAAGAATTACCCACAAATAATAATAATAATAAGTTTTGCAGCGACGAAGAGCTCGCTTGCGAGAACCATTTTAATAAAACAACGAAGCGGCTTGCGGACGGGCGGTTCTGCGTTCGAATCCCGTTAAAGCTTAAGCCTGATAAGTTGGGTGATACCCGTAATCAAGCCGAACGGCGTTTTTATGCGTTAGAGAAGAAACTTCAACGTGACCCTAACTATAAAAGGTTATATAGTGAGTTCATTCACGAGTACATTGAGTTAGGACATATGAGTTTAATTAATAATTATAGTTCACCGCATTATTTTTTAGCACATCACGGCGTGCTTCGCGAACATGCCACGACCACTAAATTACGTGTTGTTTTCGATGCTGGAATGACATCCAGCTCTGGTGTGTCGTTAAATGATTTGCAGATGGTCGGTCCGGCCATTCAAGGCGATTTAATTGCCATTTTACTCAAATTTCGAGAAAATCGTTACGTTGCTTGCGCTGATATTGAGAAAATGTATCGCCAAATTTTAATTGATACAGATCAACGTGATCTGCAACTTATATTGTGGAGGGACAACCCATCCGATACACTAAAGGTATACCGATTAAATACTGTCACGTACGGTACGGCCTCAGCGCCATATCTTAGTTGTCGCTGTTTAAAACAATTAGCTGAAGATTGTAAGGTTCCGTACATAGCGGAGACCATTAAAAATAACTTTTACGTTGACGATCTTATTTGCAGCGCTAACAGTATATCGGAATTAAAGTCAATTTGCGATGGTACTAATCAGGTTTTACAGTCTGCGTGTCTCGTTTTGCGTAAATGGGTTTTTAACTTTGACAGCGCGAACCCTAACGACGCGGACGCACAGAGTGATCAGACGGTGACAAAGGAGCTCGCATTAGGCGATAACGTTCAAAACAAAACCTTAGGTATTGGGTGGAACAATAAGTCCGACAAATTGAATTATTATTCGCAAATTAAATCTGACCTTAGTGTAATTTCTAAACGTATTATTTTATCGAATGCTTCTCAGATTTTTGATCCGTTGGGATTAATTAGTCCGGTAATTACAATCGCAAAAACATTGTTACAAAAATGTTGGTTATTAAAATTAGACTGGGACGAACCAGTCCCATGTGATGTTGCACAAGTGTGGATTAACTTTATTAAAGGTTTAACGTTACTTTCCAATTTACAAATACCTCGTTACGTTATGTGTTCGAATCCTATCTCTATAGAGCTACACATATTTACCGATGCCTCGCAGATCGCGTACGGCGCTTGCGCTTATATTCGCACGGTCGACACCCATTCAACTGTTACGGTACGATTGTTATGTTCGAAGGGTAAAGTCGCGCCCACAAAACCCACAACTATACCTAGATTAGAGTTGTGTGGCGCTGTATTAGGTGCGCGATTGTATTCAAAGGTTGTTGAATCCCTGCGTTCTGAGATTTCTGGGGTTGTATTCTGGACTGATTCGACTATTGTTTTGGGCTGGTTAGGTATGCAAACTAACCTGCTCAAAGCATATATCCAGAATAGAACCTCAGAAATACACGAATTAACCAAAGAACATCCGTGGCGGCACGTTTCTGGAAAAGATAATCCAGCTGATTTAGTATCGCGAGGTCAAGGTATAGAAAAACTTAGTGTTTCGTCTCTGTGGTGGGAAGGCCCACAGTTTTTACATGATATTAATTTTAATGTACAAAATTTTTCGAATACTGATTTGATTCCACACGATTTACCGGAGGTAAAGTCAAACGTCGTCTGCCATGTGGCAAATCAAGCTAGTGACATTTCGGTTTTTCCATTTTCGAGGTTTTCTCAGTTTTTACGAATGAAGCGTGCTACCGCTTATGTACTTCGGTTTATATACAATATACGCAATAAGAATGACCGACGTACCGGTTTATTGACAGTAGAGGAACTGGAAAAATCCGAACTGACATTGGCGAGGCTGAGTCAGCAAGAGTCATTTAGTCAAATTTATAATTCTATTAAAAATAAAAGCGGCATTAAAAATGCTCAGCTATTAAAATTAAATTTATTTATCGATGATAATAACTTAATACGCGTCGGTGGACGCATACAAAATTCTATTAACTTTAGTTTCAATAAGAAACATCCAATTTTGTTATGTGCAAGGCATCGATTTTGTGTTTTGTTATTTCGTTACGAGCACTGTCGTACCTTACATGCTGCACCACAGCTGCTGTTATTTACCGTGCGGGAGACGTGGTGGCCGGTTGGTGGTCGCAATCTCGCAAAAAAGGTTGTGCATGCATGTGTTAAGTGTGCACGACTGCGAGCGACGACGGTGAACCCAATAATGGGCAACCTGCCATCGGAACGGCTAGACCCGGGGTTTCCTTTTCTGCGTTGTGGTGTGGACTACGCAGGTCCAGTATTAACGTTAAATCGTAAGGGACGAGGTGCCAAAACACAAAAATCGTATATTTGTTTATTCGTCTGTTTTGTAACTCGCGCTGTTCATTTAGAACTCGTTAGCGACCTCTCATCAGAAGCTTATCTTTTGGCTCTCAAGCGCTTTATTTCGCGACGCGGAAAACCGGTTGAGATATTCTCCGATAACGGAAAAAATTTCGTTGGTCTAATGAATGAATTCACAAAATTTTTGAAAAATTGTTCTGATGATATTAAAGAATACGCAACTTCACAAAACATAAAATTTAAAATGATTCCATTTTACGCAAGTCATTTCGGAGGTTTATGGGAAGCTGGCGTAAAAAGCTGTAAGCATCACCTTCGGCGCGTAGTCGGCAATGCACATCTCACTTTTGAAGAGTATTCTACTCTATTATCGCAAATTGAAGCGGTTTTAAATTCCCGACCCTTAAGTCCTTTGTCTACTGATCCATTCGACTACCTCCCCCTTACCCCAGCTCATTTCTTGGTTGGTCGTCCATTGACTGCACCTGTGTCCGCTGACATTCACGACGTCCCGGAACACCGACTGACGCGATACCAGAGGGTGGAACAGATACGCCAACACTTCTGGAGACGCTGGGCTAAGGAGTACGTGTCTGAGCTACAAACCAGGAGCAAATGGCAGGAGCATAAAGATGACTTAAAAGAAAATACACTTGTCCTTATTAAAGACGATAATTTGCCGCCATTGAAATGGAATTTAGGAAGAATCATAAAAACTTATCCAGGAAAGGATGGAATATCGCGTGTCGCTGATATACGGAAATCAGGAGGCACAGTCAGACGGGCATTTTCCAAAATTTGTCCGCTTCCTCTGACTAATAATTAACCAAATCAAGCTGAAGCTCAGGTGTGCTCCAGCCAACTTCTTGTTGGAACCTGATGCTTCCAAAGCCGGGAGCATGTTGCCGCACACCATAATGTAAAGTATCAGTGTCTTACGTGTGACAACATTATTAAATCTCTACGATTGGCTGCATTGAAAACCGCGGCTATCAGCAAGCCAATCACAACACAGGAACGCAAGCGTCGACAGAAGCACTTCCGTTCCGGCCATCTTTAATGTGACTTCACCATATTGAACAGGTACGAGAGCACACGCTTTTATAGCTTTTTAAGCAAACGTGAATTTAAAGTGTCTTCAAAGTAATATAAACCCCTCAGTCGCCCCTTAACGTAGTGAAAACGCGCAGCTACAGGCAGTTGAAATCACCCATAACCAATATTGGGCCATGGATGTTACCAAGGATGTTCCTCAGTATCACAAAAAAGTCTTGGTGAGGGTGGGCAATATAAATGGAGAACACTGTAATACCTTCGACCTTTCCTGCAACAATATTCATATCACCCGCAAGTGCTGGCAAAGATAAGGGAGCAAGTGGGACCCGATTATTGACGAAGAGAGCCGACCCTCCGTACCCATCGGATCTATCGCATCTAAGGATGTTAAAATGTGGCATACGAAAGCTAAGACTTGGTATGAGCCAAGTCTCAGCTATAGAACAAGCCAGGGGCTTGTACTTATTAAAAAGGGATATGAGGTCGTGCTTTTTATGCCACACGCTCCTCACATTCCACTGTAGGAATGTTTGGCGAGACGCCATTTCTAATATCAAGTAGAAGAGAGATCAGTTTATCGGCAACGTTGGACGGTATTTGAGGAGGGGAACTGGGGGATGAAGAAATAAGAGTAGGTAAAAGATTTATCAAAAGTTCTATAATAGAAGTAGTGTTATTAGAGGGGACACTATTGTAATTTAGGGCGCAGCCATTAGGCTGTGAGGGTTGGGGAGAACTTACTATCTGTTGATGAGCAACTTTATCATAAGATGGAGAAAGCGGGGCATGGGTCTTAGGCTTAAGGAATACCGTTTTACGGTATGACTGAGAAGCTGGAGTTTTGGCGGCATTAGCATAACTGCGAGAGGGAGTTGGGATAAGCTTACTAGCTTCAGCAAAGGAGATAACTTTCTCAGCCATAGTGGTCTTAATTGCCTTTTGCCTACCATGCTCAGGGCATGACTTGCTATTCGCAAAGTGATTCCCCGAACAGAGTACACAAAACGCCTCACTCTCAGAAATGTTGCAACCATCACCAGGGTGATCGTGGCCACACTTACTGCAGCGAGGTTTAGACCTACACATGTTTGCTACATGCCCAAATCGGCAGCACTTGCGGCACTGAATAGTAGGATAGACATATTGTTCTACCGGCAGAGATGTATAACAGCAGTATATACGCTTAGGGAGAACCTGTCCATCAAAGGTTATGACACATGTTTCTGTCGGCTTGTATTCAGTAGCACCATCTGTGTGAATTTTCCTGCTTAAACGACGGACCTTTAGGATTTGTCCACACCCTGAGGGCACAGACAGATATGTCATTACTTCTTCTTCTGAGAAATCCGAGGGAACCCCGGAGACCACACCCATTCGAGTGATGTTAAATGTGGGAATAGATGCATTATATCCATTTTTCAACAAAACACTATTAACTAAAAAAGAATTAGCATCCTGAGGGGATGCAAACTGCACTGATACACGGTTTCTTCCGACTCTACTAACCCCATCACGGACTATATTTGCAATATTATTTTTCATAAGGAATTTGCCGAAATTAACTGGGTGTAAAGTGGTACCTGAATTTGGTTGACTCTCAACCCGAGTGACGTGAACGATATATGGAGCCTTATCCATGACCGAATATCTCATGCGGCCAATTTGCTGCCTTTGCTGTTTGTTACTGGGGGACAAAACATCATCAGAACTGGGACGTTTTCGGGATGCTTGCAATTGTTGTGATTGGGAGACATCCATTTCTGTAACACTACACACGACATCGGCGAACTGGGACAAGGGATTTGGGGAAAGAGGAGATATGTCGGGGGGTTCAGGATCAGGTGGCTTTTTCCTGTCCATTATGACAGAGACTGATAAGAACTAGGACAATCACAATACTAACCTACTAACAGACACAGGGACAACACACTTATAAACAAACAGGTCACAAAAAGTACAACAATCACTCAAAAAACTTTAAAATTCGAAACACACGTGCAAACCAATGACACTATGTGGCGAGAATCCTTAAAAGTATTTATTTTGTTATATATATATAGACCGTAATTGGTATTCACAGGTAGATTTTATTTCATTCATAACTTGGCCACGAGATTATAGTTTTATCTCCTGAAAATGATCTGATTTTGGTAATTTTCAAGGACGGATTAAAGTTAGCAACAGCTTTACATTCAACTCTACACACGCGGCTCTCAAATTAAGTTGGTATTTCCTGCATTTCAGCTCGAACTAAAAAAGGTGGGATTATTGTAGGGGTTTTATATTGTTAAAGTTTAGGGATTTTTGGCAGAGGGTAACCTTGATCATACATATTGTGTCAGGCAAGCTGTCAAATAGTGTCTGTCAAGGCTGCGTTCCAAAACGTGCGAATAATTCACTCGGAAATTAAAAAGAGATAGAAACAACGAAAGAAAGAGAACGGCTATACTGTTTTTGAACGCTACAGAGCGATTTACTGTTTTGGAACGGGTTAGGGTCATGATGGTAGGGTCGTATGATGACACTGTCAACATAACCTTTTCTCTCTATTGCAAAGAAGGAAAATCGTGTTTTTTAAGCATATTTTGCAAATAAATAAGTACTACCTGTTCGTTTCTACTTTAATAAATCCATTCTTCAACATCAAACTTCAACATTGACGCATATATGATTTTGACATATGTCAGGTAATTTTTAACGACGCTCAGCCAAGGGTGAGAAATCGCACTTGTCAGTGCGAAAATTACTCTACCGAAAGCGTTCCAAAATACTGCTCGGGTAGCTGTCGAGTAATGGTTCGGTTACCCTCGGTTTCACTCGGCTCATTTCGGAACGCTCTAGAGTAACTTTCGCACTACTCCGTGTAATTTTTACCCTTTTTGGAACGGACCCCAAGTCAAGTCAAGTCGATTGTCTCATTGTCTTTTGTCTTGTCTGTCAGTAAAGTTGTCATCAGGGGGGGTCAGCTCTCTTAGAGACCAATGCCTACAATGGCACGATTTGCGAAAACGAGATAAAGCTCTATAAAAAAAAGAGAAGACAATATGTCAGTGATGCCATATTCCTGAATGAATAGATAACCATTATTTCGGTAGTTGCCAATTAGGTATAATTAGTTGTGTTCATTTCCAGGTTCATTAATATTTAATAAAATAATGGATTTAGCTACTTATAATCAATATTTAGTGTTTCAATCGTATTAAAATGCTGAGTAAAAAATAAAAGTAAGAACTTATAATAATTATTTGATTTGTAGTTTATTTTTTTATAAATTGGCAACACATTTTTTCCAGTATGGCGGATTGTTGATATTCTTTTACATGTTTTGTTGTAGTTGTTTTCTTTATTAACATATTTGGTGCCAGTTCTACATTGTAATCTGTGAATATTTGCGTTAATCATTACGTGATCTTGACTCTACAGTGCGAAATTGGTGGTTTCTGTGTGCACGAGATAGACTAATTTGATTTGTGTGATATGGACAATATGGACGCTTTCAAGGTTTACGAAATAAAAACTCACTTTATTTGTGCGATATTGACGCTCTAGTGCTATATTTTGTAGCAATTTGTTGAAGAAGTCTCCAAAAAGCTATGAGAAAATTAATAAATATATTGAAACAAGTATAGAAACTTTGTTTTATTTATTATTCCTACTACAGGTAGTTTTTATTTTTGAAGTTTTTATCAGACGAATGTATGTATCATAACTAGGTAATGCATAATCGTTAAATAAACTGCAAAATAAGATTTTGCAGTTTATTTATAGATTGTGCATTACGAGGGATACATACAAAACTATATAAAAATCTATGGTAGGTACCTATCTGTTCAAAATTCCCGCGCCTAGCGAGTTTCTCGTGGCATAAACTGGAGCGCTAGTGTGTGCTCGTGTAGGCAATAAATTTGTATGGAGTTGTCGTTCTTCCCGTTAGGGTATATATGTTCTGTGGTTGTCATTGTCAAAAAGTTTTGGCGGTTTCCCGGTGGCTCCGAATCTCGAGCAAATAAATAATAAAATAATACAAATCATGGCTGAAAAACTAGAGGACCTGAATCTCCCAATGACTGTGGTAACAAGAATAGTCAAGGAAGCGTTACCCGAAGGAGTTTCAATATCAAAAGAGGCAAGAACAGGACTCGCGAAAGCTGCATCAGTTTTCGTATTATACGTGACTTCTGCGGCCACAAATATAGTGAAACAGAAGAAAAGGAAGGCTTTAACTGGTCAGGATGTGCTAGACGCTATGAGGGATATAGAATTTGATCGATTTGTGGAGCCTCTTGGTGAATCTTTAGAACAATATAAACAGATGGTGTCGGCCCGGAAATCCGGACAAGGAAAGAAAAAGGACGAAGGCGAGGAGGTGGAATTGATAGAAGACGATTGATGTGATATTGTGACTCTTAGTGTTAAGTTTATTTAAGCATTTCGTTAATAAATTGTGTTAAAAACGTTTTGTTTGGGTTTATGTATAACCTCAAAAGCTCATTATGTGCTGCATGTTGTTTTGTTGTTTTTGATGCCTGATTTCATTGGTGCTGTGTCTCCATACCGACCTATACGCTAAGTATTGCTATCAACACCTTTTGTTGACATAACAAGGATTTCTGTGTACGGGAGCAATCATTTCCCTTGACTAACATCAATAATTAAATGAGTAATGATAATAACAAAGAGTAGTGGCCTCCTTATTATCTTAATAGTGTCCTCGTTTTGACCGTTGGTAACAAATTATCAATTTAAAGCGATCAAATAGTAAATTATTTTTCTTTACATCAGTTTTTCTAAGGTGCACAAAAAAGATTTAACGCGAGGCCACAGTTACCCTCTCTTAAACGTAAACTTGATATTCTATTTGTTTTTCAACATTTTGGTTGAATTATTATGGCTTTTCTTAGCTTACGAATTAGGGGAAATGTTATAGAATAAAATTAAAACCACACATATTTTGTTCATCACTTTATTCAGGAATAAAATCTGTTCAGAAACAATCTTGAAATAACATTGAACTGACATTTTATTACACTTCAGACATGCTACCCTCTACCTACGGCTTATTTACATTCTTCACCAACGCCTTCCTACCTATCATCTGTTATAACGAAAATAAATATTCATATCTCTAATTTTATCATTTCAAATGCTATTATAATCTAATTTATAATTTTCTCTGGTTATAATTCTTTTTTAAACTTTACTGTTAATACTATGAATTTTATTGGAGAAAAATGGAAAGACCCTTATTCTAAAATAAATTGTCATAATTTTTGTACGAACTAGTCATAGAAACTACAGGAAGCAAAGCTAATTTAGTCTTAAGATGACGTTACATGGTTCAACCAAATTCATTTTGGTTGAAATGTATTAGCAGACATGATCTCCTGCACTTATGTTTGGTTGATTCACCCAAATTGAACCATGTACCCACCACCATTGTGAAATATAAAAATTTCACTCTGCCCAAAATTAAATTAAAAAAGCAGATTTTGACAGACATTTTAAATAGTGATCCCATTGCAGGCTACTATTATTTTATTTGAAAATGGAATTGAAATTAGATGGGCTATTTGCTACTGGTGATTGTCCTGTGATTTTCATATTTTTGTATTATGCGCCAATCCCTGAAAGTGCGAGTTGTTTTTTTTTTATATCAATTAGGTAGCGATACAGTAAAGTCGTACTAAATGTATGTGATGTATAAAATTGTATGTAGTAAATCTATTAGAGCTCAGAAGTAGCAGTCCAGTTTCAAATGAGAACTGCTGGATTCCCCCCCCCCCTTCCACAGCTTCTGTTCCTGCATTGAGATCACAAAACGAAAACAACTATAAATAGCACAAAAACCAAATACTATTCACATCTAGATTTCTAGCACAAACTAATAAATATTCACTTGAAATTATCTCGCTGCTCTACAGGCTTAAAAAAATTTCAATATTCAAGAGCATTTTATGCTAATTTAAATGTCTACAATTTATATTTATTGTTTAATAGACTTTTAATGCCAGACTTTGTTTAATAACATATATTTATTTTTAAATTCTAAAGAGCAGGTAATTATTATCATCAATATAATAATTTTTGGTTTGTTAGTTACATGTAGGTATGCTGCTATGCGAGTATGGGAAACTTAAATAATTTCATCTCTATAGTCCCTGCTTATGTGTCATAATGGTGTCATATATTATATGTTTATAGCAAACAAAAAATATATAATTAAACACACTACCACCTCTACGCTTGGCTATGGGGTTCAGTAAACAATGCGATTTAATTCTCACATACTCTTGTTTCAATCATCAACAATATATCTAATTTATTTTGTTACCCGGGAAACTAGTCGCAGCAATTTTCTACCATGTAACTAACAAATAAAAACGCGTTACTTCAGTACTGGTGTTCAAATGTTCCTTTAAATCTATTATATCGAAATATACCTACAATTACATCTATTACTAAACAGGACTATATTTAATATGCGTCGATATTTATATGCTATCAATTTTTTTCTTATTACAGCCATTCTCAGTCCAACTGCCAAGTGTTTTGGCATTCTCTATATTTTAAACAATCTTATTAACTAGTTTATTTCGTTTACTTAAGATTTAAATTAGAATGACACAGATTTTCAGGGGTTAAGGCCCCTTGTACCTTAGACCATCAATGGTTGACAGTCGCCTTAGATTTCAAGATGGCGGTTATACAAGATTGAACCGTGAGCGAATACACTTATATTCATAAAAAGATTCGGATGATTTTAAGAATACAATTGAAGGGAAATACTTAACACTAATATTCATATTGCTATATTGTATTTATTGACTGTAAATAAACTAGTTAATAAGACTGAACGAGAATAGAATGACAGAGATAGTCGAAGCAATGTAGAAAATATTTTCGTCAATGCGCTTTAGTTTGGCAAACAAAACTAATGCATTTACAGGCTTGCAGCTTTTTTTAAAGCCGTAAGCGCTTTAGCTTTCACGAGAATTAATATTAAATGATGAAATGGTGTTTAAAAAATAAATAAGGGTATAGTAACGCCCTTATTCCTACGATCTAGATAAATGGACACTACATAGCACCTACTTTGGTTTAGCTATTCTTTGTCTCTGTCTTACAATAGTAGATTGACTGTTGTGTGACAGAGACGGAAATGTTGCTTAGTTAAAGTATTTGTTATGCAACGTTCATTTATTTCGGTTTGAGAATGTTATGTGGGGCATAGAAGCGATCTTTTTTCTTTATACTCTAAATTATAAATCACTTTTAGTAGAAAGTGATTTTTTTCGCATGGTAAGACTAACCAAGTTAGGACAGTCCTAAATTACATAAATATTTATTCTAACAACTATTGCATCGACCCTTTTACAATGAATTGTTTAATATATCAGAATAAACCATGTTGATCCGTAATAACTAGCTAGCTATTTAATACAAAATATATTTCTAAGAATTATTTCTAACGACCTACCAAACGAAAAAAAAGTAAATAATGGGAAAAAATGAACAAAAAAAAACAAAAATGTACGAAATAATATTTATTGGAAGGTATATAAATAAAAAGTATTTAAAAAGCTACACATACTGTTTTAAACTTGGACAGCGAAAATCTCGTAAATAAAAAATCTAGCACTTCCATTCTATTTCATAAGAAGCAGTATTAAAAGGGTTTTAAAACGTCGCGCTAGACTATTAATTACAAAATATTTATTTATAATATAATACATACATAATACATTCGTAACACAAGAGAAAATAAAATAAACTGAGTGTGAAACCGAATTTCATAGCGATTCAACAAAATTGGTAAAACTGACAGCTGGTCAATTAATTAATGATTTTAGCGTCATGATATTTACAAAGGTAAGAAAAATCTTCATTTACCAAGTTATGAGACCAGCCCTTTACACAGACCACTGAAAATAAAATTATAGCACAACCATATGAAAGAAATATTCTGACTTGAAACAAAAGACATAATACATAATATTTCACTGAAATTACGGACATGAGATAAATAAGCCACAGTACTGAACCAATCAGGCCCGGTTTCCACCAAATCGGAGAAGAAAGGAGATGTGTTATAACAACCAATCAGCTTGCGGCATTTTGACAGTTCAGCGCTTATATCCTATTGGTTAATTACGAGACATATCTGCGCTTTAGTGGAAACTGGGCCTTAAGCCATGACAAATAAGAGCTTCTTTGGCTAAGCTATTCTGACATGAATTTCTGAAGCACTTATTAAGCATATTTATCTCGGCTTTAATTCACAAATCACTGTAGAATGATCACTGGATATTGAATTATAAAAAAAAACCACGTAAAACTGATATACAAGATTATGTAGACATTTAAAACAGGTTTCTTGATAGTGACTTTTAAATTGAAGTGAATGTTTTTCTGTCCACGGATAGTGAATTGTAAAAATAAATAAATCGAAGCTGTTAGTTAAGATAAGACCTCGAGGCCAGAATGGTCGCGACTTCCAAAACAACATAAGTTGCAACGTTAAAAAGAACACTTCAAAATTTCGGGTTATTCCGATCTGTCACCCCGTTTTGTCCCCATGGGTTGGTAAAATACTGAGATACTTAGTATTTAAATCAATCAAAAGTACTACTGCTGCAGTAGCGTTAAGAGGTTAATAGAAAATGTGTTCCACACATTGCTAACTGGGGGACAAATCGAACTTTTTTTTTCCTATTTGTTACCCGTGGGGACAAAACGGGGTGACAGATCGGAATAATCCAAAATTTCTGGTCGCAGCGACCAATGTTATGGTCGTAAAATCTAGCGAGATCTTTATTCCACTGCAAGCCAAGAATTCCATTTACTAAGACCTTTTTTACATCGCAATCTAATATTTCAAAACTTTTCTCAGCGGTTGGTGGACCAGCCGTACGGTCAAAATCGCGATTACATAAAAAAAATTACAATAAATCTATTTCTAACGATATTATACAGTTCCACTAAAACTAACTGGAATAATAATTATATTTACAAAAAAAAACAATATTACAGAAGCGCGTTTTATAAGAAATCTCTATTTAATGAAAATTGTCTTTTATTATATTTCTTTCCGTTACACGTAGATCACAAGTGTGACAATAATATTAAAATTAAACAATGAATAAATAAACTACTATTTATATTTAAAATATAGTGAGTTAAAGATCTGTTTAATATTTTCGTTATATTTTGCAGAGGCCAGAGTTGCCCCTTTAATCATCACAAGATTTTAAAATTAAATCTAATATTAGAGTTGTGCTGAATAAGGTATCGACTGGAGTCTAAATTATCGATAAACTATTAGTCGATCTAAATAATTTACTCGACTATTCAGTCAAAATCTTACTCAGTACTCTTAACATTTTATACGTTTTTAGTTAAAATACTTTAATAATGCGATCACAGTAATAACTGTAAGATTAGATATTAGAAATAAATGTTATTTCGCATATTCCTTTAATATTTTGTTAATTGCAGTACTTTTTATGCAAAGTAAAATGCAATATAAGATTATTTTCTCTATATTTGTTTTGAATCCCTATTTAAAGTTATGAGGCGTACGACTATACCTTGAATGGGTCATGAACGATGTTTGCAAGCGAAAACCAAAGACTTCAGATAGACGAATTTAATTTTGCGACACATTGGTCCTGATTCTCTTGTTCACCAACTAACCTAAATTTAAGTTAAGTGCATCTTTCTCTTTCCATTTGGTTAAGGAAAGGACAGAAGTAAAATTTTAGTCAAGTCCTGTCAAATTAAGACACTCCATAGATAATTTAGACGCGATTAAAAACATGGCGTCTACAAATACGCCAATTTTCTTCAGTCGCTGTCTAATTTGACAGGACTAAACGAATATGTATCTTCTGTCCTTTTCTCAATGAAATGGAAAGAAAAAGAAGCACTAAACTTAATTTTAGTTAAGTTTGCGAACAAGAGAATCGGTACGGTGACAGTATAGCGACCAATGTTTACGCCCGTAGTTGAAACATCGACGAAAGTCGCAGACAGAGTATCGTTCGTCAATTTGAAGGTATGCTTCGTCTATTTGAATACGCTGGTTGGTATTTGTTGATTTGTCAATCTTGTCTCATTATTCGTTTTGTGCTGAAACTTTACACACGTTAATCCGTGTGTATTCCTGATTTGTAACTTATCTATTGGTTATTTATATCACTAGAGAACTAAATAGTCAATCAGATAGATTATCAAAAAATTTTGGACACGTATTTTTTTTTCTCGTAAACGAATAATGATGTGGAGTGCGTTGAAGTTTCGCGTGACGTCATTCCTAGATACAATTTTTACACAAGTCCCCACTCCGGAACTTTGGTGTTCCTTATCTCTGTATTGTAATATTAATTTGATAAAGAAAAAAATGTGTCCAGTTTTTTAATGGACTTGTCGTACAATAGGTATGACCTATTGTTTCATCTCTAGTAAGATAAAAACCAACGGATTTATTTTAACCTGAGCCCTTAACATTGTATAGAAGGTACAGTTAGAAAGAGACGAACAATATTTCCCTCTTTAGAGGAGGATAGAAGATATTATTAAATACTTCGTTTGCTAATCAAACTTATTGCTTTTTCAGGAATGATATATCTAAATGCTTCTTACACAGTGATCCGTGATTTGTGGCAGTTTTATATGCTTCAAAAAAAAAATATATAAAAAATATTCAAATGCGACAAAAGATCAATTTTTTCTGATTTGTTTTTTGATTTCCTTGGTTAGCGCGGATTATTTGCCTAAAGTAACAAAAATAATCATTTGAACATCCATGCTAATATTGTTTGTTTGTCCGTCTTTCACGGCATAACTACTGAACCGGTAACTGACATTTGGTACAAAGATAGTCCATAGCTTGAGAAAGAACAAAGGATAGTTTTTACCCCAAAAACCCTCACGGGAACGGGAGCAACGCAGATAATTTCATTTCAATAGTTTGCTTTCTATTCTGCCGCTTTTATGGTTCTTAACCCATTTTTATCACAATCATGGACCACTGTGTAGAAACCATAAAATGGCAGTGACGTGGGGATTTAATTAATAATTAAATAAACATTACCTTCTACGTTACGTTATTACGACATAATAAACTCGTTGACATATCGGCCATCTTGGATTTTAGACATTACGCCATGTTGTATTTTTTGTGGTGTTCTTGACTATACAATTTGTTTGGGTAAAGATTGATTTCTATGACCAAGTGACAGCCGGCTGTCGCGCGGCTATTGTGTTCTTCTCCATAGAGACCCTAAGTTTTTTGAACAAGCAATCAGCGTCACTTTTCTGACTAACCTACCGATTCTGACAATTCTTATGTGCTCTGAATTTTGACGTTTTGTTTTTGCTATTGTAATTTATGGAACTGAGTAGACAATTTGAACGGCATTTTTTTTTGCTTAGCGATTATGGAATATCTATTTTTATTTGTATTTTTTAAAAATAAGTTTGTTATCTTTACCCAGACATATTGTACAATAAAATAATCGACTAATTTCCAAATCAAATATTTTCGATATTCGATTTCAAGTATTTAGTACGTTTTACATTATATTGTTCAAACATGGATTTGTAATATTCTCAACTATTACTTGTCAAAATGTATGTAATCATAATCGAGTAAAAATATCGATATCATACTATTTTTTTTTGTTTTACCTCGTTATATAAGGGAGATATACGCAGCTCTTATTAAGCGAGAATTGACTTCAAATATTTTAACCGGATATTAAGTATATACTGTGGAGTTAGGTAATACTTTGTAAATACAAAAAAAATCTCTATTCACGAAGACAATACAAATTCTAATTGGCGTTTAAAAGCAGTTTTTCTTATCAATCACATATATTTGCCTTCTGTCTAAACCTCAAACTTCAAAACGAACCAAAAACACATTTGTTCAAGTCCAGTTTAAAAAAAAAACAATAAAAAATGTCTTTCACACCAAAACTGAGACAAAAAAGCGAATCTCTTTGAATAACAGCCTTTTTAACGTTCAATCCGTTGTTAGTGTCGTTTTGACACTATTTTCTTCGCGGTACTTTATGGTACCTGTTCGTGGCACTATCTAGTGGCACTGAGACTTCAGTAGGACGCTTCGTGGCCCGCTAAAATGTAGAGATCATTGCCATCTTCGCCGGATAGTGTGTTGTTTTGTAACACGTGCGATTCTAAGACTACCACCCTGAAAATAATGAGAAATATTATAAGTAACTTGACTGGTTCTGGAATGAAATATATAAAACTAGCTTTTGGCTGTGTGGACTCAACTTTCAACCACTATTTTACCACTTAATGTATAATGGAATTTACAAAAATGCTTACTTAGGCCCAACGCACATCGCTGTAGGTCCAACGAAGCGTATTTGAGGACTACAATTTAATATTAAACCGTAACTATCTTGACATAGGGTCGAATATTCTTGTTGACATTTCATGAAATTATAAATTCTAAGATCTGGCTACCTTTAAAGGATGGTATCATAGTTTTTCATTACATGTTTTATCTCTGCATCACCCTAATATAAAAGGTATATTTTTGAATCTGCAAAACCTTTCAGGATGCTATTATGTTAATGATTCTCGACCTGAATCCGTAATAAACATTTCTTTTTTTTAAACTTCATATCGGTAAGTGTGTAACTACCGTTCTGAACGCGGCCAGTCTGTAACCATCCTATGACCGCGCGGTCACACACAAACAAACGCAAACGATAATTTCATAGATCCAAAGCATACGAGGTTTATTATGAATGTTGTTCTAATAAAACGGTAAATATATATTATTATTATTTTTATATGATTATTTTCAAGTTTTATTACAACCTCCTAAAAGGTTTTGCATTTTCTTAAATGCACTGTGTATATTGGTAGGAAATGTCTACAAAGAAAAGGCCTCTCCAAGTTTTGAAAGACTCTCGCTCGAACGTCGGCGGAGGGGTTTCTTTTCTCTGACGCTGTCTATAAAGAGCTTTTTTTTTACTTTAAGTACCTGTTTCTTTTGATACGTTCTGATTAAAATACCTGGCATATAAATTCACACAAAATCTGTTCCATTTCTGAATGTATCCTATAGATAAGGCCTATTTCCAGGCCCTAAGGGCCTGGAAATAGGCCTGTATAAAGTTAAATAAATAAATAATTACTTGTCATGCGGCAGAAGCCTGTAAGCGCGCGAGGCGTCCGTGATCTCCTGCGTGACGTCGGCGTTACGCAGCGAGCGGCCCTGCACGCCGTGACGGTGGAACGCCAGCACTGAGTCCGCTAGACACACTAGACAGACAGAAAAATAAAATGTATTAAAACCAAACTAATGTGTAAGTGTAAGGACTGAGTGCGGAAACCAAACCTCTCAGAGGAAGGTCCATAAAAAAGAAGAAACAACTTCGAACACACGTGATTTGAGACACAACAAAAAGACAATAGCAGCCCGACAGCCAGCTGTCGATGTTAAAAGGTTATAGAACGAATGTGGGGAAAGGTTTCTTACCTTTCACCACGGAGAGGTTTCTTATAAAAGGTATTTTATCTAGGCACAGTGTGTAGGTAAAAGAAAATATTTTAAAGCTATTTCTTTAAAAGTCCAGTGTTTATTTTAACCTTAATATTAGTTACATACGATCATCATGAAACTTTGACAATAAAATCAGATAAAATAGGATGGCGTCACGATAGACAGTCGTGAAGGATCAATTTATGCACTCGTCTAAGAGAACAAAAGGACGCAATCTTTGAGGGATGGTCTTTCCTTAGAAGTGTTCAAGAAAGAAATAAAGATACATTTCATGTCGGTTAATTGGTATGTATTCATTGTATATATATACGAATTTAATTATTTATTGTATTTATTTTTACATAATTATATTGTAGTTATTTATGTATTTGTTTTATGTAATTTAAGGAAGAAAATGTATTGTTCTTGCACATGAGTATATCCTCTTCTGCAAATTTCCTCTACAAATTTTAGTTTGCTGGAAGAAAACTTATTTATGGGTTAGCTCGCCTTTGTACACAATATTTTATTTGCTACTATTATGTACCATTTATCTTGTTTGTGTGCAATAAAGAATACGAATGAATATTTCGTACCTGTAACTCCATAATACACAAAACAGCTTTTTTCCAATCCATACTAATATTATAAATGGGAAAGTGTGTCTGTCTGTCTGTATGTTTGTCTTTCTTTCACGGCAAAACGGAGCGACGAATTGACGTGATTTTAAAGTGGAGATAGTTGGATGGAGAGTAACACAGGCTACTTTCTGTCTCTCTCTAACGCGAGCGAAGCCGTGGGCAAAAGCTAGTAGGTGTAATAAATAAAACCTCAACTGCTAGCTAGTTAATACTCACATATGCTATCAATATTAAAGTCGAACTGTATCCTGGAGAGCAGCTTATGCCGTCGCTTGTCATCGTCGTGTCGCCAGCGCGTCGTGTCGATACTCGCAGGTAAAACGGGGATTATGTCCACTACGTTCTCGTGACATACTAGGACCTGGGGAGCGAGAAAAGTGGACGAATTATGGTACATATTCGAGCGGATCATGCATCAAGTGTTGTGATAAACTCCCCTCTCCACTCCCACTTGACAGCAAAAGTAAGCAAAGTCCTTTTTTTGGAGAGTGGGAAATCATCAAATGACTGCTCCCATCCTTGGTGCGACGGGAGGGCGTGTCAGACTTTTACTGACTAAAACACACTCATGTTCCTTCGGTTGCCCTTTATGTTCCGGGGTCACGGTAACAGTTAATTCTATCCTCCTATGTCATATAAACAATATAGTCGTAATGATCTTGTACTTGTATATTTTAATACGCTTGTCGGCGCTTGTCAGCGCTGGTAATCCACGCAGGAAAATATACAAGCGCTTACGCGCTTGTCAGCGCTGGACGTTGCCATAACAACTGCAAGCAAATCATTCCGTCATTTTGCTTAGTCTGCTTCAACCTGCTTCCTTTGTGTAGAACGGACAAGCGCCGGTAAACGCTTATAAGTTGCCAGCTTTCTTTCTGTATACGACCCTATGTTCGATTTCTATCAACACGACAGAGTGGTATTATATATTTGACAGGACTGAACTAATATTTTTTCTTCTGCTCTTTTCTTATTGAAATGGAAGGAAAGATGTACTGAACTAAAATTTACTTTACTTTGTGACTTGAACTCAACATATCGTACGTGAGTATGCCCTCTAGGGCATAGGCCCTACGCCGGCAGGCATAGGCCTGCCGGGGTAGAGCATAAAGGGCAACCGAAGGAACATGGGTGGGTCGTAAAAGCGATGATAATCAAACAACTTACCGAGTCTTTATTGAGCTGGTGTACGGCCCGCAGTGTGTGCAGCCTCTCCGGGCGCGGTATGACTGTGTTGGAGCCGCCCACGCACGCCTCTAACTCGTCCGAGTGGAACCACGTCGCTCCTACACATAAAAAAGTAGTTTTTTTTTGTTTGTACAGTCAGCTCCAAAAGTCGCTGAACACGTTTCGATTTTCAAAATCACTGTACACTATATAATCTATAAATCGCTCAACAAGATAGGCGCCAGTATTGAATGAACATCATTAAAGTTCAAATTAGCTGAACACCATTTTGTCATTTATACATTATATAGTGTACAGTGATTTTGAAAATTGAAACGTGTTCAGCGACTTTTGGAGCTGACTGTACACAAAATTTAAGTTAACTATTTTAAGATATTTTATTTTAAGGTTTTCCTCACTTGTATCTATTCTACTCCTTTTGTAAAGGCAAATATCCTAAGCATGCGGTGTTTGCCTATAATTGGTTGTGCAGTGATACTTATAACTTGATTGCACACTTATTTATACATACATTACTGTAATAACTGTTGGCGGACCATAAATAAATAAAAATAAATAAATGGTCATCATCATCATCTGCCTAGTCAGCGTTCATCATCTCCCTAGCCTTTTCCGAAATATGTTGGGGTCGGCTTCCAGTCTAACCGGATTCAGCTGGATACCAGTGTTTTACGTGAAGCGACAGCCTATCAGACCTCCACAACCCAATAACTGAGCGACACGATACCTCTTGGTTAGACTCAATGATATTATTAGTAAAAAAGTATAGATAGGTTATATGCAGTCAAAAAGTGGCACATTCAAAGTTTGCCAATTGACCAACATGATACTAAGTATCGCGTTTACATTTGACGTTTACCTCTTTTTCACTCGCACTACTTCAATCATACCATCCTACTTTGACGTGTAATGTATGTGTGCGATAGTGTGCCGTTTTTGAAGATAGAATTTCGTTTAGGTAACCTATCTACACCTTTTCACTTATAATATTATGATTGGTTAGACTGGTCAGACTTTCTGGATTACTCGTAACGATTGTCAAAGTTCTACGAATGACAACCGGGACCAACGGCAAGACAGAAGGCATGTCAAGATTGTTTATGCATAGTTAATAGGGATGACGACAACATTAAAAAAATGGCGTTCTGTTTGGTCCGTCTGATAGATCGGCCAAAAATACGAGACACGTATTTTTTTCTTGATCAAATTAATAAAAAAAGATAAAGAGCAACAAAGTTCCAGAGTGGGGGATTTTGACGTCACCGTCCTGCAAAATATGTATCTGATCGTGACGTCATGCGCAACTTTAACGCACTGTATCTTCGTCATTTATGTGTGATTTTCTGCACTGTGTGTGTCTATGTGTGCCAAATAAATATTTTTTCTTTCTCTTTCTTTCTTTCTTTCTCATTCTTTGTTTACGAGAAAAAAGAAAAAATACATGTCCAAACTTTTTTGATATGACGGACGAATCTATCTTTTTTTTTTGTCGTCTCGCCTATTCCTAATGAAATGGAGTATATGTAACATTCTCTTACCAGAGTTAATATTGAGCAGGTTGAGCCTCATGGGCTTCCGAGTGGCTCCGACGCATAGGAGAGGGTATTCTAGCTCTGGCGTGATGATCAGCTCGAAGACCAGCAGGGGAGATGGTAGCACGCATTCTATGTTCTGTGGGTTAAATAGAATTGGTTAAAAACTATGCAAAACCAGTAAAACAAAACAAAGTTAAAAGGTATAACTGAATATTATCGTCATAATTAATGATGTTCAAAAGGATTCGAACAAAATTCAGGTCATTGTAAAGATCAGATTCATGGTCAAATACTCAAACGTCACAAAATTTTAAGACGCTCTCTATTCTGTTGCTGTCCTTATCACTCTAAAGGCATAAAGTGAGGACAGCAACAGATTTGAGAGTATCTTAAACTTAAGTGACGTTTGAGTTTTTTCGTGTAACTCCAATTGCCATTTACTAATAAAAAAAAACAGATAGCAAAATGGACTATATTTTGATGACACAGTTTGGCCAGATGTGTCGTCACACAAGTAAACTGAACCTTACATCCATCACAATAGAGCACACATTACCTTGAGCAGCATGAACTTGCGTAGCGGGTCGTACCACATTAGTAATATATGCAAGTAAACTAAACTAAACCTTTCTCCCTTCACAATAGAGCACACATTACCTTGAGCAGCATGAACTTGCGTAGCGGGTCGTACCACATTAGTAATATATGCAAGTAAACTAAACTAAACCTTTCTCCCTTCACAATAGAGCACACATTACCTTGAGCAGCATGAACTTGCGTAGCGGGTCGTACCACATTAGTAATATATGCAAGTAAACTAAACTAAACCTTTCTCCCTTCACAATAGAGCACACATTACCTTGAGCAGCATGAACTTGCGTAGCGGGTCGTACCACATTAGTAATATATGCAAGTAAACTAAACTAAACCTTTCTCCCTTCACAATAGAGCACACATTACCTTGAGCAGCATGAACTTGCGTAGCGGGTCGTACCACATTAGTAATATATGCAAGTAAACTAAACTAAACCTTTCTCCCTTCACAATAGAGCACACATTACCTTGAGCAGCATGAACTTGCGTAGCGGGTCGTACCACATTAGTAATATATGCAAGTAAACTAAACTAAACCTTTCTCCCTTCACAATAGAGCACACATTACCTTGAGCAGCATGAACTTGCGTAGCGGATCGTACCACATTAGTAATATATGCAAGTAAACTAAACTAAACCTTTCTCCCTTCACAATAGAGCACACATTACCTTGAGCAGCATGAACTTGCGTAGCGGGTCGTACCTAGAGATGTAAAGTGACCGTCAGGTTATATGTGACCGATTAATCTGACCGAGCATATTGGACATTTATCCAATGTGACCGGTCACTTATGGTCATTTATTGTCAGGAACGTCAGAAACGTTTGATTGTGTATACATAGACTTTATTCTATAAAACTACGGAAGTTTTAGAATCATTGAAGCTAACCATGTCATTCATCGATCTTTAACCACAGTAATACAAAATTTATACTAATCATAAAACTGTAGAGGTCAATTCTGAACATTGAAATATATATCCAAAATTAATATTGGAGGATAACTGGTGATCGATACTGATTCCAAAAATGTAATGTGGAAATTTTTTGACTGTCTGTCCGTCTGTCTGTATAAGCACGCATGGGTTAAAAACTACTAAAAGGATTTTAAAGAAACTTGGTAGGATTGTAATCCATACTCCTGGGCAGGTTATAGGCTATATAACATAACGCTAAGACACATAGGAGCCGAGCAGTAATGAAAAGTGTAACAAAACCGGGAAGAAAAACATTCCTTTTGAGAGATTCCGTTGTGTGCGCTGCGTAAATGGTTGAAGTTACACAAAAAATATGTACTACAATTGTTCCTCTTAAAAAGTTCAAAAAAGTCCGCAACAGCATATGTATTCACTATGACCCTTTTTATGGCAATGAAATTAGATCTAAAATTTAAAAATTTGGGTAAAATAAATAATAAATATTTTAAATCTGTGAAAAAAAGTGAATCAGTCAGTTTCAGCGTTTGTTTTAAATTTCCATAAAGTGTAGCCTGTATTTGTTTTGAATTAGCCTGAGATTCAATATTTTACGAAAATAATAGTTACTCCAAGTAAAGAATACTAATTTAATATATCTGACCAATGTGACAATAAATGTCCAATGTGACCGGTCATTTATTAATAAATGACGGACGCTTATCGTATGTGACCGTCAGTTTACAACCCTAGTCGTACCACATTAGTAATATATGCAAGTAAACTAAACTAAACCTTACTACCTTCACAATAGAGCACACATTACCTTGAGCAGCATGAACTTGCGTAGCGGGTCGTACCACATTAGTAATATATGCAAGTAAACTAAACTAAACCTTTCTCCCTTCACAATAGAGCACACATTACCTTGAGCAGCATGAACTTGCGTAGCGGGTCGTACCACATTAGTAATATATGCAAGTAAACTAAACTAAACCTTTCTCCCTTCACAATAGAGCACACATTACCTTGAGCAGCATGAACTTGCGTAGCGGATCGTACCACATTAGTAATATATGCAAGTAAACTAAACTAAACCTTTCTCCCTTCACAATAGAGCACACATTACCTTGAGCAGCATGAACTTGCGTAGCGGATCGTACCACATTAGTAATATATGCAAGTAAACTAAACTAAACCTTTCTCCCTTCACAATAGAGCACACATTACCTTGAGCAGCATGAACTTGCGTAGCGGATCGTACCACATTAGTAATATATGCAAGTAAACTAAACTAAACCTTTCTCCCTTCACAATAGAGCACACATTACCTTGAGCAGCATGAACTTGCGTAGCGGGTCGTACCACATTAGTAATATATGCAAGTAAACTAAACTAAACCTTTCTCCCTTCACAATAGAGCACACATTACCTTGAGCAGCATGAACTTGCGTAGCGGGTCGTACCACATTAGTAATATATGCAAGTAAACTAAACTAAACCTTTCTCCCTTCACAATAGAGCACACATTACCTTGAGCAGCATGAACTTGCGTAGCGGGTCGTACCACATTAGTAATATATGCAAGTAAACTAAACTAAACCTTTCTCCCTTCACAATAGAGCACACATTACCTTGAGCAGCATGAACTTGCGTAGCGGATCGTACCACTGCATGAGGAATAGTCCCGCGGGCGTCGCTCCGCATAAGTACTTGTAACCGTTGTACGGGTTACGGGCCACTGCGCAGCGCATACAGCCTGGGGACGAACGTTAAAGGTTACAAATTTAAAAAAAAAACAAGAAAGAACAGTTTAGAACACGTAGTAAGTATAACAGAGGAGGCTGCGGAATAGTTATTATATTTCTTTCTTTCTTTATCGCGGCCCTGGAACGTAATGGGCAACCGAAGGAACATGAGTGGGTTTTAGTCAGTAACAGTCTGACACTGAGGGCTGTAATTTTTACTCTTTCTTCTGACTTGACTATTTGTGTATGTGTTCAAATTTTGTTTGACAACTTGATTTTTGACATGTGGTTAATAATGTATTGTGTTTTTTTACCGAATATGACTTGTAAGAATCCCTTACCAATAAAATACTATGACTACTATGACTATTATTAAATAATCTAAAACCCAACTGCAATATCGGAAGTCGGTGGCTTTGTTTCTGTTTTATGTAATCGCCACCAACTTTCGAGATTGCAGATGGGTTTTTTGATTATTTAATTACGTAATACCTTTTTTTATTCTACATTTATTTCAAGTTAAGGTATATATACCTTATGTCACTCACACAACGGAGACGAATTCAATGACACCTCATTTGTCGAAATCTTGACACCCAACCGACAGCCGGCTGTCGGGGTATCCCATTTCATTATAGTCCTTATTTTTATTACTTACAGACTACTTTTGTATAAACAAGTTTGGTTATTTGGTTGTTCTTGGATAAATTTCCTACAATTAAAAAAAATAAAATTTTATAATCTATGCTCGTACGGTTTTCTTTTTGGGGTAGTTGTGAAATTTCCGCCGCCATTGTGTTTATTGCGTAATGGCTGAGGGGTAAACGGTTTAGGCTGTAGAGCGTGCCATAGAATTTAGATTTGACTTTTCCTGTATTTAGATTGTAATAGTGTTTGTGTAGGTAGAAGTTTGTCAGCAGTTAATGCAGTGTGTATACTCACCGCGAGTGTCAGGCACGCGCGTGGTGAGCGCGAAGCGTCGCGGCAGCAGACGAGGCGGTAACACTCGCAGGGAACGAGAGCCGCGCGCCGAGCCTAGTAGCGCTAGCAACTCGTGTCGGTATAATGACGGTGTTTTGCCTGCAAGAGTTTTAAATCATTATCATTACATAGAATAAAATAGGGTGGAAACATCCTGTCTGTATATACAGGATGTTTCCACCCTGTATATACAGACAGCTGGGAGCGACTTTACGGCCCTTGGTAGAAAACTTCTTTAAATCGCTAAGATAGATTATATTGCTCAAAGGAAACATTTCAATTGCAATTCCCGGGTGTGAAACATTTTCAATAATACTTAAATGCAGTTTTATTACTTTTTAAAAATAAGGGAATGTTTCTTTTGATTAAAGTAATCTATCTTATCGATTTAAAGTAGTTTTCTTCCAGGGCCCGTTAAAACTTTTCACCCTGTATATGGTGATGAGGGTCTCCTTAAGTGATGCTCATATGATAAGTAATTAAGACGTTCTGTAGTGAGGAGTAAGGTCCGAAACCAGCCAAAAACTAAAAAAATTGCGCCCTGGCACTTTTGCCAGTAAGTGTCAAAGCGCTTTTAGCGTATAAGTGACACCAAATAACAATTCACTTCTCATTCGACAACTTAGTCAAAAATCTGCTTACATTTAGAGTTGCTAAACTAAGCACTTGTGCTTAGTTTCCGTACTTAATCAGCTGTTAGCTCGATATGTAGGTACCGTTATCTTATCTGTTTTAATTAGTGAAGTGATTAAGTATCGGATATTAATTGAACAGCACAACAAACCAACCAATTATACCTTCGAACACACGTGATACGAGACACAATAGAAAGACAATAGCAGCGCGACAGCCGGCTGTCGCTGGGTCGTCGAAAGGTTAACTTTTCGCTGTCGCTTGCTTGTTCGAAGGTTAAACTTTCGCTGTCGTTTGGTCGTCAAAAGGTTAACCTCCTTGAGGCGCGCGTGGAACAAAACGCGCCGTCGACACGAGCCTGGTCCTAGTCGGGCGGCGAGCTACCCATCGTGAGCCGTCCCGTATTAATAGACGTCACTCAACTCCGAGACGCCCTCAAGTCTCTTGCTGTCCTTGTCATTCTAAAGGGAAAAAATAAGGACAGCAATAAACTTGAGAGCGTCTCAGAATTGAGTGTCGTCTATTAATATGGGCCATAGCCTTCAAAACGGTTATAAAAATATGAAAAAAACCGGCCAAGAGCGTGTCGGGCCACGCTCAATGTAGGGTTCCATAGTTTACCGTCCGTCACAATAAGTGTTCCCACTTATAAGTTTAAAAAAAAAGGCTATTTGTTACGTTGACATACTAAGTACGCAGAAATTATTTTGTACAACCTTTTTGTCTTTTTTGTACAAAAACTGTTCTTTCTATCAAGTTCTAAATAATTTTCCTAGAAAGTACTTATAAAGTTCTACTTTCCAGATTTTTTTCATAAAATCATAAAAATCAAAAATCATAAAATCATATTTATTTTGTAAATAGGTTATATATATAACACTTTTACACGTCAATATTTTGTTTTTTTTTAATTTATTTTAAGCGAACGATGGGGCCGGTGTTTCGTAGCTGGACTGCTCTGAGAAGAAACATCCGAAACAAACTCAGAGGTCAAAGTCTCTTTTAAAGTCCATACAATCGTATTGGTCAAAAATGTGCGAGAACCATGGAGGTTAATGTCTGAGGCACTCTCTTGATGAGAGAAGGACACAGATTTGAGTGGACCTGTCCAGACAGTGCAAGCATTTGTCAGTAATCGTTTAGCTCAACTAAAAACTAAGGAGCCCAACGTCTTGACGAACAGTACCAAAGTAAGGACATTTGGGTAGGCCGCATTAAATATTCAAACCGTCAGACCGCATATTTAAAAAAAAAAAACCAACGACTTCCATAGTCCTCACATTCACAAAAAAAATGTCACAAAAAAATATACACAATACTTTAAAAAGTACATATCAATGTCAAATAGTAATACATTAAAAAAAAGATCATATACTTTAAAAAGTACACATCAATGTCAAATAGAAATACATAAAAAAGATTATATACTTTAAAAAGTACATAAATGTCAAAATAATAATTGAAATGTCAAAGAGAAAAGAAATGTAAATAAAGTAAATAATGGCCAATGTATTAATCGAAACAGCTCAATCCCAAGCATTTGAATCCTCAATGTAATCTTTGACAGAGTAAAAAGCTTTCTGACAAAGTTTACGTTTTATAAATAATTTAAATTTAGTAATGCTAAGTTCTTGAATTTATCTGGGTAGTTTATTATAAAAGCGTATACATTGACATTTAAACGAGCCACCTATTTTCCTAAGCCTAGTTGAAGGAACTATGTATTTGTCCTTATTTCTTGTATTTATATTATGGATATCACTGTATTTTTTAAACAAATTAATATTTTTATGCGCGTACAACAAATTTTCATATATATATTGGCACGGCACAGTCATAATATTTACCTCTTTAAATTTGTCTCTGAGGGAGTGTCGAGGGCTCAGTTTATAAATTGAACGAATAGCCCTTTTTTGCAAAACAAATATAGTCTGAATATCGGCTGCATTTCCCCACAATAGAATGCCGTACGACATCAAACTGTGAAAATAGCTAAAATAAACTAATCGGGCTGTTTCCAAATCAGTTAAACCACGAATTTTTCTGACGGCATATGCTGCAGAGCTAAGTTTCTTAGATAATTTATCTATATGAGGGCCCCACTGAAGTTTAGCGTCCAAGGTTATCCCTAAGAATACTGTGGAATCTTCGGGCTTCAATTCCTGTCCCTTTATTAGTACACTGGTTTCTATTTGTCTAACATTTGGTAGCGTGAACTTAACAAGTTTAGTTTTTTTCTCGTTCAGCAGTAGATTATTTACGTTGAACCAGTTGACTATTGACGCGAGAGAACTATTTATGACGTCAACACATAGCTGTTGACGTCTTAGTTTAAATAAAAGTTTAATATAATAAATTTAAATATGAAGTGTCGTCTGCGAACAACACTATATCATGCTTATCTTTAATAAGATAAGGCAAGTCATTTATATAAATGAGGAACAAAAAAGGGCCAAGAATTGAGCCCTGGGGGACCCCCATTCTCACAACAGATCCAGGTGACCTTTTACCGTTCACATCAACTCTTTGAATCCAGAGAGGAGGCCCGGATTCCATAGTGGTGTAGCTTCCTGATTAAAGTTTCATGGAGAACGCAATCGAATGCCTTGGACAAGTCGCAAAAAACGCCCAATGCATCGCATTTGTCTTCCCATGCATTATAAATATGTCCTAAAAGTTCAACACCAGCATCAGTTGTTGAACGACCCCTGGTAAATCCAAACTGTTTTTATGCAAAAGCTCGAGTTTATTAAAATGTATTTGCATTTGATTTAAAATTAGTTTTTCAAAAATTTTACTAAAAGTGGGTAGCACTGAAATTGGTCTATAATTACTGGGGTCAGATGTGCTACCTGATTTAAATAATGGTATTATTTTACTATATTTCATTAAGTCAGGAAACTTACCACAATCAATACAATTATTAAAGATATTGGCTAAAGTTGGAGCTACAATATTTATTATAGATTTAGCAACATCAACCGAGTTATCCCATAAATCTGCAGTCTTTTTAACATTTAATGAGTGAAAGGTTTTAATTACATATTTTTTAAACCTACGGGTCAAAAGTTAGAGGGGGGGGGGGACGCTTTAATTTTTCCTTTTGGAGCGATTATTTCCGATATTATTGAATTTATCAAAAACTGATTTTAGTAAACCCCTTTTCATTTTTAAATACCTATCCAACAATATATCACACGTCAGGGTTGAAATTTGAAAAAAAAAACACTTCCCTCTTACATATAGGGGGGCTACCCTAATAAAACATTTTTTTCCAATTTTTATTTTACCACTTTGTCGGCGTGGTTGATATACATATTGGTACCAAATTTCAGCTTTCTAGTGCTAACGGTCACAGAGATTAAGCGAGGACGGACGGACAGACAGACATGGCGAAACTATAAGGGTTCCTAGTTGACTACGGAACCCTAAAAATAGGTAGCCATCATTGTAACGGCGAGTTAAAAATTTAAACATGGACACGCAACAGTTGTTTTGATTGAAATAGTTTTTATTAATCGTGTTTAAAAAATATGTTATGTCGTTTTTTTTTAACTAAGTACGATGTATGCTGATTTTAGATTAACAAAATTAAATATAGTTATCATCAACGCATTTAAGGGTACCATTACATTCTTTATTTGATTCTATTTAAGTTCATCTCGAGGCCCTGGTTAATTAAAGACGGGTGTCTTACAGCCGACTGACGGGCTGCTATTGTCTTTCTATTGTGTCACGAATCACGTGTGTTCAAAGAATTAAGCTGCAAAATGTAGAGTACTCACCAGAGAGCGACATAAGCACGTCTTTGATGACGTGCATCCAGATGGTGCGGCGAGGACACAGCTGGTCCATCGCCGTCTCGTGTAGCTCGTTCAAGTTCAAAGTGTATATGCCTTCCTCCGCGCCTGGGAATAACTCGCTTGTTAATATTGGCAGGATTTTAAAACTAATGTAAATAAGGTAGCAACAAAATAAGGTATTTGCTAGTGATAAAAATTCTTCAAAGTTTATTCTGTCTAGTGCTTGTGGTTTTCACAAGTATTGGATTATTGTTATTTACAACCGTTGCTTGATCCGTTGTAATTTTTCAATAAGAAATAAAATAAATAAATAACACGTCGAATTTATCCCACTTCTGATATACTGGCGTATTGATTTGAAACTTAAAGAAAGTGTGTACAATATAAATAAGGTAATAAAGGCTAAGGTAGACTGGTAGAAAATGCCTAAGAAATTAAGTCCGCCGTTGTGCAGTTTTTTAACATGTGCATAGGGTTTAAATAAATAAATAAATCGATCCGATAAAGGAGCCGATTACTAAATACTTACCAAAGATTTCTGTGAAACGCAACATAAAAGTACGTTTTTAGGGTCGACGTTATCTTTTTTTTTTACTTTGTACTGCAGTACCTAAAAAAGAAAGTGTTTATTTTATACAACTTACCGATAAGTATGTGTTGATCTCTCGTGTCCGGATGTATCCATGAGGCTGTACAGTTAATCCTTAGCGGACATCCGTTGAACACCTGCGAGCAATGATATTATTATGATATGTTAAAAAAGAAAAATGGTTGTTATCATGGTCGGAATTATGTCTGAAAAGTGGAAGGCTTGACGTACATTTAAACAAAACTTTATTGGAATACTAGATAAATCCAAACGGATTAATCCAAAATAAACTCATCAGTAAGGTAATGGCACATTATTCCCAAACTACAACTGCACAACAGCGTCACGACGTCATCTCAAACTTAAGGCCATAATTCATTAGATTAGGACACTATGTTTACTGGTCTGAACGTGCCACCAACAAAATGTATACTGTTGTAGAGAGAGTATTTCAGTAGGACACACTTGGCGGCAACCACTTCAAAGTGAGGAAATGTATGAATGCAGTGAGGTACCCTCCATACAACATTTTGTTGGTGGCGAGACCAGAGTTTCTTCATCTTGGTATTAAAATGAAATATACCCTTAGACTACAGCTAGCCACGTGCTAACTGCACATTATCCGTGAGGTGCAAGCTCACAGTCCATGTGCTGGCTTTAAGGTGCTATCTTTTTTTTGTGACAACCCCTCCATACTATTCCCAAACACTACGATCCTGAAAGCCAGTATCAACAGTGGACACCACCAGAAAAGTGTCGAACAATGAAGCTCGACGAGTCTCGGAAAAACGATTCAACTCTCTTGCATTCCGCAAAGAAAGCAAAAAAGAACAATCTTGGTTGAGGTGCAAACTTGCTGGTATCAGAAACACGATCGCCGGAGTGGCACCGGAGCGCCACCGTGTACCTCTGTACCTTAGAGAAGCAGGCGCCCATGTGCACCTTGTGTACTGTGTAGTGAGCTCTGTACCTTAGAGAAGCAGGCGCCCATGTGCACCTTGTGTACTGTGTAGTGAGCTCTGTACCTTAGAGAAGCAGGCGCCCATGTGCACCTTGTGTACTGTGTAGTGAGCTCTGTACCTTAGAGAAGCAGGCGCCCATGTGCACCTTGTGTACTGTGTAGTGAGCTCTGTACCTTAGAGAAGCAGGCGCCCATGTGCACCTTGTGTACTGTGTAGTGAGCTCTGTACCTTAGAGAAGCAGGCGCCCATGTGCACCTTGTGTACTGTGTAGTGAGCTCTGTACCTTAGAGAAGCAGGCGCCCATGTGCACCTTGTGTACTGTGTAGTGAGCTCTGTACCTTAGAGAAGCAGGCGCCCATGTGCACCTTGTGTACTGTGTAGTGAGCTCTGTACCTTAGAGAAGCAGGCGTCCATGTGCACCTTGTGTACTGTGTAGTGAGCTCTGTACCTTAGAGAAGCAGGCGTCCATGTGCACCTTGTGTACTGTGTAGTGAGCTCTGTACCTTAGAGAAGCAGGCGCCCATGTGCACCTTGTGTACTGTGTAGTGAGCTCTTTACCTTAGAGAAGCAGGCGCCCATGTGCACCTTGTGTACTGTGTAGTGAGCTCTGTACCTTAGAGAAGCAGGCGCCCATGTGCACCTTGTGTACTGTGTAGTGAGCTCTGTACCTTAGAGAAGCAGGCGCCCATGTGCACCTTGGGTGTGGGCGGGAGGCCGTTGTGTACTGTGTAGTGAGCTCTGTACCTTAGAGAAGCAGGCGCCCATGTGCACCTTGGGTGTGGGCGGGAGGCCGTTGTGTACTGTGTAGTGAGCTCTGTACCTTAGAGAAGCAGGCGCCCATGTGCACCTTGGGTGTGGGCGGGAGGCCGTTGTGTACTGTGTAGTGAGCTCTGTACCTTAGAGAAGCAGGCGCCCATGTGCACCTTGGGTGTGGGCGGGAGGCCGTTGTGTACTGTGTAGTGAGCTCTGTACCTTAGAGAAGCAGGCGCCCATGTGCACCTTGGGTGTGGGCGGGAGGCCGTTGTGTACTGTGTAGTGAGCTCTGTACCTTAGAGAAGCAGGCGCCCATGTGCACCTTGTGTACTGTGTAGTGAGCTCTGTACCTTAGAGAAGCAGGCGCCCATGTGCACCTTGTGTACTGTGTAGTGAGCTCTGTACCTTAGAGAAGCAGGCGCCCATGTGCACCTTGTGTACTGTGTAGTGAGCTCTGTACCTTAGAGAAGCAGGCGCCCATGTGCACCTTGTGTACTGTGTAGTGAGCTCTGTACCTTAGAGAAGCAGGCGCCCATGTGCACCTTGTGTACTGTGTAGTGAGCTCTGTACCTTAGAGAAGCAGGCGCCCATGTGCACCTTGGGTGTGGGCGGGAGGCCGTTGGGTGCGGCGCGCGGGGGGGTGTGGCGGCGCGTGCGTGCACGTCGAGGCGGGACTGGAGGTACTGCTGTGCTTTCTAGCGCCGCTAGGGGAGAAAAGTTAGCTTTAAGTATTCGACGAACTTAAATAGCTCAATATTAAAACACCACGGAACTGTGTTTTCTTATAAGTTTAAACTTATCGTCAATATATTAAAATGTTTGTGAGGCTGAGGATTTGCGATCAAATCTTAACACCGCGATTCAGCGCGTAGACAAAAATGAACAATGCCATCTACTGCTATTACCGTTAGATAACAAATTCTGAACGTACGATTAAACAAATATTTGCCTCTTCGCACACGGGTCGTAAGCGTAGTCGTATCGTAAGCGCATAGTTACTACAGTGTTATATAAGCACATCTCTTACGATTCGCTGCGACATCGTTGCGTGTGTGGTCTTGTTTGAACATGTATGCGTTCTTATTGCACTCATTTTACGCACGTTTATGCTACGACCGACGCCGAGCCGTGTGCGAATGGGCCTAGTGCCCGAGCATAGTGGCTTTCTCAGCGCCCTACTCCGGAACGGTTAATTTTATAGAAAAATGCGAAGGGCATTTTCTAAACATAATTTCACGACATACAATTTCATAATGACCTCTATGGACCTCGGACCAAAAGGTCGCGAGATATTTGCAAAAAACTGATTTTCGTGACCTTTCCTTTGACCCTTTATAACTTTTTTAGCCGGCACGATATCAATGTCGATTTCTACATTTTCATATCAGCGCCGTAATAATGGTTATGCAAAATTCAGCTCACTAGGATATTTCCATAGATAAAATGACTGGTCTATACAGGCTGGAAAGATTTTATGGGCCACAAAAAAGTACTGTAAATCGATAAGATAGATCATTTTACTCAAAGGAAACTTTCCTTAATTTTTGAAAATAAATATAATGGCATTCAAAGATTTTCGAAATTTTACTTCCCACACTCGGGAATTAAGCCGGCTAAAATCCGAAAAATTTAGTTTTATGCCATCAGACATTAGGGTCATTCATAAGGACCAAGTCTCGCTAACACACATTGTTCATTAAATTAATTGCCCGAAGGACACGCCCACTGATGACGTCACTGTTCGTCTACGGGGTCACAATGCTTCTATGCTAGGACCATCTCTTTTAAACTTACTTCGTGGTGCTCTCCTACGTTAGAAAAGCAACCACTGTGCAAAATTTCAAGTTTCTTAAACGTATAGTATAGGTCCTGCGTTGATATGTCAGTACTTTAGTCAGCTTTTTCATTTATATGTTTCGATAGGAAACATAATTATATACCTCTTTTTAGGCGATTTAAATCACTATAACAAGTAACAACATTTGTAGGAACAAAACCTGGCGGCTATACAACTATTTCTCCCCAATCGACAAATTTAAAAAGTTACATTAAAAACTCACCTTTATTGTCAACTTTGGCCTTGTCTCTCTGACTGTCAGACAGACTCCTCTGCCGCTGCGTAATTTTGACTTCTTCATCAATCACCTCAGCTTTAGAGTCCCGCCCATTTTCATCCACCATTTTGAAAATCTCATCAACTGACGACGTTTTTCTCTTAACCTCTAACTCACATTGACAAAACTGATTCAAGTCTATGCCAGCAGTTACTGAGTCAGAATGATGCCTATTATGCTTTTTCCTATGTTCAAAAACTTTGTCCTCCATATCCAGGCTTATATCGATTTTCCTACAAAGATCGTCGTCCGTAGTTCCGTTTTGTAGTTTGTCGTCTTCCGATATCCTTAACCTATTCGCTATTTGTAAGGCTCTGAAGTTAGACACTGAGATTTTCTGCTTTTTACAGCTTTCACAGATTACTATGCCGGAGTCTGTCGTGTTTTGGTTCGAACAATTTCGGTAATAACTCAGAATGTCGCCGTTGGAATTGCATACGTCACAAGAACATTTTGCTACCGACCTCTGTAGGTCGCTCAAAGTGTTATTGTCCCTTAGCTCCGGTTTAGGGCATAAACCACATTCGCAATTCGCGTTTCTTTGTAAATCTAAATGGTCATTTTCTTGTTGATCAACATACATTATATCTTCACCTATTTTCCTGCATAAAGGATCATCAATCGACACCCTAGACGCGCCTATCGGACTTTGAAATGAAGAAGTGAGATTTTGGTAAATATTAGCCGTAGAATTGTTTAAGAAATTCTGTTTTAACTGTATGCATTGCGATAAGTGTTGGTCGTGCATTGATAACGCGGTGTTGCTACCCTGCGCCATGTTCGCGGTTTCTGCCGTTAACGGTAGTGTTGCCCTGTAATAAAAATTAAAAGTTACCATTTTGGTAGAATATGTTGGTAGGTTTAGTAGCTTTTTTGGAGGGTATCGCAGTGCTGTTAGGTTTTTTGAAGCTATTCGAGTGCTGTTAGACACAAATGTGGGAGGGGCTTAATGTTAAGGTGTCATGTAGACAAGCTATAATGTTTATTCGTGTTAAAATAACAAGTGGTGCTGGTGGGATATAAAACCTTTTTTTAATTTCACAAAAACATTTTTAAATTCGGACGGGTTTACGGGTTTTTATACTTTCTTTTGTTTATGTTTATTTTACATAATGTTAAAGCTGCAAAGCTCTTTTTTTACCATGCTTCATGCTAACACTACGCACTATTCTTTGCCAAATGCTATTTGCAATTTTTTTTGCCTTATTTTGATTGCTTGTACAGACTTTTTATATAACCGATTCGTTCTTTAAAACTTTCCCCGTTAGTTTTGTGACCAAAAGTGCGACTGCTGAGGTTGAGATAGAGATTCCCGGATCTGGCAGTGATATGGGGCTTTTTTATACCAGCCTGGAGTCAAAGGAGTGGTGTAAAACGTCTGTACCTCAGGCAATGTTATCAGAGCATTTATTTCAAGTAAGCATTTACATAAAACTTGTGAAATTGCCAATAAATTAATCAAAAAGTTAAATCTAGTCAGATCGATGGCTTAGTCAGTTGTACAGGATTCAAGATGGCAATTACTACTACTGACTATGTTAACGTCGAAAGGGGAATGCCCATCGCCCATACAAGAAAATGCCTGAAATAGCCAACAATGAAATCTACGCCAAATTGTACTTCAAATCAAAGAAAACCGAAAGACAATTTCAATAATTATCTAAAACTAGGGAGAACCTAGTTTGAAATGTTTTTGCTTAGAGAGGTTATGTCTCAAGCCAAGCCAAGTCGTCGTGTTAAGCAGGTCCTATTTAAGTTATTGTTCGTAATTAGGTACCAAGCACAGATGGCATATCAAAATCCTTAACATATGGCCTAAGTTGTCGTCAAATATCATAAAATACACACGTAACGTAACACAATCAAAACATCGAATTAAATATGTGATGAAAAAATTAAATGTCAAATCACAAGATATTGTCAAACTGCCAAGGCAACGGACATGTTTCATACTGCCTGGGTTACTTTCTCTGTCGTAGTTTTAAAAAATAATTTGATTCAGGTACATTGATAAGCATATTTAATTACTTAGATTATGAGATATAACAAAAGATGTAATTATTACTGTTTAAAAAAGCTTTTTACGGATCTCTGAGGATTGTTTATAAGACCACAGACTAAAAATGTAAATGAATGTATGTCATTGAAGAACTGTGCTAAGACGGAAATCAAATTAAAAACAGAAATAATATTTTTTATAAACCCCTAGTTAAACAAACTGGAAAATAAATTAACGAGTTATATTTTATTCTAAATAGAATTTACCGCTACTGGTAATTACTGTCCATTCCAGGCATTTTCTTGGCATTCCCCTTTCATTATCAATGTAACAGTTTTTCTTGTTTCCAATCAACAAATAACAAGCAAAGAGTAATTGAAGTCAATTATGAATAAATGAAAATTCCGTTAAAATACTATTTTGCTCATAAAAAGTCTGTAATACGCGCCAGTAAAATTTTGCAGCAATATCTAAAATAACTTCAACTATTTTACACATTAATCCAAACTAAATCTAAATACAGGCTGTTCGGAATATTAGCCAAATACTAATCGGCGCTAATGACACATTGATATTTAGAAAGAGACAGTAATAGACTGTCAGGTACGAGTAACAGAGTAAGCGTTCATGTTGAATTTCTTTAGAAATGAAATTCTTTAGTATCACCGTGTTAGGTAAGTCGAGGGACATATCAAATGAGACTATTCTATATTCGATTCTCATTCCGAATATGTATTTTTTTACCGAATACCTCATGAAATTAATAAATTTTTGACACACGCGCTAGATACATATCGAAAGAAGAACGAATCATACCTACTTCACTCTCTTATCATACATAGGTGACCCAACGCGACTGCGAGCGCTAGGGTGTTCTTTAAGAGTTTGAGAGCCTTATTGCGACAATTCAAATACGGTTTTCTTTACAATAGGGATGACGACAGCATTAAAATAATGGCATTCTGTTTAGTCCGTCTGATAGATCGGCCGAAAATACGGGACACTTATTTTTAATTTGATCAAATTAATAAAAAAATACAAAGATAAAGAGCAACAAAGTTCCGGAGTGGGGGCTTTTGACGTCACCGTCCTGCAAAAATTGTATCTAATCGTGACGTCATGCGCAATTTCAACGCACTGTATCGTCGTCATTCTTCGTATAAGAGAAAAAGGAAAAAATACGTGTCCAAAATTTTTTGATAATCTATCTGACGGACTAATTACTTTTTTTTGTCGTCTCGCCTATTGTATATTGTTTTATTATTATTTACATTTTGATTAATCATATGTGAGCATATACTATCGCGTCCTTGAGATAAGGGACATTTAAATTGGCTTACCTACTAACACGGTGTATAGATTCATAAATTGCAAAATATATTTCTAATTGTGGACCGCAGTTTAATTAGTGTTAAATTATGTCTTTAGTTACTGCTTCGTTACCGAGGATTGAAGCGTATTGCAATTGCAATAAACCTGACTAGTGTCCTAAATGTCGATGTGCCATATTTACAGGTTCTTACATCCCTAGTTGCCAATAAAATTGCCAATCGGTTAATTCACAACCTATAAAAATTTAGTTTTTTCAGCCCATTTTTTTTATTTGTTATTGCAGTACCGTGGTTAACCAATTCGACTCACTTTTATGTGCACCACAATTACGGGGCTACTACAAATCTATTTGGTTGATTCAACTAACATGATTGATTAAACCAATATAGCTGATTCAACCAATTTGGTAGTTTCAGTCAATTCAGTAAATTTAACAAAAAAAACTACCAAATTAGTTGAATCTACCTATTCAACTATTTTGGTAGATTCAACCAAATAAAAAAGCAAAGCTTTACAGTGCAATTTCATCTCTTCTGCCTTATTCCGAACAGCGTAAGCTAACACAAAATACAAAACACATAATAATGAATACATGTTTTAATGTTTTACATGCAAACTGAAAACCTCTCCTTTTACCTGAGCATTAACTCTTCATCGATATATTGCAAGAGGCTCCTAAAACAAGAGACATTACTTACAGACGGTACTCACTTGACGATGTTTTACTTAACGCTACGATGGATGTTTTAACCAAATTAGTGGTTGACCTTTTTCAACTAATTTAGTTTGGTTGAATTTTTTCAACCAAATTTTGTATGGTTGAAATTTACCAACCAATTTTTTTTGTTGAACTTTGTATGATTTTGAATAAATCCTGTATAATCTTGAATAAACATAAAGGGATCCAGAGATAAGCGCAGATTTTATAAACAGTGTCGTATGTTAACGACCACTATTATGTTTCGGTTGATAAAATACACTGTTGGCTGTTTTCCGACTTTAATTTCACGGAAATAAAGTCTAAAGTTGCATAACATAATTCTTTCTCTGAATATTACATTATAAAAAAACTTAATAGAAGAATTAGTTATAAAACTTTAGATCTTTTAAAAACACACTGAAGGCAACAACAGAGCGCCATAGACAGCGAATAAAAACGTCTTACCTCTTTAACATAGACAATGATAGCCCACCCATAGAGAAACCATTAAGCCAAACAGAAAACGCCCAACTCATGCGCATAATCAAAAGTGTAAACTATACTATCGTTTTGTGCATCCACACAACACTCAGTAACAAAAAAAAATTAAAAAAAAACAAAATCTAAAAAAAAAATTTTCAAAAATAATAAAAAAAAAAACAACAATCCTCCACCACACAAAAAAAGAGAATTCTCAAATTTTATTAGCACTCAGAAAACCCTAACTGTTAGAAAAACATTTTTTTTTTTAATTTTTCAAAATCTTTTATGGCCAATAGGTACCTTAGACTCATTTTCAAAATATCATCACCAGTGAGCACCCGACACCACTTGCTATAACATAATATATAAACGTATAAAATAAAAAAAAGCGAGAAAAGAACGAAAAAAATCTAAATCATAGAGAAAATTGTTGTATTACTTACTTTTCGCTCGAAGGCATCGTGTCTATGGAGTGGTCTTGTAAAGGGTTGTGCTTCGGACAAGTCATTAGTGAAGCTACGGACCAATCTTCGCTAGATTGTCTGTGGTACGCTGTAATAAGAAGTGTAAGGTTAGGAAACAAACTTAAGATTAGAAAACAACTTGAACTTTAGAGTGTCTATAACTTGAAAGAAAGAGCAAGAATTCACACGAGAGCAATAATGGGAATCAATACACCTATATATAAAAGAGGATGGCGAATTTAGAACTCAACTTTTCAGACCTTGAGAGTTATACTAGGTGTAATTTGGTCTTACCCAACCCACTAGAAGATGATTCTACCAAATGAAAACAAAGAACTTATTATAGGTCCAACTCTGAAATCGCGAAAAAAACATCAGCCGTTTCTAACTAAAGTTCAATGCCCACCCGACCATAATGTATGAAACATAGGGTAGAAATTTTAAACGGGGCAGTAGGGTACCTCTCATTTATGGTAAACAATTGTTTAGCAACATGGTTGCATAAACATGTTGCCGATTACTGACAACAATACGGTATTTGACACCATTAACCAAAAAATGTAAGACACAATTTCTATAAAACCTCTCCTTATTTTAGTAATAAAATACTTTTCATTTTCAATTAACTGTAAAAATGGATTTTTAATTGCTATGAAATCAATTAATAGTAAATCAATCGTGTTGCTAGCTTGTGACGTCATAAGGTGACATTGCCATTCAAAATCTATGGGAGAATCGCGTTTTGACAGCTCATAAAAAGTACGTCAATTGATGATCGTGTCAAATACCGTATTGCCCGCAATATAGTGACAGCAACTCTGTCAATATATTGCGGGCAATACTTGTGTTGTGGAGTTGATCACGCCATGTTGCGGTTTACGCCCGGCGAGCGAAACACGTTTGTGGAAAAAACAATGGTTTAAACAAAGCTTCTAGCAGTATTCTCGCCAATCATCTAGAACGTTGATCAACTGTTGCTAAAAAATGTTTACTATAAACGAGGCTTAACCGTTGCAGCTGAATGAAAATAGTCTTTAGTATTGTTTCATATTTTTTAAGAAATTTTGGTCCTTATTTACGGATTTTCAAACAATCTACTCGCCATTTATAATACTAGTAAGAAGACATTGGTGCCGATTCTCTTGTGCACAAACTATCGTAAATTTAAGTTAAGTGCATCTTTCTCTTTCCTTTTAATTCAGAAAAGGACAGAAGATCAAATATTAGTTAAGTCCTGTCAAATTTAGACACTCCATAGATAATTTAGACGCAATTTAAAAACATGGCGTCTAAATATACGTCAATTTTCATCAGGCGCTGTCTAATTTGACAGGATTAAACTAAAATGTATCTTCTGTCCTTTTCTTTAAGAAATGGAAAGAGAAAGATGCACTTAACTTAAATTTACGATAGTTTGTGCACAAGAGAATCGGCACCATTTTCGAGATTTCTATAACAAAAGCCATAAAAACTCACCACTCCGCTTAATAGTATCCCCATCACAGCTCCTATTCACTTCCGCACTAAAATTGATGACCTTCGGCATTGAACGCACGCTCAAATCGTCGTCAGCGTCCAGGTCCACGATTGGCGAGTCATCGTACACTCCCGACCTCCTATTGGCCGGTTCGCGGCCTTCCCCTGTCATAAGCCTCACGCGATTGGCTGTTGTGATGACATCTTCGTCGAGAAGGGACGTTGGTCGGCTGCTATTGGTCGGGACAACGTGGTCGGTTAGAAGGCTTCGCGGTCGCATATGGTTGTTAGAATGGCGTGAGTTTTGTGCTTGTTCTGCTAGTACTCTGCGACCACCGCGACCGGTGTGCTTTGAGGCTATGCGTTGTGGCATGTTGGAGAGGGCCTGTGGGGGGAAATAAATTGTTTGTTAATGGTAGCGGTTGGCGCCGTAAAAAATAATAATATAGTTTTATACGACAATATTGTGTTTTGGTTGTTTTAAGCGAAAGATAGGCGCCATTTTTCATACTATTTGAAAGGATATTATATCACGCCATTTTACTCAGCATGTGTAATTGCCCAGTTCCGAAAACAGAACTGCTATTTAATTTTATTGTTGTAGTTTTTGGAATCCGTACTAATACTTTAAATGCGAAAGTAACTCTGTCTGTTTGTCTTTCTCTTCTTCACGCCTAAACCACTGAACCGAATTGAATGAAATTTGGTACAGATATAGTCTGGGACCCGAGAAAGGACATTTGATAGTTTTCATCCCGAAAATCCCTCGGAAACAGGAACTATTAAGCCACGCGGACGAAGTCGCGGGCAAAAGCTAGTTTATAATAAAATAGCAAATATGCATGTGATTTAAACGAGAACCAAATATTTAGCTTCTTACTAATAATCGCTGCATAAAGTTATGACAGGTTTATACGTCAAAAAATGTATGGTTACACAGGCTTTATTCATGACATAACTTTACACAGTGATTATTAGTAAGGGCATTAGTTTTTATGCTTGTTATAATGTTTGCTTCATAAACCCTTACGTCACACCAAGTGCACGAAAATGACAAGTGTTTGACATACCCGTATGGGTTGACTGTTTTTAACTTCTTTTTTAAATACTTTCAATATTTTTTTTTGTATTTTACAGCAATGTTTACCCTCATTCTAAAATAAAAATACTTTATACACTGTATATTACACTCACTTGATCCTCGTCGGGCTCGTTGTTGCAGTGGCTGGGCGGGTTGGAGTACTTGTGTAGAAGCTCTAGCGCGAGTCGTTTGCTCATGTCTTGTTGGAAGAATGCGTGCTGTTGAATACAATGTATGGTTTAAATCCGAAATACATTTTAAACAAAAAAATCCGAATTAACCAATCTTACTTACAAGAATAATGCAGCAAAATATTAAACTCAATAAGACTAAACAAGCAATAATTTATATTCGAGACGCATCACTTTTTTTAAGAACGTTATTTAATTTAGGCAACGTTGCGGAGCCCCGCTTGCAGGGCTCCTTTTTCGTCTACATAAATAACAGGAACCTATCAAGACCTAACTTTGCGGTGCCTCATTTTCAACTAAACTATGTTTGGAAATTAGTTTTTTAGGTACGCCATGAGTTTATTTGATATAATTAATATTTTTCTGCTGAGTTAATAGATATAAATTATTTGAAGTAATAATATTATTCAGATATGCGATTAAATATTGAAAAATGTTATAATCCTGACCTGCAACAACTTATCAGCCGTCGGCCGTTTCTTAGGGTTCTTGGTAAGGGCTAGTTTCAAGAAGGCGTGGAACACCGCAGACCAGCGCTCTCTTTCCTTCAGTGACGGCGGTTTGAAGCCCGACTTCGACATCAGGAACAGAACCCGCATCGGGTGCAGTTCGAACATCGGGGGCTGAAGTTCGGCTAGCTCTGGAAAGGAAAAAATAAAATACAAATAAAAATTTGTAGAAATAAACTAAAATAAATAAATATCCTGGGACATCTTACACACGGCCATCGGATCCCAAGCTAAGCAGAGCTTATGTTGTGGTAATAAGACAACTGATATACATACTTATACAAGGTGTATTTTTGGTCTTGCTCAATCAACTACTTAACTTTCTCTCTGCCTCTTTTTCTTATCATGATCTTCTATTTCTATCATATAGAATTCGCCCTCCTAAACGCAAATCTAAATTTCTTTCGCTTCGCAGTTTCAAGAACATTGATTTGGAGCGTTTGGGTGAGGATGCGGGCAACATTGACTGGTCTCCTGTTTACGGCAGCAATGACTTGGACGCTAAGGTGGCTGCTTTTACTAAAATAGTGTTGGATCTTTTTGATGTGCACGCTCCAGTGAAGAAGGTCAGGGTCAAGCATGCGCCTGCTCCCTGGCTATCAGACGCAGTAAAAAATGCGATGTCCAGAAGGGATAAAGCGAAAAGGCATTACAAAAGGAACCCCACGGATGAGAATTGGACCATTTATAAAAAACTGCGAAATCGCTGCGGTCGTTTGTGTAGGGATGCCAAAAGGCGCCACATACATGAGTCAATTCAAAATTCCAACACAGCACAAGTATGGCAATTCCTCAAATCCCTCGGAATCGGCAAAGTTGCGAATGAAAGCACGCCTGATTTTGATTTAGATTCAATTAATTTTCATTTCTCTAAATCTCCAGTGACACTGGTTGATACCATTAAATCTTCTACTCTCAATGCTCTCTCTAGTCTTCCTTTGCCGATATGTACTTCGTTCTCTTTTCACCCAGTCACAGAAGGAGATATTAAGCGGGCTATCACATCTATTTCTACAAAAGCAGTGGGTGATGATGGTTTGCATCTTAAAATGTTTCTTCCTATCCTTGATGTCCTGATTCCTATAGTTTCTCACATAGTTAATTATTCCTTATACACTGGTTCTTTTCCATCTGCTTGGAAGAAGGCCCATGTCTTACCTCTTCCCAAAGTATCTAATCCCTCCTCAGTGTCTCAATTTCGTCCAATTTCAATACTTCCAATCCTGTCCAAAGTCCTTGAGAGTGTTGTTAATAATCAACTTTCACATTATCTTTCCTCTAATAGCCTGCTTAGTCCTTTTCAGTCTGGATTTCGTCCTGGCCACAGCACTGTGTCGGCTTTACTTAAAATAACTGATGACATTCGATTGGCCATGGAAAACCGACTCCTTACAGTGCTGGTTCTATTGGACTTTAGCAGTGCTTTTAATTCAGTTGATTTTGACATACTGTTAGGTATCCTTACTTCTCTAAACATATCTCCTCCTGTGATCTCTTGGTTTAATTCTTATCTTCGTGGGCGCTCGCAGTCAGTACACTTAAATGAGGCCTGCTCTGATTGGTGCGAGCTTACTGCGGGTGTACCTCAAGGTGGCGTTCTTTCTCCTCTCCTTTTCTCCCTTTTTATAGACGCTATCACTAAAGTATTAACTTCACATTTTCATCTTTACGCAGACGACCTACAGCTTTATCGCCATTTTAAATTTGAAGATCTTGTTGGCGCCGTTGATGCCATCAATCATGATCTTATGAATATCAGTCAGTGGGCTAAAAGTTTTGGATTGTTAGTTAACCCGTCTAAATCACAAGCAATCATTATTGGTGGCAGACACTTTACCAATCTATTGAGTCATCAGTCCCTCCCGTTGGTTACATACGAAGGTACCGTTATAGCCTACTCCAAGAATGTTAAAGACCTTGGCGTTTTCTTGAACTGCAACCTTTCTTGGCAGGTTCACATTGCTGAAGTAAGCAGGAGAGTGTTCTGTTCGTATAAATCCCTTAAACGTCTTCAGAAGTTCCTGCCATTTCAAACTAAAATTACCCTTGCTCAGACTCTTCTTCTACCACTTATAGACTATGCTGATGTTTGTTTTCTTGATGCGACTGAGGAACTTCTTAATAAGCTCGAACGACTGCAGAATTTGTGTATCCGCTTCATCTTCGGCCTCCGAAAATATGATCACGTGTCGGAATTCCGAAGGCAGTTGAAGTGGCTTCCTATTCGGCAGCGTCGAGATTGTCACATTCTTTCCGCTCTCTTTTCTATTCTTCACAATACTAAGTCTCCTTCGTATCTTCGCGATCGCTTTGAATTTCTTGTACCTAGAGGTAAACCTTGTCGTTCTTCTTCATCTCTTATCTTACGTTTCCCTTCCCACTCTTCGAGTCGGTATGATGGATCATTTACTGTTTGTGCTGTGCGTCTTTGGAATGCTCTTCCGCATTCATTGCGAGATAGCTCTTCCTTAGAAGTGTTCAAGAAAGGAATTAGGGAACATTTCCTGTCTGTTGATTAATATATATGTATTTATTTATGTATTATATGTATTGTGTTTATTATATATGTATTTTATTTTTATTTTATATGTAATTATTATTTAATATTTTACAATTATTTATTTAATAAGAGTAATAGGTATTTTTTTTGCACATAAGCATATCCTCCGTTGCAAATCTCACTACAAAATTTTTGGTTTGCTGGTAGAAAACTCAATTTTGGGTTAAGCTCGCCATTGTACATAAGTCTTTTGTTTGCTATAAGTTTATTATGTTATGTTTTTTTTGTGTGCAATAAAGAATATGAGAATATGAATCAACTAGGAGATGATTCTACTCATAAAAACAAACAACTTTTATTATGTAACCAACTCGGAAATCGCGAAAAAAATATCAGCTGTTTCATACATTATGGTCGGGAGGGCAATGAACTTTTCATAGAAACAACTAATATTTTTTTCGCGATTTCAGAGTTGGTTCCATAATAAAAGTTGTTTGTTTTTATGGGTAGAATCATCTCCTAGCGGGTTGAGCAAGACAAAAATACACCTTGTATCATTTTTAAATACATACATATTATAGATAAATAACACCCAAACAATTATGCTCATCACACAAAGTTTGTCCTGGGTGGGAATCGAACCCACGACCTCTGACTTTGCTGTCAGGGTCACTGACCACTAGACCAACAGGCCCGCCACAACTAGATCTAGTATCTATCTAGATCATCATTTAATAAATGCTAGCTTTGTGGGAACGGATAGTCAGATGGACAAGCCTTTAGGCTATTGTTGTTGTAAGTACAAGATTAGATTTTTTTCTAAGATTATTTACTATATGAATCATATTGCAACGATTAGGTTAATAGAGTTAGATAATAATTAATCACGTCGATATTTGTGTACAATATAATTAAATTAATAATCGTGTTGACTCACCAATAGCAGTAATACCGCACGCCCAAATATCACAGAGTTGATTGTAACCGCCCTTGCGTTCCACTGCAGCCACCTGAAACATTCATTAAGAAAGGATTTTTGGAGATTTGACCCTTAAACCTTCAAACACACGTGATTCGAGACACAATAGAAAGACAATAGTAGCGCAACAGCCGGCTGTCGGTTGGTCGTTAAAAGGTTAAAGTGGTAACATAGAAATTTGGCATAATTATGTCAACTTAGTACAAAAACATTGAAATACAAATATTATACACAATAGTAATTAACTTGTGGCCAAGTTAATTTGTCTGCATACTTTTTCCTCGGTTGTCTATTGTTTGCCCGAAGATTATATGCCATAATCACCATTTTCCCGAATTTCATTTACCCGAATTTCATTTGCCCGAATGTTTCATTTGCCCTAAAAGACATATGACATACTTTTAATTGCCCGAATTTTAGATACCATAATATACGAATGCCATAAGTATTGTTTGCCCTATTTTTATGTGCCATAATAATTATTAGACATAATATTTAAATGTCATAATATTTAAATGGCATAACAAGTATTAGACAAATATTTAAGCCCCGTAATGGTTTTTTTTTCTGTGCATGGTTGATGGTGGGCTAGGTCGACGGAGCCCCGCTTCGCGGGGCTCCTACTTCTGTGTGGTTTATAAAAAAATAACCACGAAGGGGATGGCGGGGTCTATTCGCTCGCTTCGCTCGCTCACACGACCCCGCCATCCCCTTCTAACCTAACCTGTCCGAGTCGGGGTGCCCTAAAGTCCCAATTGCATCCAATTTCTCTTGATATAAACAACCGTTATACACCCAATGTCGATGGCAAATTATGTTATGGCATATCATAATTATGGCATGTGATAATTAGGACATGTGATAATTATGGCTTACAATGATTATGGCAAATGATGTTATGGCAAGTGACTTTATGGGAAACAATGATTCTGGCACGTGACTAATATGGCAAATGAGAGTAGGGCAAATGAGTATTATGTCATATGATATTATGGCTGTTGACTATTATGGCAAATGAAATTAGGGCAAATAAAATTCGGGTAAACGGCGGTATACCTTTTTCCTCAATTCCTCAAACAAACAGATTGATTTTAAATATTTACTTCCGGCGCCATTCAATATGGCGTGCCGATGAAAGACTTCCTTTTGTGATGGTGGCTGTTATCTGCTAGATTTACGGCGCCATTTCAAATAGATTTATTTCACATATTTACCTCCGGCGCCATCCAATATGGCGTGCCGATGAAAGACTTCCTCTTGTTGATGGTGGCTGTGATCTGCTAGCTTGACGGCGCCATTACGAACAGATTTATTTAATTTATTTACCTCCGGCGCCATCCAATATGGCGTGCCGATGAAAGACTTCCTCTTGTTGATGGTGGCTGTGATCTGCTAGCTTGACGGCGCCATTACGAACAGATTTATTTAAAGTATTTACCTCCGGCGCCATCCAATATGGCGTGCCGATGAAAGACTTCCTCTTGTTGATGGTAGCTGTAATCTGCTAGATTGACGGCGCCATTACACACAGATTTATTTCATATATTTACCTCCAGCGCCATCCAATATGGCGTGCCGATGAAAGACTTCCTCTTGTTGATGGTGGCTGTGATCTGCTAGCTTGACGGCGCCATTACGAACAGATTTATTTAATTTATTTACCTCCGGCGCCATCCAGTAGGCGTGCCGATGAAAGACTTCCTCTTGTTGATGGTGGCTGTGATCTGCTAGATTGACGTCGCCATAATAAGTTGATTTATTTAAAGTATTTACCTCAGGCGCCATCCAGTATGGCGTGCCGGTGAAAGACTTCCTCTTGTTGATGGTGGCTGTTATCTACTATATTGACGTCGCCATAATAAGTAGATTTATTTTAAGTATTTACCTCAGGCGCCATCCAGTATGGCGTGCCGATGAAAGACTTCCTCTTGTTGATGGTGGCTGTGATCTGCGCAGATACGCCGAAATCTGCTAATTTAACATCGCCACACTCTGTGAGAAGGATGTTCGCCCCTTTGATGTCACTGGAAGATTTATACACACTGGTAGAATTACATATTAATTACACACAATTGTATTAAACGCTTAGAAAAGTAAATGTATTGAATTCTGGGTTTATCCGAGTTTCAAAATTCTTATTCTGTGTTTACAATTCCCAAAATAAATATAATTTGGTCATTATTATTGTTCAAGTTGTGATTTTCTGCACTGTGTTTGTCTACGAGTGCCAAATATTTTATTTTTCCTTCTTTCTTTTTTTTAATTTAGCTAAAATAATGCAAAACGCTGTTAAACACTATAAATTTCTCTTTTATCATAATGGTCACCCTACCTATGTTATGCAGTCCCACTATTGTTGATAAAAAGTATTTTTATAAACATCCGCTATTCAATGTTTATATTAATATATTATGACATATACTGTTCATAACATTGCTATACAATGGACCAGAAAAATACTAATAATTAGTTTCAGAAAGTAACTATTTGTCTGTCAGTATTTTTACCTCACAGTAACTAATGAAAGTCAGAATCAACAGTGGCGACCTGAAAAGCGAGACAATTAGGTTCGACCAACCGCGTATAATATATCGGGTGACTGGTAATTAGTGTACGATACTTAAACACGTGATTGTGCTCATGATAACCAAAGTTTTACTATGGGGACGAACCTGAAATCGCGAAAATAAAATGAGCACAATCATCTTGTATTGTACATTATTACCAGTCACCCTATATAACCAGGTGTCATGGGAACGGGGCTGCGACTGTTTCGAAAGAGATACCGCGGCCCCGGACGCAAAGGGCTATGAAGGAACATGGGTGGGTTTTAGTCAGTACAAGTCTGATACTCCCTTGCCGGAGGTGCATTTGATTTCCCATCCCAAAAAAAGAGTGTCGGCGTCATGACTTCTCTGACTCTGCAGTTTTTTTTATAACGCTCGTGTGTAACCCAGAATTGAGATCCCTTAACTTTTGACTGTCACGTCAAAACAGAAAAGTCGTCCCCCAGTCCCCACCGACAAGATTTTCAAATTTGTATAGAAATTTGTCACGGATTCGTGACCGTGGAGTGCTGGGCATATTTTCGTGCGTCATCTATACATGACACGGTCAAAAGGTTAAGGCCCAGCGCACACCGCTGGAGGCGCAGCGGAGCGCATTTGAAGACAACAATTTAATATAAACCTTAACTACATTGACATACAGCGATCGTGGAGAACATTTTCTACCAGTATTTGAACTTACCGATGCATCTTCCCCATCATATGCAGGTAGGATAGTCCTGTGAGCGTCTCCCGGCACATGTAGGCTATCTGGAGTTCCGTAAGGGGACCTGTCACGTGGTATATGTCCTGAAATACAGAGAGAAGCGTTTGAGTATCTGTTTTTAGTGGTTTTGAACCAAAAGCGTGTCAAATAGAGCGCTATGTGTCCTATGAAAAAAAAATGTTATGATATTTGTATACATATGATAGTTAATAAATACTAATGTATTAAGAATTATAGAACTATAAATTTAATAATTTAATTTAATAATTTTGCTGTGCCCTTCAGGGTCCATAACTGTATTTTAGCTCTAAGCCCTCTGTAAGACCACTGTAAACATTATGGAACGCAAATAAAGAATATGAATATGTAGCAGCGATGTGAGTAGTTGGCCGAGGACGTAACGATATTTGTTTTCGTCGCTGGTCTTCTGTGGTTCGACGACGGCTTCAAATTGAATAAACCACATACGTGGATATTCGCGCCAGAAGGGAATGAGACGTGACTGCACGGAGGAGATGGCAGCGAGGTCTGTAGGCTCACTAATTTCTTGTTTGTCTACCATTTTCTTCTCGGGATCACCAATTGTAGCAGCGATGTGATGAAATAAAACACGAGTTGTAGTAGTGTAGAAATAGGAGCGTATATTTTCTGTTTTTTTTTTTTTTTTTTTTTTTTACTAGGGCATCTTGCAGTTCAGCTCGCTAAGGCTGTTCACTGCTTAACCGGACAATCCTGTGGCTGCCAAGAGTGACTCTAGGCCTCCAGCCAGGGCAAAACTTATTCTACAACGACTGCGCTAAGGGCACCCCCTGTGGGGTACGGACCTCGGCTTAGGGCGTCGTTGGAGGGCAGCAAAGGGACAGGCTGGATCGAACTTTGATTATTATTTAGGGGCGTATTTAAAGCTACTGGCACAGCGACGCGGGCTGGCTCGTTTAGCAAGGGACGGGGCGGGCATTGACTGGGACGTCGCGACGGCCCTCGGCGGCGAGGGCGGAATGACGGCGGTCTGTGTCTGTATGTTCGTAACGTACTGGTGGCCCTACTACTTTCCTGGAGGACAGTTATGGGGTCGTCGGGGGTGGCGAGCGTGTGCCTCGGCCGGCGAATCCTGCTGATTTGCAGGGGTCTGTATCGGGCGGCTGATACGACTAGAGGGTTGGGGTGCTTTTCAGCGGAGTCGAGGAAACGCTTGGTAATGCGTTTCATGAACTGAACGTAGAACGGGGCACCCGTTATTCTTCGCAAGAAGCGGTTCTGGAGTGTCTGTAGCGTGTGGATTCGGGATGGCTTTACGTGTGCGAAGACGGCACAAGCGTAAGTCATGATGGGACGGATGCACGCTGTGTACACGCGCAGTTTGCACCGAAGTGACAACTTGCTGCGTGCATTCAGGATGCAGTAGAGCCGGTTGAGAGCGAAAAAGGCGCGCGAGCGCACCGTTTTTATGTGCTCTCTGAAGCTCAACTTCCGGTCTAGGATCACACCCAAGTATTTGGCTTTCTTCTCCCAAGGGATCGGTTTGCCGTACATGGTGATCGGTCTGGGGGGATCGGGGGGACGAGAGTGCGGACTCGAGAAGAGAATCGCTTGACTCTTATCGGGGTTGACCTCGATTCTCCACTTCCGGAACCAAGCGCCTAGTGCGTTTGCGGAAGTTTGGAGGGTACGGGCGATGGCATCCTCACTTCTGCCGGTGTAGTAGATGGCCGTGTCGTCTGCGAAGAGAGCTAACTGGCCTTCTTACTTTTCGGGATGTCGCTGGTGAATAGCGTGAAGATGAGGGGGGACAGCACGGAGCCTTGCGGAACTCCGGCGCGTATGGGGTGAGGGGACGAGAGCGCCCCCTCAATGCGATAGCGGAAGGTGCGGTCCGACAGAAAGTCCCGTAAGATGAGCACGAGACGGTCCGGCACACCGAGTTGGTATAGCTTATATAATAAGCCGTTGTGCCAGACTTTGTCGAACGCCTTCGCTATGTCGAAGAAGAGCGCTCCCGTCTTAGAGCCGCGCTGGTATCCTGCGCTTATGTGCTCTACGATGCGGAAGACTTGTTGGACGCAAGAGTGTTCGGTACGGAACCCGAACTGCTCGTCAGGAATGAGACTCTTTGCTTCGACGTAGTCTTTGAGTCGCTTATAAATAAGCTTCTCGTAGATTTTGCCGAGAACATTGAGGAGACTAATCGGGCGGTAGCTAGACGGGGAGTTTTTAGGCTTGCCCGGTTTGTGGATACCGATAACGGTGGCCTGTTTCCAGGCCTGCGGAAACATGTTATTGGCTAAGGCGCTATTGAAGATAGCAGCCATCAGCATAATGAGGGGGGCGGGGAAGAGCTTGAAAACTCTGTTAGTGATCCGGTCGGCACCAGGGGCCTTCCGGGGGTGGAGACGCTTGATAATGTCCTGCACCTCGTCTGGAGTGACGGGGGGCAGAGGACAATCAGGGTCTTCGACTGGCGGGAGAGATGCCCTTCGTTCAACTTCGGCGTCGACTTCTGCGACATGGGCAGGGTCAACCGGTTGACAACTGGGGGTGCACTGGGCCTCGAGGCTGTCGGCCAGGCACTCGGCTTTCTCGTCGTTATCGAAAGCGACGGTTTTGTCGGGGCGGATGAGTATATTTTCTGTACACACAACGAGCTTAAGTACAATATCTCGGGGGCTGAAGTAGTGGCAGTGGTACAATGCAGCGTCGCGCGATCGTCCAATAAGAACGCGCCTACCGGACTCTGCAAGTACCTAAAAGAAACGAGATAGATGCGCGCGCGAGCGAGATAGCACTAACGTAAATATATCGCGTTCGCGAGGCGCGCGGTCTTCATTCCTATGCGATGCGTGGCTTGAGGATGTTGTAGCGATGCGTACCTCACAAATAATAATAATAATAAACCCGCAGGGCAGCTTGTGGCGAGCTGTTGGGCAGTAGCGACCCCCACGGACCTGACCTCCCGGGAGACCCTTTGTTCTTCATCTCTGGCTTGCCTTCATTGGCCGGCCAGAGTGAGCACTGACGAGGAACAAGGCTCCCACCTCTCTCTTGCCTTAATTGGCTGGTTAGAGTGGAGATTCGCAAGAGCAAACGTGCTCGGGGGAAGGAAGTATTCCAGTAAGATGCTGGTAGGGATCTTGACCGTACTTCCGGGATTGTCCTGATAGCCGTGGAATACCTCTCCACTCCTCTAGCACCTCGATATATGTTGCCCCCTTGTCGCTACGTCACTTTGTGCTAGCGGCCGTTTTCGGGGGCCCATTTACTGAGTGTGCAAGTCACCCCCTGCCTTTTTATCCGTGCTTTCAAACATTGGTCAGGCAGGGGCTATAGTCCCTCCATAGTCTCAAGTACCTAGTCCACATAAAAAAAAAAAAAAAAAAAAACCCAAACCCATAGTTTAAAATTTTTGTTTGCTACATAGTTCTACAATAGTCTCACACTAACCGGGGATTAACCTTAGGTGCACCTGCATAGTGCATATAGGGATAATCGTCGGTTGGTATCTCATTCCTCATAAAATTCTCAAGGGGCCTCTGCGAGTTGGCTTCGGCCCCTCGTACGCCTTCCAAAGGTCCGGGACCCCAGGGACCCGAGAAACGTAAGACGTTAAACAAAATAATAATAATAATAAACCAGCAGGGCAGCTTGTGGCGAGCTGTCGGGCAGTAGCGACCCCGCGGACCTGACCTCCTGGGAGATCATTTGTTCTTCATCTCTGGCTTGCCTTAGCTGTCCGGCCAGAGTGAGCACTGACGAGGAACAAGGCTCCCACCTCACTCTTGCCTTCATTGGCTGGTTTGAGTGGAGAATCGCAAGAGGAAGGAAGTATTCCAGTAAGATGCTGGTAGGGATCTTGACCGTACTTCCGGGATTGTCCTGATAGCCGTGGAATACCTCTCCACTCCTCAAGCACCTCGATATATGTTGCCCCCTTGTCGCTACGACACTATGTGCTAGCGGCCGTTTTCGGGGGCCCATTTACTGAGTGTGCAAGTCACCCCCTGCCTTTTAATCCATGTTTACAAGCATTGGCCAGGCAGGGGCCATAGCCATTCAATAGTCTAGAATAAATAATCCATCTTAGCAACCCAAACCCATAGCCCAATACCTTTTTTACTCCATGACCTGCAATAGACCACCACCATCCAGGGGTTGACCTTAGGTGCACTTGAGTGGTGCATATAGGGATAATCGCCGGTTGGTGCCTCACTTCATATTATAAAGCTTTATTTAAGGGGCCTCTGCGAGTTGGCTTCGGCCCCTCGTACGCCTTTCAAAGGTCCGGGACCCCAGGGTTCCGAGTAACGTAAAGTTTAAAGATAAATAATAATAATAATAATATTTATTTGTTCAAAAATATACACACAAATACATGATATGGTGATACACAAAAAGTACAGCTGAATATGAATATGAAGCCCTTGTGATAATAGTAGACCGTATTTTTTTAAGAGTTTCGTAACCAAAGCATGCTAAGTTATCATCATCTCCCTAGCTTTTTCCCAAACTTTGTTGGAGTCGGCTTCTAGCCTAACCGTATTGAGCTAGGTACCAGAGTTTTACGTGAAGTGACTGCCTATCAGACCTCCACAACCCAGTACCTGGGCGACACGATACCCCGTGGTAGACATATCAATAATGAAAAAAAATATTGAAAAGTTACTATCTACATACTGAAGAAGTATCTCACTGACTAATTTTGTTTGATCCCTAGCCACGCCACTGATGAGTACAGTAATGATAAAAATCAGCTATCTGTCTGTCGTTTCTATGATTTGTTATATTAACTATTAACGTCCACAGCTGGGCAAGGCTTTCCTTTCCAAATTTGTTTGCACGACCTTGAACGACCTAACTGTGAGTAAACTAGAATATATGGTCAGAAATGTGACTATTTGTATGGAGCGCACTTCCGCCACAGTTCTGAATAAACAGATTATTATTATAACTAGCTTTTGCCCGCGACTTCGTCCACGTGGAGTAATAGTTCCCGCTTCCAAGGGATTTCCGGGATGAAATCTATCTTATGTCCGTTTTCGAGTCCCAGACTATATCTGTACCAAATTTCATTCAAATCGGTTCTGTGGTTTAGGCGTAGAAGAGACAGACAGAGTTACTTTCGCATTTATAATATTAGTATAGATGAGCAGTGCAGGTACAACTAATTACTGAATACATTTAACACTCAATGTATTTAAAACATAATTAACTAACTAGTATTTATTATTAAACATTCGAACACACGTGATTTGAGACACAATAGAAAGACAATAAGCAGCGCGACGACCGGCTGTCGCTTAGTCGTCGAAAGGTAACAACGTAGTAGATACAAGTTCTCCTTTTAAAACTTATTTTGTACAGCTAAAACGCTGATCCTGGTCAAGAATTATAAATAGGTCAGTTCTCCTTGTAAGGAATGCAAATTAGCTCCAGTTTATTAACTTTCGAGGAACCAATAAACATGTTTACAGGCTTGTAAAACACTAATAACCTCATAGGATCATAAACAACGGCTTTTGTTTTTTCTTTTAATAATTATATTTTCTGTCCCCCGCGTAAAAATCACATGGAGCCCACTTAAATAAATATTTATTTTATGTTTAGTATTTGTTGATATAACAGCAAAAGAAATACACCGTCTGTGAAAATTTCAACTCTAACTATCACAGTTCATGGTATCTGGTAACTATACTTGAGCCAAATTCGATAAAGAATACAGGTAAACAAACCAATATAGGGCTATCACAACACACTTTTTACAAATATTCTATTATTTACATGATTATCGCCTTTTTCACGGTAACTACATATTTATTAAGAAATCCTATTGCAGCATATTTCACTAGAATCACTCAAATAACATGCATATTACCTCGTTATTTCGAAAAACAAAGCAACGGTTTGTTTACCTCTATTCTTTATCGAATTTGGCTCAAGTGTAGATTCATTATTTTGTGTTGTTGACGTTCTAAAGTGCCTTTTAAATGGTCTAATAGAAATAAGTGATTTGAGTTTGGTAAAATACAGACGGACAGACCGCGGAGCCTTAGAAATACCCAAATGGCGAAATAGTAAATGGGGGTCAATATCATTTTATTTATTTATTTTATTTAGCTCTTCAACAATGAGGACCCCCTAACAAAGCTGACAAAAGACACCAAAACAAACAAAAAACAAAATTACCTGCAAGCTCCCACCACCACAATACTCCATAGAGATCCACAGCTTATCTCTCCGCAGATAGGAGCCATAGTACGCGACGATGTTCGGATGGCGACAGTCCTTCATCATCAGGATCTCCTGCTGTATGATGGCGAAGTCATCACCAGGCTCCAGCTTTATCACCTTGATGGCAGCAAGGTCACCGTTCGCGTTGAGTCTTTTGGCCTGGAAAGATGGGAAGTGGAAGTTAATTATCAGAGTAGGTTTAGGGTCATAATTGGATTGTGACATCAGGAATTCATAAAATTTAAAAATGGCCCTGCTACGGCAGCGTAATAACCTTTCCTTCAGGCTTCATAAAAATTCCTTAGCCTAAGGGTGCTTACATAAAGAAACAGGTTACCGGTACAGACAAATCAGTACGGGTCGGTACCGATCGACTTACCAACAACCTGTTTTTTTATAAGTGAGTGAATAGATTTTATTGAAATAATATACCTGTGCCGGTCGGTACGGATTTGTCTGTACCTGAAACCTGTTTCTTTATGTAAGCACCCTAACATAACACATCCTGCATCAGTAAAAGTCTGACACCCCCTCCCGCCACGCCGAGGGCGAGAGAAGTCATTTGATGATTTTCCATTCATAAAAAAACCTAATATACATACAGTTATAACCAATTTGTTAGTAAAATAAAACTAACGCTAATACCAAAAAAAGCTTAAAAAAAAAAAGATAACCGACTTCAAAAACTAAAAGCTCAAAAATAACTATTTCCGAAGTCGGTGGCAACACAAATCGACCGGCAGAAGAGAAGCCACCGACTTCGGAAATAGTTATTTTTGAGCTTTTAGTTTTTGAAGTCGGTTATCTTTTTTTTTAAAAAGCTTTTTATTTTTTATTTTTACTTTTTAGTTAAAGTCCAACATACAATCGTCTTTAATTAAAAAATCTACAACCCAAGAAAGCAAAACAGGATCTATGCAGGCAACGTCACGGGATACCCATTAGTGTTATATACTAAAACTTTCCCCAGAATGTAACGAACACTTTTCTGAAAACCGCATCAAAATCGGTTCAGCCAAACGCAAGATATTCGCGGACAAACATACATACATACATACATACAGGTCAAACAGAGAACCTACTTTTTTTTTGAAGAAGTAAAAATAACGTAGCTTCATAATAAATTCTCTATGATAGCTATAACGTTTGATTATCAAAATAACTGCATTTTGGTGACATGTTTTAATTTAATGTTTACGTTGCTTTTTTGTAAAATAACGGAGTTCGTTGCACGTTAACTTTGAAGTAACTTTAGCGCTGTTACCAGAAATCGAAGTATGTAGATTTATTTTTAGTACTGATATTACATAACATAGACAAGTAATTTTTCAGGATATTACCGAAATAGGTGCCGAAATTCCTGACCGTCCTGGACCGATTGCGTGAATGTTTTCACTAGAAAACTACTTTATTCCTCAGTGCTTATAAGGTATGAAATTAGGTACGGACGAAGTCGCGGGCTACTAGTGTATACTAGGTGTATTTTTGGACTTGCTCAACCCGCTAGGAGATGATTCTACTCATGAAAACAAACAACTTTTATTATGGAACCAACTCTGAAATCGCGAAAAAATATCAGCTGTTTCTAACAAAAGTTCAATGCCCTCCCGACCATAATGTATGAAACAGCTGATATTTTTTTCTACATTTCAGAGTTGGTTCCATAATAAAAGTTGTTTGTTTTCATGAGTAGAACCATCTCCTAGCGGGTTGAGCAAGACCAAAAATACACACATTTCAACCCCTCAGCCTTTTCAATTAACTTTCATTCCGTTAAGTTTCCAATTGAAAACTTTAAATCGCTTACATCTTGTATTGTATCAAGTTTAATTAGAATCGATTCATTAATAGCCAAGATTTTCGACTTAAGTTTCCATTGAAGCACGGGCGCTCAAAAGTTTTACATGTACACAATTTATGAGGTGAAATAGTTCAAAACGGGAGTAATGTGATGTGATTTTTTTACATTTACAATTATGTACTTTCTGAGACATCTCGTGCCTCATGCGACACTAATTCAGCTCTATTCAGCTTATGTCCTATCAACAAATTGGATTCATGACCCATCATAAGCTTATTTTCCTACAAACATTCAAATACAATTAGGCCACGTAAACATTTATTAAAAATGTCACTGTCAGTCTCAAACGATTTATCGTCAAAATGGGTCATGATTCCAATTTGTCGATAGTCCATAGAAAACAACTATTTTATATGAAGAAGACTCGTTCATCGATCAGCTTTCCGAGTCTTTTCTGATTTTTTTTTGGCCAATAACACTCAATATTATGATTTAGTCCTCAGGGTGCTACATAACTACATATCATTGAAAGTCTCGGCTTTGTCGCTAGTTACTTTATAAAACGCAAGGACATCACATATCCTCTTTCAAATAAGTCCACAGTTCCAGACGTACCATCAATCATGTTAACATGGAGAAAGTTAGAAGCTCTCCCCTTTTCACATACTACAAAAAAACCGGCCAAAAGCGTGTCGGGCCACGCTTAATGTAGGGTTCCGTAGTTTCCCGTCCGTCACAATAAGTGTTCCCACTTATAAGTTAAAAAAAGGCTATTTGTTACGTTGACATACTAAGTACGCAGAAATTATTTTGTCTTTTTTGTACAAAAACTGTTCTTTCTATCAAGTTCAAAATAATTTTCCTAGAAAGTACTTATAAAGTTCTACTTTCCAGATTTTTTTCATATTTTTTAAACCTACGGGTCAAAAGTTAGAGGGTGGGGACGCTTTAATTTTTCCTTTTGGAGCGATTATTTCCGATATTATTGACATTATCAAAAACTGATTTAAGTAAACCCCTTTTCATTTTTAAATACCTATCCAACAATATATCACACGTCAGGGTTGAAATAAAAAAAAAACACTTCCCTCTTTACATATAGGGGGGCTACCCTAATAAAACATTTTTTTCCAATTTTTATTTTACCACTTTGTCGGCGTGTTTGATATACATATTGGTACCAAATTTCAGCTTTCTAGTGCTAACGGTCACAGAGATTAAGTGAGGACGGACGGACAGACAGACAGACATGGCGAAACTATAAGGGTTCCTAGTTGACTACGGAACCCTAAAAAAGTTCAACGTTTCATTGATTTAAATGGGCAGACGTGCGAACCGACAGACTAGCGGAAGCGGCGACTTTTGTCGCGTAGGGATGGCGAATAAACGTCTGGTTAAAATCGATCGATGTTCTCATTGAGGAAGTTCAGCTGTTTGGATGATACGAAGCAGGGACGTGCGGTCCTTATAGGCAGAAAGGCACTGCCGACCCTAGACCAATTCACCCAGACCCAGTAGATGCAAATCCTAATATTTTAAAACTAAAAAGTATGAAACAAATAAAAAAATTGTAAAAGTCTCTAAGATAAAGGAATAGCAATAAATCATAGTGTTCAAATTTCGCGCCGCGTTCGTAACAGGCGCGCCAGCGCCGCGTCTCGTTGAACGGCTGTAGGCAGAGTTAGATTCTGCCTAAATCTCATTCATAAATGTGCGCATGTAGTAGTACATTTCGTGTCTGTGAAATGCACACATCAACGCGCGTACATTACAAGTAGTTTCCCAGCTAGGCCGTGCCTAACAGCCAATCACGAGCAACTTCGTGACGTGGACTACAACGACAACCACTCTATTGGTTGACACATTTCAAATATTTCGCCTGTTGGCTGTCACCGAGAGATTATACGCTAAGTTGAAAAATTCATTTGCTAAGTACAATGTCGGTTGAAATTGATGCAACTTTATTTGTCAACATTTTATCCATCAAAATTTAGAATATTGCTTAATGTAAAAGGGTCCATGTTGTTTATTTGTTTTGAAACGCAAATATTTAGGTCGATTTGTTGCTAAATTCGATTACTAGTTTATTTAAACGTTTTTACAATTTTTGTTTGTTTTGTTTATAAAATATTGTGAAATGTTGTTCGATTGTGAGGTTTGTGTTGACAATGTGAGTTTGTTACAAGTTATGATGTTAGGTTTACGAATTACGAAATTATTGAAAACTTCAAATAACAAGTAGCTAGGTGATATCGAAAGTGTATCGAGATTATTCGAGATGTGTACCTGAATTACGAGAATCAACCAAGAAAAAAGGTAATAGCTATAACCCCTAAATTTAATACCTAAGTGAATGTAAGAATTACGAAATAAATTTTTTACTCGCTGCGTGTTTGTGTACACACAATGAAATTATTTTGCTTTAAGTGTCTGTTATTTAACCTTTCGCGACCAAGCGACAGCCGGCTGTCGCGTTGCTATTGTCTTTCTATTGTGTCTTGAATCACTTGTTTTCGAAGGTTGAATAGTTAATAACGTCAAAAAATCGTATTTAAAAACGGTTAGGCGTGTAGATTTAATTTATAAATGAGTTGGTTTACTTAATTGTTTCAATTGTTACAAAACCAAACCAGTAGGTAGGTAGGTAGGTATTTAGTTTTCTTATTTAAACTATAAATACTTTTAATCATCTAGTGAGTTTTTTTACTATCTCGGCAATAGCGAAAAACTTTTTTATTTTTTTCGAAAAAAAGCTGCCTACCCTGTCATAAAACCCTATGCACGCCACTGTAACGAAGTAATAAAAATACTTTAGCTATGGCTAAAGTTTACATAGAGTTTCTGTGATTGGTCGAACGGCCGAACCATATAAAATCTTACGAATAGATATCCGTTAGTTTATAAATTTACCGTATGACGACGGAAATTGATAAATTTACGAATATGTGGACGTAAAATATTACAATTTATCTCCCGTTTAGAATCCTACGGAAGTTAATAAACTTCCTAGTAGATTGATAAACTTACGGATCTTGTTATTTTCCGGTGACATATATATTATTAAGAAGAAGATTACATAAAAGGATAGTCTGTCAAACTACTGAAGCAAGGATTGTGAAATAAAAATTTGGTGGTAAACCTAAATAAGGGATAAAAAAAAAACTCAAATAACAATAGAAAAATAAAGACTGCCTTTTAACACTGAACTGTCATCAATTTCAACCTACAAATGATTTTTTTTAATTCGTCGTTTCAATAGTAACAAGACGAGAACGATATTCTTCTAGGTGGTGTAATAACGGCTAAAATATTTCGTACTAGAAACCTCCCAAAAAACCAACCATTTATCCCAACTTTTCTCGTTTCCACATAATAGCATAAAGTTCAACGATTCATTGATTCGAACGAGCAGACGGGACGAACAAACTGACGGAAGCAACAAGTACAGCTATTAGGGATGGCGACACTTCATTTCAGAAATTGCTTTCGATTTTTGCGCATCTTCACTTAGGACGGAGATGAGTAGGGATTATTGGGAATAAATTGATTTTACTGGAAGTGGAAATGTATTTTTTTTTTGCCTTATAATCAAGCTTTTTATAATGTACTAGCTGCTGACGTGACGTCGTCCGTGTAGGTTTCATTGACATTATTATTATTATTTATATGTATAGATTTGTGGTGATCGGATCTTCACATCGCCGCATTTCATGAAACGTTCAACCATTTCTCGACTATTTTATGAAATGATCTTAAAGATTTCGTCAAGAATTGATCTGATATGAGCAAACAACTGGGTTTTGCCGTTTCCTCTATCTAAATAAACATTTGTTGGGGAAACAATAGGTGCTTCCCCACTGTGAAATTAGCTATGTAAGTAATCTTATTTGGTAATAGATGGGTGATAGTCAGGATCATTAACTAATTTTCAGTCAAAGTTTACGTGTCTAATGCCCGAATTCTCAAACGTCACTTACTTGTCACTTTTCACTTTTAACTTTTCAACGACACAGCGACAGCCGACTGTCGTGCTACTATTGTCTTTATATTGTGTCTCAATTCTCAAATTACGTGTGTTCGTAGGTTTAAGGAATAAAGTTAGGACAGCAACAGATTTGACAACGTCTTAAAGTTAAGTGAGAAGAACCCTGTATTTGGGTATTTACTGGGTAGAAACCCATCTTTACTTCCAGTTCACTACGTTAGTTAGGGCTCACCCTAACTGCCTGTCAACCCTGGCAAGTCAATGAGACGTCTGACTCGAGTGTTTGCTATTGTTCTTAACACTGTTAATTGTACACTCACTGTACTTAAACAGTACAAAGATACTGTTTGTCAACAAAAATGGCGGCGGCTTTCCTGTGTTGTGGTTGTGTGTGTTTAGTCAGTTAGTCTGACACTATGGGCGGGAGAAGTCACTTTATGATATCCCATCCACAAAGAAAAAAAAGCCCTGGAACTAATGAGTGTTTTCGAGAGGAATCCGCGATGGAAATAGGTAGAACGAGACAGTGGAGCGTCGATCTTCGCAGGATGTCTCGTCTGCTATCGATCGTCCTGCGAAAATGGTCGAAAGTTGTCTGGAGTCGATATGAATGGCGTTCGCCTGTAGAGCAGTGTTGGGCAAATTGTAATTAACTACAAATTAACAATTACAATTACAAATTGTAATTGGCGACTTCAATTACAAATTACTTGAAATTATTAAAAAGTAATTCAACTAACAATTACAATTTGTAATTGTAATTGTTATTTGCAATTACTCAATTACTTGTGTATATTATTTAATTTAAAGTTGAGGTAGTAAGTTTAATAAAACGTTGAATGATTCATCAAATGTGTTTATTTATTAAAAAAAAGTGATTTACTTTAAATAAGACTTTAACACTACTCTTCGTTCAAACATTTGATCAGAAAGTTTGTGAGATTTTGGTAAATTAATCATTGTGGCATATAAGAACAATCTCTCAACAGGGCCTGATGACGGCATTAATGTATAATACTTAAGAAACACCTGCTTAATCTCAGGATTTATTTATTTATGAATACTTTATGCACAACAGTACATAGGCGGACTTTAATGCCCCGCCTATGTTTTGATGAATTGAGTTGAATTTTTTGTCGAGCAAAATGTTTGGCAGGATGTCTGTTTAGCGCTGAAGTGTCTTTATCCGGATCAGCTAGGTACTTGGACATAAGAAATCACACAACAATATAACACGAAATAACAGCAAATAAGTACAGAGATGCGCGGGCGATATGTGTATGTGAGCGAAATCATCAAATCACTGCTAAGGACACACTGACCGGCGTCGTTGCCGTTTCGTTTACCATCTCGTTCTATCCAATGTTATTTGTCGAACTACCGCACAATTTAGGTGGTTTTGTATGTTACCTGCAATGTTACCCCGTAAAAAGTAATTGGGTAATTTGAATTACAAATTAATGTAATTAGAATTACTTGTGACTAATTGTAATTGAATAACAGTAATTTCAATTACAAGTAATTTTAATTAAAGTAATTCAATTACTTTTCATTAATTTAGTAATTAAATTACAAAAGTTAATTAATTACGCCCAACACTGCTGTAGAGGCTATAACCAGCACCGAAATTTATAGGCCTACCAGTTGTCCCCGTGGTTTTACCCGCATAATTCCAGTTCACGGGAATTTTTGGGATAAAAACTATCCTATGTCCTTTCTCAGGCTATTCTGTCATTAGGCATTCTGCATAGACTGTCTGTGTATCAAATTTTATTTAAATCGGTTCAGTAGTTTAAGGTAACTGTAAACTGTAAACAGACACGAGTATAATGTTAATATGGATGATGAGAGCCAACTTCAGCTGTCGACAGAGGCAAAGTGCTGCTCGTCTGTTTGACGCCTTTGATAGCACTACCCAAACAGGTTCATTAGCAATGCCACTGCTATTGCATTTAAGAAAACAAAAAAAAAACAAGTAAATCTTTTGTAAATAATACAATTGTAAATCAAATCAAAGGCCAATTAACCCTTAATGAAATCGTTATGAATGTGACATTAATGTATATTTTTAGATAAGAAGACGAAACAGATTCTTTGGACTACTGACATAGTTCATGGCCTTATCATTAACATACATACGTTACACATATATTGTTGTGTAGGGACGGTTGAGTAACAGGAACATGGTCGAACACTCATGATACTGGTGCCGATTCTCTTATGCACAAATTAACGTAAATTTAAGTTAAGTGCATCTTTCTCTTTCCATTTCTTAAAGAAAAGGACAGAAGATACATTTTAGTTTAATCCTGTCAAATTAGACAGCGCCTGATGAAAATTGACGTATATTTAGACGCCATGTTTTTAAATTGCATCTAAATTATGAAGTGTCTAAATTTGACAGGACTTCACTAATATTTGATCTTCTGTCCTTTTCTTAATTAAACGGAAAGAGAAAGATACACTTAACTTAAATTTACGTTAGTATGTGCACAAGAGAATCGGCACCAATATTTAAGGTCTATGTAGTAGTGAAGCTCCTACAGTACTCGTTACGGGTAAACCAGAAAGTCTGATCAGTCTAACCAAGAGGTGTCGTGTCGCCCAGTTTCTGGGTTGTGGAGGTCTGATAGGCAGTAGCTCCACCTAAAAAAACTCTGGTATCCATCCAGCTGAATCCGGTTAGGCTGGAAGTCGATCCCAACATAGTTGGGAAAAGGCTAGGGAGATGAGATGTAGTAGTGAAGCTCTTTTGAGACTGATTTAGCCAAACTCCAAAAGGCTAGCCCGGATTTTATTCTGCACGGTTTGCAGCACAAAAATATACAAGGTGTATTTTTGGTCTTGCTCAACCAGCTAGGAGATGATTCTACTTATAAAAACAAACAACTTTTATTATGTAACCAACTCGGAAATCGCGAAAAAAAGATCAGCTGTTTCATACATTATGGTCAGGAGGGCATTGAAGTTTTCATAGAAACAGCTGATATTTTTTTCGCGATTTCAGAGTTGGTTCCATAATAAAAGTTGTTGGTTTTTATGGGTAGAATCATCTCCTAGCGGGTTGAGCAAGACCAAAAATACACCTTGTATAATATATTTTATTGTTTGGATTTCAAAAGAGACGATGAACCCCGAGTTTGTTTTGGTATTTCTTGACAGAGGTAGTCAGATAAAAAATGTCGGCGCCAGCAAGTTTATAAAAAAATATGACGTGTAAAAATGATTTTCAAGATCCTTCTTGCATAATAAACAATTTCATTTCAGTATGACTAGTAATGTCGTAATGGTCTAGTGAACCAATGTGACTTTTCCAATTCATATTTACTTTTTTACTTTTCTAGTACATTACTGACGGCCCGTATTTGAAAGCACGGAGGCTGAGGCTACACTAGGCTGCGACGCGAACTGCGACGCACGAGCGATTGAAACAAATACATGGATCCTCACTAAATGGCTACACCGTTCATCAAATATTACTAGCGATCTTTGATTATTTCTGCGACAGGAACAACATTACTGTAATCGCGGCACCGGCTACATCGACGTATCAGCGAAATTGAATCGAATAAACGCCAGATTTTCGGTTATAATGTAGCCATTCCATGTTTATCTCATTTCGCTCTTCCAGTCGCATCGCAAATCGCTGCCTACTGTAGCCTCAGCCGGAAAGCCGTTGATCCCGGCTGTCGTAGATCTTTGAGTCGTTACTTGTAGTCAGATGTCAGAAAGTCGGTTTTGCTTAATACTTATATCTCACGGGTTTTTGCCAACTCTCCCCTACCCGTACCTTTTCTGTAAACTTTAAGCAAATACGCAATTTTGAACTTTATGTCTGTTGTATTTATTATTTTTTTGTTTATTAGTTTTAAGAAGGCTTACAGACTAATAATATAATACTTAATAGGTAACAAAAATAGGTATATAATGATGTTGCTAATGGCAAGTAATATTTCTTTTCTGGGTTAGTTACACGTAAACAACCAAGATGTAATGGATAGATACGTCGTGAATCCAAATCCCACACATAGCAATATTCAATTTAACTAACTGCTAGAGATGACCCACTTTTAATTTAACCTGGGAGTTCCTACTTCCTAAACAGACCACAAAGTCAAAAATAGCCCGAGTTTAGAAAAAAATTGTTAAGTGTTTTAAAAAACAATTAATAAAGAATTTACTTTGCGCAGATATAGTAACCGTAAAGGCAATACCGTAACCAATGAGGTTAATCCGAGGTGAGATTATTGCTAGTTGAAAAAATTACCAAAATTCATACTTTTTAAAATGCACCAAAAGAAATTTCCATTCATGGTGTCAGCGTGCATTCATTTTGCGAAATAAACCCTATTTATTTACAGATTAAAAAAAAATTGCTGTCTCATATATTTTTTGCGTCGACCCCTGTCATCACAAGTTTACCGTTCACCTACATAATAAGGCCTAGAATCCCGTAACAACAGTTATCGTTGCCCAAACGAAGCGTATTCGACCAGTGGGCTAATTAGTAAAACTTGTGGCTGCGGGGTTAATGACCTAGTGACAGGACTGCAAACAGTTCGTAATTTTACCGGTATTTATGTATTGCGTAAAGTTATTAATGAGTTTTTTTTTTGTGTTCTATGTTAAAAAATGTTTTCTTCTTCATCATTTCATTTTTGACACAGTAGCACAGAGCTGGAGCCCTGAGACGGGGAGACGGGGTCGCGGCAGACCACGAAGGAGAAAGCGGGACGAACTGGATGGACTTTTGTCTAATTAGAAGGGAGTAACAAAATCGCGAACGATAGAAGGACTGGAGGGAGGCCTTTGCCCAGTATTGGGAAACAACAGGTTAACAATAAAAATGTTAATACGTAATAAGTTGCTATGTGCGAAACGGACTTGCATACGACCGGTCCTGTATCATTGTAAATTATTTAATACGAAATGTCAAAAATAACACGTTTCTGGTACTTAAACTTATTTTTTTATAATTTCTTGCTATAGCGGTCATTGCTAGTTTTAGTCTGTTGCCCCACATTATAACTATCTAAATCTAAAGTTCTATCTAGGTTTATAAAGATAAACTCACATTAACTACCAGACTCTGCATAAATACCTACCTATAGGTCATACTAATATTCGTCCCATACGGAAAACGAGCCCGTGAACCTTATGAAGCAGTCAAGCAGCCGATCGCTTACCCACTGCACCAACCAACAAAAGGACCACTTTCATGTTTAAATTATATTTCGTCCATTAAAAAAATACCTATTTGTTAAATATGAGTTGTCATTTATTGTTTACTTGGGATCCACTAAAGCCTGAAAACCGTGATGCCTTAATCCTTCTCTGTAGGATAAGAGGCCTTTAGTAGGACAATAATATACGGCATTATTGACCCTGCTTGAAAATAATATCTACGCAAAAACCTAGACCTCAAAACCAGTTTAATCCTATCTGCGAAACAACCAAATTAGTACTGTAGTTCAACTATCTAAAAATAGTAATCGCGTTTAATCTGTACATTTCCATTTCCTCAGTATGATTAAGAACTTTTGACTTCAAACAAAGAATATAGCCGGAATCTGCTTATGATGCTATTTTAGTATGGGGAAGAATTTATGTGGATATTATAAGAATTAGGAAATATTAATAAAATTTATTTGTAGGTAACTATTTGCTTCGAATGTAGTAAGGCCCAGTGGATAAGGCGCCCGCCTCTCGTGTAAGAGAGTGACTTTTTCAATTCATGTGTGCTTTAAAAGTTTATCTTGGACATCACTGACATTCCGTGCCTCGGAAAGCACGTTAAGTCGTTGGACTCGTTGGTCCCGGTTGTCATTCGTAGAACTTAGACAGTCGTTACGGGTATTCAGAAACCAGAAAGTCTGACCAGTCTAACCAAAGGGTATCGTGTCGCCCAGTTACTGGGTTGTGGGGGTCTGATAAGCAGTCGCTTCACGTAAAACACTGGTATCCAGCTGAATCCGGTTAGGCTATAAGCCGACCCCAACGTAGTTGGGAAAAGGCTAGGGAGATGATGATGATATTTGCTTCCTCAGATTAGTAAACAGAAGGCAGATAGATAGCGCGGAACACCGCGAGTGAGGTCAACAAAGCAAATACAAAACCAAAAGCGAATACAATCTCGAGTCAGTACGGCTCGAAGCGTCGCGCCGTAAACATGTCACAGAAAATATTCATATTTTCGAGAATGATGCCGTCTTTTGTTATTAAACATTGCAAAAATTGTTCCCTAAATCCAAAGAAAGAAGATGGAGTACCTTTTTATAGATTAATATAGTTATTTTTGCCTTTTTGGATGGTATTTTATTTGGAACACAAAACCTCAACAGAAATCTGTCGGTGTTGCTATTTTATTGTGAAAAAATTTACCCCTAGGTTAGGAAATATGTATTGGACACAGGATTATCGATCTACAAGAATATTTATTTCGAGTGTTTTTTTCTTTTTGGTTGGTATGTTTGTATTATGTGTGTGTACTTATCTTGTATGTGTCAAAAGTCTTCGTTAATAAAATTGCTGAATGTTTTGTCTCTAACTAAAATTATGTACACTAGTCGATTCGCCAACATAAAGGCTCTTACTAATAATCACTGTGTAAAGTTATGCAATGAATAAAGCCTGTGTAACCATACATTTTTTGACGTATAAACCTGTCATAACTTTATGCAGCGTTTTTTAGTAAGGCGCATAGCAAATACCTATAGTAAAAAACAGTGAACAGAAAAGATTACTTAACTAATATTTTATATTCTGTCCTTTTCTTTAAGTAATGGAAAGAAACAGATGCATTTAACTTAAATTGAGTAGTTTGGGAATAAGAGAATAAATTAGCGCGTTCAAGTTTCAAACCAACAAACTTTTTAGCTTTATAAAATTATTATACACCTAAGCACTTTATTATTTATATCCCTAAGTTGTTCCATAATTTTAAACACAATAAATCAATTATTATTTTGTACTATCTGCCCGCTTCCAGCTTAACCAGGGTGCATTGTCCTGACAATTACAAACACAACAAAGTAGATTCACCTAATTAGGCGTAGCAGTTCTTATGCTACGCGCGTACCTACATACTTTTAGTAAATTCATAAATTGATTTTAATTAATATAGTCAGATAAGAATGAAATATTACGGGTAATTTTTCATCATCCTGGCAACCGGAACGCACACAGAGACGACGTGTTCTTACAGCGCAGTCACGTGGCAGTCACGCACACATGTCTCGACATTCGCCGCACTCGTAATGTTCCGCGCTGTCTATCTGCCTACTGTTTACTAATCTGAGTTTGCTTCGAATCTGATTGTTTGTGTATATGTGTATGTTAGTTTAAAATTATGTCTACAAATGCATGCAAAAATCGATTGCAGCAGCTTATCAACTTGTAATCTAGGTTATTCTAGTTTACATAGATAGTATCGATAATATTTTGTGTTGTATATCGCGAGCGTGACTCGTGTAGTTACTCGTTAGTCAATAAGATGGTGTAATTCGGATTTTGCGTTTCTACCGAATCGTGTCTAGCTTTATTAATATACTGGCTGTCCTCCGCGGCTTCACCCGCATTATATCAGGTTTATGGGTTTATGGTTACTAAAAAAAGAAGATAATAAAAGTATTCTATGTCCGTCCCCTGGTCCTAAGCTAGCTAACCCCACCCATTTTCTGCCAAAATGGTTATGCCGTTCTTGAGTTATAAAATGCGTAACTAACACGACTATCTTTTATATAATAAATAATAATAATAATAAGCATTTATTGCGAGTAACTTAGGACTCATAGTTACAATATTTACTTAAAACTATGTTAGTAACAATATTTACTTAAAACTACGTTAGTACACACACAACAAGAACGTAACATAATACAAACAAAAATCACTGCTGCATAATTCCAGCCGCAATTCTGGAGCATCGAGTCACTATGCAGCAGTCCAACCTATCAGCAACCATGCCCAGGATGCTGTGATATATAAAGATTTAAAGTTTTTATGAAAAAAATATATGCAATTAATTTTCATTTTCCCTTTACGAGTATTATTATTGCTTCCAATCACGACAGACCAGCAGCCATTCCGACGGCTGTATAATTTTGTTCGGAATCCTGATTCTGCAAGCCCAGGTTGCTTTTAGCCGGTTTTTTCTCCTTTCACCGTTACATGATAAAACATAACTGTAATAATTTACGTCTGCCTCCGTTGTATCTTAGGCTCAATTTACACTGCTGCGAAATAAAATGCAACAGAAGCGTCAATTTCGCTGGAATTTGCGAGATTTTTCGCGTGTTCATGTGGATTCGCGCGAAGAAACGCATCTTCTCGAGGTTTCCACGCTTTCCACTAACGGCAGTGATAGCAAGAGGGATTCTCGAGTATACGGTTCCGCGGTATAACACAAGAAAAACGCGCTTTATTTCCTTGCATTCATCAGAATCACACTCATGGCGAGATGAATAGACGTTACTAAGCACTGATTTTAGCTAAGCACTATACCTGTCACTGTTACACAACTGCTAAACGTCAGGTGTACGATAGAGACGGAACATGGCTAAGCCAAAGTACGTGCTAAGTAACGTCTATTTATCTCGCCGTAACCCTTCATCTGGTGATCTGGCGATTGGTATGGTTTGTCGACCAGGCCAGTTGAGTGAACCACAACCATATCACAGATAAAACAACAAAATGACAGTGATCATAAAATTTTGCGTGGCAGTAATCTGACACCGACAATAATGACAGCTGCTGTCAGTTTGACATTTCGCCAGACCACAGGGTAAGTGTTGGTAGTCTAGACACGCCTTTACAAGTCGCGTGCGCAACTGCGCAAGGATTTTGATTACATTTAGATTCAATCCAATTTGTCTCTAGATCTCGGTACGTACGCCACGCACGCGCATTCGTTTTCTAAAGAATTCTCCGTTATGTAAGCATGAAGAATTGGCTGAAATGAAATTGTTTTAGGCCTTTGAAAAGAAAAGTTTTGTGTTATGTGCTGTTTTGTTCTAAATGAGGAGAAATTAGGTTCTTTCTCTGAAACGTCAACATGGAGTCGAGCTCAGATTAGTAAACAGTAGGCTAAAGAAACTAAAAGTATGTAGGTACGCGCGTAGCATAAGAACTGCTACGCGCGTACCTACATACTTTTAGTAAATTCATAAATTGATTTTAATTAATATAGTCAGATAAGAATGAAATATTACGGGTAATTTTTCATCATCCTGGCAACCGGAACGCACACAGAGACGACGTGTTCTTACAGCGCAGTCACGTGGCAGTCACGCACACATGTCTCGACATTCGCCGCACTCGTAATGTTCCGCGCTGTCTATCTGCCTACTGTTTACTAATCTGAGTTTGCTTCGAATCTGATTGTTTGTGTATATGTGTATGTTAGTTTAAAATTATGTCTATAAATGCACCTACGATACAGAAAAAACTTATCTTCTGTAAATTCTTACTTCGTTACATAATTATAAAACAAAGTTTCTCGTCGTGTATGTCTATCTATCACGTAAACCTTACTCACACTATATCGATTGGTGACAATCATTTTAAAAGGTTTTGAATTAATCGCGAAAAGACATGTAACACTTTCACGCTAAAACCTCTGAATAAATTTAAATGAAACTTTACAGTAATATAGCTTATACATCAGAATAAGATATAGGCTCCATAACATCACGCTATGACCCACGGGAACCGATCAGTAATCAAAAACATAACCCGCTTAAAACCGCAGGGGACAGCTAGTATGTCATACTCGACTCCATGTTGACGTTTCAGAGAAAGAACCTAATTTCTCCTCATTTAGAACAAAACAGCACATAACACAAAACTTTTCTTTTCAAAGGCCTAAAACAATTTCATTTCAGCCAATTCTTCATGCTTACATAACGGAGAATTCTTTAGAAAACGAATGCGCGTGCGTGGCGTACGTACCGAGATCTAGAGACAAATTGGATTGAATCTAAATGTAATCAAAATCCTTGCGCAGTTGCGCACGCGACTTGTAAAGGCGTGTCTAGACTACCAACACTTACCCTGTGGTCTGGCGAAATGTCAAACTGACAGCAGCTGTCATTATTGTCGGTGTCAGATTACTGCCACGCAAAATTTTATGATCACTGTCATTTTGTTGTTTTATCTGTGATATGGTTGTGGTTCACTCAACTGGCCTGGTCGACAAACCATACCAATCGCCAGATCACCAGATGAAGGGTTACGGCGAGATAAATAGACGTTACTTAGCACGTACTTTGGCTTAGCCATGTTCCGTCTCTATCGTACACCTGACGTTTAGCAGTTGTGTAACAGTGACAGGTATAGTGCTTAGCTAAAATCAGTGCTTAGTAACGTCTATTCATCTCGCCATGAGTGTGATTCTGATGAATGCAAGGAAATAAAGCGCGTTTTTCTTGTGTTATACCGCGGAACCGTATACTCGAGAATCCCTCTTGCTATCACTGCCGTTAGTGGAAAGCGTGGAAACCTCGAGAAGATGCGTTTCTTCGCGCGAATCCACATGAACACGCGAAAAATCTCGCAAATTCCAGCGAAATTGACGCTTCTGTTGCATTTTATTTCGCAGCAGTGTAAATTGAGCCTAAGATACAACGGAGGCAGACGTAAATTATTACAGTTATGTTTTATCATGTAACGGTGAAAGGAGAAAAAACCGGCTAAAAGCAACCTGGGCTTGCAGAATCAGGATTCCGAACAAAATTATACAGCCGTCGGAATGGCTGCTGGTCTGTCGTGATTGGAAGCAATAATAATACTCGTAAAGGGAAAATGAAAATTAATTGCATATATTTTTTTCATAAAAACTTTAAATCTTTATATATCACAGCATCCTGGGCATGGTTGCTGATAGGTTGGACTGCTGCATAGTGACTCGATGCTCCAGAATTGCGGCTGGAATTATGCAGCAGTGATTTTTGTTTGTATTATGTTACGTTCTTGTTGTGTGTGTACTAACGTAGTTTTAAGTAAATATTGTTACTAACATAGTTTTAAGTAAATATTGTAACTATGAGTCCTAAGTTACTCGCAATAAATGCTTATTATTATTATTATTTATTATATAAAAGATAGTCGTGTTAGTTACACATTTTATAACTCAAGAACGGCAGAACCAATTTGGCAGAAAACGGGAGGGGCTAGCTAGCTTAGGACCAGGGGACGGACATAGAATACTAATTAATAATTATTATCTTCTTTTTTAGTAACCATAAACCTGATATAACGCGGGTGAAGCCGCGGAGGACAGCCAGTATATTAATAAAGCTAGACACGGCTCGGTGGAAACGCAAAATCAATTTAATCAGGTATTTACGTATCGTCCCCGAATTACACCATCTTATTGACTAACGAGTAACTACACGAGTCACGCTCGCGATATACAACACAAAATATTATCGATACTATCTATGTAAACTAGAATAACCTAGATTACAAGTTGATAAGCTGCTGCAATCGATTTTTGCATTCGTTTATCGATAACTGTAGGTACATGTCGTAATTTTAGTAAGAAAGATTCCTTGTTTTTGCTTGATTTGATATATTCCTTTTTATTATGGATGAACTTTGCCGTCATTATCTTTCTAGCTTTTTAACCGACTTCTAAAAAAAGGAGGAGGTTCTCAATTCGGATGTTTGTATTTTTTTTTAATGTTTGTTAGCGCATCTCTGTCTTTTACCAACCGATTTGAAAAATTCTTTTTTTGTTTGAAAGGGTAGACTTCCCAAATGGTCCCATTGTCATCAAGTCCAGGATCTGATGATGGTATCATGCCGAAATCGAGGCAAGTCGGTTATTTTTCCAACTATGTTGGGCTCGGTTTCGAGTCTAATCCGATTCAGCTGGATACCAGAATTTTACGAGGAACGACTGCCCATCAGACCTCCATCCACAACCCAGTACTACTAGGCGTTATACTTTCTGGCTCCTGACTACCCATAACGACTGTCAAAGTTCTACAAATGGCATCGGGACCAACGGGATAACTCTGTCGAACTAAGCCCTGGAAAATAAAGGGCAATCGAAGGAACATGAATGGGTTTTAGTCAGTAAAAGTCTGACACGCCTTCCCGCCGCACCTAGCACGGGAGCAGTCATTTGATGATTTCCCACTCACCAAAAAAAAAGGCCTACAGGCCATTAGCAAATGTGACGAAATTCGTGAAAGCGCGCTGATCAAAACATGGGTAAAGGCCGATTGGTGATTTTAAAGTAACATGATAAACTGTGTGTGACACATTTATTGAAGCTCGATTCTACTCTAGCTCTTTTCATCGTACTTATTTTTACTATTTTTAGAGTTTCTTTTACTAAGCTGTCTGATTGTCTGAGTAGATTTGAATTGAAATTAGTGTCATTTATATCGTTACTAGCTTTTGCCCGCGGCTTCGCTCGCGTTAAAAAGAGACAAAAAGTAGCCTATGTTACTCTCCATCCCTTCAACTATCTCCACTTAAAAGATTAAGTCAATTCATCGCTCCGTTTTGCCGTGAAGGAAAGACAAACATACAGACAGACAGACAGACAGACAGACACACTTTTCCATTTATATTAGTATATGGATAACAATAACGATTCGTACTTGAACGGTATTTAAAATTTTGTGAACCAATACTAGATTTTCCAACAAGACCAATAGAATTTAGTTGCACGTCGAAAATTTTCCAATAAGACCACTAGAATTTAGTTACACATCGAAGATCTATTGACACACGGGAAACCCTCCCGTTACAAAAGGTCTGTTAAACAAAAGAACGTCGAACGCCAGACGTAGAGTCTACTGATTCAATACGTTTACGTTGTAAAGGCATTGAAACCGTGAAAATTCAAATGTCGTCGATCCGGAAATCGACGGAGCGGGAATAAATGTAACGGGAATCGACGCTAGTAAGATGAAAAGAGAATTGACAGACTGAATCGTCGTAGGGAAATCGATTTAGCGGGAATCGACATAGGTAGATCTTGGGAACTTACAAAGCGCCATCTGATTCTAAGCTAGGCGGAGCTATGGTAACCAGAGGACTGATATATACTTACTATTGAAGGTAATCTATTCAAACGAGAAATACTAGAATAATGCGTAATCAATCATTTCTAATCTTTTTAGTCCTGAGAATATTGGTGCAATGTTTACGGTTCAAAAGTTATATGACCAATTTTGGTACAAACCCTTAGTGCGCGAATTTAACTTGAACTTAGCCGGTTTAAGTAAACTAGTCGCATAAACAGTACCTATTTTTAAAATAAACATCACTTAGTCCGAAGTTGTGTCATTGTTAACAGTTCAAAAGTTAGAGAATTTTATGAAGAAGGAGGTCGTGTGTTTTCAACATTTACGTTTACAACATTGATTTGTTTCAGCTAACTAATTTATTAGAGAAAATCTGCTTATGGAGAGTCGACACACAGGAGATCGACGTAACGGGAATTGCCCATTATTTTTCGTAGGGAAATCCTTATGGATGCTCTCCGTCTGGAGAGAGCGGAGGGTTTTGTCGGACTTTTACTGACAGACCCCATAGTTCCTTTTGCTACCATACTACATTACATTTGACGGGCGTGTTGGTCAAGTGGTTTAGTGACCCTGACTGCAAAGCGTGTGATGAGCATGATAGTTTTTTCTGTGTCTGGGTGTGATTTATCTATAATAAGTATGTATTTATTAATTTAATTATAGAAGTATATGTACTTATATCACTTGTCTGGTTACTATAGTACAAGCTCTGCTTAGTATGGGATCAGATGACCGTGCGTGAGTTGTCCAGGGATATTTATTTATTTTAATTCGGAAGTACAGCATTCGCTTGACGCATGATCCGCGCCCCGACGGTAGTTGGGGATAGGAAATCATCAAATGCCTCCTCCCGCCCCGGCAAGCGACGGGAAACAACCTAAAAATCTTTCAAAATACTGTCCCAACAACTATTATCCACCATAATACCTACAGCTCATTACAAGCAATACTCGAAGCGTAGCGGCGTACAGGCGCAGTGTATCACTTTCACTTATTCTGTCATCCGACCTTGCACGGGCATCGAACCGCTGCCATTGACAGTGCCACTTGACTAGCTAACCTTAGCTTGAGAGCAGTGTGAAGTAAGAAGTTATCTTAGTGTTGTAGTGATGTAAGTGAATCTATACTAATATTATAAAGAGGAAAGATTTTTATTTTTGTATGTAACGAATAAACTCAAAAACTACTGGACCTATTTCAAAAATTCTTTTTTCATTAGAAAGCTACATTATTCCAGAGTAACATAGGCTACATAAAATCACGCTATGTCCCACGGGAGCGAAGCAGTATCCAAAACCCTAACGTAATGCGGGTAGTTCATATTTTGAAGTTTTTTAAAATTATTTAATGTTACATGTTTTCAATTAATCACAAAAAAAACTGTCTAGCTTGCCTTGACTTCAACCCCTAGGTACACTTATGCTAATATTCTTCATTGACACCACAATCAAAACAAAAACAAAATTAAAATAACGGCTGACGAAGAGCAGACATCACAAAAAGATCAGCTTAAGGCTGAGGCTACAGTAGGTAGCGATTTGCGACGCGACTGGAAGAGCGAAACGAGATAAACATGGAATGGCTACATTATAAGCGAAAATCTGGCGTATATTCGATTCAATTTCGCTGATACGTCGATGTAGCCGGTGCCGCGATTACAGTAATGTAGTTCCTGTCGCAGGAAGAAAACAAAGATCGCTTGTAATATTTGATGAACGGTGTAGCCATATACGTGAGCATCATTTGTTTCAATCGCTCATGTGCCGCAGCTCGCGTCGCTGCCTAGTGTAGCCTCAGCCTAAACAAGACGATACATACATGTGTCCGACACATTGTTATAAAATTATTGTTATTTCAACATTTGTGTACGTTACAATCTATTTCTGTACCCTGATAATTACAAGACGGAGAGAGTATGAAGAGCAATGATATTGTTTCATTCAAAAACATTATGCCAAGATAAATAAAGGACATCAGGCAATTTTCATTTACTGGTTCTGGCTCTCTTGTCACAAACGAAATCAAATTTAAGTTAACTGCAACTTTCTTTTTCCATTTTATTAAGAAATGAACAGAAGGTACTGTATATTCGTTTAGTCCTGTCGAATTAGACAGCGCCTGAATTAAAACGACGTATATTTAGTCACCATGTTTTTAATCGCGTCTAACTTATCTATGGAGTGTCTTAATTTGACAGGACTTAACAAAAATTTTATCTTCTGTCCTTTTCTTAATTAAATGGAAAGAAAAAGATGCACTAACTTAAATTTAGTCTAGTTTGTAAATAAGAGAATCGGCACCAATGTTGGTCCAACACAAAAACCTTGCGTTCCTGCAATTATTCCCAACATTGCGAATATGTAGATTCTGGGCAAAACGAATTTCACACTCCAAACTGATACATTAAAAACAACTAAATAAGGAAAATCATATAATAAACTATACAATAAATGACATCAGCTTAAAACTGGTCATCGGAAGCCTATTAGCGTATCTCCGGCACTATTTAGGAGATGACAGCCTACTGCCGGCTGCAGATAGATATACAATAAATGTCGTAATCTCCACTAATATTTTAAAGAAGAAAGATTTATATCTTTCTATCAGTATGTTTGTCTATCTACACTAATATTATAAAGAGGAAAACTTTGATGTATGTTTGTTTGATTGTAATAGGCTCAAAAGCTACTGGACCGATTTAAAAAATTCTTTCACCATTAGAAAACTACATTGTCCACGAGTAACATCTACTATATTATAAAAATAAGTCGGGTTTTCCTTCCTGACGCTGTAACTCCAGAACTCACGAACCGATTTCCACGGTTTTGCATTCGTTGGAAAGGTCTCGGGCTCCGTGAGGTTTATAGCAGAAGAAAATTCAGGAAAAATCCACGCAGAAGCTAGTAGGCTATATAATATCACGATATGGCCCACGGAAGCGAAGCAGTAACCAAAACCCTAATGTAACGTGGGTGAAATCGCGAGGAACAGCTGTAATGAATAAAGACAAAAACTACTGCACCTATTCCAAAAATTCTTTTCACCAATTTCATGCCCAAGCCTTAGGCCCTAAGGAAAACATACATAGGTTATATTTATTGCCAGATAAAAAAAATAGAGATCTCTATCAAAACTTGAAACTTAAGTAGGTATGTACCACACAGCGTAAAAAAAAACCAGCCGAGCGAATCTGTGCTTGTTACAGATAAGTCAGGTTAATAAATCTTGATATAGGTCAACATAGGTTAACAAAAAATAATATTGATTATTATGACTTCTTGACGTGCTACAATATCAATAATACACACATCAAAAGTGTCTAGGGATATTTTAATTAAACCTAAATAACTAAAATTCTATTAACTTTTTGTTAAGACACCTACACTTTAAAATAAACCTTGTTTAATTGCCTATATAATCTGATAATAAACTTTTAGATAAAGTTAAATCAAAAAAAAAACTTAGAAGAAGAGGAAAAACTCAACAAAATTTCTATTTAACTTTATTTTTGAAATTTCAAAACCTAAACAACAAAACAATTTTTTTTTTATAAAATTGTTGAAAACTTAAAATTAATAATTCGTGGATCCACCTAAGACTCTCCTGACACATCTGGAGCGGTTCTGAATACTCAAAACAAGGGTGTCAATATCCTGTTGTGGAGTACTGTCCCAAATCCTGCTAAGATGCAAGAAAAGCTGGTTTTGATGCACAATATCAACAGGGAAATTCCTGCGATCTCTTCTCTGAAGCATATTCCTGGCATGCTCAATAGGATTTAAGTCAGGGGATTGTGCAGGCCGGTCTAAAGCTTGGATAACATGCTGTTGTAACCAACTTGTAACGATACGCGCCGTATGTGGACGGGCATTGTCGTGCATTAGCTGGAAATTTTGTCCCATTTGCTGTCTGTGGGGCAAGATTACAGGCTCTAGCACCTCATCTCGGTATTTTCGAGCAGTCATATTGCCTTGTATCCAAACGAGGTCCGTTCTACCGCCGAGACGAATTCCTGCCCAAACCATAATCGTGCCACCTTAATATGCATGAACTTGTTGTGGGTGCTGCAGTCGATTCCAACGTCCAGGTTTTCTGCAAACGCGTACTCTTCGCGAATCAGGATGAAATCCAAACCTAGATTCATCAGTGAAAAGCACAAGTGACCATTGAGAATGGTTCCAGTTTTCGTGTGCAATAGCCCATTGTAATCTTCTTCCTCGATTACCTCTCCTTAGTGCTGATACCCAAAATGGCCTACGAGCACGTAGATTGACTTCATGCAGTCGCCTTCTCAAAGTTTGACCGCTTACCAGCAAACCATACTCTATCTGTAGCCTTTGAACCAATTGCATCGCCGCTGCATTTAGTTGACTTTGTGCAGCATTTACTATGAATCGGTCCTGTACATGTGTTGTAATGCGTTGAGGTCCTCGGTGCCGTTCCACCACTTCCTCCGTGACACGATAACATGACCAAAGCCTGGATATAACGCTCTGACTGGTCTTCATGGCTTCAGAAACGGCAATTATGGGACAGTATTCCATAACAGGATATTGACACCCTTGTTTTGAGTATGCAGAACCGCTGCTGATGTGTCAGGAGAGTCTTAGGTGGATCCACGGAATATTAATTTTAAGTTTTCAAGAATTTTTATAAAAAAAATTGTTGTTTTGTTTGAGTTTTGATGTTTCAAAAATAAAGTTAAGATTGAAATTTTGTTTGAGTTTTTCCTCTTCTTCTAAGTTTTTTTTTATATTTAACTTTATATAAAAGTTTATTATCAGATTAAATAGTCTATTAAACAAGGTTTATTTTAATGTGTACATGTTTTAACAAAAAGTTAATAGAATTTTAGTAATTTAGGTTTAATTGAAATATCCCTAGACACTTTTGATGTGTGTATTTATCAATTCTGAGCCAGATTTTTCCACGACATAGCAAAGGCACCTCAACTCCCCTTTCATATAATGTTGTTTTTTTTTATTCATGTGTTATGTGTTTTGCACCGAATAAATGTTTTTATCTATCTTAATTTTTCAACTAAGGTCATTTTTAATGTTACTAATACCAGTTAGTTTATTTATAATGCTTAGAATTTTTGAATGTACAAAAGTAGAATGAAAAAACCTTTAGTTTTTTTTTTATTAAATTATGTACTCTATTTAAAAGGTCGACTCTTTACTCTCTATGAAAACTGATATTAACTTTTCAACGACCAAGCGACCGCCGGCTGTCGGGCTGCTATTGTCTTTCTATTGTGTCTGGAATCACGTGTGCTTGAAGGTTTAATCTATAATCTGAAAAAAAGTTGGCAAAGTATTTTTGATTAGGTCTACAAGTTTGACAACCGCGTACATCGTGCCATAAGTGTACGAACTGAGTGAAATGCGTTGAGCAGAGCGTGCAACGTTGCGTGCAAGTTGTTCTCGCGCCCCGCTCGGTCGCCACTCAGGACACCTACGTGTTAATGCGTCTGTTTGATATGGACGCCGCACGCCCCGCCCCGCTGGACGCTCGATCGACGGGCACTCAGGCCCTACACTAACCCTCGAATGCAAACTATAAGGTAAGTATATCAATTGCAAAAGTATAATCCCACTAAAAACATTTCATATAAATGTAGCCAAGACAACCACATAAAGTATATCCTGTGAAAAATATATCAGATCTCATGTAGAGCCAAGCTTCTGAATCTTCACGGCCTAACTCTACAGACCCTAACTTCACAAACTCTACATATCAGTAAAAATGTATGGCTTCGCCGTTTCGCTACCGTCGTGGAGGTGATGCGAAAATTAAGTTTTTGAAGTAAGTACCGAAACAGCCAAGCCATACATTTTTACTGATATGTAGAGTTTATGAAGTTAGGGTCTGTAGAGTTAGGCCGTGTAGATTCAGAAGCTTGGCTCTACATGAGATCTGATATATTTTTCACAGGATATACTTTATGTGGTTGTCTTGGCTACATTTATATGAAATGTTTTTAGTGGGATTTCAGTTCTTTTTGTAAGTTGCTAGGCAGTATTTTCAGTGTTTTTTTTTTCTTTTCGTTCACAGATTTTTTTTACTAAATTGACCTGAAAGTCCCACACTTTTTATTCTTAAAATACTTGATCGTACAACGGTGATCTTTAGATCTAGGAGAAATTATTTAAGGCTGTATTGCGCTCCCGAATAACTGTAGTATAAGACTCCACAATATAAACGAGTTTTCGTGCAAACGTGCAAACAATATTATTCTCAGATACATAAAAAATCAAATAGCACTTATACTTTCCGATGTAACGAAACCATAGCGCGATCTATTTTGATCCCAACGCCATCTAGGGAAGTAAGACTTAAACTTTTTGTCATCGAGGATCGCGCTACGATTCCGTTCAACACCGTAACAAATTAGGTATGTATGTATATTAACCAATTACCAATACATAAAATTATGCCCCCTGAAATAAGCCGCAAAACTTATTTATACGAATACGAAAAATATTGCAATCGCAACACGACCGTCAACGACACAAGTTTATAATTTTCTTAGGTGGTTGATACCAAACTTACCAAACTTCTTATACCAAATGTCAGCTTTCTAGCACTACAGGAAGTAGCCACATCAGCAGTGTCGGCTTTCATAGCCCATAGCCCAATAGCCCAATCTTTCTCTTTGCATTTTTACTTGATTTGTTCAAACAAACTTCCACACCCCCATTTTAGGGGATGGAGGTCGAAATCTATAAGTTTATGAATTTTTCTGTTGGTTGTATACTAAACTTAGGCTACATACCAAATTTCAGCATTCTAGCACTACTAGAAGTAGCCAAACATTTTGATGATCATCAGTGTGTCAGTGTGTCAGTGTGTCAGTGAATCAGTGACGAAATCGGTGTATTTTAGATATCAATAAAATCTAAAGTATAAAAGCTATTCAATTGAAACTTTGTATGTTTATTGAGTCTGTTATTGACATTATTTCTTGTGAATATGAAGTGTCTGGTACATCGGATACCAACTCTATGAGGGTTCGAAAAAACGACGAAACACTTCGAGAAAAGGTAGGTAGTGCCCCTGCGCTTCGCTTGCTTGTCTTGGCCGGGGGCACGACCGTGCCCCCCGATGAAATGGAAGAAACAAATGAGTATATAGCGAGGATTTCGGTAATACATTAAAACTTTATGAAGAAAATGACGTGCTAACTTAAGTAATTTCCTCAATTTTATGTGTAAGGTCCGGTCGAACTTATAACTACAGTCAAATAAATAAGATTATAAACTGTGTATTGTATGTTCAAATGTAATGGATTCGTAAGAATTGCAAATAGCCTACTGGACAGACACTTGATAGCATTCAACTTTTATATATTACTCCACTACTAGTAGCTTCTGACCGCGACTCCGATCCCATAGAAAACAAGTAATTCACATTAAAAAAATACACTGAGAATTTTACAAAAAGCCTAAATTTTAACAATATACTAATAACAAATGGACCGAAACCAGACTGACAGCAAAGCAAGCATTAACACAATAAACACACTACCATAAAACATTTAAATTCAATACTTAACGATATACAGGGTGTCCCACGGCTATGCCACATGGAGGGAAAGTACCTTAAATCTTGTAGATAGAACATTTTACTGAAAGAAGACATTATTTGAATTTTAAAAACAATTTAAATTGCATTCATAGATTTTTAAATAAATTAATGGTTGGGTCGGGAATCGAACTTGTTCCACGAGAAAAAATAATCACCCCGTAGTTTTATCATACCAATCGAAAGGTTTCATCGTAAGGATTATTTTTCGCTAAACAACATAGTGTCACAAATAAAAGGAAGACCGTGAATTTTAACATTTGATGTAAAATTTTGTTCTGAAAAGTTAAAAGCTTACATTGCCATAAGGACATACAATTGACAATCATAACTACTTATTACTAATTAATCTACCCACTTGAGTAGTACGCATCATTTAAATAAATAAATATCCACCACAACCAGACCGAAAAATCGTCAGGGAACGAAATAATCAAAAGTTATCACTTTGTATTCAAGAAGGGACTAGTTTTGAGCATTTGAAAAATTGACTAATTTTGTATTAAAAATGTTAAAATTCATGGTCTTTCTTTTATTTTTGACACTATGTTATTTAGCAAAAAATAATCCTTGTGATGAAACCTTTCGATCGGTAGGATAAAACTACAGGTTGATTAATTTTCTCGAGTAACAGGTTCGATTCCCGGTTCAACTATGTAATTATTTAAATATCTATGAATGCAGTTTAAAATGTTTTCAAAATTAAAATAATGTCTTCTTTCAGTAAAATGTTCTATCTATAATATTTAAGGAACTTTCCCTCCATGTGGCATTGCCGTGGGACACCCTGTATATTAACAGCTGTAAATGAAATAAATAAAAGAAAGCCGTACAAAATCCAGTCACAATATTTACATCAAACCGTTTGCAGTTTACGTTTCACGACTTAGTAATCTGTTTTTCATATTGACGAAAGGAATTCGCGAAAATCCCACCACTCGTCATAAAATTTCAGAAAGAGCGCATCGTGAAATAAGCAAAGTATCAATACTTTCCTAGTCTTTAGATTTTCCTGTCAAGCCCCCTTAGACAAGTGGCAATGTAGAATAGATAGCGAAATAGCATAGATTGTCAAATGTATGGAGATTGGAGATGTCAAATTAGTTAGCGAAAGCTTATGTCAACCCCATACATTTGACAATCTATTAAGGACAGTTCCAGGTCATGAGAGGCCATGACCTTCTCCAGCCAAGGTCTAGGTCAATCACTGATAATTTTATAATTGAACTGAGTTACGCCCGCCGTTCCGCCCGCGTATGTGGCCCTTCTATTCTATCTACTATTTAAGGGTCAATTTCCAAAAATCTTTTCCTAGTGGTTAATTTGATTAAGTTTCATGTCTTTAGTGGTTTGGGCTGTACGTTGATATATCTTACCCGTTGATTATTTTATAGTTTACCATTTTATTGATAAATTTAGATGAGTATTTAATTTGTAATTTCAATTATATTTACTTTTCCCGTATACACTACTAAAACGCAAAAAACACGAAATGTTAATCATTTTGTATTTTTTTCCATAGCGGACTGTAGGGTTCAGATCTTACAAAAAATTGCAAATCCCCACAGGAACCATTCATATTTGAACTTCAAAAAACCACTATATATCAGATTTGAACAGTTCCCATATTTACTGGGCTGGGCGCACCGACCAGCCTTGATCGAATACTTATTATGCAACACAATGCACAATGCAACTGAGATAACCGCTTATGTAACAAACATAATCTGCCTAAGGACGGAAGAAAAATAAACTAAAATGTTTCCGATCGAAAAAACTGTTTAAAAGAAAAACCAGTTTTGTCTAAAATGACAACTGCCGGGGTTGCGGAATGGTTGTAATAGTTACCGCAGCCCCGGAACATAAAGGGCAACCGAAGGAAATGGGTGGGTTTTAGTCAGTAAAAGACTGACATTTTAACCCGCCCCGCCAGGAAAGGGGAAGCCATTTGATGATTTCCCATCCACAAAAAAAAGTTACTGAATAAAATCGAAAAAAAAGTCGAAGTATAAAATGCCAACGTCAATACCGTTCACCTAAAAAAAACTCAGAAGCAACTACAGCAAAATGTTACGCGCCAAGAAATTACTATACTTAAGTACATGGAAAATCCGCATAGTTGGCATACTTTCAATATCTTCCGCCAACTTGAAGATCGACTTCCTTGTTCCCTATCAAACATTATTAAAATACAAGGACATAATTATAAATCCTATATCTATCTAAACAAGAGGAAAATCGATATGCAAGGATTGGTGCAGGTTTAGAAGTGGTTGCGGAATGTTTATAATAGTTACCGTGACCCTGGAACATAAAGGACAATCGAAGAAACATGAGTGGGTTTTAGTCAGTAAGAGTCTGACACGCCCTCCCGCCGCACCCAGGACGGGAGCAGTCATTGGATGATTTCCCACTCACCAAAAAAAAAGGTTTAGAAGTAGAAAAACTAATGTCGTGGACTCATGCGTGTGTATTGTATGGGTCACGGCATTATGCTGAGCGCTAGCCGTTTCGCGCAGTAGTGACGCTACTTATAGATGTTTTTAGTTTTAAGGTTTATAGTATATATTAAGTTTTTTTTTATTTGTAGCTCACTCTGTGTGAATAAACTGTTTCTCTTTCTTTCTTCTTTATTTTCTTTCAGAATGCTAAAATAAATAATAATAATAGATTTATAATAATGGAAACATGTAGAATAGCGAGGCACGAGATCTTAAAATTGATAGATTCTCTTGGTCACAAGCTAAACTAAGTCGAAGGTATCTCTTTTCATTTAATTAAGAAAAAGACAAGATAGTATTAGTTTAGTTAGTCCTGTCAAATTAGAGAGCGCCAAAAGTAAATCACGTATTTTTCGTGGCCATGTTTTTAATCGCGTCTAAATTATGTAAGGAGTATCTTAATTTGACCGTGTTAGTTTCGCTAAACCGGAATATCAGAAAAACCGTTGCAAATAAATCAAAATTAAATTAATAATGTATCCGGGTTAGGTTCCGAATCATCGGTTTTTAAAGAACAAAAGGCATCATCAGACCATAGAACTCAAAACACGTACTCTTTATGCACGGTTCAAAACGTAGGGATATCTCTATAGAAAGAACGCACAAGAAAGACCACAGACTTTTCAATGTTTTTTTTATAATAACTGGTTACTTTATTCTTGTTGTTTCTATTGATTGTTTTGAGTATCCCACTGCTGAAACGAAGCTCGAAAAACGGTGGAAGATTCTGGCAAAACAAAAAAAAACACAAAGACAATAATTCAACTCCAATATTTGTACAACATAATAACAAGCGGATATAAATATTTGTTCATTCAATCGTCAAATTACTTGAAAACTTATGTCGAAATACTTTCTCTGCTTCGATTATAAAGTTTCGTTTATGTGTCGAATGAAATAAATTATGATGATCAAAATTGAGGCTATATTGTGTTAGAATTTTCCTCTATATTATTACCGGTTTATCTGGTCGCATCTGCTATGCTACTCAACACAGGTGTTTTAGATGGATTATTAAATAATCAGTTAATTGCTTTAAAGCGGTCTTCGAACTCTCTGAGAACATTCGACAAATGTAAATGTCAATTTCTCTCTCACAGACGAATATCTTCCAGAAGATTCATCGACAGATTTGACACCTAAAATGTTTTTTTAAACAGTGACACCTGGTCTGTTGTTATGCTATGGCTACATTTCTAAAATTTATCATCATCTCCGTAACCTTTTCCTAATATTATAGGGTAAGCTTCCAATCTCCCTGGATCTAGCTAAATGAACCGGTGATGGTGGTGATACGTTAACTTGACATATTGCTATAGCGACATTAGCGACTGTTCAAGACTAAAGGCAATAGCAATGTGAACAGGCATAAATAAGGACCAAATAAATTTGCAAAGTGGAACAGTATTTGCATAAAGTCATTATACAACTCGGAGTGCATCTAAAAAGGGGCGAAGCATGTCATTAGTGTAAAAGACCGTTAGGAGCCATTAGTTGTTTCCAATTAGGTGTATATTTGCTGGTGATTCATCGAGGGTCAATGTAACTAGATTTCACACCATCAACCTTTCAATCATACCTAACTAAAAGTGCAACGAACTCAGCTAAGTACATATTTATTGTAGGCGTATTCACCTACTGCTGTCATGCAAGGCTGTATGGTTTTCACAGGTTCATAGATCGTCTGACCTATGTCTGACTACTTGAGGGTTGCCGAAAAGTTAAACACATGCCAAGCTTGGGATGTTTGCTTCAATTCATCATTTAGTTTTGAGGAAAAAGCATTTATATTGTAAAGCGCTAAAACTGAGAGCGGCTTGACCAATTTGGTCATTTTTATTTTGTCAAATGTTCCATGAAGTACGAGGTAAGCCCTTATGAAATAACGATTGAAAAAGTTACAAATTCGGTACAAACTGAAGAGGGAATGTTCTTTTTATCAAATACTTGCATGAAATCCAAAGCGTCCTGTCAAAAAATCCTCTATTTGGCGAGAAAGACTAGATGAACGTTTGAAAGACGAGAATTGGCCTTTAGAAGTCTTTTAACGAACCATATTGAATATCAAATATCCATTGTAATGGAGAAATAATTCACTAAGAACTATACAGTTCTCAGTTAGACAAAGGGAAACGGATGCACGAAAATGAAAATATTAAAAGTAGGCTATGAAAACAACCTATTGTTGAGTAAAGGAAATGGTTGGTGTCACAAGAGTAATGATGGGTTGCAATAAGTCAGCGGACATGAAGACAGCGGAGGGGAGATTGGAGAGAGAAGAGCTATAAATGAGGGCAAGGTTGGTGTCTCTCTGGAGGATAAATTTTAAAAAAGGTATTCACCAGAGACCCAATGTTACTCTAATCAGTAAAAGTGGCTATCTGCACATCTGTCGCAGAATTGTCAATAGTTGGAGTAAGCGTGTTTTGCAGTTGAGATCATGTTTAGAAAAGCGTGTTGTGGGATGCCTCTTGGCCAGGTGGGGCGACGATCTGTGAAGGGTCGCTGGCAGCAACTGAATGCGTGTAGCCGAAGATCGGTTTAAGGGGCGCGACTTGAGAGGCCTATGTCTAGCAGTGGACTGACGCAGGCTGATGATGATGATATGGAACTGGAATCGAAGGCAGCGGTGCGCATAGCGACGTATGACAGTCTAGACCAAGGATGGCGATAAAATGACACGCATGTCTTTGGTGACACGCTACAAAATATTTTAACATTCTGTACGAAATATAATGAAAGAACGCCAGTGAGTCTAAACAGATTAATATCAGATAAATATCACTCCATAGGAAGCAGACAATTTGCACTAATACAGCCAGGAATATGTAGAGAATCTTTGAGAAATATGTAAAAAATCTTAGAAAAACTGATACGGTGATCCATAAAGGTTCGCCTTTCCTGGTCTAGAAATCTAGTCTTCCCTCAGCGCGTCCGCTGATTTCATGGCCGCTGCCTAAAGATCGTGCCACGAGCGATGACTCAAAAGATCCGCTTGAACTTCTGAATCATGAAGTAAATAGCGAGCGATGATGTAGTTGGTAGTACTTGAGGTAATCTTAGTACTTAATAGTTCGGACGAAATTTAATTAACACCAGCTATTATTGCCAGCGGCTTTCCTCGTATGCTTTGGAAATGATATTTGTCTCCGGGATGACACATCCGCAAAGTATCTGGTATTGAAGTCTGTAGGCGGCAGGGACCACATATCGTCAGCTTAGCCATTCTATGATTTTAGAGAAAACGCTCTGCGACTTCGTAACGCAAAATTGTGTGGTGTGCTTGGACTAAGCAACGCAGTTCAACACGGCATTGCAACACAAAGAGTCGGCGCTAATCTTATCAAAACTTACCGCACTCTTAATCCAATACTGTCACTATCCAAAAAAGTCTACTTTACAAGAGAGCAAAAAAGATTTTTTTTGGAATATGAACATAAGTGATATGTATGAATTCATGCACAACCCATATCAAAGAACAACTATAATAATTGTTCTTTGATACAGAAATTATGGGTTAGTGTTGTAGGTATCTCAAACTTGAGAGCAAAAATTAACTAATTTAATTGTTTTTTACGCTCTATGGTTATTAACATTATTTTGTCTTAGTGGCACTTTTAGACTGGCGTGAGCGCGATTAGGCAAGCGTACTTACGTGTTTCCCAGCAGATGGCATGAAAAAGTCGAATTAGCAAAATTTTGGAGAGTGACAATATTGGATTAAGGGCTTAAAGGTGCGTTATTTTGTCTGTTATCTGTTAGCGCATCGCATATCGCATAAAATACTTACTACCTAGTTAGATATTGCACTTGGGAAAGTGATAGCAAAATGGAGATTACTTTTCTTGTCGGAAAAATTCAAGATTCTCACGGTGTGTACACAAGAAACTGTATCACCGGAACGGATGAATGAAGGAAAGTGAAACCTTAAAAATATAGTTTTATGATGCCTTCACATTAAAATTTCTATTGTGGTAGGATTATAAGATGTAGCTTTTTTATATAATTATTCTATCTGTCTTACTCTATACTGGTTAAACCAATAAACCGACTCTTCAGTGAAATGCGTAAGTAACTCTCTCTGTCTGTCTCGTTTCCACACCAAAACCGCAGAACCGATTAAAATTAAAGTTAGTACAGAGACAGTCCATAGTGGAACCGCCGGGACAGCTAGTAAGGAATAGTACCCAAATAATTGGAGTAGGATGTGCCGTCTTGCACTTGGCCAGATCTAGATTAGTTCATCAATGACTGCGCTATGACTAAGAGACTACACGCCTTAATATTAGTAATTATTAATGCTTCATTAAAACTAAATGACCCGTCTATGCATTATTAAAATACTACACTGCACAATAACTTCAAACAACAAATGCGATGCGTGATACAGATATTTCCTACATCGTCGAGCTATTTGCAATATTGCATGTCTTAGCAGCACGCCATGGGTAGGATTTAGCATTTTTATTATTGCCTTCAAGCCAACTGGGTTATATGTTTGAATAGGGCTGTCAAAACCTGGATAAGAAAAACTGACCATTTGGGTGAAATTTTGTTTCTTTTTTGGTAAATCCGCAAAAATAAGCAGTAAACTAAAGACGTTTTCTGCATACATTCTGAACTTTACAACAGGCACACTAACGCACACATATACCACATAATTTTGTCATGAAATGACACTATCAGAAAACGTCATTGAACAGCAAGTGAAGTGAAAATGTAAGGTTTATCACACATTATTTGCTAAGCTATTAAGTAATGATTCGGGATTCCCAAGACACACACACATACTAAAGTCCGGGTTTAGAACACTTTTAACCTTTCAACGACCAAGCAACAGCCGGCTGCCGCGCTGCTGTTGTCTTTCTATTGTGTTTCGAATCACGTGTGTTGGAAGGTTTTTTTTTGTGAGTGGAAAATCATCAAATGACTTCTCTTGTCCTACGTGTCAGACTTTAATGGACTAAAACCCACTCATGTTCCTTCGTTTGCCCATAATGTTTCAGGGTCACGGTAACTATTATAACTATTCCGCAACCCCGGCAGGCGTAAGGTTTAAGAACCTTTTCCGGACAATCTCATCATCATCAGCTACACCATGACATAAGCTTCTCCCAAAGCGCTCCATTAAACCAGATCTTCAACAACACACATCCAGTTGCCCCCAGTCACAGCAAAAACTAAACTAAATTGGGACTAATCCGGACAAACCCGAACAGTTGGCAGCCCTGTTTAAACCGGGTTATGTATGGGGCGGTTATGCGGTATTTTTAAGCAGTTATGTAAGTCCTATGGGTGTTTTTATTTCAGTGCAGACCGATTGAATGATCTTTTGACCGCCGAACGTTCAAGGGAGCATTGCATGGACTGAGGGCGTTCGAAAGAGATACCGCGGCCTCGGACACAAAGAACTGAGCAGGAACATGGGTGGGTTTTAGTCAGTAGAGGTCTGACACTCCCTTCCGCTCCACCCAGAGCGGGAGGAGTCATTAGATGATTTCCCATCTTTCCAAAAAAAGGTAACTTTCCATAAGAGCAACTGAAATGTATTACGTCATTCTTCCTCCCACCTTGTAATTGATTTGACTGATCTTTCGTCGTAATTAGAATAAGAATTCGCGTCTACGCATACTAAGATGGCGTTGAGGACCATGGTCCGGTCCTGAAAGCGCCATCAAAATAATAATTGATTTCAAGGTGGCGTTAGGGACCGCAGTTTGGTCCCGAAAATCTCCTGACTCATCCGAAAAGTTTATCTTGAATACGGTCTTGATGAGATCTTTCTCTGTAACATACCTTCTGGTTTCCGTAACTATACTGCTGGTCAAAGATGCAACTTTTTACGACTAAGTAAAGTTGATTTTCAATGGTATGATGACGAAACTTTAAACACCCACGACCCCCGTACAAGAGCACAAGCACCCGTAAATATAATATTTTCGCACTACCAAACATAGTGATTTTAGACGCCATTGCAAATAAACTAAACACCAGTAAAAGCTGACCTCTTTTCACATGTAAAATGTACACATTGCACGACCATTTAATAGCTATGTCGTCGTACATACCAATTAAAACGAACCCAAGTCGAGCATTGTAAAATTACTACGAAGTATTAAAAATAACGCCATAGCATGTTTCCACACCATCAAATTCACATTTTAATAAGTCATTTTCGAAATACACTAAAGTGTATTTAAAAATGTTGTTACGCCATGAAAGCAACCCATTTCATGAAGTATACAATAGAGGTTTATTTAGCGTTTTGTTCGTAACATAGACGATTTTTTCTTTACAAACTTCAACCTTTTTTCAACGCGCGACGCAAAAAGAGTGGTGATTTAAAAGTTACATACTCGTATTAACAAAGTTAATTTATTATAAGTAACTTTTACATTAAAACTAGATTTTTCCGGCGGCTTCGCTCGCATTGGAAAGAGACCAACAGGTAGCCTATGTCACTTTCCATCTCTTCAACTATTATATCCACTTAAAAACTCACGTCAATCCGTCGCTCCGTTTTGCCGTGAACGACGGACAAACAAACAGACAGACACACACACTTTCCCATTGATAATATTAGTATGGATCACGGTATGGATAAAAAAAACTATAGAGGTTAGGTTAGGTTAGTTTAATTAGGTTAGTCTTAGTTTTGTAGTTATCTGATAATGAAACGAGTTTGTTCGAGTTCAATAAGGATGCGTAAACTAGACTAATACTAAAAAGATCCGAAAACTAACTACTTATTTTGACTGACATAATGTAGAACCGGTAAGCTAATTATTTCCAGGCTTAATTTACTCAAGAATGTTTCAAGAACTATAAACAATGACAACAATTTGTTCAACTTTTACTCGAGACCCGAAAAAATTTTTGTTAATAAAAAAACAGTTCTTTTTTCCAAAAGAACAATGAAACAATTAGGCGATCTTCACACTGCCCCGCATGATGCAGCGTAGCGCGTGGATGCGTGTTCTTCCGTTGCTTGTAAGTATCTCCGTTTGTATGGAAAACACGCACAGTCTAACACACTGAAAATGCATCCACGCGCGTTCATGCGGATCACGCGCATACACGCGGAGAAACATGCACCCCCGCGCGTAGGTGCGGGGCGAGACGCAAGGTATGGCACACCGAATCCCGCAGTGCAGGGGGGGTCAGCTCTCTTAGAGACCAATGCCTACAATGGCACGATTTGCGAAAACGAGATAGCGCTCTATAAAAAAACAGAGAAGACAATATCTCAGTCCTCAGTGGTGCCATATTCCTGAATGAATAGATAACCATTATTTCGGTAGTTGCCAATTAGGTATAATTAGTTGTGTTCATTTCAAGGTTCATTAATATTTAATAAAATAATGGTTTAGCCACTTATGATCAATATTTAGTGTTTCAATCGTATTAAAATGCTGAGTAAAAAATAAAAGTAAGAACTTATAATTATTTATTTTGTAGTTTTTTATTTTATAAAATGGCAACACATTTTTTCCAGTATGGCGTTGGCGGATTGTTGATATTCTTTTACATGTTTTGTTGTATAGTTGTTTTCTTTATTATCATCATATTTTGTGCCAGTTCTACATTGTTATCTGTGAATAATTGCGTTAATCATTACGTGATCTTGACTCTACAGTGCGAAATTGGTGGTTTTTGTGTGCCCGAGATTGACTAATTTGATTTGTGTGATATGGACAATATGGACGCTTTCAGTGTTTACGAAATAAAAACTCACTTTATTTGTGCGATATTGACGCTTTAGTGTTATATTATGTAGGAATTTGTTGAAGAAGTCTCCAAAAAGTTATGATAAAGTTAATAAATATATTGAAACATGTATAGAAACTTTGTTTTATTTATTATTCCTACTACAGGTAGTTTTTATTTTTGAAGTTTTTGTCAGACGAATGTATGTATCATAACTAGGTAATGCATAATCATTAAATAAACTGCAAAATAAGATTTTGCAGTTTATTTATAGATTGTGCATTACGAGGGATACATACAAAACTATATAAAAATCTATGGTAGGTACCTATCTGTTCAAAATTTCCGCGCCTAGCGAGTTTCTCATGGCATAAACTGGAGCGCTAGTGTGCTTGTGTAGGCAATAAATTTGTATGGAGTTGTCGTTCTTCCCGTTAGGGTATATATGTTCTGTGCCGCAGTGCCGCGCGTGATTTTGAATGGGCGTGACGTGTGAATAAATGAGAACGAGAGAACGGCGAATAAATGAGAGCCGCCGTGCGTGAATCTACAAAACGCACCTACGCGCGTGAGTGCGCAAAAAACCCGCACGATGATGCAGATCTGCACTCCCGCAGAAACGCGCGTAGGTGCGTTGACACGCAACATGCAGCGGGGTCCGGGGCAGTGTGATAATCGCCTTAAATCTTACAAATTCCAATTTGGATTCTTACTAACTGAATGAATACTGAATACTCGATACGAAGTAAGGCAGGCTGCACAAATGCATACATTTTTGTCTCAACAATGGGATATTTTACATTAACTACTAATAAATAAATGTAAGACATAATTTCTATAAAATGTCACCCAGTTTAAGCCCTAAAAATCTGGCTCATATTCAATCCGTACTAATATTATAAATGCAAAAGTAGCTCTGTCTGTCTGTCTCTTCTTCACGCCTAAACCACTAAACCGATTTGAATGAAATTTGGTACAGATTTAGTCTGGGACCCGAGAAAGGACATAGTTTTCATCCCGGAAATCCCCCGGGACCGGGAACTATTATTCCATGCGGACGAAGTCGCGGGCAAAAGCTAGTTTACTATAAATCCGTACTAATATTATAAATGCGAAAGTAACTCTGTCTGTCTGTCTCTTCTTCACGCGTAAACCACTGAACCGTTTTGAACGAAATTTGGTATAGATTTAGTCTGGGACCCGAGAATGGACATAGTTTTAATCCCGGAAATCCACGCAACAAACTATTAGTTATTCCACGCAGACGATGTCGCGGGCAAAAGCTAGTTTACTATAAAATTAGATTTTTAGATGCTTTGTAATCAATAAATAGTTAGACAATTGAGTTGCTTATTTAATGACGTCAAAAGGTGACATTGCCATACAAAATCTATGTGATAATCTTGTTTTGACAGCTCATAAAAAGTACGTCAATTGATGATGGTGTAAAATACCGTAGGCACATGAAGACACGAAGGATTCATTTGTTGCAGGCGTATACTACAAAAAACACTTGGTTAGCTTGCCTTTTGACGACCGACAGCCGGCTGTCGGGCTGCTATTGTCTTTCCATTGTGTCTCAAATCACGTGTGTTCGAAGGATTAATTAGTTTACACCCTTTGCTATGTATGTATGTATTTATGTATTACGTGTGTATGTATGTTGTGTGTGTATAGTAAATGTAATACTTTCAGTCACGAAGGTATGTCTTTGCATTTTATGACATTGCATTGTGCTCACTATACGATTAAATTTGTTTATGTTTCTAGTTTCTACTGACTTTTGACCAACAACTGCGTTCAGTGAAGAGAATAAACTACTAAGAAGCGACTATTGGAAATTCAACCCCTATCTTAGGCTAAATACAAAATGAAATTTTGTGGAATGGTGGCATGGTAAATCCAGGTTTTGCCATGATGTTTTTCATTCACTGATCTGAGAAAGAAAGAAGAAAAGAAAGACAATCAATTTATTTTACACAGCAGTGCCGGTATGATAATTCAAAACATACTTACATACATATAGCATATAAAACAACAATAGAAATTTGTAATTAAAAAATATAGTACTTAATATTAGTGTTTCCGACAGCTGTGTCAAAAAAGGTCCAGTTCAGCTAAAATGACAGGCCACAAGTGCCTGACGTTGGTTTTCAACTGGACCCTAGATCTGTGATGTCCAAGATAAACTTAAGAATTAAAGAGTCACATTGGTACTAGTCACAACCTCTCATGAGAGAAGCCTCACAACCCCTGTGTCATCACGACCATAAGCTACAAAAAATAAATAAAATACCCCTGAAAATTAACTGAAGAAACCTCTTATCTGACTATACTATAATATAACCTCTCCCCGGCGCGCCTGCCAAACGTGATTATTTTCATTACCAGCGCGCACGATTTAGACTGAAAAATATTTCGTGTAATATAATTTATGAGACGGGCAAGATTAAGAACAGTTAAACATAATGTAGTGCACGAATAATAAGTATGAAAATATTTATTGTAAATGAAAATGTATGGTGTATTAGTTTTTGTGGGTGAACTATTTGTTTTGAATGTTTTTTGTGTTGTTCGGAATCGGAATTATTAATTTTGGTCTATTATGATTTTTTTTTTGGTGAGTGGGAAATCATCAAATGACTGCTCCCGTCCTGGGTGCGGCGGGAGGGCGTGTCAGACTCTTACTGACTAAAACTCACTCATGTTCCTTCGATTGCCCTTTATGTTCCAGGGTCACGGTAACTATTATAAACATTCCGCAACCCCGGCAGGCGTTGGCCCTGTTGGGCCCCTTCCTGTGCTGACTATTACGATTATTACTTTATTAGTAAATACCAGCCTGTGACTGTTCCACTGCAGGGCAAAGGCCTCTTCTCCTACAGAGAAGGCGCGAGCATTGATCACCACGCTTGCTCAAGGCAGATTGGCGATTTTGAACTTATATTTGCTACAAGTCCAGGTTGCCTCAAGATGTTTTCCTTCACCGATTTCTGTGATGTCTAAGATAAACTTTAGAAAGTAAATATGATTTGAAAAAGTCACATTAGTACTTGTCCGGATTCGAACCCATGAGAAGCGGGCGCCTTAACCACTAGAGTACCTTTAATTACTTTAAAAAAGAAATTGCTTGGAGTGGAGAATCCGTACTTCCGTACTAACATTATAAATGCGAAACTAACTCTGTCTGTCTGTCTGTCTCTTCTTCATGCCTAAACCACTGAACCGATTTGAATGAAATTTGGTACAGATATAATCTGGGACAGGAGAAAGGACATAGGATAGTTTTCATCCCGGAAATTCCCCGGGAACAGGAAGTATTACTCCACGCGGACGAAGTCGCGGGCAAAACTAAGTGTCCTATAAATCCACACTTAATAGACTTTTCTTTTTGATGTAAGTAATTTAAACGACTTTTGACGTTTCATAAACCAACAGTCACGACGGCCATAAAAGAAACACTACAGTTGGTCGACAAATTGGTGATAAAATACCACTTTAATTACTGAGTTGTTACGTAGCTTTACTGCAAGAAGTGTAGACTAATATAATAAGTAATTATTTGTTAGGAAATGAATTAGAGTAATCCCTTATGAAACGGTGTCTGCTGTTGAATTTTTGGGGAATGTCATCTGTCATTAATATCATATTACTGTCATGCGAAATTGACCCCTATGACCACTGATGATATTGTCGTAAACTGTATAAAAACCAATATAGTCAACCCCATCCATAATTTAGATAGGGTTCCATACAGTTGAGTTTAACATATACTATGTTCTATTAAAACATTTATTTTCATAAAAATCAAGCTAAATATAACCTTTCAGTAGATACGTAGAATTTTTCAAGTATACTTGGGAAAGCTGTTTGTATTCACGACCCTACGATTTAATGAAACATCCTGGTTTGTACAAACTTTTATTCCAAAAAACCGGCCAAGAGCGTGTCGGGCCACGCTCAATGTAGGGTTCCGTAGTTTCCAGTCCGTCACAATAAGTGTATCTACTTATAAGTTTAAAAAAAAACTATTTGTTACGTTGACATACTAAGTACGCAAAAATTATTTTGTACAACCTTTTTGTCTTTTTTGTACAAAAACTGTTCTTTCTATCAAGTTCAAAATAATTTTCCTAGAAAGTTCTTATAAAGTTCTTTCCAGATTTTTTTCATATTTTTTAAACCTACGGATCAAAAGTTAGAGGGGGGGGACGCTTTGATTTTTCCTTTTGGAGCGATTATTTCCGAAATTATTGACATTATCAAAAAATGATTTTAGTAAACCCCTATTCATTTTTAAATACCTATCCAACAATATATCACACGTCAGGGTTGTAATTAAAAAAAAAACCACTTCCTTATTTACATATAGGGGGGCTAACCTAATAAAACGTTTTTTTCCAATTTTTATTTTCGCACTTTGTCGGCGTGGTTGATATACATATTGGCACCAAATTTCAGCTTTCTAGTGCTAACGGTTACAGAGATTAAGCGAGGACGGACGGACAGACATGGCGAAACTATAAGGGTTCCTAGTTGACTACGGAACCCTAACAAAACAATGACCCATAATGGCCATACAACACACACACTGATCATCAATTATAATTAAACTATGCACAATTCAAGGTTGCAGTGATTCAATTGTATCTAACTGTTCTAAACAAACTGGTTCTGTGAAAATATCCACAAAACATCTGCTATACATTAATAGAAAAGAGATAAAAATATATACCTCATCTCATCTTTCAAGTTTCAAGAGATTTTATTGTCATCGGAAACATCATCATCTCCCAAAAATGTTGGGGTCGGCTTCCAGCCGAACCGGATTCAGCTGGATACATGTTTTACGTGAAGCGACTGCCTATCAGACCTCCACAACCCAGTAACTGGGCGTCACGGTACCCTTTGGTTCGACTGGTCAGACTTTCTGGCTTCTGAATACCCGTAACGACTGCCAAAGTTCTACGAATGACAACCGGGACCAACGGCTTAACGTACTTTACGAGGCACGGGATGTCAGTGATATCCAAGATAAACTTTAGAAAGTACATTATGAATTGAAAAAGTCACATTGGTATTGGCCCGGATTCGAACCAGCAACCTCTTACACGAGAGGCGAGCGCCTTATCCACTGGGCAATCACGTCATTTTTCGGAAACAAAAAAAAACATATTTAATAGCCTTTTTCAAACTATGTTAGAGTGGGCTTCCAGTGTAATCGCGCTGAGCTGAACTGTGCTGTCAGCTTTTTACTGACTAAAATCCACCCTTGTTCCTTCCGTTGCCGTATGTTCCACAGTAGTTTCTTTTTATGATGCAGAGAAGAATTGACTTCTTAGAAGTCAATTTTCGGTAATTCTATTCCTGTCGAGGTAAAATAGAGGATGAACTATATCATGTAAGCGGGCAGCCGAACCCGCAGGAAAACAACTAGTTACAAACAACCCCTAAACGTCTTGCGTGTACAGTCAGCAAAGTAGATAAGTATACAGGGCCGTCAGATACAGTTTAAGGTTTCTCAAAACCCACGGATATTTTCTAATAAAAATTTAAACTATAGTATAAAATGACTAGTTCTTCAATTGGGTTAAATTTCATTTAAATACATTCATTAGTTTTCAAGAAAACCTTAATTGTAAATGACGGCCCTGCATACCTATCTACTCTGCTGACCGTACATTACAGTGAATTTTAACACCAAAAATAGTAGTTCTCAGAAACAATTTTTTTTCATAGTTATATGAGCAATATTCGTTCACGGCTATATACCTTAGTATATGACGTGTCCTATTACAGCCGTATATTAGGCCGTAACTAACCTACGCATATTATTTGACCTGACTGATTCATCTAATCCATAAAGAGCCTGAACTACTGGGGATATAAACTTGAAATTTTGATAACAGCTTTCTAGTATTATGTAGGAAAGTAATAAAAAAAATTTATTGGAAATTCATCCCCTAACGGGGTGAAAGGAGATGGTTTGAATAAAAATCTGTACATTTTATACAGTCAGCCCCAAAAGTCGATGAACAGAATCATCATAACAAAACACCTGTTCACACAATGTTATGTTAATTCTGTACATCGACTTTTGGTGCTGACTGTACTTATATCTCTCTTATGATGTAGGCGATCGTTAAGAAGGGATTTTGGGAATCAACCCCCGTCAGGGTTATACAGGGGATGAAAGTTTGTAAAAAACTGTTATTTTCAAAATATATATTTAAGCAACAGTTAGTAGCTAACTAGACACACAAGTCTAGTAGAAAGTGTATATTGAATTAGATGAGACATGACCTAGACAGAGTTGGTGACATCATTCATTCATATGAATGAGTTATCCACTCAGAGTTCATCCACACTAATATTATATGAAAAATATCTCTGTCTGTTAGGGCAGAAAAATAACTTAACTTTAACAAAGAAGCGAAGGGTTAATTTGACTCTAACACAAGGGAATGATTGTCATAGTATGGGCATGTATGTAAAGAGGAGTAAAACTCATGTGACAAAGAGAGTGATGTATGTAGAAAAGTCGAGGGATAGAGAAAAAGGCAGAAGGAACGATGAATGATATGAAAGGAGGAAGGAGTGAGTGACAGCATAACGGTTGGTAGGACGACACGAAAAGCTGCGGGTTTTTCGAAAGAGATCCCGCGGCCCTGGACACAAAGGGCTGAGAAGGAACATGAGCAGGTTTTAGTCAGTAGAAGTCTGACACTCCCTTCCGCTCCACCGGAGCGGGAGAAGGCATTCGATAATATCCTATCCCAAAAAAAGGACGACATGGAAAAGGAAAATTATAGCGTCAACTCTCAGTAAAATGGGATAAGGGTTGAAAAATGATGAATGTATCGCTATCTTAATAAATGCACTCCAAATCCCTCGAGGTGGTAAACCCTGGTTTGTGCTCAGCCACTAGGTTCATTGCCACAAGTCAAACCTCCAGCCAGCTACTAAAAAAAACATGGCTACGGGACATACAGTACATTTATTTCAATGTATTGAAAACGTGATCGTAAAAGGCCATGTAAAGTGTATTGGACAGGATATTGCTCCCTGGAGTACTGAAGGGTACATAAGGCTTCACTTGCCGTATCAATTTGGTAAAGGGTGGAAGGAAATATTCGTCGCTACATAGTAGTGGCTCGGTAATTTTAGACTTAGAGTATTCCTAGAACGCACTGTATTTTTAAACGTTTTTATTTAGCGTGACCCTGTATAATTGTTTGTTCGATTGAAAAATGTGACAAATAAAAGAATACTTACCAGATTGCGTGAATCACTACATAGTATAAAACAAAGTCGCTTAAAGCTGAAGTCCCTATGTATGCTTAGTTCTTTAAAAATACGTACCTAAGGGGCTGTCTCCAAGAGCGATAATTCCGCCGCGTATCGTCGCGAATCGTAACGGAATCGCAGCGTTTCCGTGGCGACTCGTAACGGTATCGCCGCGTTTCCTTGAGGACGCGTTGCGAAAGAAAGAATTTAGTTACGTGCCAGACGAGAGCGAAATAAGTAGTGTCTCAGTCGAAAACGCTGAAATGACGCTGCGTTTGACAGCGCGCCCGCTGCTAGTCGCGGCGGGCTAGCGACGATGTAATGACGTTTCACGCGCTCGTTGCCACTCGTCGCATCGCGGCGATAATATCGCCGTGTGGAGACGGTTCCATAGAAAGTGTATAGAAATACGTGGCACGACGATAATATTGCCGCGATTCTCTCGCTCGTGGAGACAGCGCCTAACGGATTTTTGATGCGGTTTTTTTGTAGATAGGGTGATCTTGAATGTAAGGTTTATACGCATTACGTGCAAATTAAAGTAGACAGAAACCGGGATTATAAAAGATTTGTGACACCCGTCTGAAGCTGGGGCGAGTTGTTAGTACTTTCTTATTAAAATAGTCATCATCCCTATAAAATTAAAATACTCATCATCCTTTTTTTAGCCAACTATGATATACAAGACACTGGTCAGACCTTTCAAACTACCATAACCCAGTTACTGGGCAGTACGATACTTCTTGACAAACTGATAGCTAAAATTCCTAGCTTCTGGCTAGCTTCTTAGTAAAAAGTACCTAATAGGAAACCTAATTATCAATCTAGGTCTCTGAATAATACTAGAAATATCACAACACATTAATTCTTTAGTCATTTAGATTCGGCCTTGGCCAATTGGTTTTAAATTCACCAGGCCCGCCGGATACCCAGATCAAATAGGTCAATTGAAATTTTAAAGCCAAATCTTCCTCGTCTCGTACGTTGCATTCTTGACCATTATTATCATTGTAGACTATATTTCTGTCGTTTTAGAGACTGATTGACATCGCCCGGAAACTTTTTAGATTAACACCTCATAAAGTCATCCTGTACTATGTCCAATCTAACCGTAACTTACGTAGTAACTATTTATTAATCTGTGCCGTAACGTTCTAAGACAAGATAAAAGTTCAAAAACCGAAGCGCATTTTGCAAGATACACAAACAACTAGTGTCTTTTGGAACAAGCAACTAGCTTCACCTTTCTTACTAACCGACCAACTCTGATCCGTACTAATATTATAAATGCGAAAGTAACTTTCTCTGTCTGTTTCTTCTACACGCCTAAACCACTGAACCGATTGGAATGAAATTTGGTACAGATATAGCCTGGGACCTGAGAAAGGACATAGGATAGTTTTCATCCCGGAAATCCCCCGGGAACCATTAATCTACGCGGACGAAGTCGCGGGCAAAAGCTAGTTATTCATAAGTGCCTGTATTTACGGGGTTATGAATGGTCATGATATAAATGCCCTGAATTTGTTTTTCTTTTTTACATCGATTTTTTTTCTGCTTTTGTCTTAATGTTACTTGGGTGACGCCTGGTACGGTTCTGTCTTCTATTCCAACAACGATTATGCTATCACTGACTTCCTTTTTTACACAATACTCTCTTTCCTTTATTTAATCTTCTTTTTTTTTAATTTATTTGCTTATCCACCCATTCACGTGGTACTCATTACTCTTTAAGTCACACGAATTTAATCGTTTTAGCGAAATCGCTGCACCAAAATCTCTAGAGTAAATATAGTTCGCCAAAAATGTTAACCCTGTTTTACAGCGCTAAGTACTCACATTATTATCTGACAAACATAGGAAGATAATCTAATACCAATTCTTTTACTTCGTAAACGCCTTTTGCAATGAAATGGTAAGTCCCTGAAACTGATGGCCCACCTGATTTTGAACCCCCGCAGCAAAATGGGGTGTATTAATATTCTTGTAAACTATCCGTACTAATATTATAAATGCGAAAGTAACTCTGTCTGTCTCTTTTCACGCTTAAACCACTAAACCGATATGAATGAAATTTGGTACAGATATAGTCTGTGACCCGAGAAAGGACATAGGGTAGTTTTCATACCGGAAATCCCCCGGGAACGGGAACTATTAATCAAAAGCTAGTTTATTATATACCAAATTGTACCTTTTTGAGAGAAATAAAACTTATTCTATTCTATCTAGCAGCGTTCGTGTCCCTCTACTTAATTAAACAGCCTCTACATATGTGTGACGACACTTGAGCACGTTCCGGATACCCTGGTAGCAGGGTAATTTTTTTTAAATACGACGATACGGTGATAAAATTTCTTTCTTGGTAGTTAAGGTAGGACACACATTTATTCAGCTCCTAGAAAGCAACGTTTTTTGCGAAACCTGTTCAGACGCGGAAGTCATCAAATGACTTCTCCCGTTCTGGACGGGGCGGGAGGGCGTGTCAGACTTTTACTGACTAAAACCCACTCATGTTCCTTCGATTGCCCTTTATGTTCCGGTGTCACGGTAACTATTATAAACATTACACAACCCCGGACTGTCGTGGTATAACTTTTCCTCAAATAGCATAGAAAAAGAACTGGTACTTAAAAATGTTCTACGGCATTCCTTATTGCCAATTACAGTGGAAACCATGGCGTTCACTAAAGGGAGATACTAAAAACTGGGGTCTAAAAGAAATAAATCGAATTATACGTTATTTTTTTGTATAGAATATCAGGCAAAACTAGATAACGTGTAGAATATTGGATGAGGTAGGCGCTAGCTGCTTAATTCCCTATATGGAGTGCACGCCACTGTGAAAGGGGTTATCATGCGGAAGATGAAACGCAATTTACACATTTGCTGGTCAGGATATTTAGTGTTACCGTAGGTAAGTGTGCCCCACGGGTTAGCCTATAGCCTTCCTCGAAAAATGAGCTATCCAACCAAAAAGATTTTTCTCAAATCTGACCAGTTGTTCCTAATATTACGCACAAAAACAAACAATCTATTTGTAGTATTATCCCGGAAGTATGGAAGTATTAAGTATTCAAGAGACGAGTGCATAGGCATATTTTGCTCGCTCGCTCCATCGTAGGCCCCATCCTATGCCCTCGGGCTAGTCTGGGACCGAGAGCAATCCCATAAGCAATAAAAAAAAACTCTTCTGCTTTATTATATTAAGTATAGATTATAAACTGCGAAATAAAACGAGAAAATCGTTTTCTAAATCTTAAAAGGGAAAAAGATCTATTTCGGAAGTTCGTGGCCAAATCAACAAGGACTACTAAAGCTGGGATAGCCACTGGCGATAATATAGTCGCTACAATTCTGACAAACATTGGATTGAACAGAAACTAAATAAAAAAAACTTGTCATCGACCAAAAATCGACACTATCAGCAAAACAATAAAATATCTAAATCATTAACAAGGTCGCCACCTGACGCGGGAATCGAACCGAAACACCTGTGACTCATGTCACGCTGACGCATAGTTTCAACTTAGATGTTACGTGATGAGAACGAAATTGAAATAAGTGTAAATTTATTATGTTCATTTAGAAGAAAAAGAAACGCCTTCATAAGCTAAAAACAGAAAAAATATTTAAATTTCGGAAGTTGGTGGCTTCCGCTGTTTGTTTATTTTTTTCGCTGCAACAGACTTTCGATTGTTTTATATTCTGTTTTTAATTTTTGAAAGCGATTCTTTTTTTATATTTTTTGTGTGATTTCTTCTTGAGAACCTGTTTTTTTTAAGTCGGTTAATAACTTAAACTAAATCATTGTCCTAAATGTTGGTGTGGTTATGTTATGTTAGTATGGTTTAGCCTATCGCGAGGTAATCGTGGACAAGTAAGTATACATACAAACAGGTCAAACTAGAAACCTCTTTTTTGAAGTTGTTTAAAAAGAAATGGCGTATAAGCAGTTCAATGCGAGGGTAGAACAACAGTGCGAGTTGCAACCAAGTCCAGCAACAAACCAGTTTTAATTAAGTGTTTACTAATTATCTTTTAGAATGCTTCCACCAAGGGGAATCTTGAACATCTACAACAGCAGCACCTTGTTATGTATGTACATTAATCGGAGTATCTTCCTACTTCTTGATTTTTGCCATTTCAAACTTCAAAGACACGTGATTCCAGACACAAAATAAAGACAATAGGAGTCCGACAGCCTGCTGTTGGTTGGTGGTCGTTGAAAGATTAATTATTTTTTCAGTACAATTAATTTTGCTATCTCTCATAAATTAAATTATTACAAGTTTTCCTAGTATTACAAACACACAGTATTTAAGGTATACCTTCTATAAAATCAATGCAGATACATACTAGGCCCACAAATGCATCAGAATTGCAGCTAAGCTAAGTACAATTAATTTTATATGGACCTCAGAATTAGGTGTTTTGTTATAAACACCCACACCAAATAGTGTCGACAAGCATGTCTTAACAACTTATGGCCATCTGAATCTTGATAAAGATGCACACAATGGCTGAAGTGCTGTCAGTATCAGACTGCATATAAACTAACAACAAGAACAATGACAGCACACTTGATTTATTGCAAAATATCAAGCAATAATGATTTATTTGAAGATAATTGGAGTCATCTCGTGTTCTTGGTTATAAGAACACGTGTATGATCTCCATACTATAATTTAATAACCGTACAATTGTCACTAAAAAAAAAATATTATTAATTAAACTGGACATTGGCAGAAATCACCGAAAATTCGGTGGATTGCCATAAATTATATAAAAGTTGAAGTTGAAGTTGAAGATAATTTGAGGAAAACGAATGTAACGTGTCTGTAAAACTCGCAGCCAAACCATTAAACCGATTTCTATAAACTTTGATCTGGGGTAAGTGACTTTGGCTTTTTTTTTTGGTGAGTTGGAAATCATCAAATGACTGCTCCCGTCCTGGGTGCGGCGGGAGGGCGTGTCAGACTTTTACTGACTAAAACCCACTCATGTTCCTTCGATTGCCCCTATTATAAACATTCCGCAACCCTGGCAGGCGTTGGCCCTGTTGGGCCCCTTCCAGTGCTGACTTCTTCTCTTTGAGGCGCGCGTGGAACACTAAGCGCTCCTGCACACGATGCCGCCACCGCGCCGTCGCCGCGCCGACGCCGCACAACTACACTGTACATACGAGTCGCGCGAAGACCGCCACCGCGCCGCCGCCGTGCCGCCACCGCGCGCGTTCCCAGTTATTTCATTATCCTGATTCATTCCATTGCCGGCCGCGTATGATCATCGGCCGGTAATGGAATGAATCAAATAGATGCGCGGTGGCGAGACGAGGACCGCGCGCGGTGGCGGCGCGGCGGCGGCGCGGTGGCGGTCTTCGCGCGACTCGTATGTACAGTGTAGTTGTGCGGCGTCGGCGCGGCGACGGCGCGGTGGCGGCATCGTGTGCAGGAGCGCTAACGCGCCGTCGACGCGGTCCTGGTCCTAGCCGGGCGGCGAGCTACCCATCGCTCGCCATCCGCAGAACCGCGCCAAGTGACTTTGGCTTCTTATGTGTTTGTGATGATCGACTTTTATATGGACAAAGTCGCAAAAGACAAGTCAAAGGTGAAATCTGATATGTCTACCATGATTATTAATTTTGACTGTTTTATTTTGATACAATACAGATATTTTATCTGAAAGGTCATACAAGTAGAGCACTTTAAACTGTTTATGTATTGGGAAATTTTATAATAAAAATAGTTTTGTAAACAGTTTAAAAAAATATACTTACTAAGATTAAAGTTATTTTTTCCCCTTACTTAGTCTGAGTAAGTATCGAGTTTAAGTAGGTATTGACAAATATTTATTCAATAGATTTGATGAATAATTGTCAGATGTTTAAAAGTCATTTTCATATAGAATGGTGTGCTTACACAAACTCTAATTTCATTTCACTGATCATCATAATCTAAAGATAAAAAAACTGTGGAGAACTTAAATTAAGGAGAATAACGATTGGAATTAAATTGGTACAGATAGAGTCTGGGACCCGAGAAAGGATATAGGATAGTTTCCATCCCAGATACCCCCGGGTACGGGAAGTCGCGGGCAAAAGCTAGTTCTTAATATTTTAATTTTTCAATACAAAATATATTAATGGCATAATAAAAAATAAACTAGTTTTTTTAATTAAATTGTAACAAAGACACAAAACTAACCTACCAAAATGTTCTATGTAACTTTCTGAATTTAAAATCCAATTAAGATAAATGATGATAAGGATAAATAAACAGATATAACAACAATAAGTTTTAAATAAGCCTACACAAAGTATTTGAGTGTCGAAGGCTACATTAAAAGCAGTAGGTGCCAACAAAATGTATTTGGCAAAACAACTTGTGAGAAACCAGACCGTGACATGCAATAAATACATCCATACTAATATTATAAATGGGAAAGTGTGTCTGTCTGTTTGTCTTTCTTTCACTGCAAAACGGAGCGACGAATTGACGTGATTTTTTAAGTGGAGATAGTTGAAGGGATGGAGAGTAACATAGGCTACTTTTTGTCTCTTTCTAACGCGAGCGAAGCTGCGGGCAAAAGCTAGTTCTATTATATCATTGGAACGCAAAAGGCTAATACAGTTACTATTATTTTTTATTAGTTTTTATTGTTGATTTAGCTTGAAGTTTGAAAGATAGACCGACAATGTTCAAAACAGAGAAAAACAGCTGTAGATTTAATTATGATGCACTATTTTTGAAGTATATAAAACCACTAGCTGTCCCCTGCGGTTTCACCCGCACTTTTTGTTACTGCTCCGCTCCTGTGGGTCGTAGCGTGAAGGTATATAGCCTATAGCATTCCTCGATAAATGGGCTATCTAACACTGAAAGAATTTTTCAAATCGGACCAGTAGTTCCAGAGATTACCCCCTACATACAAACTTACAAACCTACAAACTTACAAATTTTACCTCTTTATAATATTAGTATAGAAAACCATTGAAAGGCTAATCAACATGATTTTGTATAGATTTGTTCTTTTTCCGCTCCTGTCTATATTTTTAATAAGATTCCTGTCTTTTCAGTATTCTTATGTATGAATTCTAATCATAGTACAAAAGATGCTTTGGGAAAATAATCAAAAGAATAATTATTTGATATAATGATCTGATTGCAAAAGATTAATTATTTTAACCTGTCTGTTATTAGACTTCAGAAACAATCAAAAGTTATTGTTGGCTGGCCAGTACTGCACAGAGCTTGACAGAAGATATTGAGTGTCTTCTAATAAATAAGTAATTAACTACTTCAGGTAAACTGTCGAAGGCCTAGTAGTTAAGATCGGGCAAGTATCCATGTGACTTTTTAGTATTTTCAATTCATTTCATGGTTTTTCAAAGTTTATCAATCATGACTAACATCAAAGGAGGAAAACAATTTAAAATGAACATTAGTTTGAAATCTGCCATTCACCGTCAGCAAGCACTTTGATCAATGGTTGTGCCTTCTGTCTGAGAAGAGACCTAAGACCCAGTGGACGGTAATAGGCTAGTAGTTAGTAGTTTTATAATTCCTTCAGATAATTAATTCTTACACCACAATAGTTATTTTTACAAGAACTTCTTCTGATTACTCACTAATTACTGTGATTGTTAGGTACATTTATTAATTGATGATTAAAAATGATTCACATGTCACTGAAACTGTGCAATAAAAATTAAAACTTTTTCAGCAGTATAATGGTTTAAAAGTTACACCTAACATTATTTAGAGCTTCTAGACTAATTTTTTGAACTAAAACACAAAAATACGACGTAAAAAATTAGGTCATACTTTAATTATCACCAGAAAATCGTAATATGCAATTGACTATGATATTCCAGCAGCAAATTGTATAACAACAGCTAAAGCCATAATTACTGGCCGTTATTGTAAGTATTTTAAATATAGAAAAGTTAAAGAACAAAGAGATGTGATGTGTTTTGAATATCACAACACCTTTGGGTGTGTTCAACACTAATTAGTAAACCAGACTCGTCTTGCACTCAAGGTCATTAGTAACACGTGTTTTTTATAACAAACACCGCCCCTTATACAATACATAACTCTATATACCCTTTTTGTTACTAATTGTGATGATTTTATATTTTTTTTGCGTAAAAAATATTTTGAATAGCAAACGAGATTTACATCGTCATTTTTTGTGACTAAACGCCCGAGAAAGTGTTAGATTAGCGACGATATCGTCTTAAATGATCGTAAATTAGAGAATAGAGTATTTTAGAAAGGCCCCCTACCTTGTATACATCGCCGTAGGTCCCCGAACCGATTCTCTGAATGAGTTCATACTCATCTTGTGGATTCCTCCGTGATATATCCGAACTCAAAACACCACCACTATGCGCCATAATCACTATTGAACACTATACTAACATTTATCTACACTTTCATCTCATCATTCACATAATTATTAACACAAAACGTCGTGAAATTAATTATTTTTCTATCACTTCACTCGACATCGTCTGACGTTTGCCACAGTGCCATTCTCGATGTTACCATACTTTGTTTTAAATTTATTACTACAAACATCTTTCTGCAGTTGGCAAAATCTACCAATATATCTGTTCATTAGAAAACCGTAACATGTTCAAAAAAGAATGATACGTACAAATTACACGTGAATTCCAGTAAATGGATGGACCATCCACTGTTGAAATAATAGGTATTTTTATATATTCCACCCTTGATAAGACTTGTTTAATGTTTGCTGTTGCTTTTGTTTGACAAAGTACCTACTAAAAACCTACCAAAAAGGGCGCTTTTGTGTAAAAGCAACACTGTACTTTATGTCATCGTTCCATAGTTTATGGTAAACCATAGAGAATGAGTTTATTTTCATGGGCCTAGATCTGCCTAGATCTTAGATACGCTGCTTTTTAATCAATTTAATTAAATAAAAAAAGAGGATGGTTCGAGGTTCTGCCTTATGCCCATTTCACACGAGGGCAGAACCACTGTTCTGCCCTCGTGTGAAATGGGCATTAGTCCAGTAACACTTTTCGGTATGTTCAAGGTAGCCCGCGAAATTTTCTTACGTATATTTTGCAATTGGGTAGTTTCCACCATTAACCAATAAATGTTAGACACAATTTCTATAAAACCTCTATTAATTTCAGCCCAAAAAATTCGGTTTATTTTCAATTTGCTATAAAATTTGATTTATATTTGAAATCAATAAATAGATAGTCAACTGAGTTGTTATTTTAGTGACGTCATAGTTGCCATTGCCATACAAAATCTATTGGGCTAGCCGCACACACACAATAATATTGACAATAAAGTACGTATTGTCAATAATATTGTGTGTGTGCGGCCTGTATTGCGGTATTGGTTATATAGAATCTAGATTATTGACAATCTTGTATTGACAATATTATTGTGTGTGTGCGGCTAGCCTTGGAGAATTGCGTTTTGACAGCTCATAAAAAGTACGTCAATTGATAATGGTGGAAACTACCGTATTTGCAGCTCAGCCGCAAAATTCAAAATTTGAATTTTCCGGGCTAAGCCCAATCAATCACGTTAATGCACTTTGAGGTCTTTTTGATGATTTGTAGTAAACGCACTGTATACCTACGTAAATCATTAGCAAAAATTCACACACACTAGCACAGCAGTACGGTCAGCAATTTACACACTTTTTTATAAATCGTTTTAGTTCAAGAGCGAGTTTGCTCGTTCGACTATTCTGGGGTGTTTCCAACATAGACAGGGTTTTTAAATCAGGTTCTTACAAACCGCGCTCCGCAAACTTTATAACTTTTTAGTAATTGAGCTTCGGTTGGTTCCATAGGAGTTTTCTACAGTATGTGTATAAAAACAGGATATTGATTTTGAAAATCTGTGAATAGAGAGCAAAATTTCACAAAAATATATGGAGTCTCTAAGACCATTTTTGTGTAACAGCAATGGTTTAGGTGTTCTTTACTACCCTGTCGAGTGTTTCCTTCCACCCTGTATCACATTATAGTAGTACCTTTTAACGAGCAATTCTTGAAACGGCTCTAGCAATTTTCATGAAGTTTAGTATGCAGGGGATTTCGGGGACTATAAATAGATCTAGCTAGGTTTAATTTTTAGAAACCACCGTAAAAACTAGCAAGCTAAGTTTGGTCACTCAGGCTACCATTGTTAACATCAAACCAATATAAATAAAACAAAACATAAATAATGTTAAAATGGTATATTTATTACAATCCAATATCTCCAGCCGGCATCCACGTAACGTCTTACAAAATTTGTTTTACGCCGACATCAATAATAACTTCTAACACTTTATTATAAAATTATATAATCTTTTGGTACAATCCATTTAAGTGCACTTTTACAAACTTTACGACTTATTTGACGTAAAGGCTACTCGAGTTAAGCATTCGGGGAAATTTTCAATTTCCGAAACAAAAATATCATCGTAATACGCGTCGGCACTACGCGGCTTATACCTTTGCTTAAAAACATGGTTGTCTATTGACTGGCTGTAAAAAGTAAGATCTTTGCTTTAAAACATTGACTATACTAAATATGAATCATGTAAGTTGTATATAAAAAAAAGAAATTACATTGGATTGCTCATAATCGTTTGTAAATTGCAACAATACGGATTAGTGAAGTACTTTCACGTTGATTTGTGGTTTAAATATTACTACTGCTATAAATTTATTTGACTGAACTAATAATGGCATAGAATGGGTGCGGCCCACTAAACAAAACATCCATACAAAATCTATTTGCTCATCAAGTGTGAAAGTACTTTACACTAATAAAACATTTTATATAATCTAATCGGATTATATAATATATATTTGAGCTAATATATATACAACGAAATATGCGGGCATGAACTACATATTGTATTTGCTATTTAATTCGTCAATATTACTTTGCAAATCATTTCAAACTTAACGGCATTCGCTAAACATTCGGGAATTTTTGTCACTCACGAACATTGCCGAAGTCAATTGCACTGTGTGTGTGAATGAGAGAGCAGTATGCTCCATCTCGTGTCCTTGTGAGAACAAAGAATTTAGATGAACAACAGAAATGTAATAAATAACATCATTATTCGTTTAAATTGTTCGTACAACTGAATTTCGCCACATATTTGTTTTCAATAACAATTTTTACATTAAAGTTTAACAGCATGCAACAATTTTATTAATTTTTAACTAAATTTTTGAAGTTAAAACATACAGTCAAGCTTAATCAGATAATATTTTAAATATATATTCATCAGTGCCTCATCGTATCACGATTTAATAGAGTAACATGCAAAATTTGACAATTGAGACTATTTCCTTCATCAATTTAATCATAAATAATATTTTTTTTATAACTCTTCCACCGATTTTGTACTAAATGCTATCATAGTATATTTACAGGGAAGTGAGCCAAAAACAATTTAGTTTTTATTTGGTAAAAGCGCTTATAACGACAAAAGAATTAGATTAGGATTGTGTATGGGTTGTTTAACTTATTCTTTTTTTTTTAACAAGTTTTTATAAGAGAGAGAGTGAAGATACGAGTCCCAATAGAAAGGTTTTGGTTTTCTATTTTAATTGCTTTGAAAAAAGAAAAAACGTAAAAGAATCCAGGTGCAGATCGTTGTATGGAAGAACAATGGACGCGTACAGGTACAGTACCATAGACAATAAACGACGCTCAAAGACAAGAAACAACATACTTTAGACCATAAACAACTTTTACATTTTTAAACAACCCGTATACAAGATAGGAAGTATTTAGTCGTGATTTAAACAATTACAAATAATTTTGAACGCGTAATATTATAAAGCAGAGTTTTTAAGCATGCTTTGGCACTTTCACCATAAATAAATATATATAATTCTTTTTTTTTTACATTTTTTGCGAGTGGAAGAAACAAGTATTGTAATACAGACGCCTATTATATCGAAGGGAACATTTACAAATTTAACCTATTATCCTATTCAAACAAATATACACACACAAACAAAGTAATTCATTTAATAGTTACGGAAAGAGATCTGTGAAGGTTTTTTTAAATTTTCTTAAATTCCACTGAGTGACGGGTAATTTTGAGTAAATCTATGAAGATGTGGTCAAATGAGCGATTTTTTTGATAATTCCGCGATTTTAAAACATTTTGGAATTTGATCCAGTTTCTTAAACCGCGGGTATCGATGTTTTAGTGATATATATCGCTCACGTGAACAAGAAGCAATGCTGTAGCGCTATCAAAGAATAAATTACAATAATTCACAAAATAATTTTACTCTCATCTACTAAGAAGTGCTCAATCACACCAATTTACCTATTTTTTTAATTAATAATTTTTTTCACATTATTCTATTCAAAAAAATACATAATAACCAACTTCAAAGAATTAATTCTAATGGTAATAATAGGGGAAAAAAGTATCTTAAAAATTAATAGTAACATTAAATAAAAGGATTAAAAAATAAAAACAGGTCTAACGTTATTTTCTTCACGAACTAGTATTTTCAGAGGCTACCTACATTTTTAAAAAGAAATATAACTTACTCTTCCTTTCTCGTTGAATAAATAATTTCTTTCCTCTGTTGTCTATGCCTACGCGTGAGCAAAGCGTCCATATTTTTTTATTGCATCACTATTTTGTCTCATTTGGAATTTGAGGTTAGCTGACGCCATATTGGGGGAATTTAAAACTAGAATATAGTTGCCGTGAGGCGCAACAGTCTATGAATAGTCTATATATGATAAGAGATGGCGCTGAATGTATTTGGGACTCGGTAGTGTTGTTAGGAACGAGTGGCTTCACCTCCGGTTGGCGCGCGCGCGAGTGGCTCGTACGCGAGTCTTTTTAGCTTTGCTAGCCTTCGTGACCTTAGCTTTCGCTTTGGCGTTGTCTTTGCGTTTGGCTTTGGTATTCGCGTTGGACTTTACGGAGCGATTGCTCTCGACGGACGTGACGCGGCGCTCCGACTCGAACGAGAAGGCTTGCACCACGTTCTTGACCTCAGACGGCGAAAGACTGATCTCAAGCCGCCGCCGTCGCGAGCGAGTCATTCTAACATTCTGTGCTTCTTCTACGTCTAGTTTCAGAGGTACATTTTTCGTCTTTTTAGCGCGAACTACTTTCCGTTCCTCTGCTACAGGTTCGGGACTAGCCTTGCGTGACGAGCGGCCATTTTGTCCCTTTTCTCTCAGCACAGGTTTGGTCACTTCCTCGTACTTCCTCTTGCGCGTGACTCTAGTCACGACTGTCTTTTCATTCTCTATAGACTCTTTTGTGGCCCTGTTCTTCTCTGTCACACTCTTACTCCTGAGCATTCGTTTCTCTACTTCCTTGGTCTTTCGTCCGCGAGTGCCGTTTTCTACTTTGCTGCGAAGTTCCCGTTCCCCGTTCACCTCCTTCTTAATTTGTCTAGTTTCAATTTTTCTGCGTTTCCTCGGCACAGGGGATTTAGATTTCTTAGCGCGACTAGTTTTGGGGAATGCGACCTCTGTTTCGTCTAGGCCTTGACGGCTTTCGATGTAGATGTAGTCGTCTAACTTAGATCTAGATTTGGAGTAGGTCTTTTCTACGTGTTTGACTTGTGGGACGATGTCATCGTCGATGTCTGTGTAGGTAGGCTCTGAGGATTCTGTGACTGGTGTTTCGATGGTGTTAGCTTTGATGAGTTCTACGTCGTTTTCTATGGAGTTTTTGTTCATTCTGTTCTTGAGATTGTTGATGGTGTCGATGAGGGAGGTCTCCTTGTCCTCCGCTTCCTCCGCGATGTCTGACTGTGAGGTGCCGGCCTCCGAAGCGCTGGATTCGCGGTGTTTGTTCTTGTATCGTCGCTTGTACAGATCTGCTTTGGTCATGTCCTGTTGAGAAAGATGGGTGTGATTAGTTTTATGTTGATTATCTAAACCATCACAGACATCCCGTGCCTCGGAAAGCACGCAAAGCCGTTGGTCCCGGTTGTCATTCGTAGAACTTTGACAGTTTTTACGGGTAGTGAGAAAGTTTGACCAGTCTAACCATACCCCCTTGGTATTGTGTCGCCCAGTAACTGGGTTGTGAAGGTCTGACAGGCAATCGTTTCACGTAAAACACTAGCATCCAGCTGTATCTGGTTAGACTGGTAGCCGACCTCAATATACACACATCAAAAGTGTCTAGGGATATTTCAATTAAACCTAAATTACTAAAATTCTATTAACTTTTTGTTAAAACATGTACACATTAAAATAAACCTTGTTTAATAGACTATTTAATCTGATAATAAACTTTTAGATAAAGTTAAATTTAAAAAAAACTTAAAAGAAGAGGAAAAACTCAAACAAAATTTCAATCTTAACTTTATTTTTGAAACATCAAAACTCAAACAAAACAACATTTTTTTTTATAAAAATTCTTGAAAACTTAAAATTAATATTCCGTGGATCCACCTAAGACTCTCCTGACACATCTGCAGCTGTTCTGCATACTCAAAACAAGGGTGTCAATATCCTGTTGTGGAATACTGTCCCATAATTGCCGTTTCTGAAGCCATGAAGACCAGTCAGATCGTTATATCCAGGCTTTGGTCATGTTATCGTGTCACGGAGGAAGTGGTAGAACGGCACCGAGGACCTCAACGCATTACAACACATGTACAGGACCGATTCATAGTAAATGCTGCACAAAGTCAACTAAATGCAGCGGCGATGCAATTGGTTCAAAGGCTACAGAGAGAGTATGGTTTGCTGGTAAGCGGTCAAACTTTGAGAAGGCGACTGCATGAAGTCAATCTACGTGCTCGTAGGCCATTTTGGGTATCAGCACTAAGGAGAGGTAATCGAGGAAGAAGATTACAATGGGCTATTGCACACGAAAACTGGAACCATTCTCAATGGTCACTTGTGCTTTTCACTGATGAATCTAGGTTTGGATTTCATCCTGATTCGCGAAGAGTACCTACGCGTTTGGAGAAAACCTGGGCGTTGGAATCGACTGCAGCACCCACAACAAGTTCATGCATATTAAGGTGGCACGATTATGGTTTGGGCAGGAATTCGTCTCGGCGGTAGAACGGACCTCATTTGGATACAAGGCAATATGACTGCTCGAAAATACCGAGATGAGGTGCTAGAGCCTGTAATCTTGCCCCACAGACAGCAAATGGGACAAAATTTCCAGCTAATGCACGACAATGCCCGTCCACATACGGCGCGTATCGTTACAAGGGTTACAACAGCATGTTATCCAAGCTTTAGACCGGCCTGCACAATCCCCTGCCTTAAATCCTATTGAGCATGCCAGGAATATGCTTCAGAGAAGAGATCGTAGGAATTTCCCTGTTGATATTGTGCATCAAAACCAGCTTTTCTTGCATCTTAGCAGGATTTGGGACAGTACTCCACAACAGGATATTGACACCCTTGTTTTGAGTATGCAGAACCGCTCCAGATGTGTCAGGAGAGTCTTAGGTGGATCCACGAATTATTAATTTTAAGTTTTCAACAATTTTTATAAAAAAAAATTGTTTTGTTGTTTAGGTTTTGAAATTTCAAAAATAAAGTTAAATTGAAATTTTGTTGAGTTTTTCCTCTTCTTCTAAGTTTTTTTTTAATTTAACTTTATCTAAAAGTTTATTATCAGATTAGATAGGCAATTAAACAAGGTTTATTTTAAAGTGTAGGTGTCTTAACAAAAAGTTAATAGAATTTTAGTTATTTAGGTTTAATTAAAATATCCCTAGACACTTTTGATGTGTGTAGTTGGGAAAGTCTAAACAGAAGATGAAGAAGATACTCACGGCTAGCCGGAAGCTATTGTCAGTGGGTATGTCCTCCCCGAGCGCGGCGAGCAGCTCGTCGGTGCCGAAGCGGCGCAGCGGCTCCACGGCCAGCAGCCCCAGCACGATGCGCTTGCTCTCCGTCGAGATGTGCTCCCAGATCGGACCTGAGGACGGAATCATGTCTCAATTAGTTTATTTGCATTGTAACATGGAGTTAATAATATTATGTAGGTAATTATAATGTGTTAAGCTCGCGATTGTACAGTTAGCAAAGTAAATAAGTATACAGGGTCGTCAGATACAGTTTAAGTTTTCTCTCGTCAGATACAGTTATAGTAGAAAATAAATACTTTTACAAATGGGTTAAATTTCATTTGAATACATTCATTAGTATTCAAGAAAACCTCAATTATAGATGACGACCCTGCATACTTATCTACCTTGTACATAAGCTATTGAGTTTTTGTTCTTTTTTGTATGCAGTAGAGAATATATTATATGAATGCTCTAGACATGTTGGAATTCAAATTCCGATGACTAAGAATTTATTCTCATCGGAACTTCAATTCCAACATAAAATATTATCAGTTCAATTTGACATAAAAAAATGGTTTGCAAATACATAAATAAAAGATTGTAAAGTTTTTTTATTAACAAAAAATTCGTTAGTATTGAAAAATATAAATTATATCTTTGGAGATACTGTGTGCTGTAATAATCTGTTAATTGATACTAATTTGGCTTATATTATTAACTCATATGTGTATACTATGTAAATTCGGGTTGTAATCTCTGCTAAGAAAGAATAAAATGCAATTTTTAAAAATAATGAATAATACTGACCATCCATAGTAAAGTTGCCTACTCGGATCCTATCCATGAAAGCTGTGATGGGCTCCTTCTTAGAGAGAGGCTGGAACGGCGCCTTACCGCATAACATGTAGTACTGGAATAGAACGGTATAGATTAATAATGGGTTCAATGTTTGAGATAAGGAATGGTATCTTCAGGATTATATATTATATTATTATATTTGAGTTATTATATTATTATATTTGAGTATAATTAAGGGTTTTTTTTTGGATATCAATGATAATCAAGGAATCAAAGAACATTACGCATAAAAAGAGTAGGTTTATGAGGTGTAACATTGTTGATAGATTTCTGGAAATACTAAACCAGACACTCTCAAATCTGTTGCTGTCTTTACTTTATCCTTTAAGAGCGACAAAGACAGCAATAACGTCTTAAAATTAAGTGACGATTTAGTACTCGGGGGTTAGTCCCTTAAAGATCAGATAAACAGATACCTACATAATAAGATATTGTTATTATTCTTTCTCTGGATAGCTAGAGGGTAACTATTACTACGTATACTCACATAGACAACTCCCAGACTCCACAGGTCGCACTGCGGGCCGTAGCCCGGCGCCGCCGCACTGCGCGCGCGAGACACCACTTCAGGCGCCGCGTAAGGTAGGCTGCGAGGAAATATATTTATTTTGTAACTTCTTTACATATATGTATTTATAAACTAATTATTGATTTATAAGCAAAATAGCTTAAAACTTAATCCTAGTAGGGCATTTTTAAACCATGAAATTTTAACTAATGAAATCTAAAGGCGATTTTAACTTGTTTGTTTGTTTATTTTGCAAACTACCGAAAATTTTGCTCATTTGAAATTAAAATCTTAAAATAGATAGTTTTCCTTTAATTTAATTAACCATATTTGTTAGAGAGATTTGTCTTTATGAATGACCCTAACATTTGATGCCTTAAAAAAACAAAGTGTTGTTTTATTGGATTTTAGCCGGTTCCATTCCCGAATGTGACAAGCGAATTTTCGAAAATCTTTGAATACAGTTTTGTTTCTTTCTAAAAATAAAGGAATGAGTCATTTAAGTAAAATACTCTATCTTAACGATTTAGTTTTCTTCCAGGGCCCATTGAAACTTTCCACCCTGTATAGCAATAGCATATAAAACGTCAAAATTAAATTGGTCTTTCGAGCCAAATTTGACTCCACAAGGATCAATATACAAAAATGTAAGAGGGTCATCAATACAATGACAAACATACCTAAAGCAAGGTGTCATCATGCGAGGCCTCTCTTCAGCGCATTCAGGCGTCCTCCGCGCGAAACCAAAGTCCACCACTTTGACCTTCGCTTCGCTGAGCCGACTCGTTGATAGCAGGATGTTCTGGAAATACAAAGAACATAAGCATTATAGTATGTATAATATACATGGGACCTATGCCTGAGGTGGAAATTAGAAGAAGCCTAATAGTTATCATTAATAAAAAAAAGCCACAGCAAATCGCCGCGCCGGGACAATTTTTCAATACCAATTACTTTTATATATTTGTTTTGTTTTGGCTCATATTATGATCGTATTAGTGCATTAACATGCATCCTCCGAATCTCTTCGAAGTTTAAAATGCTGAATGCACATTATTGTACGACCTTATGTATAGTGTAGAATATTCAATAAAACCTGTGTAAACCTAATGGCTCTCGGTTTTGAGAATCTACAATAGCTATGCAAAGCCGCGAATTGGGCGAGGCAGCAGTAAACTAGCACACACCAGCATTGTCACCAGTATTTCACCCCTTCAAAAAATTCAGAAGTGCTTTTAACTCTAGTGTATTCCAACCCTTCAAATCAGAAGTGCTTTTACCTCTACTATTTTTCCTACGTTAAAAAAAACACAAGTGCCTAAAATAATATTGAACTAGTGATAATAAAATTCCTATAAGTACTAGTTTCATTATGTATAGTCAGCAAAGTATACAAGTATACAGGGCCGTCAGATACAGTTTAAGTTTTCTCAAAAACCTACGGATATTTTCTAATAAAAATTTAAACTATAGTAGAAAATGACTAGTTCTTCAATTAGGTTAAATTTCATTTGAATACATTCATTGGTTTTCAAGAAAACCTCAATTGTAGATGACGGCCCTGTATACTTATATACTTTGCTGACTGTACATGCTCTTTTAATTGTCAACTTTGACAGTTTTTGTATGGGAAATGTGTCAAAAGTTTGACGTTACATGTCAATAATCGACCATTGAACCACTATTGCAATAGCAGACTAGAGTCCCTGGTGAACTGGTGATAAAAAGCATACTGGTGATAAAAAGCATGATAGTTACCTCAGGCTTCAGATCTCGATGCACGACTCGGCGCGAGTGCATGTGTCGCAGAGCGAGAGCTAGCTGAGCTAGTAAGCGACGCGCGAGTCTCTCGTCGAGCGCTCCCGTCATGTGTGCCGCTAGCTCTGTTACTATGTAGGTAAAGTGTATGATAGTTACCTCAGGCTTCAGATCTCGATGCACGACTCGGCGCGAGTGCATGTGTCGCAGAGCGAGAGCTAGCTGAGCTAGTAAGCGACGCGCGAGTCTCTCGTCGAGCGCTCCCGTCATGTGTGCCGCTAGCTCTGTTACTATGTAGGTAAAGTGTATGATAGTTACCTCAGGCTTCAGATCTCGATGCACGACTCGGCGCGAGTGCATGTGTCGCAGAGCGAGAGCTAGCTGAGCTAGTAAGCGACGCGCGAGTCTCTCGTCGAGCGCTCCCGTCATGTGTGCCGCTAGCTCTGTTACTATGTAGGTAAAGTGTATGATAGTTACCTCAGGCTTCAGATCTCGATGCACGACTCGGCGCGAGTGCATGTGTCGCAGAGCGAGAGCTAGCTGAGCTAGTAAGCGACGCGCGAGTCTCTCGTCGAGCGCTCCCGTCATGTGTGCCGCTAGCTCTGTTACTATGTAGGTAAAGTGTATGATAGTTACCTCAGGCTTCAGATCTCGATGCACGACTCGGCGCGAGTGCATGTGTCGCAGAGCGAGAGCTAGCTGAGCTAGTAAGCGACGCGCGAGTCTCTCGTCGAGCGCTCCCGTCATGTGTGCCGCTAGCTCTGTTACTATGTAGGTAAAGTGTATGATAGTTACCTCAGGCTTCAGATCTCGATGCACGACTCGGCGCGAGTGCATGTGTCGCAGAGCGAGAGCTAGCTGAGCTAGTAAGCGACGCGCGAGTCTCTCGTCGAGCGCTCCCGTCATGTGTGCCGCTAGCTCTGTTACTATGTAGGTAAAGTGTATGATAGTTACCTCAGGCTTCAGATCTCGATGCACGACTCGGCGCGAGTGCATGTGTCGCAGAGCGAGAGCTAGCTGAGCTAGTAAGCGACGCGCGAGTCTCTCGTCGAGCGCTCCCGTCATGTGTGCCGCTAGCTCTGTTACTATGTAGGTAAAGTGTATGATAGTTACCTCAGGCTTCAGATCTCGATGCACGACTCGGCGCGAGTGCATGTGTCGCAGAGCGAGAGCTAGCTGAGCTAGTAAGCGACGCGCGAGTCTCTCGTCGAGCGCTCCCGTCATGTGTGCCGCTAGCTCTGTTACTATGTAGGTAAAGTGTATGATAGTTACCTCAGGCTTCAGATCTCGATGCACGACTCGGCGCGAGTGCATGTGTCGCAGAGCGAGAGCTAGCTGAGCTAGTAAGCGACGCGCGAGTCTCTCGTCGAGCGCTCCCGTCATGTGTGCCGCTAGCTCTGTTACTATGTAGGTAAAGTGTATGATAGTTACCTCAGGCTTCAGATCTCGATGCACGACTCGGCGCGAGTGCATGTGTCGCAGAGCGAGAGCTAGCTGAGCTAGTAAGCGACGCGCGAGTCTCTCGTCGAGCGCTCCCGTCATGTGTGCCGCTAGCTCTGTTACTATGTAGGTAAAGTGTATGATAGTTACCTCAGGCTTCAGATCTCGATGCACGACTCGGCGCGAGTGCATGTGTCGCAGAGCGAGAGCTAGCTGAGCTAGTAAGCGACGCGCGAGTCTCTCGTCGAGCGCTCCCGTCATGTGTGCCGCTAGCTCTGTTACTATGTAGGTAAAGTGTATGATAGTTACCTCAGGCTTCAGATCTCGATGCACGACTCGGCGCGAGTGCATGTGTCGCAGAGCGAGAGCTAGCTGAGCTAGTAAGCGACGCGCGAGTCTCTCGTCGAGCGCTCCCGTCATGTGTGCCGCTAGCTCGCCGCCCGCCGCTAGCTCGGTTACTATGTAGGTAAAGGCCTGGGGATACAAGGAATAAGTGTTAAAAGGTTGCTTGTAATAGTTATGCAGTTAAAATAATTATTCTTTGCGCGCTGTAGCATGGTGCGGGTGACACCTGCCTGAATGACGTTGACATCAGTCAGTGCCACAAGACTAGGGACGATATGCAATTTACTTTATCGCTATCGAAACTACGAAAATTAGTGTGTTATTCAATTTTGTGCTACTACGTAGTACGTGTACAAACTTGTAAATTTAAAAGTTTTATGGCTATAATAAAAAAAATTCGGAAGTCGGTGGCTTCACTTCTACCAATTAATTTATGTTGCCACAGACTTCCGAAATTTTAGTTATTTTCGTGTTTTTAGTTTTTGAAGGCGGTTAGTATTTTTTTATAATTTTTTTTTTTAGTGTCGAGACCCAATGTCTGACTGTGTTTTAGAGTATCTCTCAAAGTAATACATATAAAACGAAAATAGAAACTTGAAGTAACGCATTATATCGTCAATGTATATTACGTCGATTTTTTTGTTTTTGTTTAATTTTTCGAGAACCACTGAGCCGATCGCCATAAAATTTATATGGGACCATCGGCGGGGTTATTACCTATGAAACAGCAATGAGCAAAATTTGCGCAGTGATCGCGCGATCACCGCGCGATCGTCAAAAAAAATCGTATTATGTATGAACCGAATGCTAATCGCTCGCTGATTGTTCTATGCACTTATTGCTACGATGACGATAAAGTAGCAATCGCTGGAACTAATTAAATATCACCTTTAACAAAAAAAACTTAACTTTGCTCTTAAAAGCCATACTAAATACGAAACCACCAAACGAAAAATGCATATTTTAGTTAACTGATTGCTCCACAGAGGCAGCACTATCGCTTAGATTGCTTTTTGACGTGACGTATTTTGAATTGACGTTTGAGCAGCAAATTTTGCTAAATTATCGCGATCGCTCGGCTATTGCTAGATACGTAATCCCAGTGCCGGTTTATGTTTTTTTTCGTGACAATATTTTTGTTCTATTTTTAAGACAGCATGTCTCTGCAACATGGGATAGAGAGTATAGAGCTGAGCGCTCACAGCGGCTCGCTAGCCAAACTGTGAGAACATCGCAGGCCCGTGCTCAGGAATTTAGCGCTGAACGTGCGCAGCATCTTTCTGATATGCCATAAAAACAAAACCCTCCTTTTGGTAGTCAAGAGATAATTCATAGCACTCAGTACTAGCCGAACCACACTCATAATTTCATCACAAGTTAAAATGTTTACCGCCCAACAAAGTGGGCACGGGTCGGCTAGTATTCTATAAAATATCGACATTCCATCGTAACAGTACATCCCATCACTAATTACGTCGAAGGCGTTACGTTATACGAATAACACTGTTTAATTTTTATTCCAAATTAATTTTAATTGTTGACTAGCACATTCTGGTTGGGTTGAAGTTAATTTACTACAGTTATTAATGATTTAGTATATTAGGAATGTGGTACCGCTGAACTACTGAAGTCATAATTTATAAAACACTGCAACTTTCTAAAGTGAAATGAAATGTTACTGAAACTGTCACCCGCACCATGCTACAGCGCAAAGGATATAACTGATGACGGACTGTTGATATATCAACACACAACTCTCATTGCTGGTCCCAGAGACATTTACGATGGAGGGTGAGTTCTAAGAGTAACTAAGTAAGTATCCACTAAAAAGGATTTTTGGAAATTTCAACCTTAAAGGGGTCCAATACAATTTATTTATTGCTGAACATAAATGGTACAAATACATTTAAAGATGTCGGGTAGTTCATTTATTCTAACAATTAAGGCATGCAAAATAATTATAATGATATGGGAATAGGGGTAAAATAGGGAATAAAAGTTCGACATCTACGCGGGCGCAACTGCGGGTGTAAACTAGTGTCATTATAAACCTAGTTTCGTATAGTGCTAACAACAATACTTACAGAGTCGTGGAACACCTCATGCAGTGTGATGATATAAGGACATCCTTGACACGCCTTCAGTAGTTCTATTTCTTGCTTTATGTCTTTTTTCTGAGTCGATATTATCTGAGGGAGAAAATAGACAGTTAATGTTAGTTTCATTATAGAACGCCACTTTTAAACACCTCACCTTCATAAATATTAAGATAATGAATTTGTAACAGATATAGAATAGAAGTAATGTTTATTAGTTTTAATTGTGCAGCCTGGTAATTAAATTGTACTTCTACTATAATTGCATTTTGTAATGTTTTTTTCGTAATATTGTTAATATGAAAGTTTGTGAGGATAGACGGAGGGGTTTTGTTGAAACTTTACAGTATTATAGTGTATAATATGTAAGAGTAAACCACCTACATAACATCACGTTATGACCCACGGGAGCGGAACAGTAATCAATTGATCTCCCAGTCAAACCGGTTTTTGGAAACACTTTAAAAATTTTGTAATGTTAATTCCTATGATAAATAAATAAATAAAGATTAGGTAATTAGTCCTTGCTTCGCGTCTGAAGGTCACATCATAACGCGGGTGAGACCGCGGTAGGCAGTACCAATAGTATGTGTCCACGGCCAGAAAGTGCATGAGCCTTGACTTCTTTAATTAAGGGTGCTTGTACACGGTGCATGTAGCTTGCGCATGTTGAGGCACTTGCGCGGGTTATATGCATCGTAAACATAGCGTTTAAAAACATGTGCGGGTCCAGTGCCTCAGAAACTCGAACAAATAGCTTGCGCGTATTACTCGCGCGTGTATCCCGCATCTTTACTTGCTCCAGCTACATGCACCGTGTACAAGCACCCTAAGATTTTGTCTGTACTAGCTTTTATTCTTTAATAATTGTGTAATGTAAATTAGAGTTTGCTGATATCTAGCCTCTTGGTAGTTGTATTGTTTAGTGCTCTCACTCATTTTTATCTGCTTTTAGAAGTGAAGACTTTTAATTGGCCGTCAGTCCCACACACTGTTTTTATTCTATGTATTTTTTAGCTGTAAGTCTTCCATGTTTATTAAATAAATAAATAAGTGTCGTAGTACTCACTTTAACAGCGTACTCCTTGCCAGTCTGCCGGTGTATGCACTTGCGGCAGACGGAGTAAGAGCCATCTCCCAGCAACGGAGTGCTGAGTTCCACCGCGTACTTCTGGAAGAACGGCGAGTCCTGCGAACAGATGGCGGTTTGTTAGAAACAAAAGGAGTGTCTAAAGGGGTTCAATTAAGTCAGGTTAGACAGATTTCAGCAGTTGGTGCCTTGAAGCAAAGCCCCCGAGACAAGGAACGAAGGTACATCAAATAATTATCAAATATTGTGTTGAAAGCCAGAATCTACAGTGGAGTGCACCAGAAAAGCGCCGAGCAGTGAAAGAGAGTCCTGAGAAATGATTCAATGAGGGTTTTTGCGAATGAGAAATCCGCTAGATGGCAATACGTTGGCGTCAGTTCCAACTGCAGCATGATTGGTGAATATTTGACATATCTGTCAATGTCATGCCGTATTATCGACAGATATGTCAAAATTCACTAATCATGCTGCAGTTGGACCTGACGCCTACGTGATGCCAAAAAACCCTCATTGTCTTGGGCCCAAGAAAAAGAGAGCGAAAGCCAAGTAGGCGGGAGGGGTATTCATTCCGTCGTTCGGAGCGGCCGTTCCTACAATTTCAAGGATACAATTGCAGAAGAAATAACTTACCTTCGCAACCCATCCTTTGAGCTTGTCGTTCTTCTCACCGGTGGCCTGCATCCATATTTGATCAGCTATCACATTCTCCGAGAACAGTATGCTTGGAGCTACGTAGGAATAACCTGGAAAGGAAATCAATATGTTAAATACAAGTAAAGCAACTTCTAAGAAATTATAGTTAGGGTATCTATAACTAACCCATCAGAGGTTAGTTTTTACACTGAGCAGACCATGGGCATCTTTGTCCACGGTTTCGTTGACTTCAAGTCGATAAGATCGTGGTAGCTACTAACAGGCAATAATATCCAGGGCCTTATGTTACACATTCACGAGGGTCAAAATCTACTGACCATATAGTAAATGGCAAGGCTGGCAAGTTGACCGATGATTTTGTCAAGAGTGTCCATCGTTATCCAGTGCCTTATGAACATGGTAAACATTCACGATGTCAAGATCTACTGACCATAGTAAGTGGCCATGCAGGTAAGATGAACCGATGATTTTGTCCATCGTTATCCAGTGTCGATCGTTATCCAGTGCCTTATGGTATACATTCACGATGTCAAGATCTACTGACCATAGTAAGTGGCCATGCAGGTAAGATGAACCGATGATTTTGTCCATCGTTATCCAGTGTCGATCGTTATCCAGTGCCTTATGGTATACATTCACGATGTCAAAATCTACTGACCATATAGAAAGTGGCCATGCTGGTAAGATGAACCGATGATTTTGTCCATCGTTATCCAGTGTCGATCGTTATCCAGTGCCTTATGGTATACATTTACGATGTCAAAATCTACTGACCATATAGAAAGTGGCCATGCTGGTAAGATGAACCGATGATTTTGTCCATCGTTATCCAGTGCCTTATGGTAAACATTTACGATGTCAAAATCTATTGACTATATAGTAAGTGGCCAGGCAGGCAAGATGGACCTTTGGAGGAATGAGGGACAGAGTGTAAAGTCCCTCATCCTCCATTGAAAAGGGAGGATCCTCCGACCAGACGGGTGTTGTGTCTGGTGGGCTACTACCCGACGGTTCTAGTCGGTGTTTTCGTATATGTGTTAATGTCGTCTCGCCGAAATCTTTCATATCGCGATTTAGGATGTGAGTAGTTCACATGTTCGGCGATAGATGTCGCCACAGATCAGTGCCGTATGATATACGGCTAATGGTACTCACCAAGGAACAGCTTGTCGTGATGTTTGGGCGCCTGCGCGGGCGAGTCAGTGGGCGGCATGCGCGTGAACTCGTCCGCGAAGTTACACGTGTCGGCCGCGTGGTTCAGTACGGGCACGAAGGGGGCCGGCACCTCGCGACGGGCTACTGCCTCCCAGTTCAGGTTCTGGAAGGGTTTGTGGGTGTTTTAGGAGGTGGTAATAGTTCTTATGGTAATAGACTGAGGGTCGAATGCCTACTGCCTCCCAGTTTAGGTTCTGGAAGGGTTTGTGGGTGTTTCAGTAGGAATTTTATCCCTTTGATAATAGACTGAGGGTCGAATGCCTACTGCCTCCCAGTTTAGGTTCTGGAAGGGTTTGGTGGGTGTTTTAGTTATAGGAATATAGTTCTTATGGTAATAGACTGAGCGTCGAATGCCTACTGCCTCCCAGTTTAGGTTCTTGCTGGAAGGGTTTGGTGGGTGTTTTAGTTATAGGAATATAGTTCTTATGGTAATAGACTAGTTACATAATTTTAAGACGTTGTCAAATCTGTTGCTGTCCTTACTTTATCCTTTTAGAGTGACAAAGACAGCATCAGATTTGAGAGCGTCTTAAGGATTTGAAGTAACGTTCCGAGTATTCGGCCGTTAAGGACTTAGTTTGAATATGTCCTTTATATTATAAAGAAGGCATTTTTTTATTAAAAAAGAAGGCATAGCGAGAGGCGTTTGCCACCTAGCCTAGTGTTTAAATCCAAGATCTCGTGGAACTTCATTAAAAAATTCAGCAGTTTTTAGCAGTTTTAAATATTCTTAACCAGCTACATTTTCCTAGTGTTATATTTGTGGAGGTCAGATCTTAGAAATGATCATTTTTGAAAGATTTAACCGGTGTTCGACCACTATATGAAATAGTTGTTGATCATAAAATGGTTAGGTTAGAAAATATCAATTTTAAGATTTGACCATATCCAGAAACTGGTGAATACTTGAATAGTGTAGCTCTGTGATTATACGTGAAAAGGAATCTTTGTAGGTTTTTTTTCTCACTTTCTGCTCACATATCTACAGATATTAGTCGTAAACTCAGGTTATTATGAAACTAACCTCGGAACATATATCTAACCTGGAAAAACGGATGCCTCTTGAGTTCTTCTGCGTCAAGTTCGCCGCCTCCGAGCCGGCGACGCGGGTCTTTTACTAATAATCTGTGGATTAAAGTAAATAGTCTCAGTAATCTGTGGATTGTGTACCTTACGATGGCTTGCCCAGGCGTGAAAAACACGTTAGGCGTGAAAAGCACGATAGGCCCGACTGCATTTAAGCGATTAGAAAAAAATCCTGCATGAAGCTTAGATATATTATAGTCATTAAAGTTTAATCTTCATATTGCAAGCACGTCACTGGTTCCTCAGTAATATTCTACAATTCATGGCATACTTGCTAGTCGCGAAAGTTTAAAGTATAATATAGTCTTATGACTAATCTACCAAACCATTTACTTAAACTTTTTTTTTCTTTCTTTACATATTCCGTTCGAATAACACCCAATAACACTCACTTCCTAATAAAGTCCTGTACTTCAGGGCTGACGTCAGGCGGGACAGGGTAGCTACACCTCACGATGCGCTTCGTGATCTCCTGTTGCGTATTCTTTTCGCCCTCCACCGTGAACGGAGACGCGCCAGTCAGCAGCTCGTACGTTAGCACGCCCACTGACCACCAGTCTACTGCCTGTGGACAAGGAGCGGTTTAGAATTATTTAATGTTTGTAGAACAAAAAACATAAAAGAGAACAATTATATTTTAAGTTTAAAGGTGTAGATTGGATATTTCGGAATGTTTATAATATTACCGTGACCCTGGAACATAAAGGGCAATCGAAGGAACATGAGTCGGTTTTAGTCAGTAAAAGTCTGACACGCCCTCCCGCCGCACCCAAGACGGGAGCAGTCATTTGATGATTTCCCACTCACCAAAAAAAAAAAATTTGACCAAAATAAAATTGTCACAAATTATATTCGTCTCATTTTCACTCGCAATACTTGAATAATGTCATCCTTTTTTGACATCTAATTGTATGTATGCGTTAGTTTGCCGTTATTGAAGATATAATGTGTGTAAGAGAAAATATTCTGTAAGGCAATGATATTTAAGTTTAGTAGTATTTAATATGCTACTGGTGCCGATTCTCTTGTGCACAAACTAACGTAAATTTAAGTTAAGTGCATCTTTCTCTTTCCGTTTAAATAAGAAAAGGACAGAAGATCAAATATTAGTTTAGTCCTGTCCTTTTCTTTAAAAAATGGAAAGAGAAAGATGCACCTAACTTAAATTTACGTTAGTTTGTGCACAAGAGACTCGGCACCACTGTTTGTTGTCCTTAATAAAATAAAATAAATTATAAACCTCCTTATTGAATTAGAATTACTCTCTCATTCTCAATAAAAAAAAAAAAAAAATTCTTATTAGAATTTCTATCTGGTGATGAAAACTGCATTAGATTCGTAACGTAGCTCAAAAGGTCTAAGCTAACACTAACAGGAAACTTAACTTTATACTATGTAAAGATTGCCCTTAAAAGAGACAAAGTATATTGTTGACATTTACACGTTGTATATGGCAGGTGATGCTGAAATAACCGGTCTGTATGTAATATCTATTGTACAATGGTTTAGCAAATTAATGTTTTTGATTTATTGCTATATTTGAAGGCTTCATTATAATTTAATGTACTTGTTAAGGTTCTGTTGCAAAGCACCATTTTAAAGGATATATTGGCGTTTTGTTCTCATTATCAGAAATATAATTAAACTGGAAATTATTTAAGCTACCTAGGTAGCCTTGATGGTGATTGACTTCGAAGTATATGTCACCGGAAAATAACAAGATCCGTAAGTTTATCAATCTACTAGGAAGTTTATAAACTTTCGTAAGATTCTAAACGGGAGATAAATTGTAATATTTTACGTCCACATTTTCGTAAATTTATCAATTTCCGACGTCATACGGTAAATTTATAAACTAACGGTAAACTAAAAGTAAGATTTTAAATGGTTCGACCAATCACAGAAATCCTTTTAAATAGGCGCATCTTTGAAATACGTAAAATAACACACTGCTCTCTGATTGGTCAATGTTCATAGTGGCAATGCTTGTGTCCAAAGACTTTGGTATAATCAGACTTGACAAACTATAAATTGGAAGCAACAATGCCTGGTTCCTCTATATGTCATACACTAGCTTTATTAGTCTGTTACTTTGTCTGTACTTGCCAAGATTATTTTTTACAAAGGAGTAATATTTCTCCAGCTTTTTTACATAGTTATAATAAATGTTTTTAGCGTTTTTTTAGACAGATTAATTTATATACCTGAAATATGGTATTATACAGATCTTTTAACACATACACGTTCTTCATATTCCTACTGAATTCGGCGTTCAAACTAAATTAGAGTTATAAGAAAGAAAAAGTCCTACATAAAAAAATATTATATTAAAAATAAATTGCCATGGGAAAGAGTAAAACCAAGCAATACGCACTCATGCGGTCATTACCAAGAGCGTATATAACAGTTTGATCGATAAACAAAAGATCGACCTTCGATAAAATAAATGAGACTACGACGCGCCATTGCGATCGTATAATCAAACAAAGGTTTTGATAAACGTCTCTAATATTATTTTTGTATATAAACAATTGCAATTATTATCTGAATAAGGCGTGATTGGACTTATCAGAGGCCCTGCCTATATGTATAGATAATGAGATAATGAGTATATAAAATGCTAATTAAAAAAAGTCATCTGGATTTGCCCTGGAGGCCTCAAAACTTAGGACTCCCTAATTAAGCAGCTAAAAACCTCTTAAGCTATAAAAAATATGAAAATGATTTGGAATATCATTGTGGATTAACAAGTTTTTGATAAAAGATTTGATTATTATTTTTGTCAACAAACAATTTAAATTATTATCAGTATTCGTTCGCGTGTTTGGGCTTATCAGATGGACCCCTCCCCCTGATAATAAAGATAGTGACTGAATAAAATGCTTATTAAAATTTCTGCTTTACTAACTGTTCCTACTAAATTCTGTACTGTTAGTAAGTAAATGTGTGTTGTGTGTATGTAAGGTAACTCAATTCTGGAGTAAGTAACATAAGTATTGTTTTGTTGCAATTTATAAGTACCATTATTTTTTATTTTCTGTCCAATAAATCATTAAATCGTCGCTTCTAGTATTACAAATGTTTAAAGGATGCGGGTTGGGCATCAAAAGATATAATTAAAAAAAAAATGTTTGGGCGTTTAACAATCTCAGTCACCCAAGATTTTATTTATGTAAACAACAGGCTTGTACATCGCAATGCAACACTATAGACAGACGATAAAGGTATCCAGCTCACTGACGACATATTTTTACCACGACACGAGCTAAACTCGCACCGTTCGTGCCGACACGAGACTTAACGAACATGTAAATGAAACGTGGTAATTAATTAACCAATCAGCATAAAATTATATCTCCGCATCGCGACAGACATATTAATCATATTTATATAGATATGTCTTCTTCATGTTTGACATTGGAATTCACGTGCGGTATTGAATCTAAAATAAACACATAGATGTAAAAAAATACGTGCCAATACATAGCACGTTTAGTTATCTAATAACAAGATTACATTATGAGATATAAAAGTAAATATTGTTACATATTTAGCGTCGACAAATCATATTTATTTTATTAAACAACGAATATAGAACACAAACATTGAGAAAATAATTTTTCTTTGACTTTCCACGTTCCGGGCGGCCATTGCCGAACGTTTCCGATGTTTGCCGAGTGTACACGAGCGTGCGCACGAGTCGGCTTCCGCAGGAACCTTGGCGACGATATTAACATCGGCGTACAATATACTATGTATTGTAAACATTTTTTTTTCAAAATTTAATGAAATAAAGAATAAAAAACCGTTTATTTTGCAATACTACCCTTTTTTGAGTGCCAGAAAAAAACATACAGCATGTTTACATTTTGACTTGCTCAAACATATAAAGGATGTTCAAACAAGCGTTGGTAAATTATGTACTTATTTTAGTCACCCCTTTCATCATAATAACGACCTCACTTCACATTTTGTCCTTTAGATAAGACCGTCTGTTCTATATTTAGACGTATGAATATATGAAAAGTTTATTTTTAGTCTGTCCGTGTCACGTTTATTACGCCTGTCTTTTGTACTAAAACTGTAATCTAAAGTTTGTGTTTACTTGTTAGAAAGGTTAAAATATGACCTAATGTTGGAAAAGATTTAAGGATTTTTTTTAAATTAGCTTTTGCAAGCGAAACCGCGGGCATAATGGTGTGGATTAAAGGTCTTTTTATGTCCGATAATATATCTTAATGATAATAAAGATAGTTTGAGCATGAAAGCAGAACAAACATAGTCTCGCATTTATAATATTATAGTATAGATTAAATTGGGTTATACACTTGCTCACTTTGTATTGTAATTGTATTTTATATTATTGTAGTGTGTAACTGTTTATTTTTTTAAATAAATAAAATAAAATAAAAAAATAAAATTGTTAAGAATATTTTTTTCAAGCATTCCCCCGGAAGTAATCAAGGACTTCGCATTGATTTTAATGATTAATTCTAAATTGATAACCAGTCTTATTATCAAAATAAATAGTCTGTTGCTAAGGTGAAACTAAGAACATTTTTGTTACCTTGATTTATTTCTATTTATAAACATATACATACATAATATTTTTATTTACATATCCTACTTACAAATAAATAGATTGAAAAATTCATACTTGAACACTGCCTAGGATATGGCAACAAAATCTCAGGATTTAGGTATGAGTTGTGCAAATAATGATGAGAACCTTTAAATGTAAACAAAAAAAAAAAAACATATTTTTTTCAAAACCATGAAGAACTTTTAATTGTTATAAATATTGTTGAGAACCTTTGACACTACTTTAAGCTTACGGTTTATATTGTATCCATTATGTCGGTTTATAAATATTTTTGGACATGGATATTAATTCGGTTTTATTAGAAGACTGCCCACATAAAAGCGAGTATTATGTTTTTAAGTGTTTTGTGAGTTTCTTTATTTCACCATTACTTCAAAACCCCGGGAAGACTTCCTTATCACTAATGTTTATATTTAGGAAAAATAAAGCCTAGGGTAGGCTAGAAACAGTCACATGTTACGCAGCGTCAAAAGAAACCCATCTCGAGGAATGGTGTAACAGCAACAGCTGCAGGCAAACAAAAAACGCCATCCCAGCCATGACCAAGAAGTTTGCCCGAAAACTTATCAAACTGAATAGGGACAAAATCAAAACAGTTATAGAAACCATAACAGGTCACACAAGTACCTATTCACAATAGGAGTAACAGACAGCCCTCTATGCAGAGGTTGTAGAGGCAGAAGAAACGCCACAGCCACAACACGTCCTCATGGAGTGTAGCAGTGTGGCCGAACAACGGGCAGAACTACTCCAACACCCTGGGTCACTTCCAGAAATCTTTGGCAGACTGAAAAGCCTGCTACGATTCTAGGAAAGTGTGGGATGTTTGGAATAGGCGACAAATCACTCACGCACAATGGCCCAATTATGAGGCTAAGTGCGGACAAGCCCAGCGAAACTAAAACTAAAAATGTTACGAAGCGTCGTTAAAATATCATAGGCTAGTAAAATATAAACATATAATATTATAACTTCAAAAATTAGTAACTTTACACCAACCGCAATATAAATATGTATACAAACATATTTATTCATTACATATTGTTTGTATTTATGTGTATGGCTATTACAGAATACAACTGTTTTACCGATTAACCTCAGTTCTATACACCCACCCAACCATATAGCAGTATTTTTTTCAGGACAAACCTAATATGATTTACTAGCTGTCCCCTGCGGTTTCACCCGCATTTTTCGTTACTGCTCCGCTCCCGTGGGTCGTAGCGTGATGGTATATAGTCTATAGCATTCCTCGATAAATGGGCTATCAAATACTGAAAGAACTTTTTAAATCGGACCAGTAGATCCAGAGATTACCCCCTACATACAAACTTACAAACCTACAAACTTACAAACTTACAATTTTACCTCTATAAACAGCATAACACGCATTCTTATTGGGGTAGACAGCAATTTATAGTAAACAAATTTCGGCTGTAGTAAGGTGTAGTTACATATTAAAATCCTCTAATTGAAATTCTAGTAGTAATAATAATAATAAAAAAAACTTTGCCTAGCGACACTTCAGCTAAAACAATTCCCCATTTCAGACGACATTGATTAACTAATTGGCCAATTATTAAAATATGTAGCTAATTTATTTCTGGTTTATTCGACTTGTTAACAAGGCTTTGTGTTTTGAATAGTAAATAAATCTTGAAATATTCACATTGTGTATAACAATGTCACAAAAAACATAAAAAAGGGTCACTCAAGACACTTTAATTTTTTTTGGAGATTTTTTTGCTTAGATTATATTAAATGAGCATTGTGTAACAGAATATTTAGTAATCTTAGGACCTGTATCACGATTTAAAACCTTCGACACAATAGAAAGAAAAAAGAACCAAATTATTTTAACCTTTCGACGACCAAGCGACAGCCGGCTGTCGCGCTGCTGTTGTCTTTCCATTGTGTCTCGAATCACGTGTGTTCGAAGGTTTAATTAGAACTTTTTAAAAGAATGTGAAATAGGGCCTTTCACGCCAAACGTTTTGTAGATAAGGTATGGCAATAATAAAATATAAGAAGAGAGGACGGGAATCTTAACCTTATGTAGATTGTAACTCGCACATTCATTCTGTAGTGTATTTATTACATGCGGAAAAACAAACGGATGTTTTTGTTTAGGCTTTGTACTGCAGCAAGGACGGTAGAAAGCTGCGTAAGGCTTCGTGTCTTCCAGGGCAGGTATAAGTTCAGCAGTAGATGGTAAATTGACCCCTCCGAAGCTAGTTAATCTAACTCCAATCCCTCGTTAAATCTCAGGAAATAGCATAAAAGAATCTCCTTCTATAACGGTCTTAAAAAAACGGTTCCATTTTTATGAACGCAAGTACAGTAACGACTATTTAAAAATTCTAGATACTTTTTTTGACACATAGCTTTTGCGGACCGTTACGAGAAACACAACAGTTTTCTCCTAGTACTCTAGAGAAACTATTGAAATAAACTTTATTGTTACAAAAATAGAGTTTGTTTTAGATTGTGTGCAGCGTCTAGGAATCAAACCTTGAACGTGGAAGGAGCGAGGCCACAGCAGCAGTCTTGCGGAAGGTTACGCTACTATAATGTAATCATAGCAAAATATACTTAATGAATAAAGTGAATAAAGTCGACATTCCTTTGCGGTATGAAGAGATACAGTTTACTCATAGAAATTTGAACTTTATTTTGTAAGTGCTAAGGTTGGTAATACGTTGAGGTGTTGTGGTAAAATCTAGGTCGGTCGGTTAGTTTTTGGCAAGTTGGTTGGGTAGTAACAGAGTAAATTTACCGGCTGGGCAGAGAATGTATGTTTGCTGAAGATATCTTTCTTTTCTTTTAACTTCACGGGTACTTAGCATAACTATCACGCTTTTAATCCTAGCGGGGTGGACAGGAATGTGGGATGAGCATTGTTAATTTGTCCTTAACAATGGTATTAGTTAATTATTGAAATATTATGGTCAGAATGACTTTGTTTCGTGCCTATGGGTCAACATTTCAATTATTTATTGAAAAAAAATGTTGACCCATTTCAATAAATATAATTGAAATAACACAGTTATTTCGAGCGTGAACGTGAGAGCGAGATTTATTAGGTATATTATATACTATATACAGTGTATAACATCACGCTATGAACCACGGGAGCGAAGCAGTAACCAAAGATCTAGCTAATCGCGTGTGAAGCCGTAGGGGATAACCAGTCCACCAATAAAATATAATTATAGGTGCTACTAGTTCTAGCAAAAGTAAACACAGCAATTATTCAGAAAAACCGGGTTAAGGAACACACACAAACAAACATAATGTAGTACATATATATACAGAATGGTCAACAAGTAACTAATTGTTCGTATTTGCCTTTTAAATGACACTGACTTCCTTAGCGAGTGGGCGCAGGGAAAATAACTGGAAATCTCCAAGTTAATTGAGCTTTTTCGGGGCCATTTTTCATGGAGAAAAGACCTCTTGTAAACCATGGGGTTTGGACAAGGTCATACAGAATTAAGAATGTTTATTATTGAAGTAAATCGACGTTAATAGCTTACCAACATAAGGTCCAAAATGGACAAATGGCACAATAACGCACATATTAAATTCATACATAATTTTAGCAGTAAGGTAACTCCTCTAACCGTTACAGGTACACGAAAATTGTCTACAGAATATTGATAGGTCTATTTATAGATTTGGGAAAACGCAGTTAGGAAGAAAATAGTAATTTCACACAAATCATTGTACAATAAGATTGTTGTTCAGTCCGCCTGAGTGCAGCAGTCTGTGATTTGCGCATTTATTGAACAAATAAAACTCTGTATCTATCACTTTCCTATAGTTAAGATTTTAAAGCTGAAGTGAAGAGTAATAATGCAGGTTAAACTTTCTCGTAATAAACAAGTAAAAAAACTTTACTGAACCAATTTATATTAACTAAAAAGTTTGATAACTCAAAATTACTTTATTTCTTTCTCAATTTAAGTAAAAAAAGGTTAAATTTTAATTTCATCGTTGCAGAATAACGCTATGTTATGCTTTAAGTATAGAGGGCAATTCTGAAGGCTATTAAAGTAGAATAAGTAATTTATTGGAGCAGTTTGGCAACGTCCGGTAATTCTCAATGCCAGGCAATGCGAAATAAAGAAAGTCATAAGAGGATAGACTTCATTTTTGGAGTTCCGTGGACGAAGTCAACAGAACCTTATTGTTTAGCCGTCGCTGTTTGTCGGACCATCTGTCAGCGGGTTGTACCTATATCATAAACTAAGAAGAGTTAAATTTTCATATTGTATTACTGTGCAATATTTTAAGGTAACTAGCAAAGATCAAAAATTCAACAAAACATTTAGGCGGCCCCCTATAAGAAACATGTTAGATTTTTGCCCCGTCTTAATACGGGACGGTTATATTGAACCCAATACACATGGGAGAAGGGATCTCATTTAATTTTTACCAACGACATTTCAACTAAAAAGACGAACGGAACACGTGCTGTGTAAATCCGACCACCACTTGTCTGGTTCTTGTAAGGATTCGCGCAAATTGCGATACTGCGCAAACGTAATACGGCCGGCATCGGCAGAGCGTTGCATAATCTTTTCAACTCGCTCTATGTAAGGCAATAATGTCATATTTATTGTATGCATTTGAATATAAATAGGATTAGCGAGAACTGTAGAGTTTTTTTTGTTTTTTTAATTTAGTTCTTTTTATTGTTTTATGATACAACTAGGTTCAGTCTGTGACTTCTCGTACACTATTATTTCGTAGCCTATCCAAAAAAATTTAAAAAAGTTTTGCCATCAGAGCAAACAACATATTGTTTCCCGCATTTGCACCCGCGTTATGATTATTTTATATAAACCTACGGTACTTACTGATAATATAATATCATGTAGATATGTAAATAAGTAAATGAATTTTTAAAATTAGTTTAGTTTTAAACTTCTAACTTTAAGAAACTAGACAAGTTAAACAAAAAGAAAACCAAGTCTTTCGTTTTACAATAATTAGTGCAAGCATTTAAGTATTAAATTTCAATCAAATCGTCATTTTTACGACAGCCCAACGAATGCTAACGTTTTCATAACATCGCAGCAGATATTAAATGCAGAATTTATACTTTCGCATTGACACACTGACCCGATTCTACAAAATGACCGAATTTGGAACGCAAAATTTAGTGTACACCAACATGTCTATTCGACAATCAAATCTGGAAAATTAACAGTTATTTCAAATCAAAATCATAAAAGTTAAAAATAAATCGTAATAAAAAAAATCACACAGTAATAAATATATTTCAAAAACAATGTGCATGACCTACTTAGTCATACAAGTCATTCGTAAACTCATAACACAAAAATGTAAAAATTCAAAACCGGCTCGAAGGACCATTTTAACTGCCACTGGTGCTAAGAGCCTATATCACCATATTTACTCAAAATCGAATTCAGATCATTTTAAAGTCGACTCAATTCGATGACCCACATTCAACCAAAAACAGTGATACACACCTTTACAAATGTTTCTAGACCCGAATGATTAAATTGGACTTGAGACTATTAAACCTTTGAACACGTGATTCGAGATACAATATAAAGACTATAGCAGCCGGCTGTCGCTTGGCCGTCGAAAGGATAAATTTTAAAATGGAATTGGATCTTGGTATGTAAAAAATCTGACCGGTATGTAAGTAAACTTCCTCAAAACAAGACATCTTCGATACGCGTGCCGTTATCCAAGCGGTGGGCGTGGTTGTGGCAATTTGCATGACATTGAGCTCCGTGTTTCACTAAATTATCGTCATACAAGGTCAGCCGTAGTCACCATACGATGTAGACTCGCGTGATACCGTTGATATTGTAAATGTATTTGTTTATTGTTTGTGATGTGTTCTAGATGATTTTTAATGAGGTTATGAATATTTTAGCGGCGTGGATTCGGTTTTGGGCGAGTTTGTAGCTATTTTGGCTTTTAAAAGCGAAAGGTCAATCATTGAATACAAAGTACGAAACAAAAATTATTTGATTTTTGTAGCTGATGTTTGACAGTTAGACACACTTTCAATAGTTAATTTAGCAAGCCTGATAGATTAAAATAATACGAAAAAACAGCGACCCTCTTCTTCAGTAATTAATAATGTTTTAATATTATATTTTTACAGATATTTTGCAAGCTTTTCGGCTTGTAAGAAAAGCACAAGACTGGTAGAAGAATTTGAAATTGGTTTCTACGCGGACGAAGACGCATACACAAGCTAGTAGACGATATTATTAATCATGATGATAATGTCAAATATAAAACAAAAAAATGCAATATCATGGTTTATACTAGTCGTGACTTCGCTAATAAGCATATGCTCAACAGGATTATAGAGATAAAAGATAAAGATGAAGACTATAATTCAATTAATATGAATTACAAAATGTCGTAGTAGCGATGAAATTGATATCGTTTCTGAAGAATACTGTACTTCTTGGGAACAATAATGACTAAGTGGAAGATGATGGGTTAGGAGCTGGTTTTTATATTGTTAGACGTTCTGGAATTTTCTCCAATAAACTTCAGTAAAAGACTATGGCAATAATTAGATTTGTTTCGACTGAGATGAAAACGATGTTAAAGAAAACAAAGAAGCAAAAGAAAACTACAGAATTAAATCGCAATCGTATAAAATAAATGTGACAGGATATGCAGAATGCACTAAATACATTGTCAAATAGCAGTAACAATCAGGTCGCATATTTAGCGCAGTCACACAAACCCACATACATTCGTGTGATTACAATTAAATTAAAAGTAGATCATTGGAAGTAGGTCGTTTAAGTACAGTACTAAATGTGAACTAAATTCTAAAGCAGTTTAGGGCAAATTGGAAGCAAAGTTATTGTTAAATACAAATAATGGTTTGGTTGTTACGTAGAAGAATATTTTTGGAACAATAAGATCGAAATAACAGGGATTAAAAATAGGGTTAAGAAAACTTTTAAGGTAACGAGTATTACGTACATTACGAAACAGCAGTTAACTCGTTATAAGAGAGTAAATTTAATTTTCTCCCCTTTGTAATGTTTTATAAATAACCCAAAACGAATAACAAAACATTTGGGGAGAGATTTCAATATTACAAGTTTATGACTTGCTCAGGTTTCTTGTTGTGAAGCCTAATAAAATTCATTTAATTAGTACTTTTCTTCATAAAATATGTCTACAGCAATTTCAACATAACCTTTTCTATCATGGACAATAAATGTGCCGTTATCCAGAAAAAAATCTAAGTATACAATTAGTTAATTAAAACACGACAAAATGCTCGCACGAGGCTTAAAAATTCTAGTCTATCGGAACATAAATCTTTATCATAAATTCACAATCTATCGAAACATATAATTCTGATACAGTTGATGGACTTCTATTTCAGGCTGCAATGGATACATGCTATGGTATTAAGTACTGTAAACTAATAAAAATAGCTTGAAACGAGGTCAGGAAATAAAACGTTTATAGTTTTATCGTATACGGAAGAATATTCGTGGACGAAATATCGTTTAATTATTTAGAAAGATATTTTAGGAATTTGTTTTCATGTTTGTGTGTCGAAAATGATAGTTTTGTTTTTAATTTGTAATAAGCGTCTTGTAATTTGTAGCGCATTAGATAGTTTCTGAAATATGACAATTCGTTGTATATTATTCCAGTTTTGGATTTGATTCTAGATGTCTTTCAACAGTGTTAATGTCATCACAAAAATCGTTAACTCCTGCCAAATACTGGAGTAATTTTTTGACTTTAATGATTTCAAAGACATAAAGGTACTATTTATCTGGAGTAAATATGTCATGGAAAATCTCTAAACCCATATTTTTAACACACAAATCATTATGACATGCGGCGGTATAAAAACTGAGTAAAGTGGCGTGTCAAAAATAGATGATCATTTTGTTCAATTTATCATAAGTAAACATGATGTAGATGTCTTTAGACGTTTCTATTAGATCTGAGGAACAGGTCAATTCAAATGGACCAAAGATACTAAGCCTTAATCGTCAACTGCTTTCCCAACTGTGTTGGGGTCAGCTTCCAGCCTGACCGGATTCAGCTGGATACCGGTGTTTTACGTGGAGCGACTGCCTGCCAGACCTAAGATACTAAGCCTTAATGAGATTGAAATAAAGAAAACTCAAAAACAAGTGTTAAATACCAAAATATATAGGCCAACAAAATTCCATTGGAACCTAGGCATAATGTTTACAGACAAAGCAGGTTCACGTGACTGCGTCGATGGTCGGCTGCCACGTGAGCTAGGCACGTTGCTACACACACAGGCGTCTGTAGTACACTAGTGTGTTTGTTTTGATGCCCATGATTGGTCCGAATTTGTTATTCAAAGTACTCACTATTCGTTGGATTCGAATGGAGATGAAAGGAAAACACGTAATGTTATGGATTTTAAGGTTGAGAAAGGTGAACGTGTGTTTTTGAATACAGATTGAAAATGTGAAAAATGTTTCCCTTAGTTGGGATTCGGAAGGAACACGTTGAGCGTTTGTTCATTGCGCACTTACGGCCTTTTTCAATACCTGTTCATAGATTTGACTACTAGCGATAAAAAATTGACCCATTATGTAATGGAGCTTATAACAAATATCCATCTTCAGTAACGTTATCCATTAATAAATATTCTAAGGTTATTGAAAAAGGTCGCTATCCAAGGTGTGGATCAATCTTTTCTTTGTCCTTTCCATAGGAACAAGGACCACTGTTTCTCAAGACTACTCTACTTACTCCGAAAAACGTGTCAAACAATAATAATGAAACATTGAATAATCACGTTCATGTCCTTGGTCGGGGCAAGTGTTCTTTATCTTCGGTATAAAAATAATGGCAGCGTTCATTATTTCTTCTACAAAGTATTTATTTTGTTGATAAGTGCTAATTGAATTGTCTGACGTGGAAGGTTGATGAGGTTAGAGAGATCAATGATCTGAAGAATGCCGGAGGTGACGATGATGGTAGGGATAACCGGAATATATGAGAGCATTTTGAGGAAGAACTAGTCAAAAGTGCACTTGTCTTAGATGGATCTAGTAGTATAATTGACTCACAATTAGAGATATTTAACAAAAATTAAAATTTTGGAACAACTATTCTAACATCTCGGAGTTTCGTAAGACACATTTGTGTTTATGATTGTTAATGATGCGCGAACAATTCAGAATATAATTCTTTAGGGATTGCCCACTTCAAACGATATCGAGGCTAATGAGATCACTTTATCAACCGGTTAGGTTGTGAAAACCAACCATTAGTTAGGACAATTCCTAAAAATGTGCTATATATTATTGTAACTTTACTTTATCAATGCTTGTGATAACGAGTTAATAATCATCATCATCATCTTGAGCACCAGAAGAACAAGGCTCTCCAAGGTTTTGACTGACAAGATTTAGAACGAACCGTTCCTACCGTTCGACTTCCCACTTTCTTAATCTTTCAATGATCAAGCGACAGCGGGTTGTCTGGCTGCTATTGTCTTTCTGTTGAGTGTCGAATCACGTATGTTCGAAGGTTTAATTTAAGTAAATTTAGCTCAAATATGGAGTATTTCATTGTCTACATCGTTTATTACTTACTACACGTTCGTCGTTCATATTCTTTTTAATCTTCTAATTTCGTCTTGCTTCGTGAATAATTTACTTAACTTGAAGCGTATCAAGTTCTATCAGGGGAGCTGTTTAATATTCATTGGATCCAGACTTATTTCAAGGACCCCCTGTCTCAAGGTTACGTATCTCTTTGATCTATCTTAAAAGATTGTGTTAACGCCGACATGTTTCTGCTCTTACTTAAGGTCCACTACAGATTTCGGTTTTAGGTGCGTTCTAAGCTTGTCTTTTGTCTTTGATATGTGCTTTAAGGCTCAAGGATTTATATAGACAGGTTGTTTCTTTTCTATTGTCATTATATTGGCGCTTTACCAATCAATTACTAATAGAGCACCTGTTTTCATATTCCTTTTATATCTCATTTGAGCATTCTATTTGAACACCAGTTGTTACTGTTTCTAATTATAAAACGTTCAGTTAGTCCGTCTGCAGACATGCAATCTTCCAGAAGTTAATTGATGAATAGCAATGAACGATAATGCACGTCTTGCGTAAGATCGTGACCAGTCTTGTTCTAGAGAACTACTTTGAAAGCTATGCTCGTGGTTATTATGCTCTTGTTTCAATCACTTTCTTCGTTTATTTAATAAGTGCTCAAAAATAACCATGCTTAACACCTTTAATCTCTAGAAAAGTATACTGGATTGTTTTATTTTTATTTTAAATCGGTGCTTGTATCAGATTTGAAAGTAGAAAGAAACTCTTTTAAAAATAACCGCCTTCAAAAACTAAAAACCCAATAATAACTAAAATTTCGGAAGTCGGTGGTAACACAAATTGAATGGCAGAAGAGAAGCAACCGACTTCCGAAATTTTAGTTATTATTGGGTTTTTAGTTTTTGAAGGCGGTTATTTTTTTTTTGAAAAAAGTTTTTTATTTATTACTTTTTAGTGTCAACTCCCAATGTTTGACTGTGTATAGTATCTTACAAAGTAATTTATTTTCAAAATAAAACTACTAACAATCTTATAAAACGAAAATAGAAACTTGAAGACAAAGCACACATCGTCTATGAAAAATTCGTCATTTTTTTTTGTTCTTGGTGAATTTTTCGAGAAGCACTGAACCGATCGCCACAAAATTTATATGGGACCACCCCTGAATCATGACTTATCAAACAAAAAAAGAACCATCAAAATCCGTTGACAATTGACGGAGTAATCGATGAACAAACATACAAAAAAAAAAAAAAACATACAAACAGCCGAACATAGTACCTCCTCCTTTTTGTGAAGTCGGTAAAAAGTACCTTTGTTTTCGTGAATTGAAAACTGGAAAAGAAATTCCGGCTGTAAAAAGTTTATTTAAAGTTTAAACGCCCCAGACTCGAATAATCGATAGGTTGCGAGTTACGACAGATACTCGAGTACTCGCAATCGATTCTCGGCAATGTCATTGACAATAGTGAAAGTTATTAAACATTTTGTAACATGTAAAGTGTTACAAATGTAATGATGTGTCAGTCTTCTTGACAGAAAAAAACGTTGTACAAGTGAAAGTAATTGATTTCAACTACTTTTGTTTGATGAGTTATTATTTGATAGTTATCAACGAAATTGATTTGAATTGTTCGTGAATGGAAATTGAAGTTGTCTGATGTAACTGATGTATTGCTACCGAAATCATTCTGTTATTGAGTACTTTATTCTACGTAAGGTAGATTAAAAACACACAAATATAAATATTTTAGAAGGTCATCGCAATGAATTTGCAATGGGCATCTAAAACGAGACCCAAAAACAAAACTTAACCAAAACGCAATAAACACGCAATTAAGCTAAATGTACTCTTGACGCGATATTGATCAATGCAACAACAAAGCACAAAAAACTCAATTAAGAATGTCTAACCCTAAACTGCCGCCGTATGTCAAAAATGAGCCGCAGCACATGATGTCATATATACATGACATAACATAGACCCAGACCAAGTTCAGGGCTGGACGACCGGTCGGATCCGCGAGGCACACTTACTACTGGCCTACTGACCCGCTTGTTAGCGGCCTCGTGCGTCGTGGGGCACACAATACCAACAAACAATAAACCACTTTATCTCTCACAGCATAAAGCCCATATTCCAATGCACAGAAGACGAGGATAACGCCACGATGCTACATTTTAGTCGTGTTCTTGATTTTAATCAAAGTTAATGAATTATTTTCTACTGAAAGTTGAGGCTTAACGTTTTGGCTGTTGAAGGTTTTGGTCGTAAAAAAGGATTATGTGAGGAGGATACAGAACGTTTTATATCAGGCGGTTGTTTCGTTATCCTCATTTGAATAAGTTTACGTAAACAAGCTATTTAATACATAAAACGAGCTATAAGTACACGCCATATAATAATGTCATCATTACACATGTTAATCAAGTTGAATATTCAAGGCGTTTCAAGAAATAGTGGAGTTTACAGAATATTCATGATGCTACTATACTTAAGTACAACATAATTCATTCATAATATAAAATATTACTGATACCTTGGGCTGACATATTTAAACGACGTTTCAATTCTTCTGTCACACTTAGAAAACCGTATGTTACACAGGATTGTGTACTTAACAAAAATGAATAAAATAAAATATCTTGGACAACTTCTACATGGCTATCTGATCCAACACTAGGCAGAATCTATACTCTGGTAACCAGACAACGGGATAATAAATACATACAAATTATTAAAAAAAAATTACACCCCAGACATAGCACAAACAATCATGCTCATCACACTAAAATTTCGCCTGGTTGGAAATCGCACCTGGCTTAGCGGTCAAGGTTACTAATCATTAAACCAGTAAAAAATACACATAATCAGTTAAAGATATCCAGGTTTTAAAGCCTGCAAATAATCCAGTTTTGTTACAAAACGCGTACTACCCCTCTGACGTCAAACAGCTCATACTAGTATAGGGCTGTCAAAAACAACCGATCTAAAAATAATAATATTCAGCGACAAGCAGATAACGCCCACTGAGCACCGGCGGCCGACTGAAAATTTACATTGTTATTTATAGACAATTTTATTTCATAAATATTACATTTTCATCGTGTTCAACGAATTGTTTTTGAAATTGTATCGGGAATTTTAGGGTTAATGTGTAACTCTGTTTAATGTCAGAAAATAATTATTTTATTTAGAACATAAATCATAAATGGAGTAGATACAACACTTGTAAATAATAATATAGTAACTATTATAATAGTTTTCATATGAAAAATAGGAGACAACAAGCTCATCTTGAGGGGAATTCAATCTAAAATATTTTTAAAAAGGTTTGGTAAAAATCCCTTCGCTTATAAATTAAAATTCACAGAACATTCATTTACATCTGAGCAATAAACGATAGAATGACATTTCACTTCATCAGTTTTTCGCCGAAACGCGTCAAAAATATATTTCTCGTGAAATAACCGTTTGTTTATTGAAATAAAATAAACACATACAAAGTTGCTTTCACGATAAACTTCGACCTTTATTAGCGAAGCCAACTGAAACCTTCAGGCTACATAAATACGTTGCAAATTGCAATTTTCACTTCGCCCTTTCCACGGAAACGTATCAAGAATTTTCCTTCATTGATAATTAACATTTCCTTGAAAATGTTCAGAACTTGAAAAACAACACCAAGGCCGGGAAAATTAATATGGTAATTAATGGGTTTATTGGTGGTGCTATTTAATAATTCATTGTCAGACGTTACACTACTTATTAATTCAAAAAATATTAAAAAAAAAAACATTTCTAAGATGTCAACTGTCAGATTTTAAGGGTTAATAGCTCTTGTGCCATCCTGGAGATTTCCTCATTAATCGCAGTGACCCTATTTCTAAACCTGAACCTGTCACCTATACATGACATGACCATTGCTGAGACCATACCTGCACAGGTCCAGGTTGAAAGCAAATCAAGATAAACCTAACCCACCGCTGAGGCCCCACGGACGAGGTTGTGACCAACTAACCTAGATAGCGCCGCTTCACTGTCGCCACGTTCTCATTTGACTTATAGATGATTCATATTGTTTTATCCTTTAATTTTCTTTTTATAATAATTATGTCAAGATTGTTGAGGGTTACACGGATAAATATTTAATTGGCCCTACTTTCTTTGAAGTCGGATACTAGATTGAGGAAAAACGTATATTTTTAAGAAATACTTCGTGGAATAAATCATTAAAGAAAAGAAAAATGTGAATCATATAGATTTAAGAATGAATGAATAGATTCAAACCAAATAAAAAAACACTTCAAATTACCAAGATCCGGTAATGTGTAATTGCAAAATGTTGTGCAAATCCATATTTATCAAGTACAATAAACAACACTTTCTAATATTTGTCATAGATAAGCCAAAAATTAGGAATGCTTTCGCGAAAGGAAAAAAGAACAAGATAATCTTGTAAACAAAGAATTCACTACAAAAACGGATGAAAAATTACATTGGCACTTTAATAAGCCAACTACAACCTAAATTCTGTTCACACGACGCAGAATTCACCCTAGTTTACCCATCAATCATTCTAATAATAAATCCAGACACGAAAATAGCTCATGTGAACTCCTGAAAGACCTAGAATGTATGCCAAGGCTGAAAATGATTCCTTAAACGATTTCATCCATGAGAAATTATTAATGCTTGGAAAACGGGGGTAGCATTTAAGAAAAGTAGGCAAGGCTTTGAATAATATTAATAGTGATGAGGTAAAGAAACTCATCCTTTTGGGAAAGGAGCCCAGCGACGTTTTAAAGATAATTTGGGGCTTACACGAGCGGCCTACTTTGTGGTTCCGGATTGGAAGGTAATCAAAGAAAGTATTGACCACAATTCCGTTTAGTTGCCGTGAAATTCTATTATAAAGAAATATTGTATTCGGAAGTGGCTTCCGAACTAAAGAATTCGCACACGAGTGTGATAATGTTAGATATTATTTTACAGAATAGATATACAATCTATAAAAGCTGATCTATTATTTAAATGCCCTTGATAAAGAAGACGACTAAAATTGTATTTTCACAACATATTTTAAAGCCAAAATTTTTCACGACAGATCAATAATGGAACTGAACTGAAACGGATGGAACGACAGAAGATTTTTATGAAACTTTTGAAAAAGTGGAAGACATAAGCCATAATCAGAACAGTGTACTCAACACACCATGGAAAGAAATGAGTGACAGTTGAGTTCAAAAGAAACTCACGTACGTACATCCGTGCTACAAACTGGTGGAGCACAATCAATGGGTGAAATTAGGTTAGTCGATACCGTTGTAATTTATCTGTGTAATGACTTAATACTTTTTAATACAATAGTGGATAATAAGCGAGGAAGAGAGTGGTTTTAAGTTTTAACTGGAGACAGTGATAATGAATTGGTATCTGTAAAAAAGTTTAGTCGATGATGTGAGGGAAATGGCAAAATAAAGCTAGTAAAGGATAATACTGCCTTAAGTCGAGTTGCAAAAAATTTTAATTCTGAAAAGAAATCCAAAGATAACAAGCCAATAAAATAACCTAAAGTAACTAGAGAAAGATCGAGTGGTCAAAAAAAGTTGGCACAAAAAGTCTCAATCATCCAACCGGCTGTAACCTCTCACATTTCCTCGATCGCGATTTTTTACGCCAATCTCGAGCAAGTTGCGCCACACTAAGCCATCCGTTTCACTTTTGCCCAAGCACTTTCACTGCTAACGGTACGAGCGTACCACGCTTGAATTACAAGCGAATAGCGACTCTACTACGGACACCTTCGCTTACAGTCTTCATTGTCAACATTTCCGCGTTTAATTCTTTTCGGATTACGAATACGGTGGCAAAGGAAAATCTGTCGTCGTAAAAATAGAATAAAGATCATAATTAAAGTGTTTATGAAGAGTAAGGATCCGATGTTAGCCGAAGACGGTCCGAGCGCACACCGAGCGTTGGAGCAATGGCTTTCGTGCGCATGAGTTTGAAAGCCAAATGCGCCCCACCGCGCGGACTCGGGTACCGTAACCGCTTGTGTCATCCGTTACAGAGCGGTGAAACTCTTGTTACGTTGGTGGACCGCTATGTTACGCCTTCGAGCGGATGACGGAGTATCCAGAGCATCGTTCATCAAAGCTGCTCTTCATTCTGACGATGTTTTTGATCAATCAGAAATGGGTCAGCATAACACACAATAAAAAAAATTTAAAGACAAGAACCTTAGGTGTGATAATTATTATGAAATGAATGCGTAAGCCGCAGGTCAAGATTATGTCGAGGAACAATAAACATTATGGAGGACTCATTGAATTCAAATCAGTCGGAGACGGAAATGATAGGGATCTGCATGACACGAATTGTTTCGACCTTACTGTACTGCGATTGTTACCAAGTTGTTTCCACGGATGGATAAGTATTTGAGTATCAAGTGGAAGGAAACTGTTATTTAATAATGATCTACTAATGAATACCGGTTAGGCCGGTTACCATTAGATGGTCTATGAGCAGTAGATTATTTATTACAGTAATTTTGAAAATTACATAATTATTATGTCGCCATAAATACAGATTTATGTGAAAACATCAGTGGCCCCACTACGAATATGCCAGTTTCTAGGCAATACAGTAGAAAATCATCCCAAGATCTAAATAAACTAGTCGCAATGTCTGGATAGCAAAGCAAATTATTGTATCAATAACAACATACGATAACACGCTCATTAAATAATAAACCGTAATAACCTATTGGAGGTCAAAATAGGAATAAATATTCCAAGTAGATATCTATTAGCTATGTGTGTGATGTTATATACAGTAGCTATGTATTTATTAGCGAAAGAAATACGAATGAAAGGGACAGAAATGACGCATGTTAACAGAACAATTTACAAAATTTATTATATTTTGTCCTCATTTATAATAGCTAGACAATGACGAAATCTAAATAAATATAGACAATGGAGATATAGAACAATCCAATGATCATGTTTTACAGTTGAAATATTTGGCATTGTACAAAATTTAAATAAAATAAACCTACAGGTACCTTAGTCAGAAGGAAGTAATTTGATAAAAAAATGGATATTTTTAAATCAACAATGAAATCATTTGCATAATCATTAGCATGTCCTACGAAATAATTATAGGGGTAAACAAAAAACAAATAAATACAGATTACATTAAATCTTGTTTAAAAGTAATTCATGGAATATTCGAGAATCCAATTCAGACGATCGAAACAATGAAGTACTTAGCGATATAAAGCATTTGCAAATGAAAAACCACTCAACTGTTGTCCCAGGGTCATTCACATGATCAGTAACAGTTAGACTATAAAAATGTAAAATTCCAATAAACTTCAGTCATAAACCGAAACGACACATAATCTCTTCCCAAGAAAGGGCGGCATCGTAAATTGGCAATGTCAAGACAACAAGGGTTTCATAAACACCCTGGAGCAACACAAAAGATTTTGAACTCTAAGTGAAAGAAATTAAGATCCGATATCAAGAAATAATCAATTCGCATGTCGTCGAAGGAAAGTGGCCTCGTGATACGGGGAAACCCGAGCTGTGGCACGCGAATCCACCGAGACAGGTTCGTTTATATTTCTGTCTCTCTCTTTTAATGGAGGTGTTAGCGGGAGTGCGAGAGGGAAGGACGTGGCACGAGTAACGGAACTTATCAGTCTCTATTTATAATTGGTCCGATACGATACCGGAGTAATAACAGGACCGCGAATGTGTCATTTGGGTTACCGCTTGCAGGCCGATAACCAAGATCTTAATGGGAGAAATGCAGGACGATGCACGGAAGAACCGGGATGTTTGCTCTGGAAATCGTTGCACAAGTTAATGTAATTAAAACAACAGTCTCTTATAAAACTAATACACAACAGTACTCCTTGTTTAGAAGCAAGGAACTTTTAAGAGATGTTCATTTACAAAATTTTACGACACATCAAAGCAGTCAACGCTGTTAAAGAAATTACAGATGAACTCTACCGTTGTGAAACAAAACTCGTTAACGATAAAAATGAGATTAGAAGTACAATAATATAGATAAGCTAAACAACAGTAACACAACTTTATAAATAAAGAACTCGTTTAGATAGTAGTTCAACATTTTGAGGCCCAGCGAATTCGAAATTGGAACCTAGCCGGAACTGAAACCGGAAGTTTTATATCGCACAACGAACGTTCTAGGCTCTGCGAGATAAAGAGCAAAAAGCGGCAGTGAAAGTACTAAGTATCAAAACCTTTTACTGACAATTAAAATTTAAAATTGGAACGCGCTGACCTCATTCCGCACGCGTCTTTGGGAGAGAAGAGTTGACCGGGTGGTAGTGCAAAAATAAATCATTTTAAAATTAGCTGCAATAATAATTTTCATTCATTGCATCTTCGAGGGGACCGTGCTAGGAGTTTTGTCAATGAAGTACATGACGAAAAGCGTTCTGCTCTGATAAACGCATTATTTGGTCGGCTTTCACTTCTCTTGGAAAGGAATTCGCGAACCGTTGTGAGCTGAGACCCAATAGACTTGTTTTGTAACAGTATATAAAATATACATCATTAGTTAATGTTGGGCAACTGAATAACATTATAACGTGATAAATAATGCAGTTACAGTACCAAATGAGTTGTTTACGTGCAATTATTTTGATTCAACGTAATGCGACCCCGGCTTCGGTAAAACCAAATTGGGACATTCCTCGTGAATGACTGATTTTCATTGTTTGATAAACATACTGGTGGGCTATAAAACAACGTTGTTGATGAACATGCCTTCCATTAAAAAGAATTGTGCTGGGGAAATGGAGTTGAGAATTTTTGCTCGCAATTTCGCATGCATGGCTTACGGAACTGAAAAAGTGAATTGGAACTCCGTCTAGTCATTAATGTAATGGTATATTCCGAGAAAGTTTGTATTTACAATGTAAATTAATGTTAATAAATTTTACAGCACAAGAGTTTGCAAATGGACACAAAGAAACAATTACTGCTAAAATAAGAGATAAGGCTATAAATAATACTTTCCTGATCTTAATTGTTCGCCTAAATGCATACAAAAATATCATAATAATATACGGTAGCAACCTTATTAATTAAACAAAGTGGTCATTATTATGGTCAAACATGAACATAGTAGTGTAAACAGAAAAGATTTGTGATGTGCAAATGCATGCACTTTCGATCTCAAATAGATGGAAGGTGTTAAAATCGAAGCTGACGATAAACTGCATATTTCTGACGATTAAATAAGCTTGGAGATCGTCATAAAGAGGGATCTAACAAACATTAATTGGAAAACTTAGACCGTTGGTTAATTTAGTTTATAGTTTCTATTCTACAGAATACTGCAAAAGACTTTAAATTACTGTTTCAGTACTTAAACTCTGAATATAGAATTTCAAATATATCGGAAACATAAGTTTGAAACACGTTAATTCTCATAACCAATAAATATGTCCTCTCCACCATAAAAAATCAAACATTTAACTTTTCGCTCTCTCCCGTTATTATAAAAATATGTTATGAGGTTTATTTTTTACATTTGGTAGCAAATAAACAATTCCATTTACAAGTTTTTATTGGAACGAAAATAGCTGCGAACGGGATTGAATAAAAAGATGCGAAGGCATTAGAGGAAAAGAAAGTGAAAATACTAGGAATGCAGCTCGATGATACTGATAATAATAATGAATGTTTTCACCTGAAAGCCAAGTTATAAATAGGCGGTAATGGTGCTCACATATTCGCAGATTATAAAGGGGAATCTGTAAGATAATTTGGGGTAATGCCTTATGACGTTAACTGGGGCAACATTGTTAACCCCGTGACATTTAGCGTAATTTAATTTAAGATAAAATCAGAAATGAATTTCCATTTACACCATCTCATGGAAATTTCAGATTGTTAAAATCTAATAATTGATACAGGAGTCTACAACTGCAATGTTTAGTGTTTCTCGGCTCTTAAACTTGCAAGTCATACCGATTCAGAAAGCAAGAACAATATCTAAAGATTAAAGTCCATGAAACTGTTACTTCAAGTGACAACGAACTTGATGCTAAAATATTCTTATTCGTTCAAACCCTTGACTATATTCAAACTGTATTAATAGCTCTGTCAAGAATTATTGACTAATATATCTATTTTATTATCATCTAGTTCTTTTATCATCATCTTGATCATAGCTCTCCTTAATTTGATGCTTGATCAAACATTATTCTGACAAAGTTCTTCAGCTATTCAGTCAGTATCTTTTAAGTCATCCTCGTCCGATTTCATAAGTAGTCTGGTGTTATCATCTTAAAAAACAGATATCTTTAAAATACTACTACCAAACACGAGGACGCTCAGTCTATTTTAAGTGGGGATCATAGCAAAATAGTGAGTAGTAGTAAAACGCATTCATATATCAGTTTCGGGTAGTCTTGGCACTAGTTGTATGATGATTACTAGATCACACCCAAAGTGACAGGTGGTACATCCCAGTGAGGAAAACATGTAGATACATAATATAAGGACTACTTGTCTTGTAGTGTTGCTTGGGCAAAATATTCGAGTATAATATACTCGAATATTTTGCCCAAATACATTTCAAATGTTCCGTTATGTTTTTATACATTTATCTTAAAAGTCAAGGCCGTGGTTCTTATACAAGGATATGACATTGAAACTATAATTACGTTAAACGGTGATTGGTTAACTTCATAGTTTTTTTTTACTAATATTTCTGAGAAGGCCTCTAAATGTTTGTTAATTTAAAGAATAATTTAGTCTGTCTGTTATTCTCGCCCTTGACGATGAATTTTCATCAGTTCTAGAGAAAACAAATTTAAATCATGTTTATTTATAAAATTGTGAACATAAACCTAAGTAAAACATTGCAAACTTAAGCCAAATTGGTTTCGGGTTTAAAAAATTTGTAAGAGCAGCCACTGAGGCACCGATTGCCGTGACCTACATACAACGGCAGCCATTTTGAATATTGCGCTCGCGCCGGTTTTGGTGGCACATTTCACATGATACCCGGCTTATCTGCGCTGTGTTTTCTTTTTTTGTTTATTTAATGAGTTTCATTATTCTTTTCGAATGTACTTTTAAACGATCTGAGGTTATTAAAGATAATTTGGGGTAATGCCTTATGACGTTAAAATATGATCTGATTCATACGGATCATGAGCGCGTTTATGTAGAATATATAATAAATAGTTAAATTCGGATTAGTGCAGAATTTAGGTCAAGTAACGAATAACTGCTGATCGAATAGAGCGATAATTCAAATTATAACACTAGTTATGTGCCTTAACAAATAAATAAATTGGTATGACTAATAGGTTGCCCCGAATCAAATATTTAGGTTGCGTTCAGAAAATAGTTGATTCAACAAATAATACTGATTCCATTCAGCAAAATCGCTCGTGACATTGGCATACATGAAGAGGAATTACCTATCTTTTGAATTTGATTTGAGAGTTGTAAGCCTATCATTAGGGGGCACTTCTTCTATCTAATCAACTCCGTCAAACATCAGTGACATACTTTCTTTTCCAGGCATGTTATTATCATTTCTGAGTATATATTCATCTTCTTTAGTATTCAGCTTTAATTCCAATCTCAATTTTATGATTGCCTAAAGATTTTCTTCATTGAAATCTGTAGGATCCTAACCATTGGCTATTATTATCTATATTAGTCTAAAATCAACCAAAATTGCATTATCCAGTGCTGTTTTGTAATGTTTACATACTAATTTACACGAATAGTAAAACGTGAATAATGTCTGTTTGAGTGAAAAGTTGCACTTGGCACCGCTATTAACTGAGATATGAATTTAAGTAGGTTGTTACCACCGGTTTTTGTTTGACCTTTGCATGGTTTATCAGATCAGATAAAATAAATCTAGAGGACATCAAAATATAAGAGGAAATATAATGAGAGTGAGATACATAAATACATACTAGTAACTTGGCATATAAAGAACTTTAAAAGAAAAAAAACTTCCTAAACGTAAGATCGATTCGCTGTTTGGAAAAAGAATTACAATCTAGAAAACAAACACAGATTCTGAAAGAAACCAATATGAAAGCCAAGCAGAAGAAACAAATTTTCTTTTCCACATTTGTCAAGCTCAAATTCAATCAGCCCTTACGGCAACAAACATTATCATAATAATCAAGGCCTTATCAAATTGTATGGGCATAACTTAAGACGAATTTAGACCACACAAATAAGGTACGCAAATACAGAGTAAAAATAACCTGACGAAGCCAACAAGTACGCATGAATATTATTATGATTGATTTAGCGTTCACATTTCTCTTCATTTTTTTTCACAAGATGCTTTGGTATGTTTTTGTAATATTTTCCTTGATTTCCTAAAAGTTTCAATTGTGTATTCTATCAAGATTAGTTGCTTTATAGTAAAGTTTTTGTTTCGTTGATTATACTTCGGAAAAATGGTAGTTAAATCAAGCAGAGGTCGACCTATAAGTCTACATCTAACTGATTACCACCATTGAAATATCCTTTTCAGCAATATTTGATATATTTTAAGAAACCCTTTTACTTTACGAAAGTTAATAACTGAAGAAAGTAAAATTTAAACAATTAATAGCAGTAAGGAAACTATTACACTAAGTTAACTCAAATTACGTAACGGATTTGAGAAAGCCTTCGGCTAATTCCGGAATCCACGGAGATACACGAACTGTCGCCATTTTCCTGTTCCTCGAGGTCTTTAGTTTGGCAGTGCTATCTTTTTAAGATGACGGACATTAAAATGAAATATTACTAAAGTTTAAAGGAAGAATCTTTGTTTCTTTACTGAACAATACTGAACATTATTCTGATGAAATGGGATTTTAATATCTAAACCTCCAAACAAAACTTTACAAATCTTTAAAAAAGGAGGACTTGAGAAAAAATTCAATAAAATAGGCCATACGTATTCTATGACCATCGTAATCCAGTACATTTACTCAAACATCAATAACAAAGATAAATAGAAAACAATCAGCTACATGCCATTCCGGCAGACACCGATAATACATACGTCTGTCTCTTTCACACAGTTATGCGCTAATAATAGCGTCCCGCTCTATTTTAACGTGCGCAAGAGTCCCGAAGGTGACACATTAATAAACTTGAAAATTTACGTGGGTACGCGCAAGGTGTAATGGCTGGAGGCTCATTGATGGGAGTTTAATAGATGTCTGTCTGTATTCTAGTGATTTCCAAGCAGATATGGGTGTGATTGAAGGAATCAAAAGTAATTTAGACAATGCTAGAATTTTATCTATTGAAGATGTACCTAAGTTTATGCGGGACATCGTTGTTTAGGAATAACAATAACAAGTGATGATAATAAGGAAGCTACCTTCTTTTACTAGTGGTAGATATTACCGCTTTTCGACTGGATTAAAAAGCCCACCTCTGATATTGTTATTATGAGATCCCAAACATAATAAATTCAGCTTCTAAATATCTTGATGTTTGTCCAGAATTATTTCCTACATTTGGTTACCACTTCTTTTGTTACTTTGGCGATACTCGCAAATCACACTGTGGGCGTGGTACTAATGCCAAATTCCTCTGAATTTTACCGTTAGCGTCTTGGTTTATGGATTATGTTAAATCAATGTTTATTTCTTTGGTAAACATAATATTTTACTGCTAGGTAGTTAAGTACTGACGCCAGCACATCACGTTACTACAAAATGTCAAATTCCTTCAATAGTTTTTGAGGTTTATCGCTTAAACATGAGGCCTATGGTTGATTGGGAAAATTTGAGTCTTTGGGAAGCTTGATATGCTAAGGCTATTTTTCTCTTGTGTATTTTCCTACCAGAAAAACATACGTAATAGAAATAGGTATTAGTTATTCTAAATTTACTTAAGTATTCTTTTCTACAACATGTTGAAGGCGAAATATAAATTCAAGATTTTAATCAAGTCCAAATTGCACCAAAATTACTTGCAGAATTTCGTATAATGTAATTTTTCGAATCATATTTAATATAAATACACTAATTTACCTCAACAAAAGAGTCATTAGTAGTTTTAATTTTGCTTATATCATGGTCAAAATGATGACTTAATTGAAAAAGGACTTCTTGATCCAAAATTAAGGTTCAATTTCATTTGATGGTAACATTTCGGCAATGACGTTACCTCTATCGACATCGTTTTTTAAATGTTCTCTAACGATTTTGAACTCTACGTCTTTATCCATAAGACATGACGTATTTTCTAGCTGTTTTAGTACCAACACTGTAGGATCGGTCAATGACGTTTCCTTACGGTTGAATCGCATACCTTCTGTATTTGTCATCCATGCCTTCTTAGGACGATCGCAGAAAAAATACACTTGGTCTGTCTGTACAATAACAAAGCATTGTACTTTGCCTTTTTAGTACATGTTTCGAGGGATTGGATTATCTTGCTTATCTCGGTTCGAGTTGTAAAAGTTGGAGAGATATGATATAATGCCGAAAAAAGATGATAGTTATTTCTCTTATGTTGCCAAGCAGAGTAATTTATCTATTTTATGGATTTGACAAACGTAATCTTACGATATCCTTCTCTTTGTGTGTCGCGAAGATCAATACCATATTTGCTTTGACTGTGAGCAAAATAACTGAAGCTTAAGTATACGGGAAGTACTTGCTATTTTTGTTTTTAATACTGGGAAACACAAACATAAAGATTAATAAATCCTTGATCATTATAAGAATAATAAGGTACTGGGAATTTCCAAGTAGAGCTTTCAAGTGTTACAAGTTTTCCGCAACAGCAAAAAATAAATATTGGAAATATCGAAACGAAATTCTGCAGTGGCTATTAATAGACCGACTCTCATACCTCTTCTCACTTTCTCAGTTGATTTTCATATTTTATGTCAAGTGTATCCTTGTAAAGTAAAGGAGTATTTACTCAAGGGTTATTGGTAAAACACCGACATCCTCTCAGGACTATGTTACTAACATCATAATCAACAACTTTTGTTTTACGACATTTTAAAAATTATCATATTTTAGTTCATTACATTTTCATACAAAATTTAAAATATTTAAAATGAACACTCTAAATGTGACGAAGTCTGCGTAGCATACGAGGACAGTGCGCGGCAGCGTAGGTATGTTGTTACGGCACAATATAGAGTTGAAATGAGTTAGATAGGACAACGAAACCTTGAAGATTTGTTTTTGGTAAATGTATAACATCTTGTAAAAAATCATAGAACAAAAGTTGTTGTTTATGATGATAGTAACATAGTCCTAAGAGGATGTCGGTGTTTTACCAATAACCCTGTATACTAGTATATACTCCTGAATCACCGTTACTGATTTCAGATGTCCTCTATGCATTCGTCTTTTCTACTGTTTTTGGTACTACTTCATCATTATGGAAAACTTTAGAAATACTATCAGAACCAGTTTGTTTATTTACCTTTATGAATATGATCTCTATTGGACGAGCTCCTGTGATTAAAGAAATTTTCGTGAAAGTAGAATTAATTAAAAACATTAAAAGGGTTATTTTAACTCATCACAAAAATCTGCTGATCTTAACATTTAAGAAACATGTTACAAAAAGTACAAGTTGGCCATTTATCGTTTAGTGAAATATGTTTATAATGAAGAGAACATTTTCGGCTATTCAGTTAACTCAACTAGGCCTTAATGTTGTTATTTGATTTTCACGATGAACAAAACTGCCCAGTACTAAGTTTAATATAAAATAACACAAGATATAAGTATAAATAATTCTATACACAGTATATGAAGCAGTTTCCCATAGGCTGCGCGGTGACAGCCTTGGTGACTAACTCACAATGCTATTGTGTAACGTTATACTTAGAGATTGATTGTAATTAGTTCATAATATATCGCTTTGTGATAGAATATGAACAAATATGGTTTTAAGATGACGGTATAGTTGCAGAAAATTGAACTAGTTAACACTGCTTGCAAATGTTAAGTCATAAGTATTAATTGAAGTAAAAGACATTGAAGAAGACTTTACTTCAACGGGAGAAATGGACGAGGAATCGGGCTAAGAAAAACCGAAAGATGAGAGAGACAATAGCATTTAAGAGTTCGATCTGAATACTAAGGAACCGAAAACAAACAATATATCTGAAGAAGAAGAACAGGAAATTACAGAACTCGGTTTACAAGATGCAAATACTAGATATAAAATCAGACATCGTTTACACACTATAACACAGACACAATCTTGGTTGAAAAGCTACAAATAATGTACCTTGCTTAAACTAAACATTTAATAATACCCGTTCCTACATGTACCATGTCATTAAAATAAAACGTAGTGGTGACTGCTGTTATTTCAATAATGTCTATAATTTAGAAATAGTATTTTTCACGTTATCATGCACGATAACTAAACAGGTCAACATGTATAATCAATCATAAATAAATAGGTCAGGTATGTCTCCCGCACTTTTCATCGCTCCGGTAAGTACTTACTCAGATAAAATTATATTATCGATAGTGGGCTAATAGATGACTATAGATACTCATAATGAGTTATAATTTTTATGCAATTAAGTCAAAAGTATAGATATAGAGATTATTGTTTTTGTTAAAGACATATTTGCAATTGCTAGACATGAAGATAATACGACAGTAATCTCTGAATGTACTGTTAGGTTTTTCACATTTGTGTTGTTATAAAGAGGTTTTTATTGTGAGACCATCTTCAGAACTATTGGGACTTGGGACCGAATACTAAGGTTATTGACTTAAAAGTATACTATCGCCGCCAGATTGTTAAGATTTAATTGCGGACAAAGTCATAGCTAAACGGTTTTAGAATTGGAAATAATTTTACTAAGTTTTGTCAAAGCTAGAGGACTAAGGTAGATACTCGTAGCACAGCTCAGACTTAACCATGAAGATAATGCCATCAAAGTTAAATTGAATGATAACAGACAATACCCACATCTTACGGCCAATTCTATTAACAGTTGCACTTCTAGTAAATGAAACAATTTAATGTTCATTTAACTTCGTATTACGCCAACAAAACTTGAGCCAGCAAGAGAATTTCGTTTTCTAGTTAAAATATAAACGAGTCTGAATCCCAGTAGAATTTTCTAGTTACATTCTCGGTCAAGGTTTCGTAGCTAAGTTTCAGTAACAGTAAATGTTTCGCTGTTGTTTGTACGGTAGAAAATAAATATTTTCTTGGAAACATGGGTTATATTGAGCAGGGAGAAATTGGGACATTTCTCAACGATTACTGTAGCCAATGAATCAGAATGTATTGTAGCTGCTGTAAGGATATTTTCAGGGTAATTTCCAAATAATTTTCCAATTAAGTGGTTTTGTCCTTAAACGTTTCCCAGAAGTAGAATATTGAAAGGGAATATCGTATTATGTTAAGGTCAATTCCTAGTAGTACAGTAATTTTATCACCATATCCTTTTTTAAATTCTTTCATCTCTAAAGGAACTTTCATTTTATATATTGAAAGATAAGACTACAGATATATCATGGTGACAATGAGATATCTGTAATATCTCATTGTCACCACCTATACTAATATTATTAAGATGCAAAATCTTTGAAGCATTGTCAACAATAAATCATTTAGTGATAGGAATATACGCTATTACCAACGTTTAGTTTTATAGCCAACTGGATTTCTAAGCAGACGAAGGTGTGGGTAAAAGCTAGTATTCCATTAAACTATCACCCCCCGCACTGCGCACGTTATTTACCTGACGCGACATTGAAAGCGAGGACATAGATTTTCTAGACGGCACTCTTCCTGGTTACGATGAATTCATTGCGTTTTTACTACAGACGACCTCTGTTCGTAAGTAATTATTCTGTTGTTATAGATAAGTATTTAATGAGGTTATTTTGGGAATACGAAACTGTGCTGTTGAGAGAGCTAGACTGACTAGAGTCTGTTTTTCCAGAACGAGAGTGTCTCATTTTAAAATGGATGTCTTTGTAGGTTTAAGTGATCTAGAAGCTTCTTCTTAGAAGCTTACTTGAATAACAGACGATACAGATAATAATCTAGAATAGACTCTTCTCTAGCTGAAGGTCGATCTTGAGCTTTGTCTGACCAAAAAGACATTAGAGAATTATAAATGAAACGCAAATATGAAAAGATTTTTTGGCACGTAAAGATCACGCCTTGATCAGTATACCTATTTTGTCCACCGAAGGGAAAAGTGGTCGAAAATATATTTCAATTTTGTATACTTTCCATCATGCATGATGGTATGAGGTTTCAATGTTAGAGCGAGCCTATCGCTCGGGCACAGTTCCAAGAGTAAACCTGGAAATTTTATGATACAAATTCAATTTCGCGATGGCTTAACTATGTGAATTCAAGACCTTAGCGGTTGTTAGGCTATCTGACTTACGAGGTGCAAAAAGCAGCCCATTATTCAAAATAATGAAAGTAATTTTGAGCAAGAACTAAAATTGGAAAATTACTTATTTTTATATTGATTTTGTCCTGAAATATCTTTTTAACCATAAGATTTCCAGGTGGGTAGTATGATGGGTAGGAAAGTTTTAGATCAAATCTGTTAGCTGAATTTGAGCTATCAATACATCTAATGTTCTTACAGAACAGACAGGCGAGGCCAATAACATCTTTGGCAATAATATTAGCTTGTTCCTATGCAAAGTATAGAAACAAATATATTAGTATAGAGACATGCTCAATTTTACCTGTGCCAAAAATATTTTCAGTTGTAAACAAACCGAAGTTTGCTAATAATATATCCCTCGTGACTACATACAACATAATTACAGTGAAAAGTATGCTTTCAGTTATTTTGAGAATAGGTATTGAAAATATATAGACGCTATGTCATAATAAGACCAAGTAAGCACATAATAAGACCAGAATGAGACTTAAAATACCAGGGAGGCATAAGACAAAAGGTCTACACTTAGTAATAGACAAAACTAGACTGACAATGATGTTGATAACAATAAACGTAAGGCAAGTAGGTTCACGTACTTCAAAGATCAACCTTTTTTCGCCAATGTGTTATCCTAAGTACACAAACATTTTAAAGTGACATATGGTTGAAAAGGGTGTACTTTCTTGTACTATTAAAGTTCAAAAGTCAAACACCACACCAATTTCAAAGGGAATGGCCAAGAAATTATAGAAATAAATGGGCATATCTATACTTAACAGGTACCCTTTCAAAATACCGTCATGAACAAACTTAGTTACTTCACGATGAGGTATAAGACTTGGTACAGACTTACCAGCTAGACTGACCAATACAGATGATGATGAAGATGAAGAAGGCGCGAAGATGGCCGCGCTGTCTAGAGTTTCGTGTCTTGAGGAACTACAGCGTACAAGGTATACCTTATGTTGTAATAAATAAGTTTCATATTGTATCACTATCTAAACTCACGCGTAGGTTTCATTCGGTTTGCAAATCGTGCATGTTTGAGGCTCTTCAATCAGTAAACGCTTCACGAAATTGTACTCAAATTGCCCAGCGTAGACGCAGCTTAAAAATGTGAACGCAATATCCCGTCACGTCTCAGTATGAACTGACCCTATAGGTAGTAGCAATAAGTACTACCAACAAAACGACCAAGTCATTACGCTTCAAAAGCAGTGAAAGTTGGACATCTCCTTTCCATTCAAAGGCATTCATGACATAATGTTTGTGTATTAGAAATGAAACTTTAGATTCGGAAGATACATATTCATTTTAAAGCGGAGAAGATCAGTAAGAAAGAATATTATGAAAGTTAATTCTTGGATGTCTGCTCGGATCGGTGACTTATGAAAATGTTCTCATAATAGCTCTTGTCTTGGTTGAAATCCAGTCAGCTTGTTGGCAAAGGGAATAATTATCCAGGTTGTACCAAGCCTACCCTTTAAGCAAATATTAGCTTCTGTAGAGCAAATTTCATTAACTCAATCATCCCACTGGAACCCAAAAACCGAATAAAAATCATCCTAAATGTTTCTCTAGATTAATATTTATAGATATGTGCCCATTTTTTGGCTAATACCGTTACTTTTTGCTATAAAAGAGTAATAAACATTCATACATTCATTCTCACTTCACGGAGCCTTCTATTGTTCCCTGAGCGAGTCTAATGGGGATTAAAATGCTTTTTTAATGGTGATGAGAGTTCTCTGTTCAGCTATATTAGCCTTTGTATATTAGCAATATGTACTCAACGACAGCACCCGAATTAGCGCAACATCGCAACAACCATGTAGGTCACGGTCTAGTGAGAAAGAGAGAAAAGATGCGAATTCATATCAAGTTAGACAGAGCTGGGTGCGCGTATAGGTTTCTATCATGCGAAATATTACCTGTAAGCATTAATTTATGAGCGTTTACAAAGAAAAAGAAACCGTTACATTTCGTTGTCGAAAGAGGTCGAAATACTACCAATAAAAAAGGCAGTATAATAACTAAAATTAAAGAACAGAGGTTATATTAACGAACGAGTTAGACGTCTAGGCTCCAAGAAATTAGCACATAGGTATTACAACATCACAATACTGGCAACTCGGCTTCGTAAGTGGGTTACCAGTGTTTGTTGACGATAGGGCTTGCGAATAGGGTTGCCAACTTATCTTTAGGGTAACAATTGGTAGAAAATTACTGCTCGTTAAAGTTAGTAAAATTATCAACATTAATATAACATCATTATCATCAAGGACAATCGCTTGCCTTGATATTAATATCAACTTGATATGGCACACTTGCAAAATTAATTTAACTAGATAAGAAGTAGATAAAAGGTAAGCGGAGTTAAACCTGACCTAAGACAACCCTAAAGACAACGTAGAATGAGCAAGGCCTGGAAAAATAAACACTAATTAGCAAGTACTTCGACTTAGTTCGTCAAGTCATAGTCTTACAGTTGTATAATAATAATAAAGCTTAGTGAATGCACGTGCTAAGTATCTTGGTATTTTCTGACCTAACCTTAAGACTTTAAAGCTTATCATATCCTTTATTTAGTGCATTGTACTTTTATAGTCCCGGTGGCTACAATTTTTTTTTTTTGATTTGGAAAGAAAGATTTTTGTAAATTTTGTCCCTAAAGTGTCTGAGATATAATTATTTTGCATGAAAGTAATGCTCTTTACATACATATAGGTAGCCGCAGAATTTAAAATAAGAACCAAATAAAAAAAACTGACCAGTATTTAAACCTTTTCAAAATAAGAACGACAAGACCCCAAGCGTGAAAGACGCATATAATTGCGAGCAATCAACCAATTCACACGTACGCATCTGCACGATAAACTATCTGTAATCACAATAACATTCACGCCAAACTAACATCTATTGTGTACACATAAAGGTGGTTATACCGTGTACATTTCGAACAGGTGATCTGAAGAATGTGTCAGCGTTGTATACTTTCTACCGTTCTATTCATTTTCATTGAATCAGAACAGCTGACTCGAATTTATTGTTGCCAGTGGTAATAATTGGTTGAGAAGAATTTACTTTTTATTTTAAGTGCTTACTTAATAGTTTTAATTTGGACTTTTTGTTTATGGCTACGTATTATGTATACTAACTGGTTGGTTGATACTTTGATAGTTTTTGCAACTGCATAATGTTTCTGGTTGCGTCTGGTTGTCTGTGTGAGTTCTGACAAAAATGACACAAAATAAATAATTTGATTTACACTTTACAGTAAACAGAATGGATCCTCTTGTCAAATAGTATCTTATGAGTGAGGATTAACACAAGTACACAAACATTTAAATTTATCGGATTTTAATCAACAAATCTATTAATTTCAAGTACAATCAACTTCCATTAAGTAAACAATGCAGAATTGTTTCAGGATATTTCACAACATTTTATAATGCTATGTAACAATATTAAACAAAGAAGTTGAAAATAAGTTGCAAGACTTTTTTGTTTTGCAAAACCTTTATCAGTAATAAATACAACATCATCATCATATTAGACGTCCACTGCTGAACGTCATAAACAAAAATTTAGATCCAAAACATATCTAACTATTATAAAAACTGCATAACATGGGGTTCAATGGAAACAGAAAATGTTACCCATCATTAACACCTCAAAAATGGTGTCAAAAAGTGGTATCCATCCAACAAAATACTTAAACCCTAATTACAAAATTAAATCTACTCTCAATAAGCCCTAAAACGGTACCATCGATGAATCACAAATCCATGTCTGCATTGGTTTGTCAATAAGTTGTAAGTTGCACAGCGATGGCGCAAGCGTGTGCCCTTATTATTACTCTCTTTGTTATGGACTTCAGGTAAAACGGAGCGATGCCTTATTTGAATGTAACCTTCTAGTAATGGATGTTGGAGAAAGGATGAAGGAAAGTGACTAAAGATTGTTTATGATTATCAGTGTATGTATGTATGTTATTTTTTGAGAATCTTCCTAGCTAAGTTAACCCCTAAGTAGTAAGTTGGAGAGCGTATATCAGATGTGAAGAACCCGAAAGGGCGGTAAATTTAAACTGTAACGGTCACAGTGCTCCAAATCTTTCAATGCACTTCACTTTACCATTCAAAACAATGTGTAAGCGAGTGCATATAAAGAATACCGTCAGTGTTACGTAACCGATGTCCCAGATATCCCCTCTAACTAAGCTAATTACGTGGAGTCGGTACGATAACAACTGGGTTAGATGCTCGATTTTATGACAGCCTAGTCCTAGCTTTTGTGCTCTTTGAAGGGGTTATTGAAGTTCTGCAGTGGCAGTTTAAAAGTATGCTGTTTTGTGTCCCAGGATGCAAAAAGAGCACCATTATTTGTGTCCTGAGCCTATCATTAAATAAACATATTAAAATAAAAAATATTAAGTTATTGGAGAAGTTTTCCTAGGCCATAAACACCTATCAGTCATAGGCACGCCACCGATAACAATTTGCATCAAATACAAAATTAGTAGGCACACAGTCTTTCTATATTCTTACTGGTCTTCAAAGAGGTAGCCATATTTTTAATTAAAATACATAAATCATTTGAAATTATACCAAAACATACCAAATTCTAGCGGAAAATTCCCACAAATAATTGGAACCCGACCAAGTAAATAACTAACTAATATAATAACGTAATCATGGCTTACGAAGCCGTAAAACATACGACCACCGCTGTTTCAAAGGTACCGAACAAAAACACCAATTTCCTTATAAATAAAGTTTACGAAACGTTTTATAAATAAACTATTTTGAATGATCTTCGGAACAACAACTAACAACACGTGTAAGTATTGCTTGCTATTTATTACATTTTTTGGTTGGAGACAGTAGCGAAACTAAACCGCTAGAACCCGTGGCATATTCATCTTCAGAACCAAAGACCCCTAAAAATTGGTCTTTCTTCGGGACCTCAGTGCTCTGAGCTTCCCAATTAGTACCCCGCTACATGGGTTTGGGGGCCCCTGTATCTGTTTAAAGAAAGACTGGCCTATCTTTTTAACCCACTGTCCAAAGACCTCTAAAGAATTTTCACGATATAATGTGGAATCATAGTGAGAGTTTACTCTTTTAAGTAGACAAAAATAATCATCCACTTTGGCTGTCTTATGCCGGGGGTATAAACACCACACTGGTCAACAGGCCATACGCGAACAATTTAGAAACTCTTCTTGATAAGCTGGTGTTATAAGTCAACACACTGGTCAATAGATCATACGTAAACAATTCAGAAACTCCTCCATTTATAACAAGCAGAAGTACTTACAATATCATGCCCCTGACTGCCGCTCCTGACGACCTCAGGCGCCATATACTCGATGGTACCACAGAAGGAGTACGCCCTGCTCTCCCCCCCACAGAACTCCTTAGACAGTCCGAAGTCTGTCAACACGATGTGGCCTTCCGCGTCCAGCAGTATGTTCTCCAGCTTGATGTCACGGTAGATGATGCCGAGCTGGTGGAGGAATTAATTATTTTAGAGGCTAATTTAAGAGCAAAATTGCAGTTTTATAATATGCTGTGAAACATACTTTAATACTTGACTCAGCGCGTAATTGCAGCGTAGAGGTATCGTCGACTATAAAAAAATCGGACTCGAATTGGGCAGGTTGGTTGACCACGAAGGGTAAGGGACACTCTGACAACCATACAATAAAATCGTAGAGCCAAAAGGGCTGAAAATTTCAACTCTATAACGGTAAATAAGGTTTACTCTTTAGCAAACGGACGGACAGAACAGCAGCCTTAACAATAGGGCACTATTGGCACCCTCCGGGTACAAAAAGCTAGGAAATTGTTCTTCCATACATACACAGTTATTATAATCTCATGTTACTGCGTACTCCGTAATAAAAATATTTTCCAGTGTGATTAATTGTGTTATTGATTTTTTGTGTTATTGTGTTTTCAACCATTTCGGAAATACTGAAAACATGGCCGCAATACAAATATATTCGCAAAAGTCCTTTAGTTCCCTTCGTGTCCAATTTAACAATGCGTTTAGGGCGGTTTTGGGGTTGTCTCGTTTCTGTAGCGCATCAGGCATGTTTGCAGCAGCGAACACCGATTGTTTTAACAGTAACATGCGAAAAAGAGGTGCTGCCTTGGTGTGCACGGTTCGAGCCAGCTCCAATGCCGCCCTAGCAATGATAGCTAATAGACTGGACTGTCCCTACATACGGCATTGCTGTGAAAGACACAACCCGCAATGTCGGATGAAGAGATTATTGTAACTCGATTTTATTTATTTTTGTTTTATTCAATTTCATTTTTGTAGTTTGACATGTGATTATAAGTTTATTTTAATTTTATTTATTTAATGAATTAACTGTACTTATTGAATTTATTTAATTTGATTTTAATTATTATTTTATCAACTTTATTTCAATGAACTGCATTTTTATTGTATTAAGTAATTTTATTGTTTTGTTATAATAAATTAATTGCAATAATTTGTACAGCTATTAATCAATAACAATGGAATAATATGGGTTATGATTACCTGAAATAAATGTATTTTATTTTATTTTTTATTTTATTTTTAATACCGTTTATCCTGTCTGCCGAAATGTGTCAGTTCGTTGAGGACGTAACTAACAGTCAATATTATGATTTTCTTATAAACAACCAATGTGCCGCTCAGTTTATACGCCCGTAGCATACGATTGAAGAGTTTTGGCAAAGAATTGAAATGTTCGTGCTCGACGATTGCACATTATATTTAAAATTCAATACAGTTATCGTAGGGGCATGACAAATGGAGGCTGTGTTCTTTGTGACGAGTAAATTCACTGAGTAAGGGTTTTTGGAGATTCGACCACTAAGGGGTAAAATAGTGGGAGTTCGATGTCAATAAATATAATTATATTATATTTATAGAGGTAAAGTTTGTTATTTCTCTTGTAGGTGGTAATCTGAGGCAATAGTGATCAAACACTAAAACTGTTTTACTGATAGAAAGCTAATTTTTTTCTGAGTGCTATAAAGTTACACGTGGGCGAAGTCATTAGTACTTAATAAAGAGAAGTTAATTGTGCCCAAAGGAACTATATCTGCTAGTAAACCAAACAAATACAGCAGCAAGCTTAACTAAACAAATACCAATAAATTCCATAAGCATTCGCGTTATTATTATGGTCAAACAATGCGTTTGACCTATGCGACTTGGCTGCTTGTTATGATACAGTATAAACACAGAATAGTACAAAAGGTTGACTCCATACATCGAGCAAAAACGCACACACACATAGACAAACTTCACAGACATCGAGTGCACGTATACTCGCAACTGGCATGAGACTACGATCGGCAACTTTCGTGAATGTGTGCGTACGCATAAAACCGATCTTCTGATAGCAAGTTACATTAAGACATTTATCCAGGTGTTTTAACGCATATTTCTTTGCTAAGTCAACAAAAAGTCGCTCGAATCAATGATTAATGTGACAAGTATGGATGTAATTTTAAAATTGTGGAGACCAAAAAGCAGACTTGATTCTTGTGGGAAAGTTGATGTTGTGTTGCGACTTTTGATTAGTAAATGTCATTATTTTGTACGAGTGCAGGTCAACGGTCTCAAAAATAAGCTTTTCGGATCATTCTGCCTCGTTTTCCTCTTCATGTTATCCTTTATAGACAAACACAAATCTATATGGGTGGCGCCGTCTGACAGTTACTTCCTCTTACAATACTTCGTGTAATTTTTCTGGAGCTTAGTCTTAATAATTTTTGCCTTTCTCAGCTGGTCAATTTTATACATTTTAGGTCCTTAACCACATTGATTTTCATATTAGATATTGTAGAATATAGATTCATCATCTCACCTTATGCAGTTGCTCGAGTGCCAATATAATTTCAGCTATGTATATTCTGACTTCGTTCTCGTTGAAATGCTCTCTCTGGTAGAGATGTGTGAAGAGTTCACCACCAGCCACGTAGTCTGTGAAAGAAGAATATTACACTATTAAAAACATTGTTAAAAAACCCATTTAATTGGAAGATAAACTCTTGGAGTAATGGGAGAAGAAGGACAGTAGAAAAGACTTGGTAGAAGTTTACGTTTAGCAGATAACCATCAAAGAAACAAAAAAAGAAATAATTAAATGTCATACAATAAAACAAAGACAGTGTTATAAATAATCAAAGGAAAACGACAACTTCAAAGTTTTGCAGTGTAATTTACTCAAGAACAACATTCAAGAGATCATATCCAGCTAAAAACAAAACTAGCTTCGTATCAAATGAATAAAAGACAGTGTACCACATTCACGTGAAGCTGAACATTAGCAGGCCATTTTCGTTCCTCACAATAAATTCAAATCATGAAACAAAACAACATTTCTCTTAATATTCAGTAAGTATGCCAGCAATAATTCTGCTTAGCGTGGGTGTAGCAACCGCGTAAATAGCTGATTTCAACTGTACTATGAGAATAGTGAATTACTTGAAAATCGTGACTAATAGTAGTTTAATCAGAAGTCCAAATAAATCAGAAAACGGTAAGCTAGCTCATTAGAAGCAGATTGATGATGATAATGATGATATTTGTCATCTTGCGTAAATTTCCTACTACACTGTAACAAATGGCGCTGGTGAACGCTTTAGTTGGTAGACAATAATAATTATTATCATGATATCAACCGTTAGTACGACTATATTTACATCCTTGGCACATGTAACGGGTCCAAGAAAATTGCCAGACCTACATCAACTTGGCTGTTTTGAGGACAGATAAAGGAATAATGGAACTAGCTTTTGAACTTGATACCTGAAAAAAGTACTGCATAAAAAATAATAAGTGTAAAGACCTAAACGATATTCTGTCTATCCTCAAAATTTGAGCCGTGGCTTTTGAATAAAAAATTGCTTTAGTCACAATAAGTGACATGAATGTTATGATTCCTTCACTTGCTTTTGACCATTAGATCTAAAACAGATTTTGAGTTCAATTACTTTCTAGTTAAAGGACAGCAGGTGTGCTTGAAATGAAACGGAACATAACAACTATTATCATAGTACTATGCATAATAGAAGATGAATTACACAGTAACACCAATAACGTAATAATTGACCTTCTAACAAAGGGGCGTGGCAGGATCTGGCACATCTAGGTCGAAATACCGAGTATTTGACCTACATCTTCTGCCTACGATAATAAGTACTTGAAATGAATACTGGCTAGAATTTTTATTAACACTACAACCATATTCCGCTATATCTTCCGTTATTCGATTGGTCTACTCAGATATAGCTTAAAGAAAATTTTGTTTGAACTGGTTTGATGCTCCATCCTATAACAGATGTTTGTTGTTTGTATTGGCTCATAGACCTCCTTCCTTAAGATAAAGTTGAGTTCTATACGTACTGCTTGCTTCCTTGGTTAAGCTTATCCAAATTATTTCTTACTTTCCTGAAGGCTATTCCGTATGCTACCCTTTGTTTTACGAATAAAATTTTCAATGTCTAGGCTTGAAGAGGTAAAAAGTTTCGGCATTTCTTTTCAGATGTAGTCAGAGTAAATGCATTTACCCTAATTCGATTGCAATTATTAATAAAAAAAATGACGTGTAATTTTATTTCGGCCAAATGTCTAAGCAATTCCATTTCCCCTAGTAGAATTTTCTATATTCAAGAACTCAATGCGATCACCAAGCCGTCTGCTATGTCACATAAATGTCTGGTTACTATTCAACAGACGCTAGGCAGGCGGCTAGTACCTATTAGCTCAAGAGGTCAGACTAACACATAATGATTATGCCAAACATGTGGCTAAAGACCGCCATGTTCGGTACAAAAAGCATCTCTTAACCGTCTACGGCTCATAATTGTATTATCTTTAAGCGTTTGCAAATGTTTTATTACTTAAAGTGAAAGTGTTACGGTGCGGGTAATGTTTGGTTGCTTTTATAGCGCAGTGTGTTCTAGATTAACGATGCACAAACAAATTGTTTTTTTTTTGTTATTAATATTGGTCATAGGCTTTAAGAAATTCTATTAAATTAGATACCTATAGAGTATAGAGAATAGGGATATATATTTTTTTGCATCAGTCAAAAAATTATTAATGTACGTTTGAAATGCCTATCTATCTGCATTTAAGAAGCGTGGGTTTAAAAAGTTCGTGTCTTCTCTGTTAGGAAAATGATCTTTGTAGGACAAAGCCCACTGTTGGCAGTGGGGCAGGGCAGCAACAAACATTCATAACAAAACAACCGAATACTCTAGACAGTTCTAGAAAAAAATCCAAAGTCATCGAGATAAACAAGCAACTTATTTCATTGTATAGCGGTAATAAATTCACAGATGAAATATTAGTCTAGCATGAAGGTCATAGAGTCGGGACTCGGGATAAAGGTCTTATATGTCAAAACGTTGGATACATAAATGATATTGTCGTTAGGTAAGTTCAAGAACGCTGCTGGGGTATTTGATGAAAGATAAAAATGTAGGAGTGAGGACAGTTGGCTTTAAACACGACGACACGACGTTGAGGACATAAGGCATGCTTGTAGAATTGGAAGAAGATGAATGATGGAAGAAGACTTGTAAATCACCTATACTGATTTATGGTGTCCAATACATAAACACATCACAATACTCGAAATCATCTAAATCATCGTCAAATGCGTTTGTAGATTTTGGTATATCGAGGTCAAAAGACTAGCGTTGTTAGCGTTAGAAAGGTTAGATTTCTATATTTACAAAAGTTTTTTTGGGAATTTGGGAAGAATTTGTTTGTTATTGTGAGTCCTCAACGCCAGAAAAGTTTTGTTTGATTCTTTGTTTGTTGCTCTGCTACAAAAAAACTTCCACTAGTAGTAAAAGCTAGACTATTAACGCCCTAGGCTAGGTTTCATGGTATATGCTTAACCTCGACGCGAACGAAGTCGAGAACTGAAGCTAGTTCACAACATAAGTACAATTTAGAGGCCAAATAGGCCAGTGAAATAGCTGTAATATTTTGATTGGCGTAATAAAATACCTGGTTTACTAAAATGTTTGTTTTAGTGTAGTGGAGAATGCTCAAATGCTCACTCACAATTTTCCATTTCCGAAATTTCACGAAACTTCTGGTATTTTACTCTAACTAGCTACTAGAAATGGTAGAATTATTGTAATAAACGTTAGTCTCCCGGAAAAAGTACTTTAGGGAGGTTAAGCTCCTTATATTTTTGGTTGAGCTAAACGATACTGACAAATGCTTGCACTGCTTGGACAGGTCCACTCAAATCTATGTGTTTCTCTCATAACAAGAGAATACCTGAGTTATTTACTAACTACTACTACCTTATGATCCTCGCAGGATTTGATCAATAAAACTCAAAAAGAACTGGACCTCAAAAGGAACTTTGACTTGAATTTGTTTCGGATGTTTTATCCCAGGTTCCACCGTTAGCGTATTCTTTGCTTCTACATAAACCAATGAGAGCTCAAAACCTACGTCACATATTTCATTCACCTTATAACGTAGTAAGTGACGCAACATGGCCGTGACGTCATACCGCCGTCATCAGTGACGTCACGAGTAGCCGCGAAAGCTTTGCTAAGAGATTTGACATTTACTAGAGGTAGGCCAAGACCTTTTTTTATTATTATGATATAATACTTTCAGAAAAGGTCAGAGTTAATTGAGTCGAAGTATTTGAATTTCTCTTAAAACTTGTTTTGGCGGAGGTATTTTTTTAGGAGAGGAATTCTCACAAATTAATTAACGGCTAGCTTTTACTTACGACTTCGCCTGCGTGGAAAGTAATGAGTAATTTAATCCTGCCATAGCAAGGTTAGGTCAAGTAACTTAAGATTTCGTTTTTAATTAGTGAGTGAACAATCGACCTTTTTGTTTTTAAATAAGTATCTACACCTTACAGATTTATCTAGGCTGAGAGCTTTCTCAGCCTAAATAAATCCGGAATTGCTTAATTCCGGGATAAATTGGGGATGAAACGGATATAATACTACTCATAAATAGCGAGATAATGACAAATATAGTCTTCAGAAAGACAATACCAATATTCATACAAAACAGAATCTATTTGATGGTTTCAAAAATAAAGAAAAAGCCATTAAACGACTGAATTCATATAGCAGGCTCAGCACAGGGATAGTAAACTCAACAACAGACAAATATATAGAAATCAATACGAATAAATATTCATAACTCTCATGTCTAATCATAATGTAATAACATAATCAACTTATTGAATGAAGTCGAAATAAACATTAACCTAATGAGTTTGCTTACAATAGAACGAAATAATACTAGTTAATATAGTATTATAATATAGATTTAGGTTTCTGTAGACCTAATCCATTACCTTTGTAAGTCTGCTGGAAGTGAACAGGGTAAGCATTTAGGCCATCGGGTAACCTCAATACTGAGAACTAATACATTTTCTTTATGTTCTTATATTCTGATGTGTTGTAGGCTTTTCTCTATTTTTTTTTGGGTTTAAAGGGGTTTTTAACCTGATAATAGTGATTGGTGACAAAACAGTGGTATGTTAAAAATAACGTTTTCATGGTTGCTCCTTATCTGCCTATTTAAAAGCATAGTAGTTTACCAACTGAAGTTGTGAACTAGGCCTATTTGGATAGAACAACGAGAATCGAAAGGATACAACTGAATCAAGAAGAAATAAATAAGAACATAGAAGGTGATACTTATTTACTTATATGAACATGTGAAAATCCCCCAACGTCATGCAAGTAAAAATTGAGAGAAACAAACCAGCCAAAAGGGAGTCGGACTCACACGACCAAGATTGTGTGTGCCGCCGTACAATATTAAGATCAGGCAAAAACGCCAATAGGAACCTTTAGTATACAGAGACAGACAGACAGACCCTGACCGATAGAGACAGCCAAATAGACATCGGTATCGGTACCTTAGTAGTGTAATTAGCAACTTCTATTACAGACCAGACCCCGATTCAAACATCGTACTGAATATGAAAGACACATGTCAAACACAAGAAAGCTTACATAAATACAAGAAAGCAACCAATCATCGCAGCAACCTGACCGTATCGAATATCAGCTCCATTACGATATTGTATTATGTCGAGCGTTTCCCAATCTGTAGTATTGCCACTGGCATTTGGTGCAAGTCATAGAAAACTGAGTAAAATTGGCTTGTGAACGCTAATTTCTCCACGTGGTAGCCAGGTATACCATAAGAAGCAGCTTTTGGGACTCGGTGGTAGTGTTGCCTAATAGTAAACATAAAGAACAGTTCTAATCATATTATGACTAAATTTTTATTTTGTAGATAATAGCATCAGGTATATACTGTCATTTTTAAAGACACATTTCTACTCGTGTAGGTTACTTCAATGGTAACGGATTGTCAGGATTGTGATCGAATGAAAACGACATTAAGTCTAAAAGTAAATTTTATAGACTGGAAAGAAATGATCTAGATAATATAAAACGATCAAATGAGATAAAGAATATGAGATTTGAGCGATGAAGAGTAAAATCGTATTATCATTGATACAGTACGCTAACATAAAGTTAGCGCAAGGTATCGAAGGTCACACTGACCTTGCTCTTGACGACGCAGATTCTGGAAAAGTTCAAAGTTGAGTCACTAATAGAGCGATGGAACGTGTCAGTCGATTCCTATACATAATGTTCTTCTTCGAAAAGTATTTTATTTTATTGACATGAAAACGATTCCGACAATTTGTTCAGCGAGCAACAAAAGTCAATGATGCATTAAAGGTCAGGTTTTTGAAAACCTTGAATAATGTTCGCAGCGGCCATCGCTAAAATCTATAGAATTAGAACGCCATAGAACAGTAGGTAGTGCACGTGCAACAACTAACAATGGATTACAAACACTTCAGCAAGGGAAAAAGCGCAAACGTCCGTTGGCGTCGGGTCAAGGCAAGACACGCTACGAAACTGTAGTTATTGCTTTAAACTACATACATTGATGCTAATAACAAACTTACTCCAGAATATAAATGAATGGAGAAATGGATTCATTGAGTAATAATTGTTTTCAACGGAAATTTTTAAAGGTCTATTTAAGACTAAAATTTTACATAAAAATCTCAAAAATAAATAGATCATAAAAACATAAGCAGCCACCACAGTTAATTAAAGATCAATTACCTGACAAACGAGAAAGATCAAAGATGTCATAAATATACTGGTCGTAATAAAGGAAACTGCATAGTTTTCCGACCGATCAGTCTAACAAAGGACAAAACAAAAGACAACAAATCGTTTCTTTTCAAACGCGAAGAGCAAACAACACGTGACGAAGAAATTACACATAATTGATCTTCAATAACTGCAACCCTGAACTTTCGCACACAACAAAACCTTTTATCATTGGCAAACAATGAACGACACCCAATTTAAAAGTTTGATTGACTTCAGAAATATCATATTGATGTAACGAGTTAATTTATACAGAGTTGAAACTTCCAGCAATAACAATTCTGTTCTGAATCAGGAAAGTTGCCAAATATTAATTAAGACTGATTTCGACGAAGTAATTAATACAGCTGACCTTTTTATACGTGAAAGTGATATAGGCGTCACTGAAGAAAATAATAAACATATTACTGCATTTGATTGTATTGATAAAAAAGGCTAAAATATTTCGATTTATACTGATCAAGCAATAAAATGATTAAATAAAGATGTGTTAAAGCTTGCACTTTAATGAGCATTATTTTAATGGTTGAAGATAGTTGGCTATTCGCATTCCCTTTGAAGACCGATAGAATTACTAAGTACTAAGCACGAAGGTCTTTTAGGTTAAGAATGTAATATAGACTCTATTGTAGCGCTTGAGAATTGGCAGACGGCAGTTTCATAACATAGTAACATTATATTGACCGGTTTCTAACACGCGCCTTACGACATACACGGGATGCTAAGCTACACTTAATCGACAATTGAGATCGGAAAGAAAACATTGTTAGAAGAAACGTGATAAAACAATGAAGATATAAGTCGATATGTCAAGGTGAAATATGTAATTAGTACAATATAAAATTGTTATAGTTCAAAAGACTTATCAATAATTATGATTAAAGTTTGAGCGAGCGTGAGCTATTAGATTCTAAAGAGCTAGTGGGTCAAGGTGCCGCAAAAGTAGGTCTCCATACTGTTTGGCAATCACGTTCTCAGGTAAATGCCGCACTTTTTTTACTTTGAATGTGCAGAAATATTCTCTACACGTAATTATAGTATTGTCCACGGTGATTGAGGTTTTGACACGACTCTGTAAGAGCGGATTTGAATGTGTCAGGCTCCGTGTGTCGCCATTTCTATTTCGCAATCTCAACTCTGAACTTTGTATCTAAACTATGAACATGTATGGCATTCTCACTTTCTATTGTCAGTTGAGTTAAGCTTTAAGCAATGTCGTGATGGGTGATACCGAGTTTAGATTGAGAAACTAAAGAGTAATCGGTTTAAGCTTTTATTAATTTAAATTCCTTGATCGTATTCCAAAAAACTCATTAAGAAATATGCTAAATGCAATCACGCTTCTTATTAATAATTCCGGGAATGTTGGAGTGAAACAATTTTCATTTCAGCATAATAAAATCGCTTTACGTGTAAAATCTTAAATTTTTCACTTGGTGAAGATCCCAAGTAAAAGGAGGCTTGAAAATTCAGTCATGCGAAAATTTTCCAGTAGACACTTTTATTAATTGAATATATCAAACCTAAGAAGACGTGAAGTAGACGGATTGGATAGAAAATAATGGTAAATGCCGTCACATAAACGTGAAGGAAAAACACATAAAAAATTACAATAAGATTTCAATATCAACGAACAAACAATAGTGTAGAAGTGAGAATAGATTGACTTTACAGTGAGACGACGACTCTTGACGAGAGAGGTCAAAGTAGGGTAGCAATTGACTTTGAAACATTCGTTGAAGTTACAACGACTTTAGCCTTCTTTCAATCTACCTATTTTTTCAACCATGTAATGTGTTACTTTACAATGTCAGGCAGGGTAATAGTACCTTGATCCGTGTGGTCTTACTACGAATGACTGCATGAACTTCAAAAAGTAACAGGAATCGGTATACAATGTATTTATTCGAGTCTATTAGTCTTATAAGACTTTTATCATAATTATGATTGTTTGATATTTATCAGGAATACATTAATTTTGGCTGGCATGTTTAACATGTTTGACACTATAATAGAAGTCAATAGACGATACATCATTAGTGCAATCTTCTCAGTGTGACCACAGACTGATATTAAACAAGAGATTATATACCGCGTGTCTCGCTATCTACGTGGGCGTGGCGAACGCGTGTGTGTGTAATATTTATTTTTATTAATTGTATATTATGTATAAAAATATTCATTTCCTCAAATCTTTCCAGTATAAACTTTATACTTTGCCATAGGTATTGCATACTCTTCCATCCATCTGCGCATTTTTTATACTTACAAAAAGTTTTTTTTACTTACGTTTTATATGCAGTGTTTCCAATTATCAAGAACCTTGCTTTTTACATATTTAGTAGAAGAAACTACTTTTAAATATTAGTTTTGTCTACTAATTTAATATTCATATTTTCTTTCTTATGCTTCATCATTCATAATTTGCAAAAAAGAGAGAGTGGCAATGAAAAAGCATTAAAGCACCTTATAAAAATACTTCAGCTGTATTATGTAAATATTTTTCTTTCGTTAATTTTTTGAGTGGTTTCAGCTAACAAGTACCTCATTGCTCTTTAACCTTGGCGATGCTTCTACTATTTTGCAAGAACATTTTCGCTTGCCAGGGCCGTGGTTAAAATATACTGTTAAATAATAGCCAGCATACGTTTGCTAGCATTTTATTTTTATATATATTATTTTGCAATATTTCTATAGCGTTGCGTTTTTTTGCGATGGATAGCTGGCTTATTGGCGACCGTAAGATCAAGATTCACGTTATATTACTGGGAGGAGAAGAAACATGGTTCCGAGCAAGCATGTTCGAGAACGGAATCAGCTACGACGAGCATTCTCGAGGCACGCGCAACAAGAATCCTTTACCGAGGCAGACATCGAATTTCTACAGGAAAAAATAAACAAGTTAAAGATTTTGGACTCAACAATCCAAGCGGCCATGCTGGCATTGGATGAGGAGAAATTCGACGAGGAAGCCTACGAGCAAGAATGTGCGTTGTGTGACAAATTTCAAAAAGAATGGCTCGATATAAAAGAGCAATCAAAGAAGAAGACAAGTTATTATGAAGAGAAAGGTACAAACAACCTAAAATTACCTAAACTGAAAATAAGAACATTCGATGATAATCCCAAGTCCTGGTTGAGCTTCTGGAGCCAATTCAAGAAGATTCACGATGATGGAAGAATGGACGAGGAAGACAAGTTCCAGTACCTGGTCCAGGCTATGGCAGAAGGTTCCAGAGCGAGAGAGCTCGTTGAGAGTTACCCACCAACCAAGGAGAATTATCTCAAGGTCATCGAAACTTTGAAGAATAGATTTGCTAAAGAAGAAGTGTTAATTGAAATTTATGTAAGAGAGCTACTCAGTCTTATAACTTCTAAAAACAATTTAGAGATAGAACCTTTATATGATAAAATAATTGTTAATTTAGAAATTCTAGAGTCCTTAGGTATTGTTAAAGACAAATATGAGTGCATATTATTACCAATGATAGAATCTCTCTCTCTAAAGTAGGTACTATCGATATTCATCAAGATTTCAAAGGCCATGACATTGCTTTCAATGTCAAGGTAAGATTCTGTTGGAATTGCTATCGAACGGATGAGGATAATTCAAATCTTAGCTCTAATACTTTTTCAGAAATAACAAAAAGGCATAACTAATACTTGGACTAACTGTTTACATCTATGCAGTGAAGTAAACGTTATACACATATAGATTTGCATTCCGGTTTTCACCAGATTCCACTAAATTCTCTAAGATCTCTAATGTCTTCAACTAGAGTTTCCTCTGTTACTATTCTCTTAATTGCGTATGATTACGCGATTAGACACTTGCATAGAATAACAAGACGCATATGTACTGTTTACAATTCCACTCTAGTATCGACCTCTGAGAAGTCTTACACTGCAAGGGCATATACACTATTTGCGTGTCTACCCATGTATTTGTCATATTTCAATTGTCTTTTGCCTCCTTAAGAACTTTTTTAGCTATGACTAAGTCTTTTTTATTTTTAGGTTTCCCTTCCAACTGTCTGCGGCTAATTCTGATTTCACACGTGTTTTCATTCATTGATTCTATTTGAGTAAACATTTCGTTCAAACAGACGATGCTTCTACAGATCACAGGCTTTATGACTGTGTGCGAACAAAATGGGAATAGATTATCAATTTGGGAGGTAATAATATCTTTATATACATTATAAAGAGTCATGAGTTTCTGGTGGTAATCCACGCACAATCGCAACAATCGCTAAAGCAGTCGTTTCTTTGTATAACGTGCACTAAGAAGCGTTTTTGGGAGAACAATCCCTAACAGAGTAAAACAGAAAATAAAAGTTTATACAGAAATAAAGCCGAAGAAAACAGCTGACATAAGACGAGATACCAGTAAGTGACTTTGATCATTGTATGAGTCATTAGACAATAAACAACAAAGTTACGCTTTATCATCTGATTTACTTGGCAACAATGAATTTGTTATTACAGCTTCAAAAGGACAAGTATCTCATCTCTAATGTATCTGGACGACGTTTTAAACTTTCGACGACCAAGCGACAATCGGCTGTCGGGCTTCTATTGTCATTCTACTGTGTTTCCAATCATGTGTGTTCGAAGACTTAATAGCACAGGACCGTTAAAAGTAGGCGTTTAAGCTCCACAGTGAGTAGATAAAAACAAGCCTACATGATCTGTCAAATACGATGACTATACAATTCTTAATTGGCAAATATTTTTCTAATACCGTTATAGCGATAGCAATTGTTACTGCTAATTGTATGTCAATGGATGAGAGAGATGCTGTATCATTGGAAATTTATATTACATGAGATATGATTGGTATTTTAAGAATGTTAAATTAGGGGTATTAAATTGAAAAGATTTTATCTGCAATTCGATATGCATGACAATTACTTTTTAAATAGCATGAAAGTAGTAAGATTAAAGGTTACAATAATATTGCGTGAATTAACTAAAATGTTTACAACATCTGCATGTTTTTCTAGAAGCTTCATAAAATCGTAATTAGCAGCATAAAATCAAACATACGTTACGTATGTTTTTATAATGTCAATAACAAACTTTCCTTTTCAAAGTTCATTCATATAACATTTATTTATATGTAAATTTAAAATTGTATAACATTCTACAATACCACCTCTCAAAATCTTACCTCGCTATAATTTCATTAGATTAATAACCAAATAAATCGGTACATAACCTCTCGATTTCGCGAACCGCGGTTCAGATTGGCCTGCAATGTGTAGAAGACTTAACTGCTTGTATAACAAGGTTCAAAATAAACGAGCGTGTTACGTTGCGTAAGGAACGCCGGTATCCCCTTGACACGCTTAATGTCCGAGTTAGATTCGTATACAGAATCGAGTCAATTAGTCATAGTATTGATGTATGAACGATACTTTGGCAATAAATCCTTCATTAAGGTCGCTATGTTTGTGGAGAAAGTTCTTTAAGATAACTATTGTGGTTGTGGTCCTCTGAGAGGTAGGCAGGGACGTGTTGGCGAACATTTACAATAAGCAGTTGTTGCTATGTGAACCACCTGATCGGTTTTACCAAGGCATTCGGCACTTGAAGAAAATCCATCACACAGTCACGGTAAAGAATATAAAACTTCTATCAGACACTTAGCAGATCATAAAATACCAACAAAAAAATTATATAAAACTTAAGTTACTTGTGCCAATAACGTCGCTTTCAAGGCAGAAATACTTTATTTTCTACTTTCAACTTCAGAAATATATTCCATTTTGTATTCCCGTAGAGACCTTCGGCACTCCAAGTTAGTTTTCTGAGCTCAAAGTTCAACTATCATTAGATTTGTTCTGTTGAAAGAGGATATATGACAATGTTAATATACTGGAACACTTTAAAATAATTGAAAGTGATTGCTATTTTAATTTTTAGTCAGACTAAGACAGTGATATTTTAGTTGCATTTTGGATCACAATATGTTTGATATAATACAAGAAGATAATTCTTTAACTATGCGAGATATAAAAATTGTAAACGCTTATATTGATAGAAAACGTTTAGCAAAAGACGACACAATAGGACCGTTACTTACAAAAAATTTCATATTCGACAAATCAGCCAAATAACGACGATTGCTGGCATTTGCTGTTGAATTTTAACACTAACGGAGCTTATTACATGTCAATATTGAAATAATTATATCGCTGTAAGATTTTTTTCTAATGTTAGACTAAATAGAGTATCAAATAATTTAGTCACCACTACCATGCAAACCCCATATAAGAAGTACAAGAATGATCTAAAATGAGTATAAGATAAACTAAAGAGCATTTAAATCAGTTGCAACCAGACTACTAGAATTACAAATTGTTCGTCTTATATGTAACGGCATTCGAGCATCGGTAGCCATGGAGTATTTACAATTAAAAATACATGCGTTGCATCTTGCATTTGATGGTACGTTAGTATAGAGAATCGATGGATAGATTAACTTATACCGCGGTGATGAAATTCTATTTCTGGAAGAGTATTTTGATTCGTATGAAGATAAATCTTATAAGAAATGTAATCTTCTACATTCATAGAGTAGGTAAAAAGATACAAAAGCTGGAAGGTACAGCTAGTTACATGTTACATAACCAAGATAAAGCACACTTTAACAATGATAGATCTAGTAGTAACTAGGAAGCTGGTCATACTTCCGACATAACACGACAATTTCTTCTGTATCCATATAAAAGACACTAACCAGCTTACCTAACCTTCCTCACTTTCCTGATTTAAAGGGCCACCCTTCAGGGTCTTTGCTCAATTCAACAACACATTCAAGCCTACAGAAATTTAGGATTTGTGCTTCGGGTAGCCAGGAGCTTTACTAATATCAAGGCATTAATTGCATTGTATAAGACATTAGCGAGAGAAGGTCCATGGTTCCAAAATAAGTGGCCTACAACTTTGTAGCCTAAGAAATAAACTAAAAAAAGCAAATTATCTCTTAGTGTAACACTATCACAAATTAACACTTAACACTTGAAGTCGCACCTCCAAAAATATCACCACTTCGACCCCTATTGAACTTTAAACCACCAAACGAGGTTGGCATGTCAACAGGGTCCGTCGACCTTACCTTCACTTGTACCCTAGCATTACACAACAGGAGCAGGTTGAAAGACCTTAAGGTCTGCGACTCGGGGGCGAAAGGACTTCATGCCCGGGTGACATTGGACTATCGATTTAGACGGTCTACCGTTTGTTCCTTAAGTCTAGAATTGTCTGTGGGAATTACTTGCCACGTGGAAGGTCGAATTCAGAATAGATTAATTGTAATAAAGTGCCGTGACTTACGATCGTTTAAGATTTTGTCTGCCCTTGAAGGGCAGAGAAAATTGAAGATTTTAATATCTTTCTCATCTTTTTTATTGAAATTACACGAAAAGAAGAGGTTAATAGCCCTCTGGGGGAAAAGTTTCGACTCTTTAGTCGTTGTTGTAATTATTTAATAACTTGTTTGAAAACTAATGACATTTCTTTGTTAGCCTTAGGAACACACCACACAGGAGCGAAGTAATAACCAAAGATGAAGGTGCAATAACCGAGTATAGATGATATAATGAATAAATCTGTTTTAATTACCACATTAGGAATAGGTAGGCAACAAACCTCTTTGCATCAAAATAACAATGATGATAAGTCTCCAACTCGTAAGAACTTGTAGACGGTCGTGAGAAACGACGCACACGCGTCACTTCGGACCAAAAATGATGTCCATATTCGAACTTTTAGACTTTAACTTCATATAAACTAAACTTGTTAGTAAGGAGTTGGTTGGTAAAAACATTTGTTTGGCACCAATTGAGGATTGCGTACTTTTTAACTTGAGCAAATATTGAATTTGGATTGTAACAAAACTAAGTTCAAAACTATTATCTGACCTGAATATCAAACAGAAATCTAAAGGTAAAAAAAGTCAGTGCGAAATATTCAACTCTCTCTTACAACAACGCTCATAAGACACAGCCTGCTGTAAACAACAGAGGAAAACATAGAGAAGCCTCAGTAACAGTCCCGTTGGCACTAAAAAGGACTCACATCTAATGCTTGAAATAGATTCCCAGATTCAGAGGGATTTCAAAGAACCAATAAAGACTAAACACGAGCCAGTACTAGCCACATCGATTCTTACTACACCAGTGACTTTGGAATCATTGAATGAGTTAGTAGTAATAAAACAAGCCGTAAACGTTTCATACCTATTGGTTATTTACACGTGGAGCAGTGCATTTGAATAATGCATAATAGCAGTTATTATGATAAGTTCGTTACTAGCTGAACTTTAATTAGCTGCAATAAAAATTATATTGTCTGGTATCATTGACAGAGTTATAAATATATCGTTGGTTATAGTTACAATATTTCTAGTAGATTTATATTGGTTTGAACAATAACGAAGTATCAATAATGCAAGAACTACTTCAATGTTCAGTGAATTGAAAAATAGGAATGCAATTTGTTTAAAACGATGGTTCATAGTGTACTTATTTTGATATGTATCTTGATATTGGAGTTGCGATAGTTTTAAAAACAGACCTATAAATTAATATTTAGCATTATTAATATGAAAGAACTGTAGGTTCTGGTATTGCACCAATTCTGATGGTGCATAGTTAGCTCGAACTCCAAGAAAAGGCTTAGGGTATATTTGAATCCGTGACTTCATCCACGTCGATATAAGCAATTTTACGCAGGCAAAGACACGAGTAAAATCTAAACGAAAACTTAATTTCAAATTCAAACCGGCAATAGCAACACGTTTGTTTCCCCATATCCTTCCAGATTATTGAAAACACATCACATTGCAAAATAAACTCTACTCACCAAGTATAAGGTGTAATTTGGCGTCGGTCTGGAAAGCATAGTGCAGTGTCACAAGGAATGGGCACGCCCTCACAGCCTCCAGGACCTGTTGAATTCATTGCATTTTACATACGATAGACATTTCAATTCAGCATTTGATAGAATTGAAATAAAAAGGGGCCTAGACTAGGTCCCTGGGGCACACTTGGATCGATAAAGTTCATTCTGAATGGAATATCCAGTACTATGGCATATTTTTTTACTGTCTGCCCAGGTCTGCCCTAGATATTCCAGTCACGCTACCATTAAAATACCTTGTAAGTGTTTGCTTATTAAATAATTCATTTGTGGATCTATTTCTTTAACGGAATCATTACAAGAAATCCTTGTTTGAATATTTGCAGATCTTTTCAGACAAGTGGAATAACCATGAAGAGCCATTTGTAACATTACAAAGGTTTGCCTTTTTTATACTTTGCCAGCCTTCGCGTTACCTAATATGATTCGGGATCTTATTACTAATTTAAAATGTTTAATTACCTGTCTTTCAGTCCTAGTATGTTCAGCAGTCTTCAATTTCTGTACTATCGATGCCTTTTTCAACACCTTCATGGCATATAACTTGCCTTCGTCAATGCCGACTTTTTTCCTAACTAAAAACACTTTGCCGTATGCTGAAACAATAGAAAAACATACATTAATATCATTATACATTGTGTAACCTATGTCGAGATTGGCAAACTAGAAGGATATTTTTCTGGGTGGCTTTGATGGGCCTTCAATGTAAAATAAATAACCACAGATCGTAGTCATATAATTCATAAGATTTGTCAGAAGACTAGCTCAGTTTGAAGCCATTTTTTTAAATGAAGAGATTTCGTGCTTTGTTGACGGTGACTCATCAACAAAGCACGAAATCTCTAGAGAGAGAGAGAGAGAGACAGAGATAAGAGACCTTTAGCTATTAGAAATAGAGATATAAACAATTATAAATAATCGACAGCCGAAGCACACTGTAAATAGATTACAGTCTTCATGATTCCAATAAATGCTTTTAACAATACACTGCACTACCCAAATCCAAAACAATTATACGATAGCTAAACTGAAATGAATTCTCCTGGACAGCTGAACTCCACGCGGAATGGCATATCCTAATTGACTTAGTTTCAAAGCCACGGATTCTAGATACACGTCGGATCAGGGATAACAAACTGAGGTGTAGCTGGAAACTGTGTCACGTCTAAAACCCTCTTCTAGGAATTCATTGGCAGTGAGTACTAATCTCAATTAAATTAAATGGTTGGCTTTCCGTAGTTCCAAGTAGTCTTTGGGCTGATGCAAACATTATTTGGCGAATTGCGGTATTATAGACGTATCTCACATATAGTATACGCTCAATTTGCTTTCATTTGTACCATTAATTACATTTACAAAAATTGAAACGCAGCAATAAACGTGTTTACCAACAGACTCAAACAGTGCAAAATGGTTACCAAAGATAGAAAATGATTAATATTTAATTTGTGTGCCTGAACTTCATTATCTTTAATGCTTAATATAATTATAATAACTACAGAATTATACCTATTTATTATTTAGTTATCAACATAATGATTATACATTGATGTGTTCACAATCTAGACATTAGTCATTAGTAAAAGAAAATCCTTCATTGAAATAAACATCTCATGTAAGCTTCCACTTTAATCCGCGTCATCTACAAGGCTCAGTAAAGTGTTACGAGAAAAGGTCATTATTATAATTGTGAACAATAGCGTTTTATGGGTCACTCTCATGTTACAAGTGGGTCACTTACGAACAAAAGCACGATTAAGATACTCATAACATTTACAGTATAAAGTAAAGTAACCTTTGACAAAGAATTTGTTTACATAAAAATAAATAGGGTCAATTGTTTCCAACAACAGTTTAATTTGTTATAGACAAACTTGACAGTCAAAATTGTAACCACTTTAGCCTGCTTGTTCTTTGAGTCCATTGTTTTGCCCTCAAATAAAGCTCTATGATATTTAAAAAGATTTGTATGAACAATGACAAGATTTCAAAACCGAGTATCAACGAAATCACTATGAATGAAATCATATAATTTGAGAAAAATAATAAGGGTATTGATGATAAAAGCCTGTCTACTAACAATGAAGAGGAATTACGAAAACAACCATAACCTTGACAGAAGGAAACACATACGACCGACAAACGCGTAAACGTGTTCAAAACACAGATCACTTTGTTCCTACGATTTACTAAGAACCAAACTGCCATTGTTTCAGAGTTTATTGGTAGAAAAAGAAATGCGTAAACTGTCTGAAGCAGTTTCCTTTCCGTTTTTAACAATGTTGTTATGGGAAGTGGGCAAGTCAGGATAACAATGGCGGCAATGCAAAACAATGATTAGATAGGTGAGCAGAATTGAAAGATAGAGAACGGAAGGACTGTGGATTGCCACATTAGGGGCTGTGGGAATATGTCCTTTATAAATGACATATTAGAGACTGCAGCAATTGAAGCCAACATAGTTGCATAAACCTATATATAACACGGGCCTTCCCCCGAATGAGTATTGAAGCGTCCTCGGTAACACTATACCTAAATATACAACCGCAAGTCAGTCAACTTCCACTTTTATATTAATTACTAGCTTCTGCCCGCGGCTTCGCTCGCGTTAGAAAGAGACAAAAAGTAGACTATGTTACTCTCCATCCCTTCAACTATCTCCACTTAAAAAATCACGTCAATTCGTCGCTCCGTTTTGCCGTGAAAGAAAGACAAACATACAGACAGACAGACACACTTTCCCATTTATAATATTAGTATGGATGGCAATCCATCGAATTTTTCGGTGATTTCTGCGAATGTCCAGTTTGATATTATTTTCAAACTGTTCAGTTTGAATGAAAATGTACAGTTGTATAGATTATAGTATCGAGATCATACACGTGTTTTTATATCCAAAAACACGAGATGACTCCCGCAAGTCAGTCATTCGGATAGCAATTAAGTAGATACTTCTAGTGACAGCGATGACACAGAATAGATAGGAACAGAAGTCTATTCAATGATCAAAACCAGACGCACACAGACGCATCCGAACGGATATTTTGGGGTATCAGGTCAAATGTCAGTCGTAGTCATTAGTGCGCTTGCACTTGCTCACGAACATGAAGTGTGTATGTGTGTGTAAATATTCGTTGTTTGTAATTAATTATCTGCATACATATATTACAAAACAGTAGGAAATCACAAAAAAAGCCATTCGGAAAAAATATTTAAATGTAGACAGATGCTTGACGCATAAGGATGATAATGCAGTAAGAAAATGTACATAGTAATCTGAAAGATGGTATCCTATATTGTGAAACTTCCTTCATTTTTATTATAATCTAGTTTCGCTTAATACCAATTAATACAGATAATCTTATTAACATTGCCTGTATCAAGGCTGTGGTCTTAAAATCCATATTCGGAGCAAATATTTATAAGCAATGCAGGCAATTCTACCGATGCGGCATTGGAACCGGAAACGCCAACTGAATCGGTCGCATATTAAATTTATGGAACTCAATTATTTTATTCTGATGTTACGTTTTGTATTACTTTGATTAATTTATTATCTTTTAATTTATCTCATTCTTTTTAATAGACTATAGAGATTACTAACGAACTTATGCCAATTGGTGTGCCTATTATTTACACCATATTTGAAAAAATGGGATTTTTTTTCCCCTTGCATACGATATTTTGTTTATTTAATATTTTAATGGCTAAATCCATTATTATATTTATTATCCTGTTTAATAGTTAAACAAAAGGTACTAATAATACTAAATCCATACTAATATTATAAATGGGAAAGTGTGTCTGTCTGTCTGTCTGTCTGTCTGTCTGTTTGTCTTTCTTTCACGGCAAAACGGAGCGACGGATTGACGTGATTTTTTAAGTGGAGATAGTTGAAGGGATGGAGAGTAACATAGGCTACTTTTTGTCTCTTTCTAACGCGAGCGAAGCCGCGGGCAGAAGCTAGTAGTATATAAAATGATGTGATATCTCAATTATCACAAATATTTAACTTCCTTTTTAGCTTGTGCTCTTGAAATAACTTCACCAACAACATTGTGTTTTATTGAGTGTTCATAGTTAACATAAAAATCAATAACAACAGTACTTCAAAAAGTTTCCAACGACTAAAATTTCCAGTCGCCACCCGTGGCTTACTTCCCTCTAATTTGCAAAGTAATTACCACAAACTGGTTCGATGTGACCGCAACGATCGTTACACACTTAATTACAACTTGTTAATCTAATCACAATTAAATTCTATTACGTAAAGTTTAAACTGTAACTAAAATGTAAGACCGGATTTACTTGATGCAATTTTGTGGCAGACTGATTTGATAAATTGATGTTGAAGAAGAATTTTATAAATGTACAAAGGGTAATGTAATGTAGAGAAATAAAATATAAGAAGCCAAAGGCGTGAAATGTCTTGACTGAAGTAGAAGAAAAGACACGGTAGAATGAAAAAATGAAACCTATATGTATGACAATATTGACAGTACGTGGACAGAAAGGTTTATCCGTCTTTTTAAGCAATTTGTGAGAGAAGATGGAGATTGCTAGATTTGGCTCAGGCGCAAAACGTCTCCTTCGCAAAATGTCCCTTGGTCGTAAAACGTCTCTTTTTTTGCAGAATGTCTCTTTCGTAAAATGTCTCTGTCGCAGAATTACCACGATCGACGAATGTATAATGGAAGAGCACAAAAGTCAAAAAACTAACGTTGAAAACTGAGGCACCACTTATTATTATACAAATGATTATAACTAGAAAATAGTAAATATAGGGAAAAAGCGAGAAGATCAAGAAAAGGGTTAGAAGATGATGATGAGTTTAAAGACCAAACCATGAAAAGACGCTGATGCGACGCCTCCCTTACTCAAGAGTACTTTTATGCAAAACTCATTTATCTAGGTAAATATAATTTTCAGCTTGCTTCACTAGAATGCTGACCGACCTGTTATAATAAGCGAACACATTCGTAAAGGCAAAGGCGCCAACATAATGCACCCAACGCACTAATAATGTCTTAACCAGTTTTGATGGTTTAATTCAAACACGCTAATGAGATTTTACAAGATAATGGGAAAATATTGCTGCTCATAGAACAAAAACTTGTAAAGGGATATAGGTACTGTGAAGTTTTTTAGATGATGTAATGTAACTATAGTTTACTAATAGAAATTATATTTAGAACCGGTGAAATACCAAGCTAAAATTCCAAAGTTACGTGTTTTCCTTATATTATATTGATTACGGAAACAATAGTCTATTTCAGCAGCACACAATTGGTCAGTTTTGTTAATATGGAAATAAACTCGCTAGTTTTTAGTTATAGTTTCTTTTTGTTAACCAGCTTGGTTTCAGATTTTAAGTTTGTATCAAATTCCTTCATTTACTTTTCCCATCATCGTGTAACCACTCGTCCTCCTAACCTTTTGAGATCAAGCGGAAATGTTGCCACCATAAGTAAATACTACACTGGTTTCCCACAATCTAAGCTTCAAGGATCAGGTGTTTCCTACTAAAGCTAACGAGTACGCACTTCGGACCTTTTGTTGTCGGTAGCTACTCAGTGGCTGCCCACTCGTCGCACCGGACGTATTCTGTTACCGACAGCCGGCAGCTGGTGCATAGCTTCATGATTTTCTAATATGTGGAGTCTTGTGAATTACATGCAGTTTATGATGATTGAGTTTTGATTTAAGACTATAAGGTGGAGCCCTTCTTGGAGTTCCTTTTAGTATCAATTTCAATGCGACTATATTTGTTGATGCCTTAATTACTACTTCAATACGATATACGAAGCTTCCTGAAGTGCAAGTCTTGTCAATAAGACCAATTTTGTCTCTAAAGATTTTAGTATAAGTTAGGGCTTTTTATTTAGAATTAAATTCCAATAAACCGTTATTTTCAGCTGCACAACGAGTCTTAGACGATGAACGTGCGGCGCTACAATACTTGCTCGTACAATCCTGTTGTCATCTGCTGCTTACTATTTTTATCCACCGATCTTGTCAGTCTAGTCGTCTCATTTCAAAGGTTTGTTGGTCAACCAGTCGCACTGTCCTACTCTCATTTCATTACTCAACTCGAGTTTAGCAACGATATAACGATATTTGCACGCTTTCAGTTTTTATCAAACATAATTATAAACAGTCTACCAAAATACGCGGATTCAATAAAAGTTTTATGACTACTCTGACCCGATTTAAAACAAATAAAAATATCTAAAAACTAGGTAATAACTGTAGGTAGAAAAATAGCAAACTAAGAATTGTTTTCATCGATTTGCAAATAAATCAAGCGTACATAAAAGTGGCAAATATATTCTGTTATATGAGGATCGTTTAAAAATAACAAACAGTCAAAGCGAGAACCATTTGAGCGGTTAAGAGGTGATTGTAATAGATAATAATGAGGTAAACATTGTACTATACGTTGCTAAAATTAGCAATAATGATATAAAACCGCAAAAAATTATAAACATCCTGAACGAAGCCGTTACGCACTTTCCAGATTTGAATGCACAAACGACCTAGGCCGGTCGATGCTCCCGATAGCAGTCCAAGTAAATAACGCGAACTCCAAAAATAGAACACCCGTGTTTTCAGCTTCGTAGTCTTTGTTACAATATGAGTAATAGGTAGTTAATCATAAATGGGATAACTTTGATTTTGATTGCCAAATGCCAACACATTTCGTTGGAATCCTCTGAGCTTTGATCTCGGTCAAACCACTCCGTTTAAATTCATAAAGGTCTGAACTGTCAACAGATCATGCTCAGTGAACTGGAATCATATATTTTTGTACTAATCTGTGAGTTAAGTTCCACCTACGACATATTGAACCAAAAATAGTAACAAAACAAAAGATTCTAATCTATCCACGGCCTAGAAAAATCCGAATTACCAAATCAAATGAGTAATGAGTGACTGGATGGCAGGTGATTACCGTTGTGTTGTGAAGAAGCCGTAAAAATAAGCAAACAGAAAGAGAATACACACAGGAGCGGTATTGTAACAACAAAGAGGCCAAATATTTGAATTTATGAAAGAACTGCGTGTTTGAATTGGATAGTAAAATGGTACATATTCTAATAACACTGCCAAATGGTAGACACGTCATCGCATTTCATGTGAAAACCAAAACCGTCGATGTAAGAAAGCAGAACAGGTTTAAAATTAGCCAACTATAAAAGTAATAAATGCAAAAGTAAACATTGTACAGTTATTGCTAATTGATAATAAGAATAAGGGTCAGTAGCCAGTCAATAAATACCAGCAAAATATTTACTATTGACCGATTCAAGGATAATGACGTCAGCGTCCCACGTGAATATGAGGAATTAACGGAATCGAATGTTTTTGTTTTTGAAATAGTGCATGATTAACTATTTGAGGATTTTACCTAAGTTATATTTGGCAGAAAGATCACAGAACCAATATGTTTACTTAAAGCCAACAAATAGACGAGGAACTTGTTATTAAAATGTGCATAGACAAATACTACACAAATAACAGAGAACCAAATGGTTCATAAAAATCAATATATCTAGAAATAAACGTGAAAATTGTAAAGATAATGTACAAAGCCCATGTAATCGCAGACGTCCTTAAGTGCATTGAACTTGGAAACTCGAGGCATGTCAATGTATACGAACTTCGGGCGGTTTGATTTGTTTTTCAAAATACATTTATTATTAGACTTCAACGCGAAATTCACAGGTCAAGTTCACTTGCTGATGGATAAAGTGGCGATTGCGGACGATAATGTGTTTGATATTGAGAGAGAGGAAATTAAGGAATATGTTTTAAAAGCAGTATGTAACAACATAAATGGGCGTCAGAAGCATAAATTAGAGGAAGACGCTAGTGAAGAATCTGTAAAGGATAAGTGGTTTATTTTGAGAATATAGGCCAATGAATCAGTTTAAATTGTAGTAAATGCATTAACCAAAAATGTCAAACTGGCATCGCAACAGCAGGAAAAAGAACACAAACAACCAAACTGACACGATGTGTTCACCACTATTAGCACCTACAATGGCCTAGATCTGGCCACGATAGACAAAGTTTATGAGCTGGTAGAAAGTGACGGTAAATCTTCAATACACGAGTCGAACAATGAAGTTTCAAGTTCCCATAAAGGAAATTATAATATATGGGATGAAATCGGATTAATCGATATAAAAAAGATGGACTGTTACAACACTTTATAGGAAAGCGGTAGCCAATAGGCCAGAAAACAAAACATTAAAGTAAGACGATCTTTTGAAAACGGTCTATTGGAATTTTCTAAATGATATCATTTCCAGCATTGAACTTCTCGAGAGCTTTCAAAGATCTAGGGATAGAATTAACAATATTATAACTTCGTTTAAACCTCGCGGCACTGCCTTGATGTTGCAATGAAATATCTACGATTTGAATGATTTTTTATCGTTTCAGAGCATTAATACAAAATCCACGTGTTGTAGTTAATATTTTAATAGCAGAAAATAATTACCTACCCCGAAAACTGTGCAAAACACAATTACTTGACTCACATCCAAAAGTTCAACGAAAAGTTGTAAAATATGGCGCAATGGATGAAAATATTGGACACAACCAACACTATGAAGACAACTAGAGTCTTATCCTTAATTTGAGAGTATAAAATGAATTAATACGTACTGGTAACTCGTAAAATGTTATTGTGCTACAAAACCGTGTCATTAAAATAGATAAAATTTGTTAAAACAGTGTGTCGCCTCCGATCATAACGCTACTCGGGTTCACAGACCCATGTCAATCGTTTAGCGAATCAAACGGTTCATTGATTCCGTTTTACGTGCAAATATCTTTAAATAGGCCGACATTTTTTGTTAAAACTGGTCTGGAATTAATACTAAAATGAAGTTCGTTCAGTTTTGAATTCGTGTAGGCCATCTCATTGTGTATTGTTAACTCTCTCTGGCATTATGGCTGCAATCATTTCCTTATCTTCGTCGTTAGATTCTTCAGCAATTCATGTTTTACTATTTGTGTTTATTTTTAGTTTATTTCGGCCATTGATATTAAGAACTCTATTATTGTTTTTTTATTGTTTTATCGATTATCTTCCAAAATGTTCTTTAGTATTCTAGAGACTTCTACGAGACCCGATATCAATTTTATTATATGTCTTCTAGCCTTGTTCAGTGATGATTTATATTTATATACTTGTAATTTTATGGAGAATCTAGTAATCAATTTGTATGATTATAGCATATTTCTTTAGTCACTGCAGACATAAATTACCACGGTTGTGGATCCCAGACTTTTTTATGTTACGCTAAGCCTGTATATACAGGTGTTATTGACTGTAACTATATTATATGACGGTGTGGTTCTTTGCCATTAAAACGTACAGTAATCAAAAGACTTGTTTTCAGCATCAGCTGCTCATCTAAGAGCCAATCTTTATTTCCTTTAATGAGTTCAGTAACTCCTTCTATAGCTACCAAACTAGTTTTTTTAACACTGCTAAATGTCGTAGGCATGTTCATTTAATTTATTATCTTAATATTTTAAACATTATGATAAGTTTTTAATTGGTTTGTGAACTTTATGATTTATTTTAGATTTTCTATTTATATCCATTTACTAAAAGTCAATGTTGTTAAGACCAGGAAATGATTCATTTAGTTATTTATAATGATTGTACCTCGGTTGACAACAGTATTATTTTATTAACATTTGACATTAATTGACCCTGACCTAAGATTATAATGGTATAAAATAAAAAAAATCAAACTATCACGATATCATTCATTATCAGCTATAGATTTCTTGTTTAAGCTGACCTGTTGTATAGAATTCCAGTATTTTAAGAGATAAAGATAGTATAGAAATGCTTTGCTTGATATGTAGCCATGGTTACATAATCTTCTACCAATAAAATTGCGTTATGTTTTGTAGTCATATTGTACTTCCAATTTAACATTTCAGTCTACCTGGACGATGCTATTGTTAATTCAGCTAAATGAATACTTCGTTATTAGTAATGAGTATTTGTGGTAAACGATGGGTAATAAAAGCCTATTACCTATTTACTACAAAATGGCTGAAAATATAAGTATTACATTAAGAAGTATTCAGTCATAATATCTCAAAACAATTTGCTTAACATTTAGAAGTTTGCGTAACAATACAGTCGGGTCGTTGATAAAATGCAAATTTGGCGTATATTAGCAAGGTTGTCGACCTGGCGAAGAAAGAACAATGAAATGAAAACTATGTGCCTGGTGACAGTTTTAAATTAAAAACATACGGTGACGTTAATGATAACAAGGTTTTTGAGATTTTGTTTTATTGTTTCTATAATTTATGCTGTTTGTTTGATGTTCTGTTTCATTTTTATTAAATAAAGCACAAGCTTTGCACATTATTAAATTTAAAATATTTAATTTGACTTATTTGTTTTAATCATTAGATCTTGCTAGAATATTCGATCTACAATCATGGTCAAAGTTTAGCAAAATTATGTTTATTTCTTATTTATTCGCAGAAAATAGTCAAACAGACATTCCAAAATTAAATCCAACTCAATTTACATAGTGTATTAACACCTATTTTGGGTTCAATAAATATTTAATTAAGTAAATATACATAAAGATGTTATTTAAATAAAATTTACCAGTAGCAAACATTTTACCTTATCTAAAATATAAAAGAATAAGATTTCTCTATCCATTTAAAACATTTTTATACGTTTTTTTTTACTTTATTATTAGTAACAAAACAAACTAAAAATAATAATGAAATGCAAATCTGATGTTAATTATGAACAGATCTTATTTAATCAATAATAATATAGCACTGAAAAACAAACAAATAATGTTTTTATAGTCCTTATCACATGGCTTATTATAAAACAAAGTTCACCACCACGACTCGACTGTGTTTGCAGTGAGCTCAAAAACTACTGAACTGATTTTCATGCCAATTTGATTTTGCAGAATTTGTAATTCATGATTAGGAGCAAAGTTAAGGACTTTAAAGATAGTAAAAAGCTGGGGCAGGGTAGCTAGTTATAGAATAAAAGTGTAATGTCATTTATATGAAAATCTAAATATAGGGTAACACTGACAACACAGATTTATTTATGCAAATAATGATGACGCAAATTGAAGCCATGATAACTTTCAAACGTATATGAGAATTTCTATAAATATACACCAACTTAATAATCTCGGCTTATATTCAAATTGTGAGTTTATTAACCTTGTGTTATCTGTGGATTAAGTTACTAAAGATAGATTTTTGACACAAGCTTCATAAAATGACATAATGTATCAACGTTCTATATTCAAACTTTCAACGACCAAGCGACAGCCGGCTGTCGCGCTGCTATTGTCTCGAATCACGTGTGTTCCAAGGTTTAAAAGCCAAATCTGTCAATAGACAACTTCAACTTTTATATATATTATGGCAATCCACCGAATTTTCGGTGATTTCTGCCAATGTCCAGTTTAAAAATAATATTTCAGTTTAAATGACAATTGTACGGTTAATAAATTAAAGTATGGAGATCATACACGTGTTCTTATAACTAAGAACACGAGATGACTCCGTCAATAGACAAGTTATTTGGAAATGGCCGTGACATTTGCTGTCAAAGTGACGTGAAAGCCTGTGGCAGGCATGTGTAAATAAATAATACGGCCTATTACTGTCCCCTGCAGGGCAAAAGCCTCTTCACATTCAGAGAAGGCACAAACAAGCATTGATCACCACGCTAGCTCAAAGCGGATTGGCAAATTAAAACTTATAATCATGTTGTTCACGTGATTTTTTATGTCGCTGTCAGTTTTCACAATAAACTTAAAAAAATTAGAATCAGCACATCAGGCCACAAAAACTGTCAAATGCTTCCAATCAACCTTGAACCTAAACACTAGGCGATAAAGTTGAAAATCTATTGAAGAAATTTGACAGAAGTGTCAAAAATGGCATCTGTACATTAGAGAATTGTAAGTCACATTGGCACTCGCCCGGTTATCGAACTATGTATAAAGGTCACCAGGTCGTTATGTAATAGCGTTCATGTGTCTAGTTCAGTCCCATACTAAATTTAAGCTCAAGTTAAACGAATCCTGCTAAGAAATCACTGCCTAAAAACCTAATATAACCTTCAAAATAATATTCTAATACCTTTCGACGACCAAGCGACAGCCGGCTGTCACGCTGCTATTGTCTTTCTTTTGTGTCTCGAATCACGTGTGTTCGAAGGTTTAAACCAACTTTTGAACCTTTATTTAAATCCACAGACAAGCAACCCATGCATAGACAAAAGGGCCTATGACCTAACTAAACCAAAAATAATAAAAACTCCGTACAGTAAACTACATAAACATGTAATCAAAACTTTCTAGTAATATCGATGTTAGTAAACGCCTCATAATAATTCCAATTTTGAAGAAAATGGTTGTTGAAGTTGTGTTCGCCCTTGACTGTACTGTACGATAGAAGACTAGTAAGCTTGAGGTAAATGGCCGCCAGCAGAGGTGAAACATCTGCTAGTTGAAGGATAAAAAATATGCCACCTGGTCGCGTGTGCTCGCCCAATGGAAACGGCTCTTGATGACGCGTTGCGCATATGATTTTGAGGCTTCGGAATATGGGAATGACTGCTATTATTGTTTTTAAACTTTTGAACACGTGATTTGAGACACAATAGAAAGACAATAGTAGCACGACAGCCGGTTGTCGCTTGGTCGTCGAAAGGTAAATACAGAATAGTTTAAATTTGCTGTTAAATAACATTTTTAATAGGCGAGACGACGAAAAAAAAGTAATTACTCCGTCAATTAGATTATTAAAAAATTTTGGACACGTATTTTTTCTTTTTTCTCGTAAACGAAAAATGACGACGATACAGTGCGTTGAAGTTGCGCGTGACGTCACGATTAGATACAATTTTTGCAGGACGGTGACGTCAAAAGCCCCCACGCCGGAACTTTGTTGCTCTTTATCTTTGTATTTTTTTATTAATTTGATCAAACAAAAAATACGTGTCCCGTATTTTTGGCCGATCTACAAGACGGACTAAACAGAATGTCATTTTTTTTATGCTGTCGTCATCCCTATTGCTTAACTTAATAGATAGTTGAGTTAGCAAATAAGCTATGACACAGGCACTAACAACAACGATCATACAGCCAGGGGCTATAGTCTGCGATTATAATCGTGTCTCAATGATCGATTTTTGACGTGTAACGTCAAACTTTTGACACATTTCCTCTACAAAAACTTTCAATGTTGTCAAATATCGGGCCGATGACTGGTCATTGAGACACGATTTTAATAGCAGACTAGCTGGTCTGTCAGTCTAACAGCCAGCCATATTTCTATTGCCATTTAAAAAAATCTATTGAGAAATTGGAAAGAGTCACCTCGTGTTTTTGGATATAAAAACACGTGTGTGATCTCGATATACTATAATTAATAACCGTACATTGTCATTTAAACTGCAAAATATTATTTCCAAACTGGAAATTGGCAGAAATCACCGAAATGTCGATGGATTGCCATAATTAATATGAAAGTTGAAGTTGAGAAATTGGAAGAACCACGTCGTGACTACTCATCACAGTAATGTCATCGACTAAGTGATATTAATGTTACTATTTCAATAATTAGTGTTTTACTAACAATTATTTCGAAACTGTCTATTAATGGTCAAATTTCATTCAAGACCAGTGATATTTTAAAGCGTACATTAGTGTAATTACAAAGATCTAAAAGATTGTTAATTGATGTGACTTTGAAAGTATTAGCCATTGTTTGTTTTTCTTAAAAAATAAAACCAAGTTTATTTATCTAAATTGTTTTCTTCATCTAAAAAGGTAATTTTACCTAAACCTTTTTGCTTTCAAGTAGGTACTTTTCAAAGGAGAATGGACCTGCGACTTTAAATATTATTTTGTTAAAATATCAAGTGCCAATCTTCAAAAATGTTTAATATTACATCTTTATATTCTTACCAAAGAATCTTTTAACCTTAATGACTTTGAATATTACTCGGAACTAAATAATAACTCCAATTTTCGCACGTCACAGACTCACCGTATGGTTGTGAATAATATAAGTTAATTCTATTTCGCAAGAGTGTAAAATGTCGATAAATTATGAACTTTACCACTTACAATATGTATACAACGTTAGTTAATTATCATAGAAATAATTATCGAAGATATGAAGGTTTATTTATAGGCAGGTAAATCTGCACGAAAGTATTTGTCTCTTTGTTACGTTTTTACAAAATCATTGTTTTCTTTCTTTGGACATAAACAAGTGTGGGTTAGTCCCATAATTCGCAACCGATATTTATGCGGACAAAAGCTATGTAATGAATAAATAATATGTGATAATAAATTAGTTACACAATATGTCATCTTTCAAAGGTTTAATTTAAGCGAAGGTGTATTGAAAGTACACCTACAGGTTGAAAATTAATTATGATAATAATCTGGTCGTTTCTGATAAAAGATTAGCCATTGGCTTTTAAATGCCACTGATCGTTTATCGGTCATCATCACTAACTGATTTCGGAGTTCAAAAATGTGTCGAAATGGAATTTGTATAGTACTATCTACAAAATTGAATCATGACCCATTTCGACGACAAATCGTTTGAAGCTGTCAAAATAATAAGACTAGACGTGTGACATTTTTTATAAATGTTTACGCGATTGTCGACCTACTTGTATTTGAATGTATGAAGGAAAATAAGCTTATGGTGGGTCATGATTCAGTTTGGTCGATTGTACCTAACTGCCCGCGACTTCGGTCGAGTAGAAAACAAATGTACTATAGACGCCAATGCAAACTCAAATCAACTAAATACCAATGTAACATGAAATAGTCCTAGACACTCACAAATGGTGTAGCTTTCTACCAGTCAAAAATAATCAAACCAGCACTGCTTTCCAAAAATTACCTTTTACTAACAAAAAGTACCCAACTTTCTTCACCAAATTAGGTATTAGAAAAGTAACCAAGCGAATCTCTGTTACTATATATTTACAGCAAGCTTGTATTGCTAGTTAGTTTATCAGGCAATCGTAGCTAATGTCTGCTCTGTATGAGAAAAGTTCTTAGCCCTACAGTGGGCCAGTAACAGGCTGCTACTAATACTCTGGCAGCTGGGAGTTTGTCATGCTCACTCAAATGTCTCACCGACGGTGGCGTGTGTGTTGGATCATTTGGTTCCCTTCAAAATGGTTGAGCTATTTGGTGCCAATCCATACGTCATGTCCGTGAACGGGCGCTGTCTGCTGAGACTGGTCATCTCTTAGCTGCCACAGTTATTTTAAAATTTGTTTTGTTTATTTTAATATTTCCAACATGTCCGACTTGTTACGTTGTTCTCACATAGTACCTTAGATATAACAATGAATGATGTAACCAAATTATTGTAATATATTGATTTTAAAAGAGTGTCAATGGAGTTTCTTGCTCGCTCTTCTCCATGGGACCTACTTTTTGGAACGAGCAACTAGCTTCATTTTTTTGACAGACTGACACCTTGACGATTCAAAAGTACCTGTAATTGGTTTATTTGAATAAAACAGTTTTGAAGTTTGAAGTTTGACTGGATTTTGGAAAGTTTGATGAAGCGACAATCAATAAATCAGCTACTTTCAACTATTAAACTAAACAGTGTTCCATTAAACGAAAATCTTTTAGCTTCCCTAATTTTCAACAACCATTCAATCTTATTTAACGAAGCGCATTTAGAACGCCATCTATCTTGACACTCCGCTTTCAGTCCAAACAAATTACAAGACGGTTTTAGAGAAAAACACCACAAATTAACTGTCTAACTAAAAGCATAACGTTACTACAAAAACTGACCTAGAAAAACAAATCAATAAAAATTATTAAGAATAGAATAGAATTGATTTTTTAGTATATGGTATTACAGATATTATATTACACAGCAAAGAAAGTTAAACTGGACTGGACTAACCTCAAGAAATCAAGTTTACAAATCTTGAGTAATATAAGGTTCATTCAAGTAAAAGTTATTTAATAATCTTGTGTGACAATATGAAATAACACGGTGCGGTAGGTCAAGCAACGTTGGATGCGCAAGAGCACAGGTGGTGGCGGGCTGGGCCCGTTGCGTGCATTCCCGACCGAGACACGCAACCGAGCGGATGTGTGAATATGATCGCGATTACCGATTTTTGCACGAACCACATGGTGTGTTTTAAATTACTGGGTAATGACTAAGTCTTTATTGAGTCACGCTAGTCGTGCTAATTTATTAAGAGCTTTTTTTGGTAATTTAACTTTGACAGTCATGACTGTACTACATTTGTATGAAGCTTCAGTGTCAGAAAGTTTAAATTGATTGAGCGATATTAATTTACATGGACAATTTTACAGTATAGTAAGGCAGTTTATTAGTTTTACATAACTCCTCATTAACATGAGACCAATTGAGATTTTGCGTGGGAAAGCATTTTGCGAAAAGACAGACTTGTGTCCATTACAAATCCGGCTTTCACCGAAATGTGACACATAAATTTTGTTTTTCAAAATCATATAGATAGCGCTTATTGGTAATTTATCATAATCCTTTTTTATAACCCGTTTTAATGAAACTATAAATCAAGACAAACTTTCTACAAATCCATTAATTTTACGACTTTAATTGGATGTATAAATTAATGCCAAATTGGTCAACCTTTTTAGTTTGTACACAGACCAGCTGTCTTATCAGATTAACAAATATTTTTGTCAATCAATCAAAGTCAAATCTGAATCCATGTCACGAAGAAGAAGTCACCCAATTGCCCAAATACTACGAACTCAACTTCACGAAAAACCCTGACATTTGATTCCAAGGCTATAAATAAATAAATTGCCACAAAATTTCGTAATTCTGACCCCAAGGCGGCAGACGCGCTTGTCATACATAAAACATTTAAATTGGGGCCCAATACCGTTCCCTTGCGTGCATCCTGTCATTTCACTTGCTTTTAGATCACAAAGCTCATTTCAAATCACTGCTTAGGATGCTTGCGATTATATTTGAAGACCCAAAGCTCATATCTTTCGAATTTCATTAGAGACTAATGAACTTTTGCCAAAACGGTGTAAACTTTTGATAAATTTTGGATTGTATAGTAACCTAAAAGACTAGCCAAGAAGGGCTATTCTTCATCCAAAGCATGAAAGCCAATTTTAACATCACTTCGCAGTCACCACATGCACAAATACCATATTAAGTAATTTAACTCCACACTGGTTTAAGCGTTCAATTTTAACTTTAACTCCTTTCACCTTGTTACAACCACAAGCATCATCTATATTTATGAAGCAAGATAAGTCAATGTGAAGGGGGCAAAGACAAAACAAATATATTGAAAGCTCCATTTTTTAAAGCTATTTGCTTATAGAACTTACAATGAATAATTTCTTCGACAATATTACATTTAGAAAAACACGCACACGATCTATAACAGAAATGTCTTGTGATAATAGTATGAATAATTCAAACCTAGATGGCACCACTAGTAGTGTACCAAACACATCGGTGGATGAAAACTACACTCAGGTCCAAGAATTTAAACAACAAATTGAATCATTAACCTTGCAGTTGAACGCCGCACATGAAGAAATTAATAATTTGTCAATTGAAAACAGCGAACTTAAAAAAACTGTTACTGATTTAACGTCCAAACATGAAATACTAAAAAAAGCTTCAAGTAAGCTGACACAGGAAATTGACACACCTCGCAAAAGTTCTAAAATTGTAACCCCACGCACTAAGTCTAAGGAGAAAAAAAAAATAGTCCAAAATGAAGTTCCCAGTACACAAAAAGTTGTAAACAGAGTCGAAAACATCGCATTGTCGTCGTCGCCTCGCAGTGATATGGATGTGACTGAGTCAGTAGGAAACACCCAATTAAGCAAAAGAAACAAATTATGCATTGTTAGTGCCAACAAGACGAACAAAACCTTATCTATTGCTGAAGAAACACTCAAAAACTCGCAGATATGTCATTATATATCTCCAAACTGCGGAATTATGCATCTTATTAGTGATTTACACATTAAGTTAAAGGACTATTCCAAAAATGATTTCTGTGTCATTTTCATCGGAGAGGAGGATTTTCGGAAATCGATGAACTATTTCAACTTAATTTCAGATATACGGTCCACCTTACAAAAAATTCAACACACTAATATAGTTATTTGTTTACCGACTTTTAAATTCTTTATAAATTCTGTAATGTTTAATTCCCGTATTGAGATGTTTAGCAATCTACTTTATTTAGATATTCACACACACAAGTACGCCAAGTTACTGGACTCTAATTTTGATTTAGCCTATGATTCTACCATGTTCTCCACTTATACTGGAAGACTCAATAATAATGGTATGAGGAATGTATTCAATCATTTGCTATCGCTAATTATGATCGATCAAGAACAGTCTTTTACGTATACTGAATCAGAATTAAAAATTGACCACGATCATATTGTAAACTCAAACTCTGATCTTTTTCTTGTTTGATCACATTTATATTATGCATCAAAATATTGCTGGTCTGTTAAATAAGTCGGATATATTAACAGTTCATATTCAAGAACTATTATCTAAACAAATAAATATTGACATCTTATGTATAACTGAGCATTTCATAATGTCTGGCCATGAGAAACTGATAAACGTTCCAAATTATAAATTAGCAGCATACTACTCTAGAAATAACATAAAGCGCGGTGGAGCATGTATATTGATAAAACAAATGCTTGAATATAAAGAATTACCAGACATAATGAGACACTCGATAGCAGGTATAATAGAATGTTGCGCTATAAAACTTGTTGAACAAAATGTCATAGTATTGTGTGTATATAGACCCCCAAAAATGTGCAACTTAAGCAAATTTTATGAAATCTTAAACAATATATTAAAAAATATTTGTACCAAAAATGGTCCTAAAATAGTCTTGTGTGGTGACTTTAATGTAAATACAATGATAAGAAATAGATTGACATTGGAATTTGAATGCTTTCTTTTAAGCTATAACCTCAAATTAGAAATAAATGTACCTACCAGGCTTAACAGCAATACTTGTCTGGATAATTTTGCTCACAATCTTAAACAAAAATGTAAATGGGAAGTAATAGACCTAGCGCTATCCGATCACACAGCTCAAATTTTAAACATTAAGGTAAGTAAGTCATGTCGGATAAAATCTTGGCGTAAAAGTATACGAGATATATCGGATGAAAATCTATTAAAATTTAAAAAACATTTGCTATCTTTAACTTTTTCAGAAGTATATAATACTGAAGACCCAAACTTAGCATATGATATGTTCTTAGATTTATTTCTCCTACTATACAATTTGTGTTTTCCCCTAAAATGTATAAGAATAAAATTTGGAAAGTCAATTAAATGGATATCACGGGGTATTCGTATATGCAGTAAAAGACAACGCTATCTACTGTGGCAGGCAAGAATAAAACCCACAGCGGAAAACAAACAAAAGTTTCATAATTATTCAAGAAAATTTAAAAAAATCGTAAAGTTAACTCAAAAAGCCCAAAATAATCACTTACTCCTGAATTCCAAAAATAAATCAAAAACAGCGTGGCAAATAATAAATAATAGCAATAACTTTAAGGAACCCATCTCTATGATAAATAAACATGACTTAATAGTAACTAACCCTCAAGACATAGCTGAATCATTCAACGACTTTTTCATTGATCAAGTCTTAGATTTGCCAAAATCTTCTTCTTATGATATCAAGAAAATAGATCATAACCCCAATTCGATTTTTGTGTCCCCAGTAGTACCTCAAGACGTGTCAAGGATCATTAAACTGCTAAAGAATAAAAAGAGTTTTGGTTACGACGGCATTACAACAAAAGTTATAAAATACGTTTCGGATGTAATTTCTGGTCCTCTATGTCACATCACTAATGCAAGTATATCTTCTGGAGTATTTCCTAAAGGTCTCAAAACCGTAATTGTAAAACCTCTTCACAAAAAAAATAATAAAGAAGATATGTCGAATTACAGACCGATTGCCCTTATACCCGTGTTCTCTAAAGTTATAGAAAAAATCTTGTATGAATTAATTTACAATTTCCTATTGAAATTCAACATACTACGTGACGAACAAAAGGGTTTTCGTAAAAATAAAAATATTAACATGGCCATATTCGATTTATTAAAAACTGTAATGGTAAACGTAGATAAGAAAAGGCCTATTTGCGCCATTTTCACAGATATGACCAAAGCGTTCGACTACGTAGATCATGAGACACTTTTATACAAACTACACGCCTACGGAATTCGAGGAAATGCATTAAATCTAATTAAATCTTATCTTACAGACCGAATTCAATATACTGAAATTTCTAATATTTGCTCAAACCTAAAACGTGAAGTAAAATTCAGATCTTCCTACAGGAAAATCAAAAATGGCGTCCCACAAGGAAGCGTCCTCGGTCCGCTTTTATTTTTAATTTATATTAACGACCTGCCACTTCAATTAGACCACCCAGTTATATTGTTTGCTGACGACAGTACAGCATTAATTAAATGTACCAATAGAGAATACTATGAAAATGATATTAACGAGGCTCTTAAATCTACAGTTAACTGGCTCAATTATAATAATTTAATAATAAACTTAAAAAAAACTAACATCATGCATTTTCACCAACGAATTTGTCCGGAAGACTTAAACGCCAATTATAATGGATATAAGATTGAAACTGTCAAAGTAGCAAAGTTTTTAGGAATCTGGATTGACAATCAATTGACATGGAGACCTCAAGCTGAAAATATTTGTAAACGATTAAGTACCTACGCCTACATTCTGTTCAATCTTTCAAAAAAGGTCAACACTAATACAGTACTTGTAGCTTACCATGGCCTCGTGATTTCAACCTTAAGATTTGGCATTATATTTTGGGGGACAGTAGCGAAAGAGAAAGCATTTTCAAAGCCCAAAAACGATGTTTAAGATCAATTTTCAACTTGCAGGTTACAGACAGCTGTGTTCCTATGTTCAAATTACACAAATTGTTAACCTTTCCATGTTTGTACATTCTTGAAACAGCTCTCTTTGTCAAAAACAACCGTAACCTGTTTCCATCGTTAAATGATACTCGAAAAAGGACTAACTGTATGAGATCTCAGTATCAAAAATTATTGTGCACCGGTGGCTATAATACCACACTGTTAAAAAAAAACGTCATATGTATGGCACCCTTGATATACAATAAGTTACCCAATGATCTAAAAGAACAACCATTAAAAATATTCAAAAAACGGTTAACCGACTTTCTGTTACGTAAATGCTATTATTCTGTAAACGATTTTCTGAACGATGTATTATGATAATTGTATTTTTCATCGTATATAATCTTTTTTAATCTTGAGCTATAAATATGTATTTCTTTGCCATGTGTGACTCACAAATGTTTGTATGCCGAAAGGTAGAATGTACAAGGATTCTTGCACTGTTGTACCATCTAATTGTAATACCTACATTCTATACAAATAAAAAATTTCTGATTTCTGATTTCTGATTTCTCCCCTTGGGGTAGCCTTATCTCACATATGGCTTACCGGTGCGGTGTCAATGATCCCCCGATATGGATATGTTATGAGAACTGAAGCCATTCATCTACTAATGTGTATTAATGACAATCGTAGGAGTTTTTGTTCTGGAACTTGCGAAAATTCGAGTTCTAGATCACGTAATCAGTTGTGGTAGGTTAGGGCCAAATTCGGGGTCGTTAAATGAGAAAGTATATCCGCTTCCGCAATACGATTACCTTTAGTGCACAGAAGCACCTTTTAAATGATCAGTGCTTCATTTAATGTTTTAACTTCTTCATTATGGTAGGTTTCTCTTCAAATATATTAGTACCGAGGAATGTTATTGACTTTTATGTTGTTGTAAGCTACAAGAGCATAAATAATAACATCAAAATATTCAATATGCTTTCGAGAATCAATCTTCTTTTGAGGTCAAACAACGTTAACGCCCTCACAGAGATATAGCACGCAGTGTCCTAAAAAAATATGTAGATTCCTTATTTCGTACAACAGGCATTTGCTCCTAGACTAGATTAAAGACCAAAATGGCGTCTAGATGTAATGCAAATGTATTCTGTTTAGTGTAGCTTGCTTATTCAGTTTTCATTCTTTTTTTTTCCACACCTTTGATGCAGCCACGATAGAAATTCTCGAAAACGACGCCATTTTTGACAAGGCCGATAATGAATTCTCTATTGTACTTGAACAATGGTACGAATTGTTTAATTTCCTGTATCAGTAGCGAAATTGCTCATTTATTAAACAGATTGCAAGATAAGCATAATAAGCAAGTCGTTAATAATCATAATGATGATTATTATTACACAATGAAACGTCGCTATGAGTAATGAGTCTATTAGCTTGATGAATTTTTAATCCCTATAATTGTCATTGACAAATAGACTTTAAGAGACACATGTGTAGATTTCACGGTGTACTAATTTTTAATTCATGGTTTGTTCAAATAGGTTAAGGGGTTAATAACCGCCAATTCCGGCGATATCAGATGTGAATAACATCGAAGTTGGCGTGAAGGTCAATCGCTTATCGCTGAAATATAAGGAAAATCTACTTGGATTATGTTCAGTTTCTCTTCAACTAGAAATTGTAACTAAAGAAAACTTTGCTTCTTTTCTGAAAAACAAATCCTATACATTATTAATAGGTAAATCAAAATCCAAAAGAAAGTACTAGAAAACGCGCAGAAACCGCGTTGGATGTACCAGGTTAACATAAGGTCGTGGACTATGTAAGGACGGGCGCCGGGGCGGGTAACGACCGGGCACCGCTACGCGCCAGTTTCGGGGGTCGTCGACCTGCCGCGACGGACGACGTCCTGGGACGGCCTCTACGTCAAACATGATGCCTTGGTACCTTGGCGGTGAAAATTTTCTCATAGATTAATTAATTGGAGTTTAATTAAGTGAATTGAGAACATTTTTGTTATGATTGATAAAGGCAGAGACGACGATGGTAGAAATTATTATAATTGTATCAAAGCAAATCCACATACCTACTTCAATAAACAGAGCAGCTAGTTAATTGAAACAATCACTCTAAATAAAAATCAAAATAACGTCTTTTTGAATGGAACAATCCTACCAAATTAAACGCAGTTCGAGACACGGCCCCGCCTCCATTTCACAGTTAGAGACTCTCACCCCACAATGGTAATAAAAAATGTCTCCCTTTGCAAGGGTAAGGTCGAATGCAGCCGTACCCCTACTCCCTTACCTTACTTAAATAAGCATCTTTAGAACATTTTGCGTTCAAGTTTTAAAGTAATGATGGATAAATGTGTGAGAAAATATAATAGTGCGTGTTTTGATGACACTTTATTATACCAGCATGTCTTGGGGAGTTTTAGTACATTTTTTTTCTGTCTTTCTTACAGACAAATTTTTGATAAATCCAACACAAACCGAACATCATAAATAAAAACTTCAAAATATACTGCAGTTTGCGGTCTAAAAATTTCCAAATATAAACTAATTAGAACCCAGAGCTAAGTAGTAAAATTTTTAATGAAACAATAAGTCTGCACGCCACGTCAACGCAAGCAAAGTCAGGGGCTAAGCGCAGCAATAAAAATGAAACGGTCTAGACTAGGTAACATGCGCGCAATAAAACTACGTGCCAAATTCGTAGTAAACCTAACTGCGTATAAAATTAATGTAGAAACATTGTGCAAAATGAGCTTATTTAAAATTATATGCCTTTATTTGAAACTGAATCCTTTGCCTTTAATGAAAAGGTAGAAAAATCAGTAATTAACAGGTGCAAGAAAACTGCTTTGTTTTCGTTTGACAGTTCAATAAGTTCTTTTTTAATAACACTGTGACACGGGATAAGGTTATAAAATAATTTATCCAAAAAGACTGCCTTGGGAATTCCTTGAGACTGGCAGATTTTGGTCAAGCCTTTGACACGTTGCAGCACAAGCTAAATCAAAACTATTTATATTCAAAAAAACCATCTACAAGATTGTAAAACCCAATCTCAAATCACGAAAGAACTACATTTTCAAATTCCAAAACCATGAAAAGAAAGCAGTAATTTGCAGGACGGAAACGTGTAAAATTGCAAAGAGATCCTGTAAACACTTAACAAAAAAAAACTTTCGAGCTGGTTCAAATCTGCGTCGTTTTGGTGACAGACGTACGTGACGACTGCATTTAGACTAATTAACGACGCTCATAATTACTCGTGTCCTTAAAAAGAACATGAGAACGATGCATTTCGTACAGGACAAGTGACAAAAAGAGAACAATGTTCATGTCATTCACGCCTCTATTTCCGTGAATAAAAAGAAACGCAAATTTTCTTTCTTTTACTGGTCTGGTAAGATTTGTTCGACAAACATTTCAGTGGCGACGTGAATAAGAAAATATAAATGTAAAACGAAAAAAAGAAATCTTTCCGAATTTGGAACTACATAGTTAGTTTGATTCAGTTCTAATCGATATTTTTATTAGTATAACGGCTCCTGCTTCAGTCTTACTTGGGTTTCGCAAAGTCTCGGACGAATCAACAGTTAACTTAAGTAGTATTGAGAACATTACAGCGAAGATGTCAAAGGTGTAATTCACATTTACAAATTCGAAACTAAGCCAACGAGTCACAACGACATACGTCGACACAAGAGCTTTTGCAGTTGTGATAAAATCATTGGAGGAATATCGTAGAATGTACAATAACGAGTATGCTCGATGACGAAGTACGTTCAGATCTTAACGCTAAACAAACAAGTTGCGTCATATACCAGTTTCATTCAACGTAACTAGCGTAGATTGATAAAGTTTCCTGTAAAAACAAGGCTACAACGAGATACCATCGCATGAAATACCTCGTTTGTCTCAAGTCCAAATGTTATGCGGAATATTATCGATAATACGTCATTACGGACAATACAGACGAAGAGCGTCACGACGCAAGCGGCGATGTTAATGCAATAACATGACGCGCCGTTGCTTGCGTACACGACGGTCTATTAACTGAGTTATTTGCCACCTAATATCTGATTGTGATATCGTCATAAACACTTATTTCATAAGAGAACTACGCAGGGTTTGCTTATAACGTAGACGCAGATTTTGTTATTGTAATGGCTTGTTGACTCTCTTAGGTAATTTTTGTGACGTAAGAAATCACCTTCCAAGATCATTATAGATTACAGCAGTTTCCGAGAAAAGTGTTTTTTCATGCAAATGACTAGTTAAAGGTGTTTAGTTTGCTAGGTTCAATTGTACTTAGGACTGAAAGATGATACATGGATAAACCAATCATAATGTGACTCATGCAAACAATGATCCATTATTTATCGTTGCAGGTAGTGCATACATGCGACATTTTTTTATTAACTAATTGATTTTACACGGACCAACCTCCGATTTTAGATATTATTTTATATGTTGATGACTGACATTTGAAGATTTTCGTGCAAAAGTCCGAAAAATACAGTACTTTACACAGTAACAGGGTTTTTAAAGGGTTTTTAATACAAAATGTTGGTATTCAGAAGTCTAGGTATTTACAAGAATCAGTATTTTATTTCTGAAACCGTTAAGAACGGTAAAAGAAAATACAAGTTCTCCTTATCTGGTCAGCAACAAGCGTATGCGATTAACAATGAAAATGGCTATTATTTTTCTACGAATGACATAAACCAATAGCTTTATGTGCTTTCCGAGGTACGGGATGTCAGTGAAATCCTAAATGACATATTATATTATGATGATTATCACATCCGCACATTCGTAATAACAGGTTCATATTACTCGTTATAGCAGATAACAATCAGCTAATAGCCGAAGTAAAAACCAAATGTGGTGGTTGACATTCAACAACCACTAAAGCCTTATCGCTCCCTAGGGATGTGGTCACAATCGCTTTGTAGAAAAAAAATCGATTTGGTATCGTGAACGAAACACTTATCAAGAGTTGACAGAACACTCGTATTTAACTGACATTTAGATTCGGAGAATTTTTGTTTTTCGGTCAATTTCTACTTATTTGGGCATGTGGCAAACAAAACAGATGTTTGTTCGAAAACTTTCCGAGAAACTAACAAGGATAATTGCAGTGTTTAATATTTATTTGATAATTGTCGCCTTGTAGTAATTTATTGAATTCATTATAACTTTCAATCCGGCTTAGCTTAGCATAGTCGAAATCCAAGCCTTTAAAAAGGAGAGAGGTCATAGTCGAAATCTGGCAAAATATGGTCAGAAATACAATTATAAAATTATCAATAATCTACACCCTGACCAGGTTGTGGGTGATATAATCTTCCTCTGGTTCCGCCCTTTTTCAAAAGAGCATGTTAATGGTTTATTTGTTTATACATGTTTATTTCTACCTCTGGTTCTTTATCTTTCAGAACAACTGGTATGTCTACTTGTGTTCTCATTTCTCAATAAATCGAAAGCGGTGCAGTCTTGTACGTACGTACAAGACTGCACCGCAGTACGTGCACTTTAAACATGCCGCGGATCACGTTTGCCACTGGTCTTTGAAGACAGTAATTTACCTTTTTCGTACCTACTTGAAAAACCGCCTTCAAACCGCCATGAGCAAGCGTGGTGATAGAATTTGGAACTTATCATCAATACGCTATATTTGCGTGATGTTACAACACAAATTACTTAGAATTTTTATTATGTACAGATAAACCGCATAAAACCATACATAACTGCCACGTTTACTATGCTGCAATGCACAGTTATTTTAAAAAAGGTTACAAGCAAGTAAACAACAGGAAACGTAACACTCTAGGGTGTCCAGTCCACTGTAAAACGGAATAGCCAAGTACGCACAATTATACAGAAAATAGTTGTTACATAACGGTTGCAAATGCGATGCAGAAACGCATCGATACACGCGGAAATAGTCACGTTGATGGTTCTTTATTTAAATATTTTAACATGGATAACGTTAAAAAAATGGCCAAGTGTAAGTCGGATTCGTATTCTGTACTATAATCACCGAGATCTAAGATCGAGAAAAAAAGCTATGCATATAAATGTGGATAAATTGAGGAAGAGGGAGGGCAAAGAAAATATGGAATTCTACACAAAATTATATAAAAGAAAATAAAGTCGGTTGATAAGACGGAATGGATGAGGCAGACCTGTTGCGCCAACCACAAATTACATATGATGTTGGGGCGAAAATATATTGGAGAACATTGTCAATCTAACATGATCCATTTGAATAGGGTAACTTAAGATGATTCTTATGAATTAATGCTAAACAACAAACACAAGAGGAAGCACGTTACATTAGAAACCTATAAAACCAAAACTTTCAACTCCGAACAGATTTCTTGCACTCAGATTCGAAGTACATTGCTTTGCTTTTACGACAAAAAAAAGATCTGAATGCAGCTGCTTATCTGGAGTCGTAAAACGAGAGAAAGGGGTAATATTATCAAAATATTATGGCCATTATCCGCCACTTGGTTTGCATGGCCCTCAAGTTTTACGATTACGATAAAACATACAGGGATGCTGAATAAATTCAGGGAGGGTTAACAGCGGAGGAGACAAGGTGCAAATATTTTGGTTGGATTAAATATATAGCTGTCCCATCTTGTGGTAGCAAGTGTGATTGCTAAGCCCCTTGCTCCTAGATTTGTTTTCCAAGTATGGCTGGATTATTTAACTTATATTTAGGATTTCGCAGTGGTCTTCAGAAGTTGGAGGTCACCGAGCCTCAGAATGCCAATAAAGCCAGATTTCTCTCCGGTCGAGTCGAATTGCCGATCCATCAGACTATGTCAGCGAGAGTTAAGGGAGTGTATCTACTATGTCCTATAAACTTAGCTGATCTTTATTAAGATTGCAGGTCGCAACCAAAATTGGGTTTAGAGTAAATATATGTTAATTATTGTTGTGAATGGGAAATAGGAATAACCCAAAAGGAAAAACCCAATGTTGTGAAGATCTGGAAGGCAGATCCAGTGAAACTGGAAGCCGTCCCCGATATCGTTGGGAAAAGTCTAGGGAGTTGATGGTGAGAAAAAAGTAAATTAGAAAAAGGAAGATAATTTAGGAAATACCTTGCCTTGTCATGGACTCTAGGTAGTTATCCGAATTATGAAGTACAGGCTTTTGCCCCTTTCGCTTACATACACAACGCAGGTGACTTTGCAAATGAGATTATCCAGATGACATAATTACAATCTGTTCCTTGGTTTTATTAACAGACAGAGTAACTTTTGCAATTAATGTAATATTGGTATAGAAATGTACATTAAATGTGTATTATACCATTGCCTAGAAAATGGCGATTTAAACGGCTTTCCCGTCTTAAAAAAGCCTTACTAGGAGTTAAATGCGATAACTTTTCTGTAATTGCAACACGTTTTTGCGATGTCATTGCCCTTTATTTTTCAAAAAAGGAGTGAATTGATAGACAGGAAACGTTTAAATAACAGGTTTTTTGCGGAAACGCTATGAGAATTGAAAAGGACAAGGAACCAATTTTTATGTACTGAATGTAGATTAAAAAATAACGCGCTATTTAGGATAATTTAATTACAGGCACAGCTTCATGTTTTTCGTTTTTAAGGTTACATTTTGAGTAGCTGCCATTTTCAACGTCAGCAATGTCGTGGCAGCCATTTTTGATAAGTACATTTTTTAGTCAATGTATCTCCGATAGACAAAAAAAAAGATTTGTTAGGTTATGGTATCCAAACATCAACAGCCAATGCTACAATAAAAAACTCCACAGGCTTCAAATTATAACTTTTTTAATTTACTACGGTCTACGGTAGATCTGCTAGAAATTCGTCCGTTTACCGCTACTACTACATTCCTGCGCTCCTGGTGAGCACGGTATGAGCTGTGGTATGAGTGCACCATGTACGGGGTGAATGACCGGCTATTCACGGGGTGTTGATTGGTTAATTGTTTTAATATTGCATCTGCTATTGTGCCGTTGGTTGTGCCATAATTTATTCCTCATATGCGGGTATTTCTTCAATATTGGCGTGGCTGGACTTGTTGTAACGCTTTTTTAAGTCAAATCTGCACCAATTAATGCTAAATTTATTATAACTGTCTGTTTATCACTTCCTCATTGCAAAACCACTGAACCGTTCGTAATGAAAGAGGCAACGTGGGATCTGAACAACGGAAATGGGCTCAGTATTCCTCGATTTGGTCTCTGTGCAGTGAAAATTATTAGCCAAATGAAAATCTAACCAATACATAAAATACATGAAGAAGCAAATATACTGCACTAATGGGACGACCGGAAAGACACCTGAGTAAATGATTTCAAGGAAAGGAGAACCGGACATAAACTATTAACACTATTCATGAGACCGTTTAGATTCTAAACTAAAGCATTTTTAAATTGACTTTGGCTACAGAAAATGTTGTTTATCAATGAAAAGTTTTTAAAATGGAGCGTTATAGTGTACCCTAGCAACAGTAAGGTCATCCCGTATAAAGAACTTGAAACCATGTTCTTTAAAAGCATTCTTGCAAATTGAACTTTAAGTAGATAAACTTAAGAGACACTATCACCACAGAACCAATTAGTTAACTCTGACTTTTGAAAGCCCATTGAATCTAGTCCATTGTTAAGCGAGTTTATCAGCTGTTACTCAACCAATAACAGCAGTTAGCATAGGATTTGGTAGCCTTTTAATTTTAGGTTGGAAATCCAACCGTTTGTCTCAAAAAATAAGAATGTATTCCAACAAATGCAAAGGTCATCATGTATGTCACTATATTAAGATCCTGATAAGCCCAATCAACGGCTATTTCTGTCCTTATTTTAATAAAGATAAATAACTTAATTATAGGGTACTCACCACCAGTGCCAAGTACTTTGAGCAGGTCAAAATGTGATATGTCCACTTTAGCGGGGCCGTTGAGATTTACTGAAACAAAATTAACATAACAATTAATACACATGTCGAGATCCCCTTTAAAAGTTAATGACGCCATAGAATTAGGCGTTATTGTATTATAATTATAATTTGGTGTGTTTAGTCTGCCTGCTAGTCGTTGTGCGTTTAGGGTAGCGGGATAGTCGCATCAATCTCCAAGACACGACACTTTAAACGTCTTCCGAAGGACACTGGACAGTCAGACCTTACAAAACCTTGCTGACTATCATTTGTAGAACCTATAGGAGCGTAAGGTTCTTCAAGTCAAGGGAAGAAACCATCCGACTCGGTGCAATGCTTGTGTGCTTAAGAAATGCACGATTGATGATGAGCCATATCTGTTTACATTGGAAGTCAATCTATAAAATAAACCTCTATTACTTAGAGAAAACACGATGACGATGACCAAATTACCAGAGTTTTATGAGTCCTTTTTCAAGTCCATACAATTGTTTTAGTAAATCATGGAAGAACAATTTAGGTTGATTTAAGCTTGATGAAAAAGCACAGATTTTAGAGAACCTATCTATTTGACAGTAACCACGTTTCTCACAAGCTCAAATCACCAAAATTCGAGGACTTACAAAATAGCACCCCAGTTCCGATTGTCAGATAACTCCTTAAGATAAAGTTAGTTGAATTAAGCTATATTGAGTGTCAAGATTCCAATTATCTTTCATCTAAATTGTTACAGATTGTTACCACACACTTAAATCAAGACGCCTGAGGGCGTGATGATTTGTTTAAAGACGTATTTCTTCTCAGTTTTGTCGTGACCTTTAACTTAAAATCTACTTTAGATGAAGGTAATTTCAGTATCGCGAATGTGTAGGAGGTAGGTGCGGTGTTACTTCTAAAAGGGATGTTTCGTTTCTCTAAGAATAGTCAATAACCCATTATATATTTAAGCTTGTTTACGTGAAACTTCACGCTTGCTTTCTTGGAAGGATCTGGCTAAATAATATACTATATGATATTGTTATTCATGAGAAATCCCATTTTAAATCATTTTTGCTACATTCTGTTTGCGATTCCATCCACGTAGACCTCAAGCAAGGATTCCATTAAAACATAACAATAATTTAGCTTTCTCGCTGTGAAATATTTTTTGTAATCGGTCCAGTAGTTTCCCAAAATTACCCCATTTATACAAACAAATTGAAATTACCTCTTTCTTTCAGTATTTAGATGTGGAACAAGATTAGCTCGAGTTTCGTATCAATTGTAGGTCTAATTGTAGTTACAGATTTTGGCAAAAGGGAATTTAAAAAAATAAGCTCTGTGGGACGGAATCTGTACCAATTTATCGGAACCTCCAAAAAATGACCAGGCAATAAACAGAGACACATAAAATCTCACTTAAAAGTACAGAAAAATAACTGTTCCAGCATTGTTCCGTTATGTACATTAAAACGACATGCCTACGCGTCACAGAGATTTTCACTTTTACCTCGGATCTGCTTTGAATCCCATCAAGTTTACGAATCCGTTCTACTATTGTTGGAGAATGTTCTCACTTATTGTACCTTGTTTTCTACAAGAATAAAACATCGAATTTCTTTTTGGGGATTACGTAACGTGTTTCTTTATATCGTGTAATCGGTTATACGAACAGGTTGCTTGCTAAGACATTTTAGTTAGGTATTATTCAAGACTATCAGCCCAGTAATTCTTTATGGAACATATTCTCCAAATAAGTTCTTTATAGAACATACTACGTGCAGTACAATACCATAACATGAGCCTATCTGTAGCAAAAATTAAAATTAGCCCAACTGGAAACGTGTCTAAACAACTTGCTAATAATGTTGGTTTTCTGTACTCATTTTGAACCCATGGCTGGTCAGTGGTCTACCCTAAAAGACGATCAATAAAAATAGTGTAACTTTATAACAATGTAGATGTATTTCATATATTTACTAAGTACTCCCAAGTTTACCACACAAACAAAACTAACTTTGTAAATCTAAAAAATCCTAACAATATCAGTGAAGATATAGATCGGTAGTATTATCCTAGTTAATTAAACTAAAAATAAATCGATGACTAAGCTTTAGTTGATACTGCCACTTTATGCTTTTCTGCCATTTTTATTACATAATCTCACTGCATTGGGCTTTGCATACGGATTATGCAATTTCACAGACAATGTCAAATGACGATTTTTTTTTCCTAAGAATACATGACCAAACACTCTATTTAAAAAAACAAACTAACCGAATAACAACATCTCTTATCGCGCATATTATGATAACGATTTACATAAGAATTGGCGATAAACAAACTATACAGACACAATGTTTTCGCTCAACAAAGTCATAGGTTCATTGACATCCAGGTGTAATTATTTAATCTGCGACATTGGTTGTGTAAAGTAGTTTCAGACTTACATGTTTAATTTTACGTTCGGTTTACAGCGTTGTTGTCCGGGTTTATCGACCCTTATCATGGCAATCATAACATATTTTTAGTTAGTAAACAAAATATAGGGGTCTATAAGGTATATTGCACCTTTAAGGGACCGTATTTTTTGCTTAAAAACAAATATGGTAGGTCAAATTAGAGGTCAATCATGCTTGAATACAGATGCAACTTACAAAATGTCTTGATAGATCAACAAGGCTGGGAACTTGTTTAAAAAACACCGATTAAAACCGGTTTATTTCTGTTATTTTCTAAAGACGTTTTAAATACTTTACGTTAAACTTAATTAGCATGTATATTCGACAAACGACTTCTTCATTTTTGGGTTAGGTACAGAATAAAAAGTATCTAAGATTTTTTATCGTACTTCCGTAAAATAACCTTTTATTTTTTATTTATTTAAACCGATTAATAAAATAAAACCTTTAAGCAAAGGTTCTACAAAAAAATGGTTTAAACGAAAAGATAGTTAGATTTTTAAATTTCACTGGTATCCGAGCTCTGGGTCTAGAACCTTCCAATTAATTTATCGATTAAACATCATTCGATACATAACCAATCGAGATCAAATGAAATATCGCGGCGGACACCTGCTCCTCAGTTAATACCACAGACACGCAGCCAGCTATATCAACATTCAACATCCTCCGGACTAGCGCCCCAACAAAGTCAATGGTGCGTCGACCCAATATTTACTAAATTCATATTAAATTCACAAAGGTCGCAAGTTACCTAACCGCTGACATTTCTCGGCAGCTTTGAAGGAGATTCGTGCGTTCATTTAAAACCGTAGTTACACAAGATGACATTTATTTTGTAAATTAGTCAAATATAACACTTTTACGCGTTAGTGGCGATGATTCACTTGTCCACAAACTAAACAAAATTTTAGTTCTTTGCATCTTTTCTTTCTAATTCATAAAGAAAAGGTCAGAAGATAAAATGTTAGTTTAGTCCTGTCAATTTAAGATACTCCATAGATAATTTAGACGCGATTAAAACATGGAAATAAAAATACGTATTTTTAGTGGCCATGTTTTTAATCGTCGATGTACTTCAGGCGAGGGCTAATTTCACAGAACTAAAGTAATTTGATCTTTTGTTCTTTTCTTCATGAAATGGGAAGAGAAAGATGGACTTGACTTAAATTTAGTTTAATTTGTGAAGAAGAGAATCGGCACCATTATTCTTTTTTAAAAACGGCAAGGCCGGTGTTTCCTAGCTGAGTACTATTTAAAAGAAACATCCGAAACAGTCTTAAAGGACAAGTCTACTTGTATAATTATACACTTTTTTTTTATATATACACTTTATTAAGTCAGATCATGCTAGGACCATTTAGATTAATGAAAAAGGTGCTCCCTTGATGAAAGAAGTAAGAAGCACAGAATTTTGAGTCCAGGCAGTGTAATAGCACAGGTAATAGTATGCATTTGTCTTGTCAGTAATGTTTAGCTGAACTAAAAACGTAAGGAGACCAATGTTTTAACGAACAATACCAAAGAAAGGATATTTAGGTAGGCCGCACGTACATATTCTCAAATATGAATATTCTCTAAGTTAGTTTCGTGCGTACCGTATGTTTAAAACCACAATTACTGAACAATTCAACATAGGTATATCTTTGAATAAAAATGTCACCCAAATATGTTGATTGAAAGTAGAATAAACAAGCCAAGGTCTGTGGCTTTGCTTGTGGTTATTTTAATTTACTCTTTCTATAACATTTGCGTAAAAGGCTGTGGAATTATATCAGTGAAATAGCAACAGTTTCCTAGAGTTGTGACAACAAAAGCTTTGAGTAATAATTTAATTTACTTTGTAAGTTTCTTCTTATTTCATTTTCAGTGCGGATGTCATGCAGTGAAGCCCTGGCACATTTGTTATTTATTTTAAGTTGACTGTTGTTAAAAATAATTAGAATTACAATTACATGATGAGAGAACTCACATGCGCATTCGTTCATGTGTTGCTTTTTAGTTTATTCTTTTACTCAATTTTTAATACTATTGGACTCACTGCTAGAAGTTGTAAAAATATGAAACTGACATTTTTTTTTTGTTGATTTTGTTTATTTAGCGCAACACAAGACACAATACAGGCAGACATGTCTATTCATTAATCAATCAATGAGAAAATTGTGAAACATTAAGGTTTTTAAACTTACATACCTATTTACACCTACATTATAGTTTTAACGTAAAAAAAAAACTTGCTGAATAGAAAAAGGAGAAAATAAAACTGCTTCATTGTGCAAAGTAGAAAAAATACAATTTCTTATCAGAAGTCAACAAGAAGAGTATTGGGTTATTCAATATAGTCCACAGAAGATAAGTTGACCCAGTTTTTATAACAACTTATAAGGTACTTCAGAAAGTACCTATTATAGTAGTGGATACTTCATTTTCCCCAACAAAGTTCATAAATATTCATAATAATAATTTTACCAGTTCACTATATCCCACAACTGGGCAAAGGCCATGACTAGGCCAGATGAGCTCACAATGTTACAAATAAAGAAATTAAGTTTTGATATTATAAAATAAATTATGAACATTACTCACTAATTAACGTAAAAGTCTACAACACAATAGTTAATTGTTATTTCCTAATAGGTATCTAAGTAAAACACTGAAAGTAGAAAGTAGCAACAATTTAGGGGATTTTTTGCTCAAGAACTAACTAATTAACATCAATACTAATTAGTATGCCCAATAAAATTAAAATTAAATGGCGACCGGACTTGGGACACCAATAATGATAAGAAACTATTATTATCGCGGTTTGCGTCAAGGACTAGTGATAACAAGAACCATCAAGTTATTCCCATAGTTGTGTTAGCTATTTATTTCTGAAAAATAATCATAAACTATGTTGTTTCAAAGTATATGTGAATGCATTATCCGTCTATCTTAAATACGAAGGCGTCATAATTTTCGTCTATTCTAAAAGAACTACATATGTGCAAAAACCAAACTGCCTCTAGAAGGATCTATGATGAGACTGTGATCATCATCATCCCCTGATTTTATCCCGATGTTACTTGAGGGTAGTCACCCGTTTTCTTCTTTCGTTCTGTCTTGGACAATGTATAGTTTCAGAGACCCCCTTTTTCTTCTGTATGATACTTCTAGCTAGCAAGTTATGACAGGTTTATATGTCGAAAAATGTATGGTTACACCGGCTTTATTCATGACATAACTTTATACAGTGATTATTAGTAAGCGTACCAATGTCTAGCTATCTTTGTTTTGTTGCTTTTTTATGATATCCTTACAGGTGGACAGAAGGTAGTTTAAATATATTTATTTAATTTTGTGAATAGAACATAAAATTTTTAATCAATCTATGCTGGTTTTCCTTGGGATATTTTTAGATTAATCAAGTTTGAAGCAGACTGCAAAAATGTTATGTTACCAATAAAATGCAATTCATAGCTCTGCCGCGCTAACGATAAGGGCAGTAAGTATGTTTTGCATAGTTTTGAGTAATTGGCGCGCAAAGTTTTTCTTACATTTTTGTTTTTCCGGACTTCTGTTTTTAAGATATGTTAATTATGATGGTTGAAACGTGTAGCCCAAATAAAGCGCTTTTATATTTTTCACTCAATAAAATTGTATATATATTTGAATAGTTTTAAATAACGAAAAACCTTTTATATTTAGTGTTAATTGAAGCAACTGAAACATCAATTGCTTAGAATAATAGCAGTAAGTAGTAAGTTACTGCTGTTATTATAAGCAACTCATACTAGGTTTAGGTTATAGCTTAGGAATAAAAACAAAGTGTTAGATAAAAAATGTTTCTGTCAATTAATATTTCTTTACTTACGTATTATTATTATAGTAAATAACGAGGTCTTACTAGTTTCACAACTAAGAACAATAAAATTTTAAGAAAATAAACTATTACACAAGTTTAAATCAGTCTTTCTTAGTTTGAAAGTCTTATAAAATAATTATAAATGTTTATTGAGCTCCATTCTACTCTCGTATATTATTACAAAAAACTTAAAAAATATTTAAACATTGGCAAGTTAGCCATATTTCAAAGTAACAAACAAAAAAATCAGCCTTTCTACGTTCACAATTTGAGATCAAACTAAGTTAAAATACTAGAATTAAAAAATCAAACATAATGTAAGAAATAAAATAACAAAACCTTTTTTTGGGGTGTCATGAAATAACAAAACTCATAAAACGATCTATCTTCGCAACATACAATGAGGAAAGTACAACCTAGAGTGTACCTTAAAGATATTATGGTTTTCGAGGCGAGTTCACACTGCAATAAAAAAACCGGTCAAGTGCGAGTTGGACTCGTGCAACGAGGGTTCCGTTAATGGAAAGTACCCTATAGGTTTTGAATCCCTCGCAAATATCTAAATGCAATATAAACCGCCCTATCTTTTTATTGCGTTGATTTAGAAACTTGAGTTTTTCACTGCTTTTAGAGGTAACAGACTTGAGTATGTGATATTAATTTCAGCTTGATATCTCGACGCGTTCCTGAGAAAAACGTTCTTGACAGACGGACGAACAGACGGACGCCTGATGTGAACAAACTACAAATTTACGGTTTTCGGAGTTTTACCTATACTTGTGCTACATGACCTTGCTTTTTGCCAAATTTCATGATTCTAGATCAATGGGAAGTACCCTGTAGGTTTTGAGTTTTGGTTCCCTTGAAAATGTCTAAATTTGCAATATAAACCGCCGTATCTTTTTATTGCGTTGATTTAGAAACTTGAGTTTTTCACTGCTTTAAGAGATAGCAGACCTGAGTATGTGATATTAATTTCAGTTTGATATCTCGACGCGTTCCTGAGAAAAACGTTCTTGACAGACGGACGAACAGACGGACGCCTGATGTGAACAAACTACAAATTTACGGTTTTCGGAGTTTTCCCTTTACTTGTGCTACATGACCTTGCTTTTTGCCAAATTTCATGATTCTAGATCAATGGGAAGTACCCTGTAGGTTTTGAGTTTTGGTTCCCTTGAAAATGTCTAAATTTGCAATATAAACCGCCGTATCTTTTTATTGCGTTGAATTAGAAACTTGATTTTTTCACGGCTTTGAGTGATAGCAGACCTGAGTATGTGATATTAATTTCAGCTTGATATCTTGACGAGTTTCTGAGAAAAAGGGTCTTGACAGACGGACGAACAGACGGACGCCTGATGTAAACAAACTACAAATTTACGGTTTTCGGAGTTTTCCCTTTACTTGTGTTACATGACCTTGCTTCTTGCCAAATTTCATGATTCTTGGTCAATGGGAAGTACCCTATAGGTTTTGATTCTCTTGCAAATGTCTAAATATGCAATATAAACCGCCGTATCTTTTTTTTGCGTTGAAATAGAAACTTGATTTTTTCACGGCTTTGAGTGATAGCAGACCTGAGTATGTGATATTAATTTCAGCTTGATATCTCGACGCGTTTCTGAGAAAAAGGGTCTTGACAGACGGACGGACGGACGGACAGACGGACAACAAAGTGATCCTATAAGGGTTCCGTTTTTACCTTTTGAGGTACGGAACCCTAAAAACTAACCATGATGACGAACAAGTACAAAGTTTAGACTTTTTGCAGTTAAAGTACCTGAAATCAAGAACATTTCCTGAATTCAGTTCAAAATTGACACCTAGAGGAATTCCAGAATATACGAAGACTGAGATTTTAAAGAAACTGTTAGTCAGTGATATAGATTAAGTTTTGCTAGATAGTTTTATGTGTTTTGTTATTTCATGACACCCCAAAAAAGGTTTTGCTATTTTATTTCTTACATTATGTTTGATTTTAGAATTCTAGTATTTTAACTTAGTTTGATCTCAAATTGTGAACGTAGAAAGGCTGATTTTTTTGTTTGTTACTTTGCAATATGGCTAACTTGCCAATGTTTAAATATTTTTTAAGTTTTTTGTAATAATATACGAGAGTAGAATGGAGCTCAATAAACATTTATAATTATTTTATAAGACTTTCAAACTAAGAAAGACTGATTTAAACTTGTGTAATAGTTTATTTTCTTAAAATTTTATTGTTCTTAGTTGTAAAACTAGTGAAACCTCGTTATTTAATATAATAATAATACGTAAGTAAAGAAATATTAATAAACAGAAACATTTTTTATCTAACACTTTGTTTTTATTCCTAAGCTATAACCTAAACCTAGTATGAGTTGCTTATAATAACAGCAGTAACTTACTACTTACTGCTAGTATTCTAAGCAATTGATGTTTCAGTTGCTTCAATTAACACTAGATATAAAAGGATTTTCGTTATTTAAAACTATTCAAATATATATACAATTTTATTGAGTGAAAAATATAAAAGCGCTTTATTTGGGCTACACGTTTCAACCATCATAATTAACATATCTTAAAAACAGAAGTCCGGAAAAACAAAAATGTAAGAAAAACTTTGCGCGCCAATTACTCAAAACTATGCAAAACATACTTACTGCCCTTATCGTTAGCGCGGCAGAGTAGGCAAAATAGCTTGAACACTCAAATTCAATAATATATTTTTCTTAATTTAGTCACAGTTTAAGTTATTACTGCTAACAGCGTAAGTGATCAAGACCGAATGTGAAGTACATTTTGCTTAATATAACCACAGTATGATGAGTTACTGCCGATATTTTAATCAATTAAGGCCCAATTAAAAACAAACTCTACTTATTATATCCACAGTATATTTAGTTACTGCTGTTGTCCTAAGTGATTAAGGCAAAATAAAAAACATGCTTTACTTATTATATCGACAGTATTCACAGTTACTGCACATAACTTAAGTAAAAGTAAAACCTAAAGGATAGAGCTTTACTTGCTAACCCGGGGTAACTATACTTACTGTTGTTATGTTAAGGAAGATTTGTCATTTATTGGACTTACTGCCTTTATCCTTAACGAAATTTACTGGTTCCCGATAAGCTATTAAAACAGGTGTCAGCACATCTGGTAGAGCTCATTGCGCTGATTCGGGATCAATATTTAACTCATTTTGTCAAAAATTTGACTTACTGCTGATATCGCTAGCGCGGCAGAGCTTTAATAAAATCTTGGAACTTGTCCCCTTCTGCACTCATGAATGATTTTTTTTTTGTAGACTGACAACATTGTTCAAAAATAGCTGATATTATTATTACCAATTTAATTACAGTTTAGTGCCCCAAGTGCAATCTGCAATGTTTATACATTTTATAATGTTTTTCCTATTACTGCAGACAGGTGATTATCATATCAAATGGGTAAATTACAAATAATGAAGAGGTAATTTACAATGATAAAAACAAAACTACCTAGTAAATAAGTGAAAAAAATTGTGCTCACCAGAAATCTGATAATAAATCTTATTTAGTTAGTTAGAATAATGATTCTATCATATTTATGATTCTGTCCTTTTGACTATATTTTTACAATGATAAGAAACAAAACTAGTAAATAAGTGAAAAAAATTGTGCTCACCAGAAATCTGATAATAAATCTTATTTAGTTAGTTAGAATCATTATCATATTTATGATTCTGTCCTTTTGACTATATTATTCTCAGTAATATTTTTTATTCATCTTTAAGAATTTTGTGTAGATTTCAAATTGTATGTCTACCCTAGAATATTCATGCTATAGAAGTTTTTTATTCCCTGGAGCCATTTAGTTAAGTATATTACATATCTACTAGGCATATAATTAAATTTATTTTAAAAATAAAAATAAACATAATGCAGTAGCCCACCCATATTGGTAGGGTGCAAGTTACCAGTGCTCAGGGCATCAGAGAGAGGAACCTTCTAACAATTTTGGCTGTGACGTATTTTAGTTTAGTTGTTATTTTCTAAATCAATATCAATATTCACCTAATAATGACATTTACCAAGTTTCTTTAATACTTCAATTTTCCTACCATGCTCAACTCATAACATTTCAACAGTGGAGATAAAATTTACAATACCTCAAGTACGAGTACTTAATCAAAATTGTCTAAATAACATTCTCAACAAGACCAAAACTTTCACTGAGTTTAACTTTCACAACAAAAAACTAATCAAAATCTGATCTAGATTTTATTTAAAGAACTGTTCCTTCAAAATAGTCCGGAAATAGATTTTGTGTTAATAGGTGGAATGCATTCCTGGAGTTATAATAATACAGACACAACCAAGTCGCCAACATCATACACCAGAAACTCGCACACCAATATAAACTGATAGACTCCATAGTGCCTTACTACAAATACAACCCTGAAACCGTCCTGGAAAACTCCTCGACGAAACTATATTTTGACCGCGCCATCCTTACTGACCGTACAATTCATTTTAACAGACCGGACATTACTTTAATTAACAAAACAAATAAAACCGGATACCTCATAGACATAGCGATACCAAATACCCACAATTTAAAAGCCACAATAGCAGAAAAAATATCCAAATATACCGAACTAAAAGACGAAATCACGCGACTCTGGCATCTGCAAAAAGTGTCAATAGTTCCTATAGTGCTGTCTACAACAGGAGTAATTCCACTACAACTTCACCAGTCTCTAACTTCTCTGAACCTGCCCCCTAGCACTTACCAATTGCTGCAGAAAGCAGTAATATTAAATACGTGCAGACTGGTGAGGAAGTTTCTACAGTGCGAATCAGACATCCCACACCAACACACACACACAAACACACTCCAATCTCTCACTCAATCTACGGCGCAAAACTACGCTGCGTCTGCTCCGACTTCTTTAAACCCAACTGGTGAACACTTGGCTTAGGCCCGTGCCATCAGTTCTAACCGGCTAAGCCGAGAAAAGCAAATGCTTACCAACATAATAATAATAATAATAATAATTCATTTATTGCATCAAATATGTAAAATATGTGTATGTATGTTATATGATAACTATGTGGCAGAAGTGGGTTATATCAGTAATAATAATACCAGCCTATTACTGTTCCACTGCAGGGTAAAGTCAAAGCCTCTTCTCATACAGAGAAGGCACTATCATTGATCACCACACTTGCTCAAGGTGGATTGGTGATTATGGACTTATATTTATTAGTTTAGGTTTCCCCACAGTGTTATGTTTTTATTTATATCTGGGTTTTAAAGAGATCACTGCCCTCTTAGAGCCAGCTTCATAAGTTCAAGTAAATTAAAATATGTTTAAAAGTTATGTTACAATAGTTTTTCCACACTTTGTCTGCATGGAGGTAAAATATTCATATTATAGTGCCATATCTGTATTTGTTTCAATTTTGGAATAAGTAAATAAGTAGCAAGGATATTTAAACAGATAATTATTATGTAGACTTTGCAGTTGTACCATAAACAACAAACATATTATTTAAAAAATCTTTCTGTCATTGTCTACTTCATTAATTAGACAGGGTTGAAACTACATTCCAAATATGTTTGAACTATACAAGTTAGATAATCCATAGGGAAAAGTGGTCTTAATTTGTGAAGTTGATTAATATTTAATTATAACAAAGTACATAGTGGTGTTTAAGTACATAGGAACTGAACATAATTTTATTTTCATTTATTTATTTATTAATTTAATTACTGATCAAGGGTAATTCAATTCATTATGTAACAATAATAAAACCAAGCAAATGCATTATTTAGCAGTGATAGGTACTTATTTACAATATTTCATGAATAAAGCCCCTCAGTATGTTATTAACATAGATATATTAAAGAAGGAGATATGCCCTGTAGACGAAAATGTATCGGATACCTGTGTCTCCTGTTATCCCTACCACACGGCAACTACTACACGCGCAGTTCAGTAAAAGCAATAGATACGCAGCCGCGCACACACCCGCATTTCTTGTACTAGAACGTACAACACAATCAATTATGAACCTTAAAACACCTACACAGCGTGTATTTACCATGCACCGTAAAACTTACTCACACATTAACATTGATGGCTATCGTTGTGCTGTGCAAATGCAATTTATTTTACATTTACGCTAGTGATTGACTAAATCGGAAAATTATCGAAACTTCTATTTATTATCGACCAAATCCTTTTTGGGTTCTCGGAAGTAAAACTAAATAAAAAGATGGCGTAAATAGATAAATTTGGGTTTATGTAACTTAAAAGCATTTTTGAATTTTATAAATATGAATACGATGCAGTTATTTATTTATTTGTTTATTTTTTACGATGGTATAATACTGATACAAAATGGACACGATGGTCCAGAATGATGCCACGCGACATGCACTTGAACCGTGTTAGGTAAGCCGAGGGAAATATTTAAGGACGCTGTAATATTTGGTCACATGTGACTAATAATAATAAAACAAAATTAAAACAGGGTAAATATTAGTATTTACTTTGATATTCCAAGCGGGTTAAAACGGTGGACAAATTAAAACAAATAACTCCCAACAATATTTATTTTTATTCGTCAGGCGACTTTGTTGTCGATAACCTACGCTAAAGGATTTGCACATGGACATCATTAACTCACGGCAAGAACCAGCGGCCGCATCACGCGATTCTTGCGTTTAGTTAAATATCGTTTTGTGATTTTTACATTGCTTGTCTTGTCACTAAGTGACAAACTTGCGTAGTTGTGAAGGAGCAATGTATTTCAGCACAAACAATGCAGTCGCTGTGATGCTTAGAAACGCAATAACAGAAAATATTTTTCGATTTGTTATTTTTTATGATTTTAAAGACAAATATAGGAAAAAATATATGAAATGTGATTCCATTGTTGACATAGTTTTGGTATCTGCTTCACTTTTTGCAAGAAATCGCTGAACAATACGGTATTTTAATTTGTTGACACGATGGCGTTCGAAAGCACACTAGTTCGCGGACACGGCCACTTACGTACGACCTGTAGCACGATTGCATGTTGCGCGGACAGCGACACGCCCACTTGCCACTTCTCCTGTTATTTATATTTCTATGGTTATTAACAAGCCAAATTGAATGGCTATTTGTTTAATTACTAAGAGTAATAACTACTACATCAACCAATGCTTTTAATTACTTTTTTATGCCCACAAAGTATAGTTTGCTTGGGCAATCATCAATGGTTTGCTTTAAGAGTAGAAATTCAAATGATATAATCATATAAATAGGAAAAGTAATGATTTTAATGATTGAACATATCCCTTAAAAGGGGTTAAACTGAAACTATTTAATAAAAATAGAATTCCTACCATAAATCATACTGGTTTTTGGAGTTTTTTTTTTATTAGCTCTGAAAGCTATGACATTTGTATCCAAATAAAAAAAAACTCCTCTGATTTCTTTGTAAACTATAACAGCCTTATTACAAAACAAGGTTTTTCTCTAAACCAGGTTTAAACCATTGAGCTAGGTTTTGTATTTCGAATCTTGATCGTTTCAGAATAAGATTCAAATTACAAAACCCGGCTCAATGGTTTAAGCCTGGTTTAAAGAAAAACCTTGTTTTGTAATAAGGCGGTAATAGTTTTAACTATTATAGTATTAGTAGTTAAAACTATTATAGTATTTAATGTAATAAGGTACTTATATACATTATCCTCTTTAAAGAAATAGTTCTTATCAATCACCTCACAATCTTATAACAGCAAAATTATAAAAAAGTAACAAATAAGGATTTTAATGTATTTAATGACTTGGTATGGTTTGGCCCAGTGTTGGAGTCAATTGGAGTGTAATAAAAATTATGTTTAATATAGTTCTGAACATATAATCAACTAGCTTCTGCCCGCGGCTTCGCTCGCGTTAGAAAGAGACAAAAAGTAGCCTATGTTACTCTCCATCCCTTCAACTATCTCCACTTAAAAAATCACGTCAATTCGTCGCTCCGTTTTGCCGTGAAAGAAAGACAGACAGACAGACAGACAGACAGACAGACACACTTTCCCATTTATAATATTAGTATGGATAGAAATCATGATAGGTACTACCAGGAGGTAATAAGTTTAAAAGGGATTGTATTACAAAGTTATGTATCACATTCTCTTATTACACTTGTAGATTCAATGTGAATGATGTAATCTACATTTATAAAACTACATATTAAACATTTTTTAGTGTTTATAGTTTTTTGTTTGTTCTTCTCAATAATATTGTTTACTAGCTTTAACTTTCTGATTGACTCATTTATTTATTCAGTCAGTGGTTTAGCTATCTCCTTTAAATATAAAATGGTAAACTGATTGACTAAATGTCTGGGTGATATATTTTTTTTTTTGGGGAGTCGGAAATCATCCAATGACTGCTCCCGTTCTGGGTGCGGCGGGAGGGCGTGTCAAACCTTTACTGACTAAAACCCACTCATGTTCCTTCGGTTGCCCTTTATGTTCCAGGGTCACGGTAACTATTATAAACATTCCGCAACCTCTGTGTGATATATCAACACACAGCTCAAACCGCTGGTCCTAGGAATTTAAAACTTGGACAGTATATGCTTTGTGAAGAGTTAGTTATCAACTAAAGGTTTTAAGAAATATCAGCCCAAAAGTGATATAATAAGAGATGAAACTTCAACATCCTTGCGGGAGAAACCACAGGCTAAAGCTAGTTTGACGTAAATAGTAAAAAATTTGATTGCTCATAGGAGAGAATAATATAAAAAAGGAACAGAAAAAATAAAAAAGATTAAATTATGTTTTAAAATTGTAAGAATATGGTACATTTAGTCATGACATTGAAATCAATTCTTAGCATGCTACCTACTACACCACAGAGCAGTAGTATTAATGTATGTGTAATGTGAATATTACATAACAAACTATGTACTGTTTTACAATTACAATTTTACTGTAGTGAAGAGTATAAGATTGAGAACGGTTATTTCATAATAATTATTATTCTTTAAAAAATAGATTAAAAATTTACTTTTCCTGTTTTGTTTTTGAGTTTATTTACCGTAATATTTTCATACTTATAGGTATAAGTAAATTATTTCATTCATCATAAGTACTTAGGCAGGTTTATATTTATCAAAGTTTAAGGAATGTTGAATGAATAATGATAATAAAATATCTTGGGACAACTCAAACATAGCCATCTGACCCCAAACTAAGCAGAGTTTTTACTATGCTAACCAGACAACTGATACATAATAATCAAACTTAACAGGTAAGTCAATTGGTAAAACTGTTAGAAGGTAATTTATTCTGTAAAAATGTAAAACAAAACTCCTATCTTTTTAGGTATTACAGTTACATAAAAATAACCACAAGAGGAAATAAGGCAGTTTTCTATTACAAACTGTTACCAGTAGAAATAAAAATGTAATGAAATAAATTAACTACTACAGAAATTCGTCCTTTCATTAAAATCAGCAATAATACTTTAATTGCCAGCCCAGTCATTAATTTGAATAACAATACAGAGACAGCCGAGAGCAATGTAATATGTTGGCCTATCATCTATCTACTCATGGATATAAAAAGCAATACTTATTGCTAGACACTTGAGAATAAGTATTAAAATTTACCTTTGCATCTTTTCCTAATTTTACTAGCGTCAACCAAGTTCCAGTCAACTGAGTCCCGAGCCGGAGCGGGCACCGTGCCCCCAATGAGCTCCACAGAGCTGCTCCGCTTGGAGCTGGGCCCGGGCACCGGGATGAGCTCCTCCAGCTTCTTGTAGTCCTTCACTGACGACACACTACTTGAGCACTCCACTATTTCCACACTCTTGTCCACATGTCCATTAGCAGTCACACTGCACCCGTTCACCGGAGGCTCCGTCCTGGCCTTCTTGGGGGGCACCTTCTTGTTGTGTTTGTGCGCGCTGTGGCGCCGCTTCAGCTTGGTCGAGTGCGAAGAGTTCCGCGAACTGACCGGCGACGGGCACCCGCACTCCATGCTGCCCTCCTGGTCGCTGCCCTCGTAGTAACCCGACTCGTGCTCAGGCTTCTTGTCAGGCAGGCTCATCTCGGCGGTGGCGGTGGCCATGGCTCAGCCGTTGACCAAAACCATGTAGACTCCACCACTTCAGAACCTCATCCAGTTTTTCCACGTAGCGCGGCGTCGTGACGCGCAAATGAACCAGTCCCGAGGGCTCGCCCGACCGCAAACGGTTATGAAAACGATAATAAATTATATTGCAACTATTCCTTCAACTTTCAGCGAAAGTACTACAAACGACACGTAAAGCATTTCGCGAGAAGTTCCACCCGCGATAACTTCACGCGGCGCTCTGTCGCAGATGGCGCTGCAATATGCTTTAACTCGACCGAATTCAAAACCACCCCACGATACGCTGTCTCCGCACACCGATATGTCAATGTGATTGGTCGATAGGAATTTCACTTGGAACTAACTTCACTCTACTGAAACGTCAAATAATTTAGTTTTGTGTATTTCCTTTTTTTATATAATATTTTGTCTCATTGTATCAAAATCACAGCCTCTTCGTCGTCCTGTTACACGGGGTTACAAATCCAAAACAATCCAGGTACTTTTCACTCGTATAAATTTTTCACTACACTGTCAGCACAGTTCATTTGCACACAGACAATAGTCCAATATTTTGTTTTTAATCACTAGCACTATGTATAAACCGTCTCTCTTTACAAAACTTGTATGTACACTATATAAATAAATTATAAAATGCACGCGCGAATGAGATACGGACTCACTCAGCGCGCTAAAGTAACTGAATTCGAGAAAGAAACGCAAAATAGAAACCGTGCGACGGTGTGCGAGCGGTACGCTCCCCCCACCATTTACGATTTACGAGGCCACATAGTGCATGGAAAACGTGCAGACAATCGATCAATCGATATTTTTTTTATCGTTTCACTATGACATTTAAAGTCATTTTAGCGATTATGAAACGATTTGCATTTTATTTTATTTTATTAAAATTATTCTTTAGTAAAGAAAATTACGGTGTAAATGCCAGTGATGATCTTTAAATCAAGCGTTTACTATACGAGTCCGCGTTTCATGGACGTAAACAAAGAGGGACACGGTTATTGCTTATCTATTATGTAGAGCGAGATGACAAATGTTAGAGGGAGGTAGGTACACAGTATTCGCGTCTCTTTCTTGATTCGCTGCAGAGTGGCCGTGAAGTGGTTGAGTTATAAACATGGATTGAAACATAATGGATTGAGAAATTATTTCTTTTACACAATCAATCCTGTAATTTACTTTCCCAGATTAAAAAAAATTGTTTGTTTTATTAGTTTAGATTTTGGTTAGCACATTTGTTTCTTTCTATTTCATTTTGCTACTTAGCGCGGCTAGTATTTTACGGTTCTCGATATGTAAACGGTCTCGGAATAAACTATTGAAAATTGGTACTATTATGTATATTTATAAAACAATATTGATCAGGATAATAAATGAATACTATTTTGTAAGTCTGTAAGTATTGGATCAAACGATTAAGTGTATTCATGGTATTTTTTAATGCACGCCTGTTATTGCAATAAACAGGATCTTACATTTTGTACTTAACTTACGTTTAAAAGGTTTAAAACCAAAACGTGGCAACCTCTTTTTAGGGTTCCGTAGTCAACTAGGAACCCTTATAGTTTCGCCATGTCTGTCTGTCTGTCCGTCCTCGCTTAATCTCTGTGACCATTAGCACCAGAAAGCTGAAATTTGGTACCAATATGTATATCAATCACGCGGACAAAGTGGTAAAATAAAAATTGGAAAAAATGGTTTATTAGTATACAGGGGGGCCTGTATGTAAAGCGGGAAGTGATTTTTTTTTAAATTTCAACTCTAACGTGTGATATATTGCTGGATAGGTATTTAAAAATGAATAGGGGTTTACTAATATCATTTTTTGATAATGTCAATAATTTCGGAAATAATCGCTTCAAAAGTAAAAAGCAATGTGTCCCCCCCCCCCCCTCTAACTTTTGAACCATAAGTTTAAAAAATATGAAAAAAATCTGTAAAGTAGAACTTTATAAGAAAGGTTGTACAAAATAATTTCTGCGTGCTTAGTATGTCAACGTAACGTTTTTTTAAACTCATAAGTGGGAACACTTATTGTGACAGATGGGAAACTACGGAACCCTACACTGAGCGTGGCCCGACACGCTCTTGGCCGGTTTTTTTTAATTAGGTCCTCCAAAGAGGAGGAATAACTTGACAATGATTTGTTTTTTACCTTTACCCTTAAGTGGGATAGTTTTTTTAATCCGAAGGGTTGTGCTTTTCATTAAGTTTCTATATTTATAACGATTATGATAAGATTGATAAGTAAGCTAAGGTATAGGATGATTTTTACTTCAGATAAGTAAGTATTGGAGACACAGTAGCTAGTGCAATGTTAACGATAACAGCATTTTTTAAATCAAATGTGCATATTGTGCCCAATCACTTCTCTCTCTCTCCCTTCCTAGTCCCATTGTGCAACTTTTAGCAAAGCAAAAACCAAACCTGAAAATCGAAAATGACAATAAAAACGCCAACGTAAATTGTATATCAATTTTAAATATTCAAGTAAATACATATTACCAGTGTCAAAATAATCGTGTAACAGCATTTATTTCTCAAGTAAAAGTATTACAGCTTATTTACACAAAATTGGTCTTGATTTGATTTACTCGAGGTAATAACCTTGATTTCAGTTTCCGCGATTTTATCGCTTTGCGGTCGGTTCTCGGTCGGTATCAAAAAAACTTTTTCAAACTGGAAAACGCTTTGTTTTTTTTATCGTATAAATCATATCACATAGCTTTTTCCCAAGAATGTTGAGTTCTCAGCTAAACATGAGTCTGAATATCAGTTAATTTAATTACATATCTATTACGCGTGTTTTTTTGTGCCAGGGAGCTGTATTTTTTTTATCGAGGGCCGTATTTTATTTTCTACCTATACTTACTTAGTTTTCTACATTTGAAATTAAACAGAAATAAACAACGTCAAACCAGAATTTATTACGTAATTATGTAAATAAAAGCTTTCATTTTGGCGGTTACATAAATGAGATGTAGTGGAATGAACATTTTGCACCCCCCAGCAATAGTCAGCCATGATTGTCGGATTCTTGTTGTTCGCCTTGGTAGTCTTCATCCATAGTTTTTATATCCTGTTGACGCTGCTCCAACTGTTCTTCACTATAGGATCCAAGATTCTTTGATTCTATCTCGGTTTTGGAAAAAACCAAGATAGAATCATTTAATTTTTCTTGGGTTTTAATTTGCTTTGATTCTGTATAGGTACCTATGCTATTCTTTTCAAATCACTGTCCCGACTCACTTCATAAAATATTTCTTCAAATGATGGTTCACGGATAAAACAAAACTAAAATAGGCCAGTAGAGATACCTCTCGGTGTAGTAAAGGCCTTCGAGCCGATTCTAAGTTGGGATAAATCATTTTTTTATTAACTCCTCTTACTTAACACAGCTGAAGTAATAGCTATCGTTACAATTTAACACTCCTAACCTCTTACAGTTTCCTTGACTTCTGATCTACTCAACATACATTCAAAACAATTTGGTGTATTCATCGTCAATTTTAGATATAAAGAAAAAATATCCTAAGTTTCCACCAACCTCACAAATTTTTATTTTTATTTGTAAGGTATCTTGTTGTATAGGAAGGCACAACATAACAAAGAATAGTAATGATGTTGTTTCCTTAACTTATGTTATTTATGCCCGATAAAGAAACCAGTAACTAAAGAATCTGCAATTAGAATGGAAGTCAATTAAAAGTCGTTTGAATGGAAGTAAACAACGCCATGATTTAGCTTATGCACATCTTTTGTTCCATCTTTATCTTGGCCATGAACAGATTAAATGCGTTTTTAGCTGGATAAAATAACTCAGGGCTTAGTAGAATGCATCTATCAAACCGCACTGTTTAAAACGGTTCGGTTTTTGCGAAAGATGACGCCCTGGCACGCGCAGCTCGATAATCCGTTGCACGCTAGCCTTGTCTAAAAAGAACTAAGCTAGTATGCATCCTTATAAGGAGGTCAGGTATCAAGATATAGTCTAATTTAGAATTAAAGACTTTGCTTATTGCACATCCCACGATAATCTTGTTATAGATAGATTAGACTAGCGATTAAACTTTGAGGGAGCCCTAAAATAATCAATTATTCGTTTTACGTCAAGATGTTTATAAATACTTGTCATTATCATTCGTATCGAATGGTTAATTAATATTAGTTTCGTTTTTTACTTTTTTTTCATAAATATGTTGTTGTTAGGTTTAAAATCTTTTTTGATCATGCCGCCCCCGAAGATCCTTTTCAGAGCCATATAACAAAGTTTGAGTTTACTTGAACTAGGCAATATGTTCAACGCTAATAAGCAATCCGCTATCAAAGCTTGATAGCAGTATTATGTAATGAGTCAACATCAAAAAGTCGGGTCATATTTTATGAATTTACCGTTACCAAGCAGGTTTGTCAAAGTATCTAAGCGCCACAAATCTAATAAATTCTAGAGATGAGCCGCATTTTACGATGTTACGGCTATAATATAATTTATGTAGTAACAATTTAATAAAAAGAATACGGAAGATGTATGCGTTTTTAAACGCGGAAGCGTCTCGACCTTCATTTTAACATCAGAACGTTAAAAAATCACGTACTAATGTACAACTTCATGTCTGTAGTCTGTTGTGAAAACGTTTGCGATAAAACCGTTATCTTTACGAAGATAATAATTACTCTGTTAATCGTACGGAACAGATATAATCTAGGGTTCTTGACTCCAATCTTGAGAAGCCGTGCTACTTCACCCTGAGATTGCGCTTAAAAATGTAGGTAGTCATATTCGGAAAAAACTACAAACTGTAGTTTGAGTCCCGGCTAATCATTTCATAGCAGGATTAACTATGTAGTTAGTCCACTGAAAAACAGAAATGTAAACTATGGGGGTATTTTTATACCGCATTGCGCAAACTCCAAGCCAGCCCTTCAGTAAAACATATATGTTATCCAAAATACATTCATTGCTACCCTTTTCGTTATTTGTACTCATGAACTTATGTTATGAATACTAAAATCTGGTTAACAACAAACCATCCCCAATTCTTTGTATATAAAATGTTAGACTTACTAGCAGTAAACCTCTTTTATTTCAGTTACTCTCTTGATTAAAAGTTCTTGTTAAATCTAAGATGGGCTTTAAGTAATAACTTTAATTAAATTCTGGCTCACGGGAGTTTATATTGTGGCGTTATTTAAGAAAAGTACAACAACGAAAAAGCATGGAGGATTACGGATTATATTCTAGATGTAGAGATAATAAATACTGATGGTCTGAGTGTTGTCTTCATGTAATTTGAGTTTAATAGGGTATTACACTCTTTTTTTTTAAGTATTTCAAATAACTCCTACAGTACTAAGAAACCACTAAAAAAAATCCTAAATTTTTATTTAAGCGCTAAGTACCCTAAAAACGCTTTTAAAAATTGTATTTTCAAATTTCGCGCGGAAATTTCCAAAAACGAAAAACGCCGTGGGCGTGGTTTTGCTTTGGCGATATGACGTCCTTACGTCATGTAAATAAACAAACGCGCTGTGACACTTTACATAATTTTTATTGTTTTTATCTCAAAAATTAGTTACTGTTCGACTTACCGTTGGTGTGCGTTTCGGAATGCAAGAACACAAGTGTGAAAACATCGGAATAATTGTGAATTCTAGTGTTAACTGATTCAAATTTAAAAAAAAACTTAGTTAAAAGTTGTGGGAAGAGTATTCCAACTATTACACCATAAAAACCCGTTTGTACCGTTTGTACTGTTGTTGTAAATATCACTTTGATGTAAGTACACATGTGCATTAGCCATCTAAAATATCTTTCACAATAACTTCCATGAAAAAGTATATTTTTATAATAAAGATCGTAATAAGAGGTTATAAATAAAACAAATAGTGACGTCTAGTTGACTCTGTTGACAGTCGACAGCTGTCACTGTCTATGGTCTGTATTTCGGTGTGTTCAAGAACAGGTAAAAAAAACTGAAAACTTTGAATTTTAATTTAAAAAAATATTTTAGAGTTTTATGAACTAAAACTAACGCTGTTCGGCTGCTTTTTGCTTAAGCTACCTCAATAATATATTTTTATATTTTTTCTCTTATACAGTGTAATACCCTATTCAATCCCAATTGGGACGTTAGAGGATGTTTGAGGTTTATGCAGACATGATCCCAGAGTAGAATTAAATTTTGTTTCCTCTTTTTCGGACTGTCTACAATTTTTTAGTCTAGACATGTATCCTTATTCGATAGCTTCAATGACCGTGACCATTAAACGATATCAGTTTGATCATCTCAATTCAACTCATTTCCTATATTTTGTAGATAGAAATAACTCTGTTTTTTTAATTACGATATCACTATATACATGATTGGCACGTGTTTGTAGCCGGAAATGAATTACAACAATCTTTATCTTTACAGCTTAGATACAAACTAAGTGTTTGTCTATGTTAAGGAATTAATTGACAATCGTACACTGAGGAACATTTTCGCTTCAAGTGTAGTTTAATTAGTATGTTGCTAAGTAACACGGTATGTATGGCTATCGCTATGTGTTGTCAGTCACGTTTCCTTGGCTAAAATGAGCTGCATTTGTGGTTGATATATTGCAAAATAAGCATTTTACTGTTTGTGGAATATGTAGTATTTCGCGCAAGTTAGAAGTTATCGTCATCATTAAGATTTTCATTTGATTTAGGGATCAGATTTCCTGTTGTCTCTGCAATCGGGATTCGCAATAATCTTATCGACTCTTAAGTAAACTTTGTTTTCCATATCATAAAAGATAACGACTCATCTTTATCGTATGGATACGGCCGATATAAGCATCTGCAGGCGGCATCACATGCAATCACAATCATCGAATGCGGTGTAAACAGGTCGGTTATCAATACGCCCCTATGGTGTGAAGGGTGAAATGTGGAGGGGTCGCGATAAGGCCAATAAATAAAATATTCCATATTTAATAGCTACAGGATGACAGACACGCATAACTGTTTTGAAAACCCTGTCATCATAGTGTGTCATGGTTTTTTTTTTGGGAGTGGGAAATCACCGAATGACTTCTCCCGTCCTCCGTGTCAGACTTTTACAGACTAGGTAAAACCCACTCATGTTCCTTCGATTGCCCTTTACGTTCCGGGGTCACGGTAACTATTATAACCATTCCGCAACCCCGGGTGTGCCATGGTAACCCAGTGGCTAAGGCCTCTGAATTTTAAAGTTGCGAGCTCGAATTCGGGCAAGTACCAATGTGGTTTTATCAATCATATCATAATAATATGTACTTTCTAAAGATTATCTTGGACATCACAGACAATGGTGAAGAAAAACATCGTCAGGAAACCTAGGCTTGTAGTAAATATAAGTCCGAAATCGCCTATCCGACTTGAGCAAGCGTGGTAATCAAAGCTCGTTCACTGTATGGGAAGAGGCTTTTGCCCAGCAGTGGGATAGTAATATAATATAATAGGCTGGTATTATTCAGAACAGATAAAAGAGTATTATAATCATCATTGTCATCATAATCGCTCTGAGTTTCTCAAGTTTATTATAAGTTTTTTAATGTGGCTTATTTCAGTATCTTAACTATAATTCTACGTATTAGATGCGCAAACTCGAACAGAACAAATATCTGTTACTTGTTGAGATTTTTGTCCCAATGCGGCCATCGATTCTGCGACCTGGTTGTAGAGTGGACTTGAGTGCTACGTTGTTTTGGGTGTTATATGCAAGAGGTGCATCTTTTTAAAATCAATATAGCCAATATAAAGATGCCTCTAGAAGTGTTTTACATAATAAAGGGATAGATTTGGGCATTTTAAATTTGTGTCTTTACTTTTAAAGTTTCGAACGAAATTGTGGTCAGAGAGAGAAACTGAGTAATTAACAAAATTAATGTCTGGCTCCATTAGAATGCCTAATAAACCCTTATTAATTAGCATTAACAGTCCATTACTCTATTATGTTTTGCTGTGTGCTTTTATTCATGTAGGTAATTATCGAAATATTATAAATATTACCTTACCTCATTTAATTTTATGTTTAAGAATGATTTTACCTGGGTACCTTTACCTTCTTCCGTCGCGCCGGTGCGTTGATTTAAATATCTAGTAAAAAATTAAAAATACTTACCATCGCAAATGATGTCGTCAATATAATTTGCTTTTCATAATCAGTTTGAATTCCATTTTATTAACATATCTAATGGTTGCTGTTAGCAAAAGTAGGATATCCTCTTTTGGATGCATTCTTGTTTCTCAATAGTTTCCTTGTTTGTAATCTTTCAAGAGTTACTTAATCACTATTTAATTGAACTATAATGATTTTATTGTTGCTATTGGCAAATCGTTGTCTAAATGACCTTCAGTTTTCGTCTATCGGTTATACAAATGTGCGAACCTATTTGATGAAACATGATTATCAAGTATTAAAATATAATGAGCGAATCGAAGAGCTTACTTTTAAATTCCATCGGAACCCACAGCTGCAAGTCTCAAACCTTGAAGAAAAGAAAAATATCATATAATAGTCAATAATACCTTGTCGGAGCTACTTACCGTAACCTATTTCATGCCGGACAGTATCGGCCTTCACTATAACCGGTGTTTCCTTGTATGTGCTGCCATCTTCCGGCGTCTCCGGATCATTATCTTCTTTAGGCTCCGCTTCTTCAAAATACTTTGCAAAGTTGTGTTTGTTGAAGAAGTCAAAGTCCACGGCTGCCCGTTTCATAGTTGGCGTGGCACTGCTTGCCTCAACTTCAAATTGTAACATTCTAGCCGGCGACATGAGATCGGCGACTGGGGACGGCTTCACAAACACATCGTTGTCGTTTTTCTTTGATAACGATAAATGCAGCAGAGTTTGTGGCCTGCGGATCTCAGTTTTGAAGTCGATTTGTTTAGGTGTTTCTATTATTGGGGGCGAATCTTTGTTTTCTGGAGGTGGGGTTTGTACATCAGGGGTTTCAATGTCTGTAGTTTTAGCGTCAGATGTCCCAATGTCTGGGATTTGAAGGTCAGGCGTTTTATTGTCATCAGGCGTTTCAATATTTTGGTCTTCAGTTTCAATTTTAGGGGTTTCGACATCAGGAGTGTCGATATCCGGGGTTTGTGAATCAGGTGTTGGTAACGGTGAACGTAATTCAATTGTAGGTGTATACGCATTACCAGCTACGCTGCTGTCTACAGACGCCTCCCTGCCTATAGTCACGTTTTCTCCAATCATAGAAAAATCATCTAAACTCATACGGAATGTATCATCAGGAAGCTCCAAGTTGTCTGGGATAAATTGATTTGAACTTGAACTTGTGGATGTGTTTCTTGTGACCTCGACATTTTTATTATCTAACAACGGCGACTCCATGTTTAATGTTTTTTGAAAGACCAGCTTTCGGTATATTACTATCAGTTTACAACAATAAATAATACATTAGTCTTTGACAGTGTCCTTGAAATAATCTTGCCAATCGATAAGCGCATACATAAGAATTTCACATCACTTACACGCACACATGCGCAAAGCGTTTTCATTTATTTGTGTGAATGTATGAGCTGTCAAACGAGTTTCGCGGCTACGTTTTCCTCAATAGGCTCCAACAAAAATGTCTAATAAGAAATGAAAAACGTATTTATAGGACGTAAACTATAATTGGAATGTTAATATGACACTAATACACAGTTGCAGCATGTAAAACAGCTTTATCGCGCCATAGGTCCGGCTATAAATAGATAGGTAATCGCCACTCTCACACTGATTTTTGCCCGCCTTTTTGTTCCTTTACAATCACAGCGTTGATCACAAACTATGTCAAGAAATGTCCAATAGCTCACAATATATCTTTCACTGTTTATGTCATGTATTTGTACACAGGGAAGAAGTTGTTTACTTCACGTTATAAATGCAAGATACGGCGCGATGGCGCGTTCCACAACACAACTACATGATCTAGTAATGTCAACAAACAAGAGTTCCGTGACTGCAATCTGTTCTGTACATTGCGGAGTCATCAATTTTTAGCATGTAAGCTGTTTGAAAAATGATGTTTTTTGAATGAATTATCGCCATAATGAACTTAATGATTATGATTATTTTATTGTTTAACGATCTATTGTTTCGTTTTAATAATAATTATTTGAGAAAGGAAGAGATTTTTTTGTTATCTGTTGAAGCAGACGGCGCGCATTGTAAAAACTGTACCTGTCAAACTTGGAACGAGTTTATTTTTAAGTATTTTGTTTCATATTTTGATTGTATGCGCTAGAATAGGAATGTTTTTTTTTCTAATAAGACTTGAAATAGATTTGAAATTGGTTTGGAGGTCATCTCCGTAGCGTATATACTTACAATGCATTAATTTTAACTGACTACGCATTATAGTGATTCTATTGCGCTTTGAGTTTATGTTAGAACACAGACTTAGAACGTCTGACAGTTTGACCTAGTGACCTCTATTTATGAAATTATTGAAATAAGTTTTTGTCATACTTGCTTTTGATTTATTGGTAATTAGTACTTATTATGACAAAGGAAATACCATGTTTGTCTTAGTAACGTTTTGTCAAGTACTAGCTATCATTAAATTATACAAAATTATCATTGCGAAAAAATATTAAATAACTTAATATTTTTCCAGAAGGTATTTCTTGAAATTGGGTTATAAAGTAGATAAAATAAATTTTATACTTAGCCAGATAAAAATGTCTTTATTTCACTTTATATTTTATTTAATTATTAACAATCGAGTGTATCGATTATTAATTAATTCCGTGATTCCGTCACATCACTATAACTATTTGAGTTTTAGGTGACAGATAAAAAAACTGCATTCAAAATAATTTTTTAAATGAAGCACTATTTTAAAAAGTTAAAATGACTTGAGAATCACCTTGATTTTTTGTTTGTTTTAAAAATGCGAAACTAAGAGAATGTGAGGTCCAATAAATAAATATTAACATAAACAACATTTTTACGTTCAAAGAGAAAATGTTGTTTATGTTAATATTTATTTAATGGACCTCACATTCTCTTAGTTTTAACCTTTCAACGTCCAACTGACAGCCGGCTGTCGGGTTGCTATTGTGTCTCGAATCACGTGTATTCGAAGGTTTAAGGTGAACGCAGACTTGGCCGCACCGCACGCGCCGCAGTCCCCGCAGTCATCGCATTTTGTTAATGGCCTCGCACATCTATCCGCACCGCAGTCACTGCAGTCGTTCCCGTCGCCGCACGCATAGGGATGCAAACGATACATCGATTGTTTTAAAATATCGATATATCGCTCATAAATATCGATATAAACATCGATGTTTTTATGGTTTTTATGAACAAATGACTGCCATTGCAAGCTCCGTGATGCAGGTGCAGTACAGTTAAGGGAACTCCTTAATGGTTGATAGCAGCTACATAGTGTTTGGGCTTATTTTATTCGTATTGCTAAGCCCTTTACACCGAGATTGATTATAATGCAGATTCGATAGTGAATAAAAATTACAGTTTAAGGATATCCTAAATGGTTCGTAGCAGCTACCTCGTGTTCCAGCTTCATTGAAGTTAGTTTTACACTAAAATTGGTTATGATTTGTCGTTTTGAATCGACAATTTAAATGAGTATTTTACATTGGCAGCCTGGATAGGTTCTTTAGTCAGACATTGGGACTCGACACTAAAAAGTTAAAAATAAAAAACTTTTAACAAAAAAAAAAAAATAATAACCGCCTTCAAAAACTAAAAACTTAAAAATAGCTAAAATTTCGGAAGTTGGTGGCTTCTCTTCTGCCAGTCAATTTGTGTTGCCACCGACTTCCGAAATTTTAGTTATTTTTAAGTTTTTAGTTTTTGAAGGCGGTTATTTTTTTTATGTTAAAAGTTTTTTTGAACCAACGTAATTAAAGTAGAAACGTCCATTCTTATAAGTACATAAATCAATCGCAAAAAACAAACTTCAATCACGCACACACATTGCACATCCTCGAGCTCCCGGTTCGGCTCGCGTTACGCTCGCGCCGGGGCGGGGATGCGAATGACGTCATCCGCGCCGCGCTAGCCGCAGCGTCCGGGTGACGTCATCAGCTGCGGTTTGGGGATTTCGGTCGTTTCAGGGTCTGCGGCAACTGCGACGCGGGTAGGTGTGCGAGGTGGCATAGAACTTCATATAAAGAATTCGAATGCGAAGACTGCGGCGCGTGCGGTGCGGCCAAGTCTGCGTTCACCTTTAATAAATTGTAGTTATTTATTTGACACCTCCGACCTTGGCCTCGCACGGGTATTACTAAATCATTGAAATTCTCAGCATTTCTCTTCAATAATATGCATGCATTTTTATTTATAATGTAAAAATACCTACGTATTTGTAATCTGTGTACACAAAATTTTCCAGGTGCTATTCAGACGGGTGAATAAACAAACAATATCGTTTGGTGTTGCCATTTTACCCCCCATGCTTATACAATGATTACACAAAATAAAACAATAAATTGAAACAAGATTTTATTTTACACAAGTAAAGTTCACTTCATCTTTTTCTTCTTGCCACCGGCGCCATTGACGTTCGCGCCTTTTCGCTTCCCGCCTTTCTCCGCCATTTTGTTAGTATATTTCTTGTCAGGTTTGAACCCTTTTTTATCGGTTTTGTTAAAGTTTCCCTTTTTATTTTTGAACTTTTTGCTATTTCCTTTATTCCCTAATATCTTTCTGTTGTAGCCTTTGATCCACCTGTCTCTGTTATCTTCCCAAGCGAGTTGTTTGGTGCTAGCATTGTCTGTGTTGGCTACTGCTTGACTGGAGCCTTGTTTTTTGTTGGTAGCTGTGTCTTCTAGGAGGGTTGAGAATTCTTCCGCGGAGGCGAATAGAGAGCCTAGGTCGTCTGAACCTGTTGGTATATAAGATTTAGGTTAGATAAGTCAAATTTTGTATTATTGTAAAGAAGTTTAGAATAGTAACCAAATCGTCGATTTTGGGTGTGGTCTCAGGTTTTGAAAGAAAGAAGTTATTGATAGGATTTTATGCCATATGTACAATAAAATAATCTTATAATGCTATCTATTTGAATTATAATATTTTCTATTTGCTCTTAGATCTTGTTTTAGTTCTTATCAGAGTCAGGATTTGCAACAATATTCTTATTTATTTCTGTAATTCTATTTCCTAAGAGGAGGTATAAAAATATGCGTTACCTTTTAACTTGAATTTGCCTTTTCCTTTCTTTGATTTAGAGCCGGGAACATCAATTTTGTCATCGTCGTCGTCACTGTCTTCAAGAAGCAGCTCTGAAATAACAAAGATAATGGCGTATATAATTTTCACCTCCAAATATTTCTCAACATTACACAATTTAACACTACTGTTGGATTTTTGGGGGGCGTCTTCTGGTTGACAGAAAATGCATGCCGGTTACGCCAATACCGGTGTCCTTGGCAGGATTGTTTGTTTCAATGCCCTCCCCTCAACCCCCTATTAACTTGTATATGAGAAAATAAAGGGTCCTGTCTATTCAAGTGTCCTTTATTTCTAGTGCTCTGGGCAGTAAATAAGCACGCACTTCCCTAATGCTGCTACTGGATGCCCCATTCATTATACGGCCACGGCTAAGGCCTCCTATTCTCATTGAACTAGTTACCAATATTTTAATGGTAAAGTTACATAAGGAATATTACAAGTTTATAAAATTACCATCATCCTCTCCTGATAGAGCTGGTTCATCCTCGTCTCCAGATATATTGAGTTCTCCGTCACTATCTGTAATCATAAGATATGTTACATTTAAATTATCATTATCTCACTAATACGATGATGTTAAAGATAATAAAAGTAGAATCGTTGTAAATGGTCTAAATATTGCTTCTCAGAAGGTTATATTCTAAGGCCGCAAAAGCAGTTGCCTTTGGCGGGCATGTCTGATAACACAATTCTTTTTTTCTGGGTAATTATTTTAGTTCCCATAGGATTATGAACTAAAAACTTAAGTACCTAATTAAATACGACTTTTTGTACAACCACATTAAAAATTACAAAACTGCACAGCTTATTGATGAAAAAACACACAATTTGAATTGTGAACCACTTCTTATATAAAGATGGTTCTACACTACTACCCATTTTGTACTACTCATACTAGTTATGAGGTGTTCTTCTAACGAAATCCATACTACTGTGTTTCAAATATAAGAAGTGCAATTTGACATTTCTAACCTACTGAAGAATAGGGATTGGGTTAAAAAAATCGATTACTACAATATCCGATTTATACGAGATATTGATTTCATTTCTTTGTAATTTATAATCGATTTAAGTTACAGATTTATTTATTTTATGACTGTAAATTTCTGAATTTTAGATGAAAGAAATTCTCAAATTCTCACTTGCCAGTGTTGCCAAATTAAAAGAAAAAAATTTTTTTTGTCAAGACTTGAGCACGAGCGATTTTGCTTACAAAATGTTATTAAAATTATAATAAATAAATAATAAATAAAATATCTTTATTTCAGACCCAAAGTGTCCATAATAACTATAAGTTTAATTTTAAATATGCCTTTTCGTTGACATTTAGAAATCATCAAAAATATATTTAAATAATAAATGTCGCTTTCATTGAAAACGATCGTTATTAGTAAGTTCGATTATTCGGTAATTTTCAACGATTATTGGTATACAAGTGAATTTGAAGAGTCACACCACTACGGTATCATACCTTACTACATGACTTTGACACGACGTCGAGAAAAAAATATTATTTAATGTCAACAATGGTTATATTGCTTTGTTTGAAAATTTTTAATGTAAATTAAGTGATTAAGAATTGTGCAGTTTGTGATAAAATAAAAATAACTTTAAAATTACATGGTTTTAAGGAAGGAATAAACGTCAATTTTTGAGTTACGCATGTACAAAGTTGTGTCGTCATGAAAAGTATGAAACGTCAAATTGCACTTCTTATATTTGAAACATTGTAATATTATAAATGGGAAAGTGTGTCGTGTCTGTCTGTATGTTTGTCTTTCTTTCACGGCAAAACGGAGCGACTAATTGACGTGATTTTTTAAGTGGAGATAGTTGAAGGGATGGAGAGTAACATAGGCTACTTTTTGTCTCTTTATAACGCGAGCGAAGCCGCGGGCAAAAGCTAGTTGACTATAATGGTGCTCTCTGAAATTCCTGACAAATAAGCCAGCGCCTACAGTAAATCTACAATTAATTAGTGGCCATATTTTTAATCGCGTCTAAATTGTCTAGTCTACTCTAGTATCTTAATTTGACAGAACTAAAGTAACATTCTGCATTCTTCTTCTCTTAATAAAATGGAAAGAAAAAAGAAGCACTGAAGTTAAATTTAATTTAGTGAACAAACGAATCGGCACCATTATTTCCCAATTGTAAACAAAGTAAACCAAATACTCAAAGGAACGTACCTCCATCATCACCTCCTTCCGCACCGTCATCACCGTCTTCATCATCATCATCATCGTCATCCAACTGATCATCAACATCAGCCTGCTTCTTGGAGCCTCGCTTCTGTTTAGTGGCCGCCATGTCTGCTAGGTAGTCTAGCTCGTCGTCTGATTCCGCTGTAAGCATTTACAGTATTTAAATTAATAATATAATACCAGCCTATAACTGTCCCACTGCAGGGCAAAGGCCACTTCTCGTATAGAGAAGGCACGAGCATAGACATCATCGACGTTTTTTATGAGCTGTCAAAACTATATTCTCTCATAGATTTTGTATGGCAAACACCTTATGACGTCACTAGGTAAACAACTCAATTGTCTAACTACTTATTGATTACAAAGCATCTAGAATTCAAATTTTACGCTAAATTAAATATGAACCAGATTTTTAGGGCTTAAATTAGGAGATTTTTTAAAGAAACTATGTCTTACATTTATTGGTTGATTATTATTATTAACGTTTATTTCAGACCACTATAATCCATATAAATTAAAAACAATTCATCATCTCCCTAGCCTTTTTCCCAATCGTGTTGGGGTCGGCTGCCAGCCTAACCGGATTCAGCTGGATACCTGTGTTTTACGTGAAGCGACTGCCTATCTGACCTCCACAACCCAGTAACTGGGCGACCCGATACCTCTTGGTTACACTGGTCAGAGTTTCTGGCTAACCAGTAACGACTGTCAAAGTTCTACGAATGACAACCGGGACCAAAGGCTTTACGTGCTTTCCGAGGCACGGGATGTCAGTGATGTCCAAGATAAGCTTGAGAAAGTACATATGAATTGAAAAAGTCACATTGGTACTTGCCCGGATTCGAACCCACAACCTCTTACACACGAGGCGGGCGCCTTATCCACTGGGCCATCACGACACCAAATAAATACCACGACATAAATTAAAAACAATTAGTAAATTAAAATAAATAACAAATCATCACATTAAAATCACATTCACAATACATTTTCTGTTAAAATTAAATAATCAAATAAAATTTAAAAACAATGAAATATTAGTGCCGATTCTCTTGTGCACAAACTAACGTAAATTTAAGTTAAGTGCATCTTTCTCTTTCCGTTTAATTAAGAAAAGGACAGAAGATCAAATATTAGTTAAGTCTTGTCAAATTTAGGCACTCCATAGATAATTTAGACGCAATTAAAAAACATGGCGTCTAAATATACGTCAATTTTTATCAGGCGCTGTCTAATTTGACAGGATTAAACTAAAATGTTTCTTCTGTCCTTTTCTTTGAGAAATGGAAAGAGAAAGATGCACTTAACTTAAATTTACGTTAGTTTGTGCATTAGAGAATCGGCACCATTATAAAACAAAATGGACGGAACACACATTACCCGCCCCGCGTCCAAAGGTGCGTAAGCATCCAGTGCTCAGCAATTGGTTGGTTAATGGTGTAAAATACGCCATTACAGTTGTCGACTATTTGTTTCGACTTTCAAAGATTTAATATTACCTCAACGACATTGCGAGTTTATCGTGGTAAATAATTTCCCGACATTCAAACGTAATTTATAAGTATGGTGGTTAACATTATAAAATATAATAAAGTTACCTAACGCCTTCGATCCGGTGACGGAGTCCAGGTACTGCTCAAAGTCTTCACTGTTGACAGAATCCGCGTCGCTATCATCGTCATCTGAATTGTCCACGTTGCGACGCTTTTGTAGGAAACTGTGAGAAAGGGACACATTGGTCACAGAGTTTTCGAGTTTCTAGCCCGGTTTCCACCGCGAGCGGAACTTAATAATTATAATTTTGTTGGTGGAAATACAAGTGTGCAGTTTGCGCTTGCGAGTTTAAAGAAGTAAATTAATATGTCCGTTCGGCTTGCGGTGGAAACCGGGCTTTATGCTTCGAACATACATGATTCGAGACATAATAGAAAGACAATAGCAGCGCGACAGCCGGCTGTCGGTTGGTCGTCGAAAGGTTAAAGTTGACAACGGCCTAGGGTAGTTTACAAGCTACCCTAGGCAGTTTGTCCACCACCGCCGTCACCGACACGTCACTGAGAACGGGATTATGGCGGGCTGAGTTTTATATGAGGTGACGTGACGTGCGGTGTATGTACACACGGCTATAGTAAATGTATGTATCGCCACTTCCGCGCTTTTATCTCGTTCTCGGCGACGTGACGGTGACGGCAGTGATGGACAAACGGCCTAAGGTAGTTTACATGTCAACTATAGGCAGCATTAACCTTTGGCAGCTACACAAAAATAATCATGGGAGACTATCCACAATTTTTCATGAAACGCTTGTAGTTCCGCGGTTTCTTGGCACTTGCGTCGTAAGACAAGAATTTTAATCCTTCGAACACACGTGTTTTGAAACACAATAGAAAGAAAATAGCAGCGCGACAGCCGGCTTTCTGTTGGTCGTTGAAAAGTTAGGAGAGTGTTTTGGGGGAGGGTATTATTTTCCCTTTTTAATATTTTAACTTACTCGTATAGAAACCGCTCGTCGACTGGCACTTTGCTGGCGTCCTCGTTGAGATACGACGCAGAGTTCACTGGTATACTCTTAAGTCCTGGAAAACAATGAAAATGCTTAAACGAAATTCAGAAGAATCCACATGCGTCATTTTTAAAATGATAAAACCCTTGGCAACTATTATTTTACCCGCGTTTCGTCAGCTCCCATGGGACGTAACGTGGTAAAATGTTTGCTTGTTTCGAGCCGTACGGATATGGTATTTGATAGGTTGCGGGCAGCTCGCACGCGTGCATGGCCCGCATGCGGACGTAAACCCGCATAACAATAAAAAGGCCCTAAGCTATATTACTGTAAAGCTTCAACAGAATGGAGTATACGTCCATCCATCCTTACAAACTTTTAAACTTATAATATTAATAGTATTTAGAATGATTGAATTTTGTCGTTCTACGAGTAATATAAGATCAAGCGGTACATTATTAAGAGTGTTTATATAAATAAACGATCGCCCTAAATCTTTCTCAAAACTCAAATCAATAATATCCACAAACCTTTAGCAGTATAATTCTTCCTCACGGCGAACTTGGGATGGGATCCTTTCACCTTCTTCACTCCTTCGTCTTGTTGGCTTTCAGCGCGCTTCTTGGGGTTCTTGAACACAAAGCGGTCCAGGAAACGGATCCCCGCGAAGTCTTTTAGGGGATCGCCGCTGTACTGGATTATTTGTTCTGTGGAAGGTTGAGTAGGTATTTATATATTTTTTTGTTGTTATTATAGCGGCAATCAGTGAGGGGTTAAGGTGCCCGCCTCTCATGTCTTCATTTATTTTCATTACACCATTAAAAAGACACTTCGGAACGTCGAGTTGTGGGTTCGAATTCAGAAACCTGAAACCGCGAAAAATAAATCTGCTGTTTAGTACATGTATGTTTGCCCTTATAGCAGTATTACTTCGGTATTACTTTTAGCGAGAAAGAGACGGCGCTAGACAACGTGTCTAACGCTGTCACTTGCACACTCTAGAACAGGAATAAAACAGTCTTACTTTAAACGTCATGGTAACCCACCTGATCACCAAATTTTTTTTCCGCAATTTCGGTTTTGCACAGATTAAAAAAAATGTTATCATGAGAACAATCACGTCTTTAAGTATCGAACACTAATTACTAGTCACCCTATATACTGTATTTTTCTAAACTCTTTACCTATTTCAAGATTTCTAGTTTTTGCTTTAGAACCCTCTAGGATCTCACTAGGATCTGTATGAAAAAGTGCATGCGGTATAAATGCATTTTTATATACTAGTTACTAGCTGTTCCTCGCGGTTTCACCTGCGTTAAGTTAGTTTTTTGGTTACTGCCTCGCTCCCGTGGGACATAGCGTGATATTATATAGCCTATGTTACTCGGGGATAATGTAGCTTTCGAATGGTGAAAGAATTTTTAAAATCGGGCCAGTAGTTTTTGAGCCTATTCATTACAATCAAACAAACAAAGTTTTCCTCTTAAAAATATTAGTGTAGAAAAGCGATCTGAAGAGTTTTTTTTTAAATATGTTATAGGCCCTAAAATGCGAGACACATCACGACAAGGCAAATCAACTATATTCTTACCATTGAGCAACTTCTCTGCGAACAGCTTGACAGTGGGGTGGAAGTGATTCGATAGCGGCAGTAGTTCTAGGTACGCCGAACATTGCGCGCCCGCGAACGATGGGTTGCGGGCTAGCGGGTTGTATTCTGTGATTTCCTGGAGAAAGAAATATGTGTGTCGGTACAACGTAGATAAATCGAGGTGATTTTAGTGATTTCTAAAACCTTAGGGGACATCTATCGCCCTACGTGTGCTAACATCCTATATCGCGCAATCAGAATTTCATTAGCATATATTCAAAATTCTAAAAATAACAGTCGGGTAGCCCACTGGTATTGTCGACGAGACCACGTCATTATTGCATAAAAAATAAAAATTAAGTATATTATTCTACTTTCCTGGTCTGTTATTTAAAAAGCACTAATTTGTCATCTATTACAGAAGAATAAATTATTAAAACAAGAGCGGCATAGGTAGAATACGCTTGCTTGCAAAAACTTCTCCATATGATGTATGTTAGAGTAAAATAAAAAAGTTGTAGAATGTGGTTGAATGTCCGTAGTTAAACATCTAACTGACACAAATTAAAAAAGGCTTCTAGCTAAAGAACCCTATTACCCTTGTAACCCCACCAAACCCAGCAAATTATTACCTTGTCCATATTAACAGTTTTCTTGAGCTGTATCTTGGCGGCAGTGTCCTTCTCGGTATCTTCCTCTTCCTTGCTGACTGCAGCCTCACTTTTGACCTTGGCGTGGAACCAGCCCAGGACAGCAGAGCTTTGCTTACGCTTCTTAGGCCTTATGTTACCCTGCTCGTCGATTTTCAGGTCTACGTAGGATTCTTCTTCGTCGTCATCTAGAAATATGGGTTCAATTTGAGATATGGTATTCCATGTTTCAATAAAAAAAGGAGATATTGGTGCTGATTCTCTAACACACAAACTTAACTAAATTTCAGTTCAGGGCATCTTTTTCTTTCCATTTTATTATGAACAGGACATAAGATAAAATATTACTTTAGACCTGTCAAATTAAGACACTCCATAGCTAATTTAGACGCGTTTTTTTTTAAATCGCCATATTTTTAACATGGCGATTTAAAAAATACGTCGATTTATTTCAGGCGCTATCTAATTTAACAGGTCTAACTAAACTAATTATCAGTGTTGGGCGTAATTAACTTTTGTAATTTAATTACTAAATTAATGAAAAGTAATTGAATTATGTTGGCGCTACCGTTTCCGGTGATTGAAATTAGCGCCAATATTACAAGTCAAGCGACGCACCGTGGAGTCCAGTGCTGCCATCTACGCCGAACCGGACGTTATAACGTTGCTGGCGTGTGATTGGCTGTCTGTATCGTCTGACGTCGCCTCGGCGGGGGAATACAGAGTCTTTAAAAACCCTGAGCTCGGTGGACGGAGCTCTCTTGTCGCTCGTGCCTCGTCGTAGAAACATCGTTTATAGTATTGATTATTGTCTAATTACCTTTTAACTTATTAATCTGTTGTGAAATTAAAAAGTGATTAAAGTGTAGTAACTATCCGTCTGTCATTTATTATTGCCTAAAGTGTCTATAATCTTACATCAGAAGTGCTTCGAATTCAAGCCTACAAAATGGGCCGAAAATCACGTGCTCGTCAACGAAATCAAAAAAAGAGGAAACATTCGAGATCTTCATCATCGTCAAGCAGTAAGTCCAGTAGAAGCTACACGCCTTCGCCTATTCGTAAAAAAGCAAAGAAATCAGTCAATAGTCAAGTAGCGGGTTGCTCTAGTTTGGTTTTGAACTCCATGGTACCAGAATTTGACCCCCTTACAGATAAAGTAAATAATTGGCTCAATATTGTTGATTTGCATGCTAAAACATTTAATTGGAATGATCAAGTTATAATTTACCAGGCTGTTAATAAATTCAAAGGAACGGCAAAAACGTGGTATGATTCGTTTTTAAAAAATGAGAGTTGTTGGGCTAGTTGGAAATGGAAACAATGGCGAGACAAAATATCGTTTACATTTCAAACTAAGCGTAATATGTTCGCGTTGCTTAAAGAAATCATTGATAGTAAACCTTTAACACAGCAACATTTGTATGAATTTTATTTCCAACAAAAATGTAAAATCGACAAGTTAAGTGTGAATTTTTCTGATCAGGACATAATTTCTATCATTACGGGCAACATCGATGATCCTAACATAAGTGCGTCGGTAGATGCCGGAAGTATAAATACATGCGACCAACTTGCATCTTTTCTTCACGGTCGTTTAAGTAGTTCGCATAACACGAGTCGCGGTGCTGTCAGTGAATGTAAGGTGCCACAATTGTCATCTAAAAAATCGATCTAGGAAATTCGTGTAAATCGGAACAGTCGAGTCGTATATCGGTGTCAAATCAAAGTGTAACAGCTACTAAAAGCACAAAGCAGATAACTTGTTTCGGATGTGGAGGTAATCACAAACGTAATGTGTGTACAGAAATTTGTAAATATTGCAGTAAGAAAGGACATTCAGAAAATTATTGTCGAAATAAAAAATCGGACGAAGTCAAAAAAGAAGTAAAATTGGTGAAGTCAGATGAAAATAAAAATAAATTAAATAAAATTGCCTGTATAGGGGGCTTTTCCCAAAAAGTTTTTATTGATATGGGCAGTGATTGTTCTTTAATAACGTCGGACTTAGTAAAACAATTAAAGTTTACGAAATTAAAGTTGGCAAAACCGGTTCAACTACAGGGATTTTCAAATTCTTCTGTGGTTTTGGTAGATAATTACGTATCGACTTCTTTAATTTTAGACAGTATAAAATTCGAAAGTGTAGATTTCTATATTATTAACGAATTATCGGGTTGCGATGTCCTGATAGGGCGAAATGTGACCGAAGATACGTCAGTTATGTACACGAGAATAGGAAATCAACTGACGTTCCAGAAAACCGTTATTGTGTCTGCAGTTTTGTCTAGTGAAGTAAAATTCAATGTACCTAATGAATATTGTGATGTTTTAAAGAATTTATTTAATAAATATCCCGAAACAATCGCAACCGATTTAAGTTCATTAGGTAAAGTTAAAGATTTTAAAATGGAGATCGAACTTGAATCAAACAAGCCTATCTACTTCAGGCCATATAGGCTATCGGAGCCTGATAGAACATCGTTACGCAATATAATTGACGAGCTTCTTAAAAATAATATTATTCGCGAAAGCAAGTCCCCATTCGCTAGTCCTGTATTATTAATAGAAAAAAAAGGGGGTGAAAAGCGACTATGCGTGGATTACAGATCATTAAATAAAATATCAATTAAAGAAAAATACCCTATGCCACGCATAGAAGACTTGTTAGATAGGTTAAAAGGCTGCAGGTACTTTTCTAGTTTAGATATGAAAAGTGGTTATTATCAGTTACTGGTTAGTGAGAATTCAATAGACAAGACTGCATTCATAACGGAAGATGGACACTACGAATTTTTACGTATGCCATTCGGACTGACCAATGGACCTTCGGTCTTCCAACGCATGATGAATCAGATTTTGGGTAATTTGCGTTTCAAAAATGTAATTGTTTATTTAGATGACGTATTAATTATATCCGAAACTGTTGAAGAAAACATTAACACTCTGGAATTGGTACTAAAATTATTTAAACAACACGGTTTGACTCTTAACATAAAAAAATGCTCTTTCTTTTTAACTGATATAACCTTTCTCGGATATGAAGTAAATGGCGATGGTATCAAACCCACACCAAAGAAAATTGAGGCTATAAAGCAGTTCCCAATACCCAAAACGGTTCATCAGTTGCGTCAGTTCTTAGGTTTAGTTAATTATTTTCGGAAATTTATTAAGGACTGTGCAATACTAAGTAGTCCTCTTACAAAATTATTAAAAAAAGGCCAAAAGTGGCAATGGACAGACGAACAAGATCGTACGGTAAATTTATTAAAAAAAGCCTTAACTTGCGATTCAACCTTGGCTGTCTTTGATCCTAAAAAAGAAACCATACTTTACACAGATGCAAGTAGGGAGGGGGTAGCTGGAATTTTAGTACAAGTGCATCAACATGGTGAGCGACCGGTACACTATTATAGCAGGCAAACGACCAACGAGGAAAACGTTACCATTCGTTTGAACTCGAGCTTCTTGCTATTGTAGCGTCACTTCAAAAATTTCGTTTATATTTGCTAGGCTGTAAATTTAAATTAATTACGGACTGTAATGCCGTCAGATACTCGCTTACAAAAAAAGAAGTGTTGCCCCGAATAGCAAGGTGGGTGCTCCTGACTCAAGAATTTGACTATGAGATTTGTCATAGACCCGGCTCTAAAATGCAACATGTTGATGCACTTAGCAGAAACCCTTCGTATAGTGGTGAAGTTTTTGAAAAACAAATAATAATGTCTATCACTGAAGCTGACTGGCTTTTGACGTTCAGGAACAAGATTCAAATCTAGTTAAAATCAGAAATATTTTACTCTCAGGAGAGGCCGATGCGAATCGGAATGTTTTTAACGAGTACGAATTGCTTGGAAACAAAGTTTATCGCCGCACTGAAATAGGTCGTAGGTGGGTTGTACCAAAAAATTGTATCTGGCAGGTAATAATGTACAATCATGACAAAATAGGTCACTTTGCTGTAGACAAAACATTAGAAAGAATTAAACATAAATATTGGTTCCCTAAAATGAAAAGAACAGTAACTAAATACATAAAAAATTGTTTGCATTGTCTATACAATAAAAATAAAAGTGGTAAAAAAGAAGGCCAATTGTTTCCAATTCCAAAACACGCTCGCCCTTTTCATACTCTGCACATGGACCATGTGGGTCCATTTGTGAAATCATCAAAGGGCAATTGTCATATTCTGGTACTTGTTGATGCGTTTACAAAGTTCGTCTTTATATATCCGGTGCGTGACACAAGCACTGCCTGTGTCATAAAGGAATTAGAACACTTATTTAAGATTTTTGGCAACCCGCGAAGACTCATTACTGACGCTGGTCCTGCTTTTACGGCAAAAGCATTTAAAACATATTGCGACAGCAAAAACATTCGTGTACACACTATAGCAACTGGCATGCCGAGATCAAACGGACAAGTGGAACGCTACAATAAAACATTAGTAGAGGCACTGCGTTCTTTGGTTTCAGATAACGACTACACACACTGGGATGACGTTTTATCTTGCCTACAGCAAGGTATGAATAGTACATTGCAGAAAACTATAAATGCAGTCCCTAGTGAAGCATTTTTTGGGTACCGCCTTAGGACAGAGAGCGATATATTTTTACCCGAGCAAGAAGAAGTTATCGATGTCACACAGCTGCGACAGGACATCGATACACGAATACAACGAGATGCTAGACATCAAAAAGAAAGTTTTGATGCAAAACGTTGTGTGGCCAAACAATATGAGATTGGGGACTTGGTTCTTGTAAAGGTGTCTAGCCAGGCTGGTAATGGCAGCAGTAAAAAACTCCTACCGGTGTACAAAGGCCCTTTCAAAATTACAAAAACGCTCGGGAAAGATAGATACCACATAGTCGACATAATAGGCAGCGAGCGATCACACAAGAAATATTCTGGTACCACCTGTGTTGAAAACATGAAGCCATGGATTAAGATATCCGATTGGGATGAGGATGTTGGCGTGGTTGGTATGTATAAAATAATTAGTTTATTGACATATCAAAAGGTAAAATTATTATTTTCTATTAATTTTGTTAACTGGTAAAATATACCTATATTGTGTTTTGCTATAATTACTTTACCTAATAACAGTCTAAACGTGGTATAAAAATGGTTGCTGTTGTAATGGCGTTTCTACTACAGAAACAAGTGAGGTTCGACCTTGAGCTTGTTATGGGCGAAAATGTGGTTCATGCGGATAAAAGTGGATGAACTGGAAAGCTTCGACTATTATGTGGACTGCGAGTCTGAGCATGGTAGTGCGAAGTCAGGGATCACACTTTTGCATGTGCTATTCATTAGCTCAGTAGTAGGAACTCATTCAATACAAAACAACCTCATAATACCTATTATAGTCATCAGTCTAACAATGTTTCTCTCGCAATTGCAGGTGACGATGTGTCTAGGGACAGACACAGTTCAGGAGGGCCGGATGTTGGCGCTACCGTTTCCGGTGATTGAAATTAGCGCCAATATTACAAGTCAAGCGACGCACCGTGGAGTCCAGTGCTGCCATCTACGCCGAACCGGACGTTATAACGTTGCTGGCGTGTGATTGGCTGTCTGTATCGTCTGACGTCGCCTCGGCGGGGGAATACAGAGTCTTTAAAAACCCTGAGCTCGGTGGACGGAGCTCTCTTGTCGCTCGTGCCTCGTCGTAGAAACATCGTTTATAGTATTGATTATTGTCTAATTACCTTTTAACTTATTAATCTGTTGTGAAATTAAAAAGTGATTAAAGTGTAGTAACTATCCGTCTGTCATTTATTATTGCCTAAAGTGTCTATAATCTTACAATTACTTTAATTAAAATTACTTGTAATTGAAATTACTGTTATTCAATTACAATTAGTCACAAGTAATTCTAATTACATTAATTTGTAATTTAAATTACTCAATTACTTTTTACGTTGCAGGTAACATACAAAACCACCTAAATTGTGCGGTAGTTCGACAAATAACATTGGATAGAACGAGATGGTAAACGAAACGGCAACGACGCCGGTCAGTGTGTCCTTAGCGGTGATTTCGCTCACACACATATCGCCCGCGCATCTCTGTACTTATTTGCTGTTACTTCGTGTTATATTGTTGTGTGATTTCTTATATCCAAGTACCTAGCTGATCCGGATAAAGACACTTCAGTGCTAAACAGAAATCCTGCCAAACATTTTGCTCGACAAAAAATTCAACTCAATTCATCAAAACATAGGCGGGGCATTAAAGTCCGCCTATGTACCGTTGTGCATAAAGTATTCATAAATAAATAAATCCTGAGATTAAGCAGGTGTTTCTTAAGTATTATACATTAATGCCGTCATCAGGCCCTGTTGAGAGATTGTTCTCATATGCCACAATGATTAATTTACCAAAATCTCACAAACTTTCTGATCAAATGTTTGAACAAAGAGTAGTGTTAAAGTCTAATTTATAGTAAATCACTTTTTTTTAATAAATAAACACATTTGATGAATCATTCAAGGTTTTATTAAACTTACTACCTCAACTTTAAATTAAATAATATACACAAGTAATTGAGTAATTGCAAATAACAATTAGCGCTCCTGCACACGATGCCGCCACCGCGCCGTCGCCGCGCCGACGCCGCACAACTGCACTGTACATACGAGTCGCGCGAAGACCGCCACCGCGCCGCCGCCGCGCCGCCACCGCGCGCGGTCCTCGTCTCGCCACCGCGCATCTATTTGATTCATTCCATTACCGGCCGCATGTTCATACGCGGCCGGCAATGGAATGAATCAGGATAATGAAATAACTGGGAACGCGCGCGGTGGCGGCGCGGCGGCGGCGCGGTGGCGGTCTTCGCGCGACTCGTATGAACAGTGTAGTTGTGCGGCGGCGGCGCGGCGACGGCGCGGTGGCGGCATCGTGTGCAGGAGCGCTTACAATTACAAATTGTAATTGTTAGTTGAATTACTTTTCAATAATTTCAAGTAATTTGTAATTGAAGTCGCCAATTACAATTTGTAATTGTAATTGTTAATTTGTAGTTAATTACAATTTGCCCAACACTGCTAATTATGTTATATAGCTATGTTATCTCTGCACCGCCCTGGGTAGACTGGTAGAGAATGCCAAAGGCATTAAGACCGCCATTGTACATTTTTTTATGTGCATGAAGTATTAAATAAATAAATAATACATATCCTTTGTCCTTTTCTAAATGAAACGGAAAGAGAAAGATGCACTTAAATGTAGTTTAGTTTGAGAACAAGGGAATCGGCACCATTAGTTAGAAATATTAACAGTTACTTCACACACGTTGAAAAGCCCGACTTCCATCAATGAGATCGTTATATGAGCCTCTGTCAGTGAACAAATATAGCCATTGCGAAATTATATTAACTACTTGCTGGGGTGTTTATTAGTGTTAAATTTTGACCATCTGCTAGTGTTTCTTATTAAACCTTCGGATCCACGTGATTCAAGACACAACAGAAATACAATAGCAGCGCGACAGCCGGCTGTCGCTTGGTCGTCGAAGGATTAAATAAATTATGTCAACTTCTACTTGATCTGACGATGAAGTCGCAGACATAAAAAATAACCTAAATAACACAGAACAATGAAAATACTAACCTAACAATAAATCTTTCTTGTCTCCTCTGAGTAGATCTACTTTCTTCTGTTCCACCTTAATTTCATCCTCTGTATCATTCAGAGTGTCGTTTACTTCTGTTATTGTATCTTCTGCGTTCTCTCCTTGTTCTTCTTGCTCGGGAGATTCTTCTTTGATTTCCTGTAGAGAAGACATGATTACAGTATTAATTGATTATAGGTACTTTGTATCTCATTGAACAATTGATTTCGTGCTTCGGAAAGCACATAAAAATGATGGTCCTGGTTTCCGGGGTTGCGAAATAGTTCTAATAGTTACCGTGACCCCGGAACATAAAGGGCAACTGAAAGAACATGAGTGGGTTTTAGTCAGTAAAAGTCTGATACGCCCTCCCGCCCCGCCCAGGACGGGCTTTGTGATAAAAAAAATGGTCCTGGTTTTATCTCGATATTTATTACGTGTCTTCAGTCTTACAAAGGGGTATCATGTTACGTAGTAACTAGGTAATGGAGTTCTGATATGCAGTTCTTCAATGTTAATTTATATATTTTATTTATTTTTAATTACTTTAACGGGCAGAAGTCGGTTATTGGCCATCGTCCTCGTCCAAATCAAACCAACAACGTGCACGTTGCAGCAACCACATGTCGAAGCACGTAACGCGCAGCATGTTGCTGTCTCGCTTCGACTACTTGCATTTAAGAGAGACAAAACCAAATACTTCCTTCTTCGTCCAAACGAAGACCAAAACAGTTGCAGCAACAGGTTAGCGAACGGCGTAACGCGCAGCATGTTGTTATCTACTTGTATATGAGAGATAGATAGAGAGAAAGAGAGGAAGGGAGAGAGAGGCCGAACGAAATCCTAACTTTTTTATCCTTTCGACGACCAAGCGACAACCGGCTGTCGCGCTGCTATTGTCTACATGAGTGAGAGGGGAGAAAAGAGAGAGATAAAACACAAAACACTCACCTCTTTAATCTCCCTTTTAGTCCAAAGCAACCTTACAGCCGCCTTCTTCTCTCCGTCCTTCAAGACTTGCGAGATGAGGAACAGCATCCCGCTCGCCTGCGCCGGCGTCATGTAACAACACAGCTGCAGCAACCGCTTCACCAGCGACGTCACGCGCGGGATGTTGCTGTCTCGCTTCAACGACTTGTAGATGAGCGAGAAGAGGAGAGCGGAGTGAGTTGTGTTGAAGATCTCCGCGTTTGTTAGCTTGCGGTAGAGGGCGGTGTAGTAGCTGGGGAAGAAAGTGTAAATTATGATTTTTGGACGTATTGGTGCCGATTTTCTTGTTCAGAATATAGACTAAAATTTAATTCTGTGCATTTTTTCTTCAATGTCGTTAAGAAAGGCACAGAAGATAAAGTATTTGTTTAGTCCTATCGAATTAAGACGCTCTATTCAAGACGCGATTAAAAACATGACTATTAAAGGAACGTCGATTTACTTCAGGCGCATTTAACAGGTCATTTAACAGTCTAATTTAACAGGATTACAGGACTAAACTAATATGTGTCTTCTGTCCTTTTCTTTATGAAATGGAAAGAGAAAGATGCACTTTTCTTCTTAATTTAGTTTGTGAACCAGAGAATCAGCACCATTAAATAATCATAAAGTCAATTTTTGGTACAAAATCGTCTTAAATCTAATTGCAATACTATATCTGTGAGGTAATGGGTTTTTTTTTAAGGTATTTTGGCTCTAGCTATTCTTCATCTCTGTCTCATCATCGTAGAGTGGCAGTTGTGTCGATGACAGCAATATTGAAATCCAAAGCCCTTGCAACGACTATTTATCTCTACCTAAGTTGTAAGTGAAAAAGGTATCTACGGGGATTACATAAGACTAATAATGGCGTAGACATGAAAGGTGCTCTCCGAGAGACACTAGTTATATAGATAAGTGTTATCACCGGTCAGCTGGCCCTCAGAAGCGTCAGAGATGTGTATGTTATACAGGGTGGAAAGTTTCAATGGGCCCTGGAAGAAAACCTTAATCTTAGCCTTAAGATAGTTCGATTCCCAAGTGTGACAAGCAAATTTTTGAAAATTTTGAATGCAGTTTTGTTTATTTTTAAAAATAAAGGAATGTTTCTTTTAAGTAAATTAATGTATTTTAAGGACCTAAGGTTGTTTTTTTCCAGGGCCCATTGTAACTTTCCATCCTGTATAGTCTGGGACCCGAGAAAGGACATAGGATAGTTTTCATCCCGGAAATCCCCTGAGAATGGGAACTATTATTCCACGCGGACGAAGTCGCGGGTAAAAGCTAGTAGTGTATAGTATAGATAAGTGTTATCACCGGTCAGCAGTGCCCTGGGAGGCGTCAGAGATGTGGAACAGTAGAGCTAGGGCGTGTATAGCGATGTTGATGTTAGCGAGATGCACGAGGCGGTGTATGTTATATAGATAAGTGTTACCGGTCAGCAGTGCCCTGGGAGGCGTCAGAGATGTGGAACAGTAGAGCTAGGGCGTGTATAGCGATGTTGATGTTAGCGAGATGCACGAGGCGGTGTATGTTATATAGATAAGTGTTACCGGTCAGCAGTGCCCTGGGAGGCGTCAGAGATGTGGAACAGTAGAGCTAGGGCGTGTATAGCGATGTTGATGTTAGCGAGATGCACGAGGCGGTGTATGTTATATAGATAAGTGTTACCGGTCAGCAGTGCCCTGGGAGGCGTCAGAGATGTGGAACAGTAGAGCTAGGGCGTGTATAGCGATGTTGATGTTAGCGAGATGCACGAGGCGGTGTATGTTATATAGATAAGTGTTACCGTCAGCAGTGCCCTGGGAGGCGTCAGAGATGTGGAACAGTAGAGCTAGGGCGTGTATAGCGATGTTGAATGTTAGCGAGATGCACGAGGCGGTGTATGTTATATAGATAAGTGTTACCGGTCAGCAGTGCCCTGGGAGGCGTCAGAGATGTGGAACAGTAGAGCTAGGGCGTGTATAGCGATGTTGATGTTAGCGAGATGCACGAGGCGGTGTATGTTATATAGATAAGTGTTACCGGTCAGCAGTGCCCTGGGAGGCGTCAGAGATGTGGAACAGTAGAGCTAGGGCGTGTATAGCGATGTTGATGTTAGCGAGATGCACGAGGCGGTGTATGTTATATAGATAAGTGTTACCGGTCAGCAGTGCCCTGGGAGGCGTCAGAGATGTGGAACAGTAGAGCTAGGGCGTGTATAGCGATGTTGATGTTAGCGAGATGCACGAGGCGGTGTATGTTATATAGATAAGTGTTACCGGTCAGCAGTGCCCTGGGAGGCGTCAGAGATGTGGAACAGTAGAGCTAGGGCGTGTAGCGATGTTGATGTTAGCGAGATGCACGAGGCGGTGTATGTTATATAGATAAGTGTTACCGTCAGCAGTGCCCTGGGAGGCGTCAGAGATGTGGAACAGTAGAGCTAGCGTGTATAGCGATGTTGATGTTAGCGAGATGCACTATGCGGTGTATGTTAGATAGATAAGTTTTTCCGTTATGTATTGCCATCGGAGGCGTCAGAGATGTGGAACAGTAGAGCTAGGGCGTGTATAGCGATGTTGATGTTAGCGAGATGCACGAGGCGGTGTATGTTATATAGATAAGTGTTACCGGTCAGCAGTGCCCTGGGAGGCGTCAGAGATGTGGAACAGTAGAGCTAGGGCGTGTATAGCGATGTTGATGTTAGCGAGATGCACGAGGCGGTGTATGTTATATAGATAAGTGTTACCGGTCAGCAGTGCCCTGGGAGGCGTCAGAGATGTGGAACAGTAGAGCTAGGGCGTGTATAGCGATGTTGATGTTAGCGCGATGCACGAGGCGGTGTATGTTATATAGATAAGTGTTACCGGTCAGCAGTGCCCTGGGAGGCGTCAGAGATGTGGAACAGTAGAGCTAGGGCGTGTATAGCGATGTTGATGTTAGCGAGATTAACGAGGAGCGTTATGTTCTGTAGATAAGTGTTACCGGTCAGCAGTGCCCTGGGAGGCGTCAGAGATGTGGAACAGTAGAGCTAGGGCGTGTATAGCGATGTTGATGTTAGCGAGATGCACGAGGCGGTGTATGTTATATAGATAAGTGTTACCGTACAGACGTCCACTGGGAGGCGTCAGAGATGTGGAACAGTAGAGCTAGGGCGTGTATAGCGATGTTGATGTTAGCGAGATGCACGAGGCGGTGTATGTTATATAGATAAGTGTTACCGGTCAGCAGTGCCCTGGGAGGCGTCAGAGATGTGGAACAGTAGAGCTAGGGCGTGTATAGCGATGTTGATGTTAGCGAGATGCACGAGGCGGTGTATGTTATATAGATAAGTGTTACCGGTCAGCAGTGCCCTGGGAGGCGTCAGAGATGTGGAACAGTAGAGCTAGGGCGTGTATAGCGATGTTGATGTTAGCGAGATGCACGAGGCGGTGTATGTTATATAGATAAGTGTTACCGGTCAGCAGTGCCCTGGGAGGCGTCAGAGATGTGGAACAGTAGAGCTAGGGCGTGTATAGCGATGTTGATGTTAGCGAGATGCACGAGGCGGTGTATGTTATATAGATAAGTGTTACCGGTCAGCAGTGCCCTGGGAGGCGTCAGAGATGTGGAACAGTAGAGCTAGGGCGTGTATAGCGATGTTGATGTTAGCGAGATGCACGAGGCGGTGTATGTTATATAGATAAGTGTTACCGGTCAGCAGTGCCCTGGGAGGCGTCAGAGATGTGGAACAGTAGAGCTAGGGCGTGTATAGCGATGTTGATGTTAGCGAGATGCACGAGGCGGTGTATGTTATATAGATAAGTGTTACCGGTCAGCAGTGCCCTGGGAGGCGTCAGAGATGTGGAACAGTAGAGCTAGGGCGTGTATAGCGATGTTGATGTTAGCGAGATGCACGAGGCGGTAAAAGATAAATAGATAAAACTTAACTAACAGCAGTGCCCTGGGAGGCGTCAGAGATGTGGAACAGTAGAGCTAGGGCGTGTATAGCGATGTTGATGTTAGCGAGATGCACGAGGCGGTGTATGTTATATAGATAAGTGTTACCGGTCAGCAGTGCCCTGGGAGGCGTCAGAGATGTGGAACAGTAGAGCTAGGGCGTGTATAGCGATGTTGATGTTAGCGAGATGCACGAGCCGGTGTATGTTATATAGATAAGTGTTACCGGTCAGCAGTGCCCTGGGAGGCGTCAGAGATGTGGAACAGTAGAGCTAGGGCGTGTATAGCGATGTTGATGTTAGCGAGATGCACGAGCCGGTGTATGTTATATAGATAAGTGTTACCGGTCAGCAGTGCCCTGGGAGGCGTCAGAGATGTGGAACAGTAGAGCTAGGGCGTGTATAGCGATGTTGATGTTAGCGAGATGCACGAGGCGGTGTATGTTATATAGATAAGTGTTACCGGTCAGCAGTGCCCTGGGAGGCGTCAGAGATGTGGAACAGTAGAGCTAGGGCGTGTAATAGCGATGTTGATGTTATCGCGATGCTCGAGGCGGTGTATGTTATATAGATAAGTGTTACCGGTCAGCAGTGCCCTGGGAGGCGTCAGAGATGTGGAACAGTAGAGCTAGGGCGTGTATAGCGATGTTGATGTTAGCGAGATGCACGAGGCGGTGTATGTTATATAGATAAGTGTTACCGGTCAGCAGTGCCCTGGGAGGCGTCAGAGATGTGGAACAGTAGAGCTAGGGCGTGTATAGCGATGTTGATGTTAGCGAGATGCACGAGGCGGTGTATGTTATATAGATAAGTGTTACCGGTCAGCAGTGCCCTGGGAGGCGTCAGAGATGTGGAACAGTAGAGCTAGGGCGTGTATAGCGATGTTGATGTTAGCGAGATGCACGAGGCGGTGTATGTTATATAGATAATGTGTTACCGGTCAGCAGTGCCCTGGGAGGCGTCAGAGATGTGGAACAGTAGAGCTAGGGCGTGTATAGCGATGTTGATGTTAGCGAGATGCACGAGGCGGTGTATGTTATATAGATAAGTGTTACCGGTCAGCAGTGCCCTGGGAGGCGTCAGAGATGTGGAACAGTAGAGCTAGGGCGTGTATAGCGATGTTGATGTTAGCGAGATGCACGAGGCGGTGTATGTTATATAGATAAGTGTTACCGGTCAGCAGTGCCCTGGGAGGCGTCAGAGATGTGGAACAGTAGAGCTAGGGCGTGTATAGCGATGTTGATGTTAGCGAGATGCACGAGCCGGTGTATGGCGTCTACGTGTGAGGTGCTCTCAGAGAGACGCTCTTTGTTCGCGAAGGGGTAGGCGCGTTTTACGCCTGTTAGGATTGCTGACATCAGCCGGGAGTCGATCTCGCCCTGAAAAGATAGGAGTTATTTCAGAATTGTCCATATTCTCTAGAAATAGGGGAAAAAATCGTATATGGTCTAAAAACGGTCAGAATAGGGACGACGATAACATTAAAAAAAATGTCATTCAGTTTAGTCCGTCTGATAGACCAACCAAAAAAAAACAGGACACGTATTTTTTGCTTGATCAAATTAATAAAAAAATACAAAGATAAAGAGCAACAAAGTTCCGGAGTGAGGGCTTTTGAAGTCACTGTTTAGCAAAATTGTACCAAATCGTGATCACGTGAAACTTCAACACACGGTATCTTCGTCATTTTACGAAAAAAAAGAAAAAATACGTGTCCAAAGTTTTTTGATAACTGACGGACTTTTTTCGTCACCTCGTCAATAAAATTGTTGTCAGTTCATTGTTGTTGTGTTCAGGATTGTCAACAAATATGCGAGTAGCAGTTGGCAAAATAATTATGAAAATCTTTTGATAAAGTTACATAGGCACATTCTATAAAATGTTGGTTGTTTTTTTGCATCATGTTAGACAAGTACTCTAAACAAGACTGCCCACAATTTCACAAAAATCTAATTTCAGAAAGAGTATAATGTTATGTAAACAAATCCATACTAATATTATAAATGGGAAAGTGTGTCTGTCTGTCTGTCTGTACTATCCGTGCGAGCTAACATGGCACCTGGGTTGAATGAGTGACATTTAAAGTACTAAGTGCAAAAAAGGAGACGTTCGATTTTGGGCTAACACTATGACAGATGACAGGTACGCTAACACCATTTTAAAAATATAAAATATATAATTTTATTTGGTACATTGGGCTCCATCCTTTCTGAATTTTATTTTAGTATTTTAAATAATAACATTTATTTTGTGCTTAGTTGTCTCTCATAACATACTAGCTACGACGTTTTAAACGTGACAAAACAAACTACTTAGATACAAAGTTATAAAAAAAAATTACGTGCACGCCTGAAAATCTGTTTCTGCACATCCGCCATTTTAGTTACACTTGTGCCGTATATTGTAATAGTGATGCTAACGCTACTAGTAAGACGAGAGCGGGGCACCGCGCGGGGTCGCGGGGTGAGGTTTGTTTTCGAGCCAGGTGCCATGTTAGCTCGCACGAGTAGTATGTTTGTCTTTCTTTCGCGGCAAAACGGAGCGACAAATTGACGTGGTTTTTTAAGTGCAGATAGTTGAAGGGATGGGGAGTAACATAGGCTACTTTTTGTCTCTTTCTAACGCGAGCGAAGCCGCGGGCAAAAGCTAGTATTTTATCATTGTTTCACATTATATTTAAATAGTTTAGAGGTCTCAGCAATTACATTATAAGTAAAAAGGTGTAGATAGGTTATATGCAGTCAAAAAGTTGTCTATTTGACCAACATGATACTGAGTATTGTATTGACATTTGACGTTTATCTCTTTTTCACTCGCACTACTTCAATCATGTCATCCTACTTTGCCGTGTATTGTATGTGTGCGTTAGTGTGCCGTTTTTGAAGATAGAATTTCGTTTAGGTAACCTATCTACACCTTTATACTTATAATATCATTGAGTCTCAGCATATCCGAAACACGCTAAAAATTTAATTTAAATGCACATTTTTGCTACCTACCTTTTTAATAGACGCTTTGAAGAACGAGAAATATATCCGGATGAGGTTCTCGGCTATCTTGGAGTCATCCTTCCCCAAGAAGAACTGGTTGAGGAAGCATACTCCGTAGTACTGTGCCCGGGAGGATATGTTGGACCTGGGGACGAAGAATTGTGAGTTTAACCTTCGAACACACGTGTTTCAAGACACAATATAAAGACAATAGCAGCGCGACAGCCGGCTGTCACTTGGTCGTTGAAAGGTTAAATAGTATTGTAAAAGTCATGTTTAATCACCATAAACAGCTTAGTGGTTGGCGCACATTAATTTTTGCATTAAATAATCTAAAAAATATACCATTTATGCAATGAATAATTGTTATCATAACACAATTATTTTTAAGCTGGGGAGGCTTAAAAATAATTATGTTTAAGCCTCCCCTTTTAAAATAATTGTATATATTTTTATTATAATATTATTTATAAGTTTTGTACATATTTATATTTATATATATAAAACAAAGTCGGGTTTGTTACAACACTTATAACTCGAGATCGGCTAGACCAATTTTCATGGTTTTTGATTCGTTGGATTTGTCCCCGCCCCGAATAGCAGAATACATCTTAAAAATAAAGAAGAATCGTTGAGAACATAATAGGGAAGATGCAATATTTTTATTTTGGTTTTGATTTTAAAGAATTCCATGTAAAATAGACCACTAATTATATTAAAAAGTTAAAATGTTGTAATTTATTGTAAAAAAAAGCGGTTTTAAATTGACAGTTTAAACGTCCGCGCGAAAACGGACCAACAGTTCCGATGACGTCACTGCAGTGACACTGTATCTCTGGTTGTATTGTTCTTCTCTAATTTTTATAACTTTTTATTATTTTTCGCCATTCCAGATACTTTTATTGCTAAAATTTGAAAATAAACTATCAATCAACATCTCGTGGTCATAATAATACAGCATGAAAGCATGTATGCAATGCTTTTTTATGCAAAAAAGCATGTTGACTCATGTTGATATCTCCAACACCAGACGGGGTTACATACTTTGTATCAGATAGTTTTGGTGGCTGAACTTCTGATTTTAAATATTTGAAGAATCTGGATTTATGGAATCTTTACCTCCTGGACCTTGTATCATGGCAGGCAGAGGCTTCAAGCCTATCGAAGGTGTGTTATTTCTGTTGATTAGACCATTAGTGAACAACACTAAGAAAAGTTCAAAAGATGAAGTACCTACCACAGTCGAAGAAAATTGCATGCCTTCGAAATCATATTCAAAGAGACATTAGAAGACTGCGCGAATTTGCTTTTCTAAAGCTAATTTTATTCCTACAAAACTATTTTGTAGAAATGTTACTTTGTCTGTTTACTTTGACAACTAACTGCGTGGGTGCGTTCCAAAAAGGGTAAGAGTTACACGGAATAGCGCGAAAGTTACTCTAAAGCGTTCCGCTGGCTTATTACCTATGAAACAGCAATCAGCAATATTTGCGCAGTGATCGCGCGATTAATCGCTTAAGGTCTTAAAAAATCGTATTATGTATGAATCGATTGCTAATCGCTCGCTGATTGTTCTAATGCACTTATTGCTACGATGACGATAAAGTAGCAATCGCAGACATTTAGTCATGCTTTGTTTTATTAGATACCAAAGCGTTTTGTTATTGTAAATAGTGAATACATAGCATCTTAAATAAAACAATTTTAGAAATATGGACCTTACCAAAAACAAATAATATAATAGTGTTTTATGTAATATTAAATTACCTACCGTGTAGGTCTTCTATTTAATAACCGTAAATTACATGTAATATTTTTTTATTTATTCAAAGGCAATTTGATATTAATAAATAAATAAATATCCTGGGACATCTTACACACGGCCATCTGATCCCAAGCTAAACAGAGCTTGTGTTATGGTAATCAGACAACTGATATACATACTTATATAATTTTTAAATACATACATATTATAGATAAATAGTTTTAGGACCCAGTAATTTTACTACAAACTGTATTCCGTGGTGCTAGACAATCTGGGCTTCTCCCAGTTGTGATTGCCCCTTTGTGCCTATTGGCCTAGTTCTGTTCTGTCTCCTGCTTGTAATGGAGGGAAGTGGAAATATTTATTTTTCTTACTCCTCCGCAGTTCTTTCTGATTAATTTCGTTGCGGGATCCAAGACAGTTGAATCGTTTCTCCGGGACTCGTCGAGCTTCATTGCTTCGGCGCTTTTCTGGCGGACTCCACTGTTGATTCTGGCTTTCAGGAGTTGCAGTGGTTGGGAATAGAGTGGTGGGATTGTCCCATAAAATAATAAATTATAGATAAATGCCTGCCTGCCTGCCTATATTATAGATAAATGCATGCTTCCCTTCATTTTTAAATACATACATATTATAGATAAATAACACCCATAGATAATATTGAATTAAAAAAAATCTCGATTAAGATTTCATTGTAAAAACTCGATTGTATCACATCACTATTTATTTGGAACTAAAAACCTGCAACACTGGAAATGACATTTTTCTGACTCGAATTAAAAATCGTACTATAGTCCAATATTTTTTTTATTCCATGACCTGCAATAGACCACCACCAACCGGGGGTTGACCTTAGGTGCACTTGAGTGGTGCATAGGGATAATCGTTGGTTGGTGTCCCATTCCACAAAAAGTTTTCCTCAAGAGGCCTCTGCGAGTTGGCTTCGGCTCCTCGTACGCCTTCCAAAGGTCCGGGACCCCAGGGCCCCGAGAAACGTAAAGGTTATAAAAATAATAATAATAATAAATTTTATTCACAAAAAAGAGATACACAATACCTATGAAGTCCCTGACTCCTGATCTAGGTTCAGAGACCTGTGTTACAGAAGTCAGTGTCTTCTCCCATTTGATGTCACAACAGTAATTATGTTTTGCACACAATGGTTTAAGAAAAAACATTAACTGTAATTAACTGTAAAAATGAATATGAGGAGAGTGTGAAGGTGTGGTGTGGTTGTGAAATTGTAAAGTGTGAATGTTAAGTGTGGATGCATGGATAAAAATTGTGTTTTATGATGTGATATGTTTGAAAATAAATGTATGTAGAGTAATTCTTGTAATAAGTATTCCTGACACGGGGTGTACTTAAGGAAGCAATTTTTCCGTTTGGTCATAGTCTAAGCCTAATAGCCAGTCCTTTAGTAGAATTTTAGCTTCACGACAGGGAAGAGGGTAAAAGTTTTTTATTTTATTAATTTTATTATATAAATGTACAGACATGTAGGATTGCTGTCTTCTAGCAGATGCTGTATGACATTTCACTGATGGACACACATCTCTGATGGTACGCTTATTGTGGTTACCCGAAGCATTATATGGGGAGATCTTATGTTGCTTAGTAAGGAGTAGAAGTAAATACAACTGCCTTACCGTAAGCACTTGACATGATTCGTACAAGGATTTTGTTGGAAATTTATATGTTCTGAATGTCATAACTTTTAGCAAAGATCGCTGTGCTCTTTCCAAGCGTAACATTAAGGTTTTGCAGGCTCCGCCCCATACAACACTACAGTATCCAAGCACTGACTGAGCTAAGGCATAGTAAACAGTCCGTAAAAGTTCAAAATCGGCAACATGTCTTAAACGTTTAAATACCCATATGAGCTTCCTAGTCCGAGCCGTAATAAGTTCTATATATGGACGCCAAGTCAATCTCTCATCCACTATAACCCCAAGATATTTAACATCGGTGGACTTTGTTAATGAAAGGCATGAACAATCAGCATTAGGAGAGTAATTACAAGAGTGAACCTTTAGATCAACATTTTGTTGGGGTTTTTTGGCAAACGAAAACTGTATATACGTAGATTTTCCATGGTTTAAAGTCAATAAGTTTTTGTTGAGCCATAGACGTATTCGATAAAGCCCTGCCTCAGCTAATTCCTTGACCTCGTCCCAAGAATCACCATGGAAAACCACAGCGGTGTCATCAGCATAAGTGAATATTTTACCCTTAGGAAGTTGTTGTTCACATAAGTCATTAATATAAATTAAAAAGAGGCTCGGGCCGAGGACACTGCCTTGGGGGACTCCATACAGTACCGGAATAGCTTTGCTAACATGATTTCCGATCCTGACTTGTTGCATACGGTCACAAAGGAAATCTTTATAAATCATTAGAGCATTCTCTCGGATCCCGATGCTTTCTAACCTGTTCACAAGGGCAGGAATCGAAACGGTATCAAATGCTTTGGCCAGGTCGAGGAAAACACCTATACATTTTTGCTTGGAATCTACCTGTGCAGTAATATAATCCGTTAATGCACTAACAGCATCTTCTGTAGAGAGAGAGCATCTTCTGTAGTGTGAGATACTTAGTACTTAAATCAATCAAAAGTACTAGGCGCGCAGTTGTGTGAAGTGGTTAATAGAAAATGTGAGCGCAATTTTAAGAAAATATATGTTTATGAACTTAAATAATATCCATCCATACTAATATTATAAATGGGAAAGTGTGTCTGTCTGTTTGTCTTTCTTTCACGGCAAAACGGAGCGACGAATTGACGTGATTTTTTAAGTGGAGATAGTTGAAGGGATGGAGAGTAACATAGGCTACTTTTTGTCTCTTTTTAACGCAAGCGAAGCCGCGGGCAAAAGCTAGTATTTATATATTTTAGATTTATATTATTTAAATAATTATTAATTATTGATCTCAAAGTATTTAAAAAATTGCCTATGTCTTTTATAGACTCCTTTTTATTTTGCAACTTCAGATGCATCTATGAAAACTGACTACACATATTTTAGCCTAAAATATTTAAAAATAACATAATTATTTACCTGAACAACATCTTCTCAATATCGGCCAATACAACCGCCTTCATATTAGGATGGTTGTACAACAGCTGGCACAAATGGTAGATGACCTTAGAGGCGACCCCCTGGCACGGGTCACCGAGCTTATTGATTATGTTTGTTAGAAGCATCTGTGAAAACAATCTTTGTGATAAAAACACAGGGACTCAAAAGTGTACCCAAGTAGCAGCGTTCAATCTGAGAAATAGTAATCTATAATATATCTATATGAGTATATTGTATATAAAATGATAAACTGGCTATTTGACTGACTTTTTGTTGATACAAATAATACAAAATAGTTTATTGCATCTTAAGTATACAACAATCATACAGTATTTGGAGCTCCCCATTAGGCAAATAATGCCTGTGTTGGGAAGCACCGCTCTTCCATAGCAAAGCAATACAAATTTAGAAACTTATTATAACTAGGGTATTTTACAAAAATGAGAACTATAAAAACAAAAAGAATAATATAAACAAGAGGTCCAGAAGTATGAATTTATATGTCGCGCGCTGTAGCAAGGTGCGGGTGACACCTGCCTGAATGACGTTGACATCAGTCAGTACCACAAGACTAGGGACGATATGCAATTCACTTTATCGCTATCGATACTACGAAAATTATTGTGTTATTCAATTTTGTTCTACTACGTGTACAAAGTTGTAAATTTAATTCTTTTATGGCTATACATAACTATCTTTGTACTAATAAAAAATCTTTAATAAAAAAATTACAAAAATTTCGGAAGTCGGTGGCTTATCTGCCAATTAATTTGTGTTGCCACAGACTTCCGGAATTTTAGTTAGTTTTGTATTTTTAGTTTTTGAAGGCGGTAAGTATTTTTTTGGAAAAATATAGATTTTAAAACTTTTTAGTGTCGAGACCCAATGTCTGACTGTGTTTTACAGTATCTCTCAAAGTAATACATATAAAACGAAAATAGAAACTTAATATATCGTCAATGTATATTTTGTCAATTTTTTTTTTGTTTTTGATTAATTTTTCGAGAACCACTGAACCGATCGCCATAAAATTTATATGGGTCCATCGGGTTTATGTTTTTTTTCGTGACAACATTTTTGTTTTATTTTTAAGACAGCATGTCTCTGCAACAAGGGATAGGGAGTCTATACCTGAGCGCTCTCAGCGGCTCGCTAGCCAAACTGTGAGAACATCGCAGGCCCGTGCTCAGGAATTTAGCGCTGAACGTGCGCAGCATCTTTCTGATATGCAATAAAAACAAAACTCTCCTTTTGGTAGTCAAGAGATAATTCATAGCACCCAGTACTAGCCGAACCACACTCATAATATCATCACAAGTTAAAATGTTTACCGCCCAACGAAGTGGGCACGGGTCGGCTAGTCTAGTATTCTATAAAATATCGACATTCCATCGTAACAGTACATCCCATCACTAATTACGTCGAAGGCGTTACGTTATACGAATAACACTTTGCTTAATTTTTATTCCAAATTAATTTTAATTGTGGACTAGCACATTCTGGTTGGGTTGAAATTAATTTACTACAGTTATTAATGATTTAGTATATTAGGAATGTGGTACAGCAGAACTACTAAAGTCATAATTTATAAAACACTGCAACTTTCTTAAGTGAAATGAAATGTTACTGAATGTGTCACCCGCACCAAGCTACAGCGCAAAGCATATAGTGATATTAGAATACACAGCCTAAACCACTGCTTTTTTAATAATATTTATCTATGGAGTGTCTAAACTTGACAGAGCTTAACTGAGCACAATAAACATAGTTATTTCTCTTTCACTAAGAAAAGGACAGAAAACACATATTCGTTTATTAAAACTGTCAAATTAGACAGCGCCTGAAGAAAATTGGCGCATTATTAGTCGCCATGTTTTTCGCGTCTAAATTATCCACGGAGTGTCTTAATTTGACAACAGGACTAATCTAATATTTTATCTTCTGTCCTTTTCTTAATGAAAGGGAAAGACGCACTTAACTTAAATTTAGGTTACTTTGTGAACATGAGAATGTCACAAAGGAATCAATGTCTCTAGATGATTTTGATTTCAAGTTTCATGTCTCAGAAACATGAAAATTAGAAGGTGTGTTCTTTGTGAAGAGTAGATATCCACTAAACAAAGATTTTGGAAAATTTGACCACTATAAGGGTGAAATAGTGGTTCAAAATTAGTTTATTAGTGTATTAGTAGTGTTTTGAAACAATCCACATACCTTCTCTCTTTCAGGATGGTGCATCAGTAGATAAGACATGGCGCTGACTGCTTTCTCTTTATTCGCTTCTACTGAATCGTGGGCGAACTTGTTTAACGCCTCCACATACGCTGAAAAACACCATTTGTTAGCTTACACATATGCTGCATAATATTGTAATGTTTATTAAGAAATTTACGAATATTCCCAGTACACTGTGGCGGAGCGTGGACCACCAATCCCTTTTTTTTTTGTGTTTAACTTTACCAATTTGGTTCTATGTATACTTAGCTATTGAAGTGGGCAAACTTTCCACTTGCCTAACCACTACTAACCATTCGTAATTCTGAATTGTATTGCAGTTAATAGTAATTATAAGTCCTGGTTTCCTTACCAGCTCAAATGTCTTGGATAAATTTAGTAAGTGCATACAAATTGAAGTCTATATTTTTTTCTTTTTTGGGAGTGGGAAATCATCAAATTACCTCTCCCGTCCTGGGTGCGGCGGGAGGGCGTGTCAGGCTTTTACTGACTAAAACCCACTCATGTTCCTTCAGTTGCCCTTTATGTTTCGGGGTCATGGTAACTATTATAAACATTCCGCTACCCTGGCAGACGTTGGCCCTGTTGGGCCAAATTGTTTTGCATTGTGGATTCCACAATGTCATGCATAAGAGATGCCTTAACTGTACTGGGCTTTTACTGCTGGAACATTATTACAAACACAGCTACTTCCTCATAAATTCTGAAAAACCTAATTCCAAACCCCCAACTCACTTCCATACAACTCCTTCAGCTGATCCTCATAGTACCACAGCTTGAGTACATTCCGCCTGGCCTGCTTGTTACCCGAAGTCATCTCATCCAGGTGCCCTAGAGGATGTTGCTCCAATGTACGCAGCTTCACGTCTGGGATCAACAGCTCTGAGATTAAGAGCTCTGATAGTGCATCTGTGGGAGAGATTTGATGATATCATTGGCTGTAAGTAAGACACAATTTCTTAAATTCATACTAACATTATAAATGCGAAAGTAACTCTGTCTGTCTGTCTCTTCTTCACGCCTAAACCACTGAACCGATTTGAATAAAATTTGGTACAGATGTAGACTGGGACCCAAGAAAAGACCAAGGATAGTTTTCATCCCAAAAATCCCCCAGGAATGGGAACTATTATAGTATTATTCCAAGCGGACAAAGGCGCGGGCAAAAGCTAATAAAATATATTTAGCTCTGAATCCTCAATCTATTGACATAAATCAATTGTACAATATTTTTGGTTGCTTAATAAACCTGAATTTTTGTCTGAATTACAAAAAAACAAGCATAAAAAATAGATAAAAAACCCAAGTGAGCTTACAAAAATGATGATTGAAAATCAATTAATTTCATTACTTTTACTATGATAATGATACCATCTTTCTTTTTAGCAGGTTTCACATTATTGATTAAATTTCTCAATGCTGTCAGATTATAAATTGGGTTGTCCTGTAAGCATAAAGAATATAATGAACATTTTTTTTATTGAGGCAGATTTTTTATTACTTTAATACAATTTATTGTATAATGTAGTATACAATTTATGTGACAATTAAAAAAAATTGCTGTTCTCAAACCAAATGTTTTTATTTAAACACTTGGTTCTATTTTATTTCCTTTTAATAACTTATGTCCAGATACTGACATAATGTCATAAACTATCAAACAACATAAACTATTGCTCACAAACAAACATATCAACTCACTTGTATCAATATAGTGGCAGCAGCCACTCTGTCTCCAATGGCACCTTTGTTGAGCAGGGTCCGAGCCCATTGGTGGTCTGATGATCCGCTTCTGTTGGCCTCTGGAATGTGATAACGAAATTGGTTTTTAACTTTTTTGCAATATTGTTGTGGAAGTCAAGTAAAAGTACTGTAAGATGTAAATACTTTGGTTTAATTTTACAGGAAAGCACAATTCCCATTGAAAAATAAAAGTAGCCTAAATGATTCATTACTTTTGTGATTGATTACTTTTATTTTTCTTGCTACCTGTCCCTAGCAGTTACTGTTTTTTTCTCATAGATCATAGAGGGGAGTTAAATGACCTATATGTGTCTGATGTACAAAAGGATAAGATTCCAAAATCCATTGATATAGTGGTTTTTGCGCGTAAGAGTAACAAACATCACATTTTACTTTTATTATTAGAAGAATTACTTACTTGTCTCATAAGCCATAGTGTCTCCATGTAAAGCGCTGCTGGCCTCCTTCCTTACTTCCTCCACTTGTTCCGGAGTCAACGTCTTTGATACTGTAGCTGGCTCTTCCGGCAACTAAAAAATTCATTTTTATATGCTTGTAAAATTTTTTTTTATATAATATACATTTAAACATGATCAATAACATTACGTTCTATAATTTCAGATAGATTTTACACTGTTCTTAATACAAACAAGGCTAATAAACTACCAATTTGTTGGTTATGTGTACAAAACATTTTCTCTTACAAAAAATTGTGCAACACTTTTTAACAAATAAATTAATATTCAATGTAAGTATTGCCTCATTAATAAGCAAAAACAATCCCTTACCTGATGATACCACTTCTTTTTATCCTCATATTCCAAAGTTTCTGCGAAATGCTTCGCAATACCTTGTCCTTTCTTTGTATCGGCATTTTTGTCGGGTTGACTGTAATTTGTGTACGCCTCGTCAACTAATATGTTCTCCTCAAACCTTTTGTGCTTCATTGTCACTTAATTATTACGAATTCAGTTAATAACAAATAAAAAAAACACGTGAAAACTGAGCACTCGCCATGCTACTTTGACAAATTGACAGAAATTGACAGAATTATCTGAATTTGACAGACAGAAGGGTTTTGACTTTGACATAACAGACCCACAACAAAAGCTTATGTCCGCATGTCCGCATTACACGTTTGTATTATATGTATGAGTCTTTTGCACGATGTATTCGCGATTCGCGTACAAAGCATCAAGCGCGAAGATGAGGTGCGACAGCAAATGGTTGTGTTATAGTGATAAATATTTTTTTTCTCATAACATAACTATATACTAACGTATTATTATCGTATTATTATTATTGGAAGTTATTTTGTCTAAAAAATCTTTTGTGTAGCTAAAAGCCTCATATCCTAAGACCTAATTTTAAAGGCGTGTCAGAATCAGAGTTCTTGTTTTGCTATGGTAATATACTCTGTATTACAAAGGTCTAAAGACTTTCTTGTATTGTACTTGCAACGTCGATTTGTCATTAATTTAAAAAAGTAGTTTGATAGTTAGCAAGGCAGTGCGGGGGGTTACTTCGTCTGTTATTTTCATCAAATATTTCATTAGAAATCGATTTTTTAAGTGAAACTAGACTAAAATAAGCAAAATGGATGAGAAAGGAAGAAAAGTTATCGTTTGCGACAACGGCACAGGCGTAAGTGTACATAAAAATGTCGATATAAAATGGTGGTTTTGATAAGCCCCTGAATCATCATTTTCCTCATGATTTACTGTCGGTTTTTAGTTCGTGAAGTGCGGATATGCGGGCAGTAACTTCCCAGCCTTCATATTTCCGTCGATGGTCGGCCGGCCGATCATCAGGGCCGAGAATAAAATCGGTGATATCGACGTAAAGGTGAGTGTCGACACCTAAGTGAAGTCAGGTGTGTAAACGGAACTCATCGTATCCTGTTGATTGAAACTTGTTGTCTGTGATTGGGACATCGTATAAATTTAATAGAAGGTCGTTATTAATATACTTCTATGTTTAAAATAAAATACAGGTATATCATTTTGAAAATCATGTTTTTTAGACCAAGACATGGATTAGCATAACATATTTTTAATTTATTCTAACTAGTTTTCTCACACACAGTTGAGTTGAGCGTCCAAGACAATAGGCTTATTGATTACAAACAAGTCTATATTCTTAAACTGAAAGTTTGTAAATAAATATTGGTTCTTTCTACCTTTTGTAAATCTTGAAAGAAGTATATGAAGAAACAGAAGATGTCTAGCCCTACATTGACTCTATGTATCCTTATAAAATAAGTATTAAAATTTATTATTGCGGACATTAAACAAGTTATCTTTATTCATAATTAAAAGTATAGTAGGTACTACAGATACAATTGCAATGTGTAGGATAGGTTTAAGACATGTTAGGAAATACTAGTTTACCATCAATTTTAACTATCCTTAACAAACAATTCTCTGTTCACCCTGGATCCTTCACCTGTATCTCGGCTTTCCTATTCGTCAATCTGGCTACATACAGAAATAGTTTCTTGAAACAGGGTCAACTTGAGAACTCCGAGATGACCCATTAAAATAAACAAATAATGTTTTCATTTTAATTATAAAATTAGTAGGTATGAATTTTATAAAGCACTGTGTGATTTTTTAAAAAACATGATTATGTATAAAATATAATGAGGAAATGTGGACTTAAAATTAGTCTAAAATAATTGTTTCCTCTTTAATGCAACACTGACATCAACTATAGTCACCTTTTCTGAATTGTCTCTAAATCTTTTATATTATCCCTTTTCTCTAATTCGTTTCTAATAAATATCAGTCTGCTTTGAGCAAGAATGATGAACAATTCTTTATCTCTTACATTCTCCGTGTGAGAAGAGGTTTTTAGCACAGGACAATAATAAGTTGGAGTAATTAGAATAAAGAAAAAAATGATTAAACCTAATTAAATCTTTGGTTGGGGTGGTGAACCTTACATCAATGTCATTTAAATTATCTTTACATCATAAGTATTGTATACCATTGAATTCCTCATGAAGGGCTTAATCCATTTAGATGACATTTTGAACCTGGCTCTGTTCTCTGAAAATCTGAAGTTTTAGATTTTTTTATGTCAGTGTTCAAGTAGGACTTTGCCGCTTGGGTCCGCTAATTTCTTATAATTTTTATGCCGTTTATTTATTATTGAAAAACATGTTTAAATGTTACAGGATTTTTTTATCGGAGTAAGTTATATTATGTTTCAGCATGTTTGCGAAATAACAGTGTTATCAATAATCTAACCATATAGAATGTTTTTTTTTAATAAAAATGAAAATGGGTTTACATTGTGAAGATGTTTGATACTAATAGTGTCCGACCGAAGGTCTATTTTTGGCCGAAGCCGAAGCCGATTAATCGGCAATCGCCACAACCTTCGGCCGAAGCCGAAGGTTTGTAATTTCTCAGTAATTAATTTTGATCAATATTGCCTACACGCTACAATACGGTATTTTGCCATCAGTCGACGTACTTTTTATGAGTTTTCAAAACGATATTCTCCAATCGATTTTGTATGGCAAAACACCTTATGTCACAAAGTAAACAGCTCAATTGTCTAACTATTTATTGATTGCAAAGCATCTCAAAATCTAATTTTACGGTAAATTGAATATGAGCCGGATTTTTAGGGTTTAAATTAGGAGATTTTTTATAGATTTTTTTTCCTTTCTTAAAGAAATGGAAAGATGCATTTAACTTAAATTTAGGTTAGTTTGTAAATACGACCGGTCCGTCGCTCTCTCACTCTGTATTTCGTAACAGTTCGTTCAATCTTGACGGTTGCTCGGACCTTCGGCTCAACCTTCGGCTTCGGTCGGGTTTTGGGCCGAAGCCGAAGGTTTAGCCGAAGATGGTTTTTTTGGCCGAAGGTGGCCGAAGCCGAAGCCGAAGCTTCGGTCGGACACTAGATACTAATGTAAATTTTCAGAACTGTATAATATGCATGTTCAGAGTGTGAAATAAATTAATATTGTAAATAAATAATTTAGGATACTGTACATTACGCAAAACATAAATAATTATACCTAGTTTAGTATAGTTTAAATAGTGCATGTATTCAATGCATATATCCCAATTTTGTACATAAGTTTTCCATGAATTCAAATTTTGGGTTTCAATTTATTTGATACATGGTACTGTATCAATTAATTAGAACTTTGGTAGTCATTGGAAGTTTCTGAGTAACTTGGTTGTGGACTTATGACAGGACACTCAATATAAAACACAATATTCAGCTTAATTCAGCTAGACTGGAAGTTGTCCCTAACATATATGGAGAAAGGCTTACCTAGCCTTGATGCTGAAATAATAATTTTTTATCCGAGAACACTAGAAACCTAAATTAATGTAAATTTTCATGCGAACCAGGCTTTCAACTATGAGGATGTGGAAGTGTCGGTATGTCAAGTGTCATACATGCAGAGCTTTGCAGCATACACTATATTATACTTCTGTACTTTATAGATTGTAGGCATTTTCTTAGTAGAATTCTTTTGTCAGCCTGCCAATTTCTTTGCTTGCCTGAAATGGTTCACAAAAGTGGGCCAACACGATTGCAACATAAATTAATATGTGATGTTTCAAATTCAACTAAGTATATTATTGCTTTACAGATAATCTCTTAAAACATCAGAATATACTTCAAATATACATATATATAAAGAAAAACATTTTTTCTGTTAATTCATTCACTTACTAATGCACAACACGCTTTCTATTATTAATTTATGAGCTAAGCCAATGACGGCATGAAAATACTGCTTCAACTTCAACTTTTATATTTGATATGGCAATCCACCGAATTTTCGGTAATTTCTGCCAATGTCCAGTTTGAAAATAATATTTCAGTTTAAATGACAATCGTACGGTTATTAAATTATAGTATGGAGATCATACACGTGTTCTTATAACCAAGAACACGAGATGACTCCGATATCGAAAATACTGCTAGTAAAGTTGCAGAGGAGTAGTGGCACCAAAATTTCAGTAGTTAAAATGTTATTTTCATTGCGTATTTTTTTAAATGTTAAAACATAAACAAACACTTATTTAAATAGTGTAACAAATCTTTGCTAAGAAGTTTTTTGTCAATTATTTTAATCAACTAATCACAAAAGTTTGAAAACTTTAGATGTCTTCAATTATCTAAAAAAAATGGGGTTAAGTACCTTTTTATTCTCAAATAGAGCTGCATAGTACAGGCGTTGTTAGACAGCACTGTAGCCACTATTTCTGCCTTCAAACTTAGATAGATACAATACTGAAGGGCGATTGGTTATTTAAAGCATTCTTTGAAAAATAAACGAAAATAGAGCTAATTTGTGATCAGGCTAAATTCACATACATAAACAACCAGATTCGTGACAAATACCTGTAGGCTTCATGTGCGGGAATCCAACCTGCGAAACGCAGCACAGCAGTCGAAAGCTCAACCACTGAACGTATTTCTTCGATATGAAATCGCATGAAGCTTGTACTGTTTGCAGTTTCGGGCCCAACCCTGTATCGTTAATTTTTTGGTGTCCAAATTTCAAATTATCTCTATTTTATCTCTTCTCAGAGAATGCATCAGATCACAAACCAATCGACTTGTATTCTTTAGTTGCATTTTGTATTTTTTGAGCAACTTTTTTACTTTAAGTAAAGTTAAATATCTAACAAGCTTACAGCATTATTTTTGTATTGTTTTGTGCCGCTTTTCAGATTTTTTTAATACTAATACTGATTTTATATAACTATTTATTATTTTTGATGATTTTTGTAGAAATATATGATGATAAATGTGATGTTTCCAGGATTTAATGGTTGGAGATGAAGCTTCAAAACTTAGGTCTATGCTTGAAGTCAGCTATCCTATGGAGAATGGAGTGAGTATAGCTTTGTTTATTTTATTTTAAGATAAATTGTAACCCACATCTGTAACCCATATTTGTAATGAAAATCGGACCAAGATTGAATTATTCTGAAAGCCAATTAACATTAATGAAAAAGTTCAAAATTACGCTAATACCACGGGCTAGTACGAATTCTAGCTGCTATAGTAACACGCAATGTACAACTTGCAAATCTATTTATTAGATTACCTATTTTGCGTCAATTTATTTTGTACCGTCAAACGGGTATAATTTCGAAATATAATTTACGATTTAATGACCTTGTTGATAACATTAAGATTTGTTTAACAACAAAATCCACCCGTTTGCCCAGTATGTTACACGATATACAACTCATAATTTTAAATACTACTTAACTAACTTAGTTACGAATAATCGCTTGCAATGCATTTTGAACATGATTTCCTTCCTCCTAAGGTGGTCCGCAACTGGGAGGATATGTGCCATGTATGGGACTATACGTTTGGTGAGAGCAAGATGAACATTGACCCTAAGGAGACCAAGATATTGCTTACTGAGCCTCCTATGAATCCTACCAAGAATAGGGAGAAGATGATTGAGGTATGTTTCTATATTTTTTGTTAGATGTTTAGACCCGTCTCCCTTTGATTAAGCATAATAACAAGCACAATAATTTTCACGTCTCGCCTACGAAACAAATGACAAGTATTTATTCATAACCTGCATACGTAAGACATTTGAATCTTTACACATCGTATCCCTCTCTTTATTAAACGTTCGAATAGAACCTATGCACTTAATGAAACGAATACAACTATTTTATGAAATGGTCAAACATTGGTTGAACATTTCATGAAATTCACAATTTTAACATCTGACCACACATAAATATACTATCCGTGCGAGATAACATGGCACCTGGCTCGAAAACAAACCTCACCCTGCGACCCCGCGCGGCTATTTCGAGGGGGGGTTATTTCAAGTAACACAAAAAGGCCAATCGTTTGGATGACATTTAATGATGCCGATTCTCTTATTCACAAACTAACCTAAATTTAAGTTTAGTGTAAATTTAAGTTTCTCTTTCCATTTCTTAAAGAAAGGGACAGAAGATACATTTTAGTTTAATTCTGACAAATTAGACCTGCGAAAATAGACGTATATTTACGTCTATTTTCGCAGGTCTATTACGTCTATTTTCGCAGGTCTAAACTAAAATGTATCTTCTGTCCTTTTCTTTAAGAAATGGAAAGAGAAAGATGCAATTAACTTAAATATAGTTAAGTTTGTGAACAAGAGAATCTGCACCATTATTTTACCCTATATTTTAACTAAAATCATTAATGGTATTGTTTAGGTAATGTTCGAGAAGTACGAGTTCGACAGCGCGTACATCGCGATCCAGGCTGTGCTCACTCTGTACGCTCAGGGACTCATCTCTGGGGTCGTCGTCGACTCAGGTATGTACAGTCAGCAAAGTATATAAGTATACAGGGCCGTCAGATATAGTTTAAGTTTTCTCAAAAACCCACGGATATTTTCTAATAAAAATTTAAACTATAGTAGAAAATGACTAGTTCTTCAATAAGGTTAAATTTATTTTAAATAAATTCATTGGTTTTCAAGAAAACCTCAAATGTAGACGACGGCCCTGTATACTTATATACTTTGCTGACTGTACGCAGTCTTATAATATTATACCAACAGGCTCGTCAAACAATCTGACAATCTACCTGATGTTATTTTGTCACCGTTATGCGAATACTTACGTTAATTGTCATCCCAGAGGTAAAGTAATAAGGCACATATATATGCATGTAATTACATTGCACTTTAGGGCCTGTGCACACCACGATTTTTAAACACGGGCGTGATAATAATATCGCCAAGATTTGAGTCAAACTAATGTCGACAAAGAAGCGTCGAACGCATGGCTTAAGCGGGGCGAACTGTTTCCAGAGACTGAAGGCTTTATGATTGCTATACAAGACCAAGTCATTGAAACCAAAAATTACAGGAAATTTATTATTAAAAACTTAAGTACTGACACTTGTAGAAAATGCAATAGTTCACCAGAAACCATCCAACACATCACAGGTGCATGTAAATCAATAGCCCAAACAGATTACAAACACAGACACGACCAAGTCGCCAACATTATACACCAGAAACTCGCACACCAATATAAACTTATAGACTCTGTAGTTCCTTACTACAAATACAATCCCGAAACCGTTCTGGAAAACCCTTCGACGAAACTATATTTTGACCGCGCCATCCTCACTGACCGTACAATCCACTATAACAGACCAGACATTACTTTAATTAACAAAACAAATAAAACCGGATACCTCATAGACATAGCGATACCAAACACCCGCAATCTACAAACCACAATAGCAGAAAAAATATCCAAATACACTGAATTAAAAGATGAAATCACCCGACTCTGGCATCTGCAAAAAGTATCAATAGTTCCTATAGTACTGTCCACAACAGGAGTAATACCGATACAACTTCACCAGTCTCTAGCAACCCTGAACTTGCCCCCTAGCACCTACCACCTGTTGCAGAAAGCAGTAATATTAAATACGTGCAGACTGGTGAGGAAGTTTCTACAGTGCGAATCGGACATCTCACACCAACATACACACACAAACACACCCTCAACTCTTACTCAATCTACGGCGCAAAACGGCGCTGCTTCTGTTCCGACTTCTTCTATTTTAAACCCAACTGGTGAACACTTGGCTTAGGCCCGTGCCATCAGTCCTACCCGGCTAAGCCGAGAAAAGCAAATGCTTACATACACAATAATAATAAAAATATTTTATTGTCATAAACAGATTTTACACTTCATTTGAAACTCTGGCTCCTGTGCTAGGTCAAACCTGTGTTACAGGAGTCAGTGTCTACTCCCGTTTTTACTCTATCTAGTTATGCAATAAAAATTTAAAATTTAAACAAAAAAAAACTTAAGTTTAGGAAATAAATGCATGCGGTGCTCTCGTGTTGTGCGTATGTGTGTGTGCGTATGCGTGTGTGGGTGTTTTGTGTATGTGTGTGTGTGTGTGTGTGTGTGTGTGAGAGAGATAGAAAGAGTGGGTCACTATCAAAATAACCTTTTCGCTGAAAGATCATTCACGTTGGATGACATGATAGCAAGGTACCTTGATAGCCGAAAGACAATTCAGCTACATGACAAAAAAGCAGAGAACCCAATCAGCAGAAAGTCTATTCAGCTAGACGACATAAAAGCAGAATGAGCTAGTAGCAAAACGTCTGGAATTGCGAATAGTCTGTATGATTAAAATACCTTATTAGCCAGAAGTCATATTAGTTGGATGACAAAAACACAGAATGAGATAGTAGTGAAAACGTCTGGTTTACCAACTCCGATAAAAGTCCGAAATTGTCGACGGAGCTCCGCTTCGCGGGGCTCTATTTCTACAGGGTTTGAAAAAAACCACGAATGGAATGGCAGGGTCTGTTCACTCGCTTGCTCGCTCACTGGGCCCTGCCATACTTTTTTAACCTAACCTGTCCAAGTCGGGGTGCCCTATTTCGGACTTACCTACATATTTTCCTATATCAAAGTTTGTTCCAACATGATGTTGGTATATTAAACCTAAGTGTAATAACTGTTAATATTTTAAACATTAGTGCCCTTACTAATAATCACTGTGTAAAGTTATGCAATGAATAAAGCCTGTGTAACCATACATTTTTTGACGTATAAACCTGTCATAACTTTATGCAGCGTTTATTAGTAAGGCGCTAGATATTTAGTTAAATCAGTATTCTATACTTAGGTCTTTCGTAGATAGGTGTTAGTTGCTTAGGTATTTAAAAAAATAGGTATTTAGATTAGCTACTAAAGCTGATAGTGGCTCAAACACGGATCTCTACAGAATAATCTTTTCACTGAAAGACAATCACATTCGATGACATGAAAGCAAGGTACTTAAGCCGAAAGACAATTTCGCCCATTGTAGTACCGTTAACTCTGGCAACATAACCACGGGATGGGTTGACTGCCAATTTATTCATAATCATCCAAGTGTAGACGAATTATTAGAGTTAAAGGAAGTGCAACATTTATTTTTCTGTAAATATTTAAATTGATATCAACAAACTTAGCATCTCTAGGAGCACTTAGCGGTCATGTCTATTTAGTGACTATGTCATTAAAATATCAAGACGTTTTGCTACTATATCATTCAACGCACATGTCTATTTGATAACTGTGGCATTTTGATATAAAGATGATTTGCTACAAGAGTATTTTGAATTAAGACATTTTAAGTTCCAGACGTTTTGCTACTGAGACGTTTAGCGTTCATGTCTATTTAGTAACTATTTCATTTTGATATCAAGACGTTTGGGCAATATCGTCATTTTACAACGTGGGTATTCTGATAGTGACCCCTGGGATGTAGTCTATTTTGTGAGAATTTTGAGGAAAAATTAATAACAAAGCGCATGCAATCAATGCTGTCTCGACCGACGCCATCTTGCTACACTGTTGATGAGGTTCTGCTTAAAAACGTAAAATGCCAGCACGTTAGTATCGATACACAAGCGCGTTTGTATCGCGTCTGTATCGCTACACACGCGCGTTTGTATTGCGTCAATTTGCGTCTGTATCGCTGTACACGCGCGTCTGTATCGATTCAAACGCGTATTTGTATTTATACAGGTGTGCAAAGGTCTACAGCCTGCGTCTGACTTGCGTGCTTATCGCGTCTGTATCGCTACAAACGCGCGTCAACGGCGCGTTTAAAAAACGTGGTGTGCATAGGCCTTTACTGTAGCGGAAATAAAATTCGAAATACAAGAGATTCCGACAGTGTTTCCTATCCTGTGAAATGCATTCGACATTGACATAAAATGCCTTGGATAAATAGATGTTTAAGTTTTCCTTAATTTTAAATTATTGAAACTAGTTTTCCCTTTATTTCTTATTATCCATTTTTCCTCCATTAGACTAAAAAATTAAAAATTATGTAATATTGAACTAGTGTGAATCAATAAATAACACATTTTAATTACGGAATCCAGGTGACGGTGTAACCCACATTTGCCCAGTATACGAAGAGTTCTCGTTGCCACATTTAACGCGACGACTGGACATCGCAGGGCGAGATATCACCAGGTATCTTATCAAGGTATGTTTAATTGTTAAATACTTATCCTGTTACTCTAATATGTCCGGCAATAGTCTAGTTGAAGTAAATTACCATCTAGGTAAAAAGTTCATTAGCACGGGCGTCAATAATCTTTAAAAATCTCAGCTTTTTAAATATGTATTATGAATAACAAAGAATGTATTGAGCTCTCGGTATTTTTGACCTTTGTTAATACTGTGGGCTCACTAGAGAAATTTTGGTTGAGTCAATCTAAAAACGGTTTACTAATTTAAAAAAATATAATTTACACACAATATAATTCACACACTGCGCATCAAGACTATATGATACACGCGACAGTTGTAATTATTGTGTTTACTCCTCGACCGCTACCAATCAACTGCACACTGTCTGACTGAGTAGACTCTGTCGAACGCCACCAGGAGGCGCTGGCGTCCCGTTTAGCTTATTTCCGACATGCATATAAACTTTCCTTTTGAATCACTCTATTTGTGATAAACGCATTGAAACCCTATCGTAGATATTTACACAGTTTGCTATGAAGGTAGAACCTTTTTGCCATGAGGTTCACCACGAATTTTGTCTGATATCTTCGACCTCCACTCGAACAGACATAAGCAAAAACAAGGTTAAAGTGTAATTTACATGTTCTACTCTCCCCTCAGCTCCTTCTACTTAGAGGATACGCCTTCAACCACTCAGCAGACTTCGAAACAGTGCGGATGATGAAGGAGAAGCTATGCTACATCGGGTACAACATCGAACAGGAACAGCGCCTGGCCTGGGAGACTACTGTGCTCGTGGAGCCCTATGTGGTGAGTGTGAAGCCCTATGTGCTGACTGCAGCTGAGTATACGCCTTCAGCAACTTAGCAGACTTCGAAACGAGAGTTCAGAGGGCTAAAAAGACCACTTTTGGCAGATCACATTATGTTTTACTAAAGTGGCCTTTTAGACCCTCAGCTCTATGTGCCAGTGTTCCAATTTGGAGGATATAGATAAGTAATAATAGACAAATGAGACCTTCGGAGACGCCTCTGGTATTGCGTATGGCGGTGATCACTTAACATCAAATGGATCGTCAGCTTGTTTGTCAGCTTTTTTGCTTGTTTATGATATAAAAATAAATGTGAGTGAAGTACTTTTAAAACCTTATTGACTAGAAAAAATATCGAACTTAGTTACCTTAGCAAAAAGTTCCCAAATTCGTAAGTGTATAAAATGTTTGACAATGAGTTCATTCTGTAGTTTTCAGTAGAGAAAAACTGAAATTAACCCAAATTGTATTAAACTTAATTCACAACAAGATTACAATATAAACTTCTGGAAACAATATACCAATTTTCGTAATTTCTCCTCAGTTGCCAGACGGTCGTGTCATCAAAGTGGGAGGCGAGAGGTTCGAAGCCCCGGAGGCGCTCTTCCAGCCTCATCTCATCAACGTGGAGGGACAGGGCATCGCCGAGCTCGTGTTTAATACTATACAGGTAAATATCTATGTTGGTAGACTTGACGGAAACATGTACTTTGGCTGTTAGCTATTTGAGTTTTTGCCACCACAAATTAATTGACAATGGTGCTGATTCTCTTGTTCGCAACTAAGTTCATTGAATCTTTCTCTGTCCATTTCAATAAGAAAAAGACAGAAGATGCATATTAGTTTAGTCCTGTTAAATTAGCCAGCGCTTGAAGTAAATTGACCTATTTTTAGTGACCATGCCTTTAGTCGCGTCTAAATTATATAAAGAGTATCTTAATTTGACCGGACTAGAATAATAATTTATTCTGTCCATTTCTTAATGAAATGGAAAGAGAAAGATGCATTTAATTTAAATGTAGTTAAGTTTAGGAACAAGAGAATCGGCACCTTTTTATTAGTTATCTAAACGCGGTTTGGTAATATTGCACTATTGCACGGTGATATCACTCTTTAGAGTACTCCATGCACTTACTGTTTATTGAATTTTATGGTAAATTGGAAATGGATCAGGGTTTCAGAAAAAAAAAATGAAGTTGACTTAGTTGAATTGTGTAATTCGTTGTCGTTGACGTTGTCATAATGAAAATAATGTTATTTCAACCTATTAACGTCTGTCTTGTTGGTCCGGTATTTCCAGATTTGGTTACCACTTTTTTTACTTTCGCAATATAATCATCATAAGCATATCCTCCACTTCAAATCACATTATCTTATTGTAGTTTTCTGAAATAAAACTTATTCATGGGTTAAGCTCGTCTTTGCACATAAAGTATTTTTTTATCATTTTTCAACTTTATTTTTGTGTGTGCTATAAAGAATATGAATATGAATAATTACAGAGTGTGGTACTGATTCCAAATTCCTCTGATATTTACCGTTTCTTGGTTGTAGGCCGCGGACATAGACATGCGTAACGAGTTGTACAAGCACATAGTGCTGTCGGGCGGCTCCACCATGTACCCGGGGCTGCCGTCGCGCCTCGAGCGAGAGATCAAACAACTTTACTTAGAAAGGGTGCTCAAGAACGACTGTGATAAACTTGCGGTGAGTGTCTTTATAAGGTACAAACTAAAATAAAAGAAAATCATTTTAAACTAACTAACTAAGAAATGCATTTTTAACCGACTTCGTAATGAAGAAGTCTCAATTCGATGTGTATTTTTTTATGTATGTACAGTGGGCAAAGCAGATAAGTTTCCAGGGCCGTTATATACAATTAAGGTTTTCTTGAATACCAATGAATGTACTCAAATGAAATTTAACCTAATTGAAGAACTAGTCATTTTCTACTATAGCTTGAATTTTTATTAGAAAATATCCGTGGGTTTTTGAGAAAACTTAAACTGTATCTGACGGCCCTGGATACTTATCTGCTTTGCCCACCGTACACTGCTTTTTTTTTGGGGAGTGAGAAATCATCAAATGACTTCTCTTGTCCTGGGTGCGGCGGAAAGGCGTGTCAGACTTTTACTGACTAAAACCCACTCATGTTCCTTCGGTTGCCCTTTATGTTCCAGGGTCACGGTAACTATTATAAACATTCCGCAACCCCGGCAGGCATGTATGTACACTGATTACGCTGAGATTTATGATCAATCATATACTAAAATTCAGCTCGCTAGGATTTTTTCCGTAGATTGGGGCTTCAAATGCCTAAAATGACGGGACTATAAGTTTGACGCAGTATAGTTGTCATTTGGATCAACTGGACTAGATTTGGACTAGACTTTCAGACAATGAAATTAGGCACTAAATAGTAAAAATTAAAAAACTTAAAAAAATATTACCGACTTCTGAATTTTAAGTATTTTTTTTTGGTTACAGTTTTTGAAGGAGGTTATTTAAATAAAAAGCATTTATTTATTTCTTTGGTTCCCGCTCAGCACAGGCCAACGCCACTTAGGACGTACTAAAGTAGTGGGCGACATCTTGACAGATCCGCACTGGGATTACGTATCTTGCAGAAGCCGAGCGATCGCGATAATTTAGCAATATAAACGTCAATTCGTGATAATTTAGCAATATAAACGTCAATTCAAAATACGTCATGTCAAATAGCAATCTAGCGATAGTGCTGCCTCTGTGAAGCAATCAGTTAACTAAAATATGCATTTTTCGTTTGGTGGTTTCGTATTTAGTATGATTTTTAAGAGCAAAGTTAAGTTTTTTTTGTTAAGGTGATATTTAATTAGTAACAGCGATTGCTACTTTATCGTCATCGTAGCAATAAGTGCATTAGAACAATCAGCGAGCGATTAGCAATCGGTTCATACATAATACGATTTTTTTTGACGTTAAGCGATTAATCGCGCGGTGACCGCGCGATCACTGCGCAAATATTGCTGATTGCTGTTTCATAGTAATAACCCCGCCGCGCGAGCATTATCTATATTTCGAAGTCAAAAATCTAATGTCTGTTGTTTAGACATAGACTAAGTTATGAAATAACAACATTGCATTAAAAAATCGACTGTATTACAACTGGTACTTATAAGACCTAAGAATATAAAAAATAACTTCTTTGTTTCCCATTTGGTACAGAAATTCAAGATCCGCGTGGAGGACCCGCCGCGGCGCAAGGACATGGTGTTCATCGGCGGCGCCGTGCTCGCCGAGGTGTGCAAGAACAGGGACAACTTCTGGCTGTCGCGACACGAGTACCTCGAACAGGTAACTACTATTAGATAAAAAAAACTAGAAAAAATAACTAAAATTTCGGAAGTCGGTGGCTTCTCTCCTGCCAATTAATTTGTGTTGCCACAGACTACCGAAATTTTAGTTATTTTTGTGTTTTTATTTTTAAAGGCGGTTATTATTTTTTTTGGAAAAGGTTTTTATTTTTTACTTTTTAGTGTCGAGACCCAATGTCTGACTGTGTATTACAGTATCTTTCAAAGTAATATAAAGCGAAAATAGAAACTTGAAGTAACGCACATATCGTCAATGTATATTTAGTCGTTTTTTTTTGTTCTTGATGAATTTTTCGCACGTGAAGCACTGAACTTATATGGGACCACCTCTGAATCATGACTTATTAAACAAAAAAAGAATCATCAAAATCGGTTCATAAACGACGAAGTTATCAGCGAACAAACACAAAAAAAGCATATTCAGTCGAATTGAGAAACCTCCTCCGTTTTTTTGAAGTCTGTTAAAAATTAAATCAGTCAAAGCATTTATTTTACCTATGAATTGTCAAAGAGTCGGTCGATTAGGGATTTCAATCCCGCACAAAGGGCCAAACTGTTTTTTTATTTCTAAATAATATTGCAAATATCAACTTTTCGATCGACTTTGTAATGGAATTGTGCAGTCTATCTGGCTTATTTTGTGCAGTCTGCCCCACTTTGCACAAAGTGGACCTGACCACCGTAAGGCTTTGAAATTGAATAGATAAAAATGTGAGAGATGCTAAGAAAAGTAGGAGTTTTAGGTGAACAACTTGAACAATATTTACTCCTACGGCTATTGTCATAGGACCGGTACCAAGAGTTTTGCCTTTAGCTACCCACGCCCAATTTTTATTTCCAAACTTCCGTGCTGGTTAAATATTCAGTACAGAATTTATAGTGCTACTTTTATTCATCCAATAACAATTCAAGTTCTAATTATTATTTTTATTGACAAACATATTTCTTAACCTTGTCCCTTTGTTTCAGGGTATCTCCTGCCTAAGGAAGCTGGGTCCGCGCGCCAGTTAATGACTGAAGCACTTACTTAATTACTACTAAATGTATATAGATGGAGCGAAATAGGCACATGTGACGGAATATTGTAGTACCTGGACGTATATATGGCATATTGGATTTTAGGGAAGGTTCTTATTTGGAGGCAGAGGTTTCTACAATAAACTTATTTATAGTTACAAAACACACTTTAAAGCCAAGTCGAACTAAGAAGATAGAAAACCCGTATTCAAGCTGGATAGGGTTAATAAATAATTGTATTGTCAGTTTTCAGATCAATAAGACGTGCTGAGTGGGTGAAAATTGCATTAAAAGATTATACTAATAAATAAAAAAATCGTGAAAGAAAGACTGTAGAGCGCCATCTCTATCACTCATATCTGTGCGCCTCTTTCTAAATCCCGACGTGTCATATATTACAGGTACTTATATTTCCGTCATGTTAGCCATTTCGCCGTCAATACGATTCAAGTATTCCGTTATTTTACTTCTAAATTAAGTTTAGATTGTATAGCATCATGATTTTATTATGCGTATAAATATTGTATATCGATTTATTAATTCAGAATAGTGATTAGACAATTTTCATGTTTTTTAGATGTGTGTGTATTATGTCTGGTGGTCAAAACTGCAGTTCTGATAGGTTCTTTTAGCTTTATGTAAAACACTAGTTACTATCTACTATATAAAAATAAGTCGGGTTTTCCTTCCTGACGCTATAACTCCCGAACGCACGAACCGATTTCCATGGTTTTGCATTCGTTGGAAAGGTCTCGGGCTCCGTGAGGTTTATAGCAAAGAAAATTCAGGAAAAATACACGCGGACGAAGTCGCGGGCCGAAGCTAGTTTGTTATACTTCTGGATTCGGTTAGACTGAAAATCGACCTAATGCGGAACTAAATAAGATTTTTTTTGGGGTGTCCTTTTTAATCTTATATCATCGGCCCTTTCTACTTAAACATAATACATACACACCTTTATAATGCATTTAATATAATAATTTAAGGCTCTCACCAACCTACTTATATTGTCACCGAAGCGTAATAAAGAGATTTTTAATTTAACTTATTATGAATAGACTTGGATTTTGTAAGCAGTGTTAGTTAGTCATTGAAAATGGAGAACAGTAATAATATAAATTAATTTAATGAGACTACTTATTTAAAAGTAATGTAATTTCCACTTAAAGAAATATAAGCTTTACGCGACTCTAAATTAAGCTGATTTCAGAATGGCTGTAGTTTTAATAATGTCATGAAATTACTCTAATAGAGGCGACAGCGAAAACTAAATTTTATGATTATAAGCATAGAAGTTGTTTTTCCAAAAGAGGAGGTAACAATTTGATGTTAAGAACGCCTTTATGTCGACGTAATACGTAGTGCGAGCGTTATTTGTGGGTTTGATACGATTCTAGACATGTTATTGGTGAAAAGGCGGTAAAAATAGTGAAAATATACTTTTTTTTTTACTTTTGCCTTACTGATTTTGTCAGCGCAATAATGTAGGAAATACCAGTAATATATTAGCATACTTGTATGAAATATTTAAAGGAGGAGAGTCACTTAAAATGACTGGACTTATGTGGCTAATGGTGGAAGGAAGATTATAAAGAAAAGATAAAAATATTGGAAAGCTGCCCGAACTGTGCTCAATTTTGAAAAAAAAAAACTGGTCGTCTTTTTTCCATTCGATTTAGGTATGAACTAAAGTGGTAATAGGGCAGTCAAGTTTTGTATAAAATGGTAAACTGTCTCACTGTCTGATTGGATGATATATCAACGCACAGCCCAAACCGCTGGTCCTAGAGACATGAACTTTTTTTGGGGAGTGGGAAATCATCCAATGACCGCCACGCCTGCCGGTGTTGCGGAATGTTTATAATAGTTACCGTGACCCTGGAACATAAAGGGCAATCGAAGGAACATGAGTGGGTTTTAGTCAGTAAAAGTCTGACACGAGGGACGGGAGCAGTCATTTGATGATTTCCCACTCACCAAAAAAAAAAGACTTTTACTGACTAAAACCCACTCATGTTTCTTCGGTTGCCCTTTATGTTCCGGGGTCACGGTAACTATTATAAACATTCTGCAACCCCGGCAGGAGAGACATGAAACGCGGGAGCTAGTTTTCCATATTGTTGCATTACTTGCGCTGACAGTTAGGTAGATAAAGCAAAAATATTAGTCTTTTGTCTACAGCGATAATAATGGTCACGCGAACACGAATACAAGAAAAGAATGTAAATGTAATAATTACTGTATGATTTTGTAATTAATTATAATTTAACTAAATCTGGTTGTTTTATTTATAGAATTTAGCCGTGTCTGTGCCGTCATATACATTAAACTTATAAAGGCTAAACACGCTCGGTAATGCAAAACCGAGTTTTTAACAAAATATATAATACACTAGCTGTCCCCTGCGGTTTCACCCGCATTTTTCGTTACTGCTCCGCTCCCGTGGGTCGTAGCGTGATGGTATATAGCCTATAGCATTCCTCGATAAATGGGCTATCTAACACTGAAAGAATTTCTCAAATCTGACCAGTAGTTCCAGAGATTACCCCCTACATACAAACTTACAAATTTTACCTCTTTATAATATTAGTATAGATCAAAATCAATGGTTTACATCAAATTAAAAAAGAAAATGATTGTACGAAAATGATGGGGGAGAAAATATGCTTGAACACCGGTAAAAGGCTACTTTTTGTCTGTTTTTTGTTTTTCATATTCGATATTTTTCCGCACACCTGATTTCTACTTCGTTTGCCTCTTCACTAACAGATATTCACGAGGATTAAAACACTGGTTAAAGTTAGTAGGAAATAATAAAACAAAAACAAATAGTTATAATTACGTTTATTAAAAATCGCAAATGCAAAATTTTCTTTCATTTACAAATTACACAAAAAGTTTCATCGATATTGGCAAATACGTTATCGACTCGAAACAATATTCATCGATTCTACAAAAAATACGTACGTCCATTAAATAATATCTTAGATTTAAAAATACACAGTAAAGCTAGATTTGTATATAAAAAAAAAAGTAAAATGTCAGTCAATATCACATACGTATATGAAAATTAAACTACTGATGATAAAAATATGACTTAAATGTATAAAATATTAATGGTTTGCGACTGCATAGGCGCAAGAACTAGAGTCGGTTATTGAACTTAGAGAAGCAGTCTTTTAGAACTTGAATAAATAGTCATTAAAAACCATAACCACTTCAAAAATCTTCTCAAAAAATGAGACTCGTGATTTTGGGAATATTTGTTGATTTTATTTAGTTTCAAGAGTTTAAAAATGGACTTTATACAAACGTCATAAGGTAGAAATTAATAAATGGAGCCATTTATTTGGTTCGACCGTTTTAACTCTCAGATTAGTAAAACAATAACTTACGCCTGCGCAAGTACCACAAACTTTTTAAACAAAAAATTAAAGCAATTATTTTATTCCTTACATACACCACGAAACCACAGTTTAACGATCCATACAGTTGGAAAACGCCTTTGATGTCGGACGACACCGCCGCCGCCGCCCGTGTAGGTATTTACGCTACCGCGTGCAAATGCGCAAGGGTTGTCAAAAAAGACAACCTTTTTTTTCTTAATTGAATATTACCTACATGTGAGAATTACGCGGCTGGCGGTTTTATAAAGGGGGGCAAATTTTTCATTATTTTTGCGATAGGACACACCGTTTTCGAGATACAAGCTTTAGAAGAAAAAAAGACAGGTCACAGCGGCATGCGACTACGGTCATAACCTGGAAACAGACTGTTAGGTACCTTTGCTTATTGTTTTATCCGGGTTTTTTTGTAGTCAGGTTTTAGTTTTTTTAACTTTTGTATAAATAAATAACCTAACATTGCGTGAACAGTGTCCAAGTGCCTGAGATAGCCCGTTCGCAAAGCGTATATACCTACAATTCGCAATATAAATGATGCCGATTGAAATGTTTTTCCGATTGTAATAATATAACGTATACGAATACGTGTATAACTTAACTATATACGTAACTATAAACACGACGGGTATTATTAGTTTATACAAAATAAATATTAGTAGGTACCCACCTGTTTAATACGAAATCTTAAATCCTTATTATGTCTCGTTGTCGAGGTACATCCGTACACAGAACAAGAAGTCTGCACCATTATAATTAGTTTATTCAATGATTCTTGAAAACTCGCTCGCGATTTACACGGATGCGTTAGCCCCAGAGTTTGGCCCCCCAACTACGCTCATTCGTGGGCAGCGATCCGCGCCGCCCACTTCCCCTCGAGATCCCCGCCGTTGCTCTATGCAAGTACATTCGTTTTACAACTGTATGGATCGTTAAACTGTGACGAAACCTTGATAATCAGTTGCTACGACGCCCGACGATTAGGCGTATTTAGACAACAGAAACACAAGACTTAGTGGTATTAGGAATAATGTTCATTAACACACTAAGTATCTTTCAAAACGTAAATGTTTGCACATTTACAATTTGATTTAGTGTCCACAACATCAATAGCATAATGTTTTAGGAGATACATACAATGTAGGATGGAAGAACTTATAATATATAGTTCTTGATAAATTTGTAATACACAAAATTGACACATTCATTCATACACCGTACAACACTGCGATAGGCCCCTAATTTATTATTCATTCAAAAATCATGTCAAAATTATATTTCTTTGTTGTTTTGTAACAAGGTTATCAATCTTATTTCAAGTATTTTTAATATAAACAGGCCTTTCACATTTAATTTAAAATGACAAAACTGACGTTTTTTCATTTTGGTGTTTATATTTTAAAAAGTAAAATTATCATTGAAATCCTATTTTAAGTAAAAAGAGATCTAAAACAGATATAAAAAAGTTACACGTTTTTATTTATATCTGGCACTAAGCTTATAAAAACTACATCAGTTTTTAACTGTAACTATTTCTAACTAGTTATAAAAAGCTACACACTAAAAGTTATTCTAAAGATACACTAAAACCATTAAATTATTCTTCTAAGTACTATTTGACAAAATATATTTAAATAATTAGGATCACTGATCAAGCAAATGATAGTCAAAAATATAAATATAAAAATAATACTAAATAATGATTTGTTTAGTATAAATATAAAAATACATACTTATATAAATGAAATATCATAACATATAAAAAAAATACAAGTTACTAATATTACACTTACCGAGAAAACTAGATGCGTAATATACTTATAAAATATTAGTTGCCTTTTCTCCTAGCGGAAAAAACTAAAAACAGTCAGCGCAGCAAACTGCAATTTGGGACTTAAATAAAAATAAAACAGTCTTATTATTCACAAAACTAAAACTAAATTGAGATTTTCAATTACTTGAGATTAGTTTAAAACTAAACTTAATCTTAGACCTATAAATGCAATGTCTGGTCACAGTTTTATAAAAATGTACAAAATTATAATAATAAAAATCGAGCGTAGCCGATTGGCCGAAAAATTAATAATTTTATACAAGGTGCTATTTTGTATACTCGTCAAATTTTAGGAAATTGACATCTAAACAAATGAATTTAGATTATGACATCTGATATTCAATTATTTGGGGTTGTGGAATGTTTATAATAGTTACCGTGACCCTGAAACATAAAGGGCAACCGAAGGAACATGAGTGGGTTTTAGTCAGTAAAAGTCTGACACGCCCTCCCGCCGCACCCAGGACGGGAGCAGTCATTTGATGATTTCCCACTCTCCGACAAAAAATTCAATTATTTTTAACCTTTTACGTAGTTATAAGCTTAACCGCTATATGTTGTGTGTCTGTTTGTCTGTTTGTGGCACCGTAACTCAGATGAACCGATTTGATTGCGGTTAATTTTATTTGATAACAAATAAATATCAACTCTTGTTAGCATTCGCGATGCTAATAACTTCAGATGACGGGGTTTTCTATTATTTACACTTATTATTGACGATAAAGTTGATGAGGATGCAAAATGGCACCTTATTGGTTTTTGGGAGATTCTCATCCCATTTACCGAGACCGGAAATATTTTTATACTCCTAATTCTTCGTTTTATTAAAGTTTTCTTAAACGATGATTTATTTTAATATTTTATCTAACAGTATTCGGCACTAAGGCGTGTGCCAAGTACCTACCCTAAAGGGAAGATGCACAAACCACACCGTGACTTCACTTTCAAACGAATATAGATCTTATTCCTTAAGCATTAATGTTCATATTTGTACAAAACTATTCTATACACTAGCTTAAACGAATATGAACATTAAACTATTAAGAATAAGGTTGTTATTTCTATGAAATTGTGTATAGCAAAATAGTTTTACGTTTAGATAAATATAGGTTACTTAGCACGTACTTTATTCTCCGTCTCTGTCTCGCCATCGGAGTTTGTCAGTTGTGCGAGGGAGATAGCAATATTCCTTAGTTGAAGCACTTGCTAAGCAGCGTTTATTTATTTTGACTTTAGTATGGTTTGTGTATCTCGCCCTAACCTTACAATTAAAATACTTTTGAGAGGTGAATAGTATTAATAAAATGGCGATACTTAGGGCCTGTTTAACATTCTTTTAATAAGTTCTGGTTAAAATAACTGACACGTCATTTCATACAAATTTTGATCCATTTTTTAATATTTTAATCAATGAAAAGGTTTTTGAACTTTTATCTCCGTAACTACCAGTAGTATCGGAAAACTCTTTGTATGTGATAAGCCAGATTAAAACACTATTTACCCCTAAAAAGAAAAACCGAGATCATTATATTAATGCGGCATCAAGTCATATTTAAACCACGGATCTAAAAAAAAGGCGAACGTAATTATACACTGAAAATGTGTGAAGCACTCAAGTATTACAATGTCGTTTATTAAACATGATACACTCACACACACATACACAAGGTCCAACAATTTGATTTGCTTAACATGATACACACATATTCACAAGGTCAGACAAGTCACCGCACAACAGTGTCAATGCCAGACGCACACACGCGCACTGAAAGTTTAAATGCTCCACTCATGATTAGAAGAAAATGGTACTGGTTCTCTTGTCCACAAACTAACCTAAATTTAAGTTAATTGCATCTTTCTCTTTCCACTTCATTAAGAAAAGGACAGAAGATACATATTTGTTCCGTCCTGTCAAATTAGACAGCGCCTTAAAATTAACAGCGCATTAAAATTAGCGTATTTATAGTCGCCATGTTTTTAATCGTTTCTAAATTATATGGAGTGTCTTAATTTGATGGGACTTAACTAAATATTTTATTTTCTGTCTCTTTCTTGATGAAGTGGAAAGAGAGAGATGCACGTAACTTAAATTTAGGTTAGTTTATGAATAAAAGAATCGGCACCATTATGTTCGTCTTTTTTAAGTCCTTGTTGTTTGCGTCATCTACACGGACGAGTGAAACGGGGAGATAGTCTAGTGATAGCAGTGTCATTAATTTATTGACCGCCAGAGGGCGTGACGTCAACGTGTCCTCTATTCTTAAGTTAATTGAAAAGTTTATTTATTTAATTTAGAAAAAAACAAATAATACTACATTTGCTACTGTGACATGACATGTTTGTTTTAGAAAACGATGGTTATTATCGACTATAGCAGCTAAAAGATTGAATTATCCTCACGTTTCTTTCGGCCGTAAAGATGATATTTTAAGAATCAGGTAAAATAGGCCAACTATATTTTCGAGTAATTCTCATTGATGTCATTTGATAATTAATTAAAAAACATCAAAAATAAAGTAAAATATTGTGTGCATTGATGTAATTCTGTGCGGCATTTTTATCTTGCACGTAGAAACGCTATATTAGACTTTATGTCCGTTGATTTTGAGTTCATTTTCAATTGATCAATGGCTCGAGCATTTTCTAGCTAACCATTATTCCTTACATACACTTAACACTAAAATTTCGATTCAATCAGGACGAATTATATTAATTTCGGACGATTAACACATAACTTAGAACTAAAAATGGCTACATATAATATTTCAGTCTTAAATTCTAGTTTTTATTTACAAATGGCAGTATTACTTAGCTTCCGATACTTTATTTTATATAGACAAGCCTTTGGGCTGGACAGATTATTGTGGGGACGATGTGATTCTTATAATAATATAATAATAATACCAGCCTATTAATGTCCCACTGCAGGGCAAAGGCCTCTTCTCATACAGAGAAGGCGAGAGCATTGATCTTTATAGTGATTCTTATATCATTATTAAATTTATACATGATGATTGAAACACAAATCGATTATATTTATTACAAAATTAAATCTAAAAGTAACTGCTGTCTAAATGACTCTGAATCTGAATTTAAATGTTAAACCTCAATGTTTTATTTTAGTTTGAACCACGCGAATCAAGTTGCAAGCAAACACTGGTAAAAAAAAACCATATTAATAAATAAAAATAAAACAATTTCGAGATGGTATTGAGCAAAGTTTATATATAACAACATTATTAACGATTTTAATTTGCTTTTAAAATGATTGTATACTTAAATATCGTTAAAAAATCACATAGTCCTCACAAAAATCACTAACCTACTTAAAATACTAATTACAACTAAACCTAACTCGAAGTAGTAAATGCATCGAAATGGCTATATATTTTCACTAAATTATACTTACTTACACTTAGGACCGATACTCATAAAACGGTGCAACGCGTTGCTGCAACATTGCAAAGATACGTCACCGATTATAATTCTGTTCAGTTGTGAACCATACTATACAACACACACCCAGACACTGAGCTGCAAATTGTGAAAACACATAAGAAAATTTGAATAGGCTAGACGACGAAAAAATAAAGTAATTAGTCCGATAGTTAGATTAAACGAAAACGAATTATTATCCCCATAAACGAAAAATTACGACGATACAGTGCGTTAAAGTTTCGCGTGACGTCACGATCTGATACAATTTTTCTCTTATTTCTCTTGCTCTTTATTTCTTTATTAATTTGATCAAGCAAAAAATACGTGTATCGTATTTTCAGCTGGTGTATCAGACGGGCTAAACAGAATACCATTTTTTTATGTTGTCGTCATCCCTATTTTGCAGGCTACTTTGCCCTTCCACCTTAAACCTTAGTTGCTTTAGTGAACCACATTAGTTTTAGTATTTTTAAATTGATCTAGTTTGCGGTTTACCAGTTACTATTTGATTGTTATTCTACATGTATTTAGCTATAGGTTTACCACGCCCTAAATAAATAAACAAATGTCCATTTTACTTTCAATCGTAAACCGTGATAGACGTGTATAACGTTACAAGAATACACGTTACACGTTGCAAACTTGCATTGTAGCTGTAACACTGATTTTATGTGTATCGGTTTTTAAACTTACAACTTAGTCGTCTATTTAGATTTGATTGCAATGTCCCAGGTCCCTATAAAGACCATTTTTCAGTATATAAAAAAATGCTATTTTCTTTTAGATGTTTTTTTTTGCGTAACACATTTCCAATATCAATTTTACAGAAGTTCTTTATCATAAGCATTGTAAATATGTAAACAAAAGTAGTTTCGCAACAATATCTTTCTTTAGTTTGATAGTCAATGTCAAGTCAAAAGGGTTTATTTACACCCAACAAAACACCTACACACAACTGACTATCTTGGGTTTTTAACACCCCACAAGCGATATATACTGATACCATCTACGTAGTGTCCTTTTACACCCCAGGGGTTAAGACCCCTCAACACACCTACACAAATGACTGAATCATATTTTTAACACTCCACAAGCGCTTTTATAGTCAATATGCTGTTTTAGTCCTTTTAACATCCCAGGGGTTAACACCCCTCACACCTACACAAATGACTTCACTCACAATTTTAATAAGCGCTTTGATAGTCAATGCTGTTCTATGTAGTGTCCTTTTACACCCCAGGGGTTAAGACCCCTCACAGCTCAAATGACTCACGGTTCACTCTTCAGTCTTGTCGTGTGATTTCTGCGAGGTGGTCTCAGATGTAATGTCCTGCAGCATGCTGGTGATCTCGTCGTATATCTCTGTGAACTGCGGCCGGTCTGATGGGGACTTGCTCCAGCAACGTTTCTGAAACAAAGGGAGGTCTTGGTGACTGGTTTGATGGTGGGTGTAGGGTGTTTTTTTTTGTAGTGTAGGAAGCTTTGATAGCATGGTGTAGAATGATGGCAGTTGGAATTCGGGTATGACTGTATAAATGTCAAAAAAAAAATTAAATCTTTTTTTCGAAGTAGCTCCTTCTAAGTAGCTACAAATGAAAAGTTACTTAAACATCGATGTCCAATAAAAGTGATTTTTCTTTTTTTTTTTGTAAGTACGTAGGTTTTTTTAACAAACCCTGTCTTACAACGAAACGGGTAAACTCTTTTTTAGTCAATAGTCATTTATTTTCTTTGGATCAAAAAAGGCACTTTGAAATGTCATTTAAAAAACAAAAGTGAATGTAGTTGTCTTTCACTGTCCAATATGTTTTTGCATTAACAATGTGTCTCTCGGTCAATTTGTTTTCTTATTCTGCAACCGCTACCCCTAAAACCCATTGGCCCAATGACAGTGCTAGCTAAAAACATTCAAGCATAAATATAATAAGCTTAAAGAGTTCCAAAAGTGCGTGGTATTCCAGAGAACCGATTCTACAGTCTTGAATCCAATTAAAGGAAAAGTAAAAAATAGCGAAAAAATAAGCAGAGTTCTATTTTTAAATGCCTAATGTCGAATCAAAAGCGTTGTTTATTTCACCTTGTAGTAATTTATTTCTAAACAGCACACTTGAACGCCATTACAATACGGAAGTGAGAGAAAGAACAGAAATAATGTTACCAACAACAAATAAAAGAGTGTTGCCATAAAACTGATACAAAAATATATGTACACTAATACGCTTACTAATAATCACTGTATAAAGTTTGTCATGAATAATGCCTGAGTAACCATACATTTTCTGACATTTAAACCTGTCATAACTTTAAGCAGCGATTATTAATTTTAAGACTTTTGATGTCCATTAGAGTAAGCATTTTTTTTAGTTTTCATGCTTTTCAAATTGTGTTGTGCTATGTCAGTGATCCTTTAGATCCTCTATAATGTATACAATTTCTAACCGTGAAAACCTGTAATTGGCTTTATGTTACACAATCAGCTGTTTTATTATTTTAAGTATAGCTGTTGGTTTTCCATCTGAATAAATAAATAAATAAATTAGTAAGAAACTTAATATTTAATGGATTATAAATATAACTGCAATACTTACAAGTAGCGTCCCTAGCGGCGGCGGCATAGTGTCGGGTATGGTCCACTCGAGAGAGCCTGACTTCACTCGCTCCAGCACCGAGTTGTCGTTCAGTTTCGCGAATGGCAACTCAGCTTTGGTGTAGATCTGAAATATTTAGAATGTTGTTAAATGCTTTCCTGTAATGTGTAATGTAATGAAGTATCTATGCTTTGGTTTAAAAAAAAATATACGATTCGGTAGTTTTGCAAATGGAGAGGGGGAATAGACACACGCGTGACTTTTAAGAGGCTTTCGTTTCTTCATTCGGTCGTAATACCACAAAATAATATTATAACCTTTTTTTTTAGTTTCTGATCGAGTAGATCTTAAATTATAATATGCTGGTTATCTTATAGCTTTAAGTTTTATTTTATACGACAAACATGAGTAATGTAATGAGGCGCACAATAAAACCATGGCTTACTTAAAATTTTAGATACGTTCTAACGTACCCTACACGTTTTCCGAAATAAAATAAAAAACAACTTTGAAAAAGTTTTAAGCAGTCTTCAGTCACTTCATTTTTTTTTGCTAATTAAAGTATTATTTAAACTTACTTCCCAAACGGTGGCAGCAAACATATAGACATCAGACTTAGTGGAGTAGTCTCCTTCCAGCACAGCTTCAGGCGGCAACCAGCGGAGAGGAATCACCTGAAAACATTAATATTTGGATGTCAGAAGTGGGATCACCAGGGATGGGGTTCCATCATTGTGTCAGTCTGTAAGCAAAAGTAAAATTGAAGCTAGTTTGGACTCATAAATACCTGTTCATGTAGCTTATAGTATTCGTGTGAATCCGGCCCGCGTGTGAGCGCCGGGTAGGACAGTTTAAGCTGCAACTTCGACGTGATCACACAGTTGCGCGCCGCGATGTCTCTGTAACAGTAATTTTATGACGTCGGCTGTCAGGCTATGATCTTCACAGTTTTGTCTGCTAAGTGCTAACTGGGGGTGTCGTGTTATTCAATTGGTTTGAGGTTTAACAGGCAGTCGCTCCATGTATAATGACACAAGTTCTGAAGCGTTACTGCGGTATCATATAAAAAGTGACTTCTGCGCCATAGCGCAGCGTTAATTAACGCCAGCGTTGCGTATACGTTCCACAAACACTTACGCTGGACAAGACCTAGAACGAAGACGGTTTTGGAAACATCAGAAGAAGACATCGGAGTAGAGACCTATGTGTGAAGCGCACTGCAGCGCACTTGGCGGCTGCGGCGGCGAGGTGCGCGGCGAGCAGAGCGCGGTGTTGTGTGTGACGTAGTATACTGACCTATGTGTGAAGCGCACTGCAGCGCACTTGGCGGCTGCGGCGGCGAGGTGCGCGGCGAGCAGAGCGCGGTGTTGTGTGTGACGTAGTATACTGACCTATGTGTGAAGCGCACTGCAGCGCACTTGGCGGCTGCGGCGGCGAGGTGCGCGGCGAGCAGAGCGCGGTGTTGTGTGTGACGTAGTATACTGACCTATGTGTGAAGCGCACTGCAGCGCACTTGGCGGCTGCGGCGGCGAGGTGCGCGGCGAGCAGAGCGCGGTGTTGTGTGTGACGTAGTATACTGAGATATGTGTGAAGCGCACTGCAGCGCACTTGGCGGCTGCGGCGGCGAGGTGCGCGGCGAGCAGAGCGCGGTGTTGTGTGTGACGTAGTATACTGACCTATGTGTGAAGCGCACTGCAGCGCACTTGGCGGCTGCGGCGGCGAGGTGCGCGGCGAGCAGAGCGCGGTGTTGTGTGTGACGTAGTATACTGACCTATGTGTGAAGCGCACTGCAGCGCACTTGGCGGCTGCGGCGGCGAGGTGCGCGGCGAGCAGAGCGCGGTGTTGTGTGTGACGTAGTATACTGACCTATGTGTGAAGCGCACTGCAGCGCACTTGGCGGCTGCGGCGGCGAGGTGCGCGGCGAGCAGAGCGCGGTGTTGTGTGTGACGTAGTATACTGACCTATGTGTGAAGCGCACTGCAGCGCACTTGGCGGCTGCGGCGGCGAGGTGCGCGGCGAGCAGAGCGCGGTGTTGTGTGTGACGTAGTATACTGACCTATGTGTGAAGCGCACTGCAGCGCACTTGGCGGCTGCGGCGGCGAGGTGCGCGGCGAGCAGAGCGCGGTGTTGTGTGTGACGTAGTATACTGACCTATGTGTGAAGCGCACTGCAGCGCACTTGGCGGCTGCGGCGGCGAGGTGCGCGGCGAGCAGAGCGCGGTGTTGTGTGTGACGTAGTATACTGACCTATGTGTGAAGCGCACTGCAGCGCACTTGGCGGCTGCGGCGGCGAGGTGCGCGGCGAGCAGAGCGCGGTGTTGTGTGTGACGTAGTATACTGACCTATGTGTGAAGCGCACTGCAGCGCACTTGGCGGCTGCGGCGGCGAGGTGCGCGGCGAGCAGAGCGCGGTGTTGTGTGTGACGTAGTATACTGACCTATGTGTGAAGCGCACTGCAGCGCACTTGGCGGCTGCGGCGGCGAGGTGCGCGGCGAGCAGAGCGCGGTGTTGTGTGTGACGTAGTATACTGACCTATGTGTGAAGCGCACTGCAGCGCACTTGGCGGCTGCGGCGGCGAGGTGCGCGGCGAGCAGAGCGCGGTGTTGTGTGTGACGTAGTATACTGACCTATGTGTGAAGCGCACTGCAGCGCACTTGGCGGCTGCGGCGGCGAGGTGCGCGGCGAGCAGAGCGCGGTGTTGTGTGTGACGTAGTATACTGACCTATGTGTGAAGCGCACTGCAGCGCACTTGGCGGCTGCGGCGGCGAGGTGCGCGGCGAGCAGAGCGCGGTGTTGTGTGTGACGTAGTATACTGACCTATGTGTGAAGCGCACTGCAGCGCACTTGGCGGCTGCGGCGGCGAGGTGCGCGGCGAGCAGAGCGCGGTGTTGTGTGTGACGTAGTATACTGACCTATGTGTGAAGCGCACTGCAGCGCACTTGGCGGCTGCGGCGGCGAGGTGCGCGGCGAGCAGAGCGCGGTGTTGTGTGTGACGTAGTATACTGACCTATGTGAGAAGCGAACTGAAGCGCACATTGACTCTGCGGCGGCGAGGTGCGCGGCGAGCAGAGCGCGGTGTTGTGTGTGACGTAGTATACTGACCTATGTGTGAAGCGCACTGCAGCGCACTTGGCGGCTGCGGCGGCGAGGTGCGCGGCGAGCAGAGCGCGGTGTTGTGTGTGACGTAGTATACTGACCTATGTGTGAAGCGCACTGCAGCGCACTTGGCGGCTGCGGCGGCGAGGTGCGCGGCGAGCAGAGCGCGGTGTTGTGTGTGACGTAGTATACTGACCTATGTGTGAAGCGCACTGCAGCGCACTTGGCGGCTGCGGCGGCGAGGTGCGCGGCGAGCAGAGCGCGGTGTTGTGTGTGACGTAGTATACTGACCTATGTGTGAAGCGCACTGCAGCGCACTTGGCGGCTGCGGCGGCGAGGTGCGCGGCGAGCAGAGCGCGGTGTTGTGTGTGACGTAGTATACTGACCTATGTGTGAAGCGCACTGCAGCGCACTTGGCGGCTGCGGCGGCGAGGTGCGCGGCGAGCAGAGCGCGGTGTTGTGTGTGACGTAGTATACTGACCTATGTGTGAAGCGCACTGCAGCGCACTTGGCGGCTGCGGCGGCGAGGTGCGCGGCGAGCAGAGCGCGGTGTTGTGTGTGACGTAGTATACTGACCTATGTGTGAAGCGCACTGCAGCGCACTTGGCGGCTGCGGCGGCGAGGTGCGCGGCGAGCAGAGCGCGGTGTTGTGTGTGACGTAGTATACTGACCTATGTGTGAAGCGCACTGCAGCGCACTTGGCGGCTGCGGCGGCGAGGTGCGCGGCGAGCAGAGCGCGGTGTTGTGTGTGACGTAGTATACTGACCTATGTGTGAAGCGCACTGCAGCGCACTTGGCGGCTGCGGCGGCGAGGTGCGCGGCGAGCAGAGCGCGGTGTTGTGTGTGACGTAGTATACTGACCTATGTGTGAAGCGCACTGCAGCGCACTTGGCGGCTGCGGCGGCGAGGTGCGCGGCGAGCAGAGCGCGGTGTTGTGTGTGACGTAGTATACTGACCTATGTGTGAAGCGCACTGCAGCGCACTTGGCGGCTGCGGCGGCGAGGTGCGCGGCGAGCAGAGCGCGGTGTTGTGTGTGACGTAGTATACTGACCTATGTGTGAAGCGCACTGCAGCGCACTTGGCGGCTGCGGCGGCGAGGTGCGCGGCGAGCAGAGCGCGGTGTTGTGTGTGACGTAGTATACTGACCTATGTGTGAAGCGCACTGCAGCGCACTTGGCGGCTGCGGCGGCGAGGTGCGCGGCGAGCAGAGCGCGGTGTTGTGTGTGACGTAGTATACTGACCTATGTGTGAAGCGCACTGCAGCGCACTTGGCGGCTGCGGCGGCGAGGTGCGCGGCGAGCAGAGCGCGGTGTTGTGTGTGACGTAGTATACTGACCTATGTGTGAAGCGCACTGCAGCGCACTTGGCGGCTGCGGCGGCGAGGTGCGCGGCGAGCAGAGCGCGGTGTTGTGTGTGACGTAGTATACTGACCTATGTGTGAAGCGCACTGCAGCGCACTTGGCGGCTGCGGCGGCGAGGTGCGCGGCGAGCAGAGCGCGGTGTTGTGTGTGACGTAGTATACTGACCTATGTGTGAAGCGCACTGCAGCGCACTTGGCGGCTGCGGCGGCGAGGTGCGCGGCGAGCAGAGCGCGGTGTTGTGTGTGACGTAGTATACTGACCTATGTGTGAAGCGCACTGCAGCGCACTTGGCGGCTGCGGCGGCGAGGTGCGCGGCGAGCAGAGCGCGGTGTTGTGTGTGACGTAGTATACTGACCTATGTGTGAAGCGCACTGCAGCGCACTTGGCGGCTGCGGCGGCGAGGTGCGCGGCGAGCAGAGCGCGGTGTTGTGTGTGACGTAGTATACTGACCTATGTGTGAAGCGCACTGCAGCGCACTTGGCGGCTGCGGCGGCGAGGTGCGCGGCGAGCAGAGCGCGGTGTTGTGTGTGACGTAGTATACTGACCTATGTGTGAAGCGCACTGCAGCGCACTTGGCGGCTGCGGCGGCGAGGTGCGCGGCGAGCAGAGCGCGGTGTTGTGTGTGACGTAGTATACTGACCTATGTGTGAAGCGCACTGCAGCGCACTTGGCGGCTGCGGCGGCGAGGTGCGCGGCGAGCAGAGCGCGGTGTTGTGTGTGACGTAGTATACTGACCTATGTGTGAAGCGCACTGCAGCGCACTTGGCGGCTGCGGCGGCGAGGTGCGCGGCGAGCAGAGCGCGGTGTTGTGTGTGACGTAGTATACTGACCTATGTGTGAAGCGCACTGCAGCGCACTTGGCGGCTGCGGCGGCGAGGTGCGCGGCGAGCAGAGCGCGGTGTTGTGTGTGACGTAGTATACTGACCTATGTGTGAAGCGCACTGCAGCGCACTTGGCGGCTGCGGCGGCGAGGTGCGCGGCGAGCAGAGCGCGGTGTTGTGTGTGACGTAGTATACTGACCTATGTGTGAAGCGCACTGCAGCGCACTTGGCGGCTGCGGCGGCGAGGTGCGCGGCGAGCAGAGCGCGGTGTTGTGTGTGACGTAGTATACTGACCTATGTGTGAAGCGCACTGCAGCGCACTTGGCGGCTGCGGCGGCGAGGTGCGCGGCGAGCAGAGCGCGGTGTTGTGTGTGACGTAGTATACTGACCTATGTGTGAAGCGCACTGCAGCGCACTTGGCGGCTGCGGCGGCGAGGTGCGCGGCGAGCAGAGCGCGGTGTTGTGTGTGACGTAGTATACTGACCTATGTGTGAAGCGCACTGCAGCGCACTTGGCGGCTGCGGCGGCGAGGTGCGCGGCGAGCAGAGCGCGGTGTTGTGTGTGACGTAGTATACTGACCTATGTGTGAAGCGCACTGCAGCGCACTTGGCGGCTGCGGCGGCGAGGTGCGCGGCGAGCAGAGCGCGGTGTTGTGGCGCGAGAGGGGGTGAAGTGCGCGCGGGGGCGGGGTGCGCATGAGCAGCGCCCACACGCTCTATATACTCTGCATTTTCTTCCGGAGAGCGGGTTGCTATGAGGAACTTTTTCAGTTCACCCTGTAAAACATCGTCAGTTAAATTATTTTTGACTTAACGTTTCTCGGGACCCTTGGGTCCCGGACCTTTGGAAGGCGTACGAGGGGCCGAAGCCAACTCGCAGAGGCCCCGTAAAGTAAAGCTTTATAATGTGAAGAGGGACACCAACCGGCGATTATCCCTATATGCACCACTCAAGTGCACCTAAGGTCAACCCCCGGTTGGTGGTGGTCTATTGCAGGTCATGGAATAAAGAAAGCATTGGACTATGGGTTTGGGTTGTTGAGGTGGATTTGTTACCTAAGACTATTAAACGACTATGGCCCCTGCCTGTTCAATGTTTGTATACACGGATATAATGGCAGGGGGTGACTTGCACACTCAGTAAATGGGCCCCCGAAAACGGCCGCTAGCACATAGTGACGTAGCGACAAGGGGGCAACATATATCGAGGTGCTTGAGGAGTGGAGAGGTATTCCACGGCTATCAGGACAATCCCGGAAGTACGGTCAAGATCCCTACCAGCATCTTACTGGAACACTTCCTTCCCCCGAGCACGTTTGCTCTTGCGATTCTCCCCTCAAACCAGCCAATTAAGGCAAGAGTGAGGTGGGAGCCTTGTTCCTCGTCAGTGCTCACTCTGGCCGGCCAATGAAGGCAAGCCAGAGGTGAAGAACAAAGGGTCTCCCCGGAGGTCAGGTCCGTGGGGGTTGCTACTGCCCAACAGCTCGCCACAAGCTGCCCTGCGGGTTTATATTATTAAGCCTTTATTGCCAATACATATTAATTCATTCATTACAAACATTCAATTGAAAAATATTATTATCATTATTAATTAAATTACATTTTAAATGAAGTATTGTTATTAATGTTATATATAATATAATAAAAATCGTCGGTTAAATTAGGTGTTTCTATATTTGTTATTTTATTAGTGACTCTTAACTCAACATAAACTGTGCGTTTATTATTTTGTGTATGAGAAAATTCAAGACAGCATGACTGTCATAGCCATCAGTTTGGTTTTGTCTACTCTGTGGATTATCCTATGGAGCAGGACCAGTATGCTTCCAAGCATCTTGGATATAATCTTCTAATATATAATATGCCTGTTGACATTATTTATCTGTACTTGTTAATATTTGTGAAAGTAACTCTGTCTGTCTGTTTTTTCACGCCTAAACCACTGAACCGATTTGAATGAAATTTTGTACAGATATAGTCTGGGACCCGAGAAAGGACATAGGATAGTTTTTATTCCGGAAATCCTCTGGGAACGGGGACTATTATTCTACACGGACAAAGTCGCGGGCAAAAGCTAGTTCTTAATATGTGCTTTAAATTCCCTTTTGTTTAGTTTTAATGTATCACTAGGAATTTTGTTGTAACATTTAACACAGTACCCCATGAAAGATGTATTTACTTTAGACAGTCTAAAATATGATTGAGCTTTTTTATCTTTATTCCTGGCATTAAAATTATGTCTATCGCCTACTTTACTAAAGAAATGTTGGTTTTTCTAAAATACATGATGTTTGTATAAATAAATTGGCAAGGTATACCGTCATTATATTTATCGTTTCAAACAGTTCTCTAAGAGCTTCGCAACTCATTTTTTGTAAGATAAAAATAGATTAAATGTCAGCTGTCCTACCCCACAGTAAAATGCCATATGACATATTGCTGTGAAAGTAACTAAAATAGAACATACGTGCAGTTTCTACGTCTGTCATTTGTCATATCATTCTTACAGCTGCTGAATTTAGCCGGCCCGCAAGAGATCTTATGTGAGGGCAAATCATTTATAAAAACAAGAAATAGAAATGGACCTAATTTTGAACCTTGAGGCACGCCCATAGTTATTTCAGACCTCGGTGAGTTTACGCCGTTAATCTGAACTTTAACCGGCCTACCTCTCAATGAGTACCATACTAACTTAAGAAACATTTCTTTAATTCCGTAGTGCTCCAAAAAAAGTGATTCAATAAAAGTGATTCATGGTCAACGCAATCGAACGTCTCCGAGAGGTCGCAGTAGATTCCTCTGAGGCGATATAAATATTCTTTATAAGGGTTACACCGGCGTCAGTTGTACAACGTCCTTTGGTGAAACCGTACTGTGGATCATAAAAGATGGAGTTTTTGTTTAAGTGGTGTAACAGTTGGCTGAGCATAAACTTTTCGAACACTTCACTGAGTACTAGCAGAATCGACACAAGCCTATATAATTATTGGATTCTTTACTATCATCGGATTTAAACAATGGTATGACTTCACTATGTTTCATTAAATCCGGAAAGACGCCTTGTTCTATACTGGTATTAAAATTAAAAATATTTAAAGTTAAATAGGTTGTCGATAATAGACCTACAAACTTTTACAGACATTCCCCAAAGATCTGTAGTGGATTAAATTTTAAGATCTTTAAAGACTTTTACAACAGCCTGGGGGTTTGTAGGATGAAGTCTGAACTCTAGAGAGCATGCGGTAACATTCTTTTTAAGTAAGGCAACAGAGAGCGCTGGAGAGGAATTTAAAGCTTCCATCGTTTTAAGGAGTACATACCCGTAGTAGTAGTTGCAAAAGAACTTTTGAGCTACATCTGTATCCGAATCCGCGACAAGTCTTTAAAACAAACTCTGTATTACACTGTTTTTTCTTACCTGTTTCATTAAATATAAATAAATAATTGTTGAGTATTTCGCAACATACTGATGAAAACAAGTGTTAATTACAAGCTGCTTAAGGCCATAAAGTTCGAATAGCTTTCCTCGGCCCTTACGAATAACACTAATAAACACTAATACGAACTTTGTGTAGATGTTTTTTTTTATTTTACAGGAAAAGTGCGTGTTTTATATTGACATAAAACTCACTGGAGACACAAATATTATTAAAGCTCTGAATACATAATTTGCTGACCTATTATATTTTTGTAAGCTGTAATTGGATTAATCCTTATTTGAATCTTTGGTATAGCGAAAATATTGTTTGACCAGTTTGGCAGCTTGTTAATAATCTCATTATGTAAGTACTCGCACTTTCAAAAAAATATTATCAATATAAGAGAAGAAGCTGTCTCTCGAGTAGGTTCTATGAAAACATTTGATAAATTAAATGAACTAAAAATACCCAATAATCTGATACTATTGGAATTATTTTTTCTGATAAATTAATATTAAAGTCACCACCTGATTATGGACACTACTAGAACTTACTTTTTTAGTACATCTTCCATTACGAAATCAAACAAAGGCAAATTCTGGTAACTTTGGGGGTCTGCACACGCAAACAATAACATTTTTATCAAGCTCAATACAGGATAACTCAACAGTGTATTCGACCGATCGTCTGACGGTTTTTTTTTTTGGGGGGTGGGAAATCATCAAATGACTGCTCCCGTCCTGGGTGCGGCGGGAGGGCGTGTCAGACTTTTACTGACTAAAACCCACTCATGTCCCTTCGGTTGCCCTTTATGTTCCGGGGTCATGGTAACTATTATAAACATTCCGCATAGTCTGACGATAACAAACCATACTTAATATTATAAATGGGAAAGTGTGTCTGTCTGTCTGTATGTTTGTCTTTGTTTCGCGGCGAAACGGAGCGACGAATTAACGTTATTTTTTAAGTGGAGATAGTTGAAGGGATGGAGAGTAACATAGGCTACTTTTTGTCTCTTTTTAACCCCCGACGCAAAAATGACGGGGTGTTATAAGTTTGACGTGTCTGTGTGTGTAAATGTGTAAGTGTCTGTCTGTGGCATCGTAGCTTCCAAACGGATGATCCGATTTTAATGCGGTTTCTTTCGTTTGAAAGGTATATCAGTCGAGAGTGTTCTTAGCTATGTTTGGTGGAAATCGGTTCAGGTCTTCAAGGTCATCAGGTCGTTTGTTAGGTGTGATAGGAATGTTACACGCTCAGTTTGTTTGCTTTTTATAGGGTTTAGCATTTTTAACCTTTTGTCATAATAATTGCATAGGTACTTTTTTCAGGTCGGGAGTTTTTTTAAATTTTGAATTTAAGTTTTTTAACGCGAGCGAAGGCAAAAGCTAGTAACATTATAAGCTAGTAAATAGTAGACATACCCAGTCTGTGTGTTCTAGCAGTAGGTAGTGTGGGTCGGCCTCGTTGCACAGTCCGATCAGTCGCACGATGTTCTCGTGTCGCACGCGCGTGAACAGTTCTAGTTGACGACGGAATTCTGCTAGTTGGACCTGAGGAAATGTCATTTAATTTGGCTTTGTTTGTGAGAACACCTTCAGGGAAGCAAAAAATCTGACAATAGGAAAATAAATGCATTTTTGAATTATTTTTATTTCATTTTTAACATCCTATTAAAACTCAAAAAATAACATCAACAATAAAGTATTTAAATGATCAACTCACATCAGCCATTCAGTCTTGGTGTGATAGTAAACTTTAATTATAGATTTCGGATACAAAGTTGCTACCTTTTTAACAATAATTTCTTTAGTAATTTATAGTAAAAATATAAAAATACTGACAGTTTTAATCAAATGCAAGTTCCTTGTTATAGGAATTTGTGAAATCGAGGGTGCTTTCACTAACATATAACAGTAATACACTGGGCTTTCTCTGTCTTTTGAAAACTTTTAAAACTGACGACGAAGCGGATTTTTTAAACCCTTGTTATTTCATTTTGAGTTTGTGTATTTCTGTAATAAAATCACAGGTTTCAATATTCGTATTTAAGTATATTTTAAAATAATAATCTTTTCACCTCATCTTTAGTAGTAAGCGCTTTCACAAGCACTGGTTTCAGTTTGGGCTCGCCGTCTGCATCCAAGGATTCTTTATTACGTAGTTTATTCACTTGGACCATGTCGATCTTGGCTAGCATCACCTCTCCGAACTCGCCGCGACCTGGGAGAAAATTGTTTATGATATTATCAAGAATTGTGCTTAGAAAGTTTAAGGTAAAGAAAATTATCCATATTATAAATGTGAAAGTGTGTCTGTTTGTCCGTCTTTTACGGCAAAAGTACCGAACTGATTTAAATGAAATTTGGTCCAGAGATAATACAAAGCTTGGAAAAGGACATTATAAAATTGAAATTTCAACATTGCATAAATTTTGACTAAAATTGATTTGTGAAAGACGGACAAAAAATAATAATATCAGATAGGTTTCTCATTAAAAAAATTCTTTGTATAATTATGCTTTTTAGCCGACTTCTTTCTTTGTATTGTGTGTGACTTAGCTTTAGTGCAATATTATGAAAAAATCAATGATGCGTATCGAAACTTACCAAGTGTAATCTGTTCAGTGAGTAATGTTCGTGGTATAGACAGATGCTCAAACTGCCCCGACTTTTTAGAGGTGCGTGAAATGCCCGACACCTCCGAGTTATCAGCTCCTGGTGAATAGAACAAAGTTATTTTATTAATTACGGAACAGTAGCAGGTAACGTGCCATATAACTTAAGAATTAGAATTGTATACCTCGTGTCATAACTTGTATGTATTTAGAACTCTACGACTTCACGTAAGTATCGGTTATAAAAGATGGACATAGTGTGCCTAGATGTCAGAATTAATACAAGCCCAACAGATTTTTACTATTTAGAAAAACCTCAGCTGGTTGCTGAGACAATCCTCTAATAGCCGTTAATTTTTTTATTTTATTTTTTGCTGGCAGGTTAATTTTATGATGTTATTAGTGCAAACAGGGTCTTACGGATTGTTTAAAGGGCACACGACTAACTAAATGGTGAAAAGTCAATATTAATTTCAAAGGATGTTAAAAAAGTCAATGGTACGCTATATATCAACATTTTTTTTGTTAATAAAAAAGATATTATTTCTTTAATTTCTGAGAATTAGATGTCTGTAAATGTAAACAATCTTGACATGCGTTTAAAATAAAAAAATGCGTAAATATAACATCCTAACATTGTTTCCATTTAGTTACTTAAAGTTTAGAATAAAGCCGAACACGAAATTACTACACGTCTTTAATTATACATTTTTTTATATAAAACATGTCTAGATTGTTTACATTTAGTTTTTAATTTTAATTACTTAAACCCGAACCGATAGGGGTTCGAACACTTTGTATTAATAAACAAAACAATAGAAGAACATACCGCTATCTTTGTCATGTGTGAGCAGCCTGCCGTTCTGAAGAGCGGCGCCGTTCACCTTCGGCTTGTCTTCTTCTCCGTCTTCTACCAACTTCTCGCGGCCTTCTGTCATCTCTAACTCCATTTTTTCTCCTAGAAGAAAAAGTACTTATTTCATTATTATCAGTTTCAAATCTTTTCCCAACTATACAGGAAAACTGCTTTCTAATCTAGCAAATGAAGCTGCTACCAGATTTGTAACTGTATATTTTTTTTTTTTGTAATCTTTAAAAAATGTTTACCAAAATGTTTCGGAATTTCAATCTTTTTAGCAGCGGCGTGCCTAAAAACTTTTTTTAAGTGATCCTCTTAGACATTTTTTTATTAGTTATTAACAGTTTTAAATTATATTTTTTTTTTGCAATTCCTAATTATATTTTACGGAAAGCTAGTTTCTTGGCTTGTTTAAAAAGATGAAAAGATTGTCAAAGACCTACGAAAGATGATTGAAAGTCCTGCACTTAAGGTGGCAGCTATGGATAAACTCTTGACAGAAAAGCATAATTACACTTTGCCCGGAAGGGGAGCTATGTAACTGTGCTAGCGGTCTATAACATCAAGATGTTGACTGGATGTACTAGAAGAAGAAACCATGCCACGCCGTTATTTAAAATTCACTGTATTCTTAATTTTCTCACAAGATCACCTTAATCAATTCAAAGTACTAGGCGCGCAGTAACGTGAAGTAGTCATGTACGAAAATTTAAAATTCACTGTATTCTTAATTTTCTCACAAGATCACCTTAATCAATCCAAAGTACTAGGCGCGCAGTAACGTGAAGTGGTAAATAGAAAACGATCGATCGACGAATCGATTAATTATTTTGAAGACTGACTTAATGCCTAGAGCCTAGAGGCATTTTATTAAACTTAATCTTATTTGAAACTAGCACAAATCCAACGAACCAAAAACCATGAAAATTGGTCTAGCCGATCTCGAGTTATAAGTGTTGTAACAAACCCGACTTTGTTTTAGTAGGTAGGCAGTAGGTAGGCAGTAGGTAGGTAGTAGGTAGGTAGTAGGTAGGCAGTAGGTAGGCAGTAGGTAGGTAGTAGGTAGGCAGTAGGTAGGCAGTAGGTAGGCAGTAGGTAGGTAGTAGGTAGGCAGTAGGTAGGCAGTAGGTAGGTAGTAGGTAGGCAGTAGGTAGGTAGTAGGTAGGCAGTAGGTAGGTAGTAGGTAGGCAGTAGGTAGGCAGTAGGTAGGCAGTAGGTAGGTAGTAGGTAGGCAGTAGGTAGGTAGTAGGTAGGTAGTATGTCAATTCGAATTCAATATTCATAGTTGACAGGACAACGTCTGTCGGGTCAGCTAGTCATAACATAAAGAAAAATATTTCACAAGGGTCAAGGGTTAAAAGATGTTGTCCTAGTACCTCTCTGCCGCCTCCTCAACCTCCGTCTCCTGCAGTAGACCATCAGAGCCAGCACCAGCACCATGTAGGCTCCAGCGACAGATATGGACACCACCACAGCTTTGCCCGCCACGCCGCTTGACTCTTGTGGGGGCAGTTCTCCTTCTGTGAAAAAAAGTGATGAAGATATTATTTGTACATTTTTTTTATGCGATATATTATGCCAAATACAATATATACCAAAATAATGCAATGATCATATTCCTATTTATATCGTGTAAGAAACAAAATGATTTTTTTAAAATTGTGTTAAACCTCGCTTACACGAGTAATGCATGTATGGATATTTAAATGTATTGTTTTCAGGCTACTATAAGCAATAAAAAACTTGAGTAAGAATTCTTGTAATGTATATTAGACATGAAAAAAAAACGTTCAGTTGTTTTACAAATATCGAGAGACATCTGGCGGACCAACAAGGAACTAATCTGCCCTTCTATGGCAAAGGAAATAAACATAATGCCTATTGTACAATTTATAACTCAATACTCCCACTTAAATTTTACAATAGACTTACTACTTTATAAAACATTTTAACATTTTAACTCCCAAGCTTAATACTTGGTCTCTATTATTAACAAATTTACTAGGCGGTAGAGCTTTCGTTAAGAAATCTGCAAGTTGACAAATGCTAGGTACATACTTAATAGAAATTATATTATCTTGTACATTTTCTCTTATAAAATTGTACCTAATGTCAATGTGCTTTGTTCTTTTATGGTATACAGGATTATGAATCAATTTAATGGCACTCTGGTTATCTATACACAAAGTGATCATCAATTGTGGCTCACCTATATCAATTAACAATTGTCTAAGCCATAAAATTTCTTTAGCAGCCTCACTTGCAGCTATATATTCTGATTCTGTAGTTGACAACGCCACAGTATTCTGCTTACGACTTGCCCAGGTAACTGGCCCTCCATTTAACATAAAAATATATCCTGTATTAGATTTCCTAGAATCAATATCTGAGGCAAAATCAGAATCAGAATAACCTACCAACTCACTATTACTGTTATAAGTAATGCATACGTTTATTGTATTAATTAAATACCTAATAATCCTTTTAACAGCATTGACATGGTTTTTATTAGGATTATTTAAATATCTGCTAACAATATTTAATGAATAAGATATATCAGGTCTCGATACAGTTGACAAGAACATAAGAGCTCCCACTGCTTCCCTATATGGAAACTTTGTAACACATTCATTAACATTTTTCATCAGACTTACATTATTATCAGCAGGAGTACTAACTGGATTAGCCTCTGACATATTAAACTTATTAATCAACTGTTTTATATACTGTCTTTGACTTATAACAATTGAATTATTACTTTTAGTTATCTCCATGCCAACAAAAGTATTTAAATTCAAAACTTTTATCTTAAAATTCTTTTTTAAATCGTCAATAATATGCATTAACGTATCATTATTTTCTGATAATAATAAGGCATCATCAACATAGAGTAACAAAATAACTTTAAAACCATTGAAACATCCAACAAAAACACAGTTGTCTGAAGGACATACTTTAAAACCATAGCCAGTCAAAAATGAAGAAAATTTTCTATTCCAACAACGCGATGACTGTTTCAAACCATATGAAGATTTAATTAACTTACAAATCTTTCCTTGCTCAGCATCAACACCCTCAGGCACCTCCATGTAGACATCTTCTTGCAGTTCACCATAAAGAAACGCAGTTTTTACGTCAAATTGTTGAATTTCATAATTCTTTTGAGCTGCAAGAGATAATATAACTCTGATAGAATCATACCTAGTAGTGGGTGAAAATGTCTCCTTGTAATCAATATCTTTTACTTGTGTAAATCCACGAGCACAAAGACGAGCTTTGTATCTGCCGATATTACCATCTGGGTCTCTTTTAATACAAAATACCCATTTTGAAGTCACGGTTTTCTCATTTTTTCTATCAATTAACTTCCATGTCTCATTTTCTTCCAGAGACTGTAACTCTTCTCGTATAGCTTCTTTCCACTTACTACTATCTTTACAATTTATAGCTTCGTTATATGTATTAGGTACCTCGTATTCACAATAGTTTGCTTCTTCATTTCTTTCCCTTCTGGGTCGTAGTGTCATGTGTCTCTCAATATCACTGGAAACCGTATTATGTGTAGGTTGATATGACGGATCGTCTTGACTATTTGTGCTTTCATAACTAGTATCTGACACATATTCATCATCTACGGGTGTCTCAGTTGATTCTGGTGTGCTTTGACTCTGTGTGGGTACAACCTCAATTACCTCATTCTCTTCCTTGCCATTAGTTATATAAATTGAAGCACTATCATTCTTTAATACTACTGGGCTATTTTCATCAAAACATACATTTCTGCTAATTGTAATTTTTCCAGTATCAAGATCGAACATCCTGTAATTTTCATTTTCATATCCCACTAGTATTAGTTTCATACACTTCTTATCCAGTTTCTTTCGTTTTTCATCAGGGATATGAACATAACCTTTAGCACCAAAAACTTGTATGTGTCCAAGGTAAGGCTTCTTTCCATTCCACAACTCATATGGAGATACATCCTTTGTTTAAGTGAATGAGCTTCGATTTAATAGATATACGGCACAGTTTACTGCTTCAGCCCACAACTTTAACGATATACCACGAGAATATAACATAGATCTTGCGCTTTCCATAATTGTACGCATTTCTCTTTCTGCTCTTCCGTTTTGCTCTGGGGTATGTGGCACTGTACGTTCATGTATAATCCCTTCACGGTCTAAGTAACTTCTAAACTCATTGTTTACATACTCACTTCCATTGTCAGTGTGTAGTATGCAAGTACCATGTCCAAACTTATTCTTGACTATTGCATTATACTTCTTAAAGCAATCTAGGGAGTCACTTTTATGCTTTATTATATATATATGTCGGTAACTGGTGGCACCGTCTTTGAACAAAATAAAATATCTTGCACCAGACACTGATGCATGTTCTATGGGTCCGCATACATCACTGTAAGTCAATTCACCAGGTTGACATTGTCCTCTGTGAGACTTATGAAATGTCAAGCGACACTGCTTTCCATACTGACATGCTTCACAAATAAAATTATTGTCATCTGTCAAGGTCACTGGAATGGCACCATTTCTACTCATATTTTGCACTTCTTTTATATTTAAATGTCCTAAACGTTCATGCCATATTTTCAGACTTGATTCAACTAGATTACATTTCTCTTGCACAATACTTTTAATATTTATTTCATAAAGATTGTTTTCTTTCAATGTTGCAGTCATAACCACATTACTGTCCTTCAAAATTAGAGCATCATTATTTCTTTTGACAATAACATAACCTTTTCTTGTAATCATGCCTTCTGAAAATAAATTTCTTCGTAAATCTGGCACATAGAGGACATTCTCCAAAATACTTTGCTCCCACTGACCGTTCACACATCTCTTTATCATTATGGTTCCATGTCCATGTACTTCGATTTCTTTCTTATTTCCCAAACTGACAGCTCTAGCATTCTGTCCATATTCTTGTAGCTCACAGAAGAAATCACGTCTATATGACATATGTTTAGACGCACCGCTGTCTAAAATCCACTTATCTGTGTCAATTTCAGATTGTAAACATTGTTCAACACTGAATGCCATCGGTTTCTCACTGAATGTCATCGGTTTCTGCTCTTGAGGATTATTACTCCTAGATTTCTTTGGGGCTCGACAATCTCTCGCAAAATGTCCCCTCTTGTTACAATTATAACAAATAAACCGGTGATAGCTCTGTTGACCAGGCTTCGAACTCTGATTCATGTGTTGTTGACTTTGAGGTTTATTCTGTTTTGTAGAATACTTTGTAGTTACTAAGGCACTCTCAGCTTCTTCTTCATTTGTCAGGCTAGCTTCCTCATCTAATAATCGTGCAGTTAGATTGTGAATTGTTTGTGATTTTGGGTCTAAGGATAACCAAGCTTGCCGCAGTGACCGATACTTTGCTGGTAAAGTACTCAATATTTTAGTCATAATAGCTGTGTTACTTATTTCTTCACCACTTTCCTTAAGCTGTTTTGCTAAATTCTCCACATTTGCAATGTGTTTAGCAATGCTGTCTGTCGGCGACATCTTATACTGGTAGAACTTTTCGTGCACCATCATTTTGTTCAGCTCTGATTTAGCTTCGTAGATTGATTCTAACTTTAACATTATTTCTTTTGCCGTTTCGCAATTCTCAATTAATGAGATTTGGCCAAGATCCATAGATGAAGTTATGATAAACATGGCCATCCCATCATTTTTCTCCCACTGAGAATCTACGGCATTTGGTTTTTCTATATAAATATTTAACCCTTTTGCTTTCAAAGCACAATTTACCTGAAACTTCCACTGGCGGAAGTTACTACCGCTGAACTTATCAATTCTCATTGAATTATTGACCTCCATATTAAAACAATAGGAAACGAATCGCTATTTTAATATGATAAAACTTACGCGTAAAACTGCTCTTTACTCAATTTCCTGCAACGCGTGGCCTGGGCCCATAACCTATTGTTTTCAGGCTACTATAAGCAATAAAAAACTTGAGTAAGAATTCTTGTAATGTATATTAGACATGAAAAAAAAACGTTCAGTTGTTTTACAAATATCGAGAGACATCTGGCGGACCAACAAGGAACTAATCTGCCCTTCTATGGCAAAGGAAATAAACATAATGCCTATTGTACAATTTATAACTCAATAAAATGATACTCCTTATTTGAACGAAGCTTTTGCTAAAGACTTTAAAAAGGGACAAATATAGCTCAACAGCGGGATCAAGGCTCAGATATAGAAGGCGGGTGCATTGTAAGGGGATTCCTCACTTTGGAATTTTGGATCCTTAACAATTGATAGTTTGGGTGATGCATATTTATTTTACAATTCATCAATTTACTTTTTTCTTTTTTTTTAATAAATAATGAGGGAAACTGTCATCAATAGTAACAAAAGAACAAACTACTTTATTTGTAATCTGTTATATTTAAAATAAAGAACATGATATGTATATGACGGGCCTGTTGGTCTAGTGTTCAGTGACCCTGACTGCTAAGCCAGAGGTCGTGGGTTCGATTCCCACCCAGAACAAACTTTGTGTGATGAGCATGATTGTTTGTTCTGTGTCTGGGTGTTATTTATCTATAATATGTATGTATTTATAAAATATATAAGTATGTATATCAGTTATCTGGTTACCATAACACAAGCTCTGCTTAGCTTGGGATCAGATGACCGTGTGTGATTTGTCCCAAGATATTTATTTATTTATTTATATGCTTCTGAGTTGCGGAACATAAAAGGCAACCGAAGGAACATGAGTGGGTTATAGTCAGTAAAAGACTGACACGCCGTTCCGCCCCGCCCAGGGCGGAAGAAGTCATTTAATGAATTCCCACTCCCCAAAAAAAAAATGAAAGATGTATAATATTATGCTTTCCAACGATAAAATGAACAAGTACCATACCTTGGTGCACAATAAGCTGCAGTTCGTTCCTGGCGAGTCCGGCGGCGCTGCCAGCGGTGCAGCCGTACTGGTCCGCGTCCGACGCAGACACGTTGCGGAGCAGTAGCGTGCCGTTGTGCATCAGGACCAGTCTGGTGATGAGATTAACGTGTTTGTTGCTAATTTGAAAAAGCTCTAGTGTAAAAATTTAATAGAGAAGGACGATTAAGTTTTGTTGCAAAACAAAACAGAAACATTATAACATATATAAATAAAATAATCATTCCTTAAAATCAATCTGTATTTGTCCCTGCAAGGTAAAACTTCTTCTCAACCCCAGAATTAATTACCACGCTCGATCGAGGCTGCTGATTTTAGATTTTGTGGCTTACCTGGCTGTTGTAGCATTGACACCGTCTTCTACATCAACGCCATCTTCTAGAAAAAAGGTTAAATGTAAATAAACGAGTTTGTGGCAACATCTACCGATCAACACCTGAACTACAGATGACATCTTACATTCTTTATTGTTTTACTAGCTTTCGCCCGCGGCTTCGCCCGGGTAGGTGTTGGAACTTCCATCTCCTATTTTACCCCTGTAGAGGTCGGATGTCCAATAAAGCTTTCTTAGTGGTTACCTACTTTTGACAAAGAACACTCTTTGCAAGTTTCATGTCTCTAGGACTAGCAGTTTGAGCAGTGCATTGATAATTACATCAACAGTCAGTCAGTCAGTTTACCATTTTATATATTTAGAAAATATATAAAAAATCGGTTATTTAAAATATTCTACGACAGTCGGGATTCTCCACCAGACACAACACTAGTTTGGTCAGACGATCCTCCCTTTTTAAATAGAGGATAGCAATATACACTTACTTTGCGTCCCCAAAATGACAAGGTTCTACCCATTCCTTTAGTAAATAAATAGACATGTTTTTTTGTGGATGGGAAATCATCAAATGTCTTCTCCCGCCCTGGGCGTGGCGAGAGGGAATGTCAGACTTTTACTGACTAAAACCCACAGTTGTTCCTTCGGTTGCCCTTTATGTTCCGGGGCCGTAACTATTAAAACTGTCCCGCAACCCCGGCAGGAAATAGACATGTTCACTTACGTTGCTTGCCTAGTATAGCGAGGTTCCGGTCCCAGTGCGTGGTGGGGGCGGGATCCCCGCTGGCCACGCAGTGCAGCGCCACTGTCTGCCCCACCGTCACGTGACGCTGCTCCCCTGGGGAGGGCTCCAGCACTCGGGGAGTCACTGTGGGGAGGAGGATGATAGGGTAAATATTTCATTGTTTTATTGTTTGTTGACATAAAAAAGTCGGCGGTTACAATTGGTAGATGCGAAAGTTGGTTTGTTTGTTTGTTTGTTGCGCTTTTACGATTAAACACTGATGCGAATTTGAGGGTATGGAATAATTTAACTGTTTTTTTCTTTTTAAAGTCCCTACGGAACCAACCCTGACCTGTTGTTGTTCAACACGGATATCTGTGATCACACAAATTGGTGCTTTCCCTGCCTGTTTTATAATGCTTTTATGAATAGGTAAACTCACACAACGATATCTTGTTCTCTGCGGTAATCATACCCGCTACACGCAACAATGCAACTTAAAGATGTAATTATAGATATTTGTATATGCGTCCACTAATAACTCATTACTTACTAACAACATCCAGATTAATCTTGGAGGAGATGGAGTGTTCCCCATCCACGGCCTTGCAGGTGTACTGTCCAGAGTGACGCTTCTCTGCGTCAGCCACCATCAGGGTCCCGTTCGCTGACGTCACGCCCTCTGGTAGGGGGAGTGTGTCGTTCTGGGGACAGATCATTTTAGGTTATTGTCTGGAGTCTTCAGGGGGAGATTTCTCAGTTTGCATAGAAATTTTTATTATAATGACGTTATGCATCTAAAAAGTCGTTTCTTTTGTACCATTTATAACTCGAGAACGGATACACCTACTGACTTTTAATGTAGTTGATTTTTTAAAATTTGTGTTAAGCGCGTTTAGCGAGAAAGAAAAAAAAAACATGTTTAATACAACGCCATCTGTAAATTATAACAAGAACAAAACACACATTTAAAAATAACGTGAAGTAGTGTGCTAGTTCCGTCTATCAGAAGACTATCGTCTATCGGAATCAGCTATTAATAAATAAATAATAGTTTAGTTGACCGCTTCAGCTAAACAAACAAAACTTTGTCGCTTTATTGGTTAATTTTACAGCCACACTCAAATATTGTGGAAGCACAATAGTAATAATTATATTAATTATGGTCGTAGAAACTTACCAAGAACCATTGTACAATTGGAGCGTCACCTCCAGCAACTTTGCAATGAATTTTCCCAGAACTATTCAATTCCAATTTCTTGCTATACGGTTCCGGTTCAAAGCGTAGCTCGCCATCTGTTGACAAGTAGACGAACTAAATTAGCTAATTGAGCACAATTCTATAATTGAATACAACGCCATCTATTAACGAGGAGACGAACAAATAAATTAATTGAGTTTAACGCAATCTGTTAATGAGTAGCGAAACTAATTTAGGCAATTAAGTACAGCGCCATCTATTGGCACTTTATGACTGTATAATAGTTACAGAATGTGACAATAGATGGGGTTAAAATTCAAAATTGCATTTTATGATATAAAGTCTACTAGCTTTTAAAAGGGTGTGATACGTGACTTAGAAAAGTGTAACCCCGAATATCACGTCCCCGAAAGTTCACGTATTCGAAACACTTAACAACGAATGCACGCTACCTCGAAAAACTTGACGCCGTAGCCATCGTGATCTCGAATAAAGAAATCCCAAATTCACCTGTAATTCTGGAGGTAATCAATGTGAAACTGGGTCTTAAAACAATCACTGCATTCACTAAGGCCTGTTACAGATTCGGTGACAGGCCTTTATAGTGAGATTTCTTTATTCGAGATCACGATGGCTACGGCGTCAAGTTTTTCGAGGTAGCGTGCATTCGTTGTTAAGTGTTTCGAATACGTGAACTTTCGGGGACGTGATATTCGGGGTTACACTTTTCTAAGTCACGTATCACACCCCTTTTAAAAGGATGGGCAATAAGAGAGTTGATCTTAAACAATTTCGCATGTCTTTAACATTTTTTATAAATAAATAACACTCTGAATTTGTTCTTTACGCCTCAATACGCATACAACCTTTTCCAAGGGCATAACCAATAGGTCAGTGTCTGACCTTCTACAAATCTAGGGCGTCCTAGGCCGAACCTAACCTTAAAATAGCTTTTATTGACCTTCAACTTTCCATAAACGACCTAGAAAGCAATGAATCCAAACTAACGATATAATAAACTATCCAAAGTAACTTGTTTACAAAAAAATAGGCCCCATTTTAAGTCAATCAATGAAAGGTTCTTCTTTTTTTTGCAACCAGATGACACACACCGTGTTTAGACTGGTTATCAGACTTTCTGACTACTGACATCCCGTAACGACTGTTAAAGTTCTACAAATGAGTACCGAAGTCCGGGACCAACAGCTTTACGTTCTTTTCGAGGCATAGGAAATAGGGATGTCGCGCTTCCTACCACAAGATCAACGCAACGAGGCATGTTATGTTATTCTACAATGAGCTACCTATAATATTATCGTATGTTTTATTTCAAAACTATAAATAATTACCATTGACGGCACGATGTCTCCTACTGTTCTTGCCTCGTATCTTGTGAGCTGCATGGTGACTCACATCTGAAAAGATACAAAGGATAAGTTTAATACAAAAGTATAAAACTTCAATACATTGTTCCTAGGTGAATAGACTGTCCCGGCCACAAAGTAAGCTTATTTCTTTGTCCCGATGGCAAATTACGGCAAACAGATGCTGGATATTGAAAATATTTGTTGCAATTGTTGCGAATTGGGCACAAAAAGAGTGGTGTTATAAGTTTGCCCTCTGATAGCACCGTAGCTCTTAAACGGGTGACCCGATTTTGATTCGGCTTTTTTTATTGGAAAGAAGGATATCTAGCGACAGTTCTTGGATGTTTTATCAAAATCGCGATCTTAGTAAAATTTCAGGGGGCGGGATTTTCATTTTTTTTTATTTAGACTTGTATTTAATTTATAAGCTTTACTGTCAGGCGTCAAATTACTTCTAAATTGGTGCGTGTACTGTATAGTTTTCTTAATCAGATGTCAGATGGAATGTAACTCTTCAATGGGTAACAAACGACCCATGTGATGAAGTGGATACTATAAAAAGCTTAAGTTTCGGAAGCCGTTGGCTTTGGTTATGTTGACATCTTGTATTGCTTCCACTCCCGAATCTTAAGTGTCTTTTTTCTTAGTATTTTTTCAAGCCGGTTTTTTTATAAAAGTGATAGAGAGGTGGGCTGTTTGTGAAATACTGAAGAGTGATTTCAAGTGGTTAGTAGTTGTTATTTGTTTTTTTTTTTTAATTTTTATTCCTTATAAATATCTCAATTATTCAAAGTCAATTTATTCTGTCAGCTAGGGGCACATACAAAAATATAATACTGAGCTTGTATTACTATTTATTTACGAACCCTCATTATGCACCGGGTTTGAGATAATCCTTTTACAGCGACTGTCTACGTCACCTAAGAAACACTTGTGCAAAATTTCACGATTCTAAAGCCAGCGGTTTCAGATGTGCGATCATTGAATCAGTAAGACAGTTTCGCGCTAGACTCTAGCGAATATAAATGCAAATTCACGGTAAATCCGTACTTCCGTCCTGTCCTGTCTGTCTGTCTCTCCTTCACGCCTAAAACACTGTACCGATTTGAATGAAATTTGGTACAGATATAGTCTAGTGTCTGTTATAATAATTGTTATAGTAATTGTTATTTAGGTAATAGTAATTGTAAAATAGTAATTGTTATTTAGGCACATATAATATTACAATTTTGCATGCCGTAAGGTAAACTGTATCGGGACCTGCTAAAACTTACCATCCTATATGTATACCTACAATTCTGGCAAATAAATGATTTCTATTTCTAGGACCCGAGAAAGGACATATGATAGTTTTCATCTCGGAAATCCCCCTGGAACAGGAACTATTATTTCACGCGGACGAAGTAGCGAGCAAAAGCTAGTCTACTATACTTAATCAAATACCGACAATGCACTACATAACAAGTACTAAGTCCGGTATCCAATCTGCGCTGCATCGCAAGCACTTAACAACGAGATGAATAAACGGTGAAGTGGTCTGTTATACAGACAGACAACAGACTGCAACCGGTCACTTGAGCCTGTAGTCTGGATCTGATTGATCTTCTTAATATAGGTACGGTTATGAGCTTCCATTTTTAATTTGCGTTTAAACATGGTTCATGGCAATAGGGGAGTTGTTCCGGACTGTTTATGCTACTTTTCTATCACTAACTTACTTAACTTATAGAAAAAGAAAAATCTCATGTATCAAAATGACATAAAATATATACCTACAAAGAATCGGTGTGGTTATATTTTAAGAAACATAAGGAAAATCCCTTAATATTCGATACGGAATATCAGATATCAAGATTAATTAACGGTTTTATTTTCTGCAAAAAAATCGATAATAGAGTAAGATTAGGCGTCCTCGCAAAACGACTACTCCGAGAAGAAATATCCGAAATAAATTCAAAGTTCACAGTCTCTTTTAAAGCCCATACAACTGTATTAGTTAAATCATACGAGGACCTACCCCATAATGTTCTCAAGTCGTTCAGAAGTTCCAACTTTATCCGAAAACCGGATACGTCACATTACAAAAGACATGGATAATATAATAAATACGAGAATAACCAAGACATCAAAGCGCGACACTGCGGTTGGTCTTAGAACTTAGAATGGACACGTCTTCACACATAGTTACATAAACATACGGTTACAGTTAATTTTAACTATAGCTTAATATTAACTGAGGCGGTACATATCAAAAGATTATTATTTTTCGTCATCTCCTTTTCACAAATATTAGGGTGTCGAAATCATATTTTTCTTACTCCTCCCCTGTTCTCTTCTGATTAATTTCGTTGCGGATCCACGACAGTTGAATCGTTACTCAGAGACTCATCAAATGACTGCTCCCGTCCTGGGTGCGGCGGGAGGGCGTGTCAGACTTTTACTGACTAAAACCCACTCAAGTTCCTTCGATTGCCCTTTATGTTCCAGGGTCGTCAAGGGGACTCAATGAGTGTGCAAAATTTAACAGGAAAAAGTCTAAAAGAAGTAGTTGAAAAAGCTCTTACAAGATTTGTACCACAACACTATCAGTCAAGCTAAATCACCATCTACATCTCATCAACAAAAATCAAACCACGGAACAAAATGGACTCCCCAAAAGTCCCGTAACTCTCCGCCATATATTTTAAACACAGATTTTTCACCTAAAACAGAACCTGACAGCATCGAATTGCGGTCCATAGATAGAACAAACGGTTTTACACTGCGCGAGCCGAGTAAACAAACATCGGGACATCAAACGGACTGCGCACACGCATTTATATCTGTAGGGAGACCATGGTGTGAGCGGTTTGGAATAGTCCTTAAATTCAAGATCTTCCGGTAAAAATATACATGTAGATTAAAATTAAAAAAAAATATCAAAAACGATTAAAACGATTTTTATTTCTGTAAATAGGTAATAAATTACACTTTTACACGTAATTTTTTTTTCTTATTTTAATCGAACGATGGGGCCGGTGTTTCCTAGCTGGACTACTCTGAGAAGAAACAACCGAAACAAACTCAGAGGTCAAAGTCTCTTTTAAAGTCCATACAATATTGTATTGGTCAATTTATGCGAGGACCATGAAGGTAATAACTGAAGTGATCTCTTGATGAGAGAATCACACAGATTTGAGGACCTGTCCAACGTATATCTCTCTTGGCCAAGATGCCAAATCTTATATTGGTCATACATGTTAGAGCATATCATGAAATAAATACCAAGTTGTGTTTATTTAAAGAAGTCGTTAGATAAGTTAGCACATTTGATGAAATGATAAGTTTTAAGATCTGGTCGGACTTGTGAATTTGTTCGTTTCCAAAGAAGTTAATGGAAACGGTGTATTCGACCAAAGTCGAATTTGTATATTTTTGCGATTGGTGCAGCAAAATAACCGACCGAATCACCGGTTTGAATTGCAGTTATTAGTACAATTTTAATATAAACTTATCTTAAAGATCTTACACCGTTGAGGGTAGATTTAAAAAAAAATCCGTTTCTTAGTGCACGCCTACTAACGTAAGGAACATTTGCCCTATATGTTGATCTATCGATTAGTTAATTAGCCTGTCAATTTTTTTTAAAGGTATAAATAGAAGAATATAACCATCTTTATTTATATTATGTATGTATTTATAAAGTATATAAGTATGTATATCAGTTATCTGGTTACCATTACACAAGCTCTGCTTAGCTTGGGATCAGATGACCGTGTGTGACTTGCCCCAAGATATTTATATTTATTTATTTATCTTATACAATGTGGTAGGCGCGTTTCAGATAACTTATCTCTTAGTCGACCAACATAAAGTTATTGCGGTTCTTGCCGACAGATAAATATTGACAATTAACATCATAATAACGGTCTTATCTTGTCGTTACAGTACATAAACTGAGTTTAATAAGTAATTTATTGCTATAAATAACACTACCGCTGTTGCTTTCAGCTATTAATATGATAGTAACTGGTAATTAGAGCGATATATGATTGTTATTATTAGTACACATAACAACAAACTTTACCAAAGCAACTTTTCTTAATTTTTTTAGAAGCGGTGCGCGCTTTTTCTATTTTCAATAACTTAACAGCTGACAATAGTTACAAAGTTATTCAACCCAAAAAACGATTGACAAGTTTTCGTTAAATTACTTCGAAAAAGGCATCTCATATATTACTGTTGCTTTAACGCTCTAATCTAACAAAGGTGCCGATTCTCTTATTCACAAACTAACCTTAATTTAAGTTAAGTGCATCTTCCTCTTTCCATTTCATTAAGAAAAGGACAGAAGATAAAATTATAGTAAAGTCCTGACAAATTAAAACACTCCATAGATAATTTAGACGCGACATAAAAACATTGCGACTAAAAGTACGTTAATTTTCATCAGGCGCTGTCTAATTTGACAGGACTAAACGAATATGTATCTTTTGTCCTTTTCTTAACGAAATAAAAAGAGAAAGATGCACTTAACTTAAATTTAGTCAAGTTTAGTTTGTGAACAAGAGAATCAGCACCAAAGTCTTTTTTTTGGGGAGTGGGAAATCATCAAATGACTGCTCCCGCCCTGAGCGCGGCGGGAGGACGTGTTAAACTTTTACTGACTAAAACCTACTCATGTTCCTTTGGTTGCCCTTTATGTTCCAGGGTCACGGTAACTATTATAAACATTCCGCAACACCAAAGTCTGCTTTCTGCTTTTTTTTTAACCTTACGCATTTCAAAATTCAATATTCAAAATTCAAGGCACTCTATTTCACTTAGACCATTTATAGGCACTTATGAATAGTCAAAGAGTCGGTCGGTCAGTCAGAAATTCGACAGCCCATATCGCTTACACGAAACAGGCCTATCCAACACACCACAAACTCACACACACCCTACAAAATCTAAATATACAGAACCTCAGCGACTGTTGGGCATCACTCGACATTGAACTCAGTGAGTTCGACCGTCAGTTATCGCCTGGCCATTATTGTTCAATCGTACACTAATGTCGACGGGTACTTCTAAGCGTTTGGTACTAATAGTGCCACCGGAAATGGCACTTACTTTGTGTTATGATAAATGATTGGTGAATTGTGTGTGTAAATAGATAATGCTGATTGATTGTTTGTGTTAAGATTCGGATTGTGATAAAAAAACGGGAAAAGTGGGAGTCAGTCGCTTATAATGGGTTCGGTTTTATAGGTTTTCCTGTAAATAACTGTTTACGGTTTTTTTTCCGAGACTTTTGACTGTCGATGTCGTTTCGGAGATTATGCGAGGCGGGAGGAAGTACCTAAACGGACAGTCCGACCCAAGAGCCTTACAGGTTCAGTTAAAAATCTGGAACTACGGAAGCTGTTGGTAAAAATTGGCTTATGCCACTAAACCGCCAACAACAGCCATTGTTCTGAAAACTCTACGGCCCATATAAACCTAAAGCGATTTTAGGTATTAAAATTTTGTTAAGAAATATAATTATAGTGTTGGGGTTGAAGTGGAATGATTTTCAGGGTTTTGTGGCATAAAACAAAACAAAAAAATAAAATAAAGAATTGCGTTTTAATTTTGTAACTACAATGCCATAGAGTGCACTCGATTTTATACATTACTTAACTAATCTTGACACTTGATAACAATATTTTTTTTTACGATTTATTTTAATTTTTTTGAGTCTAATATTCAGACTCAAAAATACGCTAAAATAATACATTCTAAACCAAATCTCATTTGAGTAACGAAGAAAAATACACGTCAAAATACCCCTTTCACGTCAGGGGTTAAAAACAATTAAGTGAAGCGCTCCACAGATCCTAATAAGCACAGACATTTAGAAAATCCAAGATGGTGGACTATGACCGTTACTTTTTATTTCTTCTTCTAACTATCCTTTGTTAGGTTTGTGGTTTAGTGTTAAACGTGACTGGTGTTTGTAATGAGTATGTATATTTTTATAGTGATAATTAAACTTAAATTGTTAATTTCAGCTTTTAGTCGTTTGTGTATGTCGTTCTAGATACGGTAATGTTTTAAAAAGCTTTATAAAAGAATCGAATAAATGAAATCTTATTAAAACTGTTGATTCGAGCTAATCTCTAGAAATACCAGACGGATTAGAATTAGGTTAATACTATAGAGACAAACTACAATAAAATATAAAGAAATTATGTTTGTAAATGCTTCACGATATAGCGAATTTTGTAGTGTACATAAAATATTTATTCTAGTCTCATCCCTTTTTTTTTCAGAAAACCTTTTACTGTTTGATAAAACTCCAAAGGAAAATTCAAATAAAATGTCTTCTAACACCGACGTTGTCGCCATAAACGTCGCAATTTGCCTGAAGATTATAAAATGGACTCCTTTTCACTCAGAAGATTGAAAAGCGTGTCTATGCTGACTTAAAGCTACGTTTAAATATAGAATATCGATTAGATTAGTAATCCTAAGTAAACTAGAAAGAGGGGTTTTTATCTATGGCCATAAAAATATGGCCGCAGTTGAATACCTATGTGGTGGTTCGAATGTCGTTATTTTATTCAAATTCAAATAGGATGTATAGGTAATCGATGTTTATAGATATTTGATGTAGTCTAGCCAATGTTTAATAGTTATGTGACTTGATGAAGGGACAAAATTAAACATTTTGATTGTAGACTGATTTGGTAGTCATATTGTTTTTTAAACCTAGTGAATACGTATGTAGTAACAGTAACTAGGATCGTCGCGGTAAAAAAAACTTGGCGATTTTTTTATTTGTATTTCGTCTGGCACTTTTTGCCTCATAAATCGTATGTTGTACTACTTTATTTAGTAAATTTCTTTCTTGATATTAAACTGTAGTATCAAATAAATTCAAAAGTTTTCTTTAACTTAATAAAACCATTACAAAGAGCATACTCACACAATCCCTACACAGATAATCAAACTAAAACAAAAAATATTTAAAAATCGAACGCAGCGCCCCTCACGGCGGGCCGGCGCAACTGCATAATGGCGGCGTTGCCATGGAGACGGCTCGTAAAATTTTATTACTCGCGCCCTCCGTCCCGCGCTTTCAAACTGTTACTTTGCAAAGCTATCCTAGATTAGAGATCATTTCATTTCAACGTGCTAGGCACTTACTCCCTAGTGGTTCCGTTTATCGCCTAGATTTTATGTGATTTTTCTCTGAGGGATATAGAACGTTTGATTTTGCTGAAGTGGTTGGGTATTCTGCATTCGGTTTCCGTTTGTGCAAAGGGGTTGTGAGGGATCAAGTTGCGAGTTTGAAATCGATTTCGCACTTGCTGAATATTGTTTGGACCTGGTACACCTTTGACGATAAAACGGGTTTATTTGAAAAGTGTAAAAAATATGGGCAGGTTTTTTTACAAAGGTCTGGTCAAATATATTCTTTAAGAGACGATTAAGTAAATAATATTAAAATCTGTACTAGAATCTACAGGGATTTATAATAGTTAAGATTTATTAATAATTGGAAATACATATGGATGGGTTTGAAATAAATCCGAAATATCATAGCCGATTTTGACAAAGCAAAACGAATTTAGAACTGGTAAAGAGAATCTTCGCCTTTTATTGCTGACCTGACGGTTCAAAAAGACACTGGCATGATTGTTATACCAATACTTGATTTACTGGAGCTACAATTCAAGCCGCTTTAGGGTTTATTGAACCGTTCTAAATGTGTGAAAATATAAAGAAATGTGACAGTTATGTAAAGCCATCATTAAAATTTATTTAGTCATAAAAAATATTTCTTACAGGTGTAAGTTAAGTGAATTCAAACGTCATAACTTTTTAACGACTTTTTCTTTTCCATTGCTAGGCTACTATAAGGAACTGTGAAACTTAATCAACCATTCAATGAATAAAAAACTGGTCATTTCACCCACGCAACAGAAAAACTGAAACTTTATTAGTTTTTTTAATAAACTGTCGCCTTCAATTTGCATCCAGCATGCGACAATAAAAACTTCAATTACACAAATAGCACAAACTTAATTAGACAGTGGCACTTTGTTAAATAATTAAAGTCCTCCCACTCCCCCTCCTCTCATAAACAACCCCTAGAAGTCGTAAAATAACACAAGTTTATGGATTTTGGACCCCTACCGCCACATTTTACGTCAACCCAGTAGGGCTGGGAAAAGCATTCTCGATAACCGTAAACCGTAAAACTATATTGACGATAATCGAATATCGATTTTCAATATCAAATTCTGTAATCTCAAGATTTGATGTTGATTTTATGGAATTTGCACGATTCTGCTGAAGGTTAAGTAACATTTAATAGATACTAATCGGTTTTGCATAAACCTATCTAATTAAAACAATCGTGTATCGGTTTAAATGTCGCATTACTAAATGTGGTGACTTATAAGCACGACGTTCTTCTTAATCGATTTCTCTCTGAAGTTTGTCGAGTTTAAGCGGTACGATAAACAGGATCCCCGTTTGTTTTCGGTACCTCAAGTGTGTGCCTATTTCGTGGGTATTAAAATATTGATATTACGAGACTAGAATATGGATATATGGGGATAAGAAATCCCTTTTTTCCCTTCTACTATGAAAGGAAGCAACCTACGTCAATGGTCGCTCGTATTCCTTCTATTTTTTAATCTAAATAGACCGATTGGACAGTAGCTTATTTTGCTTTAACGTATTAGCTTATGCTACTTAACCCCAAAAATCATGCCACTTCAACCTCACGACTTAATTTTTAACACCTAAAATGTCATTGGGATTTAAAGTGTATTGACTAATGAAGTATGAGCTGCAGAGTTTAAAGAACCATGGTTCTGGGGTCTATGGACATAAGCCAACGTAACGTAGTCAGCCTTATTGATAAAAAGGTCAATGGCCTGTAAGTTTTTTTTTTTCAAATGAGCTTTATCTTTATGTAAGTAGCTTACTGTGTTTTACGATATTCAACGTTTATCGTACACAACCCTACCGTAACACTCATTACCCTTTATCGTAAAAAAAATTAATGGCGAAACGCAAACGAAAAGTTCGTTTAACGTTCACGTGAAGTATATTTTTAAAAACGTTTTCCCATGTGGAAAAGCTATTTGAGGATTTTTTAACATTTCACTGTAATTTATTTTGATATGAACGCTAAAAATATGTTTGCAATCAACTACTTCTGGAAGTCCGGGCGATGGATGTGAAATTAAAATGTAATTTGTTGAACAAACAACGTATGAAAATAAGACATTGTAAATTTGTAACAATACCGCCGCTATTGTTCTTTTTTTGCGCGAAATTCGATTCCCTTGCACGTATATTTTTCTGGCAAGCGGCACGAGGCAAACGTATACAGCCATACATCCTCTAGTCTATACCTCTAACATAACAAGACGGGATGGCATTCTCGTCACGTAGACAATAACGTCTCGTCTGTCACTCGGACGGATCCCGCTAATTTGTTTTAGATACAGAAGTCTTGTTTAGTTTATAAAATAACCGCTAAAATTGACTCTTTACGATATCTTAAATTTTAGCCGCCTGTTATTGTCTAGCTTCTTATACAAAGAAGAGACGCGCACTGATCACCACGCTTGCTCAAGAAGGATTGGCGATTTCAGACTTAGATCTCTCGATGCAATGTATTCCTTTACCGTTGGCAGTGATATCCTAGATATATACTTAAAGAAAGTTGGTAATCATTTCATAAAAAAATATTCGTACAATAAATTGTGCTTATGGCAGCAAAAAAATGTGCTTTCATCTTCAGAAAATTGCTACTAAATTCTTGCTTGCACTCATAGAGTTAATTAAATTAATGCATACTTTTAATTACTAGAATTTACATTCAGTAGAATTTACTCAATAAACTTTTCTTATTTTATCAAGTTACGTACGTACTTAAGTTTTAAAAGCCCGCTCAGCACAAGTTAGTTTTAAAAGAACGCTCGCAATTTCTCACGGCTAATTAATTTTTATACAAGTCTGCATACTTACGGTTATTACATTAGAGAAGTTACTTTTATTTATATTACGAGAATACTTTGAAGGAAACCATATTAATCATAAGTTTTTAAAATTCAAAGTAAGCTGACATTTGCTGAGTCAGATCCGAACTAGTTTTTTTACGAGACTTTGGCTTTTCGCCAAAAAAGCACTAAGACTAAAAAGAATATCAGGTTTAGTAATGTATTTACGCAAATACAATTTGATTTGACTGAAAGCCCTAAGTGCAGTCGGCGAGAGTTTAAACACTAATAAATGTTTGACAATTCAATTAGTTGGGCCGACAGTGGCGTCAGCAAATACTGGGGCAATCATACGAATTACTGGGAGCTTGCTGAGAGCCAATGAATGTGTTTCATTTTACTCATTTCGTTGAAATGTTTGCGTCGATTTTCCATTCATTTAAATTGATTTGAGGTCGCCATTTGTAGTCATAGCTTGAAATCTGGTGGTTTTAATGTTTAAGTACATCGGAAATGCGCGGAATGATTAATTAAATAGTATAATTTCGAATTTTTGATGTATTTATATCAACATCATATTTTTATTTAAATCATATAACCTTTTGGTTAAAAGGGTTCAAACTCTTAACAGTCTTAATTTTTTTGTTTGCGTTTGAAACCATTATATGATTATTTTATCACACCAAAATAGTGTTAGTTGTAACGCTTCTGTTAACCGACCATTGTTAACAAAATTCGTGAACAAAACCTAGAAATCTTTAAGAGTATAATAAGCACCGATGAATCGAATTCTCCGCCCCAAGTGTAGGTCACTCACGGGCGCGAATGAATCACATTACAAGCTCGCCTGTCCCTATAAGATGCAAAACCGGTTTCTGTATAAGCAAGCATTCGAGAATATCCTGCAGATTTTAATCTGCCGATACAGATTACAAAGCGGGCCTTACCTTTTGAATCGATATCTGACGGGCATTAGTGTGCCCAGAGGCATTAGTCTTTTTTTCTAGTTAGTCTAGTGGTTAGTGACCCTGACTGCAAAACCGGAGGTCGTGGGTAACGTTCTCAGCCAGTACAAATCTTTGTGTGATGAGTATGATTGTTTGCCTGGGGTTAATTTGTCTAAATCTATAATGTATTTACACATAATATAACTATGTAATCAGTTGTAAAACGCAGCGTGGGCAGGCCTTCCGCAAGTTGGACTCCGTTCCCGGATCCCGTTGGATGCTGGTGGCGGAGGACCGATGCTTGTGGAAATCTTTGGAGAGGCCCTTGTCCGCCGACGTCTATCAGCTGCCGATGATGATGATGAATCAGTTATCTGATTCCTTAAGTTAGTTCTGATTACTTTGGAATCCTTAGTTTGAATCAAAAGGCCCTGCTTTTGTGCTGTAGAACTAGAAATGTCTTTCAGACATCTTTCAAATACCGTTTAAGATTGAAATTGGCTCTAGTGTCAAAATAGTAGTTTCCTCCGTCAGTTAATAACTGGGACAAAGAGAATGGGACTACAGTAAACGTGGTTAGATGGAGAGAAAATCCAAAGAAAAAATAAAAGACTGACAGATTAAAAGTAACAAACATTTTTTGCTGACCATAAGTAATAAAGGACGATAGCAGGAAGATGATTCCGACTTTGATTTACTCCAATAGTTGCCAACCTCTTGATGTAACACTTGCGAGATTAAAAGGCTAATTTAAATGGACAACTTGGACAACAAAATGGACAACTATCCCAAATGTTATCAGTGCAAATTGTTAAAATAATGATAAAATTATGTTTATTTTGTATAGTATTATAATATTTTTTATATCGACATTGTTGTAAGTTTTGTTAATCGAACGATGGTCCCTGTATTTCTCGGTCGAATACTTAGAGAATAAAAAACATCGGAAACAAACTCGGAGGTCGAAGTTTCTTTTAACTTTTCTGTTAATTTTAATAATTGAAAAAATAAATAATACGAGGACTATGAAGATTAATATGCTCTATTGATAAAAAAGTTTCCATTTTCTTATAGACCTGTACAGGTAGTGTAAGCATTTGCATTTACACATGGCAAGCATTTACACCCTATTTGCAATCATCTATGCACCAAAAACGACGAAATTTGTTCACAATTCCTACTCAAGCACATACAAAATAAGCCCCACAAGACAAAACATCTTGCAAACTCGATATTTTTCTTAAGGGCGGGTTCACAAGTTAACATTGTATTCGAAGCACGTGCACGACCCAAATACAGAGCGCAGACGCCTTGCCACCTCACGATCATTGCGTTTAGAGAAACGTCTGTTTTATATTGGAGCTTCTAACTTAATTGGCGAGGATCAAGAATGTTTGAGCATCGTTTATTTCAATGGCGGAAAAAAGAAAAAATAATCTATGGTGATGGTGACTTGAGAAAAGCGCGGGAGAAATTAAAAATAAAATGGGATAGAGCGGGAATTTATGACGTAGAATGGTTTGTTTTGGGAAGGCGTTTTAATTTAATCTTCTGTAATCTTTAAATGTACCTGTTTGATTGCTTCTTGTTATTTTAGACGTGAGTTTTCGCAATGGATTTACCATCAGGAGTTTCCTTAAGGATTTTCCTACCAATGTTTTCCCGTTCTTATCTGTAGGCCTAGATAAGTAAGGTGTTTCGGCTCGGCTTAGTGTCAATTTACTTCGCAGCAAAAACGCGTTCATTTGACAGATCATTCTTAGAGTTGTAAGTCAAACCTTAAAAGCTTTAGATACGCATTTCATCAGTTTTATATTTCACTTATTTTGATATTTGCAAAAGGTACGAAATATATTTCCTTTGCAAAAAAACAGCAACAAAAGGAACTGGACTATTTCCCTGCATTATATTTCTGGGCACACATTATGTAAATATCTCCTGGGAGTCGCATAATAGAGTTTTGATCACCATTCCTCGGCGCACGGGTCGCAACCTAATCATATTGTGTTTGTTTCTATTAAGTTTGTTATGTTGGTAGTATGTGGAATTATGTCACTGGAAATTGAGTGGCATACTATTGCTTATAATCCTCTGATGGGACCCCAAACTTCCTATCTGTGGGAAAATAGGTTGGTATAGTAAATTAAGAGTAAATTACCACACGTCTTTGAATTTCCATAATAGAGGATTGTTCAAGATGATGACGTTTACTTGACAACGTTGTCAATTTGACATTGAATGTGACATATGGCTATTGGCAGCTACTGTCACCTTTCTGAGAGTGGCTCATTTAACAGGAAAACTCAAATTGTTTTTTTTTAATATTAGTGGTATTGAATTTCAACACATACCTGAACTTCTCTGCATCTTTGTCAGCTGTTTGGTTTAAAACATTTTACAGGGCGTTGAAATAGTTTACAATTTAACGAGCAGAATGAAAAATTTTTATACTGTTAGCTGTCAATGTCTCTGTTAACACAAAGGCTGAAAATTCAATCCTAACGTAGAAGGTACACGCTAAAAATAACTCCGAAAACGAACACAAAAGTTTCGACAAAATTTCACATAAAAACTATGAAAAAACCTAGTCTGGAAAACAAACAAGCCTGGCAAAATTCAAACCGATTCAGGCGAGTTAGAAAAGCAAAAAAAAAAAAACTAATCCGTAACAATTCAGCATCGAAACAAAAAAAAAGATTGCATAGCAGACTTATCAATTATTCGCCGCCGGGAATTTTTGCGAATGGCAACACAATGGTCCATCAATCCTTTGGGGACAAAAACTAGCAACACTAACATTCCGGTTGGACAAAGGGCGCTGAAAAAGCGCGCCAATACGATTTCGTGTACGAATAGAAGTTTTTAGGAATGTATGACAATTTCTTTTTTTTCTTTCTAACGGTTTCGAATAGATGGATCCTGGATTGAATGCTGGATGACCAACGGCTTTAAATCTTTTATCTGGTTATTATTCGTATATCTTTAGCAGTCGTTCTTGCTACAGATGATGTACTTACCAACAATTAGTTTTATCAAGGACTATTGATACTCTAGAACTAGGTTGTAGAGGTCTGATAGGCCGTTTTAATTAGGGACCATGTCAAACACTGGTATTTAGCAATGGCAAATTACTGCCTCTAAATAAGTTAAGGTGCTACTAAATATAGGTTTTAACTTAGGTTCCATTCCAAAAAAAAATGTTTTGGATTTCCTATTTTGGACCAAGGCTTTAAGCGAGCGAAGAAGTAATCAAAGATGCGGATGAAACGGCGGGGAACAACCCGTACTAATATTATAAATGCGAAAATAACTCTGTCTGTCCAATGATGTATGAAACTATAGATACGTTGTCCGCGCTCAAAAATGACAACACGAAATGAAGCCAATTGGCCACATCGCGCTTAGTTACGCACCAACCTCTCGCTCGACGTTACGCTTGTTTTCAATTTATATCGTGTGTGTAAACCTGTACAAAACATAAAGAAAACATGCCGTCGTGGTTTTTCAGACGATGTACAAATTATACCCCAAAAGTTAAAGACAAAAATAAGTAAGTTCACAAAACTACAATATTTTTGTTTTATTTTGTTCTACTCCGTCGTCTAATGGCGGCCGGCGCATGCAGTCCGTAGCAGGGCTTGAAAACGTTACCAATTCACATTAAAAATAACGTTAAGTAACGTTATTTCCATAGAGATACTTGCATATCGGTATGATTTGGTAGCGTTATTTAGTAACATAACATTAAAAGAGCGTTAAAAATAGCGTTAAAAATTACCGGTATTTTTAATGTTATTGTGAAAATAGCGGTAACAAGTTAACGGTATATTTTGGTTATTTTATGCGACGTTGCCCTTTTTTCCAAGGCCGCGCGGGCGCGGCACGGCGGGTAGTGGCGGCGCCGCGCCGCGCCGGGAACAAAACTGACTCATAACGATAAAATTAACGTTATCGTACATTATAACGTTACGTATGTTTAACGGTAAAATGTGCCAGATATAACGTTAAATTTGGTAACGTTATTTAATAGATAACGATATCTGCATCAAAGGGCTGTAACGATACCATATTTTTATGTCTGTCTGTCTCTTCTTCACGCCTAAACCACTGAACTGATTAGTGATTTGAATGAAATTCGATACAGATATAGTCTGGAACCTGAGAAAGGACATAGGATAGTTTTCATCTTGGAAATCCCCCGGGAACGGCCCAACTATTATACTCTACGCGGACAAAGTCGCGGGCAAAAGCTAGTCTTTCATAAATGTCAAACTACTATCCAGTTTAGGTCTGGCCCGTGCGTGACAGCTGTCATAATACTGCCACGCTAAATTGACTCATTAAGATCATTGTCTATTTTGTTCTTAAATCTGTGGTATAGTTGTGTATCACACAACTGACATGTCGACAAACCAGACCACGGCCAGCGCTGCGCTGTGATGTTTATTTAACTCAACCTCAGTATCATACATTTTAATTTCCCAGCGCAAAAATAAAAAGAGTCTTTCATTAATTCTAACACACATTCGTATCAACCACGCAAAGAGAATCATGAATATATTCACGAGGTGTCCTTCTATCTGCGAAAGATGTCAGTAATGGCGGCAAAAAAACTGACAAGACCCGCACTGGGATTACGTATCTTGCAATAGCCGAGCGATCGCGATAATTTAGCAAAATTTTGCTGCTCAAACGTCAATTCAAAATACGTCACGTCAAAGAGCAATCTAGGGATAGTGCTGCCTCTGTGGAGCAATCAGTTAACTAAAATATGCATTTTTCGTTTGGTGGTTTCGTATTTAGTATGGTTTTTAAGAGCAAAGTTAAGTGTTTTTTGTTAAAGGTGATATTTAATTAGTTCCAGCGATTGCTACTTTATCGTCATCGTAGCAATAAGTGCATTAGAACAATCAGCGAGCGATTAGCAATCGGTTCATACATAATACGATTTTTTTTGACGATCGCGCGGTGATCGCGCGTTCACTGCGCAAATATTGCTCATTGCTGTTTCATAGGTAATAACCCCGCCGGTCACACTTGCATACGGAGGGTTCTGTATAGCTGATTAAGTTTAGTATTCTTTAGTTTTTCAGCTTTGTTAATTATTCGTGGTTAAACGGCTTGTTTGCGAACCCAAATGGAGTGTTCAAACTACTGGACTGTTTTTCATGTTATTTATATATCAATAGTCAGAGTGATTAAATCGGCGAACACACGTGATTCGAGACACAAAAGAAAGGCAATAGCAACGCGACAGCCGGCTGTCGGTTGGTCGTTGTTAATTTATTAGGAAAGGTTTTCTCTACTATAATATGTACTGCATATTATATTAGAGAAAAGCAGAGGATTTTGAACACTTGCAAAACATGTGTAAAACTGGGATGGGTCGTCAATTTAAACACACAGTCGCTTTTCGCTGACTGCCCCTACGTATGCTTAGATCTTTAAAACTCCGCAACCGATTTTGATGAGGTTTTTTTAATAGTAAGCTTTATGAGTGATTCAAGAGGGAGGTTTTTATAGGTTTGTCTGATATAAGAAGGTAGATGATTTCAAAGATTTGTAAACCTCGTGAAAAACTAAAATGGGTCGTTTGTTATAAATTAAACACGTACTTTGTATGTAATGTGTTTACCACGGTTACTTTCCAACGATCAAACGACAGCCGACTGTCGCGCTGCTATTGCCTTGTGTTCGAACGTTTAAAAAACCCAGCCTTGGGATAGACATACAAACGGACAGACGGCCAGGCATACAGCAGTTGTGATAAATCGCATTTGGTAACGGAACCCTGAAAATATTATACAGCCAGGCAGAGGAAGCAAGGAGTGCAGTGTATCGTAAATAATGCGTGTGTACGACACTATGAATAAATTATGATAATTATGTGTGGGAATAAGATAATGAGAGAAAATGTGTTGCACTAGGTTTTGCCTGGGGTTCTGTCTGTCCATGTGACAGTGACAGGTTATAGCGGACGCATAAAAAAAAGAGTAGCCAGACATAATCCATACTAATATTATAAATGTGAAAGTAACACTGCCTGTCCGTCTGTCTCTTCTTCACGCTTAAACCACTGAACCGATTTGAATGAAATTTGGTACAGATATGGTCTGGAACACGAGAAAGGACATACGATAGCTTTCATCCCGGAAATCCCCCGGGAACGGGAGTTATTAATCCACGCGGACGAAGTCGCGGGCAAAAGCTAGTTAAATGTAAGTAAGGTGAACTGCAAGCTGCAACTTAAATTTATTTTAGTTTGTGAACTAAAGAATCTGCGCCATTATCTTAACTTCCACTAGTATTCTTGGGTGGTAAGTGGTAACTTGATAAATAATAGAGATATTAGAACCTTGTAGGGCACAGCAAAGATAAGGCAGATTGTACTAAGCATGACCCCTAGGTACGTACGTACCTTACACATTAATATAATATCTTCCTTCCAAAGACACGCAGAAATCCCCGGCCCCCAATCAAAACATCTCAATCATTAAGATACTAGAGGATCCGCGTGTATTGTGAAAAGGAGGGTAGACACAAAAGAATGCTCTGACATTCATGGGCAGGCGACGAAGCGTGCGCTACACTAGTCGATGACGATGACTTAGAGGTGAGGGTGTAGCGATATCGATACGAGATTTTTTTCGGTCCATTAAGTTTTTTTTGGGGGTATTTCTAAAACTTTTGTGAGAGTTGAAGGCCAATTTGCTTAAGTGTCTATATTTTTTCTGAACCTTGTCGACTATCAATGTCTAAAAATATATAGTTAAAAAATAAAGAAATATTTTTTTAACAGTTTACAAAGCCCTGACCAACGCCAATTTTATTTCGAACCCTATAATCTAAAAACCTACTAGATATAAAGGTTTAAGGTAAAAAAAAAATCCAGTAACGTAGTTTTGACATCATTTCCCTAATCTTTTCCTAACTATGTATGGGTCGACGAGGAGTCTTCAAACTTAAGCTAGATACCAATGTTTTACGTGAAGCGACTGCCTATCAGACCTTCACAACTCAGTGACTGAGCGAGACGTTACCCCTCGGTTACACCTTGGTATTTTTGACAGATTTTGACAGTTTAAAAATGTATGATGGACGTAGTACGAAACCATTTATGTGCAATACGTTTACGGTTTTTAACATGTTAATTAGCGAGAACCAAAAGGTCTGCGTCAAACAAACATTCTTTCTTGGAATTAATTAATCAACCGTTATTAAACGATGCGTCTGATACGTTCGTGCAGAATTCGAACCATATGCTTCATTGTTGTGCATTCTTCGAGTTTCATATGACGTCTTACAGCGTAACGTGTAAAGTTGGATAAAGGCGCCATTTTGCGCTAATAAGTCAGTGGAGAGTGGAAATCGATGCGCGAACGCATTGCAACAAAGAAATCATTTTATAAAACAATCTTGCGGGGTGTCTTCAACTGGTTAAAAATCAATTGTCCAAGATTACCGTAACGCCTGATTATATTACTTATTCAAGTGGTTTTAAGCGTTTTTTTGTAAATAACACAAAAAAACGCAATTATCAAATAGGAGAAAAGTTTTTTTATTACCGTTTTTTGTGACCTATTATGATACTTTTTCCTGAAAATAGTGTTTTTATTTTTAATTTAATAAGAAATTTCTTTTCTACATGGAACTGCTGCGGTTTGACCTCAAATTCATTGCAAAAAAAAAATCTAAAAGGCCCGTGTCCCCTCTCTAGTTTCGAAATAGAAATGCCACTTGATGACTCCTCCACTACAGGCCTGCGATATAGAAATACAGTTTCTTGGAAAATAAAAACGTAGGTTTATAATAGACTACTCTTATCCTGCGGCTTCGCCCGTGGAGTTTCACCTACACTTTCTACCCTTATTTTAACCCGGTAGGGATCAATTTTTTTACAGCGAAAGTTTTCCAGCGTAGAAAAAGATGTCTATTTATTCATTGGTATTAGGTTTAAAGACATTTATTTCTCAAAAAAGACACAGTCACTCACTTGAGAAACAATATTTACCTTATTGCTAATTTTAATATTAAGTTCGTCACTACGTGACGTTCACGGTATTTTAAGGGAGAAAAATAATAAGTCGGTAAAAGCTTAAGCTTTTTGCTCGAGAAGTTTTATTTGATGAATTTAACACTTTCAGCCGAGCATTTGGGTATTTAAAAGTTTGTTCCGCGGCGCACTAATTTCTCATACAAAATAAAGGACGTTTAATGACGTTCTGTTTATTATACAACCATAGATACCATGAAATGTGACACAAGCGTAACTACACGTTGACGTTTATCCACGTTGTGTCATATGCAATCCATGTATAGGTAGTACATAAATAAAGCACAGCGTCTAACGACGTTGACGTCCTTCACCTTCGTCCTTCGTCCTTCATATCCTTGATTCTTGCTCCCACGAGCAAGAATCAAGGATCTTCCGTGAAATTGTAATTTATTACTTATTGAACTATCGCTTCCATCTGACCCTCCTAGCTCAGGGTCATAATCTGCATCAGATCCATGTTCACCATCGTCACTGAAAGAATCTGGAGTAGTTTCCCGTGACGCCGATGCCTCATCAAAAATCCTCATCAATCTCTGTTTACCTTGTTTTTTATTATCCATCTAAAACAATAAGTACCCTTTATATCAATAAATTGGTAACGTTCGATTTACACACCTACATGTATAATATTACCTATATTTATCATAAAATAAACATGATTATACTTATTATTTTTACAAATATAGACGCAAACAATAAGCATAAATAACTTTACGATAAAGACCTAATCAAAATAATGAATACTTACGATAATAATCGAAGACGTTATTTCGCAAAACTATGGCCGCAGTACTGCAATTGAATACTCTCCCGCTCACGGCGCAAGGAACGACTGAAGTATGGGAGCGGAGGCATCGAGGGACGTATTATGACGTTGCGACTGTATGCGTAATTAGAATGTATGTGTGCGAGTTGCCTTGTAAATTGCACAAAAAAACTAACCTGGAGTGGCGCTAGAAGTCCCAAAACTCAAAGTGATACGGCGCGATGACGTAGCTTAAAGAAATTTGTATAAGCCTCAGCCGTTTATACACGTTCTTCGAAGAAAGACATATTTTTTACTGACGTGATTAAACGTTGTGTCTAATATCGATTATCAAATTTTACGTATTATAACGTTGCTCCGCTCAAAGTGTTAATATGCAGTAAAAATAAATATGTAGAAAGAAAGTTGAAAATTGTGAGCAAAATTATTCTGTAAATAATTTACTATCTTGGAAACTACTAGACTTTTTTATATCTGTTATTTAATATTTTACACGGTTTGGTCAAAAAATATTTTGGGTTTAGCCCGTTTGCGCTGGCCTGACTGAAATATAGAATTATTATGAAACATAGCTATTTAAGATATATAACGACATACTGTGGTGGTCGAAAAATACGATATACATAATAAGAAAATTATGAAAAAAGGCACTTTGGCAGGCACGAATTCTAAACCGCACATACTATTTCCATGCAAATTATCAAAATTCAACCAATGTTGGTAATGAATTTTGCTGCCAACCCAAAAAAGAAAACCAAAGACAATCTAAACGATAAAGCTGCCTATAAACAGGTTTGAATATTTATAACGCGTCCCATTCAATGGCTGAATAAAAATGACAAAGGCTAGGTTTTCGCGGCACAGGCCAAACAATGATTTTCGTTTCCGCTTACAATATGGCGGATCTTTTCACTGGTATTCGTTGTTTCCAATTGTTGAAAGGTTTCCACTGCAGGTGCAGTTTGTAAATATTAAAATAGGATTGAATGTTTTTTTTATTGAGAATCATTGAACTGTGTTTCGCTTAATGATAAATAATGTCTATAATAAGTATGAATCTTGAGTATTTTAGTCTTTAGTGAAATTGAAGTGAGCTGTCAATTCAAAGGACATTTTTAAAGAAATGTGGTGGTCCAATGATATTTTAAGTAAAAAAGGCTTGGATAGGTTACCCAAATGAATTTCTATCTTCAAAAACGGCACACTAACGCACACATACATTGCATACATTACACGTCAAAGTAGGATGACATAGTTGAAGTAGTGCGAATGAAAAAGAGATAAACGTCAAATGTCAACGCGATACTCAGTATCATGTTTGCCAATTGGCAAACTTTTAATGTGCCACTTTTTGACTGCATATCACTTTTTTACTTAAAATATCATTGTGGTGGTCAATCTATATGAGAAAGAAGGTCATTGTCCTATAGTTGGACAATAATAGGCTGGTATTATTACTAACTAGCTTTTGCCCCCGGCTTCGCCCGCGTGGATGTCAAACTTCCAACCACTAGTTTGCCTCTTTAGAATTCGAATTTCCAAAAATCTTTTCTTAGTTGATACTTATTCTTCACAAAGAATATACCCTCCAAGTTTCAAGTCTCTAGGAGTCTAGGACCAGCGGTTTGCGATATGTGCGTTGATAAATTGATATATCAACTATGAGTCAGAGAGCTTACTATTTATTTTGTACATAATCATGTAATTAGATTTCTTAAACCCAATTGAACTCATTAAGCTTTCAACGACCGACCGACAGCCGGCTGTCGGGCTGCTATTGTCTTTCTATTGTGTCTCAAAACACGTGTGTTCTTAGGTTTAATAATTTAACAACAAAACGCCAGAAAATTTGAAGATACTAACTAAAATATAGTGTTACAAGTCTGTACGAAAGTTATTAAGGGCGACCCCGAAACAAAGGTCGCCGCCGCCGCCGGTCGCGGGTTCAAACCCGGGACGGTTCGTACCGTACTAGAGGTTACGTTACACGATAATCTGATCACGTTAGTCTGAGTAAGGTATGAGAGGTTTTTGAAGGGTACTTGATACCAATAATAACTCGACCTACTAATATTAAATGCCTTTTTAAATAAACGTTTTTTTTTTCTTATTATTAGTTTATGTCTTACTTTATATTCGTAAAATTATAAGCAAAATGTGAAAACAAAAATCTTGGTCAAATTTTCTAGTGTAGAACACAGTAATACAAACTTACATAATCTAAATAAATATATATAACTCAAAGGTGACTGACTGACATAGTGATCTATCAACGCACAGCCCAAACCACTGGAAGGATCGGGCTGAAATTTGGCATGCAGGTAGAGGTTATGACGTAGACATCCGCTGAGAAAGGATTTTTGGATATTCCAACCTAAAGGGATAAAATTGGGGATGGAAGTTTCGAAATTCACGCGGGCGATGCCGCGAGTGATAGCTAGTTTTTACATGTACAGTCAGCAAAGTATATAAGTATACCAGGACCGTCAGATACAGTTTAAGTTTTCTCAAAAACCCAAGGATATTTTCTAATACAATTTTAAACTATAGTAAAAAATGACTAGTTCTTCAATTGGGTTAAATTTCATTTGAATACATTCATTGGTTTTTAAGAAAACCTCAATTGTAGATGACGGCCCTGTATACTGTGCTGTCTGTAGTTACATTAAAGAGAAATTACAACCAGATACAACAACTCAAGCATACTCATCATACAAAGATTTGCCACTAGTTGAAATCTAAACCACGACCTCCGGCTTAGCATTTAGGGTCACCAACCACAATACCAACATATCTCACAGTAACACAAATTTTAACCCTAATTCTAATAAATTTAAGTTCATTTTCAACCGTAACTTGTACAGAATACATTATCACATCGTAATAAACAGCCTAAGTAATATTTTATGGCGGTTTCATACGCTTATAGTATATAAGGAGGTCGTATATGCCTTCATCACCCGCTAATGGGGTGTTTTACGACCCAACGACATTTCTGCGACATATGACATTATTTTTTCAGACTTAGGCCCGAGTCACACCGGAATGGCAGTGGCCGGCAGCGGCGCGGCGAGCACCTTCAGTGTGAAATAATTTTAAACTTAAACTACATACTTAAAAGACTAGTATCGCTTGAAAAGCTTGAAAAGGTCGCGAGGCCGCCAGTTCTTGTTTCTAGCGACGCTGGCGGCCTCGCGATGGCGCGGGCGGCCGCTGCCATTCCGGTGTGACTCGGGCCTTACGATAACATTTTTTGACTTAAGTACATACTATTTAGAGCTAAAAACTGAGTAAAAGCTATTTGTAAAGAAATAGCACACAAATAATGAGAAAACCGGAAAACTGTCTTCAAAAACTGAAAAGCGAAAAATAACTTCAATTTCAGAAGTTGGCTTTGGTTCCGTTTCTTATTAAGTTTTTGCAAAGCGGTTTTCTTTACAAAAGTTCTTTTTTTGTCACTTTTAATATAAATACAATGCGCAAACTGATCGTTTTTCCGGATTTCCATTTTCTATTTATGTATCTTTCAAAGTAAATTATGCTTACCTTCTGATGCAAATGAGTGCTCGAAATCTGAAACAAAACATTAGTTTATTAGATTTCAACCTTCTAACACTACGTGATTCGAGAGACAATTGAAAAACAATAGCAGCGCGACAGCCGGCTGTCGTTGGTCGTTAAGAGGTACCCATTAGATGGAAATAATGTAATAAAATGCCAATTATTATCCCTAAGCAAAATCTAGTCTAGTTCTAAATAAAAATACTAAAACAGTAATTTAGTTTTAGTCCCCATAAAACTAAATTAACAGCCGAGTTCACACGCTACTCAACATGAAGTGTCGTGCAATTCGTTAGCGTGGACGTTGCGTTTTAATTGCGTTTTCACTAGTGGTGGGCGATTATGAGATATACTAATGAAATCATTCGATTATGGAAATGTCTCGAGATATCTCGATTATAACAATTAGTAGTTACTAATACTAAGCTACTACTAATATGAAGTTAGAGTATTCACTTCAGTCACGCACGCACGGCACAGTGGTCGCTTGGGAAGGGGACAACGACAACACAATGCGGTTTGATAATAGTGTACTACTGCGTCTTGTATATTGTCGTACTTACCTGACTAAACTTCTTTCTTGATAGAAAAAAAAAAATGATTTGTAGGTTGTTTAAATATTTGTTTTGAATAGAAACAAAACAGAAAACAGTCAATTAATTCATACTACACGAAAGAAAATAAACATTTATTTCTTTATTAAAGTTATTTGAATACGCTATAAAGCGAGCGAAAAGTGTTACGTAAAAGGCTAAAACAAACTATCTTTTAAAACCCGGTAAATTTACTGTTAAATAAATCCACTAAAAGTACCAAAAACAAACCACAATGTCTATCTATATTGACTATATTCTATAGTATAGGTATTCCTTCTACTACTACTAATGTCACGGAGCTGTCGACTTCATAAAACAGGATTAGTAGTACTAATTAGTAACATCATTCGATTATGAAAACATATTAGTTACTAATTCCATAATCGATTATCAACATTAGTAATACAAAATAAATCGATTATGCCGATCATTCATAATCGGGCGATTATGAATGATCGGCATAATCGATTTATTTTACCACTAGTTTTCACGTGCGGACTAGTTTGTTGGACTAGTTTTGACGTTTTAACACAACTGTCAAGTTGACACTTGACAGCTGTCAAGTTGTAATTACGCGGGATTGAAATGAGCATTGGTTAACTGGTGGAGTGTAGTACCTACTATTATTTTATGCTATGACTAGCTTCTGCCCGCGGCTTCGCTCGCGTTAGAAAGAGACAAAAAGTAGCCTATGTTACTCTCCATCCCTTCAACTATCTCCACTTAAAAAATCACGTCAATCCGTCGCTCCGTTTTGCCGTGAAAGAATGACAAACAGACAGACAGACAGACACACTTTCCCATTTATAATATTAGTATCGATATTAGAACTGGTTCGTATTTTGAATTCGGGATATGGCATAAAAGTGTAAATTAAAAAGAAACCGCAAAATACACACGCAATTTCAAACCCTAACGTTTCATTTAAGTTTCTAATCAAAGTAATCAACAAACAATGCATTATACCATAATACCCTGTCTTAACTCTCGACGCATAGACGTTCGGAATTCGAATTTGCAACGTTCTGCACTAAAAGCAGGCCTTCGAATTCAAACGTGGAGCCATTGCAGCGGAAAAGGCCGCTACCATAAACTATCATAGACAGCAAATCATAACTCCTTGCAAGCTATAGGCGTAGGGGACGTAATGTTCTCGAGTTGTAACCACGTACCGGAACAAGTATTGAGGGAGGACACACTATATTTTGTAGACATATAAACTCAACAGGCGAAGATTGAACTAAAACACCGCTTTTTAGATCAGCTGAACGATATTAAAATGCATCATGGTGTGTGGACGACGAATAAACCACAAGGATTCTCGCATCAAGTTTTAAAAAAATAATAAACATTAAATAAGAATAGTAATAACTGATGTACCAACAGATCAGGCTATAAGAAACTGCCAAAAACTGTGAGTAAGTTGATTATATTTTAAAGCCAACTATATCGCTGTATTTTGTTTATAATCTAATCTGTCAAATACATTTGACAGATCATAAGGAATAGTTTGATGTGCTAGCATCTTTACATGGATGAACGCATTCTAAAGCGAGACCTATGATAATCTGCAGTTTTAACGAGCTGTAAAGACACAAAAACTGGTTCTAGTTTTATTTTTCATATTTTTACAACAGTGTATTTACCATCCTGCACTACCAGGTATTAAATAAAATTTAAAAATATTCATTCCAGCAGAAAAAAAAAATCAGCCATGGCGCACCACTGCACGTTTTAAAAACTTACCGATGTATCCAACCTAGGTTTGTAGAAATTTGAACTTTAACACGTAAATTGTAAAGCCTTATTTAGATTAGCGAGTCAGCGATTTTCCTATGGTTTTGTTCGCGGTTCAAATAATAAGCGGAGAGAGGAATCCTTTATTCGAATTTTGATTTGCATTTTAAACAGCTATTGGCGGCAATATTATTATGATAAATAGCTTGGCGTATGAATTTTATTTTTATTGACGCCTGCAGTGGTTATGCTGAATGGAAATGAATGGACTTTTCTTAATAATATTATGTTTCATTTATCTTTATTAATCCTATGATCACACGTCATTCGAGACTCTATAGAAAGACAATAGCAGCCCGACAGCCGGCGGTAGCTTGGTCGTTGAAAGGTTAAGAAAGTAACGGTCTTTTATCTGACACAGCAATTTTTAGTGAATTTTGGCATAGAGTACATACCCACAATAACCGACATATGCAGACAAAGTTGAGGGCGAATACTAGTACGTTTTTTTTAAAGTTGCCTCATACGGTTAATTTTTTACATATGAACATAGGTATCTCAACTAGCATACACAATTTATCACCCGAAACCTATAGATCATACAAATATTTGTCCAGTGCCGGAATCATATCCACGATACGCATCGCAGGCCAGCAGCCAATCACTCACCCACTGCTAAAAACACACCGTCATACTAGATAGGTATTGGTACAGTTGCAAATTCAAACCAGCTGACGAATCCGCAGAAACGTTATATTTACATAAAACCAGCTGTATTAAGTAATTAAAGTTCTTTTGCCCTGTAAAAGTGAGAGTTAAAATATACAATGGAGAGTGTAGTCAGCTGTTTCGTCAGAAAGAACATTAATCCTACAATTCCAGGAAGTGATTCATTGTATTTCTGGAGTTCTGGACTGGTATATACTTGTTTGGGGTTTTCTAAACATTTCGGCTTTCGGGGAAGGTGCTTTCTGGCGTTAAATTGTCTTAATGTGCTTACTTAATATACAAAACCAGTGTTTGTCGTTACTGTATCCTTGCCGTCGTAACTTTACTATTCTAACTACCAGAAAATGAAACAGAATATGAATGAATTCGTCTTCCAATTATCTTATTCAGAACTTATTAGAAGAATGTGAAACTGGCACTTATTCTAATTGATGAGCTTTGACTAAATAAATTAATATTGAATTATTAAGAACACATATCCGAATTTTTTATGCCAAGTAAAAAAATATTTTTTTTAAGCATTGAATTTTGCGTGTGTCGATTTAAGCGGATTTCACAAACAACCGCTACCTTTTTTAATTTAAACCACAGACTAACTAGAGTGGGGGGAGACAAAACTCGTAAATATGTCGGGTTTTATAGTAGCGCGCCCCTGCCAAGGGTTCAGTGCTGCAGGGGTGGTGCAGCCCTGTGTTTTTACTTGTTTTCTACAATCGCAGTTTGTTAGCTCCATGATTTCTTGATTGCTGATCCGTATTAGGGATAGTCTTGAGTGGGTAATTCATCTAATTTGGTGGAGATTCTCTTTTGTTTAGATCGCCGAAGCCGAAGAATGCCTTTTAGGATGTCTGGCCGGTTCCATTGCAGATCAACTTGTAAATTGTGTCTGTAATTATGGTAACAGACAGATAAAACCAAAAACATTCCAATTATTTTAGGACCTCCTTATCATAATGTTAGTAGTCTATATAAAATACTAAGATTTAATGCGATTTTGTTAACCCGCTTAAAAAACAAAACTCAAACTCAAATCATTTATTTCTAATAGACCATTTAAAAGGCACTTTAGAACGTCATAGAAATAACAAAGAAAAATGAATCTAGTTGCCCTAAGCGACGTCTATTTTCTATTTCATGGAAAACTTTTGCTATTATATGACAGTCTTCTCCTTTTATTTTTATCTCTAACTATGTAGCTTCTTTTCGTAGTCAAATACAGCCGGTGGCACATGCCCATTATTATGAATACAGACAAATAGACGAAATCATTTTATCTCTTTTATTATATTAGTATTAGAAGTTAAAAGCAAAAAGCATAGGTACATGAGTCAATTGCAGAGAACGGCAAGTTCAAATAAAATAAAAGACCATGGACAACTCTATTCTCATAAACGAGAATTTTCGCTAGACCTGAGAAAAAAGAAACTATAGAAATAAGTACTTGGAATATCTAAAGATAAAAATACCCGGCATTTACTCAGGTTTGAAGCAGGAACAACGGGTTTTCCTTGATTACAATCCATTCGAGTTCGCCGAGCCGATAAAATACAACAAGTTGAAAAATAACTTGTAGACGAATAGTATTGTAATTGCGAGCATTGCTCAATTAGGTTGGAATCTTTAATACTTAAGTTTTAATTAAAGCGAGTTCCAAACTGGATATTTAGCGAAGCATAAAGATTTTCGTTAGAGCGTCGAAACTTTTTCGACTATAAATACATAACATTCAATGAATTCAAAATATTTATTATGCAAGTAGGACATTAGAAGAATTATTAACTAGAAGAAATGCCGAAACAAAATTAGCATCGTTTCTTCTTGTTCTTCGTTAATATCTATGCCTGTGGATAGAAAATATCCTGTCAAATGCCTAATTTTCATAAATTGTAAAGGAATAATATCGTATCATCGTTCCGAAATATGACAAGACCATGATTCGTATTATAAAAAGCAAACGATACAGTTCTCTTGTGCTCTTCTAATGTCTAATTTAAACCTTTGTCTTTCTATTGTACCTTGAGATTCGAGACACAATAGAAAGACAATAGCAGAGCGACAGCCGGCTGTCGGTTGGTCGTTAAATAAATAGAAGGTTAATAAGTAGAAGCATAAAAATCTACCCAAAAACTACATTTTGGACGTCGGAATCCAGTTAATCATTAAACAACGAAATTGTATTTTAATTTTCAGTGAAATAAAAAATTAATACATCATCCACATATAACAAAATTACAACATAATTAAATTGGGAACAAGGGCGGAGTACCATAAATCATACACTATGGTGATAGTTTAAATTGGTTTCCTCTCCCGTAGAGCTGATTATACCAGTATTCTGAGCCAGTAGACAAAAATTTTACAGAAGAAACATGGATTTTTTCCTTTTGACCTTTTTATAGATAAAAAAAGAATAATATTTATATCGACTGGAGCTCTAGAATCTAGAGAAGACCTAAGCAAATAGTTGGGATTGGGGGAGTTGTTAATACGTATTTAGGTAGGTATTTTACTTGTGACAGATTTTTAGACCAGTTCAGACTAAGACAAAATTCAACTTTCTTCCAACTATATCCTATCGGTTTAGGTAGCTAACTTAGGGCCGATTTTTCGATCGCCAGATAACTTTTATCTGAAGAATATGTTTGCATTTTGACCGGTTTTGCATAGAAAACATGTCAATCCGTCCTATTTACTTCTCAGAGAAGTTAACTGACTGATTCGAGACACAACAGAAAGACAACAGCGCGACACCCGGCTGTTGCTTGGTCATCGAAAGGTTAAAATATAAGTACTATTATTTAACTCGTATTTTTTTTACTACCTCATTTAGGTACATATTTATTTTTCCTAATTTGAGACAATAAATTATGACATGGATTGTCGCAGGAAAGAGATTTTTTTAGTTTTTATTCTGACGTTTTGCTCAGAGTGGACCTTCTCTATGTATCCGTTTCATGCTCAGGCGCCGTGGGCGGAGCACTATGGGATGCTACCTGAACCGTAAAGACGAAAAAAATTAAAAATATTATAAGTAATTAAACAAATGTTTGCTAAAACGATCCTTGTATAATGTGTGTCAGAAATCTTTAGTAATGATCACATTTTCGAAAAATATGTGAATCATAAGCTAACTCTGAGTTTTTTTTTTGTTCATGTTGTAGGTAGTAAAATATGAATTTATCTTGTTTGTTAAAATGCATTCTAAAAAACGGGAGATAATACTAATGTCAGTTTATGTTTATTTAATTGTGTAGCCACTTAAAGTGGATAATGGAATGATATTGTCAAGTATGTTGTTTTTATTATTTTCTAAAAAAAAGTTGCAGTCCACTTAAAAAAATAATTCTCATGTACTATGGGTCCATGTACAAATAGTAGGTATATTTTTGTTTAGATAACAAGCTCAGATAGATACATATTATGTATAGTTAACAGAATAGATAAAATTCCATATGAAATTTATTATTATTTTTTAATCTGAATTAAAATTATTAGGTAGTATAAGCTTCCTCATAAAATCTTTTATTAACAAATTAGTAAATTACTCTTTGCAAAGTATTTTTAATTTAATATTAGTTATACTTTGAATACCTGGTTTATTTTTTAATGTTTAATTAGAGTCCAATTTTAAATTTCTAATTGTTTGCTTTTTAATGAATTTTAAATGTAAGTACTTGTACATTGATAGCATTACAAAATAGTATTTTTTTTAAATCCACGATCATTAAAGAAAATTTTTAGAAGGTACAGTTTTTAAAAAAAGTTAGTAAAAGTATTTATTATAAGTTGATATTGCTGAATGATAACAGCAGTTTAAATAACTATGGTTTAAATTTATTATATACCTCAATAAATTATTAACAGCTCTACTGTCCACACAGTAGGTAATCGTTGGATAACAACAACAACAAACAAGCCTGAATTAAGCCATAAACATCTATAATTATCTGATTGTGTTGATAACATTTCTCCCAACACTATAACATTTCTCGTAATAGAGAAGATATTCTCAACATGTCCACTGAATGGTTTCAATGTTTTGTGTTTGTCCATTGTGTTGTTGTTCATTAGCTGTACAGGACACATTTCAAAATATTATTGAGATACAAAATCTTATCCTGTTGATTTCATACATACAGCCATGTAAAAATATGGGAGTTTGATAGTCATCTCAACATTAATTATATTTCTTGTATTTTTTTTTAAATAACAAGTTTAGACAAGGCTTAACTATTAATTTTATAAAAAGTATTTTTTTAGTTAATGCTTGCTGTTCATGAAATAATTTTTTTTTTCTAAAAAAGTTGCAGTTGTTTGTTTTCATTTTCATATCAGATTATCTAATAGATAAAATTATAGTTTTAAGTACATAAGTATGTTATTTCAAGTTTTTAGATAGGTTGATAATAAAAATATCAGTAGGTAAGTAGGTAGGTATAATAAAATTGTGGTTAATCTTATCACGAAAATCTTAGATTTTATCGTTATTATTCTAAGGATTTTATAAATAGATAGAATTTCGGACATGTCATGACATGTTAGTACCATTGATATAAAATTAGCTTTGAAAGGGGGAGAGGCTATGAATCATTAATTTATGGCAGACAATTTTCATTTTAATAAAGTCATAAAATAAATTACTATCAAAAACCAAAGGTATGCATTCTAAATTCAAAACGAACCATAAAAACGCGTCTCAGTTCTTATTAACATCAAACGAAGCAAAGGTATTCTTGGAACGTCCACACACTGTCAACATCAAACAGTTTCGAGTTCCACTGAAACGTGCAACAAATTATGTACATATTCTAACAAATTCCCATTAATATCTGCACGGAATGACCGTACCTAAGGACCTATAAATAGCCCACCAAAGGGCTCAAAGGATGCGACTTACCGGATAGAAGGAGCATAACCAGCAAAAACGGACGCATCACGCACATTTTACGGCACTTTATCACATAAAATTACAACACTTGCTAATAAAATACGCTTTCTAACTTGCACACGTTCATTTTTTCTTAAAATTATGTTAGACAGGCATGTTTAGTTCTAAGAATGAAGATGTAAACAATATGCAAGGACTACCACCGGCCGGGCGGCGCCGTCGAATACGATGAACAAAGTTGGGCAAACGAACGAACTCGGAGGTCGGAGCTTCAAAGCCGCTTTCATAGACAGCACACATTATTACAAAAGCTGTTCACGGACGCACACTAATACAATTGAGGGATTCCAGACAGCGGCTAACTTCATTGCATATTTGACAGTTCATTCACACCGTCTTGCTCGGAAATCGTTCTAAAGTCTTAGTTAAAATAATTATCTAGAATCGATTATAAGAGCGAAACAATGAATCGGTATTTTTATTTTCTGTATTAATTACCTTAAAAATTATTTTGAAATTAATATCTATATATATAAAAGAAAGTCGTGTTAGTTACTTCACTTATAACTCAAGAACGGCTGAACCGATTTAGCTGAAAATTGGCAGGGAGGTAGTTTAGAGCCAGGAGAAGGACATAGGATACTTTTTATCCCGTTCGACATCATTCCCGTGTGACTTGACATGTAACGTCAGTCACTATAAAACGTGGTATAACAAAAAAGAATCAGACTTGGAATAACAAAATTGACGTATAATGACAGCTATGTAATGACGTATGGATGATAGGTGGTAGGTAGGTAGTAGGTAGGTAGTAGGTAGGTAGTAGGTAGGTAGTAGGTAGGTAGTAGGTAGGTAGTAGGTAGGTAGTAGGTAGGTAGTAGGTAGGTAGTAGGTAGGTAGTAGGTAGGTAGTAGGTAGGTAGTAGGTAGGTAGTAGGTAGGTAGTAGGTAGGTAGTAGGTAGGTAGTAGGTAGGTAGTAGGTAGGTAGTAGGTAGGTAGTAGGTAGGTAGTAGGTAGGTAGTAGGTAGGTAGTAGGTAGGTAGTAGGTAGGTAGTAGGTAGGTAGTAGGTAGGTAGTAGGTAGGTAGTAGGTAGGTAGTAGGTAGGTAGTAGGTAGGTAGTAGGTAGGTAGTAGGTAGGTAGTAGGTAGGTAGTAGGTAGGTAGTAGGTAGGTAGTAGGTAGGTAGTAGGTAGGTAGTAGGTAGGTAGTAGGTAGGTAGTAGGTAGGTAGTAGGTAGGTAGTAGGTAGGTAGTAGGTAGGTAGTAGGTAGGTAGTAGGTAGGTAGTAGGTAGGTAGTAGGTAGGTAGTAGGTAGGTAGTAGGTAGGTAGTAGGTGTAGGTAGTAGGTAGGTAGTAGGTAGGTAGTAGGTAGGTAGTAGGTAGGTAGTAGGTAGGTAGTAGGTAGGTAGTAGGTAGGTAGGTAGTAGGTAGGTAGTAGGTAGGTAGTAGGTAGGTAGTAGGTAGGTAGTTAGTAGGTAGGTAGTAGGTAGGTAGTAGGTAGGTAGTAGGTAGGTAGTAGGTAGGTAGTAGGTAGGTAGTAGGTAGGTAGTAGGTAGGTAGTAGGTAGGTAGTAGGTAGGTAGTAGGGAGGTAGTAGGCAGGTAGTAGGTAGGTAGTAGGTAGGTAGTAGGTAGGTAGTAGGTAGGTAGTAGGTAGGTAGTAGGTAGGTAGTAGGTAGGTAGTAGGTAGGTAGTAGGTAGGTAGTAGGTAGGTAGTAGGTAGGTAGTAGGTAGGTAGTAGGTAGGTAGTAGGTAGGTAGTAGGTAGGTAGTATGTCAATTCGAATTCAATATTCATACTTGACAAGACAACGTCTGTCGGGTCAGCTAGTTAGAAATAAAAACTGATAAAGTTGTTGTTATCATTGCAGCATTGTAGTTTTAGTATTTGTAGATAGATGGCAGAACCAATAATAAAACTTTTGTTTCTGCTACTCCACAACAGATGGCGGTTAACCATTGAGTATTATTACTCAATGGTTAAGGCTGCACACTACCTCAAAACTGCGTTGCCGTTCACGTTTGAACTTGCATATCAAAAATAGTATTGAATCAATCGTGTTGAAAAAAATATATCGTATAGTTGAGCATATATTCTGAGTCCCATATACAGTGAAAACACGATTACTAAAAAATGTCTCGATACAAAAAAATCACAAACTTCCCTCTTAAATTTTGTAAAAAACCTTAGTATTCAGTTAATACTTAACATATTACAATGATTTTTTTTATATAAATGTAAACTAATATAATACATGTATTGTGTGTTTTCAATTTAAAAAAATGTTGTTTTTTATTTTATTAGAAATTTAATACCGAAATATTGCGTGGAAATCTACGCGTCGGCGACAGCCGTGCATGTTATTCAGTCGCGCTCCGGCACTCAGACGGGGAGCCTGTGTCGCGTCGCGTCACCACGCGCTCTTACGTATTACGTATACTTGTATTATTTCATCTTGTTATTTTGTTTTAGTTTTGTGTTAGTTTGATTGTTTTTTTTTGTGTTTTGTTATTGAGTATTTCTGAAAATAATGAGAAACGACCGGAATAAAAAAAAAGAAATTGGCGAAAAGAAAATTCTAGGAACATGAATAAAATACGGAAGTAAGTGCCTATCTTTCTGATCCTAATAAGTCATATACCTATATTACCTTATCACCGACATAATATTAGTCTAATTATGTTAGGTCGACACGAAAGTTCTTCTATATTGATTGGAAATTAGCTAACTATTTACGTTCCTTACACTAATAAGTAAATCAGGCAGGTAAACCGTAATATAATCTTATAATACTTACCTAAACACATTTTACATTTTTAAAAATAAAAAAATATTACCCGATAGTGACTGCAATAAAAAGAACGTACCGGAGACCGAACCGTGCCCGTGAGTACGTATCACAAAATATATTTTTTCATAAGTTAGCTCATTTATATTTTTGTTCTTTGGTACCTAGTAGGTGGGTACTGGGTACGTCAATGGTATTGAATTGCTAGAATCAAAGAATAAAATAATATTGTATTGTAATTTTTATTACTATTTATTTTCAAATCAAATCATTTATTTGCATAAAACATGGTAGGTAACAAGGTGTTCAATAAAATATGCGTTGTGGTAATACCGGACGGATTTTCGAATAGTTGCAAGCATGTTGCAAAAATATTTTTTTCTCAATTTTGGTAAACACCACGTTCTTGAGAAATGGTGGAAATTGATAATGAATTATCAAAGCGTAATTTTAATATAAGTTTATTTATGAACACACAACAGTTTTTGTTTGAGAAGCCTGTAAAATCAGGAAACTTTTTTTGAGAGCGTAATGACGATTTGGCCGTCAAGGGGCAAGTTCGGACAACAATTTAATCTATTCCTACTGCTAGGAGCATAAGATGCAAGAAAAGAATGTGTCCGATCTTATCCACTCATTTTTACAAAACCTACCTTGTTTCACCTTTTACCTTTTATTACTCGTCCTAGCTGACGGAGGGACTGGCGGTCACTGCGGAGTGGGGCGGAACAAAATAACGTATTGCGCAATGTGGCTAGCATTAAAAAATATACCCAAATAAGTGGAATATTTGATTCCTACGTTCTTACCCCAGCGTCGATCTTACCCCAACGCACCTTAATGTGTACAGCATGTTTTGCCGTGGCACACGGCACGCAAAATAATATAAAATTAGAAAGAAATTACATTATAGTCAATTAGTCATTATAGTAAATCAATTAAACATTAAAATCAATTTCTCAGAAAATACATATTACAATAATAGATAAACAATTAAATATTAAAATTATTATCATTGAGGAATTCATGAATACTATAATAGAATAGAATAGAATAGAATATTCTTTATTGTACACCAATAGGACAAAAACAGTAAAGGACAACACAAACAAATATGCAAGAGTACAATAGGCGGCCTTATCGCTAAAAAGCAATTTCTTCCAGGCAACCTTTGGATGGAATCAAATTATATAAAAATGGGTAAAGGGTAGTCTATGGCGTACATTAATATATATATATAGATATAAATATTAATATATATATAGATACAAATATTAATATATATAGAAAGATATATATACATATATATACATATAGATAGATATATATATATATATTTACTTATATGTGCATTAGATATATATATTTATACATACTAGTCATAAACAATACATAGATACGATAGAAGTAGTATATAAAATAAAGTTGAATTTAACCGAGTGATGACAGTGTTAGAGAGCCAAGTAGTGATCTTTAACCATTTTTTTAAAAGTAGTTAGAGACTGTGCGCGTCTAATAGCCATAGGCAGATCATTCCACAGACGAATAGCTTGAACCACAAACGATTTATCATAAAATGATGTGGAGTGGGCTGGCATCTTCAATATTAAGTTTTCTGATGATCTAAGAGTACGTGAATGTATAATAACATTTATTGGTCAAAATTATTTTCAATTTATTTTTAAATACTTTTACATTATTTATAATCATCTTGTCAATTGCTTAGAATTACGTAGGTGCAACTGCACAGCTACCGTATCTAAATATTAGGGTAGCAGTCCCAGTTGTTTCCACGATCACAATTATTTTTGCAGTAGGTACTTAGGTACCTACTAATGTATGAACAAGGTAACTAAACCTATATTTTGTTACAGAATGCAAATACCAACGGAGCATACGGAACCTAGTAGTTCTAGAAATGCAAACGAATCTAGTTTTATGACGTTACAAAATCTAGAAATGTAAGCTTATCTTTCTATAAAATATGTTTTAATTACATTTATTTGAATGTTTTAGTTATTCCAGAATCGTTTTACTTATACCTAAACACATTTTGCATTTTCAGAAATAAGATAATATTGTATTATTATTATATAAGACAATACTAGATCGCGATATAAGAGTTTGACGCGAAGATAGCATATACCTATACAAAATCCCGACAACAACCGTCGGGCAGTAGCCCACTGGACATAACACCCGTCCGGTCGGAGGATCCTCCCTTTTCACCTTGGCCAGCAAGCAGAGACGCACCTCTCTCCAGGTCGACGCAGCATCCTGCCACTACGCAACACTGCATCACTCTGACTCACTGGAGCATCATATGCAGCACTGCATCACTCCGACTCACTGGAGCATCATATGCAGCATCACCCTGACTCAATGCAGCATCATTTGCAGCATCACCCTGGCTCACTGGGGCACACGGTTCCGACTCACTGGAACTTTGAACAGTTACTCGACATTGAAAACGCGCGTTTAGTTTATTTTAGCTACTTTTAGAACATTATGTAAGACAATGATGTTATAAGTAAAAAAGTGTAGATAGGTTATATGCAGTCAAAAAGTGGCACATTCAAAGTTTGCCATTTGACCAACTTGATACTGAGTATCGCGTTGACATTTGATGTTTATCTCTTTTTCACTCGCACTACTTCAATCATGTCATCCTACTTTGACGTGTAATGTATGTGTGCGTTAGTGCGCCGTTTTTGAAGATAGAATTTCGTTTGGGTAACTTACCTACACCTTTTTAAGGTTCCGTAGTCAACTAGGAACCCTTATACTTTCGCCATGTCTGTCTGTTTGCCCGTCCTCGCTTAGTCTCTGTAACCGTTAGCACTAGAAAGCTGTAATTTGGTACCAATATGTATATCAATCACACCTACAAAGTGGTAAAATAAAAATTTGAAAGAAAAATGTTTTGTTAGGGTAGCCCCCATGTATATGTAAAGTGGGAAGTTATTTTTTTTAATTTTAACCCAAACGTGTGATATATCGTTGGATAGGTATTTGAAAATGAATACGGGTTTAAAAATATTGATAATGTCAATCATTTCGGAAATAATCGCTCCAAAAGTAAAAAACAATATGTCACCGGGACCCCTAACTTTTGAACTATAAGTTTAAAAAATGTGAAAAAAATCTGTAAAGTAGAACTCTATAAGAACTTTCTAGGAAAATTATTTTGAACTTGATGGAAAGAATAGTTTTTGTATAAAAATGACAAAAAGGTTGTACATAATAATTTCTGCGTACTTAGTATGTCAATGTAACAAATAGCCTTTTTTAAACTCATAAGTGGGAACACTTATTGCATAGTATAAAGAGAGGGAAGTAGGCTATCTCCGGCCCAATCCGCGATATAATTGCCTACTGTCTCAGGGTTGTCACCTTTACACACGACACAATTACGATTATCTAACTGTAATTAGGCAGGTACTTAGTTAGTGTACCTACAATACTGAGACATCGGCATAACTAAACGTAAACAAAGCAATAACAGCAAATCAATTGACAGATCAAAAGTACCTGATACATTCTAGTAGGAAATTTAATTAGGCCTACCTACATGCTTCCTCTGTGAGATAGAAAACTAATACTTACAACAAAAAATAAATAACAGTAAGTAGGTATCTAAACATCAAGTAAAAATTATATGCTAGAATGAGTGACTAGCTTGCCTTTTTTGTTCAATAGGTAATCTGAACAGAAACAATACTGGAATCCATGAATTGTTAAAACACCCAAACACCCAGCAATACGTTCTCCTGCGATTATCAGACATTTTGGTTTCATTTAGCGGTGTCGTAAAGCTGTGACGCGCGAACCTCGTGCAGTGTTAGCCCCGACTGGCGCCAGGAGAAACGCGTCGAGATTTTGTTAAAGTGTGCGTGCGCCGACGCATAAATACTATGGCGCACAAATACAAGCCGCGCGGGGTGCGCTTGTATAAAGATAACCTACTTCCCTCTCTTTATACTATGCTTGTTGTTACCGACAGGAAACTACGGAACCCAACACTGACCGTGGCCCGACACGCTCTTGGCCGGTTTTTACTTATAATATCATTGATGTTAGAGACATTTATAATTTACGTCGCCGTTGCGAATCTCTTAGGGAACTGTTCAAAAAGATTTATGTTATGACGGTACCTTGCTAATTTAATTATGCAAGCATTATGTATGTAAGAAAAAATCAACATAATACGTTTAGTAAAGTAGGAGATGAACATCATTTCAATACTAGAAATAAATATAAAAAAGTAAATAATCTTTCATGGGGGACTGTGTAAAATATTACAATAAAATTCCTTGTGATAGGTATACTAAAACTAAACGAAAGGAAATTTGAATAATAATATGCCAACAAGTATACTATAAGTTAGAAGACTATATCCAAGATAAGAATGCTTGGAAGTATGCAGGTATTGCCCCATAGGATAATCAACAGTGTAGACAAAACCAAGCTGGTTGCTAATTTGAACAGAATAATAATTAACTTTTGGAAATATACATTATTTTGATTGTTCGAGGAAAGTGATTTATTTGTCAATATTTGTGTACACTCTGCTCGTGAAAGTAAGTGACTCTGAACCGACAGACAGACAGAGAAAACTTGCAATCTTGAGGTATAGAATAAATATACGCATTTTGTAAAAAATGGGTGCGTTGGGGTAAGATCGGCGCTGGGGTAAGAACGTAGGAATCAAATATTCCACTTATTTGGGTATATTTTTTAATGCTAGCCACATTGCGCAATACGTTATTTTGTTCCGCCCCACTCCGCAGTGACCGCCAGTCCCTCCGTCAGCTAGGACGAATAATAAAAGGTAAAAGGTGAAACAAGGTAGGTTTTGTAAAAATGAGTGGATAAGATCGGACACATTCTTTTCTTGCGTCTTATGCTCATAGCAGTAGGAATAGATTAAATTGTTGTCCGAACTTGCCCCTTGACGGCCAAATCGTCATTACACTCTCAAAAAAAGTTTCCTGATTTTACAGGCTTCTCAAACAAAAACTGTTGTGTGTTCATAAATAAACTTATATTAAAATTACGCTTTGATAATTCATTATCAATTTCCACCATTTCTCAAGAACGTGGTGTTTACCAAAATTGAGAAAAAAATATTTTTGCAAGTAACATGCTTGCAACTATTCGAAAATCCGTCCGGTATTACCACATCGCACCTTACCTATTTTGATATCACAAACAGACACAATTTATTAAAGTATTTGTTTTTTTTTTCTTTTTGATAATCCTAAAGTGCATGTAATTAGCCTATTTGAAGTAAACGTGTTTTTCATATTGATTATAATTATTATATTAAAAATCGCTAATTTTATTTCCATACCCATGCCTATATGGACAGTAAATGTGTGTTTTACCCTATCGTACGCTCGGAACGACGCGCGACGCGATGCCGCGCCGATGTGACTCGGCCGCGCCATGCACCTTCTTTGTGCGAGCGAGATAGTTGCGGGCTGATTTAACGACGGCCGTCGCGCGTGGGGGAAAAATTTTGATTTGAGCTGGAGTAGTGTGCGCTCTTAACCGCCATCCGCTTGAGTGCTACAAGTGACTTTTGTCCCTTTTTAGTTTTGACGCCCGAATGCTACAAGGGACTTTTGTCCCTTTTTTCGTTCCAGTGCGTTACCGGGCGATACGACATCATAATTATATTTGTTTCTTTCTATCACACGGTGTTTAATAACTTTTTCTCTTTTCTACTCGATTCTTAATATATTTCTTCATGCAAAAAATATGACAATAGTCCCACAATGGTTCATTCGGATTTAAAAAATAATGTCAAAGTCAGTCGTTGGCTCTTGCGCGTTACGCGGAAGATTATCGTACTTATTTTATTATAATTTCGGTTGTGTGTAAGTATTATTGTGTTATTTACGGTGTTATTAGACAATTAGAATATAGTCTTTGTGTGTGCAACCAAATTTTAACCTGAGGGTAACTATATTTCTATTTCTGTGCGGTTTTCAGTGTACTTGTAACAGTGCTACAATTTTGTCAGAATGTTATCGTAATTTATTAAATTAGGAGACCAGTTCTGTGTAAAAAATAATAACTATCGCGTTCAATGTTTACTCGATAATAGTTTTCAGCCAAAAAATATACAAAATGTGCTAAATTTAAGTAAAGATTACATTTTTCGGTCCGCAAAACAAAAAATGTAAACAAACAAAATGGCCGCCACCCATACTGTAAGTACACACATCAAAAGTGTCTAGGGATATTTCAGTTAAACCTAAATTACTAAAATTCTATTAACTTTTTGTTAAAACATGTACACATTAAAATAAACCTTGTTTAATAGACTATTTATCCTGATAATAAACTTTTAGATAAAGTTAAATTTAAAAAAAAACTTAGAAGAAGAGGAAAAACTCAAACAAAATTTCAATCTTAACTTTATTTTTGAAACATCAATTTCAAACAAAACAACATTTTTTTTTATAAAAGTTCTTGAAAACTTAAAATTAATATTCCGTGGATCCACCTAAGACTCTCTTGACACATCTGCAGCGGTTCTGCATACTCAAAACAAGGGTGTCAATATCCTGTTGTGGAATACTGTCCCATAATTGCCGTTTCTGAAGCCATGAAGACCAGTCAGAGCGTTATATCCAGGCTTTGGTCATGTTATCGTGTCACGGAGGAAGTGGTGAAACGGCACCGAGGACCTCAACGCATTACAACACATGTACAGGACCGATTCACAGTAAATGCTGCACGAAGTCAACTAAATGCAGCGGCGATGCAATTGGTTCAAAGGCTACAGAGAGAGTATGGTTTGCTGGTAAGCGGTCAAACTTTGAGAAGGCGACTGCATGAAGTCAATCTACGTGCTCGTAGGCCATTTTGGGTATCAGCACTAAGGAGAGGTAATCGAGGAAGAAGATTACAATGGGCTATTGCACACGAAAACTGGAACCATTCTCAATGGTCACTTGTGCTTTTTACTGATGAATCTAGGTTTGGATTTCATCCTGATTCGCGAAGAGTACGCGTTTGGAGAAAACCTGGACGTTGGAATCGACTGCAGCACCCACAACAAGTTCATGCATATTAAGGTGGCACGATTATGGTTTGGGCAGGAATTCGTCTCGGCGGTAGAACGGACCTCGTTTGGATACAAGGCAATATGACTGCTCGAAAATACCGAGATGAGGTGCTAGAGCCTGTAATCTTGCCCCACAAACAGCAAATGGGACAAAATTTCCAGCTAATGCACGACAATGCCCGTCCACATACGGCGCGTATCGTTACAAGTTGGTTACAACAGCATGTTATCCAAGCTTTAGACCGGCCTGCACAATCCCCTGACTTAAATCCTATTGAGCATGCCTGGAATATGCTTCAGAGAAGAGCTCGTAGGAATTTCCCTGTTGATATTGTGCATCAAAACCAGCTTTTCTTGCATCTTAGCAGGATTTGGGACAGTACTCCACAACAGGATATTGACCCCCTTGTTTTGAGTATGCAGAACCGCTCCAGATGTGTCAGGAGAGTCTTAGGTGGATCCACGAATTATTAATTTTAAGTTTTCAACAATTTTTATAAAAAAAAAATTGTTTTGTTGTTTAGGTTTTGAAATTTCAAAAATAAAGTTAAATTGAAATTTTGTTGAGTTTTTCCTCTTCTTCTAAGTTTTTTTTTAATTTAACTTTATCTAAAAGTTTATTATCAGATTAGATAGGCAATTAAACAAGGTTTATTTTAAAGTGTAGGTGTCTTAACAAAAAGTTAATAGAATTTTAGTTATTTAGGTTTAATTAAAATATCCCTAGACACTTTTGATGTGTGTATTTGTTTATTTTGCCGATTTTTGATATTTATTTATTTTTATTTTTTTTCGATAGCTATTGAATAACAAGTGTGATACATCATTGGAAAGGGCATTTGTTGTAGAAAATAGTTACGTATCTTTTACTTTTCTTACTCAAACTTCACTAAACAAAAAAACGCCAGAAATCTTGAATTTTTTTACGTAAGTGGGAATTCCTTCAAACAATTCCATATTTTTCTGTATTCGATAAACCAATCAACATTATATTTACACATATGTTAAAATAAGAACTTGTCTTTCAGACTGTAACAATATTTTTATTTTACGTGAAAGGGTATAGTTGTAGTAAATTATTTAATTTTGGTGAAAAATTATTTACCGTCAGCAAATGTTTCGTCCTAGTCATACGCCTGTAAATAATTATTTTTTTACTATGAAGTATGTTTTTTTTATTTATTCGCATGTAGATAGAACCCTTTCACCATTAAAAGTCATAAAATATATATGTTACCGCTTTACTTTTAAAAATAATCTTTTTTAAAGTTCAAATAATGCTTTTTAACTAAAGTCATTGTTTACAGCTTAAAATAAAAACATTTGAAACTCAATGTTAACAAACACCTGATACCACTCGAAAGAGTCATTCATTAGCTTCAATAAAAACAACACTTGAGGTGACGTAAGTTACCGACGCGTCATAAAAAAATAAACATCTGTGCGCTCGGCCATCTGGCGCGGCAGCGCGCCATTTTTTTTCGATCGGGTAGCACCCGAGTCATAAATAAGAAATTGGCGAAAGCATTCAAGCGGATAATATGATAATAAAGTTAGTTAGTTCTTGCGTGATACAATAAAAAACATCCATACACACAAACTTTCATATTCATAATATTAAGAAAGATTAGTAAGATACATTCCAGCTAAGCTAGCCCCCCACCGCCAGATTAACGGTAAAGCGATAAAATTTCACACGCTATTTTCCAATTAATTTCCGTTACTAAATAGTTAATATCACTTTCTTTCTCTAAGCAGATTGAATTAGGTTTAATAGTCGCATAAAATTACTATTTGCGACATAAAACCTTACCAGTGCAAATGTCATTACAGATTATATTGTTAGTATGGTTAAATGTTGTTTGTTTTGAAGAGTAGGAAAATTAGAAATTGTAATTTATTAATGAAATCTTGGAATGCAATATATCTTCTTGTAAATAAGAGCATTTTTAAGCAATTGCTATTTCTGCATTTAAACTGCTAATTGACTGCACATCAACAAATAAATAACTAAATCCTAAAATAATACAATAAAATAATTTAAACATTCTTTTTATTACTAAAATGATGCTTTGCAAACGTCTGACCAACGATCAGTGGAAACACCAACGTAGCATCCGCATATAGCTTCACTGGAGTTGCATTTGGCCTAATCTTGCCCCACGAGACCGCCTCATCTGGCCTGGCACCAGCGTCGCTGCCATCAAACTCGCTAGCAGTATTAATGTATACGGAGAAATCAGCCCCGTTTCTCATGAGATTTGCATTACAAATATGGTGTTTTATTACACCACCTCCTAAAATAATCATTCCTGTGTTATTGGCCTTTACAGCCATAGTATTTAACCTCCTCAGATCACTTAGAATGTCTATGATAAGTCCTGGCCGCTTGTAAGAGTGAAAGTACATCATGTCGCCTAAAGATCCGTCTGTCAATGCTGGACTGAAGATCGGGATATTGTTTCTCCAAGCCCAGTAGCACACTGAGCTCTCGTCATTTATTTTCTCACCTAACCTTGCGATAATTTTGGAAGGAGTCCAAACAGTCCCATTTGCAATCTGCTCATCGAGCATTTCATCAAGTAATGGGGTCACCCACTCCTCAAATCTACAGTAATTATCATTTGGAACCAATAAGTTACCAATTCTGTTAATTCCGCGAGTTCTCAACATTTTCCCGCTTAAATTAAAGTCTCCAACGTATGTAGGAGCGAGGCATTTTATGAAATCTTCTTCAACACCTCCGGCAGTGGTTACAATACAATCTACCAGCTTGTTTTTCACCAAAAACCGCAGTGTATCACGTAGTCCTGACGATATCATGTTAGACGTATATCCCAAGAATATAGTGCAGTTAGTCTTCTTCTTAATAAATACATCTTCTTCATAAGGGTCGCTGTTGTCTTCAGTCAGAGGAATGGAGCGACATTTTAACATTTTATTGATTTCTTGGACTGCGTTGCCGAAGCTGGTGGCTTGGAAACCTGATCGGGTGTAGCTCTCGAGGATTTTGTTGAAATCAGTTCCATTTTCCCAGTCGTAACCCGATACGATGGGAGTTTCGGCAGGCAGCTCTTGACTTGGCAGTAAAACGGCGTTTACTGCAACATTCGGAGCCAGGTTACCCGGTTTAGTGGCAGTGGTAGTTACATCCATACTTTTAATAGTTTGAAAAAACTATACTAGCATAATAATTTGTTAATATTTCCAGAAAAATAGTTTTTCTTTGCAATGTTTTCACGACATTGGTTTGAACTGTCAAATTCGATATGCTCGATCAATCATCAATGTCAATGTCACAGCGAAAAGATGGCTGCTGTCATGTAGTTACGTTTTGTTGTTTCCGTGAACAAAGCATTTAAAATATTGCTCTTGATTCTTGATTATTCCGAAATATTACCAATAGTCGAAAACATTTGTTATGTTCATTGGAAGGAATACTTTGGCAGAATTTCATTTGAAAAAGGAATTTGGTATAAAACCGTAAGTACAGTGTCAGCCTTCCCGTATACCCTGGTTCAATGACGTTATAAGTAAAAAAGTGTAGATAGGTTACACAAACGAAATTCTATCTTCAAAAACGGCACACTAACGCACACATACATTACACGTCAAAGTAGGATGACATGATTGAAGTAGTGCGAGTGAAAAAGAGATAAACGTCAAATGTCAACGCGATACTCAGTATCATGTTTGTCAATTGGCAAACTTTTAATGTGCCACTTTTGACTGCATATAACCTATCTACGCTTTTTTATCTATAACATCATTGCCCTGGTTTTAAAATCTAAACAGTTTTGTTTCGGGATTGCATGTTGTTCGAAAGAGATATTGCGGCCCCAGACACAAAGTGCTAAGAAGGAGTATGGGTGGGTTTTAGCCAGTAGAACTCTAAGACTCCCTTCCGCTCTGCCTAGAGCGGGCTGCGGATGGAGTCATTTAATGATTTCCTATCCCAAAAAGCCGAAAATTTGTGGTGACAGCTCACAGACCCAAAGCGAATTTGTTGCATAAGTAGGTAAGTATTCCATGTTACAAATTTGCTTTCTTAATGAAGAAGATAATAATATGGATTATTTGTTAATGAAATCTTTTCAGTACGAGGATAATAGGCCCGAGAGATTTAAATCATTTGCTATGGCGATGGCGTCAGCGTGATAGAGTAACAAACCTCCTCACAAGCTTTGACATTTAAGTATAATATTAATAGTAGGATCATAATCAAATAGGTTTTAACAATTTAATACAACTCTCGAAAAAGTTTCTCATGTTTAAAATTAGGTTCAAAACTGGCCGATATATAAAAAAAACAGGTGACGGCCATTATTTGTTGAGAAAAATAAGAAAAAAAAGAAACGCTAATGGCGTTTCTAATTTTTTCGTAGTATAAAGACCAGCAACCCTTTTTAAATAATGAATCAAAGACCCAATGAGGTCCTATTCAAAATAGTATTAGATTTACTTCCTACAAAGTATGTGTGTATAAAAAGATGTTTGTAATTCTTTCACGCAAAAAGTACTTAACGGATTTTGATAAAGCTTTTCAGTAATGTAGCTTATACATCTGAATAAGACGTAGGCTACATAACATTACGCTGTGGCCCACGGGAGCAGAGTTGTAACCAAAAACCTAACATAACGCGGGTGAAACCGCGAGGGACAGCTAGTTTGCCAACAAATGTGGCCTTAGTATTAAAGGTTTTCCTGTAAGAAGTCTATAATCTTAACTACGTGATGCTGGCAATTTTGTCAAAAAAATATCCATTAAGAAAAGATTTTTAGAGACAGCCCTAAAGGGTAAAATTAATATAAGTAGGATGGAAGATCGACAACCACGCGGGCGAAGCCGCGGGCGAAAGCTTGTAACCTACATAATCCCACGCACTTTAAGTAGCTTACATACATTCATTATAAGCACTTGTCTGATTATGATGGATTAACGACAGCCTAACGCGCTTTAATCAAAATTACATAATATGGAGGAAACATTACATTACGTCATAAATAAGCAAGTAGGTAAGTACTGTAGTAAACTTGAAACCAATCAATATTATCATAGCCGTTACTCAAGTAATAAGTGAACATGGTTTGTTAATACAACCTTTACTTTTCGCTTTTAGAAAAAGGTCTTTCCATAAATAGTATAGCCTACCACTGATAACTGTATTTTTCTATTTTATATCACATAAGTAGCTTCCCGCTGTCTGTCCCAGTCCCTATGTCTACGCAGATCTTTAAAACTTCGCAACGGATTTTGTTTTTGATGCGATTTTTTAATAGACAGATAATTCAAGGGGAAGGTTTATGTATGAAACTCACATTTCAATATTATAATAGGTAGAGTAAAGCCAAGATTTTCAAACACTTATAACGCCCCTGCAAAGCTGGTGCTAGTCGCTTAGTCTCCTAAAAACGACTTTGAGGCCGATTCCTACGCCTTTCTCAGTGACAACACCGAGGCTCGTCTTCTGGTATCTTCTGCGTGATGAATTTACGAGTCAAGCCCATCAGTCCCTCGTGGGAGACCCACGTGATGGCATCGGCCGCCGTAGGCGCTTGCCTGTGGCTAGCTTATCGTCTATCCGTCTTTATCCGTCTTAATCCGTCTCTCCCACCAGGCCGCGTAGACGGCGCGATCGTGTTCCACGCGCGCCTCAAGATGTCAGCAAAATTGCAGGGGCCAACGCCTGCCGGAGCTGCGGGGTGATCGAAAGAGATACGCGGCCCCGGACGTAAAGGGCTAAAGGAACGAGAGAGAGAGGGCAGGAGGAGTCGTTTGATGATTTCCCACTTCCACAAAAAAATCTTGCATCGTGTTATTGCGCATTAGGTCAATCTGACATTTAATTTTAGCTTACCATGCAGAGCTTATGTATGGGGTGTAGGTGGCCCTACCATCACCTCCAGGGTCAAAGCTAACCGCACCTGCACGTGGTACACCCTGATGATTCACTGAAAAGGATCTGACGGACTATAGGTCTCTTCACAAAGAGGAGACCTTCGCAGACATATTGCATATATATTTGTATTATAGATCATTCTTCGATAGAGATATTGAAAAATAAACATGGTCGTGCCAGAATTGTGGTGTCTTTTTCACAAATACCATTAATTAAGAGTTGAAGTTTAATTACCTATATGTTTTTGCCGAGGTTTATACTAATACGATGCTAGGACTTCTCTTACGAGGCTGCTATGAGATAGAATATGTGTGCCGAACTGCCGATAGTCGCATTCGTAAATGTTCTAATTTTCTAATAGCGAAAACGTTTTTTGACATAAGTAAATACATGTCAAAACCTTCAATAATAATAACTAAGCTTTATGCCAAATATTGACATACATAGTGTGGAATGTAAATAAATGTATAATTATAATTAAAATATAAATACTAGCCGTCTCTGCGGTTTTATCCCCACATTTGGCTACTGCTATAAATAAATATCTTAGGACAACTTACACACGGCCGTCTAATCCCAAGCTAAGCAGAGCTTGTGTTATGGTAATAACCAGACAACTGATATTAAATGGGAAAGTGTGTCTGTATGTTTGTCTTTCTTTCACGGCAAAACGGAGCGACGAATTGACGTAATTTTTTAAGTGGAGATAGTTGAAGGGATGGAGAGTAACATAGGCTACTTTTTGTCTCTTTCTAACGCGAGCGAAGCCGCGGGCAGAAGCTAGTAATTTATAAATACATATGTCACCGGAAAATAACAAGATCCGTAAGTTTATCAATCTACTAGGAAGTTTATAAACTTCCGTAGGATTCTAAACGGGAGATAAATTGTAATATTTTACGTCCGCATTTTCGTAAATTGATAAACTTACTGAACTCACTCGTAAAATAATAAGTAAGCAGTAACCAAACGCTACGCGCGATCTGATTGGTTGAATGTCACGTGTCACTTCTCCTTCCTCGCGGCCGCCATTGTTCGCCACGGAACATAAACTATGAACGTTGACCAATGAGAGAGCAGTGTGTTATTTTACGTATTTCAAAGATGCGTATATTTAAAAGAGTTTCTGTGATTGGTCAAACCATATAAAATCTTACGAATAGATATCCGTTAGTTTATAAATTTACCGTATGACGTCGGAAATTGATAAATTTACGAAAATGTGGACGTAAAATATTACAATTTATCTCCCGTTTAGAATCCTACGGAAGTTTATAAACTTCCTAGTAGATTGATAAACTTACGGATCTTGTTATTTTTCGGTGACACATACATATTATAGATAAATTACACCCAGACACAGAACAAACTATCATGCTTATTACACAAAGTTTGTCTTGGGTGGGAATCGAACCCACGACCTCCGGGTTAGCAGTCAGGGCTACTCAAATGCTACACTCCTGTAGGCCGTCGCGTGAAGTTAGGTAGCCTATATAAGTATATATGTTCGAAGCCCATATGATATGTTCCTCAAATATCAGGCTGTCATATAAAAAAGATTTTCGAATGCACAGTAAATGTAGACAAAATCCAGATAACAAAATTCTTGAAATAACGTACAAAAGATATAGGAACTTCTATCATAACCTAGTTAAAAAATTAAAACGAGAATATGAAAAACGTCAATTATATGAAGCGGGTAACAATAACAAAAAAATATGGAAGGCCATTAATGATATTACTAACAGAAATGCCATAAATGACCATTCACAAGACCTACTCTCTATAGAATCAACGCCTTATCAATCGGTCAATACCATTAACAACTTTTTTGCCACAATTGGTGAGAAGCTTGCAAGTGGGATCGTTACTCCAGAAGTAACTGACAATGCAACACCGCGATATAACTCATCTTTAGCCAGCAATTCCTTTGTATTGCTAGACACTTGCGAGGACGAAGTTCAGACATTAATCTTGGGACTGAAGAGTTACTGTGCATCGGGAGATGATGGAATTTCAGGTGAGGTTCTTAAAATCACCAGAGAATATATAACCCCTCCACTCACCTACATTTTTAATAATTGCCTTGCTCAGGATGTTTTTCCGACCTCGCTAAAACGCTCTATTGTCAGACCGATTTTTAAGGGTGGAGATAGAAGCCGTGTCACTAACTATCGACCTATTTCAATTCTCACATCATTATCCAAAATATTAGAAAGAATAATTAACGTAAGACTTATAACCTATTTAGAAAAATACAATATACTCTCTAATTCTCAATTTGGCTTTAGAACTGGTAAATCAACAGAAGATGCATTAAATGAATTCACTCAACATATAGTAAAAACATTAGATAACAATAAGAAATGCCTTAGTATATTTTTAGATTTAGCGAAAGCTTTTGACACGGTTTCTATTCCCACCCTGGTAAATAAACTATACCAAGTAGGAGTTCGTGGTAATCAGCTGCAACTTTTTGAGGACTACCTAACTGGAAGATCTCAAAGAGTTGAAGTTAGTAATATAGCCAGTGACAGTCTTCCGGTTTCCTATGGAGTGCCACAGGGTAGTATCTTAGGTCCAACTTTATTCCTGGTTTATATCAATGACCTCACTCTGCTTGATATTGAAAATTGCAAAATTATCGCTTACGCGGACGATACTACCCTGACTTTCCATGGTGATACGTGGAAAGACGTCTATGAAAAGGCTCAACATGGCTTCAACTCTGTTACTAAATGGCTTGCAATTCACTACCTCTCTCTCAATACTGAGAAAACAAAATACGTACCCTTTTCTATTCGTAATCTCAATAACGATGTGCAACGTACCTATCACATAACCTCCCATACTTGCCAAAACAGAATTGAAAGCTGTGTCTGTCCTTCTCTAGCTTCTGCAAATACTATAAAGTATTTAGGTATAATAATAGACAAAAACCTCAACTTTAAAAATTATATTATTAACCTTTCAAATAGAATAAGAAAACTTATTTACATTTTTAAGCAAATTAGATACTCTGCCAATATTAAAATAATGAAAATGTTATATTACTCTCTCTGTCAAGCAGTTATTACTTACTGTATATCTTGCTGGGGGGGTGCTGCTAAATCGCACATTTTAATTGCTGAAAGAGCCCAAAGAGCACTGCTGAAGGTTAGCTACTTCAAGCCTATGTATTTTCCCACTACCGAACTGTACAAAGTTTGCGAGGTACTAACTGTTCGTAAGCTTTTCATTATAACATTGATTATGAACCAACACAAAATACCATGTACCGATGAACATACTACCCGAAGACGGCACTGGGAAATATATAAAACAGAGGCGTGTAGAACTGCTTTCGCACAAAGATTTAACTTATTTTTAGGTCCGAAACTGTATAACACGGCAAATAGAATAAACGAAATTTACTCAACTACAAAAAAAGAATGCAAACTTAAAGTTATTACATGGTTACTGTCACTGGACTATGAACAAACTGAAAACCTATTAAAAATACTAGTATAATAACTAAATAATGCAATTAGTTTTCACTTAAACACATTAATATACATACATATACACACCCTTACATAGACATCCACACAAGTACATACACATTTGCACAACATACTAACATACACTCATCACACACACAAACCGCACAAACAAACACACCCACCCACACACACCCACACTCTCCCCCACACACACTCACTCACCCCCACACACACACACACACACACACACACAGTCACCACCACACACACACACACACACGCACAAGAATTAAGTTAATTTTAATTTTAATTTTTTTTTTCTGCCTTAGAGATATAAAAACAGGAGTCAATTTTAAATTTGATTTAAGTACTTCACTTCGCTTTTGCATTGAGGGTGGGCGCTGATGCCTATCTTACAGGATATTTAGTTAGCCTAGTTTGGGTATCAGTTGCAACACTGTCTAAATCTATTGTTTTACCTTGTTTACCTTGTACTTTCCTGTATAACAAACCCTTTGTAATCTTTAAGGTGCAAATAAACTTATTTTATTTTTTTTATTTTTTATTTATTAAATAAGCACGTTTCACACGAACGAAAAATTGTTACATCTTTATTATACCAGTCGCGATTACATACTTTTGTTTGTGTTATTAAAACAGTTCCGTCTATAGAAACGGAACCGGAAATAAACTACAAAGTACTCACATTGTATTGTTATTTGACACAGAATCAAATTCCATTCATGCATTAGATGAATAATTTAAGACCTAGCTCCATTATTACGTAACAACAAATAGAAGAACTAAAAAAAACATGGCGGCGGTTTGTAACATGTTTTTACTTAATTGTCAATCTACACAGAATGCATGCAGGAAATAAGTTTGGAATTTTTGAATAAATAGTCCGTAGGAATCTTAAGTGTCGTCGTGTGGTCGCATGTTGTTGTTATTACACGTACGACCAGGGTTGGCACTTTAAAGTTAGAAGTTAGAACTTTATCTTAAAACAAAATATACAATGTGTAACTGAATTAATATGCACATTATGAAAATAGTTTGTTCAGAATCGTTTACTGAATCGATTTTTGTAATTTTTAATTAGGTAATATTTTATCCCAAAAATAATTAAAATACGTAAACTGCTGTCACACTTCCGCTGTACAGTCAAAATAAACTAAAATGGATGAAGTACCTACTACGCTAGACCCTTATGCAAGTGCGACTGTGTGTATGCGTTGATTTGTAATTATTATTATATTAGCTGTTAGGCATTTTTTTGTAAGTAAATGCAAATAAAATAGCTAAGCCAGACCATGTGCTACATAACTTATATAATATATCCCAGCCTCATCATCACTTGTCAGTTCAACGAGCTATGTGACCCGCCCATTGCCACTTAACATAAAAGCAAAGTACATAAGTAAAGCGTACACGCGGGCCTGCGGACGGCGAACGATGGGAAGCTCGCCACCCGACTAGGACAACCGCGCGTCCCAAAGAGCAGTCAGCACGTCACGGGGTCCTCTACGGCCTCTGCGGGTTGCGGAATAGTTCTAATAGTTACAGCGGCCCCGGAACATAAAAGGCCATTGAAGGGACAAGGTGGGTTTAAAAAAAAGTCTAACTCTCCCTCCCGCCCCGCGCAGGGGAGAGAAGTTATTTGATGATTTCCCATCCCTAAAACAAAGAAAAGAAAGAAATCCCTAAAACGTATAAGTACGTTTTGGCATAGTCATTCTAAATATCTATGTCACTATTGTTATTTGACAAAAATGCACTTGTTATAGACAATTTATTTATCTAGGCCGAAGTGACGTCGAAATACCTTCTTTTACTCGTCAATCGCCAGCCCTAGATTTACTTTCTACGCGTCCGGCATGGCGGCGGCGCGGGCACAGAGTGACGCAACCACAGATAATCGCGGATCGAACACCGGCTCCTAATTACCTGATGTGCAGCTGTATGTAGGCGATGTTGACGTATGGCGGCCGTAGATGTGGCTTTTAGTTTAGTACTAGACGACATAGCTACATATAAATAAATAAATGTCCTGGGACAACTCACACAGGGCCATCTGATTCCAAGCAGAGCGTGTGTTATGGTAACAAGACAAGTGATATACATCCATACTAATTTCTGGTATATTAAAGGGAAAGTGTGTGTGTCTGTTTATCCGTCTTTTACCACAAAATTATTGAACCGATTTCAACGAAATTTGGTACTGAAATAGTCTAGACTATACATGTGTGCCAAAAATCCTTTGGGAACGGAAAACTACGCAGGTAAAACCACGGGGACAGCTAGTACTTATAATTTATAAAAAACATACATTTTACAGATAAATTACACCCAGGCACAAAACAAACAATCACTTAAAGATTTGTCCTGGGTAGGAAGCGAACCCACCGCCCACGACTTCTGACTTAGCAGTCAGGGTCACTCACCACTAGACCAACAGGTACGTTGAACCACCAACCCATCGACATTAGAATGCCAACATTTTAAAAATAATTATTTTTAGTCTTCATTTTAAGAATGCAGTATCTAACATCTAGTTCTAATTTAGAATACAAAGTATTTTTATCCATTTTAAATCCGAGGCACGTCGTTGCCTCTGGCTCGCGCTTCTTTTCGCTGATGATTGTATTGATTTCATATTACAATGCAAAGTGGAGACTCTTGTGTTAATTCCATTTTGTTAAGACTTTTTCACATATGAATAAATAAATGAATGAATTTCTGGTGTCAAATTCCTTACGGCCATTCACAACGTTCATTTTACAATATCATTTTTGATGAAATTTGGTAAGTTTAAAGTTTCTTATCCTTAAAATGATAGAAATGAAAAGAATTTCTCTAAATGCGTATTTTGAGGTGTTTCAATTCAATAACATTCTCAAAAATCACATTACTCCACTCGGCCTTTTATTTTTAGAATACCGAAACATCATCACAAGCGTGATGAGAAACGAAGAGAGTGTGACTTGCGAAGTGATTCGCGAGATGACTTATGAAGTGGATGTATCTGTTTAGAATAAATACAGACACAGAATAGGCACAGTCTATATTAAATTACACCCAATCAGAACAAACAATCATGCCCGTCACTTAAACATTTGATCGAAAGGTTGCGAACCTGAATGCGTATTTATTAAAGCTTCTCGTGACGTAAAGTTTAGTACCTACACTTAAATATATTTTAAGCAATTAGACGTAGGTACCAGTTCCTAAATTCATGTCGCCCACATAATCTTCAAACAAAAAAAAGAATCTGCGTCTCTACAACTTTCTAAGCTCTATTCTCTATGGCTAATCTGTGCATTCTATACAATATAACAAATCGCTCCACTTACTTTCGCCATGGCGTCACTTACGTCATCTATTTAAACTAAAATCGTAAGATGGTAAAAGATGGTAATGGTTTTAAAGAATCACGAAATAAGTACCTACCGAGGTCATAAAAAAAATATTAAAATTTTGCATTCATGAATATTCTTTACTGGTTATAACTGATTTGATCAGACCAGGCATTCGGCTGTGGTATACTACTGACGGCAACTCATTAATTATAATTATACAATCTATTTTAACCAATTTACTTAAATAAATATAAAATCATTATTTGTCGGACCTATTGGTCTAGGGGTTAGTGACCCTGACTGCTACGTCGGAGGTCAGGGGTTCGATTCCCACCCAGGACAAACTTTGTGTGATGTGCATGATTGTTTGTTCTGTGTCTGGGTGTAATTTATCTACACTAATATTATAAAGAGGAAAACTTTTGATTGATTGTAATGAATAGGCTCAAAAACTACTGAACCGATATTAAAAATTCTTTCACGATTCGAAAGCTACATTATCCCCGAGTAACATAGGCTATATAATATCACGCTATGTCCTACGGGAGCGAGGCAGTAACCAAAAAAAAATGGTTGCCTGTAAAGTCGGTTTTACGGGCGAAGATTTTACGTGACAACGTCTTTTACCGATCATAGTTGAGTGGGAGAGAGACGCAAGGCATTCGGCGGGCCTCTCTCTCGTTCGGTGACTCATCGTAACGTTACCGAGCGTTACACTTTTTCATAAGTGACTCCCAGCCGCAACCTAATTTAAGACGTTGTCACGTCAAAAACTAACGTAACGCGGGTGAAACCGCGAGGAACAGCTAGTAAATTATATAAATATGTTTATCAGTTGTCTGGTAACCATAGTACAAGCTCTGAGTTGTTCCAGGATATTTATTTATTTATATTCCATTGTTTTAAGCTACAATGATGAAGGACAGAAGATTAAATATCACTTTGGTTCTGTCAAATTAAGACAGGACTAAAGAAATAATTTTGACGTGATTAAAAACATGGCCACTAAATAGGTCGACTTACTTTAGGGCTCTGCCTAATTTGACAGGACTAACATGAATCTTCTGTCCTTTTCTTAATGAAATGGAAAGACAAAGATGCGCCAGGGGAATCGGCACCAACGTCTCTGCGTATAAAAAGTAAAGTGGAGTTTACTCTGTAAAGTTTGTTTGTTTATTTTTTTTGTAACGCAAGACATTTCTAATGAACAATGGAATTAAGTAGCCTACTCCAGCTATGTGTGGCTTCAGAAATGTTTGCTATTTGTTGTTGTGGCATATCGGTGTATTTTGCAAAAATCCGAGAGTGAAATTGTAAAAATGTCATTCTCAGAATATGGATGACCGCTGCATGCAAAAAATGGCATTCTGTTGTTGTTTTTTTTGAGGTTGGGAAATCATCAAATGACTTCTCCCTATCTGGGCGGGACGGGAACGGGACTACGGGCGGGTGTGTCAGACTTTTACTGACCTAAACCCACCCTTGTTCCTTCGGTTGCCCTTTATGTTCCGGGCCATAACGAATAGGTATTTGTTACTTTAGACCGTCCAAAAATAACAGGTTTCAATCACAGAACATTAACTGTTTGCATAAAATTTGTCGTTTGGTCATAAAATAGTAATTGTTGTCAACCAATATTTTATTTCTAGTTTTAAAATAGCAATTTGTCATAACAGAACATTGTAAAGGAGTAATGCGTGGTCATGCAAAACATTTTATACTTTATGCGCATGTAACTTTTTTTTGTAGGTTAATAAATAGGTGTCCTAAAAAAAGTACCGTTGTAAATTATCAAAGACTGAAGATTTTACAATTTACAACATTTCTAAGGTAGCTTTACTAAATGCAAACGTATATAGCTAACTATAGGTAACGTTACTATAATAAATGTGACTGTTTGTATGTTTAAACGTTGGTTGCTCTTACATGCAACAAGTATTGAACAGATTTGTTAAAACTTTGCAGTAACATAGCTTATACATCAGAATAACATATAGGCTATATAACATCACGCAGTCTTGCGGGAGTGAACATAACGCGGGTGAAACCGCGGGGGACAGCTAATTTCATTTTTATTTTTTTTGGTGTGTGGGAAATCATCAAATGACTTCTCCCGTCCTGGGCAGGGCGGAAGGGCGTGTCAGACTTTTACTGATTAAAACCCACTCATGTTCCTTCGGTTGCGCTTTATATTCCGGAGCCACGGTAACAATATAACTATTCCGCAACCCCGGCAGAGCTAGTTTCATATATACTTATGTTGATACTTTTAGTATTTAGAGGATCATTTGCATTTCATCTTAACACAAATTGCATATTGCGTGATGCATCGCGACATCGTGGTTTTTGCAAGATATTGCAACTTCACTTTAAAACTCTTTGGAAATATTTTATAGAGGCGATAATTGTTGTGTTAGGAGTTCAGGACTTGAAATGTTCCGGCAAAAATATGCGAGTAGAATTAATGTCTAAACAGTGGAATCATGGAATATCTTGACGCCAGTCAAGACATTGATAAAATCTGTACTAAACATTTTTTTTTTGGTGAGTGGGAAATCATCAAATGACTGCTCCCGTCCTGGGTGCGGCGGGAGGGCGTGTCAGACTTTTACTGACTAAAACCCACTCATGTTCCTTCGATTGCCCTTTATGTTCCAGGGTCACGGTAACTATTATATACATTCCGCAACATCTGTACTAAACACCATAAAGCTGAACAATTTGTTAGCTTGGTTGAACGCGCTATAGCTATACTTACACCCGTATTTATAAAGAAGTAATTACTTGTTGCTAAGTAATTACTTAATTAAGTCATTACTTGAGGTTAGAATTCTGAATTCAAAAATCTTAATCTGTAGTCGAGTAAAGCACGTTACTTACTTGAGCAATTTCTCAAGTAACACCCGCCGCTAAGTGGTTGCTCCTGTATGGCAACACTTCGTCAATGAGTTTAGTTACGTAAAAAGCAAACTTAATAATTAGATTACTTTGACAAAATCTTGCATCTTTGATATTGCTTTATATTTTGTTTACGATAACATTAAAGTTATTTAAATAGTTTAAATAGTACATTTATGTCATTTAAATTTATCCGGTATACAAGAATGTTTGCTTGGAGAAACAAAACGCTTGACATAATGTAACCCTAATAAATCTTAATGTTTTTTTGCGCACGGATCCGCCGCCGACCCCCGTTTTTTTACTGAGAAAGATTATACTTGCATTGTAGGTCTGTAAGTACCGGTACGTAATGTACTACGTAAACAAAATTACAAAACTCTGAATCAAAACAGTTTGGGTCGGGCGGCGCTCGCGCCGTCGCGTGTTTCATTTTACTTTGAATATTTTTCAGCAAATTTAAAACATGAGAAGCATGAGTCAAGAAGTAGACTGGAGAACCCAGTTCTCAAGTTTGGACAAAGTTTTATTTTTAAACATCATACAAAAATATGATACTTAGTATTTTACTAGCAAGTCCATTATTGTCTACAACTGTAATAAAAAGCTTTTTTAAAAAAAAGATAACCGACTTCAAAAACTAAAAGCTCAAAAATAACTATTTCGGAAGTCGGTGGCAACACAAATCGACCGGCAGAAGAGAAGCCACCGACTTCCGAAATAGTTATTTTTGAGCTTTTAGTTTTTGAAGTCGGTTATCTTTTTTTTAAAAAAGCTTTTTATTTTTTACTTTTTAGTTAGAGTCTCAGTGTCTGACTACGTTTTAGGGTAGCTCTCAAAATAAACTTATAATCTTATAAAAATCTACAATCCAAGAAAGCAAAACGCGATCTATGCGGGCAACGTCACGGGATATCTATTAGTGTTATATACTAAAACCTTCCCCAGAATGTAACAAACACTTTGCTGAAAACCGCATCAAAATCGGTTCAGCCAAACGCGAGATAATCGCGGACAAACATACATACATACATACATACATACATACAGGTCGAACCGAGAACCTACATTTTTTTTGAAGTCGGTTAAAAATCGCTTCAATGTTAAGTAAAGATCCAATTTTTAAACAAAACAACCTCAAAACAAAGACTCAACGTAATGCTAAGTAAAGGAAATGGTGACTATTACTTAGCTAAGAATTCTAACCTTTGACAGTTCTAACTTCGGACAATTTCTTAACTATAGAATAAAAATCGTTACTTAAGTAATTACTTTTACTCAAGTAACTACTTTTACTTGTTTATAAATACGGGTGTTAGTAACTGCTAATCTCAGTAATTTAAAAATAACTTTTTGTGTTGGATAGACTACGCATCGATCTACGGAAGGTCAGTAACTGTAGATGCGATTGAAACCGCGGGGGTAAGCTAGTCATATCTATTTTGTAAACAAAAATATAATATTAGTTAGTGTTTGCCTATTTTAAGCGAACGATAGGTTCGACAGTGCTTCCTAGCTTACTATTCTGAGAAGAAACACCAAAGACTTTTTTACAGACAATGGTCAATTAGGCTGAGGCTACAGTAGGCAGCGATTTGCGATGCGACTGGAAGAGCGAAACGAGATAAACGTGGAATGGCTACATTATAAGCAAAAATCTGGCGTATATTCGATTCAATTTCGCTGATACGTCGATGTAGCCGGTGGCGTGATTACTGTATTGTAGCTCCTGTCGCATAAAGAAATCAAAGATCGCTAGTAATATTTGATGAACGGTGTAGCCATACACGGTGAGTATCCATGTATTTGTTTCAATCGCTCATGTGTCGCAGCTCGCGTCGCAGGCTAGTGTAGCCTTAGCCTTAGAGTCGTTTTCTTAATGAGATAAGAGCCAATTATAAGGGACCTGTTTGTTTGATTAAAGAAAGGCCACTAAAAATACGTCAATTTACTTGTGCTAGCTAATTTGACAGGTCTAAACTGACTAAAATAATATGTACCTATCTACAGTGCTTTTATTTAATGAAAAGGAATGAGAAAAAATGAACTTAATTTAAATTTAGTTTAGTTTATTATGTGAACAAGAGAATAAGCACCGATCAACAACCAAATCTGTTTTAAGATTTTGGCACAAGTGGGTTTCAATTAAATCATCATAGTTTAGAAATGGTAAGTGTATGCCTACTTACTTGACTTTTGTGTATATTCGGTAATCAATTCGTAACATCAAATTGCGTAATATAGTGTAGGTACCGAATAACGTGCATCTAGGATTGAATGGGTCATCATGGCTCGTTTGTATGTATAAAGTGAATGAAACTGAATGGCTAAGTAGAAAAAAGAATTTATGTATTTAAAGTATCTTTAAAACCTTTACTTGTTAAGATATGTTAGAAGAGTTTGTTTGTTTGTTTGAACGTGCTAGTCTCTGGAAGTTCAGGAACTATTCAATTTATTTTTTTGCGTCGGATTACCTGGAAGAACGACGCAAAAACGGAGTATTAACCTAATACACAGGTAGACCTGCGGAAGATAGTTAGTTCGAAATGTATTGTGACTACTGTGAGTGATGTCCTTATGTTTAAAATATAATAGAAATTGAAAAAATTACATTGGTCACACAAACTCGCTCGGTTTCAAGACCATATTACTTTATTCAATGGGCCGTCATAACAAAAAATAAACAAAAATTTTGTTTCACAGCCATTGACTTGACGTAATAACTAGTCTGGCGTGTTTTGTTTATAGATCTGATTACAAGTTTGCTACAAATCTCAAATGGCCATTAAACCAATGAATTACTCTATAAAATACCCAAATGGCCAACTCATCTGTAAAAAATACGATTACGACCTCCAAAATGATATCAATTAATTACTCATCTTACTTTCTGACATAATATCGTATTACTTTCAAAATTCATTCAGAAACCGGTCTTCATTACACTGGCTCAAGAATATAAACGAAAACCGGCCAAAAAGCCGTGGTACGCGGCAAAATGGTGAACTAACAATAATGTACGGAATTTGACAGTTCGTTGACGTCGTCCTTGACAAGCAGCGCCATTTTGATAGGTCAAGACAAAATGGCGTACTGTAATTAAAAAGTTACATCAGTGAGTTCACACGCTTGTTTGTTGTTAAATGTTTTAGCGAATATTATAACAGTTATGTCATTCCTTGATTGTTGTTATTATGTCTAAAGCCGCTATTTTGATAGCGATCTGGGTAAAAAAGTATAACAATGTGCTAGGCTGTCATTTTGGCGCGTAAATTGAAATTTCTTTTTGGTTAAGTACGTTCACATTCTCACGCTAGGATCGATAGTAATCTTAAGATTTTCTAAATTTAAATTGAATGTTTGTCAAGCATTTGTAAGGCAAAATAAATATACCTTGGGTAAAGTTCACTAGTAAAGCATAAGTTCACCTTTGTAGATAAAAGATATAAATTAGTCTTAAAAACGATATATCTAACTCTTAAATCTAAATTTAGTCTAAAACAATCCTTTCTGACTACAGAGGGATAAGGATATTTCTGATAGTCGTGATGGCAAGTACCAATATGACTGTTTAAAATCGCAATACTGCACATTCTGAGTGTTTTTGTACGTACATCAGTGACATTTCGAGCCCCGAAAAGCACATAAAGCCGTTGGTCACTGTTGTCTTTCGTAAATCTTTGATTGCCGTTTTTGGTTGTTGGTTTGGAGGCAGATGCCAAAATCGGAATCAGAATTATTATTTTTTTATTGGCCAGATAGTTTGATAATTATTCTGGCCATTTTGTGATACCCAGTGACTAATATAATAAGTTGAAGAGGTCTGATCGGCAATAGTCTGTTGACTAGAAGCCGACCCTAACAACAGTTATTAGTTGGGAAATGGCTAAGAAGATAGTGACAACAAGGTGACAACCTTCTAACCAACAGTTGGGAAATTACTAGGAAGATAGTGACAACCTTCTGTCAAACACAGCTATTAACAAAACATTCTGTCATTCACCCGCAAACCGAAGTATTTCACATACCCCTCTCTTCTTTCACAAGAAACAGCATTACACATTACATCACATACCATTAGGAAGAAATATACCATGTGAGGTCAAACGATACTCGTGATATCATAACGAGGAAACTGCAATTTACGTGAAACAATGCGCCCTGGCAGCAGACCATGAAATTAGGCAGTAAATGGTAGTATTACATAGGTACGCATTGTCTAAAATGCAGTAGCTGCTTATGTCATTGGAAACGAAAACATCTCTCTAAATTTTGGGTTTTAGGTTTACACGTTGACATTTGAACCCAAATTATTTTATTGAGAGGTAGAACTAAAACCCACCCTTGTTCCTTCGGTTGCCTTTATGTTCCGGGGCTGCGGTAATTATTAAAACTATACCGCAACCCCGGCAGGCATTGGCCCTAAAGGGTCCCGTTACGCGCTGGTTGCTCTTTGAGACTAATTTATTAAAATAATTAGACACGTATGTTATACTTTCAGAAACTAAATCTAACACTGGTCTCCAAGCTAAAAATAGAAGCGAATCTCCAAAGAAAGCAGACTATGTTTAGTAAGATTATAGCGTGAAAGTGTAATAATATCGAGCGGTCAGTTTTCTTCCTAATCATCGTAATGTGAGGGGCTGGCCTAGATCTAGGGCTCATTTCATTAAGCTATCACTCGGTACAGAGAGTGTGCACCTTTGTGTGGAGAATTTTAAGAGCGAAAGACGTTTTACTTTATGATGTCTTTTGACCAGACATTCTCTTCCTTTGCGGTGCGCATTATAAACGATTTTGAGAAGCGCTGCGTGCGGATATGAGGAATATTAACCAAGAAAGGGTGGTATCCCGCCGTACGTTTTTTTTTGCTGGGTGGGAAATCATCAAATGACTTCCCCGCCCTAAGCCTAAGCGGGGCGGGAGGGCGTGTCAGACTTTTACTGACTAAAACCCACCCATGTTCCTTTTGTTGCCCTTTATGTTCCGGGGCCGCGGTAGATCTATTCCGCAACCCCGGAAACTCGCAGACATTAGAATCATCTTTATTAGTATAATATGAACAGCTAGTCGGTCAAAGTCATAGAGAAGAAGAAGAAGAAGTCATAGAGGCATAGCATATATATATCAATATCATAATATAATAATTTCACAGTTAAGTCTTACGGGTCGTCTACTCTCCTCAAATAGGAGGACCCAGGATATTTAAAACATTGCAGCTTTTATCAAGCCAAAAATATTCTTGGCCATGGCCGTAATCACTAAACATTCTAACACATAAAACATGTTATTTATTAAAGTGTACTCGAAGAGAATTGGAGTGCATCAGTTGATCGCTATTTCCGCGAGTTTCATAAAATGCAATCAAGATATTATGTCTGCAGTAAAACATCGCGGCACTTGGCAGATACTATCTACATCATTTTATTAAACACGATTAATTGCGCGTAACTTTACTAGGATTTAATTATGCTTAAGATAACTGTACCGGTCTCTACTTGACTAGAGATTTTGTAAGTAAGGACCTATGTATGCTGTACAAACCTTTTTCTCTTCTATGTTGGGGTCTGCTTTCAGCCTGCTGCATTACTCTGTTTTACGTGAAGCGTCTACCTGCGATACCCCTTGGTTAGACTGGTCAGACTTTCCAGCTTCTGACTACCCGTAATGACTGTCAGTCAATGTTCTACGAATGACAACCTAAACTTACGGCCTTAAGTACTTTTCGAGGCATGGCACGGAGTGATGTTGGAATCCGCTTCCAATCTAAAAGGACTCAGCTGAATACCGGTGTTTTACATGAAGCGACTACCTTTCAGACTTCCACAACCTAGTTACTAGGTAAGAAGATAACCAATTGGTGATATGGCTATTGTCAAACTTTCTGGCTTCTGACTACCCGTAACAAATATCAAAGTTCTATGAAAGACCACTGAAAGATCAACGGTTTCGCGTACTTTCCGAGACACGGGGTTTCAGTAACGTAGAATGTCACTGACAAGCTTAAAAAGTATACCAAGCATGAGAAGAGGGTGCCGTAACCACTGGGCTGTCACGACAAATCGAGTTTCGTTACTATTAAAAAAACCACACAACCCACAATAAAGATACTTTGACTATTTCACTAATTAAAATGTGATATACTATACTATATTTCTAAAAAACGATGATCATCGTTTTTAATAAACAATACCACCATACCACATACCACACCATACTATACCATACCACCACCACCGTACCATACCACCATATTGTTTAAAAACATTATTTAGGATTATTGGAACAGTAATTTAGGTGTGAAAACGACAACTAAAAAGACTTCTTCAAATCTAGGTGTTCTAACAAAAAATTGTCTCGAATCTAGATTATATTCTTTATTATTTAAACCAGGTTATACTGCATGAGAAGCGGGCCGTCCTAATCAAACCAGGGCTTTCCCTTTTATTAAAACATCATTCATTATTATCGCATGTCATGAGGCGCGAGTTTCGCTGACAGCTGTCAACGTTAGCTGTCAAAAAAGTAGGCGCCATCTTGTATTCATGTCTTGATTTTTATTAATGAGTTTTATCTATTTAAACCTTCGAACACACGTGATTAGCAGCCCGACAGCCGACTGTCGCTTGGTCGTTGAAAGGATAACGAATAGCTAAGCCCAAAACTTGGGAACAGCAAGACCAATTTGGCATTTTGGCATACATACTTACATACACACGAACAAATTAACGGGCAAAACACTTAACGTGTTGCGGAATGTTTATAGTTACCGTGATACTGGAACATAAAGGGCAACCGTAGGAACATGAGTGGGTTTTAGTCAGTAAAAGTCTGTCACGCCCTCCCGCCGCACCCAGGACGGGAGCAGTCATTTGATGATTTCCCACTCCCAAAAAAAAAACACACTTAACGCAAAACTTCAGTCATCACGTACGTTTTATTATAATTCACCATCGGTCACGACGACATAACTTTACATTTAAAATGGTGGCAATAAATGTGCAGTTTAACGTTAGAATGTTTTGTGCATTATGTTTACTTTCTTTTCGCTTATTCTGTCGTTTGGCGAGGGTTGCTCTCTGTGGTTTATAAGATTACTAGAGCTAATTACTTGTTATATGAATAATGTCACTTTAAAACTAAAGATGTTGCTTCATATAAAATAGTAGATTTTGTCATATTTTGAGAAACATGTCAATTAAACTTCTGCTTGCTTGTCCCGCCATCTTCGTCTGGGCCTGTCACCATGTCGTGGGATGTTTTCTGGCCCACATTGTGGCTGATATAGACACAGTCACATTTAAGCTTTTAGTGATCGGTAATTGAGCACTGGTCTATTACTCGCTAGTAAATTCACATGTACTTTTTAAAGTTTATCTTGGACGACACAGATATCCCGTACCTCGGAAAGCATGTAAATTCCCGGTTGTCATTCCTAGAACTTTGGCAAAACTCTTTTACGGGTAGTCAGAAGCTAGATAGTCTGACCAGTTTAACCAAGGAGCCTCGTGTGATCCAGTAGCTGGATTGTGGAGGTCTGATGGGCAGTTGCTTCATGTAAAAAAGCTGAATCTGGTTGCGCTGGAAGCCGACCTCAACATACTTTGGAAAAGGCTAGGTAGGATGAGGCTAGAAAGAATAAATGGGAAATAAATGGGACTAAGCAGATGATGAGGCATAAATCCTTCAAAATTGTCAAAGCGTCAGTATTGTCGCATGTCGGAAACTAATTGTAATACGCCGTTACCTTAGTTCTAATTGTCGAAGAATTATTAACCGCTTCCTAGACCAGACATGCTATTACCGATATTATTACGTTTACGCCTTACTAACGATGATTTGTTACTATAACTTGATAATGTCTGTTAACTAATGAAGTGGCGAAGAGTTATGAAGAGTTCTTGTGTGTATACGCAATGAAAACTGTTTTATTGCTGTTTTTCTTAATCGAAAGTGCGGATTGATTTTTTTGTATTCTCGGATTTACTTTCCCATAAAAGGTTTGTGCTACAAATGATAGTCAATTATTAGTTAATGTCTTAAACTTTAGAATTACGTCTCTTTAGTATTTATGATGGAACTTCGTCTCCGATGTAACTTTTAGGGGTAAAATTATTTATGTGAATAGATCTTTTTTTCTTCAATTCTAAGTTCTGTTGAATATTATTATTATGAATAATTATATAATAAGACGATATTCTAACAATAGCATTTGACGAGATCGCAGGGATTTTAAGTAAATTGATTCTGGTAATTTTGATTGCATGGAATGTATTTTCTCCAAGAATTATTCAGAATACTAATAAAAAAATTGATCAAAGTTATTATCAGTATTTAGTGCAAGGGGGTAGGGGTGGAGAGTTTTTGACCCTAACTGATCCAAATTACGCAAGACTACCTTGAAATTGAAAACAAACGCTGTAAAAAAACACAAAGGGTCGATGAATTTGCTACTTAGTAGAACAGTATTTACGCCATTCCGCCACTATCATTGTTTTTATATGAGGCACTTTAAAGATTATCTACTTACGCGCGTAAATCGATTTTATGCTGAGTTCGTTAAATACTACATAACAACAAAAAGGGGGGTAATCAATTCATTAGAATTCGTCTAGCTTCACTAGAGTCGTTAATTAATTATTGATTACTTTACGTAGTAATGGTTTTATAGCCCAGGGTGCCAACGATATCCTATTACTAAGCTTTTCCGATCCTTCTTTCTGTAAGCGGGCTGTATTTCATAAAACGTAATAGATTATAGAAAGTCATTGAGTTATAATGTACTACGTACTAGAGGAGCAATTTCAAACAAAATATGGCGCGTAATTTGGTGACAGCGGAGCATGCGCAGTGCAAGCGGGTGCCATAGATAACACCAATGCGCGCAGATGCGACATATTTTTGAAGTTGACTTCTATAGGCTTCTTTAATATTATGTGCATTATGGGTATCGTTATAAAAATAGTTATATAAATTTAATTCCTATGATATAATATAAGTACTCTTCTTGACTTTGTGGTGTATTTCTCGTTTTCCTTGAAATGAACGGAACATATTCGTGAATATTCTATTGGCAATCACGTGACTTTGCTGCGATTCTTCTGAATAAATTTAATCCAAAATAATTCTCTAGTACTAGGACACGGCCGACGAAACCTTAAAAAAATATATATATTTCATAAATAAAAAATATTAATATTACTTAATAATTTTTTTCTCATGATTATTAATAACATTTTCTTGTTCGTAATTGTTAACGTTACCCGACGTTAGTGTCCATTCTGCGCATGCAACAAATTTTGTACTCTTTGATATTAACATCAACATGGCCGCCGTCGAGGTGACTCGTCATACATAATTACAAATAATAAAATTAGGCATGTTTTAAAGATAATATTTTGAACTTACTGGTAAAAATCACTCCTTGAATTTTATTTATATTTCTCAAGCTGTTTGAACAGTATCTCAATGCACACGAAGGCATATTTTTTTAACAAAACTTTGCACTCGAAATAGTCTTTCTGCTGCAAGCGCTCGACATAGACTAAGCGAGTTAGGGTGCATGCACCCTAACTCGTGTTACAAAAAATTTAGTTGAGGTGACTCCTCTAGTACGAAGTACATTATAACTCAATGTAGAAAGTTGAAATTTTCGCACAGGGTGTTTTTCAAAAATTTAAATCATCGTTAACCATTTGTAGTGTACAAATGGTTAAACCTTTGTACACACGTGATTCGAGACACAATAGAAATAATAGCAGCCAGCTGTCGATTGGTCGTTGAACGGCGAGGATTTAACTATTTAAATTTTACTGACTCTTAACTGTCTGATCTATCATTACGTTTACTGTAGATTTTTGTAGGAGATGTATACCTGTAGCTTTGAATAATTATGTAACTTACAGTACCTAGCCCATAATTATATATTTTTTGCACAAAAAATACGCGTTAAAATGACATCAAAAGGTGCCCGAGGTGCAATTCCACGCATTAATTATAATAATTAAAAACAATTTCCATTCAATTTCTCTATCAAATGTCAAAGAAATCGATACCTATTAATCGAAATCGAGATTAGGCATTGTGTTACCTTCTCTAGGGTGTTATTTCATTAAAAAGTTACCTCCACCACGCAGAAAGGCGGGAAACGTACCTTCAAGACCAAGGCACGATTGCATTCAGCCAGTCACGATAGCGCGCGCAAACGAAATATACGCGCCGGCTTTGCCGCGAAAACTGACGTTCCTGGCTGAATGAGTTCGTGATCTGTGCCTTTTTTACTTCTACGTATGTGACTTTTTTTTGTTTCTTTTTTTATTGTGGTGAAGTGTTGTTTGGGAACCAACTGGTAAGTTCGTTAGTTATTTGATTATTTTTAGTGGTAACTAATAATATTATTAAAAAAATTAAGATTTTTTTATCAAAAGCTTTATATTTTCTATTTATATATAAAAATCGCCATAATTAGCAGATCAAATATTTTTAGCATTTCAATTTATTTTTATATAACGACAAGTTTATACGAAGTAGTTCGAACTTTTATGACAGCAGTTTACTAATAAATTCGTAAATAAAAATACACTTACTAATTAATTCAGCCATTTTCTCTTTTGGAGTAAATTATATAGTAACAATAAATGAACTGTCATCATCCATAATAGTTAATTGGTCAGTTTTTCTTTCAATTTAAATTTACTTTCTACGGAAATATGATTATTTATTCAACAATAAATAGATTCAAGCGTAAAATTGAATAGCTTACAGAGAACAGGGTTTCAAGGGTATTTAATGCTTAGTTTTGAACAGGATCAATAAAAAATAGGAACTTTGTTTTCTCCGTAACTAATGAGGTTCTCAAAGTTTAGTAGAGAAAAATATGGCTAAACTGTACTTCTGTGGGTTGGGATTGTTGGTTTTTTTTGGGTTGGGAGAGGTAAAGGGGGCTCCCAAAACACCCCCAAACGCCTTTCCAAACAAAGCAAACACTTAGTTTTAGAGATATAATGATAAATATGTACGATACCGGATTGATAAATTAAAGGCTCGTGAGATTAAGTTATAAGTATTATATTAGTAATATAATATTATTATTATCTAACCTTTTTCCGAAAATGATAGGATTGGTTTTAAGTCGAACTGGATTCAGTTGGATTCCAGTGTTTTAGCAAACCACGGTATCCAACTAGATCACGTAGTTCGAGATTGTTGGGTTTGAAAGAGTTGGGATTATTTACATACTAGCTTTTGCCCGCGACTTCGTTCGCGTGGATTAAAGTTCCCATTCCCGTGGGATATCCGGGATGAAAACTATTCTATGTCCTTTCTCGGGTTCCAGACTATATCTGTACCAAATTTCATTCAAATCGGTTCAGTGGTTTAGGCGTAAAGAATTAAGAGACAGACAGACAGATAGAGTTACTTTCGCATTTATAATATTAAGTACGGATTCAAAGACATAAGGACTGCATAATTATTGTTAAATACTTTACTACATTCCTTTTATTTCTTTGTATAAAAAAAATAATTTACTTAACACATACCATAGACAGACTTTTTCTACACTGTAACATAAAAAAAAACTATCGAATCAACTTACTATTTGTTTAAATGTGAATAAATAAATTAAGAACATAGTCCGTCCACATGCCAAAACCAATTGTTTAAACGAATGATTTGGCAGATTAATATTTGATAATAATATGATCGATACTTAGTTACAATATTTATTAGTGACATGAGCGATATATTTGCTTTCATATAAAAGACATCAACGCGCTCGCTGACAACAGAAACTTTATGTCAAAATTATTTATTGTGTAAGTTCATATTTTTTAATCGCAATATCACTAATAAAACTGGCAAAAAAACTTGACTAGTCGGTAGGTAAAATCCGATGCCTTTTTGACAGATTGGGTAAGTTTTTCGGTTTTAAACGGTTCAGCTTATAAACGTTTTTTTATTTATTTTTATACACGTTTATTTTATTTTTATTACGGATTATTGTGGTGAGAACCCTTAATTTCTTTAGTCACCATACTATCCATCTGTATTTATTACCTTTAGTCACACAAGTTCAGTGTTGTAGCTAGGTAACAGTAAGCCCTGTAGTAAACCTTAGAAGACCGTAAAAGACCCCCACCTTTATTTTCTTAGGGTAATCCTCATGGACTATCCGGAGGGGTGTGCCGGGCTCTTACGGGCTAAAACCACCACGGTGTTCCTATGAGCGGAGGTTCTGGATTAACTCACACGTCACGGTTCCCGGAGTAAACGTTAAAAGGGCCCATACATACAAAGTCTAAAAGTAGGTCATTTAAATAAGATCGCATGTTCGTTAAAATTGAAGAGGAACCCAAAAGCTTTCAATGGACGGTGTTAACTACAGCCATGTTCAAGTTTCATCCCTCATCTTTACATACCAAGACAAAAGATTTCCTTTTAACTTAACTGAAGTTTTCTAAGTAACACAAATCTATATATATATATATTATGTGCTTCTCATTCATATATATTCATATTCTTTAATATTTCATACATATTCATATTCTTTGTTTTTGTATGTGCAACAAAAAAAAGAAGCAAAACAATAAAAAACGTTATGTACAAAGGCGAACCCTGGAACATAATGGGCAATCGAAGGAACATGAGTGGGTTTTAGTCAGTAAGAGTCTGACACGCCCACCCGCCGCACCCAGGACGGGAGCAGTCATTGGATGATTTCCCACTCACCAAATAAAAAAAACCCATAAATGAATTTTCTTCCAGCAAACCATAATAAGATAGTGAGATTTCTTATGTGCAGCTTATGTGACAAAATAATAACTAAAATAGAATTAAAGTATGCGTGTCTGGTCTAGTTATGTCGTTCACAGTGTGACTATCTGTGCTGTAATGATTGTATAAGTCTATGGTCTAACTTATTATGTGTAATGTAATGTAAATAAACATTTTATTTATGTGGAGAAAGATTTTCTTTTCTGAATTATTTCGTTGCAGTTTCCAAAATAGTTGAATCGAGTCTAATCGAAGTCGTCGAGCTTCAACGTTTAGGCACTTTTGAGGAGGTCGCCACTGTTGATTCCTAATTTGATTATTTGAACTGTCGAACACACGTAATTCAAGACACAATAGAAAGACATCTTCTAACTAAAACAAAGTCAGATTTATGATTCTTAATTGAAATATTATGCTATTATCTTATCTTTAAATAACAAAATATCGAAGACTTGAAAAAGTACGTATTTTTTTTGGTAGGGTTTACATAATTTTACTCATGACAACGTATTTTATATTTTACTCATACATAACCTAGAACTCCCGAAAAAAAATATATATTCTAAGCATTTTTAACTTTTTTCAGGATTCAAATATCGACATAAATCTGAAATCGCCAACCCATATTTCTCTGTTTAATATTCAAAGAACCGTTTGTAGTAGAACAAAAATACACAGGTCGTTGCCACCAACAAAATATGCACCAAATAAAAGTACCTCATTAATGAAAAAGCAATAAAATTAATGCATAGTCACTTAATCACACGACGTCTAGATTGAAATCGAGAGCGCATTACGAACCGATGTATCGAGTAAATCGAATGTGTTGACATACATGTCTCTATCCATATCGATTACTCTTGTATCGATAAAAGAAGATACTAATTACGTTATTTATTGAACGGATTAACTCATTAGTTTTCATCTGAGACGTTTAGTGGTATAAGAGATGCTTGTCATGTATACTTTAAGTTTTTGACTACTTAAATAAGAAAATGTTAAGTCATAGCTATTTCTTGTGGGAGGTAATATGCCTTTGTGTTTATATAATTATATAAGGTTATTAGTGTCCGATATTTGAATACATAATTATACTAATATCTTATAGGGTATCTAAGCTTATCTGGCTGGCCTCAATAACCCAGTTATTAAATAGACTGATTGCCAGTCTTTCTAGCTTATACCTGTAACGATTGTCAAAGATCTACGAATGACAATCGGACCAACGACTTTACGTCCTTTCCGAGGCACGGGATGTCAGTGATGTTCAAGATAAACTTATAAAGTGTAGATAAATTTAAAAGTCATGTTGATACTAGCTCGGTTTCGAACCTGCAACACCATACAAGAGCGGCGGTCGCCATAATCCAATCCGCCATCTCGTTTATTAAGGCATCTGATCCAAAACTAGGCAAAATTATGGGACTCAGCCAACCGATATACATTTTTTTTATAATTTATAACAAAATTACTCCCAAACACAGAACAAACAGTCATCCCCGTCACATAAAGATTTACCACGAATGGGAATCGAACTTACGACCTCGTCTTAGCCGACAGAGTCACTAACCCCTAGACGATCAGCCCAGTCAATCGAGTAATATGTTCTTAGAACATATATTGCTTCGTTCGTTCACCTTAGGATTACGCGTCAAGATATCGTAATAACTTGGTCTCAAGTATTTTATCTTAAGTTTTCCATCACTTTTGCTCTTGTGTATGGTTATTATAGTGCTAATTATATAATTGTTTGTTACTAACACGCAAAGTTTATAGAACTTAGTAGAAATACCTATTATTCAGCTAGACAGAAAAAGCTAAAGAAGTTAAGAATATTAAATAACGAAATATAGATACTAGATCTAATTAAAAAAACATGTGGTTACAACATCGTTTTCCCACACATTTTAAATGTTCTTTTATATTTATCTTAAAATGCTAGTATTTACTTAGATACATATTAATAAATGACGCAATGTTTTACATAAAGCGAACGCTTATCAGACCTAGTTACTGGGTATAGTGATTACGCATTAACTTGACAGATTGACTTTCTGACATTTGACCGACTGACTGACTGTCATATACAATGTGTAACTGAGTTAATGCACTTTGAGAAAACAGTTTGTTCAGAATCGTTCACTGAATCGATTTATGTAATTTTTTATATAAGTAGGTATTATTTTATCCCAAAAATAATTAAAACTACGTAAACTGCTGTAACACTTCCGCTGCGCTGTACAGTTAAAACAAACTACAATGGATGTAATACCTACTACGCTAGACCCTTATGCAAGTGCGACTGTGTGCATGCGTAGATTTGTAATGTGACTATTATTTTCTCCCACAATCTGTACAACTAATTTATAAAAAAAACAGTGTTTTAAACATAATAACAAAAATTCAGTGTATGTATTATGATTATAACATAATATTCTAATTGGGGTGTCCGGTGGTGTGCGTTTATTCCGGGACATGTTGTATTTACAAGTCGTAAGAGGCTAACGAATTTATTTACTGTCTGAAGCCCAGAAGTTTCCTCCTACTGATTCCCAAACCCCGACCTGGGAAATTCTCAACTGATTTTTGACCCGACCTGAGAAACGAATATAGGATGCTCGCTAGAGCTACTATCGCTAGAGACGCAGTTGTATATTAATTAACCGACTTCAAAAAAAGTAGGAGGTTTCTCAATTCGACCGTATAAATGCTTTTTTTTTTAAGTTTAAATATGCTTTTTTGTAATGAATAAAACAATGACATCTGAAATCGTTAATCCACCTTAAGCAAGCGTGGTGATCAAAGCTCTTGTCTTCTCTGTATGAGAAGAGGCCTTTGTCCTGCAGTTGACAGTAAACCCGACCTGAGAAACGAATATATAGGATACTCGTCAGTCGTGCTTACTATCGCTAGAGCGGCAGTTGTATATTAATTTGTAATAAATAAAACAACGACATCTGAAATCGTCAATCCGCCTTGAGCAAGCGTGGTGATTAAAGCTCTTGTCCTTTTTTTTTGGCGAGTGGGAAATCATCAAATGATAGCTCCCGTCTTGGGTGCGGCGGAAGGGCGTGTCAGACTTTTACTGACTAAAACCCCTTCATGTTCCTTCGATTGCCCTTTATGTTCCAGGGTCACGGTAAATTATAAACATTCCGCAACCCCGGCAGGCGTTGGCCCTGTTGGGCTCCTTCCTGTGCTGACTCCTTCTCTTTGAGGCGCGCGTGGAACACTAACGCGCCGTCGACGCGGTCCTGGTCCTAGCCGGGCGGCGAGCTACCCATCGCTCGCCATCCGCCCATCGCTCGCCATCCGAAAGCTCTTGTCCTCTCGTTATGAGAAGAGGCCTTTGTCCTGCAGTTGACAGTAAAACGCTGGTATTATTATAACTGTCTTTCTGACAATTCAGCTACGTCTGACTTTTCAACGACCAAGCGACAGCCGGCTGTCGCGCAGCTATTGTCTTTCTATTGTGTCTCGGATCACGTGTGTTCGAAGATTCAATAAGCTAACTAGACATTTCGGCATCATAATCCAACTTTATGTATGAGTTTGTACACAACACATACACGAATATTTGCACCAGTACTTGTCAAGCAGAAAATTTATGTGTTACCAGCACGCCACATGTATGTATGTATGTGCGGAAATACTAGGAAATGGCGGTGATGGGTGATGTGTCTATAATGCTGATTTACCGTAATATTTTCTATTCCTGTAGTGTCTTTCGTTTTTTTATCAGAAAATCCTATTATTAATGACACCAACCTACACTTTTACACTTACATTATAAAGAGGAAAGATTCTAACCTGTTTGCCAAAAATTCTTTCACCTTTAGAATGCTACATTATCCCTGAATATCATAGGTAATATTTAAAAAATGAATACCATTTCGCTAATAAGTGTCAGAATTAGTGTGGATTGATCCGTAATATGATCCACATTGATAGATGTGTTCTTGTTTGAAACTCTTTCACGAATACCTACTTAACAGATATTAATTCCATTAACGCCATTGTCCAATGTTTTTCTTTGTGCATAAAGTTTTAATAAATAAATAATGTAATTTTACCATAACATAGCATATACACTAGGATAACACAAGGCTACATAACAACACGCTAAAACACGGGATCGGAGCAGCAACCAAAGACCTAACATAACGCAGGTGAAATCGCGGTAGCTACATCAATAAGAAATGTCTTCAGATCTTAAGTTATAATGTAACGCTTAAGAGAAATGTAAATAAATCAAATGATTACCTAAGATAAACTACCTGCTTTTAGTTCCTATCACTGTTTATTATCGTACGTTTGCGTAGTAAACTTTCAAGATAAACTTTCGAGAAACACTCTAAAACATAAAAGTTTAAAGTTAAAATTATCGACACTGATAAAAGTAGGTTATAAAAATTCAAAATTATTTTTATGAAGTTGTTGTTTAGGGCTGTTTTCAAGTGAATACCCTCTCTATAACACCCTATACAGGCCTAATGTTAGCTATAAAATTAATTGAACTAAATACTACAATCTGTCACACAGGTCTCGAACCCAGTCCAGCTCCACCTCTCACTAAGGTTTATTTTGTGTTGCAACTTTTTGAGAAAAATAAATAAATAAAAATAATCCTCCAAACTTTATCGCTGAAGCACTATGTTTAAAATTGATTAGGAAAATAACAGGTTCTGTGATACGATACATATCATATCTACTACATCTACAAATATAATTTTATCGCAAACTATATATTCTCGTGTACCGAATACCGCTAAAAAAGGGTAAAACTAAAATTTATAAAATTTTTTATAAATATCCGCAAGCAAAGTCATACAAAAAGCTTTACAATAATATATTAAAAATAACACTCATAAACATTACATCATATTACATACCCACAAGTACAATAACAACTGTGGGACACTTACATAACTGAGAAAGTAACCTCACTCACTTTTAACTCACATTAACTCAAGTTCTTTCTATTACGTTTACTATGTAAGTAATTATGTTAACTAATATAGCGTGGAAATGTTAAGTTTATTGCTTCATTAACTGTTTTTGAAATTAATTAATGCTTGTAGCGATTCAAGTGCGTGGAAAAATTATGTGGTACGGTTAAGGTTGGATTCCCGTATGAGGCAAATATTATGTGACTCATAGGTTGCTTTGTAGTAAAGGCTTCGTGGTGAGGCGATTGCCTCTCATGTAAGAGGTAACGGGTTTGAGTCAGGACATGGACCAATGTGACTTTTTTAATTCATAATGCATTTTCTTACATTACGTCGCGTGATTATAATCCTTCGAACACACTTGATTTAAGACACAATAGCAGCCCGACAGCCGGCTGTCGGTTGGTAGTCAAAAGGTTAAACAGAACATTAAATACAGACAGACAAAACAATTAGTAATAGTCTTTTTTTGTTATAAGTATCGCATATTGTTTCACAGAGTAGAAATCTATAAAATTAATTAAAAGTAAATTATGGTTGTAGGAAAAGTTTTCAGCAGTAGCTTTTATTTAACAAAATTACCTAATCACAGTCAAATCACTTAAAGTAAATAAAAAAGGCTATACCACAAAGTAATGAATGTAAAGAAAATAAATTACAAGAATTAAGATGATTTCGTATCATTAAATCAAAGAGCGTGTAAGTGTGACTTTAAGTGTTGTCTATGGTCGTATTATGGTCATGATGGCTGTTTAACACGGCATAGACAACGACCGAAGAGGTATGCTGTCTTTAGATGAAGATGCTGTTTACTTATTTACTATTTTCGTATCGCTTTTTAACACATTTATTCGTATACTGATTGTAGTAAATATGCAACAAAGAACCAGCGGTCCAGCTCAATGTTTAAATTAAGAACTCTGCTATAAATCTTAGTCTATGGTTAACTAATAAATACAACAGATAAAACACGTAATTTATTGGTGACGTAGACCTGGTCTTCCAAATTCAGCTAGTATACAATGTAAAGCGTTATACAAACACTACAAGTATAGCTCAATATAGTAACATGCCACTGGCAGGGAATGTGGGTAGCTAACTGTCGCACCTGCGCCAAGGGACGAACAAGTAAAAGCTTTGGCTTACGGTTCAAGCGATAGGAGATCTGTGGGTTTAGAATACATATTTATCCAGGGCATTATCATACTGGTATATCTTGTCAATACGTAACGATTATAATATTTGAGCCAAATCAACAAACAATTGCCCGAATTCAGCACCCGATGCACTCATTAAATTGTTTCTTTGAGGAGCTTTTTTTTTTTTTTTTTATCAATTGTCATTGCGACGATTGGTGAAGTATTCAACCAAGGCAATCGAATACAGGCAGGTCTAATTGAGCCCTTAGAAGTGCGCTAGTGGGAGTTTGTCAAATACTAGAATTATCTGAGGCGAAATGATGACAAGATGACAGGCCCGTTTTTTTGTCGTTTTTTTTTTTTTTTCATTTTATTAAACACTTTTATTGGATAATTACTAATAATATAAATAAAACTAAATTATATAAATTAAACATAACATGTACAAAACTTATAAATAATACTAAAATAAATATATACAAGTTATAAAAAGAAGGGCTCACAGGGCATCAAAAAACTCGTCCGCATCGCTGTCGACAGGACAGGTGCCCAAAAGGATGGCAGCATTGCCACGTTGTATGGCAATGCTAATTCTTTGTCCTAAGAAAAGACCAGCCCTCTGGTCACGTGAAGAGTCAACCAGCCGCTTGGCGAAAAGGGAAAAAAGCAGCACGACGCTTAAAGAAGTGCCTCAAATTAAAAATGTCTCTCCTCTAATGAGTACATCTTTTTAGGTTTAAGTTAATTAAACTTATATTTGTATATATGTATAAAAAACTTAAATTTCACTTTGCCAGGCGTTTTGGCTTGTATGAAAGGCACGCCCCTGTCAAATATTGAATGATAAACAATTGAAACGCTCCAGCTTATCGCTCGCGCTGCCCTTACATTGGAAAGTAGTGAGAGCAAAGCTTTAGTAAATTGTATCACATTGTTTCTAACATACACGGCAATACACTGTCACTGTGTACTACGAACAAGCACAGATGTTAGTATTATGCGCACAGACTTGTATCAGATTAGCTGAATTTCAGGCTTCTGACTACACGAACTGAATAAGTATGCGTAATCTCTTAATTATTAAAAAAAATTAACACCTCATTTGCTTGCTACCATAGTGGAATAAATTTATTTATTTCTAGCAGTGTTGTTACTGATTACCACAAAACAACATAATCACTGATATTGAAAATAAAAAAAAAATTGATGCAAGCGAATGTGGCAACCTACATATAATTAAGTCAAAACATAGTATTATAAAGATAATGAAATATAAATGTAACTAGTGTAAGATTTGTTAATTGTCCTAAATAAATAAATAAAATTCTGCACAAATGATGTGACATTTTACAAATTGTGTAAAAAGGATATTAAGCTTGTTGATCAACCAAGTAAATTGACACCTAAATCTCTTGCCTCAAACTTAACATTTACTTAGAATTTGCATTTCCTCGATAAATGGTGCTAATAATATCGAAATATAACGTCTATTGTGCAAATATGCAGTTTTACTACACACAATTTATTAAATAATAATATATGTAATTGGACCTGCGCCGTTTTAAATATATATATGAATAAATTATTTAAAGTTTATCAAAACGGCATAGATCCAATTACATTTATTAATTAAGAAATAAAAAAAGCAACACGTATGCATACAAATAAAAACATACAATACAATTAAATTAGTTGATAATTAATTCGTAAATAATACCCATTGATCTCGAGCGAGAAATCATCTGGTCAGATTCCCAGGTAGGAAAAACTTTGATTATAATTAACATTTTAAATTTTTTTTTAGTACTAGCTCCGACTTTGGAAGTCGATATTGTGATTCTAGGGTTTACAGAAACAGGCTTTTAATTGTTCTGGATATTTCTGCGACGTAATGTTTGAGTCTAAATTCCCCTTGTAGCTGTTTAACCTTTCGTTGACCAAGCGACAGAAGGCTGTCGCTCTGCTATTGTCTTTCTATTGTGTCTCGAATCATATGTGTTCAAAGGTTTAAACCTTCGAAGTATCCGATCAATCACTGGTCATTGAGACACGATTGTAATAGCAGACTATAACGCCTGCACTTGTATTAGCAGATATTATTCTACAGCACTTTCTCAGTTATTACATAATACTATGCCACAATAACACTAGTTTGTGACAGGTGCATATTTAATCAAATAACGTATGTAATACACCGCATGACACTTACAACACGATTGTAACATTACCTACTAATGAAATGTTACGGATTATGTGTGTGTGATAATTCTATTGTGTAATTTATGAGACTAGCTCTCGGTGCTTTTTTTATGGATGGGAAACCATCAAATGACTTCTCCCGCCTTGGGCGGGGCGGGAGGGAGTGTCAGACTTTAACTGACTAAAACCCACCCTTGTTCCTTCGGTTGCCCTTTATGTTCCTGGGGCCGCGGTAGCTATGAGAACTATTCCGCAACCCCGGAAGGCAGATTTCGATGCATCGCCCGCGTGGGTGTTTATATTTCATTCACTATTTTACCCCTTGGCTGCTTTCCAGTCAAAAGAACACATCCTTTAAATTTCATGTCCCTCGGACTAGCGGTTTGGGATGTGCGTTTTGGGATAGAATTTCTAAAAAATCTTTCTTAGTGGCTACTCTATTCTTTACAAAGAACACACCCTGCAAGTTTCATGTCTCTAGGAGCAGCGGTTTGGGCTGTGCGTTGATATATCAACAGTCAGTCAGTCAACCAACCAGTTTATTGGAAGAATTTTCAGAAATCCTTTTTTATTGGCTACCTACCATTCACAAAAAACACATTCTCTAAATTTCATGTCTCTAGGACCAGCGGTTTGGGCTGTGCGTTGATATATACAGTCAGTCAGCCTACTATTTGTCACTATTTCGCTGCTCTATTGACCTAGTAGTGGCAACTGCCAGTCGAGGATTGCAGAAGTTGTACGATCCCGAGATACTCGGCGTATGTGTAAGAAGGAGCACTAGTGTAGGTTTCAGTGAGGGATGACGACAACATAAAAAAATGGCATTCTGTTTAGTCCGTCTTGTAGATCGGCCAAAAATACGGGACACGTATTTTTTGCTTCAATAAAGAGCAACAAAGTTCTGGAGCGGGGGCATAGTGGGGGCTTTTGACGCCACCGTAATGCAAAAATTGTATCTGATCGTGACGTCACGCACAACTTCAACGCACTGTATCGTCGTCACTTTTTGTTTACGAGAAAAAAGAAAAAATACGTTTCCAAAATTTTTTAATAATCTCAATGACGGAGTAATTTCTTTTTTTTCGTCGTCTCGCCTATTTCTGCATAATAAATCAATGCAGTTCAATTCGGCTGTAGCAAGCCGGAGTATGGAGTTTTGACACCCCCTCCCAACTTACGTTTTCCTACTACATATTATTATAGTTATTATTAGTTACGGTTGACACGCGGAGCTTTTGTCACCTATCTACTTTTATTTTACTTGTGAACTCAAAAATAAATAACTAAATTTATAAACTCAGTCACTAAGTGCCTTGCCGAAAGTAAGTAGGTTTTAACTATAAGATTTTAAGATTGAATTGTTAAAGTTAAAGCAAGAAATCTGTATTGTTTCTCTTTTATACTAATCTTATGTAATTTTACTTAACTGTATCTTTTACTAATAGTAACAAAACGCTTCCTAGGTTTAGAAATGATACCTTATTTACAACTGTTTGCTTCCAAATAAAATAAACTCTTGGACCCCGTGAAGTAAATGTTTTATGCCTGCCGGGGTTGTGGAATAGTTTTAATATAGTTACCGCGGCCGCGGAACATAAAGGGGAACCGAAGGAACAAGGGTGGGTTTTAGTAAAAGTTTGACACTCCCTCCCACCCCCTGATTTCCCATACATACATAAAACTTCTGTATCTGCCTGCATTGTGTAATTACCTTACCTTCACTTCACAAGCTACTTCATAACAAAATGAGTTAGTAAACAAACCATATCCGACGGAAACTTCTTGTTTTACAACTCGCTTCGCATTCTTAGGATGTTGTGCATCGTAGAGAGATTCGGGCTGGTTTGATCGTCGTGTTTACAGTTTAACTATACTTTTTAATAGAGTATTTTACATAATATTGTTTATTTTAAGTAACGATAACTATAGCTGTACATATAATAAGTCGATCAGTTTATCGATGCAATTTATGTTTGCATAACTTTTTGGCATCACTGACTCCCAAAATCGAGATTGATTAGTCAAAGTCAAAGTCAAATCATTTATTTCCATTAGACCAAAAAAGGCACTTTGAAACGTCATACTTATAAACAAAAGTGAATCTACCGCCCATTCGGAAATGTTGTTACGTATGGAGAAGAATGGGCAAGAAACTCCATAGTCTCACCGCTGTCCCAAATTATTGTCCAATAGCGTCCAAAAGTTTTTGTTATCAACTTCAAGTTGATAAAGGATTTATTTATCTATGTTGTCTTTGTGTCAATACTCCAGGCTGGTATTACAGATGCCTGCGGTATAGCCTGCTATAGCCTGCGGTGACCACATAACGTCAGATTGTTTGTCTAAAAATCATTCATCATTACTTACTTATTAAGTTATGTATGAATCTAAGTAAGAATACCGCCCACAGCACTCCAAAATAATGTATGTCTGAAAGTTACATAACAGCACATTGTCAAAACGTTTCAATTCTGTTTTGGTATTCTTGTTGAGCACATGTCTCTATTGTTTTAAACTAATTAATCATTACGCTTTTTATACACGACAGAACGGAGAAATTGTTTGTTTTGAATGTTTCCATTTATCTTCGAAATGGTTTGACTGCTTTAGATAGTTGAGATTTGATTTCTGATTTATTGAGCATATTTAAGTAGTAAACAATTATTTTTTTGCAAAAATTCAATGAAGTTTTATTTTATTGTTCAATCATTTAATAGCGGCGATTGCATTTACTTTTCTCTTACAGTTTTTAGATGGTCCATCAAATAATTAATAACCCGATAATAAAACTTTATTCTGTAAGGTAGATACTTAAACAAAATATGCGTAGCTTTGGGGGTATAACGATCACTTGTTAAGTTCAAATAAAGTTTTGATTGTTTATTTAACATTCTGATATAATTGTTTCAGATTCCAAGCGAAGACAAAAAGGACTTAGTAAAATTAGACACGGACTCTATTAAACAATATGGTAAGCATTTTCTCTTTTAAATAAAGTCAAAGCTATTTAAGCTTTAAGGTCCTGTCAAATATTGTCAACAATTCCATTACAAAATTATCAGTCATTGAGCTAGACCATATTATAATCACAGGGCGGTCACGACCTACTGAGAACCTAGACCCTGGCCAGGAAAAGGTCATGACCAACACGACCCCTGAAGACCCCCTAGGGGCCAACTTCCCAATTTCAATAACTACTGAAAATTTCGTAATGAAAAACCAAATACAATAATGGCCGATCAAGGAAGTTGTTATATAAAGTACACAGTAATCTTAGTATATTAGTATCTAAAGGAAATAGAAGACAATAGAATGGGAAGCCATTGGGATGAAAAACTAAAACCAGTTCTGTGTGATTACGTGTGGAAGTATATACAGCACTTATATGTTGTGTTATTAACCGTTATGTGACTAAGAATGAAGAGGAAGAGTTCAACTTAATTGAAGTTAGTTGTATTTAAGCGTTTGTGGCTAAACGAGATAATCTACGATATCTTAATAATGTCAAAGTATTTTTTTTTTGGTGAGTGGCAAATCATCAAATGACTGCTCCCGTCTTGGGTGCGGCGGGAGGGCGTATCAGACTTTTACTGACTAAAACTCGCTCATGTTCCTTCGATTGCTCTTTATGTTCCGGGGTCACGATAACTATTATAAACATTTCGCAACCCCGGCAGGCGTGGCCCTGTTGGGCCCCTTCCTGTGCTGACTTCTTCTCTTTGAGGCGCGCGTGGAACACTAACGCGCCGTCGACGCGGTCCTGCTCCTAGCCGGGCGGCGAGCTACCCATCGCTCGCCATCCGCAGAACCGCGCCTACGGTGGCCGGTAGTCGTCTTGCGACTAATGTCAAAGTATTCACTACATAGTATAAAACAAAGTCACTTTCCGTTGACTGTATATTCCTATACACATATGCTTAGACCTTTAAAACTAAGCAACTTCATTTTAAATGGGTAAAGTGATTCAAGAGGACGATTCGAGCTTCGAGAGGAGGTTTTTATACGGCGCGTTAGTGTTCCACGCGCGCCTCAAAGAGAAGAAGTCAGCACTGGAAGGGGCCCAACAGGGCCACGCCTGCCGGGGTTACGGAATGTTTATAATAGTTACCGTGACCCTGGAACATAAAGGGCAACCGAAGGAACATGAGTGGGTTTTAGTCAGTAAAAGTCTGTCACGCCCTCCCGCCGCACCCAGGACGGGAGCAGTCATTTGATGATTTCCCACTCACCAAAAAAAAAAAGGTTTTTAATATTATGAGATGCTAATATATTAGCATCTTATAGTGGACAAAAAGCCGGGGTTTCCAAAGATTTGTAACACGTCTGTGCAAAGTTCCTAAACATCTTTCCTATACACATAGTTCCGTATTTTAATAGATTTTTCAGTAGTTCCGATTAAAAAAGTTTTAAGGTATTTTAGTTCCAAAATGTACATAAAACATATTTAAAAGCTGCTTGCCCTAACAATGGGAAATACTACGGAAGCACTAAACTTGGCCATGTCTGTTAAGCCGGAGAGCGTGGGTTCGATTCCCACCCAGGACAAATCTTTGTATGATGAGCATTATTATTTGGTCTACGTGCGTCGGTACGGGTGTAATTTATCTTTATATTATGTTTATATTATAATACATAATACATAATGTATATCAGTTGTCTGATTAAGTAGTACAAGCTTTGTCTATTAGGCAAAGATAGGATAGCCGTGTATGAGTTGTAAGATATTTATTTAAACATATTTATTTACTGTTTTATATAGCCATTGTTTTATACACACACAATTCGTTACGCCCAATGGCTTGGCGTTCCGGTACTTAGATTTTTTCCGATTATTATACTTTTCAATTAATATTTTATGACTTCCTTTCATATTAAGTCGGGAGAAGAGATACGACGATTTTTCATCCATAAAAAAAATAATGTTGCAGATCTTAATTGCATGTCATCATGACACTTGTTATAAATTGTTACGATGACAGGCAAATTGTTTACCTACATTTTTAAATTTTACTAATAATATATGGTTACATATAATGGTATTCAGGGTCGAAGACCTGAAGATAAAAAAGAAAAAACTATTGCGAAACGTAAAGGTTAAGCAGATTTTTGTTGCCGGTGCCGGCGGGAATATTTTGAATTCAATTAGGTAATAATAAGTTTTCTCTCTTAGCAATATCAATTTCGCTATTAGGAAAATATAAATAATAACAAAAGTTACGAGCTACGAGCTAGTTACTATTTTTATAAATAATATATTTTTTTATGTTTTGATTTAATTTTTGTAAACATATTCAAAAATGTATAAAAAAATATTTAATGGATAATATTATATATTATTAGACACATATAATATTACGTAGTGGCCTACACATAAACCGGTATTTGACCATAGTTTAAGCATGAAAATTTCATGAAATTATCAAATGTACGAATTGTGGAACGTCTGGGTCTGAACTAGATTAAATCTTTTTACCAGACAAGAAAATAATAAATTACAAAAAGTACACAACTTCTTTATTTGCACAAAGGCAAAAAATATCATCTAACATCGTTTTGTAAAATGCCTTAAAAAAAGATGCACTCATTTCATAGCCAATTTTTAGGTCATAAAAATATGAAAAAAAATGGTCTTCGGTCCGTACTGAAACAAGTTACACAATGAAATAGTTTTGTGTTGTATTAGGGTTTGTGTATTTAATAATATTTTCTTTTTGTTTTGTTTCCAGTGGGTCCGGTTGTGGTTGGCGTTCACTATATACGCTGTGAGGGCGCAGCAGACTAATACGGTAAGCTTATCTTAAAACTATTCAATAGAAATATCTATAATCAGTATTAAATTCACTTCATTACGTAATTTCAACGTTTATCAGGGACCTCACTAGCATCGGTAAAGGAATTCCTCTTGAGGAAACTTTTACTTATAATTTTGATTGATAAAAGAAGTTTGTTTGTTTGGTTAGACGCGCTTATCTCAGGAACTATTTATTGGTCCGAATTGAAAAATTGTTTTTGAGTAACCCATTTATCGAGGAGGGCTATGCATACAAGAAGAAAGATGCATTTGAGTTAGAAGTGTGTGAACAAGAGAATCAGCGCCAATATTGATGTTGTTATACGTTTTAGCTTACCTATATTTTGTATAAACCTAATCGGTCGAAGGATGATCTCTATAGTACAGGATAGGATAATCCTGTACTATGGAGCATGGAGGTCATTATTCATAAAAATTGAGCACCATGTACACCCCTATTAATGTAACATACATTGTATTTCTTCTCTTTGTGAAATAAATTATTCTATACTATACTAATAGGCTATAAACATCACGCTATTCCTACGGGAGCGGAATAGTAACCAAAAATGCAGATAATCCAGCTAATGTGATATGAAATTATAATTTGCTGGTATTATTTACTCGTAATTATATTTTGTGACATGAACTTGTCGCCTGATTCTGACCTGCGAAATCAAAGCATTTATTGAAATATGTTTGTTAACTTTCACTCAATTGGCAATAAAGTTCTGTAACATCACTTATTTGCCAACTCCATTAGCTAACTATTTATTGATTTAAAAACAATTAAAAATGTAAAACAGTACATAGTTACTTAATTGAATTAATCGGGGTTTCAATGTTGCCAAAAAGATTATTGAAGATCTTTTTTGAAATTTTTGGCTTAACTATATTTATTCGAATGATAAAAAAAAAAATTATGCAAGTAGGATATTAAAATTACTTTTCAAGTAATACTTTTGAGAACTGACTTATTCATCATAAAAATACACCTAATAATTACACCTAATTTAATAATAAGTGATCATAGTAGGAACATTAATTAAATAATTGATATCAAACTATAAAACGATTATAATATAACGGATATGCATCTGAGTTTCTGGCTTCTTAAATTATTACGATTTGTTTTCAAATGGTCCGATACCTTATTAAATTTTAATATACGCTCTATTGACATCTACAGAAATTAAATGATCATTTTCTTAACTACATCACAGGATTTTAAACGAATTCCAGATGAGAAAATGAGAGGTAGAAATTAAATCAAAATGTAGAAATTATAACAGATGAAAGTTTTATATTTCCTTACGATCTACAGGTATAAAGGGATCACGAAAAAGCGGTTGAAAACTTGAAAAACAGCAAGTGACGAAATAAACCCCAAACATTATTTAAACCATTTACACATTTACGAATAGTGAAAGAGTCGGTCAGTTGGCCAAAAGTTTTCAACTCCATTAATCTTTTCACAAAACATCGTTACGACAGAACCACAAACGCATTTTATTCAACAATACATTTTACTGTTCACATCATCAAAATATGTTCATTACATAGAATGAATGAGAACGGGCCTCATTGTATCAAAATGAACAATACAGTCATTCGTTCGCTTCAATTGTGCGGTTTCCTGAGAGAAAGTCTAGAGTTCTAGACCCTAATGGACCTAGGAATATTAGAATATCTTGTTTAGAACTGGTTTCTTAGATATGTTGATTTTGTATTGTATTGTCCCATTCGTTTCCCAGATAAGGTAGTGGCATTACGTTTTTGTTAGGGATTTCTCAGTATCCCGGAGTTCTGTTAGTGATGGCCTCTTTTCGTATTCTGTAATGGAAATTCGATATAACAGTTATTTATAAGTACTTGCTTTAGTCCTTTTCCCCACTTTTTTAGTCAGGTTCGAGTCAAGGATGTACGCATGACTACCGGACCCAACGGCTTTAGTTGCCTTGCGAGTAGTTACGAGGCAATAAAAAACTAATAAAATAGGTAATTAAATATTCATGTGAATGAACTAAAAAAGTAAAGTAAAGTAAATCTTTATTGACACATTATGACACATTATATTATGAAATTCCCTAGCTCCTGCGCTATTGTACAATGTATTACAGGAGCTAGTAACAAAAAAAAGTCACACTGGTATGCCCAGATATGTCCACACGACGACTAACATATATTTAGGTATAACTACTTAGATAGAAAAAGAAATTACCATAACATCATGTTGCGTTACGTATTCACATATAAATTCGAAATACATTATTGTATACATGTATGGAGTTGTTAAAGTCACATTAGCATCCAACCTAGTCAGCGCATTCAAAACAACAAGATCTATACACTGGGATTATAAAAAAGACTCTTTTAATGTCAAAATAATGAAATAAAAGAATTTTTCGGACTCGAACTTATCCATACTAATATTATAAATGGGAAAGTGTGTCTGTCTGTATGTTTGTCTTCCTTTCAAGGAGAGTAACATAAGCTACTTTTTGTCTCTTTCTAACGCGAGCGAAGCCGCAGGCAGAAGCTAGTATATTATAATTACAAGTCCAGGTTTCCTCTCGATGTTTTTTTTCACCGCTGCTAGTCAATGCTCGTGCCTTCTCTGAATGAGAAGAGACTTTTGCCCTGCAGTGGGATAGTAATAGACCAGTATTATTTAAAATGTTTGTCTATCTGCCTGTTTGTTATAGTTGAAACGACTGAACTAATTCAGATGGGACTTTCACTGCTACTTGATGTTACAGGCGTTACTTTTTAAGTAAAGGAATTAGAGTTCCTCGCAAAAATAATGATCAATTAATTAAAAAAATATATAAAAATATAATTGCCTAAAACGCCAAATCCGTGTTACCAAGCTCAGTGAATTGGTGAGTGCTCGTGCCTTCCTCTTGTAATAGGCTGATAATGGTGCCGATTCTCTTGTGCACAAACTAACGTAAATTTAAGTTAGGTGCATCTTTCTCTTTCCTTTTAATTAAGAAAAGGACAGAAGATCAAATATTAGTTAAGTCCTGTCAAATTTAGACACTCCATAAATAATTTAGACGCAATTTAAAAACATGGCGTCTAAATATACGTCAATTTTCATCAGGCGCTGTCTAATTTGACAGGATTAAACTAAAATGTATCTTCTGTCCTTTTCTTTAAGAAATGGAAAGAGAAAGATGCACTTAACCTAAATTTACGTTAGTTTGTGCACAAGAGAATCGGCACCATTATTACTTTACATAACCCACTCAAAACGGTAATCCAAGTAACTTAAACTAAATGCACTTACTTAAAACACCTCTTACTTTTACATTCTTCTTACATCTTGCTTTAGCATCAGCCTTTGTCCGCGACTTCGTTCGCGTAGATTAATAGCTCCCGTTCCCGGGGGATTTCCGGGATGAAAACTATCCTATGTCCTTTCTCGGGTCCCAGACTACACTCTTACCAAATTTCATTCAAATCGGTTCAGTGGTTTAGGCGTGAAGAAGAGACAGACATACAGACAGACAGAGTTACTTTCGCATTTATAATATTAGTTCGGATTGAATTAATATTACGTATAACATACGAACAAGTGAACAGCTACCTACGTCCGGCAGTGAAAGGTTTTCAAAAGGTTGCATTTCCTTCTGAGAGGTTTAATAAGCTGAGATAAAGGTTATAAAGGAACTTATCTTATTTATTAGCTAAAAGTTTATGTAAAAGCCAGGTAAATGTGAGAAGGACGTGTACAAAGTAGATAAGTATATTCAAGCCGTCAGATACAGTTTAATTTTTTTCAAAAACCCACGGATATTTTTTAATCAAAATTTGAACTATAGTAGAAAATGACTAGTTCTTCAATTAGGTTAAATTTCATTTGAATACATTCGTTGGTTGTTGTTATTTAAGAAAACCTCAATTGTATATGACGGCCCTGCATACTTATCTTCTTTGCTGACCGTACATGAAGGGTTTAGTTTACAAAAAATGGCCGAATAAAATAAATCACGTTTCTTTATTATTAGTTTTACCGTAACGTAGTAGTTTATTTTTAATTGAACTTAAAGTGTTATCCTCATTCGTTGGAACCTACCACACAGCTGTTTGTTTTATCGCAGCTCAAAAACTGCTAAACGCACTGACGCACTTACGCAAAAATTAAGTTCCTTTTTCCTCACACATAAGAGGCCGATCTACAACAAAAATTAAGTTGCTGATAATAAATTTAACATTAGGCCATAAAAAGGAAAGTATTGCACAATCCTATAATAATGATACTTCGACTGGCAGTCTGCAATCACTTCCACATACCGGACAATTAACTCGGTTTATTGCTGGAAGCATCCATAATACATTGACACGAAATCATAAGTAGACAGTAATGTTTCTTTGGGCCATTGGTTCAGCTGTAAAGTCTGTCTACCGCTTCCGATGAGTAAAGTTTGATTCTTAAATTAGGTACAGTCAGCAAAGCAGATAAGGGCCGTCAGATACAGTTGTTTACTCAACAACCCGTCGATATTTTCTAATAAAAATGTATACTATACCTAGTAGAAATTAACTAGTTCTTTAATCAAAATAAAATTTCATTTGAATACATCTATCGGTATTCATGAAAACCTTAATTATATATGATGGCCGTGCATACCTATCTACTTTGCTGACTGTACAAAGAGACGAAATGGAGGATAGGTTAGCTACACATACAAATTCACTCTATTAACTATCTTTTTATTATCTTCGTCTCAGAGATGATCATCTGCGTTGCGAGGATCTTAGTATTGCAGATGTATAAGTGAAATATCAGATGTTTTTCGAAGTCATTATTTAGCTGTTATTCGGAGTTTTGCCACGCCCTTTTCTACCATTTATTAAAGGTATGACTGAAGAAATGAGAAGGTAAAGTTTCGTAATAAAGTAACATAACGTACTTAGTAATAATCATAAGGAAGTCTAGATTGCCATGATTATATTGCTAGATATCCATTTAACAACTGTAATCAAAACAGTCAGTCCTCCTAATGGCACTTTTAGATATTTATTCAATATATACTAAGCTGAGACGAATCTTACATAAGATAGTAAAATAAATAGTTAAATAATACGTAGTACTAAAATAGTATATTTGTAACCAAATGATTTGGTTTTAATAAAGAAATATCGTCAGACAATCAAAAATATGCATCACCTGCATACACAGATTAATGGATAAGTAAAAAAATACAACCGTTTTGATTTCGAGATGCCATTAAATTATTTATGTTTGCTGGTATCAAACATTTTGAAATACAAGATGGCGGTTTTTTAAATATTACTATGCTTGACCGTTCAGTATTTAAATCAATCTTATCTTTGAATTTTTTATTTAAACCTGCCAGTACTTGAAGCATACTTTATTGCATCCATCTTTGAATATCTTTAAAGGTTTTACTTTGCTACTATGTACGGTCAGCAAAGTAGATAGGTATACAGGGCCGTCATCTACAATCGAGGTTTTCTTGAATACCAATAAATGTGTTGAAATGAAATTAAACCTAATTGAAAAACTAGTCATTTTCTACTATAGTTTGAATTTTTATTAGAAAATATCCGTGGGTTTTTGAGAAAATTTAAACTGTATCTGACGCCCTGCATACTTATCTACTTTGCTGACTGTACCTTCATTTAGAAAACACTTATGCCCTTACTAATAATCACTGTGTAAAGTTATGCAATAAATAAAGCCTGTGTAACCATACATTTTTTGACGTATAAACCTGTCATAACTTTATGCAGCGTTTATTAGTAAGGCACTTAGATTCTACACCTATTGGCGTCATTTCCTAAGTGCCTATAAATATGAATATAAATACCATTCACATACATGTGTAATCATACATACAGTACTTTACATACTTTCAATCACAGCCTTTTATTGCACAACTGATAGAATTTCATAAAATATGAAGTGTTTATATTACTCTGTGACCTCTTACGTCCATCTTTACGGCCTATTAATTGTCCGTCAGTTGTGTAACGAAAGCAAGATGAAATGCGGTCGAGAGAGATGAGATCTTGCGATTATATTGCGATCGAGAAGGTAAAGTTACTGTAGAGTAATTTGATAGGTATGTGTGTTTGGGTTGATTGGCAACATTGATGTTATGAGAAAAAAAACCGGCTCAATGTATGTAATGTGCATTGTAAGGTTTCGTAGTTTTGTTTTGGTTGACTATTATTTGGCAATATCAGTCGAACTGTTTTAATGCAGGGCAAAGGCCTTTTCTCATAGAAGGCAGTAGCAAATTGCTCAAGGTGGATTGGCGATTTCTGACTAATATTCACTACAAGTCCAGGTTTCATTACGATGTCGGTCTTCACCGATGTCTGTAATGTCCAAGATAAATTTCAGAAAGTAGAAATGAATTGAAAGAATTGGTACTTTCCCAGATTCTCGTTCCGAATTTTCCGGATTCCCGGTTCCTACAACTTTCCTCATTAGACGCGGAGGCCCTAACCACTAGACCATCATGCATGACAATGGTGCCAATTCTCTTGTTCACAAACTTAACTAAATTTAAGTTAAATGCATCTTTCTCTTTCCATTTCTCAAAGAAAAGGACAGAAGATACATTTTAGTTTAATCCTGTCAAATTAGACAGCGCCTGAAGAAAATTGACGTATATTTATTTAGACGCCATGTTTTTAAATCGCGTCTAAATTATCTATGGAGTGTCTAAATTTGACAGGACTTAACTAATATTTTATCTTCTGTATTTTTCTTAATTAAATGGAAAGAGAAAGATGCACTTAACTTAAATTTACGTTAGTTTGTGAATACGAGAATCGGCACCATTACCTTCCATATTATCGCCATTCTCCATCTGACAACGAAAGCTTATTTCCTCAACCATCTGACTCACAAACACACACAGACATCAGTTCCTTATATCTTAAACAGCATACCTTTCTATCTATTTCGCTAACATTTCAATGGACCACGGAAGCAAGTAGCTCTCGAAGGCGTGCCTCCATATATGTGCGTAAAATCTAAGGAACTAGCCTGGGTAAAAGTGGATTCGCTGGAAAAAACGACGGCGATCGAAAGTGGCCGAGCCTTAGTTTTCATTACACGTATTAATTCACTCGCCGTGCCCGCGACTGGGCTCATGTGTAGATAGATATACTATTTTGTTATGACGTTGGCGCCTCAGCTTCGCACGTGCTACAAATCTTTGAAAATGTTTTTGTTACTCTCGTTATAAACCTTTTAATCACTCTATTTTTCTTCAATATATTGAAGAAAATCGTTTAAAAATTGGTTTCATGTTCTTAGGAAAAGGCTACTGAAATGAGTTCAAAAGATCTCAGCTTATACAGGAAACCAGAAAGCCCAAAAAGATCTGGTCATTTAGACCTGAATATGGTCTTATTTTACACAATAAATCCCGTATTAAAATCCCGTTTACCCAAATTGGAAATTATCCGGGCAGCCTTAACTATTTTTTTACTTTACGAAAACCTCTTACCTCCTTTTTACTTTACGAATTTTTATTTAGGTATGTTGACTACGTATGTAGAGAAGTGCTGCTCACCACCATTTCATTTTGTCATTATGCGGCCCTTGCCCATCAAAAGGACCGCTGATTTGACCATAAGGAAGTACTCTAAAAGTCTAGCGGATTTATGTTAGTGACATAAATCCGTAAAGCCACTTAAATGCACAACCGCGACGAATAATGTAAATTCGTATTATTATCGACGTTGTGCTACCTCGGTCGGTCTATTGCCCGCGGCGAGCGCCATTGTATGTAATATTGTAATTGATAGTTATTAATTATAGTTATTACATATAACTTTCTTCAGTTATGTCAGAGGAACTGTTACGTCATATCCGGATAACATGGTTTAGTGATTTAGATGAATGAATATGGATCACGTTGATTGTAGGTTTTTATTGTTATGTCGTTAAAATTATTGGTGGAATGTGACGTGCTATTGTTGGCTCTTTTGTTGCGTTGAGAAGGCGAATGAGTGATTATTAAGACTATGTATATCGGAGTAATTTCGTGGAATATATTTTACTAGTTCTGGCTAGTAACTTCGATCGCGGATGCAAATGAAGTCGCGTAGTCTTCAAAGGTCCAATTATCTGAATGCCAAACAAAATCGGTTCAGTGTAAGCCCTACGTCGAACTTACTTTCGCATTATGTAATTAGTAGAAAAGTAAAAAATTATTACGGTAGGTTACACAACGAATTTGTCCAAACTTTATCATATTTTATAATTAGTACTGACCTTGATCTCCACTTGCCATTTTATAGTTTTGTGTTAACTTTAATAGGGCAGTAGCAACAAACGCTTAAATTCCGCATTCAAAATTTTGAAACGCAGCAACAACGAAAACAATGAACTTTACTGCAGTATGTAAGCAAACAGATAACCTTTGTGTTGATAATATTGTCCTTAACTGATGTGAAATTTATTAAACAATAATAATATGTCAAGTTTTTTTCCTATTACCCACATTTTCGAAATGTGATTTTGGGCATTGCCTCCTTGTAGCAAACCCCAGTGTGCGGCGTGCAGTGTGGACGATAGAGTCCGCGATCTTGGCCTTCTTATGGCGGCATCAGGTCAGCAGGGTCGACTACCATGTATCAACTTGTGTCACACTAGGCTGTCTTCCATGGGCCTGGACCATCCGCCCTTGTGCAATGAGATGTGGTTCAATCTCTTGATTCCGTATGTGTTGCCAGTTTAGACTATTCGTTATTTTCATTGCTTATCTGTATCTGTCTTATGTTTCAGCAGGCGCAACAAGATGGCGCCGCGTTCGGCTGGGGCTGGCAGCTGTCACCGCTGGGGCCCGCCGGCACCGTGGGACACTATTATGTCAGACTACCACAGGTAAGTCAAACCACCATGTTTTGTTGCGAGCCGCAGAACCACCGGCATGCGGGCCGCCAAGCCTGCACCTGCATGACTATAAAATGGCCCTAAGTTATTTTGTGTTTATCAAATATTATTATATATAGCAGTGCAACAGCCGGCTACCACTTGGTCGTCGAAAGATTAAAAAAGTCACATTGGCCCTTGCCCGGACTCGAACCCAGAACCTCTTACATAAGAGGCAATCTTACATAAGAGGCAACAAACGTACTACTAAAATTAGAAATACATGGTTAAAAAATACACTTTTCAAAGGAAAGCAGTCTTATTATAACCATTCCTCTCGACCTATATAAGTAATTCTCAAATAATATGTTATCCTCTGTGTCCAGTCTGAGCAACAAGTCCGGTACGCGGCAGACGGCTCCGGTTACCACGGCGCCGTCAGCGTCAACACCAACAGTGACCATCACGAGCACACCGCTAGCGTCGCCGTCGGACAGAAGGCCGTAGAGCTTAGCCATAAGGTTCGTTTTAGATTGCACTTTTAAGAATTGGTATTTAGTTATAGCTTCTGACTGACTTCATCCGCGCCATAAGGGTCATATTACTTTAAACAAATATAGTTTTTATCTTAATTCTATAAGAACAAATATAGGTGTCAGGTGATAAGTGATAATCAATGCTTAGCCGCTGACTAGTGAAGCTAGAAACACATTTTTTTATACGTAGAGGCGCACTAGGAATTATGGAAATCCAACACATAAAGAAGTAAAATTCAGATTTCATCCCCCATTTTACTTCATTAATTAATTTGTACGAAAATGGGCGGTTAAAACTACAGGAAACAAAACAAAACTTCGCCTAATTACGCCAAGCGCGGAAGAGTAACGAACATTCAACCTAGAGGAACACAAGCTTTCGTATCTATGATATTCTTAAGATCTAAGTACAAACTAAGAATTGATTTGCATTAAATTTCAGGCACAAAATTTCTACGACAACTCGCCGACGCAAAACGTCACCCAGCTTCAAGCGCCACCGTCAGGTCAGCAACCAGTCGACATATACGTGCTGCAGCAGCAATACATCCCGTACCAGCAGCAGCCGCCGCCAACTCTCAACTACAATGGATACAACCAGGTCCCATTCACCAATGAACAGTCAAGGGACCACTCGAACCCTCTTCGTCAAGAGGACTCCCCCGAGTACCGTCCCGAAGTCCTGCAAGTCTTCAAAAACCACAATTGCTCAAATGAAGATTCTTCCAAAGATTTACAAAACGATCTCAACAAATCTAGAGATTTATTTGCAGAAATTCCGTCTTATGACATTCATGATATTAACAACTTTGGAGCGACCACTAATCCTTTTTACAGAGGCGCTGTGAACTTCAGAGTAGAAGCTCCTAGGTCTAATGCTCGGAATGAAAGATTCTATTACACTACCGCTGAAACACCTACTACTGCTTATACAGAAAATGCAACTCAAGTTGGTATTGATAAGTTAGTAGCGTCTACCCAAGATCTGATTTCGAATGAAGATTTGTTAATCATAAACCATGCGGCCGAAAAACATGTGAACGATCAATCTGATGATCTTATCAAACCCCGTCAGAGATACGTTTTAAGAAACAATAATAATGATCCCAATGGGCAAGATAGTAGACCGAATCATATCACAGTTAAAGCCAAAATAGGCAATATCGTTAACAGCGATGTGGAACATTTAGAAAATAACAGATTTAAAGAACAAGTCCTAAATTCGAATTCAAATCAATATAACTTCGCGAGACCCATTGTAGTACAAGACAATTCTTATAGCAATTTCAAGGACCAAATTGTCGATAACCTTGTATCTACAATGGTCCCTTATATGGCAGACGGTTACCAAATCGTAGGAGTACGAGATAATGTTGAAGAAAATAACACAAACGGCAACAGGAATGATTATAATTCAAACCAAAATAGTCAAGAAATAGTGAACGTTACTCCAAGACCTGTAAATCAAAACTATCTAGCACCTATCACAGTAGCGTTGAGATTACTCAATGCAAACGATACAGACTCTTTCAACGCTATAGATGACCATGAAGCGTCTGATAGTGAACTAATTAGTGATACAGTACACAGTCCACGAAAGGAAAAGACGATAGTTGAAGTGCAACATTCCATTCCAGTTGATATCACTCATATAAATGACGTAGAAGTTCATGAATATATTGATTTTGACAACATTCAAGAAGGGCGCAGTAATAACAAAGGACCATTTGATGTAGCAAAGTCTTTATATAACAAATACGTTGAAGCTTTGAAATCGTCGAAGAAGATTCAAGATAATATGAATAAACTTTTGTACAAGTATAGCACGATGAAAGAAGAAAATGAAAATAATAATGAAGAAGATAATGAGCAGAAGGAACAATTAGAGCAAAGTGAGAATATTCAATCCTCGGTCGAAGTTAGTCCAAATCAAGAAGATACAAATACTCAGAGAAGTGAACAAATTCAATATTATGATTACGGTAATGATAACCAGAAGATAATTCAACCTATTATCATAGAAAAGGAAGTACCAATCACTAAATTCGTCGACAGGTTTATTGAGAAAAAGGTACCTTACCCACAACGAATAGAGGTACAAGTACCTGTTGACAGACCTGTACCTGTAGAAGTATCTTATGAGAAGATTGTAGAAAAACCTGTTGAAGTTACTAAATACGTTGATAAACCCTACCCGGTTGAGGTTCCTAGACCTTATCCTGTAGAAGTCAAAGTCCCTTATCCGGTACAACAGAATGTGTATGTAGACCGTCCAATACATATTCCCTTCCCTGTTGACAGAATAGTGGAGAAGCATATACCACACCCAGTTCCCGTACCGACTCCCGTTGGAATCCCCTACGAGGTCCAAGTTCCAGTAGAACACAAAATACTCTACCCCGTACCCGTTGACAGACCGGTACCAGTCACTGTGGAAATTGAGAAACCAGTTGAAAGAGTAGTTAACAGAGAAGTGGCTGTACCCTATCCAGTCGAGAAAAGAGTTCCTTACCCTGTTCATTATGAAACCAGAGTTCCTGTACCTTACCCAGTTGAAAAAAGAATACCAGTACCGGTTGAAAAGATTGTTGAAAAGCCTGTGACGATTACTAAGTATGTTGATAAGCCGGTACATATTCAAGTGCCCGTGCCTCATCCGGTTCCCGTCGCAGTTCATGTACCCCAACCTTACCCAGTAGATAGGATTGTAGAGAAAAGAGTTCCTTATCCAGTTCACGTAGACAGAATAGTCGAAAAGAAAGTCCCCGTACAAGTCCCTTACCCCGTCGAAAAAATCGTGGAGAAAATTGTAGAAAAGCCTGTAGTAGTCACCAAATATGTTGACAAACCATATCCCGTTGAGAAAGCTGTACCTTATCCTGTCGAAAAAATTGTGGAGAAGAAGGTACCCTACCCAGTGCAAGTACCAGTCGAAGTGAAAGTACCTTATCCCGTAGAAAAGATAGTTGAAAAGCACGTCCCATTACCAGTGTACAGATACGGTCAACCAGAGCACACTTCAGAAACGAGAAATAACATACAATATCAGAACTACAAGGACGAAAGACTAAAGAGGCTGCAGAATCAGCAACAAATATACATAGCACAATATTATCAGTTGCTAAAGGAGAGACAAAAGCAGCCTGTTCATTCGACACAGTGGGGTAATCAGTACGCGTCTTCTTACCAATATATAAACAACACATCAGGGAATAAGCAAGAAGAAAACAAACCGAATAATCTAGCTAACTACTTGACTTACCTTACCAATGGCCAGAGTAAATCTAATCAGTACTACGGGCCCGTCCCGACCCAGAATCAGAACGATTGGTGGCAAAACAACAAAAATTATGTAGTCGAGGTCAAAATGTCGAGGTCGGATAGAGAACCCAAGGTCAGCAATTTGAGGATCGAGTATGGAGGGTTTAGACCCCCGTTAATACCTAGTACTGAAGTTGATTTAGATGGCATGCCGATACATAAGGAGGCGTGAGTGGACGAAGGTAATTTTGTGGCTGTAAAAATTGCAATGGCCCCGGGGCCTATCCCATCCTTACCTAGGCCCTCAATTTAATATAGATGCATAAAGTGGCATAACGCATAACCTGCTAAAATATTAGCAAAATTTTGGTTAGACTTCAGCAGGTAATGCGTTAACGTAATGGTGGCGGCCATGGGAAACACACCCAAAACTGATATCAATAGTTAGATGCTTTATTTTGAAATAATTTTCAAATATGAATATCGGAATCAGTTTGCCATCCCATTAGTACCTTAAAACCTTTATAGGTATTGCAAAGTGATAAATTGTTAATATAAATTTTGGACTGTAACTAAAGTGTCCAATTGCTTGTAAAATACTCTGATTGAATTCATTTAATTTATAGTTATTTTTTACTTCAGTATTTCTTTAGATAAATGTGTCATAATTTTAGTTACTATTAGTGGACTTGAATTTAATTATGTACTTAACTTAGTTAAAGTCTATACTCTAGTACCTGTTGATCAAAAAGTTATTCAACAAATATTGTAAGATTCGTTTCAAGGTAGACAAGTGGTGCCCTCTTTGGCAAGGATCTTACAAAATTGTTTTTTATTAATCTTCTTTGTTGAAATTATTTATTGTAATTTTAGTGTGTAAGAAAATGTAAATATTGCCAAGTTGTTGATGGTTCGAACATTAAAAGTTATAAAAATGTATTTAAATTTTATTTTAAAACTACCTTCTATCTGTGTACTTATTTGTCCCTGTGATATATCTAATATAATGAACATAGCTTATATAGACTGGAGAAATGTAGCTTAATTCTTCATACAAGAATTTATTATTAGTGCATTTCACAAAAAAGGAATTTTTCAACATTATAACGATAAAACGAGGAAGTTGTTTTTTGTTGTTAGTAACGAATATGACAAGAGTAGTTTTTGATGAACACAGTACATTGTGCATAATGTAAATGTATTAGCTGTTACACGCAGCTTCGTTCAAAGGTGCGAAAATTTAGGACTTCCATACATACCATTCCATATTCTTTTCAACCCTTTTCGAGCTGAAATTTACAAAATTCTTACATTCGTGAATGTTTTGACTAAAAAGTCATCGATTTAGACTGATGATGATGAACTAGGGGTAAAAAGGGTTCAAAAGTAAACAACAAGCGTGGAATTAAAAATAAAATTTATTTTTCATTTTGAATATCTCACAAATTCTTCGACACACGTCCACCTCGCAGGCAAAATGTACTACACTAAATTATTATAAAACAAAGCTCATATATATATAAATATATAACTACATTTAACAGTTATGCACTTCGGGACAACTGACCGCATCGTCCTACATTTACAACAAACAGACGAATATTGCGAGAAATCATTATTATTTTACTATTTGGTTTCTGTAAAGATTTTATTATTCGTAAAATAAAATAATCTCTGTTATTTATGATTTCTTCCTGATATCCAAAAAATGGATATAAAGTTAAAATATGTAGTTCATTTATCTGATATAAATATGTTGTTGTTTTTTTACATAATTAAAACATAATAAATTACAATAAAATAATGTATGGAACTGCGTTTCATCACTTTTTCTGCAGTTCGTTTTATTTCATGACACGTTACTAATAAAAGCAATTAAAACTATGCATTTGTTAAAACATTCACTTGATTTGCATATTGAGTTCTATTTCACATAGGAATAAAGTTATTTTTATTACCATCCTACATAATTTGTATTTGAGCAAAAGAAAGTTCTACTGTATTTTAAATAATGAACAATAAAATAGTGCGTATTATTCCATGGCGCCTAGCTTTTCACATTTTGGCATAGACAATACGACAGCCGTCGCCGACACGTCAGAATTTGTGATTCCATGTAAAAGTTATAACACTACACTTAATTATATAATAGAAAAGTGATCAACGATCGCCCCGCCATACACACACTCATACCTACTTATTCATTATAATAATATTTATCACCTAAAGTATGCGACAATCCACACACGAATGAAATATATGACAAAATTAAAATCAAAGCTCACACAAAGAGAAAAAGAAAAGTTTTAGTGAATCACAATATCGAAAGGCTGAATACATCGAGTAGATACAAGTGTAGACACGACCATATTGAACGATTATTGCTATAACTACAAGTCCGTAATACTTTGATCACAATACACGTGTAATGATTTAAAGTGAAGTATACTATAACGCGTCTAAACTTAGTGTACCGTCCCGTACTCTCACATCGTAGAACTTTGACACTTTCTAATTCAGCCTTATAATTAGAAAGAGCAACCGGCGCGGGCGACCACAATCACATTATAAACATTTTAACGCTATTCAGAGACAGCCATATTTTGTATTTATATTTTGTTATATTGGAAAGTGAAAAAAAAATATCATTAACACTAAGCTAGATTGTATCCTGTTGAGCTCAAACTCACTTTGTACATTATTACAACGATTAAAATACATAATGTAATAGTATATAAGCGATAGCACATAACACCGCCCGGCCGGGTGCGCCGCCCGCAGTATTAAATAATGTCTTTTAAAAAAACACGATTTCATAAAACACAATTCCAAATATAAATTAAATAAAAAGCGGACGACGCACGCGGCCGGGCGGACGACTTATCTACAGAAAAAAAAAACAATAATGTAATAATAAAATTGATGACACGAGTAAAATTATTTATACAAAGATGCGCTGACTGCGAGCGTGAATAACTACGTATTGAAGATCATTTCACTGCGACGCACTCGATGATAACCACTTGGCACATTTATACGCTCCATACATTGTCCAACACTACATCATAAATAAAACTCTTAAGTCACGATCAATTAATTTATTTCCATACAGTCGTGGATAGAGCGAGTGCTGAAACTCGTGTCCGCCGAGCGGATAACGATACTATAACAATCGAATACCAATCGAGTAACACTCGACCGGCAGACAACACCGTTTCATTTATAAATCGAATAATAATACAAATTCGAGTTGGGCGGGCGGCCCGTTCGCAAACGTCATTCGTACGAGTGAAACATTTTCAGACAGGTTTTTTTTTACATTTAATTTTTTTTTCCTTATTCAAATGTACCCCTACTTTTCTTATATTTATACCGAACAGCTTAATTGTCTGTTCTTTTATAAAGAAGAAACACTACGTACTCGTCGACTTCCAGCCAATATGGAGGGGCACGACGATGTGACGTGGTAATGACATTAGTAGTCGTTCGTGCGATATCGACTGGCAGCGAAACGAATGAAGTTGGGAAACGGGTCGCCTGACATTGGTGCCGATTCTCTTGTTCGCAAACTAACGTAATTTTAAGTTAAGTGCATCTATCTCTTACCATTTGATTAAGAAAAGGACAGAAGATAAAATATTAGTTAAGTACTGTCAAATTTAGACACTCCATAAATAATTTACACGCGATTTAAAAACATGGCGTCTAAATATACGTCAATTTTCTTCAGGCGCTGTCTAATTTGACAGGATTAAACTAAAATGTATCTTCTGTCCTTTTCTTTAAGAAATGGAAAGAGAAAGATGCATTAAACTTAGATTTAGTTAAGTTTGTGAATAAGAGAATCGGCATGATTTTTACAAAATTCGAACCTCCTGAGTTAGAAGTCGAAGAGTTCTGGCGGCGGGATGGGCTCGCAGGGCAGGCAGTCGGCGCTGGCGTCGTACGTGGGGGGCGAGGGGGGGGAGCGGGCGCGGCCCTGGCGCCGCAGTGTGTGCACGCTGTACGAGTGCGCGTGAGTGACGGTGCGCGGGCGGGGCGCGCGGGGGACGTCCTCCGAGTCCACGCGCAGCGACAGCGCCGAGCGCGGCGCCGCGCACGGGCCGCGCGCCGGCGACACGGGCGGCCGCAGGTAGTCCGAGCGCGCCAGGGCTAGCTCAGCCGGCGTGTAGGCGGCTAGGAAGTGAGCTAAGGCGCCTGAGGGGGTCCGGGCCCCGCCGTTGGCGACGAGCACCATGTCCTCGGCGGACAGGCGCAGCGAGTCGGAGCGCGGCGGGGGCGGCGGCGGCGGGGGGGGGGGGGCGCGCGCGGCGGCCGAGGCGCGCTCGCGGCGGCGCGGGCGGGGCGCGCGGGGGGCGCGGGGCGCGCGGGGCGGCGACGTGGGCGAGGGGGACGAGGGCGAGGGGGGCGTGACCGTGCGCCGCCTCCGCCGCCGCCGGGGCGGGTTCTGGGGCAGTCACAGCTTGAGTTCGTTCGCGATCTTCGACGCAATGTTCTTGAAGCCGATGCTGGTGCCTGCGGAACAATAGATACATGGTTGATTATACTGTAAAACGCAAAAATAATTATTATTATCAACATTATAAAACCAAAGAAATGTTTGATTGACTACGCTAATATCAAAAACTATTGGTTCGCACAAAAAAAAAATGTCTTTCTGTTGAACCCTTTCACAAAAAGAGGCTATAAATTTTATTATACTGCCAGAATTGAGGGAATGGTTATAATAGTTACCGTCGTTTGGTCTCGGTATACCTAAAACGCACTTGGTCTATTTGTGCTGAAAGTCTATTACGCATAGAGTCTAAATCGCTAATTACCTATTTTTTTATACGCCTACGTCGCTATTGGACTAAATCGCTTAACGTCTAAAACGCGTTAGGATTAATTCGCTTTATGCCTAAATCGCACATTGCCTAAAGGTTAAACTTTGAATAGATATTATGTGTACTCACCACATCAACAGAGCTAAAATAAAATCATCAAAAAAAGATCTTGGTGTACTCCTTCTACGAAGTGTTTATTTTTCTTGCGTCTACCCCAAAAAACTATAACGGTTTACATAACTTTGTTAGTTCAGGAGCTTAAGATGCTTAATTGGGTCACTAAGGGCCTCTCTGATGACATGGATATTGAGAGGGAACTATTAAGAAGATGTATAAAATAGTTTACATACATGTCTACATGTTTTAATGGAATTAGAAAAATTAGGCAAAACGCGTTTTAGTCATAAAGCGAATTAGTTACATTGCGAAATAGACCATACCAGAAATAGGTTAGTTACGACATAGGCTAATTGACTACTTAGGCAAAACGCTATTCAAAACTGAACATTAGGCACAACCAGTTTTAGACCAAATGCGTTTTAGGTATACCGAGACCAAACGGTTACCGTGACCCCGGAATTTAAAGAGCAACCGAAGGTACATGAGTTTAGTCAGTAAAAGTCTGACACGGAGGACAAGAGAAGTCATTCGATGATTTCCCACTCCCCAAAAGTACTAGCTTAAGTTATATAACATCACGCAAAGACAAAGAAGCAGTTGTGACCTCGGAGGATATAGTCTATTTTTTTTTAACAAACAAGTACTGCGTATATCTCTTTCACATTTCCGGTATTGACAGAGAGAGATGGGAAATTAGTCGAGGCGGAGCCAACGTTTTCAAAACCAATAATAAAACTTATGCTGATTATGTGGAGTGTGGACCAATCCGGTAGTTTCCACCATTATCAATTGACGTACTTTTTAATAACAACTCAGTTTACAATCTATTTATTGATTTCAAAGCAACTAAAAATCAAATTTTATAGCAAATTGAAAATGAACCGAATTTATTGGGCTGAAATTAAAAGATTATAGAAATTGTGTCTAACATTTATTGGTTAATGATGAAAACTACCCAATTGAAACGCAAAAAATTAGGTACTCGTTTGTTAAAAAAAAACAGACTATAATACATACAACAGAAAAAAAATATCAACACCCTATACCCTACAAGCAACTACTCACCAGATATTCGCTTGAATCGCACGCCATTAAGCGACAGCCGCGGCAGTTTGCACACCTCGATCTCCCACTGCACGAGTGAGTCGGCGTTGGGGTCGCCGTGCACGCACAGCAAGAGGAACCGCTCGCGCTGCTCGTAGTCGCAGTTGTTCGCGTCAAGAACCTGTGGACACCTTCATTATTTAACCTTTCGACGACAGGCGACATCCGGCTGTCGGGCTGCTATTGTCTTTCTATTGTACCTTGAATCACATGTGTTGTAAGGATTAAGATATTCTTTTCAATTTGTCTTCTCTGAATGTCAATGTCAGCGTTGATTTTCTCTGAATTTTCGTGACAGCATTGTTTTTCTCTAAGCTTTCATGTCAGCGTTGTTTTTTTTCTGAACTTCTATTTTTCTGAATTACTCTGTCAGCGTTTTATGTCTGAACATCTATGTCAGCGTAGTTTTACTCTAAGTCAAGAACAAATTTTGTATTTCTATAAGATTTGTTTTGGTATGAGCATGGGAAGAGTAAAAAAAACAAGTAAAATGGGATAAGGGCAGAAAGAAGAAGAATGTATGGAGGGATTGAAGGAAGAAGGATGGTCGAAATAAAGGTCTATAGATGAATAGGGATGACGACAGCATTAAAAAAATGACATTCTGTTTAGTCCGTCTGATAGATCGATCGGCCGAAAATACGGGACACGTATTTTTTGCTTGATCAAATTAATAAAAAAATACAAAGTTAAAGAGCAACAAAGTTCCGGAGCGGGGGCTTTTGACGTCACCGTCCTGCAAAAATTGTATCGGATCGTGACGTCATGCGCAACTTCAACGCACTGTATCGTCGTCATTCTTCGTTTACGAGAAAAAAGAAAAAATACGTGTCCAAAATTTTTTGATAATCTATCTGTCGGACTAATAACTTGTTTGTCGTCTCGCCTATTGTAGGTATGTAGAATTAAAATTAAAGGCAAAAGGCAAAGACTGACTGTCAGTTGACAGAGGACGACTATGAAGAAAAAAGAATGCAATGTTATGCAGACGGCAAGTAAAATGGGATAAGGACAGTAAAAGAAACGAATATGGTCGTGGTGGAAAAGAAAAAAAAAAAAGAATATGGTCTATGAAAATACATCAGGCACGTCCAAATCTAAATGATGACAAGAAAAACCAGAATTGCATAGTAGTGGTCTTCAAAACTTGGTACTTTATTACTAAGCTTTCAGAATTCAACTAAGTTTCATAAAAGCTCCATAACCTTTCAACGACCAAGCGACAGCCGGCTGTCACCCTCCTAAGCGCTTTCTATTGTGTCTCAAATCACGCGTGTTCTAAGGTTCAAGAAGTGGTTTAAAGTTATTTCCACCTACCTTACGGATCTCCGCCATGATCTCGTTGGGATCCCTGGAAGAGGTGGTCTTCATGCTCCACGTGAACCGCAGCACGCGAGGTTTCACCTGCTCCTCATTGCCGACACCGCCGCCGCCTTGTCTGTATGTTGTTAGATTAGTGTTAGCTGCTTTGAAAATGGAGGTTAAATCTTCAAATTGTGATAGACAAGTCCTGTGTTTTAACCCTTTGACTGCCGGTAGCGCAGATCTACGCGGGTACAATAGATTTTAATTGTTTTAATTATTACGGCATACAAGAGGTTAAACAACGGATCTCGTGTTGTACTGCAGTTGAATAAATCAGCAGCAACAGCAACTAACAATTGAATAAATTCAAAAGGTATTTAGTTTTTCGAAGACAATTTGCTTGCCATTATAAGTATAAAAATAGAATAGAATTACTAGTAAAAATTGGAATGCTGTTAATCATAGATATTGATGGATTGAAAACATCAACGCGCCAGGGTCAATTACAGTAAACGATTAAAAAAAAAATATTAATTTCTGACATACGCCAAGTTGAAATTGCGACTTTGCGAGGGTTTTTTTTTTTTCTTCCAGAAAATGGCTTTCAGCAGTGACATACACTGCTGAAAGCCAATTCTTTAAATGTGTTGGTTCTTGTGTAATAAGAAAATGTGTTGTCACCTATCATTGTTCTGATATTAAATTTTATAATAATCTGTCGCCTTGACAGCAAAGTATAAAATTACAAAGTATAAAGTCACTTATGAAAGTAACACTGCAACGGTCTGTATGAATAACCGACCGGCTCTTTTACAATTCATAAGTGCAGGCACTTATGAATTGTAAAAGAGCCGGTAAATGGTCTAAGTGTAATAAATGCCTTAAGTTTTGTATTTTGTTGCAGTGTTGCAAGTTACACGGTTACGTTACGTGTTTATAGTAACGAAACATCTTGCAACATGTTGTGCATCGTTGTTTACATTGCAAAGTAGGTCTTCGCTTTTGTGATTTACTGAATGAGAGAAATCTAAGGTTTGTTTCTATCATAGAACTCGGCTGATGTAATTAATAGTTACTTAACAAATGCTTCGGCGAAGTAATCTATCTGTTCTGTTCTCAATCTCTTAATCTTGATCCGTAAAACTACGATAGGAAGAAAAATGGAGAATGGCTAAGCCAAAGTAGGTACGTGCTAAGTAACTTTTATGTATTTCTGCCTTAGAATCTGGAAAGGTAATGAAATTTAGAAAGTATTCCCTGTTGTATTGTTGTAAGCGCCATCCTGTTTAGATCCTCAAATTGTATATTATGATATAGAAAGTTTGTGAAAATAGGTAAATATGTTGAGAATCCGAGCAATCTTGTATTGGTAACTTTATTTTTTGAAATATAAAAAAATACATCACGGTAATGTGCCATGCCGTATAAATTATACTTGCCGTATAAATTATAGAAATGACAATGATCAAGTTTGCTCAAATTCATTTTAATAGCGATATTGAAAATATCAACACCAAAATTATAAAAATAATATTGGAATGTCTTCTGTGACTTGCATTAAATTGTAAATTTTACAAATAAAAATGCAGAATTAAGAAAAGGCATTAACGAAAAAAAATGCCTAGTTATGTCTTAGTCCACTTAAATCATGAATTTAAATATTATTCGTAAAGGGTTTTTTGTTATTTTTTTACTACATACTACGTAAATAATATAAATGGAATTAAAGCGCTATTAGTAGACGTGCAAGAGTGTACCCGATTGTTAAAATAAGATTTTAATAATTATATTGATTTTAGTTATAATTAATTTTGATAAATAACTAGTATTAATAAGAACTAATAATATACTTAATTTATTTTAATGAGAACTAAAATATGTTTCCCAGTTAAGGTTCACTAGGTTTACATTTGTTTGAATAAAAAGCTAGAGCATATAATTTAAATCAACGAAATTCTCCATTTTAAATATTTTTCTCGCATTTTATTACAACAATCGGGCCAAGTAATCTCAACATTAAATGAAACACAAAATAATCAAACAAATCAAAATCAAACTCAACAAAACCAACATCTTTTCATTCAGCATCAGAAAAAAACGTTCGAAATGGGAGAAGTACACATGAACAACACAAATCGTCTAAACAATCAACAAACAGAGGATAAAGTCCCACATTTATTGGAAACAAAGTTGACAGCAAATATTCCTAAAATCCTAAAAGTTGCAAATTTTTGTTTCCAATAAAAAAGGAACAATGTTGCATGTTGCAGCATTCTATGTTGCAAGCAACATGTCTCAGTAATATACGTTGCTGTAACAAAGTTGCGTGCACGGTACATAATGACGAAAAAACTAGGATAATTACCCAAGCATGGTTTGTGGACTAGCGCCTACCGCATGCTTCGGGGTGGTACCGTCCAATGGCCTAAAAACAGAAAAACATAAAACTAACGCTAAACACTAGGGGCACGGGATGTGGCGACGAAAACATACATACATTGAAGATTTGCTATACGCTGGTATGGGGATTTTTTTAATTGCATTGAAAAGGTTTAAATACAGTTTTGTTGATTTTTTTACCTGATTACGATTAGGCTCAAATAGAAAGAAAAATATCAAAAAAGTAAAAAAATATCAAGAAAATATAAAAACACCAAGAAGTAAACAAGAAGAAAAAAATTATCATTTCCAATCTCTCATACGACACAAAATAAAAATAATTTATAAATATTTCATAAATGTCCAGCGTATGACAAAAATAACCAATGTAAAGGAAGTGCGATTAAAAAAAAAGAAAGTAATGTCTAAAACGTAGCACACGGCAAGCAACACAAGGCACAAATCAAAAGCATGCCTGAGATAAGTCTGTTACAGAATTATCCTAATTTTACTTACCGTAGTGTCACTAAAAACTAAAAAAAAAAACATGCTGAAATTCCTTACCTAAAAAGTTCTAAAATGGTATGGAAAATGTATGAATGTGTTCAAAATTTGTAATCGTGTAAATAAATGTACTTAATCAAATTAATTTGTTATTTAAATAAAATATCATGCAGAACCTAGTATTCTTTATTATTATATGCCAAAATGAAATCTAACCAATTTGAAAAATATATTTTAGAAAATTTTAAATGCAAACACATGACTTTGGTTAATAATAGCAAAAATTTTGGGTCAAATTGTCAGTACAGAAAAAAAAAATCATGTTAAATTTTGTTATTCACGAAAAACGAGTAATCCATCCAATTTAGTACTGTAGCAATATTATTAGATATAAGTAAAGGACTTTTGTGTATATAATAAAATTATAAAAAATATAAATTAAGTTTTTAAATAACATAAGAAAAGAAGTTATAAAAATATTTTTTTATGAAACTGAACGACATGCAATGTTTGAATTTCTGAAAATTTTGTTGTAAATATTAATATTTTTGGGGGTAAATCATGCGTTTTTTTAATTGATAAAAGTATAAAAAGTACAAATCGGCTGGACTACGTATTAAAAATACACACACAAACGCTTTTTAATAAACCCTTCGCAGAGCGATGTTGTAATATTGGTGATGGCGAGAAAATGTAGGTGAATAAAAAAATTACAATGTTTTTTTTATGTCTATTTACATTATCGCATAATATGGATTTCACAGAAAGTAAAAAATGAAAGTGATCTACAAATAAAACATTCGTTTTCATTTATGAATACGTATCAATTATATTTATTACCATTCCCATTATTTTCTAGTAACGACAACAAAAAAAAACTTTTTTTCTTAATTTGAGCTTTTTTGTTTTTTTTTTCATCACCCCCACCAATAAAACGTCCACATCGAACGCGAACCACCACAACTTTTGAAAAAAAAAAACTTTAAAACAAAAGTTTGTTGATCGCCTTGCGGCCTACCTCCGTTGGATGTCCAGGGAGGAAAATATACGTGGTTTTGCACGCCCGGTCGACTCGCCCAATACCGACAGTCTGGCGGGATAATACTCACCAAATTATTATCAAAATTCACCATTATTTGGGCGTGACCTCAAACTGACGATCCCTAAGATTTATATTTTTGAAATGCTAAAACTAATTCGAACAATAGAAACTGAATAAATATCAAAATTGTAGAACTAATCCTAAAGTCTACAAAATAACAATTGAGTACATTTGATTGTTGTAAATTATATTTTAAGAGACGTGACGGCTTGTGTTTCTGTATATTCTATACACATACAAAAAAAAACTATGATGCGATTTAACAAAGGGAGTTGTTTAAAAAAATTATATGTTCTTCTATGCTAAAAAAAGTAAAATTTATTAATTCACTGTTTTAAAGGTGTTTTCAAATAAAACGCAAGTTGTTATTAAAAACTTGATTATTTGGAGAAGCGTAACACATCCATTTATTGCGTATTGTCAAAACAAAATAGGTATTCATACTTCAATACACATAGATCAACTTAATTCTCTTATTTAGCAAAGTTTTCAGTGTCTGTAATATTCAAAAACATTTTTATTTTTTATATTTTTACTAAGTTTTTTTTTAACTAGAAAATATTTTTGAATTTTACTAAACCCCATAATATATAAGATCACATTAAATAAATGCATCTTAAAACAATGCCCATGATTTAGAAGACTATGTAGTTATTATAATCCCAATTAATATTAATTTCTTTAAATTTAAATATACTGGGAAAATAAAGCGAAAATAAAATATGGACGGCTGATAAAATATTAATACATAAAATTCACTACAGTCCCCTATGGGGTGAGCAAAGCTCGGAGAAACAGTAAAAAAATAAATTTTAACTGTTTTAGAGTACGAACTAAAGTACTCAGTCGTTAAAAATAAGTAAACTATATTTTTCTAATAATTATCATTTGTCGTGCTTTTTTCCCAGTTAATTTAAACTTCGAACACACTTCCGATAAACATGTCGCCTGAAAAACGCAAAAAGGGATGAAAAATTTGAAAAAAAAAATCTCGCCTGTAAAGTATTAAAATAAAATATCTAACTACGCTTAGCGAACTAAGTTAGAATGTATTGCATTGTTCCTAAATCGTGTTATAGTTACAGAATAATCGTATTGCTTAAAGATAAAAAAAAATGCTCGCAAAAAAAATGCACTATTTATGTGCGTAAAAATTATAGATTGTTTTATAATGTTATATTATCTACACCCAATAATATTTTTTAATTAAATTAAATGTCAAAATATTTTTATGTCATACTCAAAAATATTATTTATTGGGGCGGCTTGTTATTGGGCATCCCAATTGTTATATGTGTATACTGTGGTATTAATAAGACTGTTTGTTTGGTAGATCGAGAGCTACTGTAACACACAATTTAAGAGCCCATTTTCATGTGTAAAAGCCTATGAATTTAATTATAATAATTATATTTGAGTATCACTCATGCATGACTGAGAACGTCATTTTCCTTAATTTTTTATAAAAAAAGAACAGAAAAGAAAAGATTCTTTTACACGGGTATTTCTTACAACAGCACCTAAGAGTTTTGACATAAAATTTGTTTAGTACTCTATCTAATTTTTAACGAAAAATACTGGACAGACGGTTTTAGATAAATAAATACTACAATATTATACCTTTTAAAATATTAATAACTCATCTCTTCCTCTCAAATTTGAAAGACAAGGACGGTAATGCTTCTATTTTTTTTTTGGATTTGGATAATATTGCGATATATTTAGGAAGAAATATAAGACCTCTAAGTAAATAAATTTAACCAAAAACTACTTTCTGGTAGTAAAGAAAACGGAACAATTCTCTTATTTAGTATTTTGTAGGAGGAAAGAATAAAATAAATATAATATGAAAAATACACTTATAACACCATTTAACGCAATAAAAAAATCCCTATAACGCTTCACAACTATATAGAACACTAATATACAGTGTAAAACGTTAAAATACTCAAGTACCCCATATATGATTGAAAATAATAAAAAAAAAAACGTTAATATAATATATATTAAATACGCTTATAATAATGATATACTTAATGGACTTTTCACGAACAATAGAAAAGTTTTAGAAAAAGTCAAACGCGACACTCTCGCTCACATTGTTATAATTATGTACAATTTATTTAAAGTTTCCTACATGACATAATATTACTAATGAGTCAAAATATGGGAAGTATATGAGAGATGTAAAACATTCAACAATGTTTATATTTTCTATATAAATCGATAGCTCTTTTAGAATTGGACATTTAGAAAGTGCAGTACCAAAATATTGATTCTTTTATACAAGGTCTCAAATTAATGTAGATTTCTTTGGCATGAGATCTGTAATAATTCTTTGATTTACCTTAATTAATAATTATTTCGGGTTGACCGATTTGAATGTTATTTTGTGTGTATTATTCAAACGGTTTCTGGATCAAATCAGATGAATTTATGTATTTAATCATATAAGTTTGATGTTCAGTAATTTTGAAAAAGGTTTGTTTCTTTTATAGTAAAATGCACTTTGAAAACTACATAATTTTATCACCGTGTATAAAAAAAACCTTTTAACAATACTACGTAGATACAATTCCTAACTCTATAGGGTACAGTTGAGGACAAAAATATCTTATTTTTTGGCCCTTAATTAATTTGTTTTTCCTTTTAAATAAAATACAGCTGCCTAAACGTGTTAGTCCGTTTATGTGGTAACATCTACTGAGTATTTGTACCAAAGCTATAGGTTCGCCTGAATCTTAATCGCTAAAAAAATACTATTTTTATGCATGTATAATAATATAAATCGATAATTATCTCACTCACGCCTTAAATATAATCATAATTGCGTTGTGGACCATATGAGTTGTTTTAGATAGAATTTTAACAAATATAGGTACAGAGTATTAGATACTAAAAGTTAGATATTACATTTCTTAACAAAGAAAAGAAAACTCAAACAGCGTTTCTTCCTTTTCAACTGAAATAAAAGTCTTTTATTTAACTTTTCAAAAATTTCACTAAAAGGTACATTGTTATCATGGTCCACATAAAAAAACCCAACAATGAGATTTTTCTACAGAAAAACTTTTACTTACACAGTAAAAATATGCAATACAAATATACAAAATATTGTTTCAGTCGATGACATCTTTAACGATTAGGCAGAGTTCAGAATTTAGATAAAAAGTTTAAGTTATAAAAACAAAAAACAAGATTTGTGCTTTTTTGTGAACTTAAATATAAAAAAAAAATACATACGGAACCCTGGAATGTTGAAAATTCGCTCGAAAATAGAACTCTATACTTCTTATGAGCTAGTGATAAAATGCAACTCACGACGGGACTAGTTCTCCGCTACATATTATTTTAAGAAAATAACTAAAATAACCACAACATTTTCTAATCTGAGTGCACTATTTTTCTAACTATGCACGGAAATTCGTACAAGAAAAAACTAAGGAACATTAATTTCAATAAAATAACATGTAGACAGAAGTCGTCGCGATTTTTTTATAATGACAATAATGATTACAAATCGAATTTTTAATTGTATGTTAACTAAAAATGGATCATCAAAGGTACGCCAATTATAAAAAAAAAATGATTAACACTTATGAACAACATCTTGTTTTAGGACATTCAGTGTATTAAAAATCCTGGTTCTACATACTTTTCCGACAGTCTTACTATAATAACCAAGAAATTTGGCAGTTACAACAACAATTTTCATAAAAATATCATTCTCGTGCTGGTTAAAGTAAAGAAAAAAACTAAAATATAATATTTAATGTCATATTAGATACATGTCTCGTATCAAAATATAGAATAAACCATTTTCCTAAGACTTTCCTAAGATTTCGTCGTATAATATTTTAATACACTGAACATTTTTGTAATAAACTCGGACGATCAACAAAAATAATTGCTGATTGACCGAGTGTCTGCCCGTATTGTATACAATTCCCTATTAATTAATTTTAATTAATAATAAGCTTCTCAGGACGTCCGCAGTCGCCGACGATTCAAGGATTCTGATTCAACCTGCGTACAACGGAACGGGTAAGCGAATCGACCAATAAAGAGTCGAATCGCCCCCCTCTTCCGGATCCGGCTCGCTTTTTAGGCAGAAGTATTTGATGATGCCATTGGTTAGGATTGCCATATACGTTTTTACACTTGAAGCAAAATATTTGACAAAGTATTTTTCACTCACTTTTTGCAAAAACAATTGCATTTATTATTAAAACGTTAAAATGTACGATAAACCCCTAAAAATGGAGTATTTTTCTGTTAGAGAAAACAATAAATAGTAATAATTTATGGCAATCCTATAATAACAATAAAGTCTCGCGCCGCAACACAAGATGCACAATACTAAACGCAACTCCCTCCGTTAAATAAAGATATTACTTATAAAAAAAGTAAAAAAAAAATATTATAAAAAAGTCCGTCACGTCGCATTTAAAGGGTTGTGGAATAGACTAGAAAGCGAAACTGTAAAACCGGTAGAGGTCGCGACCGTCGACGTTCGTTAGTAGAAGCGTACGGTTAGGTAAGAAATATTAACGTCACACGGGGGATGCACGACACATGTATTTTTTTATTATTATTATAAATATTATTCATGTTATTACTCTTTTTATGCTTTCCGTACACCTCTCAAGGTCGACGAGGCACAAACCGAGATACTTACATAATTTTTTCTATAGATAAAGCACTACTGACAACACTCAAAGCATGTAGGCAGGTCTGTAGCCTTAGCACACACTTTTGTTTAGCAATAAAAAAAACTAAGAAAAAATAAGAAAAAAATTAGGGGAGTACATCATGCTTTGATACTAAACTACTAGTTATTTGAGGGGGACTTGAGCGCGTTTACCGGTATAACTGTGCGAAACGAGACGAAACGGGAGGTAGGTAGCATCGTGCATCCCCTGCGTCGACGCGAGATTCAAAAATAAAATACAAAGAGCTCGGAATCTTTAGAGGGAGACAATTTGATCTTAAGAAATAATAATAATAAAAAAAATGAATAAATAAACACACATAATGATCCACACATAACGAGACATACGAATGGGTTAATAGTGACAAATTGAAGACAGGTAGTGTGTCTATGGTGTAACATTATTTACAAAATAATAAATAAAAAGACGTAGGTTCGTGAACGGAATACATGGAGCCCGTCTGAAAGTGTTTTTGTATTTATTTTCTTTATTAGTCAAGCGTTAGATAAAAGATAGAATAATTATATAGGTAATCGTGTTATTTTAGATAAAAAGTGGTTGCAAATTGTGTTAAATATATGAAGAAAAAAAATGTGTGTATCAACCCTAAAACCTACTTACGATCTACAAGTCCCATAATATAAACATTTAAATTCTGAAAAAAAAAACCCAAAGAACTACAAAACATTAACAAACAGAGCTCCTTTTGAACCAATAAAATATTTATATTTCTTAAAACAATAAACAAATTATCTAAATCACGAGTCTTTACTCCACAACCCTTTTTTACAAAAAAAAAAATACTAAGATAATATTGGTCCCAGTTGGGCGCCAATATCTAAGATCACTATTATATTCTATAGTAATAAATACAACTATATTAAATGAAATGAGTGGGGGTGATTAGACACAGATGTGCGAGGAAGCTGTGACCGCTAACATCAATGCTTAGCGTGATTTGTAGCTATATGAGGCAATAACTAAGACATTTTGTGGCAAATAAATAATCTGTAATCATTTTAAAACTGATTTCATTTCTTATTACAACAACAGTATCTGTATTCATTTCTTATTACAACAACATAAACCGATTTCATTTCTTATTACAACAACAACAACAACAACTGATTTCATTTCTTATTACAACCAAGTCAGCTGTAATAAGAATAAAAAAATGCCACAAAACACCTTGAAAACTTTAAAAAGATCTACGAGCGAACCAGCATCAAGCCATAGCTTTATGGGGGCCATAATAATAACGGAAAAAATAATATAAAAAGACACCACCGAAATAATATATGTAACGTTACGTTAAACGTCAGGTTAGTAACGAAATGGAAAACTGTGTATGTCAACAGTGTGTTAATGACAACAATATAATAAGCCAATGGGCGGAGGCAATTAACCTTAATAATTAACTGTTCGTATCAATTGTAACGAATTTATATGTGTGATAAACGCACTAATTACTGGCTTGGTTTCGATACATTATTTTTGCACGTATAAGATAAGTTTATGAAAAATAGAACAGGCTATCTAGTACTTGTTTTAATTCTAAGCGATAAACCCAACAAATGTGCCCTCTGGTTTTTAAATATCGGAAATCGCAAAAAACGCTGTGCGCGTATGTTTTTTCTTTAATTTGCCCCAAACTAGGAAATTCTTCTGTATCGTGAATGCATTTACATACACGTAAAATACATACCACAATCCGACTTGGAACCAATACCTGTGGTTTTAGAACCCGCAGTGCTTAAATAAAAATAAAATTGATCTTATCTTGTAGTTGCAAAAAGAAATATATTTTCCCGTTTACCAAGTCCAAAAATCAATGCCTCAGGATAACATATTAATATTATGAATCAACTGTAAAATTAGACTAACAGTTGCAGGCATTGCTATGCAAAGTCTATCTAGGAATCGTCTTTTTTAAGTCATTTGCTTAGCCATGTTTGAATTTGATTGGTGTCTACTACCAAGAAAAAAACCCAGTTAAAAAACGTATTTATTAAAATAAAAACAATAATATCGTTACAACCGCCACGAACAGTTCTGAACCGTATCCCCACAAGTTTAATGTGTAATTTCGTGTGCGTGACGAAGACTCACCGTTTGGAGAAGCGCGAGGACAGCTTGGAGAAGAAGGAGGGCCGCGCCTGGTGCGGCGAGCCGCCGTCACCGTACGCGCCGCCCGACGAGCCGCGCGACCGCGTCTGACCTGAGGGGCGAAGGGAGACATTGGAAGGGGTTAAAAAGTTACCTTGCACTTTCTTGTGCTATGTTTTTGGAGATTTAATAGTGACACGGTGAGAAAAACATCTCTTCTCAAGGTCTTACTACTTAGGTCTCTTTACCGACTTCATTATCTACAACACACGTCTGTGTCTAGGTGATTATGTAACGAAATAAAATTTAGTTTTAGATTTTTTTTGCAAGTGTGCTTTTAAGTTTGAAGATCTGGATAAATTTCAAATTCAAGAGAAAAAAAATGATGATCCGCATTGCTATTTCTGCTAGATAATTGTAAGTCCTACATTAGGCAGAGCCTAATGTGAATAAAAATACCTTCATGAGGACGTGGGACTCAAAAACTATAGATGCTAAGGATCAAGTATCATGTTCAAAACAAATCAATAACAATTTTTACACTAATTACCTGAGTGGAAGGTGGACCTCGAGGGCACATTCCTGGGGAACACAAGCGGGTTGGGGAACTCCCGCCGCGCGCCGCCCGCGCCGCCGCCCGTCGACACCTGAGAGTTAAGGCTGCAACCAAAGTATACACTTATACATCCAGACAGTTTGTTATACACGCTGACAGTCTACGCTACAACAATCATGTCAAACTCGAAAATACTGTGCCAGATATACAAACAAAAATTGGATTGGAAAATATACTACACCTATAAATAAAAAAAAAACGTTATATTTTTAAGGGTAGTTAGTGTAAATAAAATAATTAAAAACTTAATATTTTTTTGAGGAATGTGTAAAATAAATAAATAAACATAAAATAAAAATAACAAGATAATAATAAATTCTATACAAATATTATTATAGACCTCTACCACTACTGCTACAACAGTCTAGTTTCAAGTGAAACGCCTAAATATTAGTAACAAACAACAATCTGAAAGAAAAAAAATCTAAAACCCACTAAAACATAAAAAGTATTAAAAAAGTGCAGAAACTAATTTGTTTCTCAATCTGCAATAGCTCATTAGTGTTGTGTTTTAAGCCAATTAAAAAAAAATATTAAAAAAAAAATGCCTCGTGAATTCAACCATTTCTGATGCTGTAAACTGCGAAGCTTAAATTCGGTGAAAACAAGCAGATTGTCAAAATAACTGCAATTCCTTTCCGGCAAAACTAACGACGAAACATCACCAAAAAAAACCTTTATAAACGAACAAAAAACTACGTTACAGTTTGCGGTAATAAATATTACAAATCGAGTATAATGTAACACAGACAACTCAATTACGCAATTTTCGTCTATTGTGTAATTTTCGTCAACTGCGTAGTTTTTGTTAAATGAGCAGTATTTTTCTTTAATAGTTGAGATTTTATAAACAATTTTCGTCAACTGCTGTGTGTTTCGGCAACACTAAGCCATATATAGCAATTGAGCAATCAGTAGCCGTTGTAAACATATTAAAAAAACAGGCAAGTACGAATGGAAGAGTTGACAAACAGATAACAGTCGTCTAAAACTCGATATGCCATATTTCCGACCGGACTGTACTAGCAGCAAGCCGAACCAATCAAACCCTGTTGAACCAAAGCTTTAAAAAAAACCAGCGTCAAGCTACTACCGCGAAGCGTCCGGTACTTTTAGTACCGGTACTATCGGTATGTACCTCGGTCGCGGCTGAGCGAGGTCCCGCGCGGACGCGTTGTGCGGCTGTGAGTCGGCGCCGAGGGGCGGAGCGCCACTCGCGGACGAGATCGACGCACTTTTGACGTGAGTCTTCGCCCCGGCCGTGGTCCCGGTACCGGCGGTACCGGTCGACCCGTTGCTGGTACTTCCGGTGCCGTTTTTAGTGTCGGCCGCCGGGGCGCTGTTTAGTGCGTTCGTCAAGCATGCTGTTAGTCCCTTCTCATGCGTTTGTATGAATATATATTCGGATATATACAGTGTATGGAAGGTTATATAGATAAATATTGTATATAGATATGATAGCCTTTACTCTACTTTAAATTTATTCAAGGGGTCTTTCTTCACATGATGGGACAAGATAGTAATTTTTCAACAGATGTTTTTGTATAAAAGGGGTCATTAGGTACTTGATTCAGATCAATATTAGATAAGTTTAGGTATTATATGGGAATAACACTGTTTCGTATAATTTCCTTCAAATATAATGTCTAAAGCTTTTATTGATGTAATAAATGATGATAATTTTATAATATATCATCATAATTTCCGCACAAGCTTTGATTGCTTTGAGCACTCAGCGAACAGCAATTTGCAAAATAAAAATACAGTTTTTTTTTTCATGTCGTGGACTACCTTGACTAATCCCTTACAACTATAAATAAATGTTGACATCTAGTTATTTTTCTTATCTACTAGTCGGTGGTGTCCTAGAGAATACTTACGACTTCGTTGTTCACCTGGGTTTTCCAAATATTTTCGTAGGGTTCCACAGGGTACCACAGCTTTTAGTTTTTTCTCACGTAGAGTTGTTAGGTACTTGAGCTTCTCGAAAACAGTCGGTAATTTCATATAGAAAATATCTATATGACTTTGAGCATTGGTTTCAATCATAGGGTCATTATTAGGTACTTTTTTCTTTGATAGTTACCTGGGCGCATCGTGTGGAGGCGACAGCAGCTCATACGCGGCATTACATCTAGCTCCCTTCATCTGTGTGGCTCCAGCTAGGTACTCTTATATAGTTTATACGTACCCTACCTCCCCTTTTAGTTTTTAATCGCGCGACGGGTTGATAGTCTCATAGGGCTGTTTGGTACTTCAGGTTCCCTTGTAGGCGTGTCGAAACCACATTCAACTGAGCTCATCGCGCGGACTTTGGTAGGGTGCAAAGGTACCCCAGCTCCCTTTATTCTTTTAGGGCTGTTTGGTACTTCAAGCATTTTTCAAGAAGCGACAGTTACCTGGGCGCGTCATGTGGCGGCGACAGCTTGGGCGGCTGCGGGGGCGGAGGCTCGTACGCGGCAGTACGTCGCGCGCCGCCCGTCAGCGTGCGCGAGCGGGGCTCCAGCTTCGGCGCCGCGCTCGACGGCCGCGACGTGCTCTGTACCTGCGGGCGGACTGCCTTGTAGTGGGACATAAAGGGCAACCGAAGGAACATGAATGGGTTTTAGTCAGTAAAAGTCTGACACGCCCTCCCGCCGCACACAGGACGGGAGCAGTCATTGCATGATTTCCGGTCGGTTTTTTTTATGATAGAATAGTCTATTCGAGTAGTACTATAAGTCTGGAAAGGATCGGTTAATGTAGGGCAATATATTGCCTGCTTTTATTGCCAGCTCTATTGCCCAAAGGGCAGGCTATATTATAATTAGACCCGGGCGAGCACAGGTGGCTTACTATTCCGTTTAAATTTCACACAAAATGCATGGAAATAAAGTACAATTTATGACACAAAATGATGCATTTTAACCACGTTTGAGCAACGACACATTGTGATTTTACTTAATCTCGACAATTTTTTCTTAATTTCAATGGATTTTGTATGAAATTCGAATGGAATAAGAAGCCGTCTGCACCCAACGTCATTGGCAGACTAACCAATTTCCAGACTATGAACCAACTGATAAAGTAGGTCATTCTCCTGTAGGAAAACAACCTAGAAAACTTCACCGTGCTTCTGTTAATGCCTTTTCTACTAGAATTAAAAGTTAAATAGAGCAACCTCTTTAAATTACTAAGATCATTATATCCTTAACAAAGTTCTCTACAAATTTAAGTACAACAGAAATAAAGAATGTCCACACAAAACAAAGCTATACATCACTTTTTCTTCTAGATGTCAAGCAAGGCTATATGAACTAATGATCGTAGTTTAATTTGAAAGTTCTGAAAACGTTGATATCACGTTGAACTCCGAAGCTTAAGACCAATTCAGGACCGCGGCGCGACGACCCGACTATGGTGTAGCTGGCCCCAGACACGTCAAAATGGACTCACTATCCGCCATTGCCAGACGAATCCTAAAAACTTTTACGAAACTATGTATCTTATTTATTTGTAAATAAGTTCCATATTTGATTGTTTGTGACGCGATGAGACGAGACGACAAATTGGACTATGCTACATTTTTTTTACTATATAAAAAAACTCTATTTTACTATCGACATTGTAAATAAGCAAGCAGGTGGCTACGTCCAACAAAATATTTTATTCTATATCTAACAAAGGACCACAACAGAAAATTACTCAAATACTTCAATATCTACTCTTCTGCCGAGTACTAATTTCTACCTTACATTTTAACTCACACTCTAACCCCTGAATACTCAAACGACACTTAATTTAAGGCGCTCTCAAATCTGTTGCTGTCCTTACTTTATTCCTTCATAGTGACAAAGACGGCAACAGATTTTATTAAAATTAGCAACATTCAGGGGTAAGTTGAAAATAGAGCCCAACCTAACGCCATTTTAGGCACAAACACACGATTACAAATTGGAGAAGCTCGGATTGTTTAGCATTACAGATTAAAATTACCAACTAGGTCCTAAAATGTGAGTCTACGTTTAATTCCAATAACAGTTATGTTATTTATCCCTTAGTCTAGTGAAAAATGAGCTCCAAAAGTGTATTACCTCGTCACATCGCGTCCACACAAATATATAGCTAAGCTACATACCCACAACCTGTTACCACACAGTGTATATAATATGAAGACATCGTTGTATACCTTTCGTACCTGCATTTGAGCGATCCGCGCTGTGTTTTCCTTGATGGACGCTGAGTCGATTGTGTTCTGGAACAATTAGGTTATAGCTTTAGGTTAGTGTTCGTGCTATGGTATATATTAGTTGTCTGCTATTGTCAGGTTTTAGCCGTGGTACCTCATAAAAATTCAAATTGTTAACATTGTCTTAATTATGATGACGCTTGGCTAACTGGGTATTGTCATTCGACTGTCTACCCTCTTGACTGTCTCTTTTTAACTGGGTTTGGGCCAAAAAGTCAGAAACTTACTGGCTTCGGCCGAAAGAGTCAAAAACTTTAGCCTTAAACTATGCCCAGGGGCAGTGTTCAGCAAAGTAGGTAACTATCCGGGTCATCGGATATAATAAAAAAAACCAAAAATCAATCAATAGTCTTTTAATACAAATGTTAATAGAAAATAAAAAAATAATAATTTGAATATGTACATCCATCAGTGTTCATGAAAAATAATTTCTTAAATTATATTCGACGGTCCTGAATATTTATGCACATTGTGGGCTGTACATCACTTCAACATCTTTATAGGGGTGTATCCCATCTGGCCCGGTGACTTGGCCCGGTGCCGGGCCACATGGGACAAAAAAGTTTTAACTGGCCCGGTGATATGTTTACCGGGCCAGATGATACAAATCAAGTGCCATCGTCCCCGGTAAGGGGCGAAAAGAGGATACGCCTCGTAATTTGTGAAATACTAACTATATGCATCTATGAAAGGGATTGAACTTATAAATCAAACCGCTTAGTTATAATCACTTTTTATTGCGGATAATGCGATATATAAACTTGTGTCATAAATCTCAACTTGAAATAGAGTTCCTGTAAGCAGATTTTTTGAATTTGAACATATTAACTTCGATAATTTCGAATTCTCTAACGCATTTTTTCTAAAAAATGACCGACGGTTATTTGACCGGTCATGAGCTCCATGGTTGTCTCCTGAATAAAGTCTTTGCGAAGCATGGCCTTCTTTGAATGGCATCGAGTACTCGGTATCTTATTTGCAATTTGCACTAATCTTGTTTGGTTAAAAGAGGCGTCAGTATGAAGCGCTTTTAAAATGTCGATCATATTGGGCTGCTATTTTTTAATTGTTTTGTTAAGTTTACTGTGCCACGCTTCCAGTGCATTTGTCGTACGGTGGCGTTGTCCGAAATCGCACCACACGTTTATAAAATCATCACGCAACCATTGTTTTAACATAAAATAACGAAATATCTTGCTGTTTTCATCATACGGACTTTGAGCAGCCACATACCACCAGTCGCTTTTGTGGGAGAAGGGGTAGTACAGCACTGAGGGCTACTTGTGTACTGGTTTTTAACTTAGTTGTAACTCCTTCCCTTTCTTTTTGTTTCATGTGTAAAATGATTAATAAACGTTACTGTTCAACAGTGGGCTCAAAAAAAATGTCTCTTTTAAAGCACACCATTCTGCCCTTCGCGCGAAAAAGGAACAACGGCAGAATGAGTTAGAAAATTCTGAAATTATCGAAGTTAATATGTTCAAATTCAAAAATCTGCTTACAGGAAGTCTATTTCAAGTTGAGATTTATAACACAAGTTGATATATCGCGTTATTCACAATAAAAAGTGATTATTACTAAGCGGTTTGATTTATAAGTTCAATCCCTTTCATAGATGCATATAGTTAGTATTTCACAAATTACGAGGCGTATCCTCTTTTCGCCCCTTACCGGGGACGATGGCACTTGATTTGTATCATCTGGCCCGGTAAACATATCACCGGGCCAGTTAAAACTTTTTTTTCCCATGTGGCCCGGTACCGGGCCACGTCACCGGGCCAGATGGGATACACTCCTTTATAGCATTGTTAAAAGTAAAGTTTAAAAATAAATATTGAAAACATACCTGTCTTTTAAAGTTGGAGGTGGTGGTGGTCGCTGTGGACGTGGTGTTGTTCGCAGCTGTCGTGGTGGTACCTACTGGAGAACATCCTTGCATTAAATACGAATTCGTGATAACTGTACATTCAACAAAAGAGATAAGTGGCCAGCAGTTTGAGTGAAATAAAACGCATTTTAGAAATAATTTAATGTATCTTTTTACGGACTATTTAACGAATTTACCGCTTTGGGCATCCAGCAGAGAAATATATAGGTAAATTTTTGAGGACAGATTTTAAAATTGTCATTTCATATGTCAACAGGAAAGCGTCGAGACATTGAAGCTCGACGATCCCCGGGAAATGTCTCAACTTCTTGGATGTCGCAATGAAATTAATCACAAAAGAACAGTGGAGGAGGAAGGAAAAATATAAATTTCACTACCCTCCGTTAACTAGGAGACAGAACGAAATTAGGCCAATAGGCACCAATGGATGATTATAACAGGGTGAAGCCTAGATCGTTTAGAATATTGTATTTTACATTTGTGAACTGATGAGCTCATCTTTACAGTGCGAGCCAGGTTTTTCAGTTTGTATGAATGCGATACTAGTCTAAGCTTACAATTTGACAAGAAAGTATGAAGAGGCACTTATTATTCCATGCTAATATCAGCTTCAAGCTATATAAAAAAAGAGTTACATTAGTCTGTCAAGCCACTTATCTCTTTTTGTTTGATACAATGGCCGAACCACCATTTCTATGAAGATTTTATTGACAAAGTTTAGCACAGCGACATCTGTTGAGTGCAAAGCGTAAGTGCGTTGTCAATCTTGTGCCAACAAAATTATGTTTCACACATTTTACCAAATTCTCATGCAAGTGAAGTACACGCTTGTTACCGATATTTATACCAATTTTGATTCGTATAAGTTTCAATTTAAAACAACTCCCTCCACATATTGTCATTAAATTCTTATGACAAGATTTTTTGTTGCAACACATGTTGCGATAGAAGAGATTGGTTAATTTATTGTAAGTATAACATTTTGTAAGTTTCATCTCCATTTAAAAACACCAATGGAACACCACATCTAGTAATGATTTTGTTAATTTAGATTCGATTCTGAAGCGACCTATAGGTCGACACACATAAAGGTAACATGGCAACGCTGTACTTTCCGGGGTTGCTAAACATAAAGGGCAACCGAAGGAACATCGGTGGGTTATAGTCAGTAAAAGTCTGACACGGAGGGTGGGAGAAGTCATTTGATGATTTCCCATCCACAAAAAAAACGCTGTAGTTTAAAGCATTGTAATACCGTAACCTGATAAATTAACAAATTAATTTATGTGTGTCGGCTCTTAGATCTCCATAGCCGTAATGCCAATCACCCATGAAAACTGTTTTGACTGTCATGAAAAAGTTATTATATTATAACAAAATATTGTCAATATACTGGCCACATCTTAATATTGATCGTTCTATGGAATGGTCAACCAGAACCACATCTTAATATTGATCGTTCCATGGTTACGGTAGGTCAGATTTCGTGATATGATTAATTACAAAGGCTGTCCACGATATAAACAGAAGTTGTATTTTTCATGACAGTGTGGTGGTAGTGAGAAAATAACATAAAAATGTGTTTGAAGTTAGTTACCAAAGAACACGCTACACAATAAGCGACATATTATTATACTAACTAAGCATACATTGGTTACTTTTTCAACGTCACAATATATTTTTATTATAGTAGGGCAAACGATTGAGATATTCAAGTATTTCTTACTACTAATAGGATTTTCGAAACGTGGAAAAAGTAAATGTTACATTAATAAAACTACTTATAAAAGAGTGAGTATAATTTGTTTTTGCGTTTGTTTTGTAGAGGTACCTATACGTGTAATTTTATAAAAAAAATGTGTTGATATCTCTCGCATTATATGCAACGTGTAAATGAATTCATTGAAAACTGAATAAAAATCTGCCTATACTTAAATTTTTAATACACATTTGAAAAACACAGACTTTTTCAAGATTTCAGGGCTTTTTGGGAATTAGTCATTTTGGTGTTTAGACATTTCTAGTTTTAGACATTCTGAGATTTGGTTGGACATTTTAACACCGTTTCCATTTTGAGAAATGAGTCATTTTAACCCCTAACGATTTCGAGTTTCAGGTAATTCAGTCACACGTTGCACGTATAGAATGAGAGTGTAGTAGCTCAGTGTTTGCGGCTTGAGAACGCGAGTGAGTGTGATGTGTGAGTGTGATGTGTGAGTGAGTACCTTGCGTGCGCAACACCTCGGCGCCGGAGGAGGCGCGGCGCGAGGCGGCGGGGCGCGCGGAGGCGGAGATGGAGCGCTGCACGCCGCGGTGGCCGGGCGAGCCGCCCGCGCCGCCGCCCGCGCCTGCGGCACGCCCAGTTACACCACCAAGCCAAGCGCACCGCCTCACAACCGGGAGACCCCATTGTCCTACCATTCTCTACTCTCTAATGCCACCCCATTCGACCAGAACTTCGCTGCCTACGCCCTAATGCTACCCGATTCGACTGGAACTTGTCCTCCTACTTTCTAATGTAACCCCCCATTCGACCAGAACTAGCCATTCTACTCTCTAATGCCCATTCGAACTGCACTACCATTCCCTAATTCCACGCCATTTGAACTTTCCCTGCCATTCTCTAATGCCACCCCATTCGACCAAAACTTGGGTTTCCATTGCCTAATGTCACCCCATTCGACCTAAACTAGCTATCCTATTCTCAAAGAACGGTGGAACATGACTGCCATCATCACGTCGTCAACGAAAACAAGAAATAGTCATAGGCACATTCAATTACTAGGTAACAGAACTTAGCTTCCCTTTCTCTTCTCTAACTACCGTCCTTCTTTCATTGTCGCCGTCACCAGAATGTGATATCTATGACGGCGACTAAGTACTGATAGTAACATTCATGGACTAGATATATGACTCGAACTTAGATTCCCATTTTCTAAAGTCATTTGTCCACCAACGCCGTCACCAGATCGTCATTGACAACGAGATGATGGCGCTTAGGTAGCGATAAATTTATATAGGGTGGACTAAAAGCGAAAAATTGATACCATACCAATCAATACATTATTGAATAATCCATGTCGATTGTCAGTTCTAAACACATAACATCGACTGATCCATTATTTCATTCGATTGGTTTGGTAGCCCCCTTACTTGGTAGTACCCCGTTATGCCACCATAAAACCCATTTAGGGAAAATCTTATTAGTCCTAAGAATACGCAGATAAATGACACCCAATTATTTGCCTTTTATGACGTAGAAGCGAATCCCAATTTATTAATAAATTAATATATATTCCCCAGTGATAACGATTAACTAAAGTGTTACTTTACACTCCCGGTTGTGATCAGTTTGCGATACGTACAAGCACACGATACACAATAATAATAAGAAGCAATAGGTATTATAGTATGATCCTAATCTAATATTAGGGCAACAATATTATCACACATTTTAACTGTGGCTCCAAACATTTTGGACAAATTACCTATTTCGTTGCAAGGCTACAAACTTAAGGTAACGTTGACAGCAAAATACTAGTATGTCAAAAATATATTTAATCGAATTCGATTAACAGTTTTAGTCGATAATTATAATGATGACTTTTCGGACTGTTATAAAGTCGATATTTAGTCTTAAGTCAAAATATTGGTGTGATTTGTTAATTTAATTAAAAAGAAATACTAATATTATTGCCCCGACGAAACAAATGATAAATAAAGACGCGCTCGTACAACGTACAATGATGACAATGAGTAACCCAGTTAGAATTAAGAAAAGCTGAATCAGTATGATCTTCTAAGCGCTTAAAAAAGAACACTATGTGAGCGAACGCCTGTAATGTAACAGCTCAAAGTCGAGCATTCCATTAAATAATAAATGCTCTTTTTTCTGAAGAACTACAATTTAAATTTTATCGTGTAGCTATTTATTTTGTAGGTAATAACCTTACATTTTTGTCGACAGTACATTCTGTGTTATGTCACCAAATAAGTAATAGATTCCAGTTGTAAATAAATGCATATTTTAGAGCACCATTTGACGTTATATAAAAGCAATATTATTTCTTTAACTGCTTAAAAGGCTACCTGCTGGTGAAGTGATTCCTTTCAACTTCTATTATATTTCTATCCACTTCACAATAATCACCTTTTTTCACTCTAATTCAACATCACATAAATGGATTCCATCAACAATTCTCTGACTGGCTTAATGGATATCTTCCAAAAAAGAATGGCAGAGTTCGAAGCACAACTCCAGAAGACACCAGTGGATCCATCGAACACATCAAACTTGGCTGCCGACTTTGCTGCCTTCAAAACCTTTATTATCCAGGCAGTCACCAGCCTGCAGCAGCAGGTAGAGTTGCTCGCCATAAACGTTGACTCCATGGAGATGCGCGGGCGCCGTGGAATTCTGTTGCTGCATGGCATCCCGGAGGGGAAGGATGAAGACACGGCACAGGTAGTAGTCACCACTGTCAAGGACCGTATGAAGAGGGATGGATTCGCAGTAGGTGACATTAAGCGGTGCCACAGGATGGGGCGATTGACCACATCAAGAACTCGGCCTATCTTGTTCAAGCTGCGGGATGTTGGTGTTCGTAACAGTATATGGTTCGACAAAACTAAACTGAAGGGTACGGGCATCACCATCTCGGAGTTTTTGACCAAGTCGAGACATGACTGGTTCATGGCTGCGCGGAAAGAGTTTGGTGTAACTAATTGTTGGACAAGAGATGGTTGCGTCTACGTTCTTACACCCGATGGCTCACGGCATCGCATAACATCTGCTGCGGAGCTGAGCACACTAAAGTCTCGAGATGCCCCGGAGTCTCCAACAGAACCTGCTAGCGTAGTCGCTCCACAGAAGACCAACATTTCAAGCAGGCCCAAGCGTGCTGCTGCCAATAAGAAATAAGTGTCCATCGCCTCTATTTGTTGTGCTGAGTCCGGGTAACACTATGTTTTCTTTTTTTTTTTCCACATATGCGTACCCACTTTCCAAATTGTTATAGTTTATGTTAAACCGCATAGATTTATTTGTTATACATAAAACAGATTCCATACTAGTGGGTATTGTGTAGCTGTAGTAACTGACAGTGACAGTGAGTGACACTTGTTAGATGTCATGTCACTGTTCACACGTAGGGATATTCTCGTTATCTTCACTGATTTAAGTACTTATTGTCTGTCAATTCTCTATACTATTGTTATTATTTTTTTTTTTTTTTTTTAGTTCTCTCTGTTATTCTCGAATTTCCTTACTGTTTGCCCGGACCAAACTCAAATGTATAATAATTTATAGTAATTTAGATTAGTATTTTTGAGAAATTTCAACCACGTTAAACCGGCAGGTGGATAAATTTTGACCGCAACTTTAGTATTTAATTTTTATTATTATTTTATTTTATTCTATATTTAAATTGTAATATTATATTTTTATACACTTATTTTATTTTATACACTTATATACATTTATCTTTTATGTCGTCTTCACAATACGATGATAACAGTAGCGAATCAGAAACATTTTTTTCAGCCAGTAGTAACGATGACAGCTTTGCAAGCCTACCTTCGCTTGCAGATACACTAATTGCTCAGTTTTCTGATGTTTCTAGGAATTTTAATGTAGTTCACATAAACGCACAGAGTATTCCGGCTCACTTCCCTGATATGCTGGCAAGTTTTGACTGTAAGGATGTTCACGCCATTCTTGTATCTGAGTCGTGGCTCAAACCTTGTCTCCCGTCTACTGCTTACACTTTACCAGGATTCCAGTTGGTGAGAAATGATCGCACGAATGGCGGTGGTGGTGGTGTTGCCATATACCTGCGGTCTCATATATCTTTTTCTATTGTAAGCATATCCGAACAGCCTCCTCCACCAAACGCCGGCGAGCATCTCTTCCTGGAAGTAACGATGAGTCACAACAAAATTTTACTTGGCGTCTATTACTGTCCCTCTTCTCGAATCAACTTTTTTTCCTCCTTGGAAACAGTTTTAGAAAACTTCGTAACTTCTTACAGTCACATTATTATCATGGGTGATTTTAACACCTGTCTTCTGAAAAATGATTCCCGATCTCTATCTCTTCATTCTATAATCGATTCTTGCAACCTATCAATTCTCCCATTAAATGCAACTCATCATTTTCCTCATTCTTCTCCTTCACTTCTTGATTTAATTTTCGTTTCTTCAACTGATCACGTCGCCAATCACGGCCAGTATTCGGCTGATGCATTTTCTTATCATGACCTAATCTTTCTTTCTTATAAAATCCGTCCTCCAAAAGCGAAGTCAAGAATTCTTTTGCAGCGTAATTTTGGTAGCATGGATCTTGATAACCTTCGTGGGGATGCTGCGAACATTGACTGGTTACCACTCTTTACATCCGAGTCAGTGGACGAAAAGGTCGAAATGTTTGCAGTAAACTTAGTAGCACTGTATGACGTCCATGCTCCTATTCGCTCAGTAAAGGTAAAACACCTACCATCACCTTGGCTCACGAAGGATATAAAACAGATAATGGAAAAAAGGTGTCAGCCAAGTCTAGGTACAAAGCACGGAATAATCCTACAAATTGGGAAAAATATATTGACGTACGAAATCACTGCAATAAGGTGTGTAGGAATGCTCAACGCCATTATTTTCACACGTCGGTACAGAACGAAGACCCAGCTAAGGTCTGGAGGTTTCTGAGATCAATGGGGATTGGAAAGTCACGTATTGATAAAATTTCTCAAGATATCAACATCAATCTATTGAATCAACATTTCTCATCGTCGTCTAACTTTGATAAGGCAAAAAAAAATAATACTTTAAATTATCTTTCTACGCTTCCATCCCCTGATTATTCATCTTTTGTTTTTAATCAATTTACCGCTTGTGATGTTAAGAGCAGCATTGCGTCTATTACCTCTGATGCTGTCGGAAGTGACTGTGTCAGTCGTAAAATGATCCTCCCTATCCTTGATGAAATCCTTCCTGTCATATGCCACATCCTAAATTATTCTACAGCCAGCGGTGTTTTTCCAGACACTTGGAAACAAGCCCAAATTACTCCTTTACCAAAAAAAGCCAATCCCTCATCCTTTTCTGAGTATCGCCCAATTTCCATATTACCATTCCTATCCAAAGTCCTAGAACGTCTTATTCATAAACAATTAAGCTCATTTCTATCCAAGAATAGACTTCTTAATCCCTTCCAATCCGGTTTCCGTCCTGGTCACAGCACTGTAACCGCCTTAGTCAAAATTACGGATGACATCAGACTGGGCATGGAAAATGGCAAGTTAACGGTACTTGCACTACTGGACTTCAGTAATGCCTTTAACACCGTTGATTTCGACATTTTGCTCGGTATACTTGGCTCTCTTAACATATCTCCAACGGCCATTGATTGGTTTCACAGTTACCTGTATGGTCGCCGGCAACGTATTCGTATTGAAGATAAATTCTCTTCATGGTGCGATACAACTGCTGGTGTGCCTCAGGGTGGCGTTTTATCCCCATTACTCTTCGCTATATTTATTAATACAATCTCAAACCAATTACTTTCATCTTATCACCTTTATGCAGATGATCTTCAAATCTACTCTCAGGCTCCTGTAGATCAACTATCGGAAGCCATTGGAAAGGTTAATTCAGATCTTTCCCAAGTAGCGGAGTGGAGTAAGTGCTATGGACTTAGTGTTAATCCTTTAAAAACCCAGCTCATTGTTATAGGTAGTTCACGGATGGTCTCGAAAATTGATTGGTTTCATCTTCCTCAAGTTATTTTTGACGGAATCCAAATACCTTTTAGTGATAAAGTCAAGAACTTAGGGATATTTATGGATAGCAAAATGTCATGGGAGCCACAGATGCAGGAAACCAGTAAGCGGTTATTTGCATCTGCAGGCTCCTTGAGACGGCTGCGGAATTTTCTACCCACTGCTACAAAAATTGCGCTTGCACAATCACTTCTACTTCCTGTCCTTGACTACGCTGACGCCAGCTATCTTGATCTCAGAGAGGACCAACTGAACAAACTTGAGCGTCTTCAGAACGTTTGTATTAGATTCATATTTGGTTTGCGCAAGTATGATCATGTATCAGAATTTCGTATCAAGCTCAAGTGGCTTCCAATAAGACTTCGTCGGAATGCTCATATTCTGTCCTTGCTTTACTGTATCCTTTTCCACTCTACGACCCCTTTTTACCTTAAAGAGCGTTTCCAATTTATCTGTGACACACATTCACGTACTCTTAGATCATCAGAAAACTTAATATTGAAGATGCCAGCCCACTCCACATCATTTTATGATAAATCGTTTGTGGTTCAAGCTATACGTCTGTGGAATGATCTGCCTATGGCTATTAGACGCGCACAGTCTTTAACTACTTTTAAAAAAATGGTTAAAGATCACTACTTGGCTCTCTAACACTGTCATCACTCGGTTAAATTCAACTTTATTTTATATACTACTTCTATCGTATCTATGTATTGTTTATGACTAGTATGTATAAATATATATATCTAATGCACATATAAGTAAATATATATATATATCTATCTATATGTATATATATATGTATATATATCTTTCTATATATATTAATATTTGTATCTATATATATATTAATATTTATATCTATATATATATAATTATATATTAATGTACGCCATAGACTACCCTTTACCCATTTTTATATAATTTGATTCCATCCAAAGGTTGCCTGGAAGAAATTGCTTTTTAGCGATAAGGCCGCCTATTGTACTCTTGCATATTTGTTTGTGTTGTCCTTTACTGTTTTTGTCCTATTGGTGTACAATAAAGAATATTCTATTCTATTCTATTCTATTCTAACAGTTTGTGAATATAATATATGTGTAAATACATTATTTACATAGTTCTTTGTAATAAATATTTTGTACCGACACCAGCACATCAGCTACTAAGTCTGCAATTTGTTTTACTTTAATTTAAAAATAGTTTTTTTTTGCTTTATCGCTAAAGCTTTAAGGTTCAAAATTGACAGTAACAAGTTGCTTGATGTGTTGAGTTCTGTGCCTAAAAGTATGACTATTTAAAACTCACTAAAGTTTTAGTCCTACCAAGTAAATCAGTAACAAAAATATTACACGAACATTAATGAACCTTTTGAACGCCAGAGTATAAAAACGTGTGCCGATTATCAACAATAAAATAGTTTCATCCACAACAGGAGCTTCAATTTTAAAGATAAACCAATACATAAACATACATAAGTTATGATTGACTTGTATATTTCGTGACGTTAGTTTACAGGACACTCGTTCGCTTGTCATTTATATGTGACAATGACGTTCAAAAAGTAAAATTAAACAGTTATTATTTGATGACTAAAATAACACAACATAATGTCTAAACCCGGATAGGTAGACAGTAATGCCAATTAAATTAAAAATTTACATAGTTGTTGCTATGTTTAACTTTCAGAATATTCGTAGCGTTTTGTCAACTTTATATGACTGGAGACTTCAATTTGAACTTCATCTACATATTACATCTGACTACCTAAATGTTATGCTGTTAATTTTCTTAAAATAAATAAAATATAAATAAATAATCATTAAATATTTACCTGAATGCGCGTTCGTGTTGGCGGCAGTGGGCGGTTGGTTGCCGGCGGCCGCCGTACGCAGTGAGAGCGACGAACCGGACCGGCTGCCGTCCGATTCCGGCTGGAACCGGACACGCAGCGTTTGGTTAGAATATATGGTTAATATGGAAGGGTACTCTTGTCGTTTGTACAATGTTAGCCGGTAAATGGAAATTGATTGGTTTATTGAGGGTTAGATAAATAAACTCTATTTAGTTTGTGATTCGCGCCACCCTCAACACCTCAGTTTACAATTATCTACACTCGGCAGTCCAAAAAAAAAAGAAACAGAAATTATGGGTTCATATAAAGCCTTCAAGTAAATAGTCAAATTTTTGGATTTTGATTGATTACACATTTCCGACTAACATTGTATATCGTCGTTGAGATACATTCTCCATAACATTGAACTCCAATCAGTTACACATAAAAAGACATAGAAAAACAATAAGTATTCATAAAATAAATAATACCCAACTTTCAAAATACCTACCATATTAAATCAATCATGTGAACACATTCATAAACAAAACAAAACATGCACAATCACAGACTCGAAACAACAACACAAATATTTGCTCCGTGCGGGAATCGAACCCGCGACCCGCAGGACGGAATACGATCGAGCCGTCACTGGAACGTTTGTTGTAAACATGTTCACATGTGATGTTGTTACAAATAGCATGTATGTACTCTGTAGCGATAAAATTAATGAAAAACAATCTTTTTTTTTTAATATATTATAATTAATGCTAAACGGATTTCGTGTGGTGTTTGTGTTGTTTAAACGCGCTAATCTCAGAAAGTATCGGTTGGATTGGAAAAATTTCGTTAGTACATGTGTGTATCTAATTTTGATTCGGTTTGATTTTAATCTCCAGAACTAAAGGACCAATTCTGTGAATGATTTCACTGATAGATAACTACATTATTCTTGGCTGACAATAGTGCCGATTCTCTTCTATTATCTTATCTTATCTCTTATGCACAAACTAACATAAATTTAAGTTAAGTGCATCTTTCTCTTTCCATTTCTTAAAGAAAAGGACAGAAGATACATTTTAGTTTAATCCTGTCAAATTAGACAGCGCCTGATGAAAATTGACGTATATTTAGACGCCATGTTTTTAAATTGCGTTTAAATTATCTATGGAGTGTCTTAATTGGACAGGACTTAACTAATATTTTATCTTCTGTCCTTTTCTTAATTAAACGGAAAGAGAAAGATGCACTTAACTAAATTTACGTTAGTTTGTGAATAAGAGAATCGGCACCACTAGCTCTGATAAGATAACAAACAGACAAACCACGTTGTTTTGTATTTATAGGTAAGTAATACTAGTGCAAGAACATATGGATTATTGTTAATATTGTTCCGAAACTGAAAATGGATGAAACGAGTGTGAAGAAAAAAATAAAGACTTTGTTTAACTTAAGTTTAACCTGAACAACAAAAAAATCTGTTGTTAGCTCAGTTGACTTTATAAGAATATGAAATCATATAAAATTGTTTATTGTGTAAGTAGGGTATTAAAAACACTTAGCGGAAGTCGATTTTCGTGACTGATTTAGCGACCATTACTTTTTTAAAGAAAAATTCACCGTTTACAACTTGAGGACAAATTAAGACAATGAGATACATTCAAAGCATAAAACACATAACAACAACATCACCGAAAATACTACACTCACAATTAGCTACGTATGAAGTGAAGTGTCAATAAGGGCGAGAATATCACACCGACCCGTTATAAACCTGCCTGGTTAATTTCGACCACTTTCCCTTACAGAAAACTGTTTCTCAGCAGTAGGACTATTGTAAGTCAACATTATGACTCGGGCAGGGTAATTTCGACTGAAGGGGTAATTTTATTATTGTTATGTCACTAACTACTGTACTGCACACTAACCTGTATCGGTAACCGTAATATTATTACATGAACACAACAAGATGCTTGTGTTAGGTGTCTGCGCTAATCATGTCACAGCATAATCTCCTAATTACTCAAAATTACCTGCCACTCGAAATTACCCACCCAATCTTTGCCAATCAAAAATTCCAAAAAACACACACATATCAAAAATGTAACATACAGAGCACATACAGCCATTTGTAAGCTCATTATAAAGTATAATAACCTTTGTACTCACGTCGGTGCTTTTCCTACCGAGAAGAAGGTAGGTAGCGAACACATCATCGTATTTCGCTTCGGCGAGGGAGTACTCGATCTCTTGTCGGTTGTACCCGACGCACACTAGCGCCTCTGTTGGGGATTTACAAAGGAATGTGTTAGTTTCGTGTGTAACTGGGTTTTCTATGGGCAAAATAACCGTTACACGGATATTATCACATGATCATTATCATGATCATATTTTGATGATTGATAGTGTAAATATAACGTTATTTTGAATAAAGGAGGAATTTCAAAAAGAAAATTAAAATAATTATGCAGAACATTCGTTTTTTTTTTGTTATTAAATGAAACTGAGACCGTAAATTTTATGTCTGAATAAAAGACAGATAAAAAAAATACGAAAGAAATATTGCAGAATAATTGAAGTAAGAAAAAAAATGAAAATAAATTTGAAATGTTTAGAATTGTAAGAAAAATATTTTTAATAGTAAGTATAAATAAATATTTGGGACAAAAAAGTTTATTAAAACAAAATTGCATGCAACGCTTATAAAAACTTTCATTACTGCGTATTATAATATATTAGTCTGACTCAGAAAACAATAAAGACAGTTTTTAATTTGATAATATTTGCATGCGATACATATATCAAATCTTTTAGATTTGTTTTGCACGACACTTGTTTAAAACATCGATCATGCACACTTCTAAAACATTTATAGTTACTTGGATATTTTAGTTTTAATTTACCTAAGAACATCAATCTATTACAATCTATATAATTATGTATGTTGACATCAAATACATTTTAAAATGAAATATTTATTTCACTTTAATACAACACATATTACATAATATCGTCTAACATTTATATTTAAAAAATCACATGTCATTTTTTTTCTTTTCTAGCTTAAAGGAAATATTTTCCACAAATAAGCAATACACAAACGCCACAGGCAAGTACAAAAAGCAGTTATTTGCGTGCATAGTATTGCTATTACAAAAAAAAACGTTAATACTGTAGAAAATACATCGTGTCTCGTTGTAAAACTTGATTGTTGGTTATGCATTGAATTTGCTCTAATCTTTGGAAAGATAATTATAAGGGTTCTGTTGTAAAATTAGTTGTATTTTATTGCTGATGTTAGTCAACAACAAGCAGAAGATATCTGCTTTCAATCTTTGCTACAATAAGCTTACCGAGTTTATTTTGTGCTTTATATTATACTGCACACAATTTTAGCGTTTTGCCCTGAACTCTTTGTCATAAAATGTAACACTTTACTGACCTCCCTCTGATCACTGAATCCCCCATCCCCCATCAAAAAGTAAGAAATAATTGAAGTATTTACCCATACGCATTAGCTCATTTTAACAGAAACCAGAGTCTATAGCAAAAGTACCAAAAGGTACTTTTTAATTAACAAAGTGATACAACGAGACAGATTGCCCCCCCATTTGCCCCCTTACACACACATCCCCTTGCGAACACGTACCAATTTGCGCTGTGCCGAAAGTACGCATGGAATAACAAGAAATGTATATTTTTATATACGGGTTAGCAGAAATTAATATTAGTAGCTTAGTTTAGCTTTTAATGTACAGTATGCGAAGTAAAGAATGCTCTTGGTAACGTATAACATTTTACAAATAGGCTTAGAATATAATCCATACTAATATTATAAATGGGAAAGTGTGTCTGTCTGTTTGTCTCTCTTTCACGGCAAAACGGAGCGACGGATTGACGTGATTTTTTAAATGGAGATAGTTGAAGGGATGGAGAGTAACATAGGCTACTTTTTGTCTCTTTCTAACGCGAGCGAAGCCGCGGGCAGAAGCTAGTATTTTTATATAGCTCCTTGACCACTCAATAGTGAATAGAAAAAAAGCTCCTAGTAACAAAGATGATATATCTCACGTGCCTGTAATACGGTAGTTTCCACCATTATCAATTGACGTACTTTTTATGAGCTGTCAAAACGCAATTCTCCAATAGATTTTGTATGGCAATGGCGATTTATGACGTCACTAAAATAACAACTCAGTTGACAATCTATTTATTGATTTCAAAGCAACTAAAAATCAAATTTTATAGCAAATTGAAAATGAACCGAATTTATCGGGCTGAAATTAAAAGAGGTTTTATAGAAATTGTGTCTAACATTTATTGGTTAATGGTGGAAACTACCCAATTACACCTATACTTATACTCTTCAAACCGTTTCAGAACATCGCTGATTTCGCAGCAGAAATAAGCATAGTAGATTTTGACTGACACAAACTTGTGCATAGGGTTTAAGTTTCCGGGGTTGCGAAATAGTTCTAATAGTTACCGCGGCCCCGAAACATAAAGGGCAACTGAAGGAACATGGGTCAGTTTTAGCCAGAAAGTCTGACACGCCCGCCCGCTCAGCCCAGGGCGGAAGAAATCATTTCATGATGATGATCACAAAATCTCTAGTAGCAGAGATTTACCTGCTCTGCTACTAGAGATTTTGTGTATCCCCAATAGAGCTCTAACTAGCCAACCCATTATGTAAAGTTCTGAATCCACAACACCAATTTGTTGTGCCGACAATGTCAGGCACAAAAATATATATAAGGAATTATTAAATAATAAAGAGCTATTCATTATTTCGCATACTGTAACGGTGCTAACAGCATGCTATGAACACTTTGTGAGAGTTTACCATAAGTTAGTAGTAAGCTTTGTTAACAGGAAGTACTCAAACTAAGCATTAGTATTAGTTATTTACTTTATCGTACTTATGTGATTGTGAATGAATCTACTGTGTCGTATTTTGTAGTAAATGGTCAACACAAAGAGAGTAGGATATGCTTAAGTAATCTTTGTTGATGAAATGTTAGTCTTAGGCCGAGTTACGTAATAGGTATTACTGTCACCGTCACACAACTGTTAAACTACGTTGGCGAGATAGAGAGAGACAGAGCTAAGGTTAATAATTTGAAATCGCCAATCTGCGTTGAGCAATGTGGTGATCATTGCTCAGGCTTTTTCTGTATGAGAAGAGAAGCCTTTGCCTTGGAGTGGGACCATTATTGGCTAGTATTCGAATTTTATTGTAAAAGGGAAGAAGTATAGCATTAATTAAGCAACATTTAACTCTATTTCTATTGTAATTTTATTTATTTTCAATAGGCAAAAAAACTCAGCATGTTCTTACTCTGTTTGCATTGACTGTAATGGTCCAATCCGTACTGTGGTTCAATTAGTGAAAGCTTATATCGTAGCGTTTTCTTATTAATTACTGTTATTTTATTAAAAGCTAGCTTCCTAGGTTTGCATCTGAAGCTTTAATGGCATTAAGGTTAATTTTTCAATGCACAGATAACATTTGTCTAAGGATTTGACAGTTTAACAAATTTTTCTATAAAAAATCTGCGTAACCGCGATATTTATCTCTCCTTTTTGAGTTATCTGTATATTGAAAAATCTGCTCTCAGAACTATAAATATTTAGTTCGTAGTAAAATTTATTGAATACCACCTTCTTTTACTTTATAATATTTCAAAGCCATCGGCTTCTAATGTACCTCATATCTTTGTAAAAGTTACTAAATCAAAATTCTTTGAACTGGACCAATAAAAAAAAACATTTTATATAATGCGTTCACACTGCAACTATTAAAACTTTTAACAAAATTTTCACCATATTTATTTTAGTTTTTAAAACATTTTAACACTATTTTTAATAGCTGCCGCGCCCGCACTTAAAAACTAAACGACCATGAACGAAGATTCCCGAATGTACCCGACAATTCCCGAGCATAGTCGAGCAAATGAAGTGGTGAGAAGTATACCTATGGTGTCCTCACCTATCCGATTATGGTCTTTGAAGTCCTGCTGCGGTTCTACGTAGGGCCTTAACTCATCGTCTTCGTATCCTGTGTTCATCCACTTGTCTCGCATGATGCTTTCAAGAGAGGCCCTTTTCGCAGGGTTGAGCACCAGGAATTTCTTGAGTAGGTTCTCGCAGTCCGTTGACATGTAGAAGGGTATTCTGTAAAGAGTTGGGGTTTGATTGAGAATGTTTATTTACGTTTTTGACTGAGGCGGGCGGGGGAATATGATCAATATTTTCAATTTGAACTGTCATCTATCAACAAAACACAAATATTGAGATATATATTAAAAAAAGGCTTTCAGAGTGTATACTGAACGCATCCAAACCTCGATTTGACTTTTAGAGCAACCAGTTAACAAAAGCTTGCACAGTTTCAGACTGATATTTATCTAGTTGTCAGATGTTTTATAATCACCCATCTAGTAGACTTTTAACACCAATTTCAGCTAACTTCTATCTATACAGTACTGTCGCTGTACTTGCAGAAGTTGCGGCATTTGCTCTACTTGCACAACTTGCAGAACTGCAGCACTTGCAATACGTGCAGAAGTTGCAACACTTGCAGCCTTGCAATTCTTGCAGCACTCGCAATACTTGCAACACTTGCAGCCCTAACACACACACACACACACCTGTACTTCCCGCGCAGCACTCTCTCGCGCAGCTCGCGGAGCGTGGAGCCGTCGAAGGGCAGCGAGCCCGACACCAGCGTGTACAGGATCACGCCCAGCGACCACACGTCCACCTCGGGGCCGTCGTACTTCTTGCCTGTCAAGGGAAATATGCATTAGAACATCTTAAGTTTATCACACTGTTCCCAGCCCTGGCCAGAGGCCTTAAATGAAAAAATTCTAGGACCGATCTCGCCACACTGTTCCACCTCTATGCTGCACCATTAAATGGTGCAAGTCATGTGACCACTCGCGCCCGGCGCTGGTTCAGGCCATGCTCCGAGGCGAGACAGAATGGGAAGTTGCGTCGCCTCCTTCTGCGAAGCAGTTATGCTAGTGAAGGAAGCGGCGGCGCGCGAGAGGCAACGACGAGCCCCTCGTCCCGGACTAAGACCCAGGCGAAGACGTCGAGAGTTGCAGGACGACTAACGGCCACCGTAGGCGCAGGTCTGCGGACGGCGAGCGATGGGTTGCTCGCCGTCCGGCTAGGACCCGGCCCGTGTCCAGCAGTGGACGCCCATAGGCTGATGATAACTGATTGATGAACCCTATTTTTACAGTTTCACTGTCACAAACATCATACCTTGGAAGAGTTCAGGAGCGGCGTAGGGCGGACTGCCGCAGAAGGTGTCGAGTTTGGCGCCGGGAGTGAACTCGTTAGAAAAACCGAAGTCGGCTATCTTGATGTTCATCTCGCCGTCCAACAGGAGATTCTCCGCCTGGAACACGAGTTTTTCAAATATTTTTTACATGTATAACACTGGTATTCAGCTGAATCCGGTTGGACTAGAATCCCATCCTAACATAGTTAGGAAAAGGATAGAGATAAATGAGATTTTGCATAAACCACTTTTCAATAAACCACTGTAGATAGTAGAATCAGTTCTAGATAAAGTATAAAAATCTACCTTGAGATCCCTGTGTATGATCCTCTTCTGATGGCAATACTGTACAGCGGATACGATTTGTCGGAATTTAGCGCGGGCCTCCTTCTCCTTCATGCGGCCGTGTAGGACCAGGTAATCGAACACCTGGAATGGAACACACGAAATTATTGTTACTAGGAGTACCTTATTAGCAAAGAGGAACTTCAATAAAATATGACCTAAGACTTGGTTATTCCAATTTAACTTAATTCCCTGTCACTCTGACAATATCAAATATTAATCTTACACAAGCAGGTCCATTGTGAGTTTTTTTTTTAATTTATAAGTGTTTTCTAAAGTTTATCTTGGGCATCAGTTACATCCCGGGCCTCGGGAAGCACGTAAAGCCCTAATAATAAATAATTAACTAAAAATAAATAACAGTCGTTTTAGGTAGTCAGAATCCAAAGTCTGACTAATGTAACCTAGGCGTTTCGCGTCGCTTACTAACGCTGGGTCGTGAAGTTCTTATAGGCAGATAGACTACCAGAACAGCATCGAAGCATTGACTACAAAATCACTTCACGGAAAAAAAATACAGAAATATAGCATGTTTCGGGAGACACTTTTACAATTCTGTAAAGTTTAATTGCTATGATTAATAAATAAATAATAATAATTTATTTTTGTGGTATGAGGGAAAGAACTGGAGGCCTCTTCTGCTAAGTGGTACATACCTCGCCGCCTGACGCGTACTCCATGACGAGATACAACGTCTTCTCAGTCTCTATAACCTGGAACAACTTCACAATGTTCGGATGGTCCAGCATCTTCATTATCCGGACCTGGAACACGAAGAATTTATGTTTAATATGAGTAACATATATGTATTTTTTGGCTAGATGGTTTACCGTGTTTTGTGAGAACCTAGTGTGTTGTTCACTGTTTTGTTTTGTTACTATTTTGTTATTTATGTTTACTTTAAATTGGCTATTAATAAAATATTAAATTTATAGGAGGACATAAATAGATTGGTCTGGATGCTGTCCTCAATAATAGTCGGGAGAAAATACTAACCAGAGTTGACTTGTATAGTTATATGAAAAAATGTCAAAACAATTTAAAAATGGTAAAATAAATGACACTCCATTCTACTTTTAATTTAAATGATCATTTCTGATAAATAATACTGATTGAAGAATTGTATTAATAAAAACATTACAAGTTGTGCTGTACTTTAAAATTAATCTAAAATTCTCCACAACACTTTCTGACAAAGTGTGTCTTAAATAATTGTATGCGATATATTTATTGTATATTTTAAATAAGGCAAATACTACTTGTAAAAATGCAATATAATTTTAAAATAAAATATAATGTGTTGTACCATAAATAACGTTTTTATTTTACCTCTCTGAACAACTTCTGCAGTGAGCCAGGGTTGAGTTGTGTCTTGTCTATGATTTTGATGGCGACCTCTTTGCCGGTGGGGACATGTTTCGCTAGCTTCACCTTAGCGAAGTTGCCCTTGCCGATTGTCTTTAAAAGCTTGTACTTTCCTGGAAATAAAAAGGAGAGAAATTAATATAAAATATCAAATATTAAAAAGTAAAATGGTTCTGCCTATTTATGGATCTTTTGTGTTGTTAACATGTGGTCATTTTACGATTTATAATGTTATTCGAGTCACTATATGATCTGCTAAAGTGACCTTATTAGCCCCCCTGTTGTACATGGTTTCGTACAGTTATGTAAAAATCTCCTTCAGTGAAAATTGGTGAATGGAGCTTGGAATTACGACATATTTAGTACGATGTTAAAAGGCAAAATGGATTCCTCGTATTTTTAAAATCGGTTAAAATGTAGCCCTATGTTAACCGAAATAACGAGTCGATTGACCCTTAATTCATTAAAATCGGATGTACAGTTTACGCTACGGAGGAACATACATAAATACAAACAAACATAAATCGCTAAAATCCCTCCCTTTTGGCTTCATCGCAGTTGTGTAATAAAAAATAAAGCACGAAACAGGAACTGAACAGTGAACAGATGACAACAATAAGTGTCTTACAAACGATTTGCGTCAAGACGTCACAGACAAGATTGTAAATCTCGTTGTGAAAGCGGAAAATAGTGCATTCATTTTTCCTTTAAAGTTTCTCGCTTTCTGTACTTTCATAGACGGCAATGAACGGATTTAAAGAATGAGATCTGACAGCTAACTGGAAAGGTAGACTAATGATTCAGACCAAAGCGGTGGTAGCAGTCAGCATATCGTAGGAGGGAGGACTGTAGTCAGATCAGAACTTTTATGTCACTTACAAAAAGTGTCAAATTCTCCTATAGTGTCACATCCTGCCTACAGTGTCTAAAGAAAAATTCATTCAAAATTCATCGGGACTCCAGTCAATTGAACTGACGCCCAGCCCATACGACCCTGACTTCTTGGATTTGTGGATCCTGTAGTTGCCATCAACCCGTGGTGGGGCCAACCCTTTATGTCTAACTATCTTGTTACTCTATTGTTACGATATTGCTCGCCCTCGACAGACTATGTCCGATATCTGGAGTCCCGAGGCAATTTGCCTGTATTTGCACCCTGTAAGGACTTTATAACTTTTTGACGTGCCTGTTGGTGTAGTGATTAGTGACCCTGACTGCTAAACTGGAGGTCGTGGGTTCGATTCCTACCCAGAACAAACTTTGTGTGATGAGCATGATAGTTTGGTCTGTGTCTAGGTGTAACTTATCTATAATATGTACATATGTATCTATAAATAATATAAGTATGCTTATCATTTGTCTGGTAACCATAGTACAAGCTCTGCTGCAAAGGGACATTCTAGGGAAAGACATTCGGAAAAAGGAATATTTGAAACCGGAACATTTTTGGAAAGGGACATTCAGAGAACCTGAGCTGTGCTTAGTTTGGGACTAGATGGCCATGTGTGAGTTGTCTTGGGATATTCTATATATACAAAAAAAAGCCGTGTTAGTTACACATTTTACGACTCAAGAACGGGAGAACCGATTTGGCTGAAAATTGGTGGGGAGATAGCTTAGGACCAGGAGACGGACATAAAATACTTTTTATCTTATTTTTTTGTTTTTATCTTGTTTCCGTGGGACGTGACATAAAACGTGGTATATAACATCTGATATAACGCGGGTGAAACCGCGGGGGACAGCTAGTTTATTTATATTCATTTATTAATCTGAGTGATACTGACCAATGTGTGGTTCCTCGGAGGCCCGCGAGCGCGACGAGACCCGGGCGCTGCCGCCCGACGTGCCCCCGCCGCCCGCGCCCGCCGATGACTCCGACGCACTCTGGAAATACAGAAACAAATACATGTTAATACAACAATCATGATTACAATAGGCGAGACGACAAAAAAAAAGTAATTAGTCCGTCAGTTAGATAATCAACAAATTTGGGACACGTATTTTTTCTTTTTTCTCGTAAACAGAAAATGACGACAATACAGTGCGTTGAAGTTTCGTGAAACGTCACGCCTTTGTATATTTTTACTGGGAAGTGACGTCACAAGCCCCCTCTCCGGAACTTTGATGCTCTTTAACTTTGTATTTTGTTATTAATTTGATCAAGCAAAAAATATGTGTCCAGTATTTTTGGACTGTCTAACAGACGGACTAAACAGAATCTTATTCTTTTGATGTAGTCAACATCCCTATTCAACTGAAGATACAATACACCGAAGATTTCATAAATAAAGCCTTTCAAGATCATCAACCAACACTCGACTAACTTATTTTGTGGAACCCATTCATTTGTTTTATAGGAAGACAAAATAAAATAATAACAAAAGCTTTCAATTCCAGGTAAGTAACGCAGTTCCATTCTTTAAATATAATTTTAATGCGACTGTTTCACTAACATTAACTCAAATAAAAGATGCAATGATAAATGTAACTCCGAAAGTCGTGGGTTACTTTTCATGAATCATGATACCCATTTTAAAGGTAAGCGTCCACCAGTCGGTATCGTACGCAACGGACGCATCGCACGCAACGGATCGTAGTATTATTTGTATAGAAACTCATATAAGTGCGTCCACCTGTCCGCATCGTACGCATCGCACATCGGCAATGCCGACACCGTTGCTCCGAGAGGCAACTTTTGCGATGCCTGCCGATGACGTCATACGGAATGCCGATTAGTGGACGCACTCCACGCGCTCGCTCTGCATCGTCGGTCATTTGTTCATCGCTTTCCTCTATTCTCACAGAGCCCACACGTGCGTTCACTATGAAAATCCGAATGAACTGGCATCGACAATCCGTACGCTGGTACTCACCGTCGGTAATCCGTACGCTGCCGGTACAGTGGACGCACTATGAAACATTTATCCGTTTTGTACGATGCGTCCGTTGCGTACGATGCCGACAAGTGGACGCTTACGTTAAGAAGTAACTGCTGTAGATACTACCAGACATCCAATTTTAAAATGACACGTTGAAGAAAAGTCAATGTAAGACATAATAAAGGTTGTGAAAAGGGTACTTGATAAAAATATTCTTCAGACAAATGCTTTAAAAACAAGACCTAAGTATACTGGCACAGACTCCCACAGGAAAAATCCCAGCATTAAAACAATGCTTTTTATTACACTTTACATTCCAATTCCAATAAAGCAGTTTTCAATATCTGAAATCTTTCCTCATTGTGTGAACTTTAATAATTATATCAACATTAAAACATTCACATTAAATATAGCATTTGAATCCCAGACGCTTCTTACATTAGTAATTTATATTTATGTGTAAGTAATTAATTTGAGAGAGTACAATGTGTTATTAATCTTGGCTGCGGTAATAAAAGGGCAATTTGTAATAAATATTGGGAAGTCTTAGCTAGTGCTATGTTAAAGGTATGCTATGATTATGTTGTTAGTGCTTTGTTATAGGCTTTGGAGCAGGTCTTTTAGATATTTACTTATAAGTACATGTCTAAAGACCTGGACTGAATAAATAATGTGGTGTTAAAATTGTTCAGTGTCAAATTATGCCCTCCTCAAAATGTCCAACGTCCGATGTTAAAATTTTCAGTGCCCAATACATTACCAAAACAGTTAAAATATACAGTTCTTAGGCAACACAAAAGCTCTAAAAACTTAGTCAATAGTAATAAAAATTAATCGCCCTGTTGGTATTTTATTGCTAACGTTACTAATGTTATTATTCTTCCTTGTACAGGAAGGAAAGTACATTTATTTAGAGCGATAAAATCCCATATACTAGGTGTATTTTTGGTCTTGCTCAACCTGCTAGGAGATGATTCTACCCACGAAAACAAACAACTTTTATTGTGGAACCAACTCTGAAATCGCGAAAAAAATATCAGCTGTTCTAACAAAAGTTCAATGCCCTCCCGACCATAATGCATTAAACAGCTGATATTAACTTCGAGATTTCAGTTGGTTCCATAAAAAAAAATTTGTTTGTTTTCATGGGTAGAATCATCTCCTTGCGAGTTGTGCAGGACCAAAAATACACCTAGTATTATTATCATGTAGATATTAATTCACATAAAGACAATACCATTAACCTTAAAAATAAGTTTACTACCCTACCTCTTCACAAAAATATAACTAAGCTCCTTAAAAACGCGACGTCAATACACCCCCTTAAACAATTCCACAATCCCATAGAACTCCTATTTCTCGGTAGCTAACGTCTATCGCTAACTGAACCCTACTCGCGACATCGCGGTCATTCACCCCTCGCTTACCCGAGCATGGCTTTGTACTACCAGTAGCAGGGAATTCCTTTATTTTTACGCCCCTTATCTCTGCTAGCTATGGAATATAACAGGTGATATCAATGATAGAAACTATTGTGTTGTTGAAAGGTGTAATTTTAATTTATCTGTGTCATTATTGACATATGAATGCTATTTGATAGGCTGAGGACGTATCGGTGAACCGGTCACTAAAGTGCTAAGTGTCATATAGATTTATTGACCAGATAGAAGATTTATGGTAGTAATGGGACATAAAAATTATCTCATATAATTTTATATTGATTTCCACAATAAAGCTTTGTACTTGACACATAAAATATTTCTAAAATCAACTGGCAACACAAAAACATGGTGTTGAAAAAATGTTGCGCAAACTTTCCCATAGAATACATTACGGATCCATTATTCTCCCATAAAGCGATAATGTAGTACTATTCTCCCATTCCATACAACAATGTACTCTATGCAATAATACACAGAATTCAGAAACCTGTTAGAAACGACGAGGAAGAAAGAAGGCCCCCGATCAATGACAAAAACTCAGAGGCCCATCGCTAACAGTTTAATCTATAAACCTATCAACTATCTAATCTATCATCGTTATCAGCTAATTATAATATAGCGTGCATTCATAGATAATTTGATGCTATAGAGAGTTTAGAAACTACATTAAATTTATCATCTGGTATTAAATTATCCGTCGCTAAAATATACTATACCCCAGCTATAGCGAACGTGAGAGGACTACCAACGCTGAATGTAGTCTATTTACAAGATACAACGTGACCTTTTCATCTAAGTGCCTACTGAGTGATAATTTGATGAAGTATCAAGATTTGTTATTGGGAAGACCGGTTTAATCAAGATTAATATGAATGCGAAAGCAAATTGTTTGTCTGTTAACTGTAAAGCTACTGGAGGTTGGGAATTCAATTTAATAATGAGGCACTTAGTTTGAGATCTGGAAAAGGACATTGGTTACTTTGAAATACTTATACTGAACATAATTATGCTTAATTTGTTTGTGAAGGTATCATGGGTCCATTGAAAATAGTCATCAGACATTATCAAACAGTGAAAAGAGAAAAGATAAAATTATGATCTATGTAGCAACAATTAACTAACTCACTGTAGCCACAAAGCGAAACACAAATTGGGCTGTAAGGTGTCTATCGTAACACAGTTAAGATAGATAGATGAATCTAACTTCAAGATTCGACATGGCACTGGTACCAGTCCAAAATTTGGGTCAACAGTTTACAAGATTAAACTTGGAACGAGAACAGGACACTTGGGAATATCCGATAGATAGATGCCCAAGACATTTGGATTAGGTTATGAAACTGCTAGCATGGTAAGTGGGCTGGGAATAACGTCATATAAGGTATCGCTTAAGAATGTAATGTATAAAGTTAGGAAGATAGAGTTTCAAGTGAAAACAAATAATATTTGACTGAATAGACCAAGGATACCATGCGATAATTCTTAATATTTTAAAGTAAGATGTGTACTAATTGAATTAAACACACATTACATATCATCCTTGTCTTTAACAACAGGGCAACGCAACTTAAAGACCTAAGCTATTAAGGCTGCACACTACCTCAAAACTGCGTTGCCGTTCACGTTTGAGCTTGCATATCAAAAATAGTATTGAATCAATCGTGTTGAAAAAAATATATCGTATAGTTGAGCATATATTCTGAGTCACATATGCAGTGAAAACACGATTACTAAAAAAAGTATCGATACAAAAAAATCACAAACTTCCCTCTTAAATTTTGTAAAAAACCTTAGTATTCAGTTAATACTTAACATATTACAATGATTTTTTTTATATAAATGTAAACTAATATAATACATGTATTGTATGTTTTCAATTTAAAATAATGTTGTTTTTTATTTTATTAGAAATTTAATACCGAAATATTGCGTGGAAATCTACGTGTCGGCGACAGCCGTGCATGTTATTCAGTCGCGCTCCGGCACTCAGACGGGGAGCCTGTGTCGCGTCGCGTCACCACGCGCTCTTGCGTATTACGTATACTTGTATTGTTTCATCTTGTTATTTTGTTTTAGTTTTGTGTTAGTTTGATTGTTTTTTTTTGTGTTTTGTTATTGAGTATTTCTGAAAATAATGAGAAACGACCGGAATAAAAAAAAAGAAATTGGAGAAAAGAAAATTCTAAGAACATGAATAAAATACGGAAGTAAGTGCCTATCTTTCTGATCCTAATAAGTCATATACCTATATTACCTTATCACCGACATAATATTAGTCTAATTATGTTAGGTCGACACGAAAGTTTTTCTATTTTGATTAGAAATTAGCTAACTATTTACGTTCCTTACACTAATAAGTAAATCAGGCAGGTAAACCGTAATATAATCTTATAATACTTACCTAAACACATTTTGCATTTTCAAAAATAAAAAAATATTGACGAGAGACTGCAATAAAAAGAACGTACCGGAGACCGAACCGTGCCCGTGAGTACGTATCGCAAAATATATTTATTCATAAGTTAGCTCATTTATATTTTTGTTCTTGGTACCTAGTAGGTGGGTACTGGGTACGTCAATGGTATTGAATTGCTAGAATCAAAGAATAAAATAATATTGTATTGTAATTTTTATTACTTTTTGTTTTCAAATCAAATCATTTATTTGCATAAAACATGGTAGGTAACAAGGTGTTCAATAAAATATGCGTTGGGGTAATACCGAACGGATTTTCGAATAGTTGCAAGCATGTTGCAAAAATATTTTTTTCTCAATTTTGGTAAACATTACGTTCTTGAGAAATGGTGGAAATTGATAATGAATTATCAAAGCGTAATTTTAATATAAGTTTATTTATAACACACAACAGTTTTTGTTTGAGAAGCCTGTAAAATCAGAAAACTTTTTTTGAGAGCGTAATGACGATTTGGCCGTCAAGGGGCAAGTTCGGACAACAATTTAATCTATTCCTACTGCTAGGAGCATAAGATGCATGAAAAGAATGTGTCCGATCTTATCCACTCATTTTTACAAAACCTACCTTGTTTCACCTTTTACCTTTTATTACTCGTCCTAGCTGACGGAGGGACTGGCGGTCACTGCGGAGTGGGGCGGAACAAAATAACGTATTGCGCAATGTGGCTAGCATTAAAAAATATACCCAAATAAGTGGAATATTTGATTCCTACGTTCTTACCCCAGCGCCGATCTTACCCCAACGCACCTTAATGTGTACAGCATGTTTTGCCGTGGCACACGGCATGCAAAATAATATAAAATTAGAAAGAAATTACATTATAGTCAATTAGTCATTATAGTAAATCAATTAAACATTAAAATCAACTAGGAACCCTTATAGTTTCGCCATGTCTGTCTGTCTGTCCGTCCTCGCTTAGTCTCTGTAACCGTTAGCACTAGAAAGCTGTAATTTGGTACCAATATGTATATCAATCACGCCTACAAAGTGGTAAAATAAAAATTTGAAAAAAAATGTTTTGTTAGGGTAGCCCCCCTATATGTACAGTGGGAAGTTACTTTTTTTAAATTTTAACCCCAACGTGTGATATATCGTTGGATAGGTATTTAAAAATGAATACGGGTTTTAAAAAAATTGATAATGTCAATCATTTTGGAAATAATCGCTCCAAAAGTAAAAAACAACATGTCCCCGGGACCCCTAACTTTTGAAACATAAGTTTAAAAAATGTGAAAAAATTCTGTAAAGTAGAACTTTATAAGAACTTTCTAGGAAAATTATTTTGAACTTGATGGAAAGAATAGTTTTTGTATAAAAAAGACAAAAAGCTTGTACAAAATAATTTCTGCGTACTTAGTATGTCAATGTTACATTGACATACTAAGTACGCAGAAATTATTTAAACTTTAGAAATTATTTAAATAGCCTTTTTTAAACTCATAAGTGGGAACACTTATTGCATAGTATAAAGAGAGGGAAGTAGGCTATCTCCGGCCCAATCCGCGATATAATTGCCTACTGTCTCAGGGTTGTCACCTTTACACACGACACAATTACGATTATCTAACTGTAATTAGGCAGGTACTTAGTTAGTGTACCTACAATACTGAGACATCGGCGTAACTAAACGTAAACAAAGCAATAACAGCAAATCAATTGACAGATCAAAAGTACCTAATACATTCTAGTAGGAAATTAAATTAGGCCTAACTACATTCTTCCTCTGTGTGATAGAAAACTAATACTTACAACAAAAAATAAATAACAGCAAGTAGGTATCTAAACATCAAGTAAAAATTATATGCTAGAATGAGTGACTAGCTTGCCTTTTTTGTTCAATAGGTAATCTGAACAGAAACAATACTGGAATCCATGAATTGTTAAAACACCCAAACACACAGCAATACGTTCTCCTGCGATTATCAGACATTTTGGTTTCATTTAGCGGTGTCGTAAAGCAGTGACGCGCGAACCTCGTGCAGTGTTAGCCCCGACTGGCGCCAGGAGAAACGCGTCGAGATTTTGTTAAAGTGTGCGTGCGCCGACGCATAAATACTATGGCGCACAAATACAAGCCGCGCGGGGTGCGCTTGTATGAAGATAACCTGCTTCCCTCTCTTTATACTATGCTTGTTGTTACCGACAGGAAACTACGGAACCCAACACTGAGCGTGGCCCGACACGCTCTTGGCCTGTTTTTACTTATAATATCATTGATGTAAGAGACATTTATAATTTACGTCGCCGTTGCAAATCTCTTAGGGAACTGTTCAAAAAGATTTATGTTATGACGGTACCTTGCTAATTTATTTATGCAAGCATTATGTATGTAAGAAAAAATCAACATAATACGTTTAGTAAAGTAGGAGATGAACATCATTTCAATACTAGAAATAAATATAAAAAAGTAAATAATCTTTCATGGGGAACTGTGTAAAATATTACAATAAAATTCCTTGTGATAGGTATACTAAAACTAAACGAAAGGAAATTTGAATAATAATATGCCAACAAGTATACTATAAGTTAGAAGACTATATCCAAGATAAGAATGCTTGGAAGTATGCAGGTATTGCCACAGATTAATAAATAGTTACTACGTAACAGATACTTCACTCCAATACAAAAACGAAAAAACCTACGCTATAATAGCCTACAAAATCATAATAATAATACCAACTGTTTGCAGCGAGGAGAAATGTACCATAAGTACGCACAAAGAGAGTTGAGATTCTTTTGCCCGCCGCGCGACTAACGTGTGTGCGTGTCGTCCAACAAATCTGCTAGGGTTATACGTATGATGATAATGGTAATAAAACGAATGTTTTAGAAAAATAATATTTTTTTCATTTGTTGATCAAATATTCTTTCTTTTAATAAAATGACTGATGCATATTTTTCGTTCCTTGAATTCCCGATTATTATATTTTAGTGTCGAAAATATCCAAAACCGCGTGAATAATTATAATAAATATTCAAAAGGGAAACAGGAGAATTGGGAAACAGGGGAATTGCACAATAATCACGCAATAATTACGTGGTTTCGGCATTTTGATAGTCAGCGCTATACCCGTGACGCGCGAGCACTCAGGCGGGCGCGCGACAGCCCGGTGTTCGTTGTATCGTCGACGATACGCTAAGCGGTAGGCATAAAACGCGTGGCCTTGAGCGAGTGACGGACGCCTGGTATTGCCCCATAGGATAATCAACAGTGTAGACAAAACCAAGCTGGTTGCTAATTTGAACAGAATAATAATTAACTTTTGAAAATATACATTATTTTGATTGTTCGAGGAAAGTGATTTATTTGTCAATATTTGTGTACACTCTGCTCGTGAAAGTAAGTGACTCTGAACCGACAGACAGACAGACAAAACTTGCAATCTTGAGGTATAGAATAAATATACGCATTTTGTAAAAAATGGGTGCGTTGGGGTAAGATCGGCGCTGGGGTAAGAACGTAGGAATCAAATATTCCACTTATTTGGGTATATTTTTTAATGCTAGCCACATTGCGCAATACGTTATTTTTTCCGCCCCACTCCGCAGTGACCGCCAGTCCCTCCGTCAGCTAGGACGAGTAATAAAAGGTAAAAGGTGAAACAAGGTAGGTTTTGTAAAAATGAGTGGATAAGATCTGACACATTCTTTTCTTGCATCTTATGCTCCTAGCAGTAGGAATAGATTAAATTGTTGTCCGAACTTGCCCCTTGACGGCCAAATCGTCATTACACTCTCAAAAAAAGTTTCCTGATTTTACAGGCTTCTCAAACAAAAACTGTTGTGTGTTCATAAATAAACTAATGTTAAAATTACGCTTTGATAATTCATTATCAATGTCTACCATTTCTCAAGAACGTGGTGTTTACCAAAATTGAGAAAAAAATATTTTTGCAACATGCTTGCAACTATTCGAAAATCCGTCCGGTATTACCACAACGCACCTTACCTATTTTGATATCACAAACAGACACAATTTATTAAAGTATTTGTTTTTTTTTCTTTTTGATAATCCAAAAGTGCATGTAATTAGCCGATTTGAAGTAAACGTGTTTTTCATATTGATTATAATTATTATATTAAAAATCGCTAATTTTATTTCCATACCCTATATGGACAGTAAATGTGTGTTTTACCCTATCGTACGCTCGGAACGACGAGCGACGCGATGCCGCGCCGATGTGACTCGGCCGCGCCATGCACATTCTTTGTGCGAGCGAGATAGTTGCGGGCTGATTTAACGACGGCCGTCGCGCGTGGGGGAAAAATTTTGATTTGAGCTGGAGTAGTGTGCGCTCTTAAGGTGAATTGTCAGCTTGTTCGCCATCTAATGATATTTTAAGAATGCGATAAGAATTTTTACCAACATTCTTTGATTGGATGTTACTTGAATATCATTGTTACTAGAACTGCAATTGTTTGCAATAGAAGAAAACAATACATCAAGAAAAGACTCCTTCTTCCTCCAAGAACGAAAAGTAAACCTAGAACTAATATAACACAGTTTTCTTAACGCAACTAACGAAGTATAAGACTCTAGGTCATGACTACAAGTTTTATTTTCTTTACGTAAGCATCACTTTGTTAGGCTTCCCGTGTGTTTGCCTTAGCCTAAGGCGCCTCGTTACGGGCAAAACTCAGGCAGTTTTAAAAACTCTTTTGCTTACAGGCCTTTGTTCAGTTCAGCAGAATTTGCATCAGGTTTTTAAAAAGATTTCAGGGGGGCTTTCTACAACACGCTTTGTGAAATGGAGTTTGATCATATTTTGGTCATAAGACGGTTCACTTCGGTGAAACGCACAGAAATCTTAGACTCGTGGTTAATTTGTTATTTACTGTCGAATTTCAACAACTAAATTTCATTGAGCTTCATTCCGTAACAAATTATGAATAGACTATAGTGTAGTACAGAATACGCCGACATGAAAATCCTCTTTGCTGAAAAGAAGGCTGTATTCTAGCGAGAATTTCAATTTAAAACTAGATTTAGAAAAAGATTAGAAAGAAATCTGGTAGAATTTAAGCGAGATTCATGGTTCGGCAAAGGTCTATGCGGGCTGTAATCTAACTCAGTCTGTAAATTAGGTCAGACCAGCAGTTAATAACCGTTATTAATTTTGCCTTTAAAATAAGTCTAGAATATAAAGTAAAGTCTGGGGAGCAGTTTTTGTACAGCTATTGTCGTGTTGATGGTGATTTTTACTGTAGGTACATCGTTTTACATTCATATTTTTATTTAATAAATAAAACATTTCAAGTGAATGTTATTTTTTTATTACAAGCCCATTGTGTCCCTTCTTCCTGTCCCTTCCTTCCTATCATTAGCGACCTAAAATTATTGTAAATATTTTTTTGTTTTTTTTTTTTAATGGGCAACGTTTTAAACTCACATGAAATCCACACTCATAATAAATACAGCTATACCATTTGTACTGAGACTGAAACAGGAATTTTTCAGCCAATCACTCAACCACCGTTCAAAGAGTAAACCTCGTTTTTTCTTGCTCATTCTTCTCCATAGGAATACCTTATAAAAAAGCAAAGCCTAGAAACAATGTATGTTTTATAATGTTCAAATGTGACCAGGAGCAACATTATTCCATGTTTATCAAAATCTTATTGATACCGAAAGTGTAAAATCAGGACCAGAACATGAATTCAGCAAGAAATTTTGGAAATAACAAGACGTAGATCAAGACAGATATTTTTCTAAAGATTAATCAGTATCGTGTTGGACAATTAGTCGTGGAGAAAGCGATGTTAATTCACGATGTCTTAACGCTAGTTTTAATAACAGGAAAATATTTTATAGCCACTTTCCAAACTGCCTGATAGGTCACAGACAAGCTACGATTAAAATAAAAGCGAATATTTTTAACTAAAAGTAATGATAATGAAATTAAAAATTGGTTTCGCAGAAATTCTTGAAGATTAGCTGAGAGTTCGCATTTTCGATTTGCTTGACTAGTTTCAAATTTCTGATTTGGTTTGGATTAGCGCTCAATACCATCTCAATCTGAACTTTAAGTATTACATAAGCTATGTGTTGTCTGTGTTCTCTTTTCGTTCCATAAATCAATAAAAATCACTTATGCGAGCCACAGAAATTCTAGCCCCTGAATCTGACCAAAAAGTTCAATATTAATAGAGAACATTGGAAAAATATTATTCTTCCATAAAATGGTGGAAGGCTTTTAAATTGTATTGAGACTTCTAAATTAATCTTGTCTGTGACGAGTAACGACCAATTCTACGAAACCTTTAATTTGTCGCCACTTTTACAAATTGCTATGAAAAGTGCCTTTTAACATTGCCAGTACCCCGCAGACAAGGTCGTAATAAAATAACAAAAATGAAAACGTTATTTTTAATTGGCAGTAGCGAGAATAAAACCGTATTTTTCTTGCCAAATCTGGTTCAAGAGTCAAAGATACCAAGGTTGGTAATATTGATATCCGGAGTTATGTAAATGAAGTATATAATAGCGTACTTTGTCAAACTGAAGAATTATTTCTGCGGGATAAAGGGGAATATTAAGTATTAAACTTTAACAAATAAAACTTGAGGAAGATAGCAAGACAAGCTTGAAGGGCACAATTTACAAGGTCAATTTAGAAGGTAATTTTTGGATCGGTTCACACTAGCTTAAAAAAGACACGATGAGAAAGGAATGCTTGGATCCATAATCTTACAGAGAGACAGCACATTCCATAAAAAGTTATGGATCTCTCATGTGAATTTCTAAGGGTCTTAAAGCATAATTACCCCATGCAGTTTCTCGATGGCCTTCTCTCGTCTTCTCCTCCTCCATAGCTTGGACAGAAACACCGGTGCCAGTATCGGCAGCACGCGGTGTCGCATCGTTTGGGGATTTATTTTGACTGAGTTGGTTTACTGTTCGGTTGAATGTCAGGTCTAGCTTGTGAGCTAGACCTTCGATGGTTGTGTTTTCTTTTGTTTTTGTTTGGTCACTTTATTGTTTATTTCGATTAATTTTTAGTGGCACGTTTTGGTCGCTTTGTTTATTTTTTGGAGCCGAGTCTTCTATAGAAGGCTTGGTAATTTTATTGTAGTCTGTACAAATATTATAAACAGGTAAAGTTTGCGAAAGGTAATCTTTGAAAGTACTAATCCGAGTACAGAAAATGATTTACAGATAGACAATCTTATTGCCAAACTCCATATAGTAAGTGGTATAGATTTCTTAAAGTCTAGACTTTTAGAAGAGTAAAATCATAAACCAAGCGAGTTAGTTGCTTATAAAGACACCTAAATAAAACCGTTACCCGGTCCTATGTTACTATTTTGCGTAACACAAACCAGATTAGCAGATAATATCATTATTAATTAACCATAATTTATAAAATCAAACCAGTATTTCTGACCTGAAATCTGCAATCCCGTAATAATAATTCCGTTACAATCGAACCCACGATTAATTAATACGTCAACATTAATGATGGATTGAAATCAAAACAGACTTGTTTTGTTGGCAAAATGGCGAATTATTGTGGATACGGTGCAAAAACGGATAACCCGTACTGACCTCATTGAATATTAAACAAGAGCAGTGATTTTGTGATTAATTACTTTAAAGTATGAAACTTTGGACGCGTCGCTAGATAAAATGAGTTACTTCACAATATATTACGTGTATTACGTAATGACGATGTTGATAAAAACCTGGTTATACAATGTAAATCAAACCCTGTCACGTTCTGGGTGATAAGGGCGAGAGTAATGAAAATATGTCGAATTATTTATGATAATGATAACATACATAACGCAGATGATTTTTGCTACAAGCAAATATTGAATGAAGCCGGAAATCACGGCGACAGAATGTGATTATTATGTGTCAGTGTGTTAAGAAATGAGACAGGTGATTATTATTATATACACCATTGAAGAACTGGTGGAAACAATCTATATGTACAAATTAAATAAATTAGAAACAAAGAAATGCATGTTATAGGATCACATAATGGCTAAAATGTCTGAAGAAAATGTGCATTATTACGTTTTTTTGCTATGCAAAATAATCACTTTTCGATAATACCTTATTCAAAGATTGCTTCTGCATAGATTGCTGCAAGACTTGGAGCAACTAAGTTCACTTGGAGATTTGTTGAATATTCTATACTAATTTCCGTTCTACTTAGCTCAGCTGCAGTTTCTTCACAAATAGGACAAAAAAACGACAAACAATTAATTACTAAGACCACTAACTAAGCTTTTTCCAATAAAGGCTGAATCAACAAAGCCAATGCTTTGTAGATTGAAATGAATAAAAAACAAAGGGCTCTAGAACTAGGATAAAGGAAAAAATAATGAACCTAACAAAACAGCCGAAACCAATCCGACTAACGTAAATACCATCAGTGGAGAAGATAACAAAACATTTCGTGTCGATAAGTTAACTACACTTTCAAAGGTAATGTTACAATTTGGAACTTCAGAACAAATATGTAAAAGAAACGGTCATTTAAAAGCAATCAGTGGTAATATGAGTGTTGGAAATCAATATTTATAAATATAAAAGGATGACTGACTCGCTGAATGACGTACTAAAGTCAGCTGAGGTTAGGCAGTGAAAAATTATATGCGAGTTTTTTTTAGACTGAAAGCACTAAAAAAATATCACTAAAGGGGGAAAATAAGGGTAACTTCCATCATAATCATATCTCTAGGAGCAAAGCCTATCAACAGTCAGTAAGATATATACAGTAAATAAAGTCACTATAATTGGGTAGGTGTCTATAAACCATGGAATACCTTCTCTAATAATAATAACACACTTTATGAAAGTCTAACCCGATTTATCTAAAATTAAATGAAGAATTAGAAGTCAAAAAATGCTTAGTCCAATCAATGCACTCTGGACTAAACTGGAACAGATGCTGAAACGCTCAGCAGTCACCTTACAGACCAAATAATTACTGATAATCACATGGATGGTATTTGACCTTCAGATCTTCTAATTTTAGCGGTCTAAATAAAGAAATACGCTGGCATATACATAATCTGCCAGTAACCGCTCACGGGGTTAATCGTTCAGCTAATCACGTGGCACTAATTATATAACGGATGCAGCACTTTGTTTTAAACTTGGCAGGCCCTCTCGAATGCAAAGTTGAAGTCCAATGATCAATGTGTTTACCAAAGCCTTTCAAAGTCCGATATGAAACAGTAACAGTAAATGAGAATACCACTTGGTGCCAAAGTACTAATTGGAAAGCATAATGTAGCAGAAAGTCGTCAGTAATCAGTTGTAGTTATAAATAATCACACTATATTTCTGATTTATAATTAGCAAAACGATAACTACTTCCTTTAGAGTCAAAAGCTGGTCGATTAAGAAAAACCGTTCGCAAAAGATTAACGTGCCAACTTTTTACGTCCTAATTGAATCACTTTGATTTATTACAGCATTTATAACTGGACTTTTAATCAAAATTCTTTTTGAAACAAACTGCGAATGAATACTATAGAAGCTAATATGGAATTCATCATGATAGATTACGTTTGGAAATTACAATAACCTAGAGTTTTAGGGCGAGCGTTTGATGATGTCAGCAGACGGACGGTTCTGTTTTTCCATGTTGGTAGTTGACACGTGACGTGTTGTCGTGCGAACACGGACCCTTCCGTCAAACTACACCGCCTATGTGCAGTCAGACATCCGTAACACTAATCAAATGTTTAAATTGAAAGAGCACTTCATATAAACCAAATAGAGGATTAAAACATCAACTCTCAATTCAACTATATCGAACATACCATCAAACTGAAAAGCTATTCGCAAAACCCTCGTGCAATTTACTAACCAACGTCCAATTTGGTCAGCATCGTAACAATATAAGCTAACTACCCTCAACGCAATACAGTATCAAGCACATCACTGCAATGAATGACGCGTGTCGTTGACCGTCAAGCATTATTGTCCAATCCCCATTGTTTCACCGCAGTGCACCATCAAGGGGCCATTCGATTCATGGAACCGATGAATGATTGAGTAACTGTTTCGAATGTTGACGTTTGATGTTCAGTTGTCAAGCCAGGTTTAGAGTTTTGGGGCTCAAGTACCAGACACATTACTAAACGCCTCTTAAATGGAGAGTTATCAGAATAACTTACGTGCGACTGACAGTGTCATACGTGTCAAGAAAGAACTGCTAGAAACTGATTAGCCTATTGTTGATATGTATTTTACAGAATCAAATAATGAGGAAGGTTCGAGTGTTCTTACTGTTATTAAAAAGCACAATACCAAGAAAATCCAGTGATATCAATATACCCGAAGCGCAACCCTTCCGGATTCCAAAGGATTTCCTCTTGTAATTCCAAAAATCAATTTAATTTCTTAGAACATTGAACCTGTCTAGTGGTGCATTCAAATACCTTATGAAAGACCAGACAGACGGGTAAAAAGAAAAGAAATACTTAACAGAGGCATAAATAAATAAAGATCGCTTTGAAATGTCAGACTCAATTGCTGTGGTAGACCATATTATTGATTATATGCTATACAATAATATCTGAAGGCTAAAGAAAATTGGAAGACATCTAACCTATGTGACTTAGGTTCCAATTCCAATAAGCCGCTAGTCTAGTTATTAGGGGAATTACGACAGTCGGGAGAGTATTATTGTTGGCGCGGTTTTTATAACTAATAAGAATCATTTCTACGTAATAATGCGATAACGATACTCAAGTGACAAAGTGATATCATTGAATCATTGCTAATAAAAAACATCACAGATTCCGAACCTTATGATAACGAATATAATGTACTTATTAGTAATGGAAATGAATTGAGTGATTGTACGGTATGACGTAGGAAAAGCTAGAAATAAAACGGCAAGCGATGAAACTCGACACTGCCCAGTACGTCAACTTAATCCAAAGTCCTTGGAGAAGGAATAATAACAAATTGAACGTACATAAGCTATTTCTACAAACTCGATTAATAAATCCGAAGTGGCGATTAGAATCCGAAAATAGAAACACTATAGTAACGACAACAAACAATGAAAGAACTCAAGGACATGACGTGCCACTGAAATATTCAGTAGCACGCTATCGTAATCGATACTAGTGATATTAACACAAACGTTTGACTCAAATGTCCTATTGGTTGAGGAGGTAGCCAGCAGAAAACCTACAAAGGTCAAAGTTGATCGGAGTTAATCAGAATTTAGATAAGAAGTTTAGTTCTGAAACTACTGTTTCTAAAGATAATTAATTTGAAACATTAAGTGCTAAGATTCGACTGATGCAAGGAGATGTTAAAACGAATTAAGATTTGCATTACTTTTGAATATAAACACTAGTCATATGAGACATCTCTTGTCCTTTTCGGTTTTGGTCAAGTGGTATACGCCAAAGCATAAATTATGCATAAATATTCCCCGTTTTTTTTAAGAAAACTGACAAGCTGTCAAGCCATCGAAGCTTCTTTGATTGATAGACTAAATTATTGACAACTAACTAGCAAGGAAGCAAATCAATTATGTCCTATGTGTATTTAAGCAAGAAGTCAAACGTGAGGTTTCATTTTAATTCTAGGTCCAAAATAGGATCCCTTTTAGACTCAATTGTAACTCCAGACCAGACCCAGAAAGTGCTATTTATAACAGGCAGTTCAAACCAAGAAGGTGGACTTTTATAACAGACAGATTAAACTGTGCTACCGAAAATCTCCATAGACGACGAACAAGGCAGGACAAGGATGAATGGCAAGCGAGAAGACGCAATAACAAAATCTCCAGTATTCCTAAACAGATCATTCATCAAGGAGGATTTACTTGTCTTATTGATGAAAATAGATAACACCACAATGATAAATGTGCGGCTATCGGAGAAAGTCAAAATTGGCGTTAATCGATTCGGCACTATATTATTCACGATCATGAATATGGATTAACATATGAATATGTGACACATTCGATGACAGTTAATGATGACAAACGCCATTTTGCCATATTTTGGATATGGTATTAATTAATATATTCTGTATAGATTTATTTTGGACAACATTGACATCGATGAAGAGAGACAAGAAGGAAACATTGTCTTCTAATATATGTTTTAAACAGACAATCCACTTTGAGCAACCATGGTGATCCAGGGGGTTTTAGTCAGTAATAGTCTGACACGCCCTCCTGCCCCGCCTAGGACGGGAGAAGTCATTTGATGATTTCCCACTCCCCAAAAAAAAGTGGAAGATATGGAAATAAATAAATCTTAAATTACAAATCAAAAGATGCATATTTAGATATAAACGAGTATAATAAAACTGTCACCTAACTAGTACCTAATACATATTGAAAACTACCTACATACTTAGATTATACGTCAGAGAGTTATCAAAAGTTGCAAAATAGACTTATCCAAGTTTTAACGAGATCCAGGAGAGCCCTGGTCCCAACTTGTTGATTACTTTCGTACTATTAATTCGGATAGTACTGTAAAAATGCTAGCTCGAAGTGCTTTTTTTAATTTTTACCTATTAAAATTAACGAGAAATGGCGTATTTTTTTTAAATATATGTTTTGATTAAAAAACCTGCTAATTGATTGAAGTTGAAATTTTTTTTTTTTTTGTTTTTTTTTTTTTTTTTGGTGAGTGGGAAATCATCCAATGACTGCTCCCGTCCTGGGTGGGACGGGAGGGCGTGTCAGACTCTTACTGGCTAAAACCCACTCATGTTCCTTCGATTGCCCTTTATGTTCCAGGGTCACGGTAACTATTATAAACATTCCGCAACCCGCCGGCGTTGGCCCTGTTGGGCCCCTTCCTGTGCTGACTCCTTCTCTTTGAGGCGCGCGTGGAACAAAACGCGCCGTCTACGCGGTCCTGGTCCTAGCCGGGCGGCGAGCTACCCATCGCTCGCCATCCGCAGAACCGCGCCTACGGTGGCCGGTAGTCGTCTTGCGACTCTCGACGTCTTGCGACTCTCGACGTCCAATTTCTGTTAATTGAATTGTTTCAAATACGAATGTATTTGGTCACCGATTTTATCCGCGTTTTTTCATAGCATATGGTAACCTTTTAAGTGTTTTTAGGTATAATTAATTAGTTCTCGATATTACTCCCTTTAAACGAAATAACAAACTTTACCTCTTTATAAACAATGTATAGAAAGATATGTTGTTTTGGAACAACGTTACGAGTGTAACTAAATTCAACTAATTGCCAATAAATCCTTATAACCTAATATCTCATTTCAATTTTACGCTTCACTTGAACCACAGATGCAATAATCAAAATGGTTGCCGTGATGTCTTTCACACACACATCGTCGCTCCCGAATGAGTATTCGAATTAGTGTTTTCGCGCCAACGCTTCCAATATGGCGTCCGATTATCGAGTATTGAGTTATTCGGTTTGCAATATCGATATGTATCGATGTGTTGGCTCCCGACCGGGTACTGGCTGGCTGAGGGTCGACAGGCCGATGCTATTAAAAGCATGGGACTAGTGAGGCTTAAAGCCTTCGTCACGATGCAGCCAAACCGTGAAAAAAGGTCTGATAGGCGTAATAACCCAGATACCTATTATGTATTGGCGCTGATATAAATAAAACGCGCGGCGTCGGCTGTTTGTTTACGCATTGAGAATATTTTATGCTAAATCAGTGTTGAGTTATGGCCTGTATTGATCTAAAAGTTATGACTGTAGAATTTTAAGTAGGTTTCGTGAAATGAACTGAAAAGGTTTTCAGGCCTTTCTTATTTAAATATAGGTTGAATAGGAAATTAGATTTATTTAAATTGTTGAACTATGGTTGGGATCGCTGAATGGTTCCAAACTTACCCATACTTTTGACTTAACTCATTTCTTAATTGATGCTTCAAATACTGTCCAAATGTTATGCTTACCTGCAAAGAAAGAAAACATATTATAAGTAAGATAAAATGACGTAATAACAAACATTTTCCTATGATAATCTCTCGTTTAAACGGGTAGATAAGCCTTGTTACTGAACGTACAAGGTAAACATTACCACCAACCACCAGGCATTTTTTCGGGTAATTTACCCAGTCAATTTAGGGGCTTACTTTCACGGACGGTTTTTAACGCAGAGGATTTTTATAGGGAACTGGATTTGCAATTATGTGGTACCATTAAGAAATAATACGGGGTAGAATGAAAAAATGTCGTGAGGGCCTAGTTGGTTAATCTGCCTCTCATGTACGAAGTTGTGGGTTCCAATCCAAGTAAGGTAAGTACTAATATGACTTTTTCAATTCATGTGTACTTTCTAAACTTTATCTTGAACATCGTATGACATCGTGACGAAACCTGGACTAGTGACGATAAGTTCGAAATCGCCAATCCACCTTGAAAGCGTGTGGTGACCACTGCTCGTGCCTTCTCTGTGTGAGAAGAGGCCTATGCCCTACAGTGGGGAAGTTAAGGCGCGGTAAGTAGCTATTCGCGGTGGTGCATCGAATTAATAAAAATAAGGTCGAAAATATTTTAGCAAATCCGCAAAAATGTAAGCAATTTTGCAGTTTTATTAAAATATTTAAATAGCCGCGTACCCACCTAGCGCACAGGCTCGCGCGGCAGCCTCGCGAGCCAAATGCCTCGGGGCCGGTCGAGCAAACGCGCGCCCGAGGCAGGCCGAGGCACGTCCACACCAGCCGAGGCATTTGGCTCGCGAGGCTGCCGCGCGAGCCTGTGCGCTAGGTGGGTACGCGGCTATTAAATACAGTTCTGTGTTTAAAAATTTTTAGGTATGTCTTTAGTTCATATAATTTTCTTTGTTATAGATATAAAAAATATGATGGTTGTCGCTGGAAAAATTGAGAATTTCGAGACGATAATTTTTCTCTTAAAAGGTCTTTTTGAACATTTTTTTTCGTAGTACTAGACCACATTTGTGAATTGTTTTTGTGTAAGTCTTTTCTTTATATATTAGACTATACACTATATTTTTTTCTGGCTTGTGGTATGTATAGATACGGCTAACTTTGCGACGAAAATCTAGACTTTTACAAGGTGTTTGCTATGGACAGCGCCTTAAAGGCGGGTATTGTTATTATCTTCGTGAAGGAGCAGGACTGGGAAAGGACTCCAACCATTCTTATACACCGCAAAAAAGCATTGCAGTGTACCGTTTTGCAGAGTATGAATGCTGTGTAGTTATAGGCACATGAGACATAATCTTTATTTCTAAGAGCAACTCATGTGTGATGCATCTGCTATTGCAGATATCTATAGGCGACGGTTCATACTTAACACCCAACATCCATAACATGGAGATTATCCAGAAAGAAGTTGTTTTTTGTTACAATAGAGCCGTATATACTTTCACACGCATTTAGTAATAAACTGCTTTTTTCTTCATTACAAATAGACACATCAGTTTATTTCTCTTTACAGAACCGAATCACAAGCTCGCAAGGACCCTAGCTAACCGAGATTTATTCAGAGAAATGTTACAGACCCGCATAGTCTGAAACAGAATGTACAGATATATCTATCATATTCTCTTTAAAACCAACAGCATAACAACACGTCCACGAAAAACATTTAACCCTTTCACAGCTGCTTTTAATTCCATCATGAGTCTGCGCCATAAAAACCGGGGCACGCCAATCATAAAGGTCCCATCACACAGCGGCATCCCGGCTTTATCCCGGGATATCCGGATTCACGTCCGCCGGGAAATAACTTGGAACTGGGACACGCTTTCTCCTTTGCTTACAAAATATGTATATTTTTTCTTTTCAAAACGTTTGGTGTGCTATTATGCAGGATTTGTGGGATCATTCGAAAGTGTTAAAAAAGGGACGCGTACATTATGCGGCGTTGCTGGAATTTTGTTGGTTCGTTTAATACGTGGTTAAAAACGTGCGAGTTTTACTTGTAAACGAAGGGTTCTGTACTAAGGCTATACAGTATTAAGCAAAAAGACACAGACTGGTACTACGTGCTATTGTAGAAAGTTGGGTTGTGAGTCAAAAGATTTTAAGATCTAACAAGGCAAGAAGTGCAATACAGCATATGCATTTATACTAATAGGTTTTAAACGGTCACCAAGAAATGATTGAAATTGCTACAGATGTTCATATACAATGCGAACTTTAAAAATATGGTTAAAGAGTTGCAATTGTACATTGTTGCTTCAAACTATATCAACTAAATTGAAACATGCAAATGGAGTATTAGAACTACAGTCTATCGCTTTGCAATCCTCATTCACAGACAATTTCCAATTAAAATTTCGCGTTACGGAGAGTGTGACAAACAGACGAATGCCACCAGTTCCCGTAACGCTCGACAATCGCCACGTCTCGATTCTATTGTTTCGATTTAATTACAGAGACCCAGATAAATGAGTTTAGAGACCATTGTTTGTTTACTGAAATCGATTTCAGCTGCAAATACACTTGGTAGAACGATTTGCATTGTAATGGATATTAAAACGATATTTAAAAGAAACTTTTTCTACTAGAATTTTTTCATATATTGTAGAGTGGATGCGTTTACACACGGATAGACTTCTGTACACAAAATAAAAGATGTACGCCGATTTCAACGAAAGAATGAGTTGGCTTTGTTTAGCATTGTGCTCGAAACAAAATCAGTTTAGTAAAATTAAAGGGAATTATTTACCACAATAAACTGACATCTAATTACCATAACAGATGTTAAATCTGTATTATCATATATGAAATTTCTATATTTTTTACATAGCTGCGTTTTCACATGTTTTCCATCTCAATGAATATGAAACGCAAAGGTATATATATATATAATTTACTGAATAAACAACTTTAAATACCAATAAAAGCTTTTGAATTTGAACGGTTTGAACATAAATAGAGAAAATGTTTGGGTTTAATTTTCAGCTATTGTTGGACCTGTATCAGTGAGGGGAAGCGTTTTGTTTATTTGTTTACGCGGCGATATCTCGATAACACGAAACGTCCATTACGAAATTGTAGCAATCGTTTTTAGTGATAGTTAAGGCTTTCATTAAATATCTATTCAGCGTAACAAATTAACTATTTCTTTTTCTATTCTGCTTTTCATCGTCTTGGGATTAAAAGCCCGTTAAGCACAAAGTCATTGCTTTTAAACTTGAGCAAAAATTTCCTAACAATTGGAAAGGCGCGAGGTATTGTAAAAGTTGGACGGAGTAGAGCGAAGCTATTGCCTGGTAGGACAAAATAGGCTAACAAATAAAACCTCGAAATGCATAATATAAATACTTATACCACCAGAGGATAATGAAAACCTCTGAAAACAGAAGACCTTACAGTAAGCCAAGGTCAAGTTCTGTTTTTGCAAAGTTTTTTGTCGTGTTTTTTGGTCACGGATGTTACGATATAGATACTTGTGATAGCTATTTGAGGGTGTAACGGATCACGCTGATCTGAGAAAAACAAAACTTTATGATGTATGTACGCTGTATCCCTTGTTCTAGTGACCTACTTATTATTCAGTTTTGATGGATTTATGTCAGGTTTTTAGCGTACCTATACTAACTCTCGGTAGGCAGCTATTGATTCGATAAGATTTACTTTAAAACCTGCTCGTAATGTATTATTTATTACTCAGTTACGGTTCAGTGGTTTAGGCGTGAAGAAGAGACAGACAGACAGAGTTACATTTGCATTTATAATATTATAGTAAGTACGGATGGTTAGTACGGATTCTGACAACAACTGCCGGGCAGTACAAGGCACGTCAGAGACACAATACCCGCCGGTTTAAAGGATCTTTCAACTCTCTTTCTCAGCGCTCTACTCCGAAAACAGATATTTTACAGAAAAATGCAAGAGGCATTTTTGTAGATAATTTTACTACAAGCAATTATATAATGTCCTCTATTAACCACCGAGCATAAATCGCCAGATATTCGCAAAAAAATCATATTCGTGACCTTTTGACCTTAATAACATTTTTTGCCGGCACGATATCAATGTCGATTTTTCACCTCTTCATTACAACGCCTCAATAAAGGTAAGTAAAATTCATCTCACTTGGAATTTTCTGCAGATAAAACCTAAAATGCCTCGACTATAACAGCATTACACAGAATCCAGAGCAAACTGCAAAAAAAACTCCTTTATAAACACCTCTGAAGAAGCGCCTAATTCAGGTCTGGCAAAACGAGTCCTAACCTAAATCCCTTTTACAGAATCTGGGAAATATTTTCACATAAAAAGCGGTTGCAGCTTCAGGCGCTGACCTGCTCCAGTTGGAATATAGCTCAAGTGAGAGCTTGTTGATGCCTTGGTTCGTGGAGAACCTTGATAAAGGGCTTTAGGATTTTGGTTGAGTTTATCTACTTTGTTACAAGGACTTAAATTTTAAGGTATATGTTACGGGTAGTAACCATTGTAGGCAATTAATTGTTATGCATATATAAAACATAGTCTTAATTCCTCTGGAATAAGTATGACCATTTTTTGTAACCTACTATGATAACCAGACGATTATCATATACCATCGGCTCTGTTGTCACAAGATATTTAATTATTTCCGTAAAATAGTGCCTGTTTCTGTAAATTAGCTAAAACGGCGCTAAAGCTACACAGAATCACGTAATACTTTCAGAACTACATATTTATTGTAGATAAGAGGGTAATATGATTAAAAATATAGCTTTCTGGCTGAGAAATTGACCCGCTTCGTAAGAGTGAGAGTCCTAATACGTCTATTAGGGAATGGAGAGGAGAAAAATAATATATATTCGGAAAATATTGATCCAGTTTATGGAATTTACAAGAGCGGAGCTGTAACAATTACTTAACGAGGGTGAAACCGGAGGAAACTGCAGTTATTCTATTATATTTACAAGTTTGAGATGTAAATAGACCTTTTTTGCTGAGTAGGAATATAATACCACAAATGTATTATATTCCTACTTAGTTTACTACTACGTCAGTTTGGCGTAATTAATTATGATATTGATGAGAAAACAAGTCAGCGCGTTTTGACAATACTAAGTTTATTTATTCTCGATTAATTTAAACTTATCAATCAAACAGCTGTTTCTAATATCCATAAAAACCAGCCAAGTACGAGCGGTGCTAGCAGACGAAGAAATCTATCCATATTTCATTATTTTTGTAGTATAATGGTAATAGAAATACACACTATTGCCCTTACTAATAATCACTGTGTAAAGTTATGCAATGAATAAAGCCTGTGTACCCATACATTTTTTGACGTATAAACCTGTCATAACTTTATGCAGCGTTTATTAGTAAGGCGCTATGTGACTATATCAACTATCTAACTAATACGGCTCCTGAGATACAGGCCACTGACCTAAACAGACGTACAGCACGCTTAGCATTAATATACCATTGGCTACAGACTCCAATAAACGCAAAAACACTAAGCCAGCAAATATTAAAGTCAATATTTTAACCAGGACACAAAATACGAATGTCTCGTCAACTCCCTAGAGCCTCGGCTATTACGCTGAATAATGTACCTCGGAGGGTAGGCTTACATTATTAGTCTCCAATGCAACGTGAATTTAGATCGAGGTGTAAACAATTTAGAATTTAGCGGGGGTTTTTAGGTTTTTATTATCCTTGTGTTGGCAAAAAAGTACTTAAAAAATATTTCTCTGCCCTCCGTTTTTTATTAGAAGTGTATCAGATGACACCGTTTTTTATTATATCATTTGATGACAAGCACGGTGACGGCACTAATATTAAATGGTTACTATCGTCGTGGTTACTATCACAAGCCTCACAGATGCAAACACCCCAGAGACTTAAGATGATGGGCTTCAAGTGCCTGTAACTACACCGGGATAGATTCAAATGAAAACACAGCACCGTGGCTTTGTTGTAAAAATGGTTGGGTATGGTTCTCCATGTTCCAATCATCCTATATAAGGTAACAGGTAATGACCAACACGTAAAATTGGATTAGTAATGTAATCATCGCGGTTTAGGCGTAAGGATGTAACACTCAAAGACACTTTAGCATTTCGTGCCGGTCTGATACAGCAGTAGTTGAAACCTAGCAAGAAATAAATGGGAATTGATTCGGAAGGCAGAGCTAGTACAGAACTTTGGCCAGCGCGCTTTATAGGCCCCATATACATATCTGCAGTATTCTGGATTCCTGATTTGAAGACAAAGTGTTTTGTAAGAGCTCAGTCAACTTTTTACCACACAATTCCCCCTTTTTTATTCAATTTGCAAAAATAACTTACACTAAAAGCCCAAATTAAAAACCAAATGGGAATACGGAACTATGTAAAAAACGTCGATAATTTTCTTTGTATTTCCTTATAAGAGATAATGTAATCCTTTACGAGGAAATCACAAAGGAATTCTTGGCGGGCCAGGTGAACGCTACTCGTACCCGACTAACGAAAGAGGGTAATGTTTGAAGCTCGGATGGACAGGTTAATGACTCTTGGAGCCTGTTTATCCTGTATTTATGATGGAGCAGGTTCTTTTTCGTTTTTGGCGAAAATTGAAGTTTGTGGTAAGATTTTTTTGTGACCTTTAACAGTGTCGGGTGTGACAATTAAAGTCTTTGGATCAATAAATGTCTATCAACATTTATATTATGGTTTGTTTAATTGGTGATGTAAATTCCGAAATGACACTAGTCTACGAACTCTCTGAATATTTAATATGTAACGTTTGTCTCGCTTTCACGGTTTGACAACTAAACCTTATTTGGTTGAAATGTGTACGTACGGCATAATCTTGAACCTCAAGGAGAGACATGGCTTTTAAATCTGCAACTCCGTTTGTACACATTCGCAATTACCATCCATACTAGTCCATACTAATATTATAAATGGGAAAGTGTGTCTGTCTGTCTGTCTGTCTGTCTGTATGTTTGTCTTTCTTTCACGGCAAAACGGAGCGACGGATTGACGCGATTTTTTAAGTGGAGATAGTTGAAGGGATGGAGAGTAACATAGGCTACTTTTTGTCTCTTTCTAACGCGAGCGAAGCCGCGGGCAAAAGCTAGTATTCACGTAAACTCATACAAAACTGGCGTTCTATAAAGCACAAAATCTAATACATAAAAGTATAAGTAATCAGGCCCTTAGTACTACAGATAGACAACTTTGTATAAAGAAAAATCTTTCCCTTTTCGATGCGCGACCCTCACGGATAAAAAGAATTTTTTGTAAAACCGCTGAGCGTACTACGCATCAGAATCTAAATCCTGTGTAAGTATATACCTGTGTGTTGTATGTGTTTAGTTTCTAGCTATTTACTTTGGTGAATGTATTGGTCTTTTTGTTTAGACTTTGGTCACGGACTAACTATCTAACAACGTGTTGAACTTGTTTGTTACCGTAACATAATTAAATAATACCGTAACATAATCAAATTTAATTTGCACCTGCCATGTTTTGTCTCTGCATCACCCTAAGGTAGACTGGTAGATAATGCCTAAGGCATTAAGTCCGCCGTTGTGCATTGTTTTCTTACATGTGCATAAAGTTTTTTAAATAAATAAATAAATAATTTCTAGTTACTGTTACGGACCTTGATAAGTTAATATCAGAATAATAATCTAATTAGAACTGTAATAAATTTATAGAGTCTGTCTCAATCTGAAAAATATTCAAAGTAATTATTAGGGTCGATTTCCCTAGTTCATAAAAATTACATCTGTATTTTTTGTAAGCAAAGTAGTTTTAAAATATATAACTTATTCAATAGACTTTTACTAGTTTTTAAAATTCGGTGTAACATATCATAATACTGCAACTTTCATTATTTACCATCTGACAGATTTTCACTCAGTAGCGTGTTATTTAGCACAATCGGACTCACTCTCCAATAACAATTTATCCTCGAAACTTTGACAGTAAGCTCACAAACCAAACTTATCCCGAAGACACGAGCGTGCTAACAGACTGCAACTATTTAAAAGTATCACCTGGTAACATTTCCCAGGAGTGGTCGCTGAACTAGCGAACAACATATGTTCAGATTGCACCTGCACTTAGGAAGCAAGATTAAATGTGTGGTGTCAGTTATAGCGGATCTATAAGCTGAGGTGTGAGCGTTTCTGTGTACATTTGAAGATTGTGTTCGGGAGATGACTCGATGAATCAATCGCTTTTAGCATCTGTTTTAACAGCTAAACATCGTCATTTTGTCTCCTGCTTGATATGGAGAAAAAGAATTGATTATCGTAACAAGAAGCATGTTTATTATCAGGTCAGATTTTGAACTGAATAGGGTAAATAATTTGTATATGTTTTAAATTCCATTTTTAGGACACATTTCACATAATTGTCATTTATGGGATTAGTCCAAATAAATAAATGGACTTAAAATATTCATCTCGCCTTCAAATACCTATAATATGGACTTTAGCATTTGATAAGTCCATTTTGTGTTTTTTTCCTTAAGTTAAATATCTTGATTTAGTTCAGCTTTTCAAAATTACATTTAATTAAAGAGCAATGATTAATGTAGACAAAAATGCTTTGTACCATTCCTCGATATTTGTAATCGTATTTCTTTTTAAAATCGTCACTGCTCAGACCATACCTAATCCAAGATTTTGTCGGTACACTTAAGTAAAGTTTATTTAACTCGGTTCCGTGTCCCGGACAAAATGTCCGGGCAGTAGTTTTAGCACGATTCATTTATTTACACCACCGGACACTGGTCTGTGCGGAATATTGAAATGCCGGACAAAGGTGGGAAATAAAATGCTCGAGGAATTCTCATTTTCGCGTCCACTATTTGTAAAGTGTCTGTGATTTTGTAAAAAAAAAATCCGCGTCTTTAAAATAAAACGTGACATTTAGGATCACAATATAACTTAACAACAACAAGATATAATTGCGTTAGGTACTTGATAACCTTTGTATATTTACAAGATATAACTTGTATAAAAAGTGGAGAAACAACGAACAACAAAGCACTAATTAAACAGAAACACAATAACACAACTACAAAGACTACTAAACTACAAACACTAACAACAACAACTATCTACAACAAACTAAAAAGTTCACTAGAATTAGAGTATTATTCTACAAAACTTTGTCGTTTGAACCGCGTCTACTGCTTTTGTTCTTCAGTTCGCACAAAGGTGCACAATTTTTACTTTCTACTAAATGCGTGTAAACGGGACTCAAATAAATCTACTTTACTACGTAATAAAACAAGCTATTCACCAAGAACTGCCTGCCCTTGACTCCCATCCTGGTGATGTCTTCAAGTGATTAGAGTTTCGTCTATGATCCCACATTCATTATCACTCATTTTGTTCATTAGCACTTATTACTATATTGCACTCACATTTTCTTTTAAACTACTAACTTGAAGGAACTGATAATGTCATTAATATTCATTTTAAAACCTAAAATAAATAAAAAAGACAACTAAAACCAAGTCAACTATCCTTATACCTTTTAAATGATCATCCTTAAATTTTAAACGACGTAAATACAAAATGCACTATTGAAAGCTATTGATCACAGCTTCTTTTAATCAATAACGCAAAAAATAAATTATGTGTAATAATAATCCTATCTATAACAGACGTATGTTAACTACAAAACCAAAAAGTAACAATTTAATAGAAGTATAGTCACAGTAACAAAAAACAAACACAGGACCATCGACTTCAAAAATGTTTGGGACAGAACTCATGATGGTTAAGATGACGTCATAAGAAGGTACTTATTGTGAGATTAGCGGATACTCCACCGTAACAGATGGGCTGTATCCATGTTGGATAAGATCTTTAAGGATTACTGAATAAACCTCTGATGGATGAACAAGGGGCAGCAATCTATTAACTGATAAAATCATGGATACTTCTATCGCCGGTTATAAGGGAGATATCATAGCGGCGACTTACCCTTAAACATTTTTATCTGATCAAAATAATATATTTTCAACGGAGAATGTAGCAAAAGAATTAAATGACGGTGATGCTAACTAAAGCTTTAATCCAACAATAAATGGCAAAATTAGTCAGAGACCTTAATACAATTAAAAATCTTTAAAAACTCGGTATTTTCAAAGAGTCACATAGTTCTAAGCAAGTTTCCCGTTCCAAAACGTAGATGAATTTGAATAAAGAAGATTTGAGAGACTCCGCAGAGACGTAAGTAAAGGGAAATATAAAACAACTCAAAATAATAGTAAACCATAGTCACATCCAAAACACGCTTCACATTCAGAAAGGGATTTGAGTGAGCATGACAATGCGAGAGGTTTAGTAGAGATTATGATACAATAACATACAAGAGCACAGCTAGATAAAATACATTTTATTCAGTAGCTATTGAGATTATCGTTAATAATAATCAAATGGTTGGCCCATCGCTTGAGAATATCACAAATATCAATTTCCCACGGTTTCCATAATATCAGGTTAATAATTTGTAGTGTTTAGGCAATTAATTTTGGTCCTAGGTAATGAATAAAATAGGTTTGGCCGACAGTACTGACGATAGCTTGCAATTTTGAAACTAAAGTCCGACCAAATTAATCTAATCATTGATTTATGGTTCGAAGGACCAAAATATACGAGCCATAATTAACTGTGAAACGATTCCAATAGCTTTAAGATAAAGCGCTGTGTTAAATAATATTTATGGGATCAATAAACACAAGAAACGTTTTTATTTTTTTTTAAGCTTCTAACGAAACCCCTACTTATTTTGTGGCTTTTCATAAATCTCGCCGACCGCTCAGGCATACATCAATCGATTGAATACTAAACTAAGACCAGCCTTTATGCCTCATCTATTATTCACCCCCAAAGAAATATTTGATTGAATCAATCAAAAATTCAATGATGTAACATTTGATATTGAAAACAAAAGGGTGGAACCGAATGAATTGCTATTAAAATTAATTTTACAACAATATGGAAGGCAATCTCATTCATTTGGTTATAACAATGAATTTAAAGGAAATGAACGATCGTTATACACGGTAGGAGCTTTTATTTTGTCTCATCACGACATCAGTGGAATCAACCTTCAGAATTAATACTATTCCACTACGATAAACGTCGAAGAATATTTTTTCGTGACTGTGAAAGTAAATGCCAGAGCTAATGGCAATGAAATTGACATGGACGCTTCGTAAAAGCCGATTAAAGAGCTAGTAGAGAAAATGGAGTAGGAATTTGAAGGCGAATTCTGGAAATACGATGAGACAGCGAAGACGGGAAGGGATTTAGTAAACTGGATGGGAATAGTGAAGACAAAGAGGATTTATAAGGCCTGAGCTTAAAAGAGCCTTGACCGCTGAGTTAGTTTCAGTGTCAATGTGCATCTTTAACTTTGGAACTTTCATATAAAAGTATGCTAAACCAAAAATGGCTTTTAAATGGCTGAAAATATTCTCATACCTCACGTCATACCACAATGGAAATATAGCTCCAAAGTTTTTGAATTACAACATCGTAAGTACATTAGAACTTCATGATAATTTCGTATAATATTCATGGTCGTTCCAGATTTGCGTGGAAACTTTGTAAGTTCGTGCGAATTTTAGTTTGTGCTTATTTATGATGCGTTAAATATTTGTGAAGAGAATTATTTAAAGACTTGACTGATATTTATAGCTCTCTAATTACTAACAATCTTGTTAACACTCTGCAACAGATTCAGAAGTTATTGAGAATTGAGAGGGCTGAAATTATCAACTAATTTCTTACTTATAAAGAAGTAGTTCCTCAGATATAATGAGCCCTGAGTTAAAAATCTGCCACTTCTTCATCTCTGGAAGCACGTAGACCGTTTTGTTTTCGTTTGATCTTTTCCTGGTCATATCTTATTACCATTTCATCTAATTGTGAGGACGAGGTATCACAATATCTCTTTCGTATTTTGTTAGTATCCATTGATATTGAAAATCTTATCACTCAGTGATGATAACATCATTATCAGAACCACCCAAACGTCATTCAAAACATTCATCGACTAAAATTCTCTAAAAATCCCAACCGAATAATAAACCCACCCGTAATTCCCATCAAAGACCAACAATACATAAATCACTTGAAAGCTCAAACACCTCATTCTGATCATCAGTTAATATTGAACTGTATCGTCGGGGCTGTAAGGTTGCAAGTTCAACGTGTATATCAATGTGTGGAAGTGACGTATTTACGCGGGTTCGGTAGAAGCGGGCAGGCGGAGTCAGCTGGATCGATAGTCTGCATAAAACGAGCTAGGTTTCGGAGTAAAGCAAACGCTGTGGGGATGTGTGATTGTAATATAGTTTAAGTATGCTTTTTGTTAGAACGTAATAAAAAGAAATTTTATTTAGTACTAGCTTTTGTCCGTGGCTGCACCCGTTTGGTAGTGTCGTCATTGTTATTACAGAGATCCGTTTTAATATGAATAACTCCGCGATGCATTGTTTTCTTTTAATACATTGGTTTAACACTGTAAGTCAGTAGGATTTATTTTATTTTCGATGTGTTCAACATTATCGTTATACTTTAGCCAATGTACCCAAAACCTAAACAAAACCGCATGACAATTCAATCGGTGGTTTTTGAATTTATCGCGTTCAAATTGACAGGGCGGACTTTGTTTTACAATGGCAGTAATAACAAAGTTTATACTTATTTTAAATATGCAAAATTAAAGCTCAGAGAGTAAACAAATTTATTTCAGCATTAAAAATATGTTGCGACTGAAAATTTCAATAAAATTGTACCCGGCGCTTGTTTGTGCCGCCCGGTACTAATTAAAGTGAATTTTTAAAATTGTTGCGTTTCCTTGATTTAATTATACGTCCGGGATAATTTTGTAGCTCGTGTAGAATGCAAAATGCAATTTTCAGTTTCAGAAAGGTTTTTCAATGTTTATATGAGTAAAGTTAAATATGAGTTGTATCAACTATCGTGTCCACGCATAGAAAATATAAAAAAGTATCCAAGTTATAGAATCATAATTATTTGTATTGATACTTTGAGTTATTGTTAATAAAAAAACTACCATACAATTCCAATTAAGTATCGGGACTCTTCTATTCATCTAATGATTGCCTTCAACTATTATTTTAAGCCATAATGAAGATCTATCACGTGAAGTTCACACAATCGCTTTAGTTTTTTTAACTTTAAAGTTAGAACTTATACAAGGTGTATTTTTGGTATTGCACAACCTGCTAGGAGATGATTCTACTCATGAAAACAAACAACTTTTATTATGGATCCAACTCTGAAATCGCGAAAAAAATATCAGCTGTTTCTAACATTATGGTCGGAGGGCATTGAACTTTTGTTAGTAACAGCTGATATTTTTTTCGCGATTTCAGATTTGGCTCCATAATAAAAGTTGTTTGTTTTTATGAGTAGAATCATCTCCTAGCGGGTTGAGCAATACCAAAAATACACCTAGTATACGTCAGAATAACACATAGACTACAAAAGATCACGTTATGACGCATACAGGAGCGAAGCAGTCACAAAGGATATCTCTGAAAGCGAAAGAAATCGCAGAACATAGATAGTCCATATAATACACCTCATAAAACCTTTGGCACAAAAGCGAGATTACTGCCATCTATGAGAACTAAGAACTTGAAAACATTTAAGACTTTAAAAGAGAATTCCCCAGAAATACGAGACAATCTTTCGTGACATTTGAAAACTATTCGTAGAGAAAATAACTGTTGACGATAGTAATATTGTTTCCGATGGAATAGTAGAAACTTTTTACGGTAACTAGCGAATGGAAAATTTTAGATATATAGGAAATCTAATGTTTGTTCCCATAGTACTCTAAATACTCTTCGATTTTGATTGTATAAAAGTCTAGCTTTGAATTGGTAGAGGTGAATTTATATTTGGAACATTGATGACACCTAAATTATGATGGCATGTCTGGCTCATAATAATTAGAAAGTAGTGGCTTCGGTGTTACCTATGATTTTGTGTGTGTGTGTTTCTCTCATGAAATGTTTTTGGGTACAGAAAATTACTTAAAAAGAAGGCTTTTACAACATAATAGCCGATGGAATAAGGTTGTGAAATAAGATCATGAGATGCAAATAATCCTTATCCAACCATTGCGATATATTGGAATCCCAAAATACTAGTAAACGAAAATGCTCTTAGAGCCCATCACATTGGTGATCATAGTTGTTTTACAAGTCACATTTAAAGTTAATTAGACAGAAGATACATCTATAAAGCTACACAAAATTGTAATATCAACTATTGACTGTTAATTGGCTATAGAAACAAATCAGATTCATCAATATTACCCTCAGCATTAAAATATTATTCCTTACAATATCGTCTGTTTACAAAAGCTTTATACCTGAGAGCAATAGTATCTATAAACAATCGACATCTACAAAACCGCAACACTGGAGCCAAGACACAAGGTCACCACTATACCTCGTCTGTCTGTAGTTAATTAAGGAGCCTCAGTGGTATCCAATTAAATTATATTAACCCTTGTATTGAATTGTGAATCAAGTCAATTTGACTACATAATTATTTCGCCGTCAGAGAGAGCTTTCTGAGAAACTCAAGAGGATCATGTAATAATTTGAAACGTGAAATACAGCTATGCTGACTTGACTAGGCAGATTTATGAATGTAATAGATAATAGATTACCCAATAACAGGTTTGTGGAGGTAACAATAACAAGGCAGATGGTTTATGAAAAACACTGGTATTTAGCTGGACCTGTTCCTAACGTAGTTGAGAAAACGCTACGGAAATGATAAAAAGCTTACTTCACCTAGTTCTATTTCACCATCACAAAATACCCCAATCCCCTCTACCGCGATTGCTGATAAGCCGTCTCCTAAGTTTCTTGATTTGGCATTTTCAGTCTTAATAAACGTGAAGAACTCCTTGCTTTGTCAAAGTTATCTATCTAGTCCAGCAATGAGACAAGATCACTGTCTACTATTTATTATTGTCTTGACTAACAACAATTCACTTTATAATCAAGTTTAAAGCCCAATGATACACCGTTTGTACTTCACAATACATCTCAACAAGCTTCATCCACAATTTCCGCTTCAATTGAAACCTAGATTCGCCAGAAGATTACATTCGTTACTCGTATCGAGATTGCATTCACATTTTTTTCTGTATTCAGAAGTCTATCCGACCAGTAGCGGAATGAACGAATGAAAAAATGGAAGAAATCATAGTAATCCGCGACGACGGGGATTCGGAACAATTCAGTACAGATAAAACGCGGCAAATGTAGCTCGTTTATAAATTTGGAGAATGAAGGCTTAAGGACACGTAAATAATGAGTAGTAATGTATTGTTGTAATTCTTTTTTACAGAGTTAAGTAACCTTGAGTGGAATTGTGCCTTAAATAGAATTGAATTATTTTATGGTATAGTTAAGTTATACGTTAGACGGACGAAGGACTAGTGATCGGAAGTCATAAATGCTAACTGGCAGCTGCAATGCTGGTCATGCATGACCATTGTAAGTACACGAAAAACCTTTCTACGACCGATAAAAAACCAACCAAGTGCGACTCAGACACAAAGGGTATTCTATTTTTTTTCATTATGTTTAAGTAAAGAATTATTTTAGCATTTTTCTCAAACACCGACTCAATAGTTCCATCGATCATTGAACAGACAAAACTAGTGACACAATAAGGGCTTTTCATTCAATATTCTGTTACCCTTAACTAAAGATCAGGTTGAGAATATTACATCCATTTAAAACACAACTAAATATGTAGATGTCATCTTGGCTGAACAAGGGCGAAATGACCCCAACAACATAGCATTCAAGGATAATTGTGAGGGTAATACGGGTTCACGTAATTGGGACGTGCTGGGGCCGACTGCGTGACTGTAGGACAGTTACTTAAGTATAGGGGTAGCGTGGAAATTCATTAATAGATGACATTCGTCGAATAACGAAAGTGTTTAGGCTGCTATAAATAGATGATGTTTAACAAAAGTTAAGAAATGCTACTGACTCCGTCGTACAACTGTTTCATTTCGATGGTGAGATAGAGACGGAAACTAGCTCTTTATGGAGCTATTTCAAATTCTAAATTCCTGGTTTCAGACTTTTAAGGAGTGATTATATCAGCAAGTAGTTCTAAGTCATAACGCTACGGTCGAATATTGAAATCGAAAACTATTTCTCTGAACCCATTGGACTATTCTATGTGTATAAACATAACGGAAGGCAGGTGTCAATTTTATTATTGTCAAAGATCAAATTAAAAAACAAGCTAACCAAAAACTACCAACAGACACACAGAATAAATAAAAACAAAAGGACAATGCCAAAACATTCCCCATTTTTTAACTTTTTTAGCCAATGGCTGTCAAAGGTCTCGAATCTATTCCTGTTAGGTGCAAACGTTTTTATTATTCCAAAAAAGAAAGGTATTTTCACGAAAAAGCCCACAAACGTAAAAACTTCGGATATTAGATTGGTGCAAACAAAAGTGTTGATTGGTTACAGTTTGCAGTGGAAATAACTTGAACTAATACATCAGTGTTGCAACCGCAGTATATCACAATTACACTCGAGATCTATTAAAACTTCGCACGTACCGTAATGAGTATTTTATTATATTCGTGAAACATGCTGCACACAGCTAAAAGGTCAAAATGAAACAATATCTAGAAATTGAAATCACAGTCACAATATTCGAGTTTTCAACCAATGTTTTTTTTTTGTTTGTATTATTTCTAGTGGATTTTTTTTTACGTTCCGTCGGTCCCGGTGGCTTCATTGCATTATGTTATTACTAGCTTCTGCCCGCGGCTTCGCTCGCGTTAGAAAGAGACAAAAGAGAGAGCCTATGTTACTCTCCATCCCTTCAACTATCTCCTATTAAAAAATCAAGTCAATCCGTCGCTCCGTTTTGCCGTGAAAGAAGACAAACAGACAGACAGACAGACAGACAGACAGACAGACACACTTTCCCATTTACAATATTAGTATGGATATTATCATGTTGGTTACTGCTACGTTTCCTAATTCCTTAGGCCATAGCGTGATGTTTTTCTAAAGGTCATAGCTTAAGCTATGTAGCCTATGAAAGCCAATTTTGATATATAAGTATATCCCTAAAGTTGCATCAAACCCGTTCAATACTTTTTGCGTGAAAGAGTAACAAACATACATCCACTCACACAAACATTCACAGTAATAATTCGTAGGATAAATATTCAGAATTTAGCTTCTTGGGCTGATTGCCGTTTCTGTTACACACGCAAGGGGCATAAAATGTTTTTAAGACTTCCCCTTTTCACAAAAATTGGTGCTATGTAAGATATATGGTTATTGCGCTTAAAATAAAAATTGTAGCTAATAAAGGATGAACAATGTAATTAAAATATTAATTTAAAAAATGTGATGCTGCGTTTAAGTCCATGTTTTAGACTAGTACTTAATTGTGTGTGCGGTTCGTGTCAGTTAGTTGTATTCGATCTTTAAACTGGATAATTGTTATTGTTCCTTTGTTTTTCACAACCAAAGGACTACATTAACCTGTTAAGTACTGAGTTGTTTTCGAGATAAAATAAATTTATATCAATAATACACTTTGCATAAAAACATTTCGATAAAACTTTTAAACCACCCTTCGATTGAAACTTCTACCAAAGTATTATTATTGTCAGTTTTTCTTAGGGGCGACAACAATAAACATTAAGCAGGAGGGTCGAGTAACTCAAGCAAGTCATACGCAAGTAATTTTTAGAATCCCGTAAGTATATAAAGTTTTTTTAGCAGGACCCTATTACTAAACGCTGTCTATTTGTGATGTGTAGGGTTGTATGTTATGAACCATAATAGGTATAAATTTAAACCACATTTAACAAGTGTGTATTAACTATGTTTGTATTAAAAACAAACAATTAATATAATGTTAAGTTACCATTACCAATGTTAGAGGATTCCCATTCAAGAAACGTGTTTTTATTTTGGGCACATTTAATAGATCTTTGTTGGTACGGAACCCTCCGTGTGTCCGGCTTACACTTCGTCAGTGTTTAATAACAAAAGAATTTGTATGTTCTCACTGTACTGTTATTAAAGGTACACCGCCACGGTTGGTCTCATTTAAGCCCAAGTTATTTTTTAAGTGTCGATTCAATGAGTTTATTTTATTTATTAAAAATACTGCAAAGTGATACTATTAAAATTGGACCTTGGCAAAAGAAATCAACGTAAAGTTTTGTATTACGTTTCAAAAACATTTTATGATATTATTAAGACTTCATAAAAGCAAACATGCTGTTTAAGAGCTGTTATTAATGCTAGAATAGCATAGTTAATTAAAATGTATCCTTAATAGCGCACTTTGATGCAATATTGATAAAGCTAATGTGCTGTGTAGAGTAATAAATGAAGATTATCTACTTAACTGTACTATTGCGCAAGCTTATGATAATATAGATGTTATTTTCCGTATTAAATACTTATATGAGAGTGGTTTAGGGTTTGTTCGGCCTAATATCACAAAATTAGGCTATTTTTATTTGAAAAGCATCATAGAAAAAACCTAACCAACGAATCGTTATCCCATTAAAGCAGAATATTAAACAACATGGTATGTATAAACAACACAAATATTCCTTTGTTACAAGTCTGATGAATAAAAAAGGATACGATATTGGAAATACCGTGAAAACCTTCGAGTCATTGCACACAAATACGAAAATCAACAATCATTCATCATAATATACGATCGGAACCATATTCCTAATTGCGAGGTTGTAATCCTACCAAATTACAGAAGATATAGACCGTACTAAATTGCAATGGCGGACCTGAGCGAGTTGGCAAATTAGGTTTCAAACTAGGACGCTTAAAAGCACTTCTATAGAACGTGCATCTTCAACCAATCAGCTTGAAATTACCTCTAAAGACTCGGTGATTACAAGTAAACTAACTCGCCTTAATTGAGTTTCGACTAAGCATAATCGATTGGCAAGTAGAGTGACGTATTTAGAAACAAACCAAACAGTGATTAATCTAGTTGGCAATTAGTTTAAAGTCAAAGTCAGTCAGTTAGTCTAGGCCACAACAGAATAAAATCTGATAGAAGCCAGAACAAATACAGCGAGTGTAACTATAACTACGTTCCATCACGAGTCGAGTAGCAAGTCCAGCGAACAGTTAATCACAGAATGTAAACGCAGCATAACAATAAAACGTAATAGTGCCAGAAATCGATGACGAGTGTTGAAACACTTTATTCATCATGTTAATGGGATTCAGAATCAACGTTTACTTTGACGGATCCTGAAAACATTGTTATTTGATTGTGGCGAGGCTAATATTGTTACGGAATGCTTTTGAAGTTTTAGATAGTATTGTTTATGTATGAGCTGAATAAACGAAAAGCTTTTACTTTGGCTACATGTAAAGATGAAGAATTAATTTTAGAAACAATTGATAATATACTCGAATTTCTTTAAAAGAGTTTGGGTCTCACAATTCTGATCTGACTCAAAAAAGCTTTATAGAAGAATGTCATTAAATACTTTATGAAAACGGATCATAAAACAGATAAGTAAATAAAACCTATTCAAGGCACACAATTCAATAAATTACCACAGTACAACGAAAGCAGGGCGCAGTTGACAAAATAATATCACGAAATAACCTAATTTATACGTAAAATCTCTAGCGTATAACCTAGCCCATTTTAATTATGGCAAACCACTCCTTACCCGTTTCCTAGCCATGTCACAAACACAAATACTATGATAACACCATAATCCGCGACGCGACTAACGTCTGTCTAGCACGGCATTCGGAATACGACTGACGGAAGTACACTCGATGGGGTGGAGTATCCACCGCCCTATATTTGCCGCCGAAAATTGAAACGTCTTATACGATTGTAAATGTTAAGGAAAATTGTACTTTATTTTTAGCTGCACAAGGTCGGTTGTCGTTTGTGGACAGGTGATTTTTATTTGGTATGTCATTTGATGGTGGTTATTGCATTTACCTTAGACGTTACGTCACTTGGTGCTTGCGTCTCTGAATTATTTGTTTTTTTTAGTGCCGGTCTTGGAGGGTCAGAGCTCAGAGCAGGGTTTTATTAATTTTGGCCACGAGAATGTCTTTATGTTCGACACAATATTAAATGGTGGGTCTTGAAGGGACTTTATTGTGATTTTTACACCCGCTCTCTACTTTAAAATTAGAAGCTTTACTATAATTTTGTTTTAATTAAAACAAAGGTAGTCTCATATCTCAACACAACACACTTGGTTTCATAAGCTACATTCCAAACTTCAACGAGAGCAATATTGTCTCCAACTTCGAAATTTCCGACTTCTAAACTTCAAACATCTTAGCAGTTCTTGCACAAGTTTCCTAGTTCGAATTTAATATCGTTGTGTATTTAGGGATCATCTCCGGAGTTAAAATTGGCATCTTAATTTTCCCATTCATTGGTGCTGATTCTCTTGTTCACAAACTAAACTAAATATAAGTTAAGTGCATCTTTCTCTTTCCATTTCACTAAGAAAAGGACAGAAAATAAAATATTAGTTAAGACCTGTCACATTAAGACACTTCATAGATAACTTAGACGCGATTAAAAACATGGCCACTAAAAATTCGCCAATTTATTTCACGCCCTGGGTAATTTGACAGGACTGTCTCTGTCCTTTTCTTAACGCAATGGAAAGAGAAAGATGCACTTAACTTTTGGTTTAGTTAGTGGACAAGAGAATCAGCACCATTACGTTCTCTTCATATGTTTAAAGATCTCGTCAAAGGGTTGTTTGTGCCGTCGCTGAATATAATAATAATCTTGGTAATACAGCAGTGGTCGGGCTTCGGTCCCGTGGGGCTTCGCCCGCGTCACAAGCGCTGCCGAGATTTACATGTGTTTAGTAGTTAGCACAATATGTTTATATATCTGGCGCAGTTATGTTGAAGGATTTGTTGCAATTGCTAGAATTTTGCGCTTAGGTAGAAAACATTCAAGTTCGACTATAACTAGCTGTTGCAAAAAATTAAAAGCAAATTAAACAAACTTTAACAATTAGAAACTACCTAACCTAAATACATCATCTTCAGAGCATGATAAATAGCCTGATAAGGTAAAAAACAAACTTTCTAAAAGAGTCAAGAATGATAAATATGTTCAAAAAGTCTGTCTATTGTCCACCTGGCCAGCGTTTGGGGGTCTTAATTAAATAATGAGCCTTAATAATGTTTCATGATGTCTCGAAGAATGAGTCCTTGGAAATTAACAAAGGTAATGTCTACTTCCTTATTTCAAATGAATTCTCATTTAAAATTTCTTCAGACTCAGCTCAGAATACAATTTGTGTGTTTGAGGAAAATATGGGTACGAAGCACAATGATGGTGCAACCAAATGGGCTTGTCTAATACGATAATAACGTTGTCATTGCGTTTCAAACGCTATACTGACGAATAAGCCTTTGTAACTTTGACAAAAATCTGTTATTACTTTAAAAGACAACCACTTATTTTATAGGTTCTACCAGCTGTAACAGAACTGGAAGGATAGAGAAATGTGCGGTAGCTGGAAATACAGTACACGTTGCAGATACTCGCTTATGGCGATCTTACACTAATCAGAAGTACAGCTGCTTGCGTTTAGCAAATACCGTGATCCTAGCACTTAATGGGAAAAGATACCGTGGAGTAAGCCGGCAAGACTCCGATATAAAATCGTTCTCCACAAAAAAAATCAGATTTTGTAATCTTTGAGCAGATAAAGATATGTTGAATAATCCAGTTCCGTATAATATCGATAACGACACAATCGCAGTTAAAGATAATGACAATACTATTAAGAAAATGTAAGCTATAGAAACCAGAAGCACCCAATTTCCTTCTAAAGGCACCAATGTAAAAAACGATATCGCCAAATCGGCGTCAAAAGTCGAGAATGGCCGACCAATCTCCGAAGTTGATAATACTTTTACACGTACGGAAAAGCCGTTCAAGTTTACGATGGAGGCAATCTCTGTGGCTGGAAGCCAAACGTTTTTTGAACCCTATCGGAACAAAGCACGTCCTAGTTTTAGAGACCACTGTGAATGTAGATAAAAGTTAGGAATAGTTATGAATAGAGATAGTGTATGCGGTTTGTTTAATTTTTATGTTCTTTCATGGCTATAAGCTGAATGATATTTGATAGTTGAGTGGCCATCGCGCTCTTCAAGCATCAGCGATACAAAAGCCTTCCAGGCATCCCAAAGACAAAATATCTAATTTGCCTGTAATTTCAACTTTCTGTCTAACTGACCAATTCCTTGACAACTCAAATAAGCTTGAAAATGGTCTAATTGTAATAAATGCTTAACTTCCGAGTGGTCGATGACTTATCAGTAATTTTCATGCTCTTGTTTAATGTTATTTGGGATACTAACTCACAGCTGTCCACTAATTTTAAAACCTACTATAATACTATTCTGCTTCTGATTTATCTGGAGAATGTGCCTGAAGAATTTATTTTAACTCATTAATCTGAGAAACCACTGGACTGAATAGAAAACATATTTTTGTTATTAGGTAGCCCATTTATTAAGAAGAAGGATATCACGCTATGACAAAGACGTAGGTTAACTTAGGGGATGACCAGTTTTAAAATATTCAATTACTTAACCAGAGAACTTGGCACATTTATGTCTCCTTACGTCACAGAAAGTTAGACCACGCAAGACCGGGCGGCACGCTAAGAGACTTTTTGTGGCGAAGCATAGTAAGTATACCTTAATGGTATGATATTATAGTTGAATTTTCTATAACAGCAGTTTGTATGCAGTTGTAATTCACGTAGACTGGACACACCCACGCATTAATGTGGGTGTGATGCAGGCAATTTGTTACGTCATTAGTAGCCGGGCCCAGTTATGATAATTTTCAAATTATTACTCTAAAGATAGCCTAATGTAGTCGTATGAATATTCAATTATTTCTTTATAATAAAAGCTTTGGGTTCTCAACCTTTAGACCTTTGTCTAGCAACGAGCCAGTGAAAGTAATTAACAAAAAAAATAAGATTACGTCGTTCAAGATTGACAAAGAAAAAGATTTAGCTTCATACAAACAAACTAATCCGAGGTTCTACAAATATTATCTGTTCAGTTGGCATTGTCATTTATTGAACGATACATAAAGAAAAATCTTAGTACCTTTTTAAACATAGGTATCGATTTGGCATAGTCAAAGTACACATGGAGAAAAAGTGAAGAAAGGTAAAGAAAAAAGAATATCGACAACGGAGCAAGAACGAGTACCTACTACTTTTTACATCTGAGCAAGAAATAGTACCTACTAATTTTTACATACATGTGAAGATTAATTTACTAGAAGCAGGCGCCATCTTCGCTAACATTAAAACCGTAGACGAAGTATATGCAAGTGAAACTCGTGTAAGTCACCCACGCTTACATCTGAGTGGGTGTGATGCTGCATCAGTACCGATAAATTATCAGGAATTACACAAATATTACTTTACAGTTTGTTTTCTGTCCTAGTTGTATGAAGAAACTTTGAATCATTAAACAGGGGAGGTTTATGAAGGTTAACACAAATATAGTTGCTTACCCAGCTCAGCTAACAGTGTCAAAATTATGTCAAATATATGCACTTAAATTATAGAATGCCAACATTCTTAAAAATACGAAATAACGGCAACTGGATCCAATACAGCATTGATCTCCTGTCTGCCTCGCTGGCAAACAGGTTCTGAATTCTCAGTACTCAGATACCCCGAACTGACAAGGTATGGGCAAAATCGATAGTGAATTGGGATATATTGGAATAGTGGATATGTTGGTATATCATTACCATGTAAGTTAGTTGTTTCGAGGAAACCTAATCACGTACTGATATCATGGGCTTTAACAACAGATTCAGATTCAGTGTTTACTTCACTAACTTGCACAGTTTCAAAAACTATGACTGTTTCTCTTAATGTTTTACGTTTAGCAAAACTATACTAACAAATTCAATACTACTAAAGACTTAAAGACTATCACTAGTCAAAAGTTTTGTGAAATTCGCTCTCTTAATGAACACCGGATTTGAAACCCTGCAACTATCGGAGTTAAAACTATTTCCTAAGAGCAAAGTTACGGCATCATAAATAACGCACGCAATCCTGACAATAATAATAATTATGTATTACAAAATTAAGTGAAGGCACATAAATTAATAACCGTTGCGGGACATGACAGGTGGTACGTGAAGGTAGATATTAACCGTTCAAAGGTTTACCTAAGCCTGGTAGCAAATTACTATGTAAATGGCTACTTGGGAGTTTAATAAATTAAGAAAGTATGACTTACGACAAGCGCAAATGCTAAGCGTGTAAAATTCTCGGTAACTAAGTATTGTTAGGATTCTATAAGACAGGAAACACACTGACGGCTCACGTTGTATGGTTATCGAGGCGTGGCAGTTACGTTACCACCAGATGATGACCAACAGAGACAAAAAGATGTTCCAACGATTACAACGCTGGCTGGAGACAAAAATACATATAGTGGTACTTCCCTGATTCGCAGCTGTCACGGTGCTTTTAAACTACAACCGTCTTGTACCTGATCTTTCCCCAATTGCAGTCCCATTGGACCATGAGAATAAGGGGAAGAGGGAGTGTATCAACATTTGTGTGAAAGCAAGAAGAAATATCGTTTCAATTGGAGTAGACGAAAAAAAACAAACGTAGCTCTTTCAGTTAATTTTTTTTTTTTTTGGTGAGTGGGGAAATCATCCAATGACTGCTCCCGTCCTGGGTGCGGCGGGAGGGCGTGTCAGACTCTTACTGACTAAAACCCACTCATGTTCCTTCGATTGCCCTTTATGTTCCAGGGTCACGGTAACTATTATAAACATTCCGCAACCCTTTCAGTTACTATATTATCTTCCAATCGTCTACATGATTTCAAGTCATTCCTGTTATGTAAAAAACTCTGTAAACCAAAACAATATTTATAGCCTTAATCGGCGGGAGTATTATCCCCTCGACGGTAAATAATCCAACCTTATCTCGCAGAATTTAAGGCTAAATATTAAAATTTCTATTTAAATATGGGTTTTTGGGTCTCTATTTATAAATACATACATAATTACTTTTCCTGACTCATTAACACAGAAACTAAGCCGCTGGGACTACAAACTTTAATTATATGTCAGTCCTAAAGGGGTAAATAAGGGATGACCGGTTGTCCGTCATTTTCAAATTGTATCCCTGCGACCACCGAAATTAATTAAGAATAGCCTAAAAAAACTTGATGATGTTTTCTAATAAAATCATCGAAGTATGAGCCGAACTCGTACACAAAACAAGGTATTTATTACGATTAAAGAAATATTTACGGATATTAAAATTTCAGGCTCTGTCTTTTCATCAATAAAGGAGGACGTACGGGATTCTAAAAATAGCTCACTAAATCTCTTTTATTCATTGTCCAGATACCAAACTTTGGGCGATTAATATATAAAATCTATTGTGAACTTTCCTTCTTCATTGAAAATTAATAAAGTCGGGGACTGGCCGGATATTTCCACGATGTTCTTCGTCGAAATACAAGACTTTTCACGACTTTTGAAGTTCATTAGGTTTCAACTTTAATCGCTGGTTTTGAAACTGTTCTCATTTATTTAGTTTAAACTCAAATTAATCGATTTTCGCGCGATACTTTTACGATACAATGGTTATATGTAAATTCTATTGCGTTTTATGTATGATCAACTAGCCTAATTAGCCTACCAATTAACAGGATAGCCTATTCAACTAGCAGCCTGAATGAAATTCAGTCATGAACTGGCTGGCTGATAGTTAGCCGATTCATACAATAGGATGTTGTTAGAGTAATTATACTAATTATAATTAAAAGAAAAATACTTTGGCTTTACAATGGAGCTACGTCCAGCGGGACTCCTCTTAGCTTAAACACAGCTTAACTGAAAGGAACTTAATCAAACCTAACTTGCAGTTCCCTGAAGAATCCGAGTTACATTGCATGTGGACTAATCAGTCGGATGCGTAAGTAGTTAAACGTAATAGAACCAAGGCATTTGCGTATAAGTTTCTTTAACTGTATGTTTTACGCAGAGAGAGGTGGAAGGAGAGTAGGGAGGCCTTTGCCCTGCAGTGGGAAAGTTTAGGCTTATAATAAATGTTTTAACTCTTAATTGATATACTAATTAAGCTAGCTAACTGCTATATGTATAAGCTGTCGCTCAAATAAATTGAATAAATAAATCGTATTCAAAACTCCATCGCATAATTTCCCTAACATCTTAGAATACTAAATAATATGCAATAACGTCATCCGATGCAGTATTTACGTTCCGCGCGGAAATAAACATTGATACAATCGTCCCTTGACACTCGTTACCCTTGAATAGAGATATCTTTTAATTAACAATATTTATGATTAGGAACACAATGTGGGTATAATAAATGCATACTAGGCAGTCGTTAGCATGTCAAGGCTCCCGAATTGATTGGCGCTGTATTGAGCGACCTAGTTAGCTTTTATCAATACTTATTACAATTGTACTTTCTCTATCCTTTGGATTTATTGAGTGGGTATATGATTTTAATCTAAACAATAGTAGGCCAAAAGGCTGGTCTTATAGGCATAAAACTGGTAAACTGACTGACTGTTGATATATCAACGCACATCGCAGATGTCACAAATATGAAAGGAACTTGGTAGAAGAAACTTGTTCTTTACGAAGAAAAAGTGTCTATAAAGAAAGGATTTTTAGAAATTTTATACTCAATATCTTTGTTGCTGTATTGAGTATTAAATTTCTAAAAATCCTATTTATATTTGACCCCGCGGGCGAAGCCACTGGCATAAACTAGCTTAATAAAACACGATTGTTATAACAAACTCGACTGTTTGCGTAATATGTTTTTAATGATAATAATAAAAAAAAAATATTTAAAAGCCCGGAGCGTATATTCAATAGAAAAATCCTACTAAAAACCTACACCAATTTGTTCAAAACGGTAATGCATCCTCTTAGTTCAACCGCATTATAAGCGCATAAAACAGTAAAAAATTCGCTCAAAAGAATTTGACTTAGTTTGCCTCGAAGCGGGAGGCACTGGGAATAAATAATGTTAGAACATAATATATATTATGCAAAACCATTTTTCATACAGAACACGGGAAGCAGACGACGTTATTATTGTATGCTTCGCCTGGCGGCCATCTTTGTACAAACCTAGTAACTATCATATACCTACTTAGATAGCTTCTACACAAGGCAATTTCTTTCGATATTACGAAATATTTGCTACAGATATTCCTGGACTTTCGATTATCTGCTACATGTGAGATGTCATGAAAAGGGGAGACAATAGTTACATATTTTCGTGAAAATCTTTCACGTGTCCGTCCGTGCTGTCGTAAAAATAGGAAAACGCTACCATTGGAATTATAATGATGTTTACTCTGCCGTGGTTATTTGTAAAGAAATCATCTGACAATTTACGCGCAATTTTATTTTTGTAATTTATTTGCGCGTCGGCTTATCTAATCCCCTTTATCTGTAAGAAAAGAAGATTTCCCTGTAAAGAAGATATATGGGAGCCTAATAAAAATCAAGTACTCAGTAGGTTGCCACTAGTTAAGATAGCAATAAATTCATAAATACACTTTACTTAACTTAAATTAATCAGAATTAAATAATACAATTGGAACTTCAATGTTTTGTAATCTTTATGCGTATGTATGAATATCTACACAAAATTATTAAAAAGTTTTAATGTTTTCTCAGTAAAAACTCTCGGCTCACAGAATGTTTGATTACTACGGTATTACTGCAAACTGATCTAATAATAAATTAGTAATATACAGCACTAAATGCTCATGCTCGCTACATACTAATATTTCCTTAAAGCAATAACGTTACAATTACATAAACAATATAGTTTGTTAGTACAATCACGGTTCCGTAATTCCGTACTGTGAGTTACGGTCAGAGGGCTGCATTATGCAAGAGAACGTTTTCAATAATAAACTAAAACAAAACGAAATAAGGTTCAAAATTGCATAACTGGAGACAAGAAAACAGATACAGTGCGGAATTTTATCTCACACACAAATTCCAACTCTATTCGTGATATATTTTAGTTTAATTTCCATCATTTGCATTCCGCACTCATCATTCGCACCACGTTTAGTTTCAAATATTTTGTTTTGACCTTCGAATAGCTTAGATTTCAACGTTAGTATTAAAATGTTAGTAGTTCGGAATTTCGGATAAATCTTAGGCAGGTCGTAAAACGGAATGATCTCATAAAATATAAGAACGTGCTAAATCCATAAAAGGAACCCCCCTCGTGGTTCGGTAGCGCCGATATTAATTTTGTTAAGGTTTGATAATTTTAAATGATTACTGAAATGTAGATTCAATCTCATCACATTCAATATTAAGATGTAGAATGGCGTTGTTGCTTTTGATGAGCCCCTTCGTCTAGTGGTTAGTGACCCTGACTGCTAGGCTGGAGCTCGTGGGTTCGATTTCCGCCCAGGACGAACCTTTGAGCGCAAAACGTGACTTAGCAAATGCTTTGGCTTATAGCTCTCCCTCGCACAACTGTCAAACTTCACACTGCAGCGTGAACACTGCCTCCTAAGATACAGGATCTTCCTAGTTTAGGAGACAGGGCTTAAACTTTTGAAGAACTGTAAACAGAATTAATAAGTACTTATATTCTGTCAGAGTTGTATTTTTGGCCTAATAAACCATTTTTCATTCATTTTCATTTCAAACTACGATGGTAAGATAGATACATAGCTAAGCCAAAGTAGGTGCTAAGTAAAGTGTCAATTTATTTAATTCTATCTAAAAAAACGCGGCCTTGTAACACCAAATTAATTTTGGTTTTCTCTCCAAACATGATAGAAGTTTTTTTTTCCAACTACCCTCTTTATTCTACTCTATTTAATTATGAAATATTGTGCAGAATTACTCTCCCCATTTCCCTGAAGTTTAAACCTCTCTCCGCACTAATGGAGAAAATTAATCAGTAGGAAACAAAGTGCATACTTTACCGTACAATAGATTTTACACTGTATACCGCCATCTTGTTCTCTTTGTGCTTACCTGTGAAAATAATAAAGAGGAATATTTAGTATTAAGTCAAGGGAAAAAATGTGAATACAGATTATTTTCGTCATTTTTACAAGCTGACTTTCATCGAGAAAAAAAATCTTTTATAAAATCAGACATAAACAAAAAGCCGTTCTCTACATTATCATAACGTATGGAACGGATTTCACGGTTAAAATAATATCCAGTAAATTAAAAGTCAGCCCGTATAAAAAAACAACAATATTTTTGTGCTGCCAGTTGTTGATAAATATCTCATCCAAACCATAACCGCGACGTAATATTTTTTTTCTGCTACATACTGTGATAGTATTATATTATACTCAATTAAATTTAAGTTAACAGCGTCTGTACACATTAATCCACATATTAATCGTGAGTAAATTTTATATTATTTTAAATTAAAATAAACTACATGCGCCTTTTTTTTTATATTTCGAACGACCGCGGGCGTCGCGATAATGCGTCAAATGACGTCATGCGTAGCCCCTACGTCACGGTCCATGTGCTACAAATTACCTGTTTCGCAGCAGGTAAAAGGAATAATGGTCATATACCCATACATACGATAACTGCCACTAGTAATAAATACACTTATGGCGAGATAAATAGACCTTACTAAGCACTGACTTTGGCTAAGCCATGTACCCGTCTCTATCATGCACTTGACGTTAGGCAGTTGTGTAACAGTGACAGGTATAGTACTAAGCCAAAGTCAGTGTTTAGTAAAGTCTATATAACTCGCCATTAGTATTCTCACTTTGTTTCAGAAGGAAAGAACAGACATACATATTGCTGGCATAATACTCATAAATTAAATTATTTTTATTACCAACATAAATACAGACGAGCCTGTTGGTAAAGTGGTGAGTGACCCTGATTGCTAAGCCAGAGGTCAGGGGTTCGATATCCACTCAGGGCAAACTTAGTGTGGTGAGCGTGATTGTTTGTTCTGTGCCTGGGTGTAATTTATCTTTAGTATGTATGTATCTTTGAATAAGTATTACCATAACACAAGCTCTGCTTAGCTCGAGATCAGATGGCCGGGTAAAAGCAGTCCCAAGATATTTATTATTTATTTTTATACATGATTTAAACAATTCCCCAACACAAGTTTGGTAAGGTTGGGGAATGATTTAAATAATTCCCCAACTTTACCAAACTCAATAATCTCTTGTAACTAATCAAAAATTCATTACACATACATTTCCTCAACAAACGATTCAACCTTTAACCTATGAGAAAGTACTTACACAGATGCTATTGAGAACAAATATCAAGTAAGATTACTGTCGACTACCTTTTGTAAACGTTACGCAATCGAGTGTGAATGATATTAAGTAACAAGGTAACCGGTGTTACCAAACACTTACGGTTTAGGAATATGCGCGTGGGCAAAACTATACACATTTAACGTCACATAAAATGTGTATCAAAAGCTGAGACGGTGATTTGTTTGTGTTATAAAAATATTCTTTTCTATCTAAACTGATGGAAAAGTTAAGAATAAATGTAGATACTAAGAGAAAGGGTCTTTTTTCAGTTCCTGTTTTTTTAAGAAAGAATAGGAAGAGAGTAAACATTGTACAAGATATTTAAGTTAACATTGAAAGAAATAGAAAACTTCTAAGTACATACAAGAAATAAAGAGTCGACCCAGACCGTACATACATCAAACGATAACATCTTTCTAATAAATATCAACGGAACTTGGCAACGCTTACTTCCGTGCATCTGTCAAGTGTAACCTTTATTTATCGATATTTTATTTGTTCAAGACGGTTTAGAAAGGACATTCACAGTACTTAAAAGAGTGATGGTTACCTGAGAAGACCTTGTAGTGATAGGAGAAGTAGGAGTTCTCGGAGACGGCGGGTGCTCAGCCAAAACCCTGTGCTCATTCTTCCCAGTAACAGAATTCTTCACGCGCTCCATCCTCGCCTGAATCGCTTTTCGAGATATAACCTTAGTCTTTTCGTCTTTATTGCCACCGTCAGCTAGCTTTTTCATCAACCTAGCAGTCGCTGCGACCGACTGTTGGGTATCAGAATTCGTTCTGGCAAGTCGAGTAGCTGTCCTCGGCACTGGAGTAGCACCACCAGTACTGCTTCGTGTACTTTCGTGCCTATTAAAAGGTACTACGTCATGCTCTGTGTCAGAATCAGCTGGCAGATACCCTCCACCGCCGACTGAGGATACTCCTGTACGTAGAAGATTCTCGTGTTCGGCGTATCTCACTCTTTCGTCTACTGCTGCGGTTCCGTTCTGTGCTCTTTCGAGCCCCCTCTCCATTTCTCCGATTTGCCGCTCGAGTTTACGTAGAACATCGTCTGATGGTGGCATCGGTGCGGCATCATCGGGGGGCTCAGGAGCTTGGAATGATTTTAGGTGAATGGGATGAGCTCTGTTGATTTCGAGTCGTTTCGGAGCTATCCCGGAGGATGTAATCTCGTACTGGGTTCGTTGTGCCGGCGGGTTTCTCTCCAACATGGCCAAGGACACCGGCGATGGTGGTGGCGCTCCGTTTACAGTCGGCTCTTGACCTTCCGGGGCGGGCGAAACCCTTGGTGCACGAAAGCTTTTCCTCATGAAATCTTCACGTGTTAGCTTCCTTTCCATTTTAGAAAGAAGACATTTCACTGAATTTATCACTAGGTTTTAGTGCATACTAAATTTTACTTCTATCACAGTTACTGTATCACTTTAAGTACTATTTATTAATATTGTGGTATGTATAAATCTGAAATGTAGAAAGAGAATCACATATGATTGGCATTTAATATGATAGATGCCCTTAGCTTTAGTTATATCAGATAAGATAATATTCATATGAAATTTCCTCAATGACATCAAGGTATGACATCTAAATACAAGTATCGAACGGCACCGATACAGACAGAGGTTACGGAATGAGTGAAAAACGATCGATAATCTAGCTCTGACGTCAATTAAACAGTCGCATATAAAATTTAGTAACAGACGCATGCTAATAGAACAATTACTGTTACTGACGTAGTAAACACAATAAATAGAATAATAATCAATTCTATGAATAAAACAGACCGACAGAAAACTCAACAAACTAGACAATGTCAATATGTAAAAAAAAGGAATAGAATAATTTTAGAATTGAAAAAACTCCGTTTGGCTCCATTTTTAGACAAGAAACCCTCAGGGAAATCCTGTCACACTTCATACATTCAAAAGCCTAATCCACAAAAAGAAAACCATATAATTAACAACAAAACTAGAGGAATTAGAAAAAAGAACTATTAAGTAACCTAATAGGAAAATCAGATGAACGTAGACAAAAAGTGAAATCCCTGAACGACCGTAACGAGCCGTAACTTGATAAGAAAGGCCCCAAACAAATTATAGCTTCCATTTAAACATGATACAATATATAGAGAAAAGTGAACCCTACTCAGCAAGTAATAAAGCTCACAGCTACCAGAAGCTAATCTGAGTAATGTAAGCACGTATTGCTAACCGAAAATTGTGCCGGAATTGTTCTTCCAAATGAGGAAGGAAACCTATGCTTGCAATCTAATGAGACAAAATGATTGCTGATAACCAAGATATAAAATCGATATAAGGACTTGACCAGATTCTTGTTCAAAATACGGTTGGATAAAACTGACAAACATCTGTTGATTACAAATGAATGTGTTTGGATCATCATCTGCTAAAAACAACCCACACGGTTTAGTGTGAATTTGTTATTATAGATCTCTTTTTTTTTAGGGAGTGGGGAAATCGCTATCACTATTCTGACTTATTGATGGTAAGTAACATCAACCTGCGACAATCCTATTCCCATCATTATCAGTATGTATATTCTTGTAGGATTGCTTGCTCAGAGGTCAAGAGTACAACCTCCTTTTTCTTTCAAGGCCAGTGAAAGGTCTTTTCAAGTAATCAATAAAGTATCGAGCACTATAAACCAGTCAAGGTCATCGATCTAGAATTCATATAACTGGGCCTTAAATTATTAACCCAACAAGCTATAGAAAATTGAAATACGAAAATTCTTACAATTTGGTTCACTAACAAGTTAACAACGCGATAACCCATAGTTATCAGAAATTATCTCCAATGCAAATAGCATTACTGATCCCATTTCCATATACAACATAGAAATAGTTTCCGAGAAGCAAGAGGAATGCAAAACACTTCTATGATTGAAACATTCCGTTGTACAGCGGGAGCGAGACAGCAACAAAGTCCATCTGGAAAGAGAGAGATGAAACATTGTTAGTTAAAGGAACACGGAGAACCGTTCACCATAACCCTTGGAGCACACAAAGCTGCAGCGGCGTCTGAAAGAGAGGCAAACACCATCACCTGGACACTTGAATCAACAGACAACATGAAGCAGTAGACGACACATCACGAATATCGCTATTAATAAAAGGACGTTCAACTACTATAATAAATTCCGTTGAGTGGTAATTGGATTTTGTTACGAGCGCAAGTTATGAGTCTTGAAGACTTCCTCGTTTAGCACTTTATTTCAGTCCGTTATGTAAAGTGTGTTTGATTAATATCTACCTTTAATTTCATTAAAATTTCAGTAAAAAGTTTTTCAAATAATTCGAAGGAAGCTGTCAATTGAGTTAAGTAGTACATCTGTATACAACGTAATGTAAACTATAAGTGATAATTAAAAATAACTGTGAAAACCTCACGTTCTCAGATTATTCAGTACTTGGTAAACCAATCTGGAGCAATAATATTAACTCTAAAGAACATTGTATTCTAGTCTCAGGCTTAATTTATCAAAAAGGTCTCTATCTTGCCTTAATTCTTTCGCTTTGATTATATATGTATAATTGTCATGACAATATGACTAGATTTTGGAATGATTGACTTTATTTTTAGAAAATCCTTCGTATAAACAAATCGTGCAAGTTAACAAACGTTGAGGAATGTTTCTCAAAAGACAACATGATATTAGGAATACTATTCAATATAGTAGAACCGTGGTCCGTAGTCACGACAATGCAACATATGGCGACCGAAACACCTATGACTCAATGTTTTTGCACACAGTTAAATAATACAGACACTGAGAAAACTGTGTCATCTGTTATGATACAAAATAACAAGAAAACTGAGGCAGACAAACCCAACGAATAAGTTTCTCTAACAAACGAGAAAAATATTGTATCTTTTTATGATATGATAATAAAATACTATATAAGATATCGTTGAATAATGAAGTCCACGAGAACTTAATTAAATCTTCCAGTTTTAAAACGTTTTAGGCTTTGAACAAAAATGTGACGAAGCAAATCAAAACTTGCCGTCACTGCTTCTAGATTCCGTAGGCTTTGTAATCGTTTTGATCAAAGCTATCTAAACCTAAGCAATAGTAGGTACTTTCGTTGAAGTAATTGAGGTTAGAAACTTCAAAGAAGCCGCTCTTAATCGCACTTTAATTCCACAATCACAACATTTTACGATGATCACAAAACGCAACATAACAATGTAAGATTTCCAACACATTTTCTATATATATGTATAAGAAAATTGTAACAAAGTAATGTATGTTGAAGCACCGGGCAAATATAAATCGTTAATTTTTGATGAATATTACTTATACGTGTGGGCAATCTATAGATATTTGCTGTTCGGGTTGTGCAATGTTGTATTTGTATGTCCTACTATTCAATACTTGTTTCTTAAACTTAGATCTATGTAAACAAAGCCACGGACACAGCTATATAATTGACAATAAAAACAGTGTGTTCGTATAAAATAGAGGAGTTTCACGTTTATGCAACAGCCAACAGAGCGGTTGGTGAATCATAATCTTTTTATACACTCCATATTGCTTAAGATGCGAATATAATTGTAGTGTTTATATCTATTTTGTAAGCGTCTTGTGACTCACAATCCCGTTTACATGTAAATACAAACACAAAAGACGCTAAAACATGACTATGTTATGACAGAATTTTTAAATGCAATGATTCAACAAAGTGCAGTTACTAATGGCAACCTTGTAGTTGCTAAATTGTCTGTTGATTTTAGAGAAAAGACTGTGACTAATAGTCTGTTTACATAGGAATGTCGGTAACTATTGACAGGCTCGTTAAATATATTAGACTTAAAATTTTATTTAATATCGGTGACGTAATCGGTAATATTGATGCATTGTAACGTATAAACATTGCTTTACTTCTCCCTTGGGATGCCACAAGGTAACACAATCGGGCCACACTATGCCTAGCAAATTAATTGACTATCATTAACATTGTAATTCTACTACAACTATTAAATGAGGTATACAAAAAAATGTAGGTAAAAGATAACAATAGAAACCACGTGCAAATAAAAAACATTGAAAATATACAACTACAAAATAACTCGACGAGGTAAACATTCCATTCAGCCAATATGTTTGCTAGATGAATATTTATCGCTGTAACCGAAAATAGTTCAGGCGGAGTTAAAAATAGTAGCATATTAATCTTAATCTATTTATAAGGTAGAGTTGAACTTGGCTACACACCCACCGTTGTGAAATATGGCGGTTTTTGAGCTTGGTTTGGCGACCTTGAAGTGTATTTTGGTCTTCGTAAATAAGGGTAGTGATGGTGTCATCAGCTGGCGTTTTATTTCGTGTAATCAGAGGGTTAAATCTACTTTATCAATGTGAGATTCTTACTCATAGTTTGCAATTTCAAATTTTTTTGACAAATACCTACATTTTCAAATGGAAGACACAAAGCATTAATTTAATTAATTTGATACTTCTCATTTTAAATACTAATTAATTCTTCTGCTTCACGAAGCTAGAAAATGTTCTCTATTTATCATACTTATATGAAAGTTCTAAACGAAATACTAAACATCAATTAATTAATGCTTTACAACTTATCCTTCATAGTCTTGAAAGCCAGATAACATTAGAATCTTAATAGACGGGCTAGCCATTCTGAATAACGAAGAGAAGCAAATTCAGCATGTTAAGATCTTTCTGCGAAATTTTCAACAGCCCCTCGTAATATTCCTCTTTAGAATTGCTAATTGAGTTATAAACCTTTGTAACCAATACATGGCACCTTAGAATAAAGTCCGACTATCTCAGGTTCCCCTAGCTTGATATAACTGTACGTAATTCAACTCTTTGTGAGCTGAAGCAAAATTAACATCTGCAGTTTGTTTAGCTTTTATGTCATTGTCAGTAAGAGTTGTTTTAGCTGATACAGGGTTTGTTTTTAGTTTGCTAGCATGGACCGCAAGCTTCCGCCATTGTGCTCGTATCTGCTTGCATGGAACTGTAGGATTCTATTCTTATGTGTAGAGTTGAACAATTGCGGGTTGGTTGTTTTGATTTTCGCATTAGATTGTCAGGTGCTTTTTAGAGAGTTGGAAAACAGTTTTGTTATTTTAATTTGGAACATGAACCTGAATTTGATTGAAATTTTGATACTTTCAAGGTCTAAGCTGTCGACTAAATTAGGTAATGGAAATATCTTCAATTCATACTCTTAAGTCAATATTTGTCCGAAACCGGAGTTTCATCATTATTTACTTTGCTTTTTAAAATCTTCAGTTCACATTCGTAAACTAACACACATTCACATTTTATTTAAGCACGATATTTAAAAAACCTCACACTGCAAACTAAACCACGGGGAATTTTAATTCAACAAGGTCCTTAAATTATAACATGGAGCCTTTTAAAAAGCCTAGTGAGCAGCCCCAACGATGCCTGGACGCAAATGGCATATGCTAATGAATGCATTGTGAGACGAGGCAAAAACATCGGGACAAAGTTATGGCAGTTGGCAGACAGTTGCGGGCTGGTTAAGTTGCTTTTTATTCTGTTCAGAGTTGAAACGAAGTTATTTTTCGTTTTTCATGCTTTTAAATGTTTGTGCTACATCTGTTAGTGGACAATTCAAGCCTGGATGAATATTCTAGTGGAAATTTCTGCCTGTGAAAACGTCTGCTTTCAGAAATGGGTCAGTTGAGTACATACAAAATTCTTGTTACAGTTGGGTAAAGTAGGTTTAATATTAGATTTCTATGCAAATGACATAAATTACCCACATAATCAATAAAACTGTCGTAATCCTTCAGCCTTAATCCAGATTAAGTCGTAACAATGACACTAAACCGAAACTATTAGTAAAACGCGCATTAGCCACCAAGTCTGCCCATACTAAGTTCTAAAATTAAGATTAACGTTGTAAATTCGACCTACGCAAATTAAACACCGTTTAGGTAGCATTTAAGAAATAGTTTGAGTTCTTTTTCTTGGCACTCTTCGAAAAATCTTAACAATATTCATTCATCTTTTCTTTTAACTTGTTATACAAGTATCTTCTTAAAGGCATATGTCCTAGGTTCTAGGTGCAGAATAAAGAAAAGTAATAAGAAACTTATTTCTATGATTTTTTTTTTTGCAGCATATTCACATAATCTGCAGATTTCAAACCATGTACACACTTTCAAAGCAATCGATAGAAGCTTTATCGGCAATAATAATAATAATATAATAAAGGTCCGGGACCTCAGGGTCCCGAGATACGAAAACGTAAATAATAATAATATGATGATAAAATAGACTGAGGAAGCTAGACAAAATACTTCTCTCGTCTATTCACACAAATGATAAATTCTCGAGAATCCCCGACCCGTTTCTCTTGAACATGCATAATTTATAGCATGCAATTTTTTAACATCATACTCAAAAGCCTTTTTAGAAGTAATTTTTCAATGCAATTTTCGTTTTCCTTTAATAGAAGTTAAAACAAATAAAGTTATTTGCATGTCAGTCGAACCAATCAACGATGAATCATGCAAGACTGTTTTATCCGAGCTCCCACGAACGTAATTGAACATAACGATGCAAAAAATATATTGCGTGTGCATGAAACCAAAGTTAGCAATGATTGAATTACATTAACGGTCCCCATAATGATAGTGTAACAATGAAAAGTCGTGACAAACTCGCAACATCCATTTGTAGTAGAATCTGCTGCAGTAAAAACTTGGATATTTTTATAACTCAGAATAAGTACTTAATATTTTTTTACTTGTATGAAAAACAAGCAGATATACAAGTGGTGCAAAAAATCCGAGCACTGCACTTCATCCATTTGAGGAAGACAATCTTGATGGCTTAAATGGATGATTAAATCTTGACAATATAAAACATTGTCAACAGGATCTTAATACGGTTAGTAAGCATAAAAAAAGTTGAAAAAACCATCGCGGCTGTAACAAAAAAGGAGTACCTACCAACCGGTCCGGAGCGTTTAAACTAAATAGTCAGTTGTTGGTGAGTCACCGCGAAACAAATTTGCGAGACGATCTGCCAACAAAACATGTTTCATACGTATTTGGACTAAGTTTTGAAACAAAACCAACAATTTGTACGAACATGGAGTTCAGTCCCATAAGGGTCACGAGTGTTACTACATTGGGTTTTGCGGATTGATTTCAGTGTTCAGTGCTAATTCTACAAACTAAATAGCCTTGCTTGTTGAATTCAGGGCAAGTGTTAATATAGCAACATTTAGTGACACAGCAATTTAGTTATATTAATAGTTTTAAATAGACAGATGTAACAGATGTTGGAACAACAACTCTTTAATGTGATTCCAGCAGATGTAACTCCTAAATGAAAAGACTAACGATTAAAAAAATCTTGAATCAATTACCATCCAGATGTAACAACTAAAGTTGTAAAACATCCACAATATTTTGATAAATGGAGTATTACTTCTAAATTTGGCACAAATGTTGATGGGATATCGACAGATGTTTTACCACCTGGCCAGTTGGCGAATGACGATGAGGCTGAAGGTAACATACATCAGTAGCTTGACGACCCCGTCACAGCGGTCGATGCTTTCGTCACGGCAGTGGAACAAGGTATGAGATCTATTAAGAAGATACAACGTGATGTAGCTGATTCATTAGCTGTCAATTAGATGTGATGTATGAGACTGATTTTAAAAAATGATTGGCGAATTTAGTATAATATATTTTAAAGATTTTTATTTGGTAATCTGATATGATTCTCAAATACGATGATGTAATTATTAAATCAAGCGAAGATATTATATTTAAACGAAGGAATAATTCCATGATCATTTATACCAAATTAATTTTGCCAAGCTCCCAGATCAATTATAGAAATATAATTAACACATCTCTATCATAACAAGATTTAGTTCCAATTTGAGATAAGCAAAAAAAAGAAATCGTCTATTTAATCATAAATATAAAATGAAACCGCTATATTTCATGATTATAGACCACAAAACTCGTCGGTGTATGCGCCCGAGCATGACTCACGAACGTCGAACCGAGAGTCGTTTTCCCTCTCTCTCTAAACCTGTATTTTGCTATCGTCATTTCTTTCTACCACTACAAAAGCCTCGTCAAGTAATACGTAAATTTGGTCGATTAGATAAAACTGGTTTGCAGGTTTATCGATAGCAATTGCAAGGATTCTGATTCTATTGAATGGTTGAACCATTGTAATGTTGGAGCTAAACAAGGTAATATTTTACAAGTAAGTGATCGCTGATTGTAAATAGATTCACGAATAGGAAATACAGTTTCCGTAAACATGATATATTGCTAATTAACTCAGTAGGCCAGTTGTAATTTATATCTTAGAAATCTTCATGGTAACATGAATACAAGAACTCTTTTTCCCTTTGTAACAGTAATTGAAAGACAAGTCAAGTAACAAGTCCAAAAGTATGATAATGACGGGAAATTATAAACAGCGTACATCCCCTAATTAAGCATATTTAGTCTACATTGAGTACAATGCGTTTGACCCCACAGTTTGGACTGTGGGCTAATTGGATAATGCCGGCAACATCATTTCCTAGCGTTTTCGCTTTCATGAATTAGTAATTTTAGACGACATACGTAAACTATGTAACAATGGGCTATAAAGCGATCAAGTAGAATAAATTCAGTGAAATAATGGTGTTTTATACTAGTCACGAGCAGAAACTGAAAGAAATTTTTGTTTATGTGGTACCTATCTGCTCTGTCCAAAAATACTGATAAACCAAAACAAAATGACTAGCAGCAAAACAAACATTTGTCAAAAGAAAATCTCTCATTTGAAATGTATATTGCCAAACAGACGACGCACATTTTCGTCTTATACGCAATGATGAAAAACGCAACTCATTCGATAACAGAAATGTAATAGAAAGCCCAAAAAGTACTCATCATGGCTGCTCCGTACAGATAGCCTTGTTATTCTGTTATGCACTCAATTTCGTCCGTGACTAGGCGTTATTTCCCCTAAACGTGAATCCCGGCATGGGAATGGCAAGATTTTTGAAAATACGCCATCGATTAAATCGAAACACGATGCGTAATCCCACAATGCGAATCACGTAGTGCACAGTGTATTCCATGAACAATTTAACGTCATCTGAATAAAAAAACGCATCAGTTTAATGATGGTAATGCAAATTTTGTCACGTAACATTTACTTAGTGTTTCGGTGTAACATTTGAATGTCATATCAAGCTAAGAGCAACGAACTGTCAGAAGCATTCAATAAGTTTAGCGCGGCATGTCAAATGTGTTTACATAACTACAATAGTCGCGTAATTCGTACAAGGTTAGATAAAGTAGATTTTGTCAACTTTACAAAAATAAGTGTTATAAAGCACGCAATTGTCATACTTCTTGTGAGGTCTTTATGCATGATTTTATTGTAAGGTAAAGGGTACTTTACGTGAGTGTAAATGGACGTTTTGTAGGTCGTAAAAACGTGAAATAATGATTCGTGAGACCGCCTGTCTCTATAAAGAAAGCTGTCAAAACCGCGGTGAAAACGGTTGTATGAAGAAAAAAAGGTTCATTTTGAATGGAATTGTGACGTAAGTTAATGTGGGACGAGCGGTGAAAGTTTGACGACATTGTTTTTAAGATAAAACTATAAAAGACAATTATTTTTAACCGTTGAACTGCGTAACATTTGTGATGCGTTGGTGTTGTGTATAACTTGAAATAAAGCTTTTATTTTCATTTATTCATTGTCTTTGTCAAAATATTGTACAGAAGCCAATTTTATCTAACTTTTGTGCAAAGTGTAGCACAGTGCAGTTTCGACGTGCGAAGTTTCCTCGACCATTAAAATGATTTCCTCTCATTATTGAGACAGCCGTTATTACTTTAATTGCCGCGATTAAACGTTCTAGGTAGGGTTTTTCTCGAGAAATGTACGTCGTGTTACAAATAGATAGTCCTTGGTAGGCGGAATCCTAACACTCAATGTACAATTCGTTAACTTAACTTGTTACAATTAAAATAAATATTTTTTTGAACGAAATTGTCGTTAAAATAATATCTAAAACTTCAACATTTTCGAATTTAACGAGATATCGTAGGTGTACCGAACGCGTGGGCACATTATACGAATTTACGACCCTTAACATACTTAAAATAGAGTTTGAAATCGCCAGACAATTCTAAAATCATTATTTTTTTACCGCAAGCCCAGTGAGCAATTTTTTTTCTGAGAAACAGAACCATTGATTTTTTTTACTGTCAACGAATGTGTTCTCAGATATATGATAACCAATAACCATATAAGGAGGAACAAACATTCAGCTGTGTCATTTATTTAGTCGAATTCTATTAGTTCACCTTACGATTTTATATATTTAATTATAGACAGGTGACCACACCTGCTGAGTTACAAACATAAAAAAGCATATATACGGTCGAATTGAGAAACCTCCTCCTTTTTTTGAAGTCGGTTAAAAAATCTTTTACTCTTTCATAAAACGATTTAAAAAGTATACATTTTTGTAAAAAGTTGGTCCAGTTTGTATGCTCGCGTTACCTTATCGAGCTGTAACAACAATGGCTTGGATATAGGATATAATTTTATCTAGAAACCTGAAATACGAGTGTAACAGTGGCCGATAATTTGTAGTCAAATAAAATCGAACGTCATGAAACAGTGAAAATATAGAAGGTTCTAATTACCATTAAAGAAATAACAAAAGCATAAATTAGTAGTGAATCTCCTACTAAACTTAGGAAAACTAAATACAAGCCTGCTTCGAACATTTATCTGCTCTGACCTAGTGAACTAGTAAAGCTCCGTTGTGGCTAACTAGAAAATCATTTAAAAAATACCTGCTACTAGGTAGTCAATCAGTTGTTGCCGTCCATTCTATGTACGGCAGTAACCACTGACGTTACATTTGGTTTTCCCTGTATTTTTACTTTCCTAGTATTTTATTTAGCTACCTTGTGTGCCATTATTTTTATTTTCTAAACACCTGGCCTGGCTTGTTTTTTTTTCCTTCTCAAGTTTTGATTATATTTAATAATTGTCTCAGATCGTTTTAGACAAACTCTGTTAAATTTTATAATATATATCTGGTAATTACAATGAATTGAGAGGTTGTGGCACTGACCTTAAGTCTATAATAAAGCCTAATGTATTGTCTATTAGCCTTTTTTTATTAATTCTGTATCATATTAAAATGAGGGAAGTCACATCAAAAGCCTTATTCATACTCAAATAAAAAACTTGAAACAATAAAATTATACTAATGAAGTCATCAATATAAGCTCTTTTCATTTTCGGCTAACGATAAATAGGAAATAATAATTATCATACAATATAATAAGATATACTATGAAGACTCCTTTTGGTCGAATTCCATCACCTAATTCGGCTTTACACGGCATCAAGTGAATCATAGGTCCTTTTAAGGAATTGAGAATGCTATCGTATAAAAATCTGACGACTTTTATACAATACAACGTATTTTCGAGATAATTGGGATATTAACGTCAAAAAACCGGTCAAGTGCGAGTTCTACTCGCGCAACGAGGGTTCCGTTAATTTGTTTTTTAGTGAAATAACTACAAATTTACGGTTTTCGGAGTTTTCTCTTTACTTGTGCTACATGACCTTGCTTCTTGCCAAATTTCACGATTCTAGGTCAATGGGAAGCACCCTTTTGGTTTTGAGTTTTGATTCCCTTGAAAATGTCTAAATATGCAATATAAACCGCCGTATCTTTTTATTGCGTTGATTTAGAAACTTGATTTTTTCACTGCTTTATGAGATAGCATACCTGAGTATGTGATATTAATTTGAGCTTGATATCTCGATGCGTTTCTGAAAAAAAAAGGTCTTGACAGCCGGACGAACGGGAGGACGGACGGATGTGAACTAACTACAAATTTACGGTTTTCAGAGTTTTTCCTTTACTTTTGCTACATGACGTTGCTTCTTGCCAAATTTCATGATTCTTGGTCAATGGGAAGTACCCTATAGGTTTTGAGTTTTGATTCCCTTGAAAATGTCTAAATATGCAATATAAACCGCCGTATCTTTTTATTGCGTTGATTTAGAAACTTGATTTATTCACTGCTTTGGGAGATAGCAGACTTGAGTATGTGATATTAATTTCAGTTTGATATCTCGACGCGTTCCTGAGAAAAAGGTTCTTGACAGACAGACGGACAGACGGACGCCTGATGTGAACTAACTACAAATTTACGGTTTTCAGAGTTTTCCCTTTATTTGTGCTACATGACCTTGCTTCTTGCCAAATTTCACAATTCTAGGTCAATGGGAAGTACCCTATAGGTTTTGAGTTTTGATTCCCTTGAAAATGTCTAAATATGCAATATAAACCGCCGTATCTTTTTATTGCGTTGATTTAGAAACTTGATTTTTTCACTGCTTTGAGAGATAGCAGACCTGAGTATGTGATATTAATTTCAGCTTGATATCTCGACGCGTTTCTGAGAAAAAGGTTCTTGACAGACAGACGGACAGACGGACGCCGGATGTCAATTAACTACAAATTTACGGTTTTCGGAGTTTTCCCTTTACTTGTGCTACATGACCTTGCTTTTTGCCAAATTTCATGATTCTAGGTCAATGGGAAGTACCCTATAGGTTTTGATTTCCTTGCAAATGTCCAAATTTGCAATATAAACCGCCGTATCTTTTTATTGCGTTGATTTAAAAACTTGATTTTTTCACTGCTTTAAGAGATAGCAGACCCGAGTATGTGATATTAATTTCAGCTTGATATCTCGACGCGTTTCTGAGAAAAAGGGTCTTGACAGCCGGACGGACGGACAGACGGACAACAAAGTGATCCTATAAGGGTTCCGTTTTTACCTTTTGAGGTACGGAACCCTAAAAAGGGAATATACTTTTAAGTAAAATGACATTTTTCTGATAAAATTCGAAGTAAGTCTTCGTAATGATGATAAAACAGGTTTGAATCTTTGTAATGAGTTTAAAGGTAGTGAAATCTTGTTCAATGAAAGAGAAAATCTAGAAGATGATGATAATTTGTTTTAGATTGCATGTGCGTTAATTGAACTTGAGTGCTTTATGATAGATTGGAGCAAAACGTGAAAAGTCAAGTGAATTAAAGAGATCAGGTTCACATAATAACCAGAAGAATGTTTAAATTATCAATTTACTTATAATTTCTTGACAATGAGACTGCTTGTGTTTATTATCCTTAGCAAAGCTTAATATAAGCCTGATACTTCCTCAGACTTCTAGATCTTCTAGAAAAAATTGGCAATCTTTTTCCTTTTCATTTACAAATGTGCTAAAATGCAACTCAATTTGGAAACTGCATCAATAGCCCATCCGCTAACCGGAGTAAAAAGTCGCGTCGGTCTCAACTAGGCAATTATAAAAAGCAATTTCCTGGAAACTGAGAGACAAATGGAACCGTACAGACGTCAGGTAGAAAGCTGGTTAGACCTAGCATTACTTGTATGCAAGAACGTAAATGTAGGTATAAACTTATGATAGATAGAGTATGTAATATTAAAGACGTGAAATCGTTACCAAGAGGAAATATATGCTTTTTATTCGTAGATATATGACCGTCGTTAAGGGTAGTCAGAAGCCTGAAAGTCAATCAGTCTTATCGAGGGGTATCCAGTTCCTGGGGAGTGCCCAGGAACTGGTTACATTGGAAGCCCTAACATAGCAATGTTCAGGAGATGAAGGAAGAAGTGATCTCTAGAAAGACTATATTTCGTATAGAAAGATACGCTATTGCTGAATGTCATAAGTTTATTTTCTGTCACTGGAGATATACAGTATTGTAAATATACAGACTTACTAACTGTGTAAATTTGTCATCAAATGCAAATAAGAATCCCAACACTTACTGCGACCACTAACTATAAACATTCAATTACACGCTTTAAGTGAAAGTTAATTCAAATCCTTTCACGGCGGATATAAACAGATTAACATCAAAGCTTAGTTTATCAACGGAAACAAAACGACACTAGTTATAAATAAACACATAAAACAAAACTACTACTAAAAAAGATTTACACCAAACGAGTTTTTCGTACGTTTATGTAAATATATGTAAATACTTGAAACTGTTGTTTCTTGAAGTTAGCGATAGCATCTATGTAAGTTAGTGGTATGAAGTTTATTTGAATTTCAACCGTTACTGCTCCGCTCTTGAAGGTCAAAGCATACTAATAACCTTCTTCCTGAAAAGGGCAACATAAGACCTTGCACAGGAGCGGAGCAAGGCAGTAGACCAGTGAGGAGTCGAAAATCCACCAATAGAATTGCATTATTTGCCCGCTCGCGAGATAACACACATATACGGCTATTGGCGGATAACACACATATACAAAACAATATTGCGATGATACACTATCGGGAAACTTCTTATAGCATGTAACGTATGCAAGATTTAGCATATGGCGAAATTTACTGGAACTTGTAAAGAGCCTTTAACCTACACCAATCTTTCTATCAGTACTTCCCAAGATCAGTGTAAACTCTTCAGTTTGATACAAGTGTGTGGTAGCTATTCACAGAATAGACCAACAATAAACTATCGGACATTATTACTAGTTATAAAACATGACCTTCCGCACTGCCCCACCCTAGACTAAGTTCGAGCTTCAAACAAACACACTTCACTACGAATGGTTGCCTAATGCTCAAGCAAAACGCTTAATTCACTTGGCCAACAAAACACCTACAGAACCCCTCATTAATGCTTTTAGATCACCTGTGGGTGTGACATGGTTTAACTTGTTTTGTTAGGGTTCTGTAATAGAAGTTTGAAAACCGTATTTTTGCTACTCCCTAGTTTATAAGTGTGTGAAGATGCAATTTAGTTGTTTTTTCAGGTCGTCATTTTACAGTGTTGTGAAAATACGGATGTTTAAGTATATGTAAACGATCCGTAAGTTCTCTACAAAGGCTAGGATGAAAGTGCTTGAACAAACTATCAGCGAAATGAACCATGGAACATTTTAATTGTTCGGTTCCGTACCGCAATTAAGTTTTAATTGAGAACGTATGATCATTAAACTTTATAACTGAATAAGCACAGTTTGTTAGTTATAATACTGTTTGTTAAATTAATTAGTATAATGTGCTTACTAGAGCCATGCCATAATGTAAAAATTGTAATGGAATATTCGACCCATCAGACTTATATCAATTTCCACATGAAACATGATACGGCAGATCAAATTCCCTCATATTAGGCGATACTTAAAAATGGTCTAGAAAAGAGAGGACAACACAAGTGATGACATCATGATCACAAGGATCACATAGATACTACTACTAGATGTGGTATAAGAGACTTTGCAAGCCAGTTCATTAGAACTACCCTCAGAGCATGTGCAGTGGTGGCCTAAGCAGTATGATTTAAGACCTAGTTCCTGCAATGCTTATTTTGCGAGATCGTTGATGAAATAGAGAAATGTTTATAGATGGGATAACAGATTGAATCACCTCCACCTCAGCTTATCTCATTTCACCAAGATCAGCCTCCAAAACAACACTACGGCTGTAATAAATAAACGTAACTTAGCACATACTTTCGCTTTGCTATACACTATCTCTATCCTACCATCGTTGTTTGACAGTTGTGTGACAATAACAGCAATATTGCCTAGCCTAAGCCTGTAACAAGATTGTCACCAAGCTATGACCTTCACAATAACGACTGCATTCATACAGTCCTATCTTAATATATTCCACTCCGTGGCGATACGATTCTAGACCGAATATTATACCATAACTAATGTATACGTATAATTGCTTTATCCGTCAACTGGATCATGCTGTAAATATTGTTCGTCTGCTAGTCACATATACTGTTTTAACATGTCATGGTATATATGGCATTAGAGAAAAATACAACTGTAATATCTTGTAATCGTAACTGACGATTAAAACATATGCACAAGCTTTTAGTATAGCCTCATTCTTCTTTACAATGATTGTCATAAAGATCAGAAATGAGTTTGTTACTACATTTTGAATGCTTTTTTACAGAATCAGGGCTAAAGGCTTTATTTAAACCTCTAATCAGGGACGCAGATCACGCGTCAAGCGGAGACCATTTCCCGATCAATGCATGGTAGCAGGAAAGATTTAGTACGTTAGCGTCCTAGAGAAACTTTTCGAGTGAAACACTTATCTCTTTACATAAAAGACATGACTGACCACCTGAAGAACTCCAACCACCATTATTGTCACAGTCTCAGTCCCCAAGAGCCCATATATTTTGAGACAATATCCATCTTATTTCGGCCACAATTAATCCGGGCCGAGAGCATACCGTTACGCGTACCGTTAGCAGACGCACTGGAGGCTGCGGTTGACGAGGCACGAGAGGGTTCCGTGGTATTTTGATGGCACGTGGCTGGTATGTGGACGGTTGGTAGTTAAATGGTGGTTAGGTTTAAATGTCTCTTAAATGGAATAAACTGAGGGACGTTTTTGTGCCGATCTTTAGGTGGAAACGACCAATTATTTTTGCTAGTCGTTTCTTAATCGATTCCAGATTTATTTTTACGATTTTGCATCTATTCTTCATATAAACTTTAACTTTAGACAACTCATTCTACCGTCGAACAATGTGCATATAAAAGGGTACAAAGTCAACATCATTACGATTTAAAATAACATAACAAAATAATGGGATACCTTGTCCATCTAAAAAAACAAGGTATCCCATCATTTCAATTCTCTAAAGTCACATCGATCGTAGACTAAAAAATTACGCGCAGACGAAGTCAGAGGTAAACAATAGTATGTAAATACCCATATATCCAGCTACCTATCAGATGATAACAGACAATAAAATACAGACGATTTCCATCGTAAAATGTACAACAATAGAGAAACACTAATATAGTGGGGTGTACCACTTTTGTTCATGACGCATTGTTTCTGCACCGCTGAGGTTAGGCAGTGGGTCAGTGGTACAGTTACCAAAAACTGTGAAGAAAACAAAATAAATACAAACACTGGTTGTCAGAAACATCGAAAGTTTGAAGTCGTTGTAAATTTTTAATTTAAAACGTGTCACGTTAAAGTAAAAAAAAAATGTTGAAAGAATAAAATGTGTTCATTGTTTATTTGAACAAATATACCTTTTAAATTATTGAAACAACTGGTAATTCTCTAGTTCAATTAAACATTTACAGTTTTTATAGTCATTCATCGAACAAGCATTAATTCAATTATTCAGTAATCGCGTCTCACGAAAACACTACACTTTTGATACATTTTCAGATGAATCCTATAATTTTAGTATAGACCGAATTGGGGAAAATATCCACTCCACCGTAATCTTTTCACAAAACTTACTAACTTTAAAATAACAGTAAATTCAGCTTCTGGCGAACAATAGCAACACTTTCGCATAAGGTAATCTAAACGGAAGATCAAATAACAGCACGCAAAGGACAATGGGCGCTCTTTGCTCTCTGTCAAAGTCATGGCCTCAACGAGGAATGCTAACCGCGCTTGCCAACCATCCGGGTGCCGAGTGAATTGAAAACGTCAATTGACATTTCATGGGATGCTACTGGCCTTTGGTGGTTTGTGAATAATACAGAAGTGTTATATTCTAAGAAGAATTGAATTAGATAAGTCTGTACCTAAGAGAAGCGAGTGAGATGGTAGTTTTGCTTTTTTAAATCAACGAAAATTTACTTGACTTTACAAGTAACTCAACATCGAAAAACATAATGGAAGTAAATTCGAATTTTAAGTTTAAAAAATTCAAAATATTTTACGAGATAGAAAAAGCATAGGAACAACCGGATTCAACAGCTATACGTACTTCCGAAGCACAAGAGTTTCACACAATACAATCGTGCGTGTTTGATGATGACATATTGGCTACAATATGACCAGACTACGTTTCTTCAGAACTTGTAAAGTATTGCAATATTCGAGTAAAACGCGCGTTTACTGTCGTAACTACGTACGTCTTATCAGATAAGGAATGCAGAATTTCCTTGTAGATAATAATTGGCGACACTATTTCTTGAGTCAACACCGCAGATAGTGCTCTTGACTCAGGCTAAACTTGGAAATGGGTCTGAGGAGTGTTCTGTTACGATACTTAAACAAACACATGTTTACTATAGTATCCTGTTACCCAATATCTGGGTTGTGAAGGTTCGATAGGCAGCCGATCCAAAAACACTAAGTACCACTGATTTACATGGCTCAATTGCCGGTTGTAGTTAGACTTTGACAATTGTTGTGAGTTGTCAAAAGCGAGAAACTGATCAGTCTAACCAAGGTGTACTGTGTCGTGGTAATGGGGTTGTGGAGGTCTGCCCCCTTGCCATGACGTTTAAAGTAAGATTGTTTTATTCCTGTTCCAGAGTATGCAACTGACAGCGTTAGACACGTTGTCTAGCGCCGTCTCTTTGCCACTAATATCGAAGTAATACAGCTATAAGGGCTTGTGGTAGGCCCCCTGATAGGCAGTCGCTCCACATATAAAACTGGACAGCTCGATCCGGTAAGACCTGAAGCCGACTTGAACATAGTTGGGAAAGGCTGAAAGATGACGATGTTATTTTTACTTTAAGAAGTTTCAAATTAACAGCTAGTTTCACAAATACTGGCTGCAAATTTAAATTTCCAAGGAGTGGTAAAGTTAGAGACGTTTCTGTGTTTTGCGTCTTAGCAAACTTATGTGAAAGATGTTAAATGTAAAGAGAGACGTTATCCCAAAATTGGCGCGGTTCTGCGGACGGCGAGCGATGGGTAGCTCGCCGCCCGGCTAGGACCAGGCCCACGTCGACGCGACGGCGCGTTAGTGTTCCACGCGCGCCTCAAAGAGAAGTCAGCAGCACAGAAAGGGGCCCAACAGGGCCAACGCCTGCCGGGGTTGCGGAATGTTTATAATAGTTAGTAAATTCTAGCTTTAGAGAGTTTTTTCTAGCACGATTTTTTTCGACTATAACCACATTTTGCGTAATAGGATAAATTGATGAATAAGATGATACATGGTTTTTTAAAAGAAACACATACTATGTGATTAACGACATTATTTATAAGTCCCTGCCTATGTATATCTCAATAACCTCACATAATTATGAAGAAATCAATTTGCGTGTTATCACGCTATCAGCAGGGCGGTTATCACCCGAGATAACAGACCAATAAGTACTGGCTCAGTTTATCTTATGAACTATCTATAGCTATTATCTGCTGTCGTATATATAGAGGCATGTCTACATCAGTATATAGATATATTAAAATAGCACTACGATCACGGACCTAAAAACGCGGATGTAATCTTACACTAAAATCGTGTGAAGCATACAAGGTCCTACAATTTTGTTTACACTCACACAGATACAGATGCTCCGACAATATCTACTACTCCCGATTACATATAATTACGCTATAAAATAATGCATGTTCGTGGTTGAGTATATGTTTTCGTGATAAAACTTACTTTAAATTTTATTTTAATAATATTTCAACACACCCAGGAATAGGTCTAAAAATATAGAAATGAGTGCAAAAGAATGACATCACCAGAGCAAGATTAATTACTCATATCATGACTATCATTCACGATTGATAAAATTGAATAATCAAAGAATATGGTACCAAATATGGCCTGATATGTAATAAATTATATTTAACCTACAGAATAATGAAGTATGTCATGTTTCCTAACGCTTGGGCACGCCGTTATAGCGGCGGTAAGACCCCTCTTTGAGGAGTGGCTGGAGAGGCGTCATGGCACTCTCACGTTTCGCTTGACACAGGTCCTCACCGGACATGGTCAGTTCGGGAGGTTCCTGTGTCGGATTCGGGCGGAAGCGACGCCTGGGTGTCACCACTGCAGTAACGGTCGCCTGGAGGACACGGTCGAGCACACAGTTGAGGTGTGCCGCGCATGGGCGGAGCATCGACGTGTCCTCGTAGAGGCGATCGGCGGCGGTGACCTCTCGCGCCCGGCGCTGGTTCAGGCCATGCTTCGGGGCGAGACGGAATGGGATGCCGTCGCCTCCTTCTGCGAAGCAGTTATGCTAGTGAAGGAAGCGGCGGCGCGCGAGAGGCAACGACGAGCCTCTCGCCCCGGACTAAGACCCAGGCGAAGACGTCGAGAGTCGCAAGACGACTACCGGCCACCGTAGGCGCGGTTCTGCGGATGGCGAGCTATGGGTAGCTCGCCGCCCGGCTAGGACCAGGACCGCGTAGACGGCGCGTTTTGTTCCACGCGCGCCTCAAAGAGAAGGAGTCAGCACAGGAAGGGGCCCAACAGGGCCAACGCCTGCCGGGGTTGCGGAATGTTTATAGTGGTTACCGTGACCCTGGAACATAAAGGGCAATCGAAGGAACATGAGTGGGTTTTAGTCAGTAAGAGTCTGACACGCCCTCCCGTCGCACCCAGGACGGGAGCAGTCATTGGATGATTTCCCACTCACCAAAAAAAAAAAAAAAAAAAAAAATGTTTCCTAACGCTTGTACTCTTATTTCCTTTTACTTAACAAATAATAAATAAAAATAATGGGTCGGTATTTAAAACATTAGTGTAGACACTTAAAAAAATTTAATTCCTCCAGTTATGGACCGTCAATATGCCCGGTGGGCGACACCTAATTAAAATAGCTCTACAATCTATTATATTTGACAGTTATTATAATAACATTTGATCTCCAATATAAAACTTATTAATTTATTACCTAACATTGTCTTAAATATTGTGTAACTAGTCAAAGAGCTTGTCTCCTAACCATTTAATTTTAGTAAAATATGATCCTATTATAAAGGTATTAAAACGCCTAAAACTATAAATTTGGCACGCTATCCATAATAAAGGCCAAACAATTTAGATGATACGATAATGTTGTAGAACGATTATATTTTTGACATTTAACTTGTAGTAATAAATCATATCCTTACTGAGAAAAAATCTATTGTTTTGTGGCTCTACCATATACAGTATTCACTAATAAGCATAATATCTGTGTTAATATCATTCTTCAGACAAAGACAAAGTGAATTAAAAAGTAGTATACGTTTTAATTCAAATATTAAGCTACTTATTACCAATTTCACCACAATCTGTTGAGTAGTTAAGCTGTAGTCACAGACCAAATATACAGTTCAGAGTTTTTTCGCATTAACAAATGAAGTCAAACAACAAACGAACGCACAAAATAAAGTAAATACAAAGTCATCTTCTACTAAAGAAAAAAGGTAGTATTTTCCGATCATTGTTCATTTAATCCTGCATAAAGGAGTAGCAGATAAACAATACACAATACACTTGATACTTAGCATTGTGTGGTGGACGAACAATTGTAACGTGAATCAAGGTTAGATCGAACGCCTAGCCGTCTGTGGAGACTAGACCGCATCTGTACGGTCACATCCGATACTTCGTGTTTATTTATAATGATTAATATGATCTGACTGACCGATTGACTGACTGACTGTTGATATATCAACGCACAACCCAAACCTAGGTCCTCAAGACATGTATAAAGTAGGCAACCACTGAGAAAGGACTTACTCAAACGTTGGAATTAAAGAGGGAAAATAGAAGAAGAATAAACATTTAGAATCCAGAGATAGAGATGTTTTAATAAAAAAAAACTGAACTAGACAGAGCCTGTACTATGGTACCCGTCAAATGATGTACATACTTATCTCTGGACTAAGATCTAAATACAATACATTGAATAAAAAGGTTAGAGCTTTGAAATTGATCTAATGTAATTAATTCTATCACCTTTATGTTCCTCTAAGAAACTGGTTGAAAAAACCTGTTTGGAAAGTCTAAGCTAACACAGCTGCAAATAAGAACTAAGTAATAATAAGTGTTAAAACCTGCATCTTATGAGACATCACGTTATTTTAATTCGCAGAAAAACATAGTACGAAAACTTCATTATTCATATTTCTTTTTAACAGAACAAAAGAATAGATGCAGTTGAACGAAACAGCTGGAAAATTAAAACACTTGTAAATACTGAAATATGTCTGGAAACTTGCTCCGGGACTATAGAGGGAAGTTATTTAAAAAAAACGTGCTTCGCTAATTGGACCTAACTTCAGAGCTTGGCTGCCAAGAAATGCTAATAGCCGTAAATTATAAGTCACTTTACGCCTTATTACAAAACAAGGTTTTTCTCTAAACCAGGTTTAAACCATTGAGCTAGGTTTTGTATTTCGAATTTTGATCGTATCACAATAAGATTCAAATTACAAAACACGGCTCAATGGTTTAAACCTGGTTTAAAGAAAAACCTTGTTTTGTAATAAGGCGGTTTAAGTTTAACAATGATAAATTGACAAGATTTTTACGAGCAATTATTATGCATTTGCAAGTAATAAAAATGGATTGCAAATATCGACCTAAGTATAAGTTGTTACAACCTTGGCAATATGTACAGTTAATAGAATATAATATTTACTTATAGTAAAGGTTCTGTGTTTTAGTCTAGCTCCTGTCGACGATTTTATGTGTGCAAAATTAGGCAATAGTAGTACCTAACTTATCAGTGAAAAAATCATTGTTTTGGGGTGGAGGCAAATCCCACAGATCAAATAGATACAACCGTATTCGAGTTATAAATGGTTAACTAACCGTAATTTGTATATCTGAACTACTATTACAAATCTGAAAAGTTTATTTATTGGAAACTAGCTTCTGCCCGCGGCTTCGCTTGCGTTAGAAAGAGACAAAAAGTAGCCTATGTTACTCTCCATCCCTTCAACTATCTCCACTTAAAAAATCACGTCAATCCGTCGCTCCGTTTTGCCGTGAAAGAAAGACAAACAGACAGACAGACACACTTTCCCATTTATAATATTAGTATGGATCACATGTAAAATGCAAGAGCGGAGCAGCACCCGAAAACGCAAATAAAACCACGAGGGACAGCTAGTTTATTATAAAAATTGCAAAACAACGTTTCAAATCTGAAAGGTTTACACAATTACAAGTAAGTAAGCCGTCATGCTTACAATGCTTTGCCTTGGCCGACCAACATTAATTCGATGCATTACCTGACGAGATAGCTACCTACCTACTGTTCATTTCGTAAATTAAATGAGATCGTCAGTTGCAATAACAGAGATGTGCTAAGTTTTTGCTGAAAACTTGATACTAGGTGCGAAAATGGCATGTTGATTCAGTTTTTTGTGACATGACAATAAGTGTATTACTTGAAAAGTAGAATAACTCTTGTGTCGAGTTTGGCAACTTTCTTTTTGATTTTGGATCATTTTTTAACTACTAAAGAGTGCGTGTTATGTTAATAAAATGTAAATTATTTTTGGCTATCAAGGCAAAAGTATTTAAAGAAAATAACAACGAACACCTGCCCGCATCTTCGAACACGTGGTAGCCAAAAATAGACACTATAGTAGACACTATAGAACACAATTCTTTGGCACTTATCAATAGTGTAGCTCTCAATATAACATTAAAATCAGACCTGCATTTCCAAGGACTACATCTAATTACAAATAAACTATTTAACGACTTTATATTAGTTTAACCTTTCGACGACCAAGCGACAGCCGGCTGTCACGCTGCTATTCGAATCACGTGTGTTCGAAGGTTTAAATATGTGCTCAACTAAGTGAATTAGCTTTACTTTAGGCAAAATATGTCAGTCAATGAAAGCAAACAGCAGTGTTCCGGCATAATATTGTCAAGCGAAATACAATCTAAATCATCAAGGCCGTTACAGACTAACAAACACACACACGTAAGCGTTACATAAAAGGCTAAATAGATAATAATATGTTATGTTTGTACGTCTTACTCTTTCTTTTTCGTTTAACTTAGAACGCAGTGTGTTTCATGCAAAAATACGGTGGTTTTATGAAGTAAGATCTTCAAAACTGTATATCTCTCAGTTAAATATTACAGCGCTTTAGCGTTTTAGTCAGTTTACTACTTACTATAAATTTTGAGTAGTCATCTTCATTTTGGGATTAGGTTTTTTAAACGGAAAAACACAAACCCTTAGACGACTTAACTTTTTATAGAATGACAGAGTTAAAATCCAAGATGAGACTAGTTTTAAATGGAGCATGCTTTAGCTAATGCACCCTTTTTTTTTTTTTTTGGTGAGTGGGAAATCATCCAATGACTGCTCCCGTCTTGGGTGCGACGGGAGGGCGTGTCAGACTCTTACTGACTAAAACCCACTCATGTTCCTTCGATTGCCCTTTATGTTCCAGGGTCACGGTAACCATTATAAACATTCCGCAACCCCGGCAGGCGTTGGCCCTGTTGGGACCCTTCCTGTGCTGACTCCTTCTCTTTGAGGCGCGCGTGGAACAAAACGCGCCGTCTACGCGGTCCTGGTCCTAGCCGGGCGGCGAGCTACCCATCGCTCGCCATCCGCAGAACCGCGCCTACGGTGGCCGGTAGTCGTCTTGCGACTCTCGACGTCTTCGCCTGGGTCTTAGTCCGGGGCGAGAGGCTCGTCGTTGCCTCTCGCGCGCCGCCGCTTCCTTCACTAGCATAACTGCTTCGCAGAAGGAGGCGACGGCATCCCATTCCGTCTCGCCCCGGAGCATGGCCTGAACCAGCGCCGGGAGCTAATGCACCCTTCTCCCTTAAGGCAGCGATATGTTGTAGGATAAGCACGAACAATGCATGCTTACAAGGGTAATTGTCTATTCGTCTCAATGTCCATGATTATGTCCAGAGTACAGACTAATGTAATGATTAATATCACTGATTCCGTCATGGAATTATGCATATCAGTGCCAGCCAAGGACGACATTTATCATTTCGATAATATAAATAAAGCTTAAAGAACATGATATAATTATCGTTTATAATGTTTGTCTTGTTAGTTCCTAGCTAAAGTCAGGCTTGAATTTGACAACAGCTTGAAGCGCAAGATCCAACTCCTTTGAACCAGTAACCGTAAAAATATTTGAATTATATAAATATGGAATAGAAGTAAATTATGATAGATGCAGCTGTAACTTTATTATGAATTTAAAATTCACATAAACATCTCAGAAACTAAACAAACAAAGATAAACGTAAAAGAGGAACCCCTATTCTCGATCTAGCTCAAATATTGTGACAAGACAGCGAAAACTAGATCGTCAAAACTTCAATTAAATTAATCCGGGCTAAAACTTATCAGAACTAACGCAGACTTATTCAAAGACAACGGAATATCTACATAACTATTCGAGTCAGCAAATCCAACAATAGTCATAATATGGTAATACGTTTGAAAGACAAACTAGTACAAGTGCGACCGGTCTGTATGTGTGTTTGTATGCCTCTATGTCTGTTTAATTAATATTACGGACGCGCGAAGCATACTAATGTACGTCAACTTCTTGTTCAGTTTTTGCTAGTGTGAATGGCGTAATATTAATTAAGGATGATATTGGCGGTTGCTGTACTGTATTGTCTGTTTCGTAACGATATTTGTAATGTTTAGGTAGCCTTACTGAAGTATTATTTTATTTGTGAAGATATCGGTCATAAAAACGATTTCTCATATCATGTTTAAACACACTAGTAAAAAAGTTCTATAATTCCTTTATAAAAATCGAATTAGAAAACCATAATCATTCATCTACTGAGGGCAAAATTTGCTACACTTTTATACAAGTACCTAAGTAATTTACCTAAGTAATTTAAAGGACATATCCTTTAAATGAATCCTTCGAAATTTAAATACACAAATAACCTTCACAGATAAATTTTCTTCCACCAAACACAAAATAAAGTAGAAAAATTTAATCAAAATACATCTCACTATACAAATTCGTCACCATCCGATCGTCCACAGGAATTCAATCAACTGACTCACATCATCCAAAACACGAGTTTAACACCAGCTGATCAACTTGGACACCACATTCACACTGATAGTGCAGCTCAAAACATTTGAACGATAACAGACACGTGCCAGAGATAAAAGGTCGATCCCACTTTAGTTCTCCCATAAGTTAAGCTTTGACCCAGATGACACGAAAGATCCGTACGATGTTACGAAATTCGTTTTGGGAATAATATTTTCCGATTGTGGGCAGAATTCCTAGTTTCGGAGCTCGTTTATTATTAGTAGATATACGTATTTGATATTTGTTTTGGATATTACTGACATCAGTGAAAGAAAACGTGGAATTTCATGAATCCTTAATGTACCATAACATAACCAATTGTGTTGGACTATTTAAAGTATTATGTTGGATTGTTATCATCATTAACAATTTAAAGATCGCCAAGGAGATTTTGTGAAAAAATATAAATTTAGGTGTTGACCACGATGATCAGTAACTAAACATTTATTTGTACATTAAGCAAATCTTTGACATTGAGAACCCTGAGTTCTAAAGACAAATAGTATAAACCATAACACGAGAGGACATTTTTTTTATATTTGGGATCTGAAAGACCACCCGCTTGTAAAACAGAAGATATTTCAATTTTTCAAATTGCAAAATGTAACTAATAAGTGTCCAAGCGACTAATTACATGAAACAGTTAAAGAAAGATTAAGTTATTTAGTGGTACTGGTCAAATAGTTATCGGTGCTAAGGTCGACTCGACCTGACGTTAAGGTCGCGAGGTTGTCAATACAATCTTATTTAAGAAGTTAAATAAAATATTTGCAATCACGAGGTGGTGAACGTGAATAGTGTTGGTTAAACGACAAAAAGTACTTTTGGGTTTTGTCAAGTATGTAACATCTAGCATGCATCTAACGCCTAACCTCTATTAGAGAGGAGGTTTTGAGTTTCTAAAGTAAAAACACAGTAGGCTGATCATGATATGTAAATATATCTAATTAACCTATGGCTATTACAATCTCATTTAGCATAACCAATATCTTTTAAGACAAGTGATGTGATTAAGATTTCATAAGATCATATAGAGACAAAATTAGAAAAAAATGGTGGGAAATACATTATTTGGTAATATATTTAGAGATAAAGTAGAAACCTATGAACAATATTGATGCAAACATAATAATATACAATATGAAGGTAAGATTACCGATCGATACACGGCCGTCGAGCAAAAAACAGTCAATGACACAACTGCATTGCACCATTTAAATTGCTATGAACTATAAGTAAGTAGATTGTAATGAAATTTATTAGTCACGGAATGATAATGTAGTAAAATAAAGATTTTGAAATTTTTAAGGCTATTGGAAAGTTTTGTACAAATTTCGGAGACCTTAAAAGAAGAACTTGGGTCATCTAGTTATTCATAGTCACATGTTAGAAAAATAACAGAATGAGTCTAATAATTATGTGACGACTCTTTAAAATAAATGTCAATAACATTTCATTAGAGTTTACTGAAATTGCTTTACCTGAATTATATTCACCAGTATATTGCTTATTAACAAATCATTCATCATTGGACATACTACAAACTCGTCTATCAAAGATTACATTTTTATCATACTACTTCTCAATAAAAAGGCTCATTTATCAAGGCGACTTAGAAATACGATTTCTACGAACTTCAAGCCACCAAACCGGCCTACAATAATCCACAGTATTATCTATTAATATAGATCCAGTACGTCAAACGATGTCGAGTCACGTTTGCGTTATCTAGTACCGAAACAATAGCGGTATCGAAGCCAACTAGAATTACACTGGACACGTGATAGTTATTGATATTAAGACAATCTGTTGTTACTATCTCATTAGCTGCCCGTTAGGTTATAGCTACAGTTTCATACGTATGTGATGTGACGATATTTGTATCACTATTATCGTCAGTTTAACCTTTTTTAACTTTGAGTTCTATTAGTACTAACACATTAATATACTGTACTTAACTGCCACATCCACATCATATAGACAAAAAAAATATGGGAAGCTAAACCTCAACTGATTAATAAAATCCTACTACTACTTAATGAAGCAAAATTCACATGAAATCGTCTACACAAAGTTGCAGGAACATATAGATTCTTGAGAACTCATAAGTTCTGTATAACTAAGTAAATATTTTAAAAAAATACCTTACAAGTCTATATAAGGTATAGAAAGTATACCTTTTACATTCTTCACCGGTAGTCGCGACACGTTTTACAAAACTATCCACCACAAAAACACGATGACATCACCCCAACACATTTCCAAGTCATTATCACCAGTTATCACTAGTAATCTGATAACGTGTTCCTTAACTGTGTGATAACAGGCGGTGTTTTCACACCCGATGATAGTTGGTGCGAAATCGTTTGCCTGATAAATATGTACTACTTTGAATGAGCTAAATATAACTGCTTAAAAGGATATTATTAAGAAATTTGAACAGGTTTTTTAGGATACTTACGATAAAGAATTTGTTTTGAGCAGTATAAAAGAGTGACTGGAGTAATTAGATCGCATTCAAAAATTCTGGCATTTTCCCCTTCATACGATTTTAAGGCTATTTATATATATATTCGTTTCTGATTATATCGAAGTACTTGTCTTTCGATTAATGATTCAATTTAAACCTGTTAATCACAGCATTAATTGCAGCGCAAACAAGCCGCACCTTCCTGAGATATATTGTTTATTAATAAACTTCAAGATGCAATAAATAATATCTGAACACAAATGAAACAAACAAATGTAAAACATAGTTCATTAACATATAAAGATATGACTTCTACGTGAGAAAAACAAACTAATGACTGAATCACCTTATTGTTACTAGTAAGTTTTGTACTAAAAAACTAAGAGAAAATGAATATTCTGCTTAAAACAATGCAAAAAGAAGATAATACTAAAGTGCACTTTAAAAAACCTTGACAACTTAAAAGTGAAGATTTTACTGTAATGGGCAGCGCGGGACTGAAAGATTTTGTTTCAAATGAACGTTGAGTTTAGTTTGCAAGTAAAATAGAACATCCAACAAAAGGATTTGAAGGAAATGTGAATAGGTATAGTAATGCTTGCATTCAGTGTAAAGTCATAACCAGATAATTAGGTATATTGATCTATTAACCTGTTATAAGTCTCAGACTTATTCAGTTAATTTGTGTTGTCATGGCAGTTAACACAGTTAATTTTGATAACGGGCTTGGAAAGCAGAACATTAGAAACAATACAGCACACATTACTATTCATATCTAAATTGTTTGTAAACAACCACTAGCCTACTTGCTCTACACAGTCCCCTTCATTATAACATATAGTTGAAAACAAACTGTTTATTCACTCTACTGCGATTACCATTTACCCCATAAAGAACCCAACCGCGACGATTAGCCTTGAAAACACAAAAGCCGGACATCGACCCGAATCATTAGGACTTCCAGAATCATTCACTTTTAGTGTCATTAGTAAGTGGTTAGTCAAAAATCTAGGTCGCTATAATTTCACAAAAGTAGCCAGCGTGACTGTTGAGTTTACGTCTGTAGTCTTAGATATTTCAAAATAGCAAGGTTTTGAACAAAAAGTGTTCTAGTTCAGCCTCTTTCCTGATTGGTTTGTTCTTAATTAGTTAGCATTTGAACAGATTAGAATTAGAATGTCACGGAGACTTGAATTATGTATGTGTTCCTCTTGGAAACACAAGTATCATGGTAATTGCTGAACATAATGCCTGACAATATATACATATGTATAATATGAATTTAAAACGATGAATGGTAAGGCTCAAAACATGTCAGTAGAAATGTACCTGTTTAAGAGGTAGTCATTGAATCTAACCGAAGCTTTAAGCGCAGGTCCGGAATAGAATGTAAACGACTTTCGAAGCATGTCCATGACTTAAGATTTTGATGTCTCAGTGTCGAAGTGGTGACTGAACTAGATTCTAAATTATAAATACGGTTAATCTTCGTTTTGGTTTAAAAAGTTTGTAAAACGATAACTGCTTAAACGTAGGATTATGGACTATGGACGAACAATTTAAGTGTAAGGTCCTAACTCTTACTTTTTTTGCTAAATTTCAAGCCTGACAAGTTTAAAGATTTAACAATAATGTATAAAACCCTACAAGCCCCCAACTTGCGCCGTACACCAAAGCAGTACAAACCAATTGTGTTCTGTTGCAACTCCGGATATCAAGGTCCAATTGCCGCCGTTTCACTCGGACGAAACAAAAACCCGCTCCGACCAACGAGTCGTCTATGAAGCGTAAAAATAATGAGAGAAAGAACCTATCGTCTTTATCACACAAATGAAAGTTTATTAATTTTTGATCGTCGAATCTGGGACAGAGCCTCGCATCTTCTATCCTTTCACATCTAAGCCGAAACAAAAGGCTTATATCTGTGTCATTCGTGCTCAAAACTATTACATGGGTAACTTCATAAAGAATTGACGTAGGTAGCCCAAAAGGTATGTTTCTTATAAAAGGCCTTCACTTTAGAGTAGTGAGTCACTACGACAGACTTGACCAAAACTAGTTATAGTGACAAACGATGCAGAAAAAATGAAAAACAACGTCAGAAAAAGGAACTAGAAACACGACAACCTGTTCCGAAACACAATCAGAAGCAAAACGACCAATAATGAGATTGACGTCTAGACCTAGAATATGGAAACTTTTTCAATGTCCGATCAAGGTAAGTGACCTTTTCACGGCGTTAAATCTTAGCAAAGCCGCCACTATAACACAGGCACTGTAGATCCAAGAGTTATTAACCGAATCACCGAAGCGCGACGCAACGGTATCGGCTCGATCCAGGCACAGATAAAAACTCCACCTTATATCACATTAGCCAAACTGAAATTGTTATCAGTTTGAAATAATAAATCACTTCACAAACACATTCCACGTCCATATGTCACATCACTGAGATTTTTATATTGTAGAAAACAATGCGGTACGATACGTCCGCTCCGCACGGCTGCCGAGAGGAGACTGAGGTGGCAGAGCTGCGCAGGCGCCGCTGCGCTTGGTTATCAGCCTTCGGTGGGGCAAAGGGGGTGCAAGAAAGAAAAGTCCGCACGTGATATAAAAGATAACACGTTTGAAATTGTGCATTCGACACTGTTTAGATTCAGATATTATGCTTTATGACCACTCACTTTCGTGTCAGTGGTTAAATATTTGTGCCAATCTTGCTTTAATAAACAAGCCTTTCTTTACTCTTTTTCACATTTTTAAAATCTTGTTATAAATTAATAAAAGGCTTAGAGAGGGACTCACGAAACTCAGCGCAGATTTTTATTTTTTATGGTATCGGCAGATGGTGTCTGGCGAGGCTTCAAAACCGGATTTTTGGGAATAGTTTCCGTTGTTTTTTAGGTTCTTTTTAATGCTCCATGTATTTGAGGTACGCTTATTTATTTTTGCTTTTAAAAGCTAAGAGCATCGCGGTTTAAAACCTACCTGTTCTTTCATCGTGTTTGTTTCATAGCTCCTTTAAATTTAATTGTTTTACTGAAGCCTATATTGCACATAGCCAATTTTTAGTTTCGGCAAAAATATTCTTTATATTTTTATCTGTTGTCGTTTTTCTATAAGCGAGCTTAGCTATGTAATTTTATTCACTTACTAAAAGTCATGACATCGCTAGTGAGAAAGCCAAAGATTAACACCGAGACTTCAACGTATGAATGAAAAACGTGCTGTTTTTCATTCATACGTTGAAGTCCCCACAATTAAATCAATGTAGGATAGCCCACAATTAAATCAATGTAGGATAAATCTTAACCAAGAGTATAATAAGTGAATCAATATACATTCAAGGATACAACACATAACCGGCCTCGTGTCAAAAGTAAACACGTTTATGAGTAATTTAACTTTAAAGCTGATCACGTTTACCAAAGACGCATGTTCCGTGTGTAATTGCGATAGCAAGCAAAATATTTCTCAGCAAAGTGTTGTTCGGCGGTCAGATACTCAGATTAAATAATCAGATTTCCAGTAAATTGATAATTACAAAGGTGGGTGTAGGCACTAATTAACAAATTGGTATGTTAAAACGTTTTATTTCACGTTGTAATTTGATGAAGTTAACAATTAATACAAGTGTTAGCACAAGCCTTTGTACTTGAAGCTTTTGTTAGTCATATATTTTTTATTTCTCTCATTCTCTAGAACTCTTTCAGTTGGTACATTTTAATCAATAATACAAAACGTGGAAGTAAAGCTTGTACAAACGTTAAAATTCTTTCACGTTTGTTTCATTCCATTGAATGTTTACTGAAAAGAATTCCTCAGAACTTCTATCCAACGTTCTTCAGCTTTGCAACAGATTAAATAGTTTGTAAAACTGCAGTTTCTCTAGATACTTTGGTACTATTTGTAGTAGTTTCAACAGGTTTTGCTAGACCTGCAGTATAGATGAAAATACGGGTCAGAGCCCGTACGTCCCCTAAGATTCGCACCCTGTGCCCATTCGTCCCCTGGAACTTTTGAGGGGCCTATTCGCCCCCTGAAGAATATTTATTTTAATTCATTCTTCTAATATAAGTACATGTATATAGTCCTGGTACAGTCGCGCAGAAAAGGGTAAAATAAAAATATAATAATTCCTTAAATATCATGTTTAAGTATTTCAAATAAGATTAAGTTTAATAAAATGCCTCTAGGCTCTAGGCATAAAGTCAGCCTTCAAAATAATTAATCGATTCGTCGATCGATCGTTTTCTATTCACCACTTCACGTTACTGCGCGCCTAGTACTTTGCATTGATTAAGGTGATCTTGTGAGAAAATTAAGGAATACAGTGAATTTTAAATTTTCGTACATGACTACTTCACGTTACTGCGCGCCTAGTACTTTGAATTGATTAAGGTGATCTTGTGAGAAAATTAAAAACACAGTGAATTTTAGATTATGGTACATGACTACTTCACGTTACTGCGCGCCTAGTACTTTTGTTCTCTTAAGTTTTCAATCATTAATACCCGTTTTTTAACAAGCCATTCGTAAAGAGACAATATTACATCGTAAGCCTATCGACAGGTTACATTATTATCATGACGGATTATCATTCATCGTAGCTCTTTTTTCAATGATCTGTTATGATTTATTAAATTAATTGCGTTAATAAACTGTTCACAAGTGTACTATGTTAACCGTTTTTAGGTAAAATATATGTGATTTTATCTCAGGGGACCAATAGGCACCTGAATAGGTGCCGAATCTTTAACTTATATTGTGTTTATATTAGAGGAGACGAATGGATACCTTAAAAATAATATTTTTATTAAAATATTAATTGGTCCCCTACCAGGAGACCAACGGGCACCTATATAGGGGCCGAATCCACAACTTTTATGCTGGGGGACAAATCTTAGGGGACGTACGGGCTCTGACCCGAAAATACTTCAAAACTTTCGCCTAACAGTTGCCGAGGTTTCTACATTTTTCAATTTGAAATTTCAACTGAGCTGTAATTTTTAGAGAAGATTTTTGCTTTGTTTTGAATGCTTTAGATGGGACGATCATTTACTTTAGTCCTTAAGTTAAGAATAACTTGATAATAATATCTCAGAAAGCAAAAGCAATTTTAAATAGAAGAGCATAGTCTCAAAGGGATACCGCTAAGCCAATATCTACCCTACCAATTTTGTTATACTTTGAAAAAGTTCTCACACTCACCATTTCCAAAATTCATTTCTTAAAAGTAACGAAACAAGTTCGCTTATGCGCACTGCAAACGATGATTCACCGCTGCGCTAACGCCAGTGTTCATTTGTATTTTAACCGCCAACTATATACGTCAAATTAGAATGGATTTAGAGACCTAGGTGATCTAGAGGGCTTACTGACATCAATTAATAGGATTAGGGCAATCTTATTCAATGTCGATAACTAGAAATACGGTCACATATATTTTGAACACATATTCATAATAAAGCAAGCATCTGAAGGTACAGATGATGTTATAAGAGGAAATACATTACCAAATGAGACTAATCATGTTACAAAGGATACCTCGGCGGAACTAAATACACCAGAACTTTTAAATGCCGGTACATTGATGAAACAAAACAATTTGGCAAACCTATCATCAGTGGACAACAAAACATCAAATACAATAACCGCCTGGTCTAAAGTCATTATTCATCACCCTTTTTTTACAACAATGTACCAGTTACCTGTCTTAACAAGTTGGTAGTAACCATCGAGTTAGTCGCAGACTGTAAAGCCGGTGACTCACCTCCGGTAGAGCGTGTAATTGTTGGCGGTATGCTTCAGTGGTGTTGGAGAAATCTGTGCCCGCCGTCAGCCCTCCCATTACGAAAATAACTGTCTATAGAGATGCTTGTTGATTGAGTAGTCATGACAAATAATGAGTACTTTATTGCCTGCTTCATCTTCACAGATCAATTTGGTTCCATTATAAAAATGATGACTTTTGTTTTGTTAGATTTCGATAGTCGCCAAATCTATTGGTCTGGTTCTAGTAATTATTCATTTAGTATGTTGTTCCTGTGTCATATTATAGACTTTTAAAAATATGACGAGAATGCCTTATAAAACTGTTTAATGTTTAATTAATGTAATTAGTGTGCCACTGTTTTAATAAAAGTAATAAAATCCAGCTGTCCCCTACATCTCTATCATCTAACTATCTCAAATTTTAAACTAGACACACAGTTCAACCGAGTTCGCATCTACGAATTTGTGCACAAAACCGTATCTTTCTCGCAATAGCGGCAGAACTCGGGTTTCCAACCTTATGGCTGCACGCTCTAGTAGCTATGAGTCACTGGCATCAATGTTAATAAACTGCTGCTTTATTGTTGTCGTTTAGTTCAACATTGGAGTTGAACAACATATTATGGAAAAGGTAACTAAGTGTCCGAATTGGCATGTGTATACGATTCAGAGGTAAAACAAAACTATTATTACTATTAACCTTTCAACGACCAACCGTCAGCCGGCTGTCGGGCTGCTATTGTCTTTCTATTGTGTCTCAAACACGTGTGTTCGAAGGAATAATTTGATTAAGGCAGAACGCAATAGAGTACTATTATAGTCCTCTGCCACTTGACGTTAAGTCAAATAAGTCACTAATATCGAATATAATTGAAAGCTGGTGATAGAAGAAGAAACGCGAAACATACATCCTGGCAGTTGAAATATTACTGAAAACTTAGCAATATCTGCAAGATCAGTAGGATCTTGATAGAGAAAGACTCCTATTTTCATGTAAAGCATTTTCTCTAAAGCAGAATAAGTAAAAAATTAAAAATATTTCTTATTGGCTTCAATGCCCACGAGTTCATTCGTGTAGAAGTTAGAGATACCAAAACACATCCTGTAAGACTTGAAAATAATATTGAAAGATATATTGTAATCAGAAAAGCATTTACTCCAATGATTATATAACCTCAAAAATCATGGCTCAGAGACATAAAGGACATAGACCAGGCTACGGAAGACACGCAACCAATCGATGGACGTCAAGTGAACGCCGAGTATAATTGAAAAACGGTTCATTTCCGCGGCGAGGCCCTCGCATGCCAGTATATTGCATGTGCAGCTACAGTTATCAATAGCAACGCGATATCGTGGAGTTTCACTTTTTAACGCTGAATATCTTTTGTGAACTGATTGGTGGGCTGGAATCGGAAATTATGTGAAGTAAACAAAGGCTGAATAAGACTCGGAAGATAATTGCCAAGTGAAGCTGCATGGCACGAGTAAGTTGGAGAAGACAGTGTCAAATATGATGGAAGTTTCTATTATATTTAAGTATCAGCCTGGGCTAGACGTAATTATAGACGTGATAAAAAACGTCAATAAGCACATGTTTATTTACATGATTAGCAAATAATTCCAAGACACAATTTTAAAATAAACACTTCATTTTAGCTCCACAAATCCGATTTTTTTAATGAACTACATACTAAACATTTTTAGCAAGGAAACGTAAAGAAAATTGTAAACTGAGCTGGGAAAAAAGCGAACATACAAAAATGAGTAAAACAAGTTTTGACAGCTCATAAAATGAACGACAATTAACTGATGATGTCACTGTCAGGTACCTTAATAATTTACACACACTTAAACTTAGCAGCATTCTGGTGCTAAATACAAGTACCTATGTTTACTTACATAAAATAAAATAAGACATTCTAACATGATCCGTCTTTCATAATTTTAATTTTCAAACTAATTTCAAAATCAAATCCCACCTCGATGGATTAATCAAACTCGATTAAATAAATATTAGCACTGGCCGTACAAAAACATATGTCAATCATAATCTAATATGGCGTAAAGGCGTTCAAGTTATCGCACAAGGCATCTTAATTAATTGGTGCTGCTATATGGAGCAGTTCACCTCATACTTTAAGGTCTTTGTACGCGTGACGTGTTTTTATCGTGACGGACAGACGGGACGTTTTTTTAACATTGTCATTGTACGTATGTTTTAAGACCACTTCACTAGTTCAAATTGCTTCTCCAAGGTTCAATCTAGGTTTATACCATAATTTTATTAGAATTAGTTCAAAAAAATAAGGTTTTCTTTGATGTATTATTCAATATGTTACAGGATACTGATTAGATGAATAAAATATGTTCCATTAAAATACTAAGATATACTTAAAATACCTCATAAATATCTTATAAATATGTTAAAGTTAAGAGTATTTATGCTAAAGTACCGCAAGAGATTTCCTTCCTTAAATTGAATATACCTTTACCAAATAAAATAAAAAAGCTGAAAATTTGAAGGTCACATAATGTATGTACATATTTATTTTTAGTACGTATAGGTATTTAGTTCAGCTTCAGACATACAGACGCCTTTTCAATCAACTATCAATTTTATGGTCATAAATTCAAAATTCAAAGCATTTATTTCACTTAGACCATTTACAGGTACTTATGAATTGTCAAAGAGTCGGTCGGTTAGTCAGAAAAGAAAAGTGACGCTAATTGCCTGTTCCAAAACGTAGATCTCTATGGAGAAGAACAGGCAAGAAACTCCACGGACACTCTTTTTAAAAATATCATGTTTATTATAACAACAGAGATATATATATTTCTCAATTTTGACATAACTAAGGTCAGTAACCGTATAGGTACGTGGGTTGTGTATATAGGCCCAGTGCAAAAACTAGATGAACAGGCTCGCCTACTAATGTACTTATTATCCATATTCGTCAGTACAACCAATTTGGTTTACTACTGACAATGATCGTTAAGTTTCAAATGTAAGCCAAGATATTAAATTAAGCTTGGACTAATGTGAAAAATCGTAGTACGCTCGTTATTCAACCTGAAAACCCCCAATTACACTAAAATATCATTACACTAGCTTTTGCCCGCGGCTTCGCTCGCGTTAGAAAGAGACAAAAAGTAGCCTATGTTACTCTCCATCCCTTCAACTACCTCCACTCAAAAAATCACGTCAATTCATCGTTCCGTTTTGCCGTGAAAGAAAGACAAACAGACAGACAGACAGACACACTTTCCCATTTATAATATTAGTATGGATGAGTCTATCAGTAGACTATTAATAATATTATTATTTTAAAAAAGTAGTGTTAAATACACGTGCAAAAGATTTGTCTTTTCGTTGCTCAAGAGTAATTTTCAAAACCTTGCGAAAAATCACGACCCAACTATAAAAAAAAACATACTTGAATTATTATTATCAGGAACCTGAATAGGGAAGTGTCAAAGCCATCAGACTGAGTGAGAGAATGAGATGGCGCTATACAAAACATGAAGCGCCATCGCCATCGCTTTCCTCGCTGTCATTATCTGTAACTTAGTGGAAAAAATTGACATTGACATATTTTAACTCTATTAGCGGCGGAGTTGAGTTAATTCTCTTTTTAATAAGCCGGTGGATTGCAACTTGAAGTGACTGTACCAAGGTCGATGGCCAATAAGTTTGTATTACGTCATGCTGTATTATCTACTGTAATAATAGGTTTCGGAAGGAACACGCATAAATCGCTTGTAACTTCAGTGTTCATATAATTTATTGCGTTCTAGTACATTTAGAATAGAATATCACTTTTGGATGTTTCTTTCCATTGATTTTAAGAGTTTAGTTTGACTTCGAAATATGTCAGGTCACCAACAGGGCCTGAACTTATTAAATACTTAAAAAAAACTTAAATACATGAGCGAATATTATTAATCTACTATTAATAATAAAAAAATGCAATGTATCAATCAATGAGGAACTATTATCGCAATCAATTTTTACACAGAAATACAGCTAACTCCATAAACTGGGGATATTGTAATATAAGTAAATATTGCCTCTACAATAAATACGTTCACTGGTTGCCTTATAATTACTCCATTTTCGATCATTACTCATTTCTAATTCATGAATCAAGCAATCAACTGTAATTACAAATCGTCGACAGTGAGTTCAACTAAAACAATATAAATCAATACGCAGCGAGACATGGCTAAGCTATGAGACCAAAGAGCAGCGTTCACAGAGTTAGAAATAAAGCGACACGCAACGCCATCTAGTATGAAGTAGCGGCAACGTACAGCGCCACTGGTTTACGCGGTAACTTTTGGCGTTATAGATTAATACTATCATGATGTGTTACTTATCTCCTGAAAAAAAAATATAATTTACCTGATAACATTTTTACGCCATGAACATGAATTCAAACATGAATTTCAAATTTTGAAATATAGTTTTTTTGCAATTTTCCCTCCACAACGTTGAAAGGTACAGCTATTCGCCGCTAGGTGTCGCTACATGTTCATATCAGATAATTACAAACTTTAATTAGTAAAACAAATATTTCGATATGAGTAATAAAAATACTCGGTTGAGACTTGATTCCTTAAAATGAGGCCTTCAGTGAAAACTTCACCCGCAATTTTTACGACTGTTTTTTCTTAGTCACCGGTTGCTAGCCGCTTCGGCGAATCTTTCGAACCACAAAACGTTTTTTGAAGTTTTTTCGACATCCGTCACTTTCTAATCAATTGTGATCTATGTGCAATAAGAACAAAAATTGTCTGCGATTGCGAACAACCAGGTGAAAATATGGTCAGTCAAGCGTTTTATGTAATTTCCGTGCAGTTTGACTAAACAACATTTACACAGGAAATAATGCTACTTTGATGTTTCTTACAATCCAAGAGATTTAATCTTCTTAGACGCACATTTGGCAAATAATAATACACCAGATTCGATTAAAATTCAAAGACACATTTATGGACGCAAAATGTCTGCAAGCTATTTTGTACACGACCTATGAAGCGTGTAAATCGGGCAATCAATCAGACTGAACCGACCTACAAACGCAGGCCTCTAAGTAACAAATCACCCCTGCAGCTGGGGTGTGAAACAAGGCCGTGTCTACAAGGGCAATTAAAAAGCTTTGTATCTGCATTCTACTACACTACATACACCCACTGTGATCACCCATCCTGACATGGTCATAACTTATAGAGATTGAATTTTTTGACCTCCCCAGGATCCTCTTGCATATTTTGTTCTAAAATTACTCAATGTAACAACAATTATTGGAAACTGTCTATCGTGTGTCGACGATGAGTATGTCTGATGTGGGATAGACTAGGCTTAATTTTAGTAAATAATTAGCAGTTTTACATAAGGAAATTGTCTCTCCGACTGCGTAAAGCATGTTGCTTATGAATTATTGAAAATTTCGGACCCACCGATTAATTTTCTGCAACTTCATTGCATACCGAAGCAAATGAAGTGGTAACATTTATTGACAGATTATAATCTCTCAGATATAGTGATGAAGGGAGCAGTATCTACCGCTCCCGTTAAAGATAATGTCAAAGACACTTAATTAATAGGGCGATGAACCAGTTTTAATCTAGAATACATGCTGCTAATTATAAATCGGGTGGGTGTCATTGCGTGCAATACGTTAATAACTAAATTGGTCACATGAAGCTATGCTTGAAGATATATTATCTGGGTCAAAGCAAAAAACTCACCGAATGAACGAGTTTTTGAATTTGGCTGAATACTTAAAAGAAAGAGTACCTATGACAGTTTATGCTAATTTGCAAGCATGTTTATCGTAAACGTTAACAATACATGTAAATATTCTACAGTCAGGATTCAAGTTCCGAGTCGTATTCAGGCCATAAAATATTAAAAGATTTTGACAACTTTCGATTCAACATTTGCTATAGTGTTACACACGATTTTCTTTGAGTCATCAAAGCTCGACAGTATACTAGCATTACCGCCAGTAGCTGTGAATAATAAAAGAAAAATTTAAAGACACGTCATTTGGGTTAGCGAGTGTTAAATTGCATTCTAATGTTAACCTCAATCGATCTGCTGATGACCTAACTTAGATACGTAAAGTTCAAGTAAATGCATAAATTCGAAACACGTCGATTAGGGAAACCGGTAAACCAGTATAATACTACAAGCGTATGAATAAATTTCGAAAATATATTACTTTTGCGTTTGGTTTCCAAGTTTCGCAAAGTTTGGGATCAAGATTGAAGATTACAGGAGTTAGGAGGGTAACTAACTAAGGTCAACAGTATCGGGAAGTTGGATTAGGAAATTGGTTTGCTGTAAAGTATCTCGGTAATTTTGGAGCCCCCTGACCTATGAGTACAGTTTAGCAGTCGATTCTTATTTTCGTAATTCTTCGTTTATTAGGTGCAAGAAAATATTGCGTCATGCATAGTTTGTGCATGTGAATTTATATTTTGATTTAAAAAAGGTACACTCTAGTAAGTGGATTCTTCTCCATTCTTCGTATTACTTGTTTTCTTTTGGACTGGGCTTCTAGATTTTAATTCTTTGTTGTAAATGACACCGAAAAGTGCCTTTTAGTGGTCTAATTGAAATAAATAGTTGCTTTTGTCGGGTAACCTTGAAGTATGTTAAGCTTTTAAGGAATTTACTAACGGCTTAGGGTTACACAGTTAGTCTCCTTATGACTAGGTAACTTATGATTGCAAAACAACACATTTTATATATTTATTTTATTTTTGTTAGTCATAATACAGAGGTGACTCAAGAAAATAAATTTAAGAAACCAAAGCCTTCAGAAGTCAAGTTAGCAACAATATTCCCTCTTGACCATGTTGGCATAGCACCTCAAAACTAAGCAGTTAACCTACCTAACAAACTTGGTATTCGAATCCTTGTTCCAAGCTTTGCACTGAGGTAGAAAGCTTACATCAGCGATTCACTAGCAACCTGCTTGCTATGCAATGCTGAATAAAGTTAAGGCTTTTCTGCACCCCGTGCACTACTAGGGAAGCGCATATATTTCGCATAGTGGTGAATAACGCGTGCTTCAGCAAGATTACTCACACACATGCATCTGATTCTTAACTAGACAGAACCTGTACTATGAAGACAACTGATACACATAGTTGAAAGGTGAAGGCCCAGTGTGAAATAAAAGTGGAAAAGTTACTTATAATTCGTTCACTACTAATAACCGCTGTTTAAAGGTTAACCTGATTGATTCGACTACACATATTTATCTGACTTTACCACAATTTGATGTATAAACGATTTACATATTATTCCAAATGACAGAGCTGTCATAATTTGGAACTGATTGCTCAAATAACGTTTTAGTAGAACTCAAATATTCGTGAAAGCATAACAGATTTACGATTGTCGTGACAAACTAGGTAATATCTGAACATTATGGTTATGTAAATCGATAATATGAAGCTTGAAAGCTTTTAAATACTGTCGTGTGTTTGATGGTTTTTATAATATTTGGTTCATTTAAAGGAATTTATTTGGAAGCCCTCTCATAATTGAACAAGAGCTAGGAAGCTGATACTCTAAATAAAACATATCCTTTAACAACAATTATACATATAACTAAGTAGCTTTTGAAAATTCCTGAAAACTAGATTTGGTCAACAATTGGGTCTTCTCTGAATTAGAAGAAGGCCTTGGAGAGGGAAACGTTGGATGGAACCTGTAATGTGATGTATAAAGCATAAGGCATTAGCGCCTATCCGTCCTTATTATAACAAGAGTGACATAAATGTCAAGAGTTTCAAGTCAGAAACTTTACACTTTTATCTTAATTACTTCCAAGAACAAAACTTCTGACACTTTTGAAGGTGTGTTACGTTGTCATTACTTCATTTTCTTTCTGCCTACGTCTGTAATAAATTGTAAATGATAATTGGAAAACATTCTACGTCATTTGAATATCAATAGCGTCTTTTGAAATTAAAAAAATATACACGGGTAGAAAGACAAAATCTTTGATAGAATTCTTAATTCTTTGAAACTAGAGGTCCTTTGTTCCACGAAACCTTTTAGTTTACTAAGAATCAATCATTGTTCAAATAATCCTTCGAACACACGTGATTTGAGACACAATATAAAGACAATAGCAGCCCGACAGCCGGCTGTCGGTTGGTCGTCAAAAGGTTAATAAGTTGTTGATTTTAGAAATTTGTATAATACACGTAGGTATATGGTCAGCTGAATTTATTTAGCCGACTTCGATTAGACTGGAAGCCGACCCTAACATACTAGAAAAAAAAGTAGCGAGATAAAGAAACCGTTTGACCAATCAGACAACAGTTAAAAAAACTACCAAAATCATCCCAACAACGTAATCATTACATCACCAAAAAATATTGGCAACACAAGATAAAAATTACAACAAAACCAGCGCAAATAAAAGATACAAAGGGTCACAAATACCAGTAATAACCACGTGTAGCAAAAACATAAAAAACCAGTGATCTTAAGCCTGTCAGTGTCAGTGATAACGTTATCAAAACGTGTGATAAACTTGAAATCGTACGTTCACAAATGGCGTCTATTTTTGTATTCATTATTTACTTGTAGACGCCTGTGTTATTTGTTTTACATTTTCTGTATGGAAACAAATTCTTGTGTTGTGAATACAAATTATTTACCGATGTCGTAATCTAAGACGCAGGATGAAATATTCAGGAAGAGAAAAGTTTTCACATAAAACACATTACCGTGATTAACATCTCAAAAAGATAATTTATTTAAAGATATTTTTAATGTGATACCTTTTTTTAAATTGGAAGGAAAATATATTCACAAACTGGAATACTCCGTTTAAGGTAAGGTATATTTCAAGTGATACAGATTTCACTTAACCTAACGTTTAAATTAAATAACAACATTATTTATAACTGAAGACAACAATTTCTTCAAAGCGTACTTTTGGTACAGTTTTCTTAAACATATTTCTTAAATTAACACTAAGGGCGATTTTATAGATGGCCAAATGCCTTAAATTTATTTCAACTAAAAGTCGGAGAAGAATAATTTTGCGAGCTTTATATTATTTAGTCTTTGCGTTGGAAACTTTCAAAAACGTACAAGTGCTTTTCCATCTGGAATTTCCATTCCATTTTATACTGCCCTGTATATTACTACAGCTGTTCGCAAAACTACCAACATTAAACAGAAATACGAAATAACATTTTAACCATAGTTAAGAATACAATTTAATACGGACAAAAAAATACAGGCAAATTTTCCGTCAATGTTCTCGTATCTGCATAACGTATTATTACATAGTATAAACTGATATTCCTTTTCCGTCATATAAATGTGGGACGTATAATTAAGCAGTTTGCTTACAAATTATGTTAAATAACTGTATAATTTGAAATCGGCTGTGGGAACCAGACAACAAACAGTACAAACTAATTACGCTAAGTTAAGCAAACATGCAAAACTATTTATTTACTTGGATGGGTTGGTGTCAAAATGTTTAGAAGAGGTGACAGATTAATTAAATATTGTATAGGCGTCAACTATCTTATGAGATTTCGGTAACTGTAGGGTGCCATCGCAACCCTCCTACTAAGTAATCGTCTGTCTGTCATCTGGCTTTATCTTCATGAACCTTGACGTGGAGAGATTTACAATATGTATTTCTATTGACGAAAACAGAAACAAGTACACATTTGATTAGTCATCGTTATTGTATTGGTATAAGTATGGAAACCTTTTTGCCCAAAGCACATACTCACTTAACCTGTTATAGTATCCTTATGTCTCAATACTGGACATAGGACTTTAAAATGCTCTAAGGTATCTTGGTGAAGTATCTTTGCATGTAGCCGACGTGACCTACCCAACAATATCTTGTCTTGAGGTAAAATTAGGGCAAGCCCGGCGAATTTTTACGATAAAGAATAAACCGGCAAGCAGTAAGACTCCTAAAACCGCTATTAACTTTTTAATATCTGCTCACGTTATGATTTTAATGTGCTAGTCGGGCTTCTTAGCTTGCCTGAAGGGCACGCCCATAAACTAGGTTTTTATGTATTTATTTTTTACTGATGAACCAGAACAACGAACAACGAACCAGAATGTTTAGCAGAAATTCATACTGTATGGCCATTAAAATATATAATCATTTGCCAAATCATTTAAAAAGCCTCAATATTAGTATGTTTAAACGTAAGCTATTCGATTTGCTGTTAAGCAAATGCTACTACTCAACAAACGAGTATCTGGATGATAAATTACGGTAAAGCCTATGTACCTTTTAGATTTAGAGGAAAATAAGTCCAAAATTTGTACACCAGATTTGGTAGAATATATGAAACTACACCAATTGTAACATCTTATTGTACTATGTTCTTACAAATAAAATATTCTTTCTTTCTTTCTTTCTTTGATTACAGAAGATTATCTCTTGCTAACCGTCTCCCGCAGTTTCACCATCTTTGGTTACTACTCCGCTACCGTAGGTCGTCATCTTCTCGATAAATAAGCTATCCAGCACAAAAAGATTTTGATGATGAGAAGTCAGATGAGACCAGTAGGTCCTGAGATTAGTACAAACCTAACAAATAAACTCTTCAGCTTTACAATATTAGTGTTATTGGTGCCGATTCTCTTGTGCACAAACTAACGTAAATTTAAGTTAAGTGCATCTTTCTCTTTCCTTTTAATTAAGAAAAGGACAGAAGATCAAATATTAGTTAAGTCCTGTCAAATTTAGACACTTCATAGATAATTTAGACGCAATTTAAAAACATGGCGTCTAAATATACGTCAATTTTCATCAGGCGCTATCTAATTTGACAGGAATAAACTAAAATGTATCTTCTGTCCTTTTCTTTAAGAAATGGAAAGAGAAAGATGCACTTAACTTAAATTTACGTTAGTTTGTGCACAAGAGAATCGGCACCATTATCTTTTCTGGTTCGATTCCCACCCAGAACAAACTTTGTGTGATGAGCATGATTGTTTGTTCTGTGTCTGGGTGTAATTTATCTATAATATGTAATGTATTTATAAATTATATAAGTATGTATATCAGTTGTCTGGTTACCATAACACAAGCTCTAAGCAGAGCTTAACTTGGGATCAGATGACCGTGTGTGAGTTGTCCCAGTACATTTATTTATTTATTGGCAAAGGCAACGTAACATAAAAAAATCAATCAAAGAACGTGTAGAAAGTTCAAAACACGGCTATATTATTCAAAGTCTCCAAGCAAGCAATGAGTAATACAACCGCGCTACCAAGGACCTTTACGCCTATATTTCGCAATAATACCTATGTCAACGTACCGTCCTAGAAACATTGCTGCCTGTTATTACGCTATGTCAAAAGATTCTTTGTCACAAGTACTTATCTTATGAAAACTGTGCGTACTTATAATCAGCTACTTCCCACAATTAGTCAAGTTCTGTCGCAAGAATACACGTTAGTGTGTCAACTAAGTGATTTAAATTATATATCCTTTCTACTGTTGGCAAAAATGGCCAATTGAAGCATTATACATAGTTTTTTCTCAACCCCATTGGATAAAAACCTCAATTTTCTATTGTGTTGCCTTTCTGGTAAATTCATATTTATTAATGCAAAACTAACTCATTCTGTCTGTCTGTTTACGCTTTTATACACCACTGAATTGTTATTCATTAACCTTTCGGCGACCAAGCGACAGCCGGCTATCGCGCTGCTATTGTCTTTCTATTGTGTCTTGAATCACGTGTGTTATAAGGTTTAATTTAGTTAACAGTAAACTTAAAAAGGAAGAACATAGGGAACTTTTTAATTAGCGTCATCATACGACCACCGATATTCAAGCAAAAGTAATTGCGGACAAAAATCAGTATTACATAAAAACAAAATTTTTATTGTAACTGAAAAAAATAAATGATTATTACACTTCAATGTAAATAAAATGGTACACGTTAACTCCATTATCTGAACAACAGCCCATCCCCCAATCAACCCAATTTAAAAGCCCTTTTCATCCACTGAAAGGTTATTTCCTATGTACGCAAAAAGCTCACATTCTAAATCAGTACTCGACAATAACCCTTATCTAAATCCCTTACCTATAGGTATAACCCTTACGCTGACCGTTTACGAAATCTTGTCGATGTCAATTCGAAAGTGTCAACGTTTGTAAAGTGAAAACGGAATTTCGAAATTTTCTTATCGGACCTTTTTTTTTTGTGTGGACAGTTCTGGGGCCAATGGGCCCATTGTTTAATTTTTTGTGAAAACTGTAGTTTCTGAATATGTATTTACAGTTTACACTTATTCAACCGTTAATAATCTTGTTTTAGAGACTTTACTTTTCAAAATGAAAAACAAGGTGAAACTCACTGAAATTTTTTGCGCTAAGTCCATCATCGGCATTATCATTGTTGATTAATTAATAAAAATAAATATTAGTTATCAAATACGTTACTAACTTCAAGAAAAAGGGCTGGTAGGGTCTTTATTACTAGCACAGTGACTGCTTCCCTACATTTTACATTTACAAGAAAATTATACTCTAGATAATATCTCGGCCCAAAAGCCGTATTTCCCCATGCAACTGTCACAACATCTCTCCCTGTCAAATTGCATAATCAAAGCGGTACATCTCTCGTTCGTATAGCTAAAAATAATGGGCGGGGCACACGTGCGAGTAAATATAGCCGCATAGCCGTTCGCGTTCAAGGAACCCGCGATATTTGTTTACCAACCGGCTGATTATGTAACCGATTCTTAATGACGGCGTGTCAAGTACGGAATGAGGTTCTTGTAAGTACTTAAGTGTGAAGAGTAAAAGGAACTTTTTGTAGTTGTGTAGACGTACAAGTAAGGCTTTAAATAGTACTTAGACATGCCACTTGCTGATATCGGTGACACTATCGATATATAGAATGCATTTGTTGGTATTGTATTGCATGTGATTCTCCGAGATCTGGAGTTTCGATGAGAGAAAGACAAATTCCAATATAGACAGATCAACTTTGTCGATTCCTGAATTTCTTTGCAGTCCTACCTTACATATTACGAGCGAAAATATCTCTTTCATTTCCAAATTAGCATATTAAACTACATCGGAAATCAACCGGTTCAAATCTGTAAGTACTTAATTACTTTCGCTCATCCGCAGAACGTAACAGAGATCATTTAATAGCTGCATATTAAACAGCCTCATTTGAATATTATACGAGCCAGAAATGGAAATTTTATCACTTTTTCTTTCACATATTCCCGCAAATTGTTACATGAGGGCAAAGATATTAAAAAAAATATCGATATGCATTTCAAAATTAAATGGATTAGTCACAAACTATCACTTTTAAATATGTTAGTTAGATTTCGTAATGCACGTAGCATGCAGTTAGTATGTAGGTATGTGTGTCAGAGTAAAAAAACTCCTGAACGCCTTTTTAGAAGTGTGCTAACGACCGACGCACACGATTGACGTACATTCGTTTAGAGAAGTGAAAGAATTATTGAACTTTAAGTTTTAAATGTAGGCGTTATCGATACGTAATAATTCAGTTGGCACGCGATGGTTGAATAACTACTGCGGATGTTTAGCTGATTTATTATATTGTTACTTTATCTTTAAAGTCTTTTCCTTGTTTATAAAGTCAAAGTGGAGAAAGCTTTTATTGGAGCAAAAACAAAAAGACAGCTAAAACATCAAAGAAAATATACTTTAAGATGTTTCCCGTTGATCTCTAGCGGAAAACACGACCTCAACACACTTCTCTTATTTTAAAATTCCTTTACATAACTGTTTTCTCGATAAATGTAACAGCAGTATCAATTAATAACCAAATCGAATTCTAAAACGGACACTACTGAAAAAGCGTGGCTATTAAAAAGGCTATTTTTTGTAAAGCTAACGATGCGTGTCTAAATGGACGCACGATAGTGTACTACTAGTCTTACAATAAGGCCGTCATATAATCAAAGGCCGTCAACATACTTTTTTCAAATTCCTGTAAATTTTTCGAAAGTTGACTTAAAATTTTATTAATTTTAATAAAAGAATACGATCTAAGAATATGAGAAGAATATGATGAATATATTTGTATAAAGAACAGACTCATCTTAGTACATCACTAATTTTTATGACTAATATGTACTAAGATTTTAATACCTCGATTATAATACGATTTCTCAGCCTAAAAGTGTCTTAAGCCGAGTGTGCCCTACCTTAACACAAGTAAAAACACCACGTGCTGGAATCCTAGATATTACGCATTGTTGTTATTTTCCATATTCACAAGTAATATCATTGAACATGTAATAAATAACATATTTATTTATTAATTTACCTTTTTCCTTAACAGGTTGTACCGCAATTTGTTCATGTAACATAATAATAGTTACATTCCGAGAGTTACACACATATTTAATAAGTTAAACCATTGCAACCCTAATATTGACTTGTTTTGTAGTAAACCCCACTATGTCACTAGACTATTATCTAAGGAACCCAAAATACTGTTATAATTGTATAATTAAGTTATTTCTCGCTCGTGTGACTTGTAAAATTTTCACAACGTCCTATAATGTCTTCTTACCATCTGTGGAAGCTTGTAATTGGCATATGCTTGTATTATGTTGTTGAACTAATGTGTAAATATAGCCGTAAGCTCCCCAAAGAAAATAAAATAAAATAAATAAAATAATTCCTGGAACTCTTTTATTTATTTTAGTTCAATAGTTTTGTTATTCTGTATGTAGTTCTGTGCTCTCCCATAAGCGTGAAGGTAGGTAATTAAGATAACGCACGAATGACGTATGTTGTACAAATATGCAAATGTCTTGTAGTACAATTGTATCACACTATCTTGCTATTAACACGTATTTAGAGGAAGATTACTGAAATCGTTAAAGTTAATGTACAGTCTAAATGTATAACTACGTTCATTTAGTCGATTAAAATAAATGACAATTTCCTATGTGTACAGTATATGGTTTAAGAGATTGAATTGATTGAAGATATAAAACGCAACTGCGCATATCATTGCACTGATCTCCGAGATCATAATCATTTCCATTAAGAAATAACCAGGAAATGAATCTTTTCGATTACTTTAACATCGATACTAAAACTCACCTTATGCGAATGGCGATGGTGCGGCGTCACCGGCGGTGGATGTTGAGGCGGTTGTGGCACCTGGTTCTGTCCGGTTACGACAACCGGGAGACCGTCCACGATGGTCACCATCACCCTCTTGTCACCACTGCGACGCCGTTCAGCCGAGTTTCTCCTGCGACGCTGCTCATCGACCACGGGCCTCGCGAATACCGTTCTACGATCAAAGTTTCGCGGATCGTTTTGGTTCTCTGCTGCCCTGGTAGCGGGAGTGTGACTCTTAGAGCGTTTCAGGAGTCTCATCACATGGGACTTCAAAGCGTCTGGCTTGCTGACAGGAGGCGGCAGCTCCTGTGGCTTGTGCTTATATGATTGTGAGTGCGCATGGTGGCGCTGCACGGACACCGTGTGCCCCATCCCTGGTGGTATCACGTTCGACAGGCTTTTGACTGCGTAAGCAGCATCAACTTTGTTCCCGGCGACGCACGATACCTCGTACATTCCGACGCTACCGTTCCCGGCGGCTCTCCCTTACACTGCCACTTACACAATCATGTTTTATCAACTTATCCTATGACACTGCAATCCTTTTGTACTATACAGTTTACGCTTTCCGACAAAGCATCGTATAACACGCACTTATTCACGGAATTGATAACTTCGAAGAGTTCGCTGCTTACATTTGAAAGAGTGTTCGTTATGAATGTCGCACGAAGGAAAATTACATTAACAGGTCGGACCGGTTGTGAAGAATTTTCGCGTGAGCAGAGTGTGATGGAGTGTATTTATTAATTGGGCGGGACGACGCAGATACGTCTTAACCGCGCGCGAGTCGCCGACGAACTGAGCAAGCACGCACCGAGCGCGCCAGAGGCCGTATGATAGTGATAACGAACGATGCGTTCAGACCGCCGAGGTCCACATAATCCGCGAAAAGGTCAATGTTTCGATGAAGTCAGCAGCAATTGGTGTAATTGGCGGATAATGAAACGTGAATTGGATAATGTGTGTGCTTGACGAAATACAGCGGGATACAACGGCCTCTTGTGTTTGTGGTGTTGATGTATTCTGTGCATAAATCTGATTGATTAGGAACGTATAGCCCGACATAAAACTTGATTACACTTTCGGACGCAATTCTGGAGCTTGAAAATTTTACATAAATAACAAACAATGCCCTTCATATCGTACTATTTCGTAACATGTGTAACTCAAAACAAAAGTTCCAGCCTAATACACTCAAATTATTTAGGCCAACAAACTTCCAACGTGTTGCCATACCCTAAAACTGCAACGGTGAGTGTTACCAGTTTTATTGAATTCAAAACTATTCTGCTCATTCCGCTCCAAGTTGGACTGGCCTGAATTTCTGCAACACGTATATGAGACCGGAAACAGAGACGTGGGTAGAATTGACATTGGCTTTTGTTTAAAATTGGAACGATCGCCGCTAAAAGTTAATATCTATGATAGTTTCACAGTTGTTTAGAATCGCGGCCATTTTGGGAATGCAATCCTTGGTCGGTAGTATTTTTTTGTATGCAAATATATAATTCGTGGATTTTTTTTTAAGCTAAATTGAAATCCATTTCAGGATTCGCTCTACCACTAAAATAACAAAGTATCTTAAGATGGATTTTCAAACATCACAACGATTTTCATTTTGCGTAACAACCATTTTATAAATTTTAAACAACGTAGGTAATTGGTTGTCGGACAGCCAAAGGATTTGGGTCCCCAGTCCTTTGGCAGTCGAACGAATACCTCGTTATAGGTACTTAAGCTATGGAATTTCCTTTGTGAGATAAGACCCCGCTTTGTAACGTATTTCTTAACTGCTAAGTAGCGTTACAATTACTTTGGTTTAATTTTATGGTAGTTAGTGTTTTGAGTTAGTAATTAACTAAAAGATTAGATATAGACTGCATAGTTTTTTATGACATTGCTCATTTTGACGTAAATAATAAAGTACAGATTAACATCGGAACTAAAGTCTCGAGACCAGACCAGTTTTGTGATAGAGATATTATCGACGCAATATAAGAACCAAGGACAAATTATAATTTCAAAAACTGCATTATCGACCTGCATCGTTTCACTGTTATGCTGAAAGAGCAAAATAACATTTTCAACAAGAAAACTCTTATGCAACAAGAAAATCTCCTTGCATAACCTGATATTACGGCAAATGAAATGATACAGGCAAAAAACAATACAATAAGGCTTAAGCAAGATCATACAATCTTAGTCAAGGAATATTTTTAACAAAGCTAGCCCTGAAACTGATCTCAATCAGCTTGCGAAACTACCAATAGTCATAACTGTTGAGTAATGTACTATCGTGACCTTAGAACTAAATTGTTATTTGTTATAAACTCAATAGGTACTACAATAGCTTTATGCTTCTGTATATTCGGCTTCTGCTCAAGATTTTGTTCGCAGGGATCATAAAACATTATAAACATTTAGCAATAGTCTTATTTACTATCAGTGAAGATGTTTTTTGGAATCAGACCAGTACTTGTCGATAGGTAGATAACTAATCTATCAATTCTAGACTAGAGAAGAGATTGTGAGAATTGGAAATGCATCTGTTTGCGCATACATTTGTGGACTATTATAACTCTTGGATACTAGGTTCATCTCCACTGACTCTGGTCGACGTGACCGGAATTCATGTTGAATAATCTTGAACTCTACATCACCTGCATTCCCTGAAGAATTGACCCACATTTCAACAGTTATGTTCTAAGTCGTAAATAATAGGAGGGTATTTTGAAGCACCAGTAAGATAGAGATACATAGATTCTGGTCGCTACTGAGGCATTGAAGATAAAATCTGTCCTGATATTGAAACTGGCTATTCAAGCTTATTTCCTAAACGGAGGAAACAATAAATCAGATATTATACCAAAGTCACAAGGACAATTCAAGAAGGAAGATAATTTAACGTAATACAGCCTCAATCTAAATTATCTTTTCTTGGGTGACCTCAGTAGGCACCGCAATCATTTGTTATAGTTATAAAATCAATAGTGATTGTGAAGGTAGATCTTATGACTACGTTTGTAAGATATGCTTGATTGGTTACAAGCACAGCTGCGCCATGTTAGATCTTGATTAGAGGTTGCAAAAATTCGATAATTTTAATTTTCGAATATTCGAATATTTTTTCAGTGCTATTCGAATTTTATTCGAATATTCGAATATTAAATAAAAATTAAAAAAAACACAGAATATCAGCGTAAGCAATAAGCTTTAGTAACTATGCTTTTATGCAGATAAGTAAACCTAGCACAATAATTATTTACTTATTCACCATAATTTTAAAACAATTAAACATGAAAATGTTAGATAATCAAAACAATTATATTTTTTACAAATAAATTTAAGGCGCGGTAAGTAGCTATTCGCGGTGGTGCATCAAATTAATAGAAATAAGGTCGAAAATATTTTGGCAAATCCTCAAAAATGTAAGTAATTTTGCAGTTTTAACCAAATATTTCAAAAAATAAAGTTTTAAAATTTCTAGATGTTTTCAGTTTTTTTAATTTTCTTTGTTATAGATATAAAAAATATGATGGCTGTCGCTGAAAAAATTGAGAATTTTGAGAACTTTTTTTCGTGGTATTTTTGAACATTTTTTTTTCGTAGTACACCATATTTGTAAATTGTTTTTGTGTAAGTCTTTTCTTTATATATTAGACTATACACTGTATTTTTTTTCGGCTTGTGGTATGTATAGATACGGCTAACTTTGCGACGAAAATCTAGACTTACAAGGTGTTCGCTATGGACAGTAGCGCCTTAAAAATCTCTCTCTCGGTAATAATAAAATCAAAATAAATGTCTTTCTCTCTTGTTAATAATAAAACAAAAAGTATCACATACATACGTAAATGTGTCGTAAAACCGTTACAGTATTATTTTCATAATATGCAATATTACACTGAAAAATCAGATTCATCAATTTATAATTCGGAAATAAATCAGATTTACCTATTATAACATTTTTAAACAAATTTAACTCTCCTGTTAATAATAAGAACAAAATAAATATCTCTCTCGCGCTCGTTAATAATAAAAAGAAAAACTATCACATGTCACTAAAAAATCAAATTCGTCAATATTAATTCGAAAAAAAATCAAATTTACATTATTATAAAATTCTTAAAAAAAATTTAAAGTCATACTCTCTCCATATTACTCGTAATAAAAACAAAATAAAAGTATCTAAAATCACTTATAAAAAGACAATGCATCACTTTACACATTAATAACAACGTGTTCTGTAAATAACAAAATGGCGTCGAGTCAAGCAGTGTTGCCAACCACAATTTCAAGTTCTATCAACATAGACTATAAACTGATATTTTTTTTTGGTAATATTCGTATATTCGAATAAATATTTATTTACTATTCGAATATAAATTTGGAAAGAGTATTCGAATAATTCGAATATTCGAATATTCGATTGCAACCTCTAATCTTGATTCAATTCTGAGGTCGGATAGTGTTATGCGAATTTTGTTATAGAAGCTTGAAGTAGAAATCCGCGGTTTTGAAATTATGATTAGAGCAAAGAAATTTGAACTAATCAAATATTATGTGTTTCTTCTTCTGGTAGTGGCTCTCCAATACTTGAAGTTGGCCGTCAGCTCTGCTTATAGCTCCTTGTCCCGTGCTAGACGGAAAAGTTCTTATAACGCCTTTGATCCTATGTAAACTAATATTGGTAAGCCCTATCAATATATTCAAACTAGTTGTTGTCACTATTACCACATCCTACACAACAGACTGAACATACACAGGCGATGTTTGGGAAATTATTGGCGGTGGTAGCAGAGCATTTAGTAGGGCAATATAGGTATAGCAACTCAGTAAACAAGCTTTCTCTATTTCACACAATATACGTCATATAAATCATAAAGAATGGAATTCCCTGGCGTCTGTGTTCCCAAATGCATATAACCCGGAAGTATTCAAGAGACGAGTGCATAGGCATCTTTTGGGTGAGCTCGCTCCATCGTAGGCCCCGTCTATGCCCTCGGGCTAGTCTGGGACCAAGAGCAAGCCCATATGTAATAAAAAAAAATATCTCGTTTAGGAGCAATATTGTTTTATAAAGCTTCATGATCTTTGGTTACTATTGCTGAAATAATAGCCCGTGTAAGCGAATCTTTACAAATACAACCAGTGGCAGGTAATTGCGTCTTTATTGCTAGACATAAAACAGGGCTACTAATACAACCAGCCACAGGTCTATGAGTCACTGCAAGTTAGGGATGGGCAAAGTTGTAACATGCTTTTTCTATTATTTCACCATGTTCGGAGTAGGAATAGATAGTAAATGTACCTATGATATTGTAAATTTAAAACATTATTTCATTCTCACCAGTGATAGTTTAACTACTAAATAAATTAAGTACTATCAACTTGCGTAACGTCACTGACTAACTCGATCACTGTTTTATTTTTTCAAAGAATTTGATGTTTTCCGATGACCGTTAGTTTATAGTGGGAGACTTCAAAACATATTTAACTTAAACCACACAGACAGTTGCGGCATAAGCAAGAGAAACCATGTTTAATCATTTCTTTTTGTTCGGTGTAAGGTAATCAATTCGGTCAACCCTAGTTTACGTTAACACCAGTCAATATTGTGAGAGCGAGTGAAAGTCCATGACGCACCTTTGTTGACTGATTCTTACGTCCCAACCCAACAACTGCATAAAACTATCAAGTAAGGTTGCAGCATAAGTGGAACTCCTTCATAAACAACGCAGAAATGTATTTTTAGCTATTTGGATCATCGTGTAAAAGCAAGTAGTATTGAACAATAGAAATAAAGAATATTCATACTACAAATCAAAGAAACCTAGCCCAAGTTAAAACTAGGGTAAGACAGACAGACTTTCTTCGATTAAGTAAGAAATCAGCAAGCCACTTAAAGAGACTTCCACTAGATATTAACTTTATAATATTATTTTTCTTATATTGCTTTACCGAAAGACTCTTGTTATATTATTAGTTCCAGCCAGGCTTAGAATTATGTGAAGGGCACCTAGCCGTACAGAAGAGATATTATTACAATTACTAGATTCAATATTAATTCTTTGTCTGATTGTCGCTAAAACTAAAGTTATGTTCGAACCATTATTGACGAGATAGATATGATAAGAAATGTGTATGTAATTTATGACAGAAGACTAGTAAAACAAATAAAAGATATCAACCAATACAATGACAAACGCGAAACGAAACCTACAGGGAAATCATCAATGTGGATGAGAACGAAAATCTATGCAATATAGATCCATCTAAGTTAAATAATAATCGGAAGTGACACCAGAGTGATTGAGCACCAAATAATACGGGAAAATGTAAACGCGAATCAAAACGTAAATAACTTAATATGGGAATAGAAATAACAAAACACAATAACGTTAAAATGAATATGTACAATGAAATTCCCTAATTAGCAACTACAACTAGAACTTAGGAAAACTTCAATGATTCGTATAATGATAATGGCGCCAATTATGACAATTCCAGCATATAATGCAAATGTCATGTAGTTCTTTAAACACTAGGATGCCTATATGTCGTAGGCTCTGATGCCTTAATATCAGATGGAGACGGTAACATAACTCGAGACGCACGAACAAGAACTGGAATCTGATCCCAACGCACATCTACAAATCCAGATGGTGTTGATTTTTTAACTTCACTACAACAGCCTACATCTGACACGCCATCAACGAATTAAGAAACATTCCCGTACCTGTACCTAAGACCTCATTTCTACAATGTTTACAATTTCAACACGGTAAGTAATGTTAATCATCAGGCTGTGGGTATGCGCGAGCGCATTACACGTGGTAAACGGTATTACGATTAGATTTTGTAATTTTACTACTGTGAATGTACTTGTATTGTAGGATTAGAGAAAGGTGCGTATTGCAGTATTGCTTTAGGTATTTTGTAATAGTTTCAAAGGAATCGATTTGATGTAATGATGTTGTTATAGTTAATCATGTTTGATGTTATTAAGAACTTCAAAAGGCAACATGTAGCATATCGAGAAAATAAAAAATCAACAGCTTAAAGATGTGTCCAGCATCGATAGATACAAATAGCCGACACATAAAGTGAAGTAGAACTGCATTAATTAAGCGATACTACGAAAGACGCTGATGTATTAAATAGATTTCATTACAAATCCTTGTTTATTCGACCTGTACCACTGGATCCTACTGATATTAAATGCGAATTTACCGGATTTTCTGACTCAAACCATTCGTCAATGTCACTTACAACTTTAACGATTTGTTTCACGTTAAACTGGCTTCTGACTTTTATTTTAGGTTATTTGTAATACCGGTTCTATTTGTGTTAGATAACAATAACTTTCTATTAGAATTAAAAAGGAATTTGTGAAGATAGTATTACTAACTATTGTAGTGAATACAGCTCAAAGTATCAAAGTATTCAGTAAAACATTGATGGACAAAGATCTCATCGTAGATGCTAAAATATCAGCACTTAGTACCGAAGCACCAAAAAGAATCTTAACGTGTGCTACATTTTCAACACTTTTACTAAAACTACAGTTTATTGTTCCAACTAATGCACTAAACTCATTAACTGGAATTATCACGTGCAATTTGTAAACAAACGAATGCTGTTTTTTCTTTCAGCCGTGTGTTTGGACAGAAATGGTTCCGTAAACATGTTTTTGGTGCGAGTATTTTTGTTTTGATGCGCTTGTGTTACGAATGAAAACACTTTGTGTTGAAAGGGTAGATTTCTTTATACTATAACTAGCCATCGCCTGCTGCTTTGTCTGCGTGGTTGTCGGACTTCCATCCACTATTTTACCTCTTTAGTGGTAGAATTCCTATAAATTCTTTCTAAGCTTACTACCTACTCTTCACAAAGGATAGGCCCTCCAAGTTTCATGTCTAGACCAGCTGTTTGGACTTCAGTCAGTCAGTTTTCCAGGGTATATAAATATAGACTAGCATTCGCCCGCGGCTAAGCCCGCATAAATGTCGAAGCTTCCATCCACTACTTTACCCCTTTGAGGGAAGAAGTACCATAGTTTATTTCTTAGTGGTTACCTACTCTTCATAAAGGACACACCCTCCAAGTTTCATGTCTCTTGGACGAGCGGTTTGGACTGTGCGTTGATATATCAATAAATCAATCAGTCAGAATTTAGCTCAATGGATGGTTATTCGCGCTGTTTCATAACTTTAATGGAATTTAACCGTTTGCAACCCGTATGTCAGTAAAACAATTTTACTTCTATAGCAGCCATATTGATTTTTTTGTAATGTGCCGGGAATTTAATTACACAGCCTATGTTCATAAAACTCATTGCGAGCACCCGACATAAACTTTTATTTTCATTACCCGTTACGTTACTCTGTATTGCTTTTATTAAAAAGTTCCGATCGGACGAAAATTTTGGCCATGCCGCAAATGTACTAAATATTTGTTTCAGAGTTAATGAACATTTTTATCAGGAGTTTATCAAACGGGAAATGGGTTTACGATGATCAGTTGGTACAAGTACAGTTTATAAAAGCTTATCTACTAAGAGCAGTGTTGCGTAAACGATGTTCAACATTGTACGTGTTGGTCCTTCCGGATTTAAGGACCACATTTTCCCCTATCAATTTAATGTTATGTTATAGGGCAATATATGTATACAGATAGATTCCAGCTTCATCCTCCACAAATCAATCCTAACTACATTTCCTCAACCACACCTTGTCATTCGATGAACAAAACATCGACAGGCGCTGTCAGAATCCCTCTCAGTTTCCGACTCCACAATGGCCGCCTTTTGTATATCTATCAAACGCCTCGCTACGCCGTTCGCATGCTGCCTTCACACTAGAATATACTCGATTTGATTTCATATACTCCGTGACTTTTATAAAATCTAATTGTGTAAGTGTTATGCGGTAGTTTTGTAAGTGTGATATAATCTGTACGAAATGGACAATTCAGACGTGATTTGCGTAAACCGATTAGTGTTTTAAGTGGTAATTGAGAAAACACTTTTGATTTTGTTTAACACTACTAAAGTACATTTCGTAACCTCTCTATATCGCAACTTCTGTCATGCATCTCTTTTAAAAACAAACATTAATAACCATAACACGTCAATTTCATTCCTATTTCAGTCCTAACCACACATATTTATATCCTATAATTTTTAAAACCCATCTGCTTTAAATCACTCTCCGCCAGTACTAGCTGCATTAATGTAAACTTTCCCCAGGAAACTTCGCAGCCAAAAGAGTTACGAGTAGAGTAAACAAATCAAAGGATTTACTATTTCTTGTGATGTCTCTATTTACGTGACAGCTGAGAAAGAAACCCAGCACGGGTTTCTTCAAAGGAAGTTCTAAACAGTTAACCCTTTCTTGTTAGCCGCAATTAAATTCATACGCCACGACAACTGTTTCATCTGAGTATGACAAGTTTTAAGACCAAGAACACTAAAACTAGACCTTACTTTAACCCTTCGAACACACGTGATTCGAGACTCAATAGAAAGACAATAGCAGCCGGCTGTCGGTTGGTATTCAAGAGGTTACACCTTAAAAATAAGAAAAACATCATATACCACAATGCGTAAGCTGCTGAATTTTGTTACACATTTTCTCTCTGATCCCTCGCAATAAGTAGGAGCTATCTTATAAACCATCCCAAACAAGGTAGTAAAATAAGCCTATTTGCTGCAAACACGCCCTTAAAACTACGTCAAACATAAAATGGAACTAGCTCATAAGTTTCAACTAGACCTCAGCTTCCTAAATACACAAGACGCCTATTCAAGTAAATTTATCAAAGCAAACGAAGCACAACACAATATGGGCGTTACATTTCACTCCATTGTGCTATGTTCAACACATTTCAAGGTCCCAGTAGACAGATACAGACGTTAAACTGATAATGTCGGACTGTGGTCTGTTGTGATGGCACTTTCCGGACCCAAAGGGTCTCAGATGTCTTTCAAGAAAGGTGTTTGTTGAAACACGTCGCCATTGAATCGTGGATACTAAAATTGGACACAATAGCAAATACCATGTATTGTGAACGAACATCAATACCCGTAATGTTAACTGCGTACCAGTTAACATCCTGAAATTCAGTGTGTTATGTAGATATAATAGATACAGTTTAACAGCAAAAGGCGAAATTTCCCAGTGAATAATTCGAATCAAAAGATAAGCATCAAATTTCCTCTGTAAAACAGTAAACTTAAAATAAAATACGGGACAGTATCCCGAGAAACAGCTTGCAAAAGCGCTTTTCAACAAAAAACGGGGTAGGAATAAAATTTAAAACCAAGTAATTAACAGGGCGGAGCGTTAAACGCAAACATTAGCCAAAAGACCAAAGTCGTACAGAAGGACTAACTTTACGTCCGATATAGGTACCCGTCTAATCTGGGCAGAATGCCTTACAATTTAGATAACAAAACACAAACAACGACCAGGGAAAGTACTTCAAAAAACAGCCCTCATACCTTTCGCGAACCCTCTGTAATTCAAAATGAATGCGAGGAGATTAAAAAAGATATCACGGGCTGAGTTCACGTGTAGACGCGGCTAAAAATAAATAGAGGGAGGGAAAATGAAAAGAATAATGGAAACGATGGAAAATAGTAGCTGTGACTATGAGGATGTATCATCACAATACCAACGACAACAGCTAGGATAATTACGGACTTTTATTTACTTTTTTGTTGAGATAATAGTTCCGCGATTGTTGTTTACATGCCTTGGGCCTGCTCAGTTCAACGGGTGGAAAAAGAAAAATTACAAAAGGAAAAACGTGAAAAATCGTCAGATCGTTCTTCTGCTTTAATGAGAGAGAAGTAAAAGGCGTATTTTTCACCCTTAGGGGCCAAAATACATACCACGAAACAATATAAAAATGGATGACAAAATGGTATACAGAAACTTCCTACAAGATATTACTAAATCAGTATTAGTATTGTAAAACAAAGAAACCAAATTGTACAAATAATGCTGAGAAATAGTTTATCCCATTAAAACTTAAAAAGATACTTTATTCTGACGGTAAATAAAATGGCCATTCTTAACTAACAAGACCAAAGGCATTTATTTAAAGGTTCGCCAGAATAAGCGAACTCTCGCACAATGTAAATTTTTTTTTCGCTCGTTTATACACAAGCACATTACTAACCACCACGGGCTAGAAACGGCGTGATTTTCTGGATTTTTTATTTATTTAAATCAGGTTACATTGTGCTTCACTAATATTATGTACGATGAAAGGTTAAACTAAATAAGCATCTTATCATTCGCTAATCTAACACGTATGAGTTGCAAACATATTTTTTTTTTCAGCAAGAAAAAAAATAAAAATGGAATCCTGACTGCGAAAGATATTCTCATTAATGCTGTTATATCTAGTTTATATAGTCGTGGTCGTAAATATTCTTGTTAAAGGCTTACGAATCAGCAAAATACTGTAATTATATAATAGTAGTTTATGTATATATAAAGGACACATTACTATAAAAGTCACAGTACGCATTGCAATAAAAAATCACAGAGTACAACCTTACTAGTTAGAAAGAGAAGAAGATACATCATTCTATGTACGCTTGTCATTCCCGATGATCGCATGCGCACCTGCGCACACACACGTTTAGGTATTTCAGTATTTGCATCTGATTATTGTTGCAAAGCGTCGATTTTGATTAGAAGCATGAAACTATGGATGTGGTATTAAACGTTTTGATAAAAATTTCTGACAAAAACGTGATATAGAATAACAAAAACAATTTTGTTAACTACAATACCAACAAAGCTTTGCAATCCACTATTTTGAATTGAACGGTGTATTTGTGCTTAACATTGTTAAGCACAAATACACCGTTCACGGCACGGCACGAGCGAATCTTCGGACGGTCAAAGGTTTGGCGATGATATTGGTCTTTAGAAAACTATAGATGTAATTATTGTCAAAACAATAAAGTCACAAATTATACCTAACAACGTGAAAAACAATAAAAGAATTAGTACAGATGTACACAATTACCCTAATAAGAAACAATCTGCCCATCGCACACCTACCAAGTCCATTAGGAATTAGGAACAAGGACCAAATTATTCTTCGGCACGTATCCCTTTGGTACGCGACCGAGCACAATTCAACTAAGAGCAACAAAATTGTTCCACATTTACAGCAACAGAGTTAGTGGAGTTTGCGCCTTGTAATTTCATTTGTCACTTATTAAGGAATAATGGAACCTTTGAGCCAAATTGAGGTTATGTAGGCCGCATAACGTATTCAACGAAACAAACTTAGTCTCCTTTGGCACATAATTGGCTGGAAATTGGCATAAAGATAAACCTCTTTAATAAACACGCAGTTCAAGAACCTTGTGGAAAACAGCAATCTTTAATAATACATTGTGTCTCAAAAAATAACAATAAACTATGCAGAGTTCATTCGCCTACATGAATAAATCTTCACCTACCTTAGGTACCGTATCCATTGATCGTTATCCTTGCGTCGTAGGTCTTAAAACTAATATATAAACGGCAATGTAGACGGTAGGTGTACAAGAATTTACACCTCATTCAGTATTCACACCCATGTTGGCGGATTTCTCTAGGTTATTCAGTGCTTATTTTTGGGATGGTTTTGCTGAATAATGTAGGACTTGGGTACACAAGAAGAAACATTGTATTATTGCAGCATACACAATATTCTACTTTGAAAGAAGTATTCTACTGGTTACGGTGGCAAATCAGAATAAAACCCTGTTATTATAGTCCACTAGTGCGCACACATAGATACAGTTCCCCTTCCTTGCTCGGCAAATCGGTAACCCCAAGCTTTACGTACTTCCCGACGCATAGAAAGTTTAGCATAGCAATAACATTATCATAATGATCTAACTCAGCAAAAAATGACAATGATTTTCTCGTTGCACAAGGTTTTGGCATTCAGAGATAACATAGCGGAAAATGCTTAGAATCTATTGTATCAACAGTAACTATACAAACCTGTGAAGTTAATACTTCAACGTCAGGCTTTAAATTACGTAGGCGGCATTTAATTAAGGTCGTACTTGATATTTTTCCTTGAGATATCTTTAAGATCAAGATGAATTTATTTTGAGTAGATACTGAAGAATTTCACAGAGAGACTTCATCTGAAATTGTTTAAACAGCATCAAATTGCTGAACATCTTAATTTACCAATTACCGTTAGTTATTCATCCTTCGTTTAGCATCAATAAACCAAAAACGTTCAATCTTAAGACAACAATGTTCTCCAAACGGATAATTGAGAAAACGTTGATGCTAATGCTTCAGCTCTTTCGCTGAGTTTTCCGTTCTAAAATATTTGTCAGGCAATTCTTAACCATGAAAACCGTCTAAGCGAGACTTAAACAAACCGTTTCTACTACCAGGTACTCGGAAAATAAAATACAACACACAAAGTCTCATGTACAAGAGCCAGGAGCGTTGCCAAAATGGTAGTTAAGAGCGCATAAATTTCCCGCTGGTCTGTCCTAGATTTAAGTTAAAAGTTCAGTCTTTTTCTAGGGCGCTTGGAGATTAAAACGGTGGAGTTATGGCTAGACTGTAAGTGATCGCACATAATAGGGTTCCGGGGCTACTTACCGGTTTTTAATTGTATAATTTATTGTAATAAAATATATATTTAGTATTGCAAAAATGTCGTTTCAATCGTAGAATCATAAACATATTATTTGGCGGGCGTGGTTCTTTGATCGTCGTCAGCTAAATTATATGGTCCTTTGCTCCGTCTTGAGGTTCAATCTAATACACTTTGGTCCTAAAGATCTCTATAGATAGACTATTGACCCTCATGAAATCCTTTTACACCTAACCAAAGTCCCTAAAGGAGAGCTCACGAAGCCGTGAAATTCAGTGCAGTGCACCTTTGCTATATTTTAGTAAACTATGTCTATAGTATTTTCATGGATGAGAAAACAACGGCTTGTTTTCTTGGCTGGCACGGGAGCCAACGAAGTTTAATAAACTACGACAGTTTCGGATAAGCCAACCAACCGGTAGACCATTTTAAACTTATTGTTTTTGTTCCAATACGAAATTCTTTAACAATTACGTATTCTATTGTAAAACAGACAAATTGAAGACCTTGCAATCATCCGTCGATAGGCAGATTCCATTCACATTTCGTCAATGCGAAATCACGTCTCAATTCTCCTTGAAATAGCAACGATTTTCCTCGCTCAGTAAATTGTAAATATATTTAAAAGGTCCTTTTTGAGAGAGGTTTTTGTGTGACCTTTACAATTTTACGGTAAATTGAAGTATAAGCTTTTTTTTTCTTTGTTAAATAAAACGCACAGAATTGTTTTGTGCTTTTTTGATCGTCAAAACCACAAAAACCGTTTTCATCACATAACTGACAGAATTGAGACTTTACAAACAGCCCAATAGCAAATTTGCTTTAGGAAAAATCCGACTACCCTCGAATTCTAACACCTGAATGTGTACAAAACCCTCTTTAGTCGTGTTTCCAATCGAAGTGAGTGATCAAAGCTGTGTCACGGTGAATGCTTGGCCATATTTATACAACTTTTTGTTTTTGTGAAGGTCGACTCTTTTCCGCCACATTGCTTTGTCACGGACCCGACTTGAAACAAATGTGAGCCAAATGTTGCGTACAAATAGGATTTCCTAGTCATTATTTGGGAAAGAACAAAAATAGATACACTTTTAGGCTGTACTCAAGTTGATTGTAACAGAAATATTAATATTCTAATGGATATATAAATCAACGGAATAAAACTTATGTTTCACCAAGAAATGGCTAATGCCTTTGTTTCGGAAAAACTGACTAATGATGCATCATGGCAGATCAATCTCTTTGTTGAAGGAAAACTATGAATCAGAACGTTAATTTGTGCTATGATCAATAAGATACTAAAATAGGAGAAAATTCCATTGCACATAGTTTTTCCTAAGCGAGGTCTTGAAGCATTTCAGCTTGATTGTGGGCGACATATTTATTACTAGCAAGATCAATTAAAGATCCTACGCATAGGATTGATTAAAATGTTTGTTGTGTCACAGAGACTTAATTTGTAGGCGAAGCAGCGTTGTGTTGTCGTTCGTATTGAATTGAAACTTAATTTTATAGAACCTGATGTGTTTGCCTGTACCTACTTGGTAAAATATACGTCAAATACGTCCTTAGCTAAGGACCTTATAAAACAACCACGTGTGTACAACTACCAAGGCAACATAATCATGCAGACGTTGGCATCTTGCCAGTAATGCAAACATAATTACATTACATATTGCTTGAACCGTACTATTACATACTGACTTCCTATCACCTTGCCTTTATGACATTACGTTAAACACTAAATTGAACCTTGTAGAAGTTGAAGTAAGGGTAATATTCACTTGCTTAGGCATTGCAGTTAAAATCTATGATGTTATTGAAGTGGCTAAATCGAGGGATTATAGCCGGACAATGGATGTCGTCGGTGAACTCTCGCCTTTTAGACTTTAATGAAAACTTAAGCTGTGTGCATACATTGAAGAAAATGCTTATTTAGGACGGCATAACACAAGTCATTGTACTACAGAGGCTTGCTAAAAGGACCCAAAATATGTAATAAAAATATGCCCTTCGCATTTTTAATTAAGCAAGTTTTAGACGCTATACAGTTTTCAATTTATACAAAGAGAAGGACAACAACAGGTGTGCCTGTAGATATGGCACGTATTGTGTTTCCAACAAAACAAGGATTTTTATCATAGTGAATGTGTAAATTTAGACAGACAATATTTAAAAGTAAAAACCGAGCAAAGAGCAGACAGAAATAGATGAAATCTGAGCTCACGACGTAGTAGGACTAAAGCTGGCAAGTTAAGGCAGGTAGAAGATAACAGCCATATATAAACTAAAAGTTCAGAAGTTTTTAACGTTTCTCTAAACTCGCAAGAAAATATAACTTTTCTCATCCCATACGAGGCCATATCAAGTAGTAACATAAAGAATATACAAGTCCTTGTTGTAGAAATTGGTACAACAATAAAATATAAAGTACCAGGGAAGTATAAACCGTCAGACGTGTGCTGGCAGTGCGCCAGTGGGCGCGGTACCGATGTACTACCGGTACTACGTTGGTACGAGACATTCATTCATTGTTATCGAATATGTTGAGTTACGGATTACGACGCGTAATTGAATATATCTGTGACTTTACAACCGTATATTTCTTCATTCCAACAACACGTTTTATGTGATATCTTGTTCATAATGCAGATTGTATAGTTACGCATTATTAGTAAAGCAACGTAATCCTAAAGTCTGTTCACAAATTACGCCATGCGGCGGTCAGTTGTATATTTGAATGACTTTTCGCTTCACATCTTTGTAAAACATTTTCAGACAAAAGTATTCTTTAGTAACTACAATGAAACATTTGTCTCAAGCAACATCAATAGTCCCCTCTCATACGACTAGTACATGAATAAAAACATCCGTGATCACAATAATGGCCACTGAGCCGTTTATCCACTACAATGGTGATCCGTCAGTTGCGATTTTGGACAATTTGCGAGACTAATTGAATAATGCGAGCGATCATGTGATGGTAACACGGTTGACCGTTGACTATAAACGGCCCAGGATCTAACACGTCATCATATGGAATATAATTCGTGCCTTTGCAAGCAGACAATATCTACCTTCTGCTTGAAAGAACGTAATGCCACGTGCTTTGGTATTTACTTAGGTTATGTTGTTGCTTTGTCAACGTGCATATTTCTTGTCCTATAAGTGCAACGGTTGTAAACACCTAACCTTTGACAAAGACCAGTGACTTAATATTGACATTAGTGGTTTCTAGTTAAGAGTAGACTGCTTTTAATGGAATTAGACGGCGGAAAACCGAGTGACTCAGTACAAGGTCGTAAGTCTTGTGGATTCGTACCTAGACTTGCAAATTCACTTCCTTTCTTACGTAATTGGTTGATTACAATGACAACATGGCCATGAACCTGATACGTACCATGAAGATTAATGATATGGAACCCAATAGGGAACTCAAAGAAGCATTTCTTGGAATGTAAGACTGTCTATTGTGTTAGAGCACTTCTGTTAGTTGCCGAACTGATAAAACTGACTAACGGTGTACTGTTTTATGTGTCAGATAAGCACTGCACTTTTGCAACTGAACGTCTAGACTTGATAATGAATTATGTATGTAATAAATATTTTCACGAGTACACTGAATATAAAACAGAGGAGATACGTCCTAATAATAGCAAGCATGGGCTAGTTCGGAGTTAAAAGCCGCATAGTGACCGTTAATTTAAATGCAATCTGAATTCGAAAATCAACGTGAATAAACTCTCGAATAAATACAATTCCATTAGTTCTCCCAATGTAATGTCACGGGCTGTCAATAAAATACACACGTTTTGCGCAGTGACATCGTGTCGTTTCGAATGAGCGCATTTATACGCGCCACGCGGCTCTCATGCCCGTTTGAATAAAACCTTTTATTTCGTACATTCATTTGTACTTATATCATGAGTAGTACGTAGGAATAAACCTACATTATCCATAGTACTTGAGGTGGGCTTGAATAAGATAAACAAACAATTTAGCAGACTGAAGTGGTGTAGGGGATCTAGTTTGACATTAATAAACAGAAAGGACAGACACGAAGCAATGACAAATAGAATAAAACAATTAGGACTCGAGTAGCGAGTTCATAGCGAGATTGCAACCGTGCTGTTTAAATAAACAGTAATCAGATTCTGAGAATATAACTGAGTTGAGCCAGAAATGGCAACAATACAGGACCGCCGCCATATTCCGTGCTGTTGGCAACTGCGAAGTCGCCTTCACAACGCACAGATGATTAAAAAGCCGAAATACTTGTTTTTCTCATTACTGGGTCAGACTACACATAAAAAAGGCTTGTAAAAACTCAGATTCCAGTTACAGTATTAACTTACGTTGTAGTACCAAAAAAACTAGATAATGAAGTCTTTTTCATTGAACTAATAATTTTTAATTGAAAAAGGTTTTAACTGTGAAAAGATGTCCACATTGGTGTGAAGAACAGGCCAAAGTTTATCCGTTTCAACAAACAGTGTTCGTTTGATTTGATTTACCTAACCTTTAGTGTCCTCTAGTCACTCTTTTCTATTATTGTACAGTTGTATTATTAAACTGTTGGACGTCAATTGTACCAAAAACTTAACTTTAAAGAACTATCAAAACGTGGTAAATATATAGTTGTTGTATCACACAACTTGGTAGAACCAGTCGTATAGCTTCGATATCCACGTTCGGCGCGACATGGATACCAAACAGAGCGTTAACGGCCGCACGTCCGATCAGTGTATTGTCGTCAGATACTTTTGGTACCTGCGCCATTCTGGGTTCTGCAAGCTCGCTAACGAAGGGTTTTAATATTTCGAAATTCATTGAATTCTAGAGATGATAATCTTAATTTAAAAACAGCCAGACGAGATTGATTTAACTTGGAACTAAACTTAGAAGCAGACGACTTACTTACAGAACTAATGAATACTGCCAGAGCTTGAACTAACAAAAGACAAAACCACAATTGTTGGACTAATTTTATACGCGATCAAAGCACCGTATTTCAAGTGCTATTAAGTCAAAGGGAGGTTCCCAATTTGAAATTCAAATCGGTCTCAGAGCTCGTTCAAAACAATGATAAATTAGCTCAATTTCTCTTAAGGAAAGCCTAGATTATGTTCGTAATGTTTAGTAAATTATTAGGGCCTTAGGAAATGCCAATAAGTAATTCTAATACTAAGATCCCTTATTAATTGTTTTGAATGTGAACTTCTCATTAATCTTTGGAAGTAATTTTCTAAATCCTTCAAAATATATGATCGGTTCGCCATACACATCTTGTGTGTTTGACAATAAGCCAAATATGAATGTAACCAGTCCGTATATCTCATATTTTCGCTTAAATAAATTACTACGATTGCCTCGTGAACGAATGACGAATTTACTTGCATTTAACATGATGAACGATCCCAATGCTCGAACTTATTTCACAAAATTTATATCATCCAAAAATATGCGCGCTACTTCTTCACATGAAGAGAAGGATAGAAATTTTAATATAACGTAACATACAATTTTCGTGTCATTCTTGTTCTTCATTTCGTAGACATTATATCGCTTGGAACGGCAGAATTATGTCATATGTTTAGCTGGGTTTACACCAAATCGCTTTTATCATAATAATGATCCAAAACGTTGTTTAGAATACCTACCATCAACGTAAATTGAAACAGAACCACTATCTTACTGGTCTTTAGCGCTAACAGTCGTAGTTGTAAAAATACGAGCGAGCTGCAAAACCAATTACTCCATTTTGTTTCTAGTTTATTTGGTGCAGCGTCTGTGTTGCGGTCGCAGACAAACTATCTAGCAAATGTTCCATCAGTGGTTCTGTCTCTCAGACACAGTTGTTCCACTGTTTAATTGATATGTTCGGGAGAATACTCATTTGTGTTTTAACTATTATTTGAATACGGCTTTTACTTCTAGATTTCAGAATAGAAATTGGACGTCAAAGTTATTTGTTTGCTTAAAATGCGTATCAGACAAATTGGCAATTAAAATTGTTAGTGCAATGATAAATTTCGCCATAAATTGGCATGCAAATATTAATGCTAAATCAGTGAGCAATACTAAGGTGTAATTTTCAAAACGAAATGCATTTGAGATTGCTTCTGAAACTTCAATCGCAAACGATGAAAACTCATTGTACGCAAATTGATTCGGAAATTATTCAAGACCTTTGTCCCTTCAATGAATTTGTTCTAGGCTGTCTTAAGCACTCGCGGAATATTCCTCCTACCATTAAATTAGTTTGTAGAACCATTTGTCTGAAGAGAACACGAATTAGGTGTGCCTTTAAAGAGACGATGCGAATCATGAACGAACTCAAATCACTCGATATCGACAGCTGTTTAAAAACTCATTATCATTTCAGTTGACGAAATTTTGGGTACTGTACTTAAAGTACCGGAACTATTTCAAATTTCCTTGATAATTTTATGAATTCCTAAATTTTTCTTTGTTGGTAATAATGTTTATGAAGACTTTTCAAGCAGTTTACATTTTATTTTATACTGTTATTATTTCTTTTGTACTCTTAGACATAGTAAGCTTTGAATTGGGTAGTATGAATAAGACTTGCTGCATAAAGATAAAAAATTCAAAGTCGAGATACTTAGAAATCCATTAACTTCCATATACAATGAACAAAAACTCTTAGAGGAAACTGAAAGTCTCCTAATAGCTCACATAAAATTCGCACTTTGTGGTGGCACTTTTTCAGCATGCACGGTTGACTGGCGTCCTCGACGACGCCAATCTACGCCAGTTTCCTTAATGCCATGGCCGCTTGTCATTTCGTTCACTTCCTTCGCATTATTGGGAGCAGGCTTAGAACATCGATTTGAAATCAACGCGCTTTTGCCAGGTTTCTCACCAGAATTATTCTTGTAAGTCTTCTTTTGAACGGCCTAATAATTTTTTACAAGTTAAATAGATGTTGGCGGTAGGAACTTTTGATTGTGTATTTAAAGACAATAATTGCCATTACAGCAATGACGCTTAGACGTAAATTGCGGCAATGTCTTAGTCATCTTGGTGAATGGACCCAGAATCGCACTATTAAGCCAATCCGGACCGTTTAGTCTACCGTTCTCAGGAAATTCGTTCTTAGGGCAAACTAATAAAATCTAAATATAAACGTCTATTTATTTCCCTCTCCAACGCAGGATGTGGGTGTTAGTAAATACATTCATGTTTTTGCACCAGATTAAAAGCAAGGTCATTGGGTAATCTCGCGACATATTGCTCTATTTTAATTTCGCACACATCATCTTCGGTTGTGGCTTCACCAATGACGTTTGCTCAGATTTGCAACGGATTTTCCTTATTTTTACTAATTATTATATTGAACGTCATGGATTTTAGAAAATCTTATTTATTTCCGTTCAAATATTTCAGCATCTTAGTATTTTGAATCATCAGTTTGTATTAAAACAAACATTTTAGAGTCCTCCAAGAATCCAACTGGATTCAAAATGAATGGAAATCATAAACCAAGTCATCCAATTCAAAACGATAAAATAAAAATCAAACTTCATCAAATAGAAAAAATCAAGTCCGAAAAAGCCGACACCAAAACAAACCACGCAAACAAATCCCGCACAGGGGCAAAAAACTCCAAACACGTTTAATAGAATCCAGTAGACATTCGCCAAAGTAATAAAACAAACCCCATATGTTACGGTAAACAATTCATATAAATGGAAGACAGATTTCATGTTACTAGTAGCTTTTAGGGCTACGCTACGAGATCCAAAACGGTATTATGACAACATCGCACTTTCTCTAAAAAATTCTTGCCTTTTATAGATTTTCTGTATGAAAACAACGCAGATGATGAAGTTTAATATTCAAAATTTTATTTTTCTTCTTTTAGTTCCCATCTTTATCGCATCAAAATCCTATTAAAATTTCGGCTAAATTCCTGAAGGCGAAAATTTCTGTCAAGCCGGAAAACCGTCGTCTGCCAACACTGCCTTTAACTCAGTAATTGTGCAAGGCGTGGGAGGAAATGTCAATACTGTAAACGCTTGCGTTCAAGCTTAGCTCACATTGGGCAAGTAAGCGGTTGAGTAAAACTGCAAGTTTTTTTTAATTGCTGTGTTTATGCAGAACTAACTGTGAGAACGTGGTTAGCAGGTTATAACACTAATTACGATAAAGCTTGCATTATCAGGCGTGAACATTTTAATAGCAAATGTCTTAATAGTCAAGGTTTATTATCAGTTAAGTCTTATTGAATTTAACGAGTAACACTAAACTCTACCAGTATGCAAATGATTAAATTCGTAATTTAGCTAACGTTGTAAAACAGCTCTAAAACCTAAATTTTATTAGAACAGTAAACACGAAATTTATTTATTCAAATAACTATAAAAAGGTAATGAATCCCACGAAGAGAACAATTTGCGAATGCAAAATGAAAGTTAAGTAGAACTAATCTAAACTTTCAGTACGAGAATACGAGCGTCGGAAGTACTGTCATAGAATGGCGTGCCAGTAAGATAAAGAAGGCTTTTGAGACAACACTACACATATGCGGCGTTCGCCTTTGGATTCCAGTTTAAATTGCATGGAGATTAGTATTTTACGAGCTAACATTCTACCGCATACTGTTGTAAGGAGATACCTGGGTAACGAAGCTTCCTTCTTGAAATTTTAGCAGACTGGTATTCAACAACAATGCGTTGTAGAAATTCTTATATCGGCTTTCAACAGTATAGTGCAATGTCATGTACCACAGGCTCAAATTTCAAGTCAGCACAACTAAGCTGTTTTGGCTTTTCTTAGATCTCGTCAGAATTAAATTAGCCATCCGTTGGTTGACTCTATCGAGAGCTGGCTAGACTATTTCTATCTAAAGAAGCAGTATTGTCATACAAAATGGCAGTGCCAATGCAATCAGCCTTTTGAGCATTTGTATCATTGACAGATATGAGGCCGAATTTTTGGTGTCCTTCGAGACTTTATGCTTCTTTTTATTTTTATTTAGTATGTAGTCAATACCATTCCTTTCTGATATTTAAAATCAGTTTTTTTTTGCTTTCAAGGTAAATGAAATTGTTACTGTCACCCAAGAATTGAACGTGAAGCTCCAGGCAAAACCTAATACATATTATTTTTTTAAACTGTATTACTAAAAATTAATAATACCAACGCGACGTTACCTAAGGTCGTGCGCTACATAACTATAAAGATGATCGTTACCAGAGGGTTATGACTACGGAGTACGGCATTCAATTACTAAAGCCGTTCATGCGTGGTAATTATCCCGATATTAGAGCACAGCTGGTTTTGAATTTAAAACCTCTAGTTTTACTGTTTTCATTTAAAACTTAATTAGTTTGATCAAAATAGTTTCGTTGTTATTCTACAAGAGGTTTTTTTAAATGTTTTTGACTTTGGATTATTAAATACAGGTTTAAGTATAATCACTCTTTACTTTTGTGCGAAACTCTTTGTTAGTTTTTCATAGATCATAATGGTTTTTATGGTCTTCTACGTACTATGCAAATGGCTTAAAGACCCTCGTATTAAAACCATAAAGTTCCGAGGCTTAAAGACTTAAGGGTTACCAACATTACTTCTCCATACCGCAGACATGAATTTCCTTAAGTGGTAAAATACGCATATATTTCCCACAACCCTTTGGTTATTTACTCGTCTTACTGCAGGAAATTGCCGACGCCGGTAACTAGCAAATTTCATTGAATTAACTTGAACGAACGATCCTGAATGCGATTAGAGGGTCTCATCATTCCCCGTAGGATATTCATTTAGACGATTTTATACGATCAGACGCGAATTTACTAATTGTGTTTGTACGTGAGGAGTGTATGTTGGAATAGATTGTATTAAAGAAGACTCTGAAGTTTATAGAATAAGAACAACTTCCTTACACATTAACCTTCATTCGCATTAATCTTTGAAATTGATTCATCAATAACTTAACAAACACCATATCTTGTTCACAGTTATACAAAGCTATCTAACAAAGTAACTTTCATGTTCTACAAGTCATCTGAACGTCGCCTGCTTATCCTACATCTCTAACATTGCCTATTGTTGCCAGTCCATTGCCGGCTATCCTATTGTCATGACTAAGATATGCCGAGCAGTAGTATAATGCGTATTATTACGTCCTTGAGATATTATCGACCATTATATCTGCTTTATCTTTGGAGGTTAAACCATAGTGTTCATTAAGTTATTGGCTAATCCAAACAGCTAAGCTGTCTTTGATATTTCTGGCAATTGCTTTAGAACTGCTGAAATGAAAATTTAGCCTAGAGAATTCTAGAAAGAACTTCAACAAGATGCTTGTACATATTGCTAATTGTCATGAAAAAGACATACTTAAGTACGATTTAAGTAACAAATCAATTCAAGCACATTACGATAGAGAGAGTAATAAAGAATGTTAATTGATGTCCGAAATTGTCTATTCAGATTTGACGATAGCGAGATCAATGAATTTAACACTCGATGAAAACTTTCACGAAGACAATAAAGTTAGTGAACAATTACAATTAGAGATAAGATGGGTAGAAAACAAAGTTTAAACGAACTTAAAGGAGAAAACAAAGTTGAGATGAATTGAAAGAACCCCGAAAAATGTGGTGTCTGTAGGCGTGGTTGGATCTACAAAATACGATCGGGTTTTAGAATTTTGGACGGGAAATGCTGTAACGTAAACATGGAACAGAACGGCGCAAATAAAACCAGACACTATAAAATACATGAAATAAATTCCCCAAAAGCTGGCAATTCTATGGCAAGATTTAACCATATTTTTTATAGTACGCGTATAGTGGTGAGTATGGAACAACGTATCTATCATAAATAAAGATTAAGCAAGACCACTTAACAGATGGAAGGCTTCACATCTTCATTTACTATTTCCTCTATAATAATAGAAAATATGAGTAATCCTGCGGCCACCGTGAATATAACGACCTGTATATTCCGTTAATGTCGCTCCATTTGTTTTTTCCATTATTGAGGCCTCGTGATGTCAAGTCACGGGATAAAAGAACAATTTTCGGCAGTAACATTACGCGAATTACCCCGTGGGGGGACCACAACAGGATGCGTTGGTCAACTTGCTAAATTCATATTTATGCGTCCGGTCGGAACGCTTCTCATGACCGCTATATTGTTCATTACATTTTGATTATCTAGAAGCATTTTGATGTGTTTTTGAATGGATGGATGGAATGATGCTGCTCGAAACTTTCCGTGCAATTTGATGCAATTTTTATCGTGCAATTGAAGTTTTCATGCCGTTCAAACGTGCTTGCTTGAAATTTTGTGATCTATTACGTCGTCGGGAAAGAAAAACTGGAAATAAACATTTCACTTAGTTCAGTGCACTCAGCTAAGTCTGTTATGCAACAGAACTTTGGACGTTGCCAATAATCCTTTTTACTAGAGCCAAAATTCAATTTTAACAAACACGCTACTAGTATGGCATGTCAAAAATAGCCTGCATTGTCTTACAATAGAACTTGAAGATAATAAATTACATTTGCGTACAGTCAAGGAAAGAATAGATCAACAATAACATCGCACGTGCTTAATTATACTTCATTAACAAAGTACTACGGTTGATAGAGTAATCTAGTGACATCATCGTCAAAGACGTTGCGATGTTAGATCTGTGAGTGATACAAATAATAATGGGTCATGTAAATGAGTGGAAGTATTTTCATACAGAGTAACCTTCAAGACTGACGCTAATTGTATTAAACATTACGATTATTCTTAAAGATAAGCAAAGAATTATGTATTCAAAGTGGTTAGTACCACTCAGTTTGCAGTTATAATCAGACAATATTTTTAAGTGGGGCAACTTTTGTCCGAAGTACGTTTGACATTCTAATTACAGATAATCAAAACAAACTGATTTTCGTATATATGAGTGACTATCGTTCAAAGAAACGTTTAAAATGCATTTTTACCAACACTGGTACACCTACACCTGTGACAACACATAGTCAAATATTTTTGTTTATGACCTTAAGTTTATCCTACGCGTACAGCATTCAGCGAGATAATTAAATAGTAAACACTGTTGTATCTCTCGGGAAATTACATTACGACTGAGAGTAAACATTTCAGAACAAATAAATAAGGAGAGAATCAATTTCGCAGTAATAACTCCGAATTGCTCGTCTATTAATGAAAGATTGATCGCCTTGGGTAAGTATTGTGTGATTAGTGTTATAAGGGTGCTAATATGAGGTCTGTGAATAGAAGGAAATTTAGTTTTTCCTTACAAATCTGTTGTCTCTCTTTTTCTGATTAATTTCGCAGCGGGATCCAAGACAGATGAATAGTTTTTTTGGGACTTGTCAAGTTCAGTTCATTCGGTTTCTTGCCAAACCTGATCCTGACTATCGAAAATTTTGTAACGACTTGTGTCTTCATTGGTAATTGGCACGAGTAGCACAGGACAAGGATTGAAAAATTCATGACAACTGGCTTTAAAACAGTATAGGCGACAGGCATTAACAACGAAGCTGAAATATAAATCTTGATTAAAAATTACTTTATCAATAGCCTTTAAAAGGTTATCATCGTAAATCGTTACACTATAAAAATATGTATCATGATGTTTTACCACTGAGTGCATTAAAAAGAAACAACTTTCCTGTATTTCTTCGTTTATATTTATATTCCCATTCATTCATTTTATAGACAGCAACGTCCACCAAATGGATTATAAAGTAATACACAAGAGGACGCCATTTTCAATAATCCTGCAACATTTGTTGCAGAGTTTCGTTTTATCTCAATACATTAATATTTTAATGCAAGGAGAAAATACTATGACGGATGACAAGCTTTACAACAGATTAGTAACTTTTTAGTTGTCTTACTTTATGTCGTATTTTGTTGACTAGTCTTAATATATATATAAATCTCGTGTCACAATGTTTGTCCTCAATGGACTCCTAAACCACTTAACCGATTATAATAAAATTCGCACACCATGTGCAGTTCGATCCAACTTGAGAGATAGGATAGTTTAAATCTTAAATTATAGTCGCAATTTTAATTTATTGCTAATTATTTGTCTGTTATTATTTGACAGTCACAATTAATTTATTAGTAGTTGTTGATTTTGGAATGTTTTACATTGGATCTGACAGACGGCGCTACCATCGCAGTGTCAAATTTTAAATAATAATCGCTTTCAGATGTCATAAACATAAACAATGATATTAAAAAGGTTCTATAAGAAAATGCGTAGCAGTACTTCTTAACATGTCGGCGCTACCATCGCAGTGTCAAATTTTAAAATAATATTCGAATTTTAATTTTAGTCTGTCCCGACAGTTAGCGCTGCGATCAAATTAAAAAAATGTTTTGTTAAAATGATTAAAAAATGATTAAAATGATTTTTATTTCTGTAAATAGGTAATAAATTACACTTTTACACGTCATTCTTTTTTCTTATTTTAATCGAACGATGGGGCCGGTGTTTCCTAGCTGGACTACTCTGAGAAGAAACAACCGAAACAAACTCAGAGGTCAAAGTCTCTTTTAAAGTCCATACAATATTGTATTGGTCAAATTATGCGAGGACCATGAAGGTAATAACTGAAGTGATCTCTTGATGAGAGAATCACACAGATTTGAGTGGACCTGTCCAAACAGTGCAAGCATTTGTCAAAAGTCGTTTAGCTCAACTAAAACGTAAGGAGCCTAACGTCTTGACGAACAATACCAAAGCAAGGACATTCGGGTAGGCCGCATTAAATACTCAAACCGTCAGTAATAGTCAAATATACTAGTAACGTAACAGCCCACATAGTCCTCACACTCACAATAAATAAAGTAAAAAAAAGATATACTTATAAAAGTACATAAATGTCAAGTAAGTATAATAATTACAATATCAAGCAGAAGAAAAAAAATTCAATTAAATATGGTATACAAGATAATATACTTAATAAAGTATACAAGATAATATACTTAATAAAGTACAAATCAATGTCAAATAATAAAAAATTCAATGTCAATAAAATATAATAATAATGTAGACAAATAATTAATGTCATTGACCTATGTAAATAATTGAAGCAGCTTAATTCCAAGCATTTGAATCATCAATATACTCTTTAACAGAATAAAAAGCATTACGGCATAATTTACGTTTAATAAAGAGTTTAAATTTGGTAATGCTTAGTTCTTGAATCTGGCTAGGAAGTTTATTATAAAAGCGTATACATTGACATTTAAATGAAGTACCTATTTTCTTTAGCCTAGTTGAAGGAACAATATATTTGTCCTTGTTTCTTGTGTTTATGTTGTGAATATCACTGTATTTTTTAAACTGATTAATATTTTTATGTGCATACAACAGATTTTCATATATATACTGACAGGGCACAGTCAAAATATTAATCTCTTTAAATTTGTCTCTGAGGGAGTGTCGGGGACTCAATTTATAAATAGAACGAATAGCCCTTTTTTGTAAAACAAATATTGTTTGTATGTCGGCGGCATTTCCCCACAATAGAATGCCGTACGACATCAAACTATGAAAATAGCTGAAATAAACTAAGCGGGCTGTTTCCAAATCCGTTAAACCACGAATTTTCCTAACGGCATATGCTGCAGAGCTGAGTTTTTTAGATAGTTTATCTATATGGGGGCCCCACTGCAGTTTGGCATCTAAAGTTATACCTAAAAATACGGTGGAATCGTCTGGTCTCAATTCTTCACCCTTTATTAGGACGCAATTGTCTACCTGAGTGACATTTGGTAGCGTAAATTTTATAAGTTTAGTCTTCTTTTCATTAAGGAGTAAATTATTTACATTAAACCAGTTTACTATAGAAGCGAGAGCACTATTTATATCGTCAGTTATAAGTTGTTATCATTGTGTTATCTATTATTTTGTTATTATTGTGTTTTTATTGTGTCATCTTACCCGTGCGAAGCTGGGACGGGCCGCTAGTATATAAAATAATTGGGTATCGAAATCTGTGTTACTTCAAACATCAGTTTTTATTGGTTACGGTAAAATATTAATAAGCATTGTTCTTCTGTTTATAATCTTATAACTTCTCCATAACCTACAGCCTCCATTCATTTAATAGCCGACATCGTTAACAATTAATCTCAAATTCTCAAATGACTTGAACTTTAAGATCAGAAGAATACAAAATATATTGGTATTCCCAAGAATTAAGAAAGAAGACCAACGACTTTTACAATATTATGGGTAGCAGCTAGCACTGTAAATAAGGTGTCAGGACACCCTGGGGTGTAGAGGGATCATAAATATGGCCGCTTTATAGCTGAGGTACTGACGCCAGACAGAATTCGGCACGAAGGACCAAAATACGGAAACTTGTTTCTTTTGTTCTTGTGATCTCAATTTTAAGAACAAAAGACACGCTTATTTGTGATTTAGATCTGTATTAAGGTTATCAGCTTAATGTAAACAAATTTATTTCTAAAGAATTTACATTTAAAGAATGTTACGACTGAATTATTCATGTTTAAAATCTAATCAATCCTAGAGAGCTTTCAGAGAAAAACACTTTCAATCAAAAAAACTCTATAAAAAGCAACTTTTATACAGAGCTTTAGGCAATTTGAAAAGTAACCTAGATTTTCTAAAATAACACAATTTACGATAAAAACGTAGCACAAATTAATTTCACGGTTTGCTAAGATGTTCTTTTTGCCATCACTTGCAAACACAGCCCGGAAAAAATTTCAGATTCTACAACAAAGCGGTCAGACATTTATAATGAGACTTGGAGTACGGAATTGTGTTTCTGCTTAAGATGCGACGACGCCATTTGTAATCAGCGAAATGTCGTAACACCCGTGGACAAAAAAAGAAAGAATTAATTTGAAGAACGTGATATTGAGGGTAGAGGCTTCATTATCGTAATATTCTAAGAATATTAAAAAATCTGGCGTTTGTCTTTTCATTACTGAAATTGTTTGAGATCATTTCAGACGAAAGATGTCATAATTATATCGCCTTTACGTAAATACAGCCACGATAAATGCGGCGTAGTTAAAGTTTTGTTAAGGCTTCGTTTGACTATAAAGCAGGAAAGGTTAACAAAGATCCTTATGACTTTCATTATTATTATTTTGTACGTACTTGATGTGCCGTAAATAATGATCGGTAAAGGATTTCGTAGTTAAATACGCACCAATTAATACCGACTTACAGACCCGAGTCTGCAAATTATTAGCAACTACTCTAATCTCTTGCTAATTGGTTGCGTAAGTCCTCTAACAAATACTTTGTGTATTTGCACACGTTCGGGGTTCCACGTGTACTAATAATACTTCAAATTGTCCCTCATCATTAGTATCATTCTGTACCAGGACTTCATAATGTGAAAGAGCAGGCTGTAACTATGCCTTCAAACTATAGCTAAGCTTAGGCCTGGCGTGCGTCTTTCAGATAACGCTGGATTTTCTACTGTCTCCTTCACTACTCTTGTGTTAGACAGAGAGGACGTATGATAGACTATGCAAATAGTCTGGGTACTTGAAGCACGCTTTAGTTTCGCTAACGATGTAGGGTGAAGGTGTAAATTCGTGCATGAATATACATAGAAGAATGCAGGTTTTTGAAAGGGTGCGGAAAGGGTGTAGAGATTAGCATAGTGCGGTGTCAGTCTTTTTAAGAGCCTACTAACTACTTACAGGAACAGCTCAATAAAGCTAAGTATGAAAGAGTTTTTTTTTTTTATAATAAGTCATTTCTGAAACTGACAAAGTTTAGTTTTAGTTAATTCTGCAACACATTTGTTATACAAATTGTTGTTTAATGTAATTTCAAATTGAAATATTAACTGTAAATATCGAAAAAAAATGCTCTTTTTAATAAGTCTTCTTTTAACTTTGTTATCACTGAAATTGACAAATTTACTTTTAAGTTAATTCTGCAACGCATTTGTTATACAAGTTAGTGTTTAATGTGATTTCAAATTGAAATATCGACTGTAAGTAACTTTTAAAAATTCTCCAAATTTAAATTTGTGAGCGCAATCTAGATTTGATGAGTATGGAAATCATTTTTCTAATTCTCATTTACATTTTTCGAAACTAAATCATGAACACTGTTTACCTTTAAAATAAAAATCTTTTTTAATGGAGATGGTGATTTAACTATAATATTATGCACCCTCATAGTGTCCACTGGACTGATATTTACAAATGAGCTGTCAATCGATTTGACAAGTGAAGCGTTATGTCTCGCTTATTTTCTAGGTCACATTATTTTAACCAAGCTATTTTTGCTTCTTACATTTCTATCATGCTATGCAATTTTAACAAGAGCTTTTAGAATACCTGTGATTTATTGAAAATAACTGTTAGTAAATTGTTCACTTATCAACACATTCAGTTTTAAACCAGCATCATCGTCATCATTATTTTAAGAAAATATCGTAATCGTATATTTTCAAGTTATGTTATCATTTTTATTAGATAAAAACACAGTCACCTTGACCTTTCATCTTTTGATATTAACCAGAATATTTAAATGAAATTCTAAATCATAAAAGCCAACGGACACATTGCTCTCTCATACTAGAATTTTTAAAATGCACATCAAAGCGGGGATAATGATAATATTTTGTTTAGTGTGCATGTGGGTTGATCCTACGCCAAATGATTAACAGGCAAAAAGGATTTTCGTACTTATTTAAAATGCTACAATGCATAAGGCTAAAAAGTTTTGGCTATGAGGAGCTTCGAATAATTTAAACATTTTATCAGCCTTTGAAAGAAGTAAAGAATGCTACGACAGAGCTAAAGACTTATTCAGACCAGTATTTCCAAGAATACCAACAAATAAAATAACAATATTACGCTTAGATAAGTAAATATCTTCAATAGGTAAAAGCGATGTCACATTGAATATTGAAATACCTAGCCTACCCTACTCCAATCGACAAGCAATCACGAACTAATGAGACCCCAATAGGGCTACACAACAAATATTTGCTATTAACTTAACTAGGCATTTGATTGAACCCAAACCCGAAGGGACTTGTCTATTAAAAGTCCAAAATGACTTGTAAATGATAGATGAAGAATGAAAATGTTTTGGCTTAGTTTATTCAGGGTCTTAGATTCATAAGGCACCCACTAATTGATCAGTTAAGGAGACAACTACCTCATAAGTTGATCTACGAATTTCCATTTTAGGAGAGAAAAAAGAGTTGTATGTTTTCAAAGCCTACATAATATTGTTTTCAGGGGTAATTTTAGTTGCAAGTTCTAACGAATTTCAAAATTACTTAACCTTCTTTCCGTCAGTGTCCTTATAGTCCAGTTATTATAGTAAGTTCATCTCGGAATTCGAGATACGCTTAAATGACTGCACTATTACATATAATGCATGTAATATGGACATAGATACGTGACAAAACCGTTCATTCATTAGTCAGCCTCGGCACAGGTATTTAGGCTTCCCATGCTGCTAGTAATTACTATAATTGAGACTCCCAACACGTTACCGAGAACCGAACGCTTTATAGGTCATCTTGAACATTTTTTTTTTAAATCGAAGCTAGATTTTGCCTTTAATATTTAGAATGAGCGTTTACTTAAAACCTAAAACCAATAAAAATTAAATGAAGAAACTTCTAAGGAGACAAAAGGTTTTTATAAAATAAATTAGTTCGATACAAGATAAGTAGGGATCAAAAATAGCGTGTGATAAATCGAAAATATCTTAAAGAGGTCGGATACTTGGGAAAGGTCAGGAGAAAGACTACAAAAGGCTGAAGAGGGCAAACGTTAAGAGAGAAACCCGAGATTCCGTGTTTAACATGAAGAATATTGTCAGAACGTGAATCATCAAGTTTCTTGACACTGATTCATCGATTCAGCTCAAGGACAAATGTGTGGTTTTACAGTTAAGTATTCTTTGTATTATCTTAACATATCGTGTGGAAATCTGTACTATGAAATCACCAATCCGATTTGAGCAAGAGACATCAATAGATTGTTATTATTAGTTAAGATTCTGTCATCCACATCGTCTACAGCCAGAATTAAGCTAATCTCAACTGAGTCAGTTTAGATAACACCACTAATATAATACACACTATATCAAACTTCCAGAGTATCACCTCTAATGAATAGTATTGTGTTACTAGACGCCAAGAGCTGACAAGCTGTCACTTTAATGTTAACGTCAAACTTAACAACGATTAAGTTAACAGTAATTTTACGCCTTCCTATTACATTAGGAGCTTGATGTGAAGCAATTACTCCATGCATCCTTACGTTTCCATACCAGACATCGCAACTTTGTAAATAATTCAGGGAGGGTTTGCTGCCAGAAAACCTTGCTAATTGCTTGATAATTACGGTTTGCTTCTGTTGTCTCTTTTGTTATAATATGGGGCTTGTATCTACCCACAACCTATTTTGTTAATCGTAAAGAATTTTCAGAAGCGCGTCTGTTGTGTGTTCATTAATTTCTTTTTAATGTCTAACGTGGTAGAATTTATTTTGATGTTTCTTTTAATTTCTTGTCTTGTTCACTTTGATCTTTAAAAAACTGATACAAATCTCAGTCTTGACTACAATTTCCATTTAGTATTACACCGCGGGCTATTAACTCCAATGGTCTCATACGCGCAATAAGTACACAGTGAAGTAATAAATGCTTGCGACCGTATTATTTACGCGCACCTGAGCTATATTGCCTCAGAGAACACTTATGAATTCTTATCCAGCAAAATTATCTCTGTACACACATGCACTCGATACTTTAAACATGTTTTAAGGACGAACACGATTATAGTTTGCAGCGAAATTTTCCAATATACGTAATGTTGAAAATCAGTATGGAGTTCCCATAGTACTACGGCCAATACGAAGTCTTTGATCTTGTCTATTACTACCGTCTAATTCACTAACAAACTTCTAATTTGTGGATATTTAGGTTAAAGTTGGACTTCGTAAACAGCATAAATCACTTCTTGACAACGGAACTAATGCTAGTAGGAAAAATGGGAACGAAAAACTAACACTCGCAACATAGTTGCTTCAGTATATTTTTCTTGCTTCATCATCAAAACATTTTGTGGCTTATAGAGCAGAAATATTAATATTACTTTTCGTATTATGTTTATCGCTATGAACTCTAATAGTTACGTCTTAAATGATAAAGTTTGATGACAGTCCAAGGACGCTATTCCAACACGACACTTCTAGGTATTTTTATGAATTCTTTTCAGAACACTTAATTAATGAATAATAATTTCCATTTCCAGAAATTGCTAACAGATATCAAAATAAGACAATCACAGTAAAACAAACCTCTATTTATAACCAGTTAAAGTAAGTTCGACGTTACTTACAAAATTCAGTCACACAACCCGTTACACCATCCATCAATCCCTGAAGATTGAACGGAAAATTTGTCCGGAATGTTATGATAACAAAGCTAATATTATCAACATTCCACCTCAACCACAGCATTCTATTTACACAATACTCGATACATCCGAAAATAGTTCAGGAACCGACATACTTAGCAGAACAAGGCAATAATACCAAGACACAGAACAGGTTTCCGCAAGGGCGGCGGACGAACGACCTTGCTTCCACACGTGAAACTTGAGATTGCTGACGTAATGAGTTGAAATTCATCAGAGGAACCCTAATTTATAAGGATAATTTAGGGTTATAGAAGACATATGGGGGCAGAATGACTTAGGACAAAGACGGGTGACAACGTTACGGAAAATGCAGGTCGCAATCGATTTACTTGGTCTAATAAGGAAAGGGACAAAAAAGGGTGAGAAATAGGGGACCAATATCAGCAGGTGGTCGGTAGGGTCAATATGAGCCGAGGATAATGATGATGATATCTCAAAAATCGAGGCAGAGTTTTATACAAAACAATATTTCAGATAAAGCAATGCCGGTTAAATTTTGGTGACGGTTCACGAGAGGCCGATGGCCTACAGTTTAAGTTTGGCTAGCTGATGCTAATGATCCTTCGAAATTGGATTTCGGACAATGAGCGTCGAAATTCCTCACACAATCATCTATATGTTGATTAAGTTCTGAATGAAAATTAATGAATCTGCTGTCATTTCCACGGTTCACTGGAGACATTTAAATTGTTCACATGTCAGTTGGAATTAGTGGCGTTATTAATATCTAAATAAGCTCCATCACTAGAATGTGGAATAGTATTGTGCTTGATTTAATTACATACGTGATCGATACCATGTGACGTAGTATTAATGGTTTCTATGTTAGTCATTTCATTAGGTCCATTGAGTATTATATCGTCAGTTCACTCAGTTATCTTATTAAACATTGAATCCATTAGCTGTGGTTAGTATATTGTAGTCTGTTAGAATAAACAAGCGGTTATTAGCGTATCATACTGAGGGACTTCAGAGTTGCCGTGAAATTCTAAACTATTCCATAAATTCAGTGTCCAAATCCAAAAGGATGGCTTTGTCCAAAACATCTAAAGTATTCAGTTTCGCTCTCGAGATATGACGACCTTTGTTCGTTTTAGCATTAACAGAGGCGAGCGAGCCACCAAACCGGTATTTATACTCCTGACATTTAACTGAGCTACATATGAAAATAATTTTGATTCGTAATTGTTTCAAGCGTGTTAAGTATGTTAGGGTTCTATTTTAGGTTAGTTAGTAGATAGCACAGTTTTCTCTTGTCTTGGTTTAAACTTGATCCGCCTTATTATAAAACAAGGTTTTTCTCTAAATCAGGTTTAAACCATTGAGCTAGGTTTTGTATTTCGAATCTTGATTGTATCAGAATAAGATTCAAATTACAAAACCTGGCTCAATGGTTTAAACCTGGTTTAGAGAAAAACCTTGTTTTGTAATAAGGCGGGATATGTTCGTAGAATTCCCTATCACAGTCCTATAAAAGCTTTTACATTGTATTTGTACAGCCTTTGGTGTGCTATTTTATCAAAATGACAGTCTACGTTGCTTTAAATAGTTACAGTAACAAAGTAAATAGCATCATATGAAATAAAAATATGCTAATACAATTGCCATTTTTCAGATCGACCTTCAAATGGGATATGAAAACATTATTCAAACAGTCGCAGCATGTTTTAATAAAACCAATTGTTATGAAGGATCGACCCCTATTTAATTTTGGGGTACAATATCAAACCCACAAGAAATTAAGATTGGACAAATATTTATTCAGGATCGTCTAGCTAGTTTAATAAACTCAGTACTAGTGATCATAATACAAAAGATATAGTGATTTTGAACATTCATTTTGTAACTAAAACATTTTAGAACAGAAACATTGTAAGGAAAATAGTGTATTTGAGTGTTATTTCTGTACTATTGACTAAATACTATCGTCACCAGCCAAGTGCTTTTTATTATCCTGTCTTAAATATAACACATTTTAATCATATAAAATACTGAAAACGGTTTAGTCACAATTATTTAAACTAATACAACACGGTTTAACCCTGATACATGAAAATGGCTACGATTTTTTCAACAAATCAAATCTAAACCACTTAGTAAGATAATGTAATTAATTATATTAAAACTTATCTGGCATAATCATTAGAGCATTAACTTTAGACATCAGAATTATTAACTAAGCTTACATAGCTTAAATTATTCGAATAAAGTGAAAACGTAGCCAAAATTTCAAAGCCACCTGTCAAGAATTATCACTGAACACCTTTTCTCTCAAGTAACGTCAAAAAGCTTTTAAATGAATCCAGCCTTCAAAATATTGGGACAGTTAATAAAATAAATGTTGGAGACCTATTTGAAGATGGAGATGAAAAGATAGATATTGTCTCGACCTATACCTTCGTTTATGTCAATGCCTATTCAAAGCTTAACTTGGACAGAATTTGGAAAATTTTCGTCATCTTTGGACAGCCTTTTCAAAGTATCGTCTAGAAATGACATTTATTTAGCTGCTATTTCAGCTCCCACTCAAGTTCTGTCAGAATATTCACTCACATAAGTGGAATCTATATACAAAAGCCTTCACGATTCTCGAAACAACATAGCACTGAGTGACAGTAATATCTGTAGTACGCTCTTAGCTTTCGAGACTTGCTCTGACAGACAGACAGATACACATAGCGTCTACGTAATACTCAATGAAGCGTACAAAACATTAATCACGAATCCGAGCATCCTAGGCTTGAAAGTTTGGCTGAAATTAATATCTCGCTTAAAATTTTCAGTTCAACGTCGGACTTTAGTTCCAAACTAATTTGCGCGTTTCGAAACGAATTGTTATCCAATGCCCGTTATTGTAACTGGCTTTTTACAAACTTGTATGATATATTGCGATTGGGAGTCTTTTTTACTGGTAAAGTTTTTGAGAGTCTTACGGTTGGTGAGGGTCTGCTATGAGGATTATTCGCTCCATTAAATCTTGCGAGTTTGGAAAGGTGGTGTTTGGGAACGTGAATCACTCGTTGGAAACGTAACGAGTGTTTGATAAAAAACAGGCGTACTTATTTATATTTGAGAACGCTTAATGGGACTCATCGGTGAATCTTCAGAGGTGAATAACAACTCCAAATGTATGTTGTTATTGATCTTAAATTGGTAAAGGCAAAAAATAGACCAACACTAATGACAGCTTTGAAATACAAGGCGATACATGCCAGAATTAAAAATAAAACACGTTTTATGTTCTTCAGGTGATAAACGGGCTCATTTTACTTTTCATTCATTCTTCAATCATTGTGATATTTCTGTCCCGAGTGGTCTACCGTCACTTTTGACACAAAGTCGTGGGCGTCAACTCATGAATCACATTGACATCGTGCGTCACTTGTTAAGAGAGCATTACGGTTATCTCATCTGTGTTTACATGATAAAATTATGTGGCAGTTGGGTTTTAAGGTGGCCATTGACAGTCATTTTTCGCGTCAGTCTAGTCGTAAAACTGTGGCGATACTCCAAATGTTTTAGGCGGCCAACCAACTCTGGCATGGCGATTCGACACTCACGATCAAATTTTGGACGTACGTCAGTTCAACTGACGCGCCAAAATGACCGTCAATGGCCACCTTAAGACTATCTTTTGCCTAACGCGGTACGAGTCTGCGAGATTATATGATTTCTGTGTCCCATGAGTGCCGGTCCAGTTTGGCGATTTATATTAATTTAAGTTTGACGTAACAGGGTGGAAATAAATGAAGTTTAAGTCCTTGAACTCGCATCCACGACGCTCTTCCATTTGACATCGTTTGTCTTAGTAATGGAAGCTGAGTTTTCAGTTTCTAAGTTAAATAATGCTCTGTTATTGAGTTTCTAACAGGAAAAATATTTAATCCACACGAATTCACTTGGCATTAAGAGTGGGAAATAGGAATACTAAAATCGTATGTTGCTAAGGATACATTTTAATTTGCACCTGCCATGTTTTGTCTCTGCATCACCCTAAGGTAGACTGGTAGATAATGCCTAAGGCATTAAGTCCGCCGTTGTGCATTGTTTTCTTACATGTGCATAAAGTTTTTTAAATAAAAAAAAAAATACATTACAGGAATATTATGGAACACAAACTACAAGTAGTTCTATTTCTAACGATGATGCACTTGTATCACAGAACATATTAAATCAAAACATAGCTTAAGTCACTGAGACTGTCCACAGACACATTCCATATAAAAATTGGTCCAGGTATTAAAAAAAGGTATGAAAAATTCATAACAACAGATTTGAGGAGTCTATTTAGAACACAGGCCACACACAAGCGACCTACATAGGCGTTAGTATATGCACAGAAAACTCGGTAAATGGATCAAGCGGCCACAACTTGACACCAGCGCAGGCTTTCAACAGGCTTTTAGGATTAAAACGAGAGCTTTCAGCGCTAAATATGCTGCCAACAATTAGTTTCCAACGGTAGAACTTGAGAGAGCACTTACTGTCTTTTGCACCAGATAGTGGTTACACCTATTTGTGTTTTTAATTTTAAACACGGGACGTACCAAAAATGTTTGATAAACTTATAACGTATGAACCAGTCTGATATTGTAACTCCTGAAAGTCAGTAGCAAGAATGGCAATTACGCAGAGGGAATAAAGCTTGACGAGTCCCGGAGAAACGATTCACTAACTGTTTGTGAGTGCTTGTCTGTGGATCCATTACCGAAATTAATTATCATCAGAAGAGAAGGGTGAAGTGATGAAGAACTTTTCGGGGATTTCTTTCTTTATATTAACGTCAAAAATTTAATTAATCGTTTCAATTCTATTCAACTGGCGACAGATTGAAACAGGTTATTACAAAAACATCCAATATACTATTTGTTATTTTAAAATTAAATATCCAGACATTTGCATAACAAAGATCTTATTTAATTAAAGATATTAAATCTGTTATGTAAGTAACGACCTCTTTAATATATAAAAATACAAATAAAATAAGACAATGGTCGTCTTACGTCAAAGTCACATGTGATAATAAAAAACTTTGGGACGACAAAAAACCTATTCTTTTTTGCTCTTGTCTAATCTTTGAGTTCAATAATAAGGCTGTACGAATTAATAAAACAGCCAATAGTATTATGATTATTGTTTTGGCGGTCGCAAGGACACTTGGTAATCATTTTATTCAAGACTAGCAACCCGCCCCAGCTTCGCACGGGTGTTACAAATTTTTAAAAATCCCGGCTCTACTATAAGCATGGATTATACTTAAAAACATTCCCTTTGAATCACTCTTTCTATTTAATAAAAACCGCATTTAAATCCGTTTCGTAGTTTTAAAGATTAAAGCGATATATAGGGACAGCGACAGCGACTTTGTTTTATACTATGTAATGATGATGATATTTCATTGATCTTACAGTATTTGGCTCATAAATTTAGGCATTGTCTCGGCATTAATTTTAGTAAGTGCACCTGTTTCAGCCATGTATGTAAATAAATATCTATTACAAACAACAACCGCTGGGACCTCATCAGTCCACCTTCACGATTGCACAAAGTTTTATAAATTTTCCACTATAGCTCGTGGTCCGGCTTTGCGCATAGTGTATAACAAAAGACATTGCGACTATTTACTATTTATTTATGGGTTTATATACTTTCTACATTTTGTCTACCATCTCTGATAAATTCTGGTACGTTTTTGTACCCATTTCCGCGTTTAGACGATTTGCGACACAATTCATATGACCTCGAAGGTTCAAAGTATGAATAACAAAGAGGAGGGTGTTTCATCTCGGCGATATTTCTCCTATAAGTATGTTCTAAGCTTCCTAAATGTTTCTTTCCGTAATTTAGCTGTCGTGAAGATTATTATTATCGTCAACTTCTTACACATTTAAGATATTCGCGATGAGACTTATTTTTTTATCTTATAAAAAAAACTAACTTTGAATGATTTTTCCCACAAATATCTTGTGTATGCCTCGGAGGCAGACTTGACAATTCACTTTAAAGAAGTGGACTTTAGATTTTGAGCCAATTTATGTTTTGCCTCAGGCGATGTTACAACTTAAGAACTACTCAAACACTCATTCTAAATTATGAAGATCGAAATGTGATGAAATTAGAATAACGGACGGACAGCTATTTAAAATAGCTGATTGGATTGTCAATAATGTCTTAAATGATTAATAACAGTACCAGACTTATGTTATTAATAGTGTTTTATACCTCATAGTAGTTAATAAAATACAAGATAGGTTATAAATAACGCTTCTCCTTATGTTAACACGAGTAATATTGCAAGATATTTTAATAATTTCAGTTAAGTACGTGAATTTTCCGAGATGTTCCAAAACATGGCATTCATCTATATATATAAAACGCTTCCGTTACTGAGTGACTGACAGACAACGCACAGCCGAAACTACTGGTCGTAGAGAGCTGAAATTTGGCATGTGTGTTTGTTGGGGGGTGTAGGCGCGCACTAAAAGAGGATTTTTGGAAATTCCCCCCCAAAGGGGGAGGATAAACTGTTTTTTTTTATTTCTCAATGGATTCACTTAAAACTTTATTTATTTATTTATATATTTACCAACTTTGTATGTAGGTTCCACCAGTGAAGCAACTGAGCACTGTGAGAGAATTTTTGGAAATTACTCCCGATGGGGGAGAAAAGCGGGGTAAACTGTTTTTTTTAATTTCTTTATGGATTCACTTAAAACTTTGTAACTAGGTTACACCAGTGATGCAACTGAGCACTAAGAGAGTATTTTTGGATTTTTTTTCTGTCACCAGGCTGTATCTCATGCACCATGATAGTCGGATAGTTATCTGTTGCCGCTTAAACAACATCTTTAGCCTATAAGTGCCCATTACTGGGCAAAGGCTTCTTCTCACGTAGAGAAGGTTAGGGCATTAAAAATCACTTGCTTGCTCAAGGCGGATTGCTGATTTCAAACTTATAATTTGAAATTTAGGTTTCCTTACGATGTTTTCTTCACCGCCTGTAGGTCGAAGTCGTCGCCAGTGGTGTCGAAATAATATTAGGAAGTACATAAAACTCGGAAAAAGTCACATTGGTACTTGCTAGGAGTGGCGGGCCTTAACCCACCATGGCGCGTATAACAAAAAATACTAAAAAACAGAATAAAACAAAAAATAGGGGGCTACCATACAAAACAACATACTGTCATTACATACATTTATCATTGTTTGCCAAACACACAGATTATAACAACAACACCGAGGTAACTCAGACAGCACATCAAGTTACTCATCATCTCCCTAGCCTATTCCCAACTATGTTGGGGTTGGCTTCCAACCTAACCGGATTTAGCTGGGTATCAGTGTTTTACGTGGAGCGACTGCATCAGACCTCCACAACCCAGTAACTGGGCGACACGATACCCCTGACGTAACGACTGTCAAAGTTCCACGAACGACAACCGGAACCAACGGCTTTACGTGCTTTCCGAGGCACGGGAATTCAGTGAAGTCCAAGATAGACTTTAGAAAGTATATATAAATTGAAAAACTTACATTGGTACTTGCCCGGATTCGAACCCACAACCTCTTACACGAGAGGCGGGTCTCTTATTCACAGGACCATCACGACTATTCACGACCCATTATCCTTTATCAGATAATAATTAATAATATGCTACTGTCTGTTCGCATTTCTCTAATACCAAATGATCTTCCATTTGAATTTAAGCGCCTTCTATTTAATCTAAAATTTGCTATGCGATGACGATAAATAAATCACAAGGGCAATCTTTCAAAGTCACAGGTGTTGATTTAAGAGAAGATTGCTTTCTCAATCGCTTGCTCACGTGTCAGCTCTCCCTCTAACCTCTTCATACTGAAAAATAGTGAAAAAACTAAATATATTGTATACAAGGAATCCTGTAACACCTCTTCCATCTATCTGTCAGCTAATAAGCAGCCAGTGCTAAACATAGGCCTGCCCAAAAACATGTCCACGATAGTCTCTCCTGTGCTAAATGGTGTCAGCAACGATAGAGGACCTTCTAAGCGTCGCGTCGTGTCGTTTACATCCTGTATAATTCTTATTATTATTTTGCCCTGTGATTTTGTTCTTTTTACCTTTTCTAAATCTGTTTGTGTACTGTAATATTATAAAAAGAGACAATTTGATGTTTTAAACGTTTGTCAACGTGATAACTAAGTGAAAACCCTAAATGCCAGCAGTCATTATTTCACGCGAAAGAAGTCGCGGGCAAAAGCTAGTTAAGTAATAAAGGTTTCCGTACAACGTTGTGGGTTTAAGCACATAAATATTAAAAAGACAACAAGGGTACAAAACAAACACATTAAACGTAATTAATTTAATTAAAAAGCACATTTTTAGCGAGTTTCTATTATTATTAAGCGTCAGAACAATTACAAAAATGTTAAGCAATGAAATTTCGCCTCGTCTGTTTATTTTCAGAAAGAAAAACACAAGATAATTTAAATGAAATTACTTCGACATACAGACTAAAGACATTGGTCATAAAACAACATGATTTAACCCAAACAACAAGAAATCGACGCCTCTCTGCTTGATTAAAATCGGAATACCTAAATAATTAAACTTTTAGTAACATTACAAAAACACATTAACCCAACAAATGTTTTCTAACTGAACCTTTTGACCCGGAGAGCAAAAGCAAAAGCGCAAGTGTCCCGAGCATAAAATTATAAAAGCCACCCTGCCTTTTGGCCCTAAACTAAACTTTTTTACAATCCCATTACACGGTTTCCTGACAAGAGAGCGATTTCGCGTTACTTACCCCGAGGGCACAGAAAGTTAAAAGGACCAACAGAGGAACAGTTATGGTCTCGTAAAAATTATTTGATTTTTCAAAGTACCTACAGATGTTAATGTAAACGTCATTCATAGAACTTTGACAGTCGTTACGGGTAGTCAGAAGCCAAAAAATCTGAACAGCCTAACCAAGGGGTATCGTGTCGCCCAGTTAATGTTGTGGAGGTCTGATAGGCAGTCGCTCCATGTAAAAAGCTGGTATTCAGCTGAATTCGGTTAAACTGGAAGCCGACCTCAAGATAGTTTGGAAAAAACTAGGTAGATGATGATGACCTACTGATGTTATTGATGTAACACTTTTTGGTCTTTTGATACGGACAGCATATTCTCCTAACTACATCATGATCTATCTTGTTAAGTGTGCTTGGTTCGTGATCGTAAGCCGCCATACAATCAAGATTTTGTTAGATAAAGTGATAAGTTGTAGCAGTAAGGACACGCCTTTATTAAGTTTACTCTAAAACTAATAAAGTTCCACCCTGAAGAAACACGGTACAGAATATTATTCCTCAGTCAGCGCAAGACCCTTAACATTTGAGAAAGTGTCAAAACATGCCATTCGTGTATGCTGATACCACACGATATTTGCCGTATCGTATTGCGACAACACATAAAAAGTTATCGACACTTTCGTGAAGGAAGATCGCTTCCGTAGGGATGTCATATCATAAGTACGATACAGAAGAACATTACATATATCTGTATAAATTATTAAATAGGAATAGCAAAAGGTGACTGACCAAGGTTTGTCGACCAGACCAGTTGAGTTAACCACAACCATACCACAGATTAATCAACAAAATGACAGTGATCATATGGGTCAATTTCGTGTGGCAGTAATACGACACCTGACATTAATGACAGATGTCACTTTGACATTTGGCCAGGAGAGACTAGAGTTTTCTGTTCAAAATGCTAGGTTTGCTCTAAGCAATGTTTATTTAGAAACAATAATATCGCTAGAACTATGATTGTCATCCCGCTAAGTTAGAAGTAGTCCTTTTGTACAAACTTCTGTTTTGTGGATAAAAAATATATACTAACATGTACGTTTATTGTTTTCCAATAAAACTGATGTTAGAGACACATCCGCAAGTTTTGGTATTGAAGAAAATGTGCTGTGATAAGCATGTTAACAAGGAAATTGAAAAGTGTGTTTTCCGCTGATATCTGCGTTTCTATACGCTTTTCATTACAAAAATTCTAGTAGCAAAACAGACCAACTGTGCTTAGCGTATCCATACTAATTTTATAAATGGGAAAGTGTGTCTGTCTGTCTGTCTGTATGTTTGTCTTTCTTTCACGGCAAAACGGAGCGACGAAATGACGTGATTTTTTAAGTGGAGATAGTTGAAGGGATGGAGAGTAACATAGGCTACTTTCTGTCTCTTTCTAACGCGAGCGAAGCCGTAGGCAAAAGCTAGTATGAATATGAATATGAGCGTGTAAAGATAAAGATGTTAGAACATCTAGAACGGTAGGTATAATTAATTAAATAACTTTACTAGACGTTTATTTGTTAACACACACACCCTCACACGTGAGCAAACATTAAAAGATGGAAACTTCCCTATAGATGCGAATGTTTATAAATAAGCGCATTAAAACGTACAAAAGTACTGTAGGTAATTGTTAATTGAATGGCTTCGCATTGACGTGGTTTACTTGACCATGGATTTATAGATTCGCAGACACGACATTGCGATTAAGCGATTACATCTCGATTGTATTGTGCCTACGGGAATTAATTTATGATCTGTGTATTGTTCGGTTTAATGCCTTAATTACGGTATATGTCTGCAAATGCGGGTTATTTTTAATTACATTACTATAGTTCAAAAATATTTCATTCATAATAAAAACTTGATTTGTTTGGGATTCCGTCTTGGTGAATGCTGATTATAACGGACGCAGTCGAAGTAAAAGGTCTAATAAATTTTCCAGAACGTAACACACAGGCTTTCGCTATTAAAATATTAGTACGGATCCTGATCAATATTTCAGAGGGTCCGAACCTAACCCTATTATCAATTAAGCTGAATCTCTAAAACAAAGCATCGTTGTAAATATTCCTAATTGAGCCACAAAGGACCGCAGAAATCCGGAAGCTAATCCTTTAATTTAGCTTCGTTGGCTCAGAGATTATTAACAATGTGTGTGATACAGGAATGTACATAAAAACGGGTAATTCCTCTCCGTTTATCCTGGATACTCATAACCAAAATCCTTTGATTAAGTTCATTATATTTTTCTTTGTTACAGACTGTGAAAAAAAAAGGCATTCTTACGAGAACAGGCCCAAATCTGGCAGAGGGTGTGCACCTGATGCGAATCCTTATGAAATATTGTGTAATCTATATAAAAACGGGTCATCTTTGTGTGATGAGCACGATTGTTTGTTCTGTGTCTGTGTATGATTTATCTATAACTAGCTTTTGCCCGCGGCTTCGCTCGCGTTAGAAAGAGACAAAGAGCCTATGTTACTCCATCCCTTTAACTATCTCCACTTAAAAAATCACGTCAATTCGTCGCTCCGTTTTGCCGTGAAAGAAAGACAAACATACAGACAGACAGACACACTTTCCCATTTATAATATTAGTATGGATATTAATAAAACTTTACATACAAGTTGTCAGGAGATAGACAAGAACATTATTTGTAGATGATATTCTAGAGTGACTTTCATATAGAAAAAAGGTATTGTGAATGAAGAACTGACTAAATTTTCATAATTGCGTGCTAAACTGTAAACAAGGATAGATTTTTATGAAAATCCGGCTTTGGAAAGAAGAAGGCAAACTATCAACTGTGAGTGACAACGAAGTATCAACTTACTCTAAAATTCAATGCACTATATTTACGGTATCTACTTTACCTTTTTATGACGTCATAAACAGTGTACTGAAGGAATAGACGAGAATTTCGACCAGGGTACTCCTTTGCACCTATCGTGGATCATAAAATGTTTATTACTATAGAAATTCGTTTATTACGCCTCGTCTTTACAAGCTTAAAATGGGGTATAAACTAAAGCTAAAAACCGGCCAAATGCGAGTTGTATTGGTAAACGAATGGTTCCTTACATTACTACTAATATTGTTTGTCATTTTGATTGCAAGGGTAATCTCTAGACCTGATTATCCAATTCATCCAAGGAAATCTTAAAACATTATTACTAAGTGCTAAAGATTAATAAAGCTTACACCCTTCAATATCGCAGATGAAAAATCTAGCCATATAATAATTACTATTGAGATTGAGAAAAACTCGTTTAATTTTTCAACTCTTGTTGACGGAACTGACATACAGACGGACAAAGAAGGTTTTGTAGTATAGAACCCCAAAAAGGTACTTGCTGCTGTAAAAAATGATGTTATAAGTAAAAAATTGTAGATAGGTTATATGCAGTCAAAAAGTGGCACATTAAAAGTTTGCCAATTGACAAACATGATACTGAGTATCGCGTTGACATCTGACGTTTATCTCTTTTTCACTCGCACTACTTCAATCATGTCATCCTACTTTGACGTGTAATGTATGTGTGCGTTAGTGTGCCGTTTTTGAAGATAGAATTTCGTTTGGGTAACCTATCTACACTTTTTTACTTATAACATCATTGGCTGTAAAGCAGAAAATGCAGAATATTTGTCTATTGTAATTTCGAGATGGCGCACAAAGGTTTTCCACATTTCAGCGCAAAAACGCTTTCCAAATAGGATTACGTTGGACGTTGATGTATGCTCTTGGAACTAGAGCAGCGAAATGCAAAGTAGGGAAAGAAAACGAAGAAATATAAGCGAGAACTTACCGTACAAAGGTAAGGTACCGTTTAAATTATGACAAAGTAGAACTTTAGTTCTTAAAAAATGACTGAAGTAAGATAGCAAGAAAATCAGAGAAATCACAAAAAAACGGTATTTTTTAAAAGGCTGACAAGAAAATTTTGTACCTAATCATCTTAGTGAATAATAAAGAAATATAGATGCCTTTTGCAATAAAACTAATTCCAATAAATGTATATAATATATAAATATATATCCTGGGACAAGTTGTAAAGCTATGCAGCTAAAAAGTTTGTTTTGTTTGAACGCGTCAGTTTCAGAAAGTACTCATCAAATTTTAAAAATTCTTTTGCGTTATATAGTCTTAAATGTTAAAAACTGCAACTAATCAAAGACTAAATTAAACGCGGATGAAACCGCACGAAACTACTAGGATCCTAATGATTGACATTAAACGTATCTCATTATTTATTAAAATCTTACTACAGCTACGTAGGCACAAATGACGTCAAAAGTCGCGTGTTAACGTTTTATCTACTAGTAATCTTTGGTTCATTACAATAATAACAAATTAATGCAGTATCGCGTGGGACAACTGTAATAATAAATCGATTAATTATGTACGCTTATGAATATGTATTGGTATGTATTGTTAATATTATAATATGTGGACTGTGCTGCGGAACATTTTAATGTAACAAAAACGTGATAAAACTAAAATATTTCATATTTTTAAGAGATAGAGTGAATTAAGTAGAAAGAGTAGAGAATGGTCGGGATTTTCCAAGGTTTGTAATATCTGTGCAAAGCTGAGACGGGTCATTCATTAGTAGTCTATATAACATTACACTTAGACCCACGGGAGCGAAGCATTAACCATAAACACAGAAGGACCCACGAATACTAAGAAATTATATTCGGAATCACATCTTGGCTGAAACAGGGTCTCAATTAACAGCATACTAGCTTCTACCCGAAACTTCGGCCCTTCAACTCTCAAAGATTATACAAATCAACTGTCCAGACATCAGTACTGGTCAACACTGATTTCCCTAATCCTCTTAATCTACTTTACAAACTGTCATAGATCTTTCTGAGAGTTGCTCGACCTACTCTCAGAGGTACAAAGGTGTCTGAAACCACTGACAGATTGAATAACGCAAGGTGTGCGTGATCCGACATAATAAAGCTGAAATATTTATGTTTGTAGTAGCCCGGGAACTACTGGGATTAAAAAAAATATGTTATAAGACAGTCCGATTTATATCTTACACATTAAACATCCCGTACCTCGGAAAGCAAGCAAAGCCGTTGGTCTAGGTTGTCTTTCGTAGATCTTGACCGTCGTAACGTGTAGTCAGAAGTCAGACTAAACCAAGAGAAGTTATTTAATACAGTAGTAAAACATTGGTATTCAACTCAACTAAATCTGGTTAGACTAAAACTGACTGACAGAAGCTGACCCTTACATAGTTGAGAAAAATGCTAGGAAGATGATAAAGAACCAAAGCACAGGACAACAAATTATAATAAATATAACTCCGCCCGCTCTTTAACACTGCCTGTCGGTAGGAGCTGAGTTAGGTAGCGGAGCAGTGAGCAAAAATCCACCAATAAAATTGCATAAAATTCTCGCTCGCGAGATTCTATTGGCGAATTTTTGACTCGCTTACCGCTCCGCTGCCTCGCTCCACCCCTATGGACAGGCAGTCTTAAGTCCTCGGGGCTAAACGAAGCTTAGACTTAGCTCTAAACTTTGAATCGTATAATACTTGCGAAGGCACGGCGAGACGTTGTAACCCTCACGTCCAGTTTCAAAGTTAATAAGAGCAAGTATAGTTGTAAAACAAAAACTACGACTGACTTTCTTTGAGAGAATTTTCAGACCCCGAATTTACTGTTGCTACGTTTTTTTGATGCCTTAAACATTGAGTTACAAAACACAGTTCAAATATGACACGGAGTATTAATTATTAATCTGCATTAAAAAAAGTATCACGCAAATAATAGACAGATTCTGGTCCTTGTGAATATTCCTTAGCGATCAATCTAGGGCTAGGCTATTAAGTGCCTTGCATACCGTAAAGGCAAGAAAGCTGTGCCTATCTCATATTTTGTTTTCTTTTATAATTTATTCTTATAGCATTGAATTGGATTAATCTGTAATAATGTTATAATTGTATGTAAATAAATAAATAAATAAAATAAATAAATATCATCTTAGTTTTTTTTTCAACTACGTTAGGGTTCAGCTGATACCGCGTTTTAAATGTAGCGACTGTCTACCAGACGATCACAATCACATCACAAGATCACAACTAGGTAACCTATACAATACATGACACTTTTGGTGCTATATATATTTGGTGAATTTTGTTAATACAAGCGGTGAACATAAGCGAACCCGCGGCTTTAGCCAGTACACATACTAAGTCTAAAGATACAGGATGCAAGTCCGTTGTACTAACAATGTATTCCACACCAACAATACCTCATGTACTCGTCGTCCGAAACAATAAAAAACCAATTGATGGGGCAAAGACCCAACACAATACAATAATTACAACAATTATAATGTTGTTTTCTTGTAAACTTGTAATCCAAGTACTTGTGTACAACAATTATATACAATAATTGAGAAGATACTGTAATTTGGGCAAATTGCGTCTTGGTTTTCCGTTTGTGTGTAATTAAACTTTCCGAATTTAGAGAACATAATTGTCAAATTCTTTTAGTCTAGTGAGAGGTAAATTGAGAATCAGAAAGCTGTAATGTAAATAAGCTTCAAAAATACATCTAACTAACCATGGTTTCCACATTAATTAAATCCTTACAATGAATACTAATAAATTTGGGTCTGTTAACCCTTAAAATCAGCATTTATTCTGTCACAAAACCAAGTAAAAACTTTAATGAAAATTCCTCAGGCCTTTGATATTTGCACCTTAGTTAGCGTATGCTAAAGAGACTCCAAAAGTCGTTATTTTCCTACCCTCATGAATATACAACGGATATTTAAAATGTCCCCCAAACGCGAAAATTCAAAAACTTTGATCCGTGTACCAATTCGCATGGGATTAATTAGGAGTTCTTTTACCTACAATTGTCCAAAAAGAGAAAATTCTAACTTACAGCTTTAAAAAAATATGGGGAAGACAATCTGAACACTTTCTGATTTTAAAAATACGTCATCTCACGACACCGTTCTTACAATTTTAAAATCTTTTAAATTGAATCACAAATGTTCATTTCCTGAAGTTTCAGAACATTTCCACAATCTTCACCATTGTTTCATCTTTCATTATTTCAGTCAAAGTTTAAATTAGGTACATTTTCAATTTATTGAACAAACATCTTCTTTCTCGCAACTTTGTGTACATCGATTTCAGAATTAGACAAAATTCAAAAAGAATAAAATCTATTACAACCATATCTATCTATGTATGGCTAATTTCAGCATATTCGCCGCTGTCCTTACGTCTTTGGGTTATATTCAGTAGAATTAAATGGCACTTAAACACAATTTCTTCCTTCCCATTATTTCCAAGACTGCATCTCATAATAATATTTCTAATCTGCATATCTTAATCTCCCCGTCTTCCTGCAACGTACTCACACATTCAAGAGTTATATGAAACTTGATATTAATTCTAAAGGCGTACTTTGGCGTTAGCAGCGTATTCCTTGTATGTCCCCGACGGTGCGGTATTAGACACGTCATGCATGGATTGTTTAGTGGTTTATTTAGTTGGTTTTTCACCGATTTGTCACTTGATATATTTTCGGAATAAGTATGGCGGACTACATTGAGGACTTTCTTCTATATGAATGAATTGCGCCTAGCGATTAAAATTAGAACAATCGCGACGGATTTTTACCAGCAAGACGCTTGGACACTCTTCCAATAAATACTGTTCTTCGACTCATGTTTTGAAGACTCTGATTCAAACTGTCAAATCTTCAGAATAAACTTATCCGAATATCGAACAAGCGGTTGGACGTTTTTAAAAGTTTATTTTTGGACAAAAGCAAAAAAGACGACATTTTCCGTTACTTGTTTCTATTCAAAAAGTAAAATAAATACCTAGTACAGATAGAAACCTACTAATTATTTTTCGCAACCTGAATAAAAACGCTTTCTCTTTACACAACCCAAAAAGGACGTCAAAACAAAGATTTTTTTCAAGAGTTTCATTTTATTAACTTGTTGTATACTCAAAAGACGTAATTAAGTAGTCGTATATAACTACAAAACTTACGAACTATACTTATCACAGTATTGTACATAGCGACATAGTCACGTCAATGTCATATATCCATAGCCACCATAATCGGAAGACAGTTCGGTCATCCATACATATTTATATTCTGCGCCCGCGCACCGTAGATTCATCATTAAAGCCGTTACTATGAACAATGGCGGTGTTACGCTTTGGTGTTAACTGCTAATCATACTAGAAAGTTTTTAAAGCTCTAAATAATTTCAGTTTGATTTCAAGATAAATTATAAGTTAGGTTAAGTCGAGGTTATAAATAGAACTTTTATAATTTGGTTTCGCCGTCAGCATTGATTTTGCCAAAAATGTTGGCGGCACTGAAATCCTTTTATATCGAATGTTAATTATACTGTTAATTGGATTTATTAGTAGCTAGTATTACCAGATAGAAAAAATGAACATTTAAATCTATAGTCTGTTTGTTTTTTAAGTGTTAAGCTAATTTTGGCCTAGAGATAGGCTAGCCTTAGAGATGCGCATAGACTACTTTTTAATCCTCGACTTCCGAGTTATCTAAAACCGATACTCACTCAAACGAGTTTTGGGGCATAAACTTGTTAATTACAATCAAGATTTAGACAAACGTTTCAGTCAATCAAAACCAAGTTTCGCTACCAATTGGCAGTTAATAATGCAGCCAGAATCTAGATCAATGATCTAGATTTAGTAATGAATTTTTATTGATTTTCGCTAAGAAACGCCGGATCTACACTTAACTGATAATAAATATACGTAATTGATTGTTAAATCAGCATAGAGGATTTGCTACTAAGAATACTAACTCCGAGATCCATCTTACTTAAACCATCTCAAAACACTGTATGATCATAAATCGCTAAAAACATAAATATTTCATACAGAAATATTCGGCTTACATGCTCGACTTACACGGCTTTTCTGACGTGACCAGGATTCTGAATACTCAACCCTTTTCTAGTATATTTATATAAACCAGTCGTCCGTCTGAATACGTCCATTCTTAAAAGAGGGTTCATACTGGATTAGTTTCGCCTGCAAAAGGTCTTTTGTCGAAAAAAGATTTTCAGAGTTTAGCCTCAGGTTGAACATGTCATAATTATTTGGGAAACAGTGGGTGTTTTGTTTTATCTCTAATAATGTTATAAAGATGAAGAGATTTTTTTAGTTTTTTGTTTGTATAAACAAGGAAAGCTGTGGAAAAATCCAGTCGTATTGTAAAAAATCTTTCTGAATATAATAGCTACTTTAACGAGGAATAGTTTACGTTATATAACAACACGCTACGACCAACGAGCGAAGTTATAATTGAAGATGCGGGTTAATATGTCTGAAATATTTCTCAAAATTTTAACAATTCGGTTACCAAGTTCTGTGTACTTCAGTAGATAGGTAAGTAATCTAATTCATCCATCATTTCCATGACAATTTCTAACGATAAATACACACGTTTTACCGATACGATATCTCAGTACAAAATCGTAAATCCAAAACGTTTGTACAAATAAACAAACGAATCGGAAACAATCCAAGCGTACCGAAGAATACAAATACTTCGGATTTAGACCCCGAGACTTCGAGAATTTTCGAAAAGGGGAAATGAAATGAAAAATGTAAGACTCCACAAACTTGCAGATTCGAAGCACGTTACAGCTTCACAACTTAAAGAACTTGAACGACTCAACTCGCTGACGATAAATAAATTTGTATATTAACATTTTACAATTAAAACTCAGCTCTGACTGTGTTAATTTCGCGAAATTGCTGTGAAACCGTTGGATTACGACCGTTTGTATGAAATAGAAGGTATTGTTAAAACAAATGGCGTTTTACAATTTCTATATCCCGTTAATGTTGGCTTAAATTACTTATAGTCTGTTATCATAACTGGTAGACGCAAGAACTGGTATGACAGATTGGCAGTTAATGCATTCTCCTTCTCTAAAAACATTACCATCACAACAAACACAGAATAAAACACTGAATATTTCTTTGGTCAATGCAAATGCATGACGCCATCTCATTAGTGAACCCATGAATCAATCGTCGATACAAAAACGTGCGCTTAAAAATAACACTTGCATGCAAAAATACACCTATTAATTTTATACGTAAATAAAAATAAAATGTACACTACACCGGTCCGGTCCGACCTTGCCAAAGACGTGACGGTAACAGAATATAATATTTAAGAAAAAAAAATAAACATACAAACAAAAAGTACCGGTGATCCGTGCGACACTGAACACAAACTACCCTCAAGTACAATCTTCTCAAAAGATTGACCGAGATATTTTCACTGCACAAGACACAGAAAACTACACAATTTTCTTCCTTAAAAATGAGTTTTGTTCCTTGTTTGTCACAGGTATTCCTCACGACCACGTGAATTTTTAATTCGTTACGTGGGTACAGACGTGCTTCGCGATTGGAGACCGGATCGCGACTGGCGAGGCGGCCGGCTTACGGCTAATTCACGCGATGTATCTGAAGCCACGCCCAAATGTTTTGATGCTGCATTGCCTGATATCAACGTAATGCAGTAAAGCATTTGTAAACAAACATGTAAGAGCTTGCAATCTTGCAGGTGTCTATCTGATATTACCGTACGTGGCGTGTTCATATTTTATCCGCAGGCTGGTCGTTTCGTTTTATGGCGGTTTTTTATTATTATGTTGGTAAAATCTAATGTTTAACAATAAATAAATAAATAAAATAAAAATAATTTAGCCTGTAGTGAAAATTTTACTTTCTTGTTAACTACTTCAAAGTTTTATTTGTCATTAGGTGTAAGGAAAAAAAAAGATATTGTTAACCTTTCAACGACCAAGCGACAGCCGGCTGTCGCGCTGCTATTGTCTTTCTATTGTGTCTCTAATCCCATGTGTTCAAAGATTTAATCGTTGCCCTATATCAGGAATTTCTTCTCGTATATCGTGGTTACGTTTACAAAATATACTCGTACGTATGTGTATAAACCTGTACGACACGGGAGTCTAAATCGCGACACGCAGTATACCAAGCAATCGCTTAAAACCTCCGTCGGGTAAAATTCCACGTTTTCGCCGTCCAATAACTTTCCCAATAAAATGTCTTTTCTCGCCCATAACTACTGGCCCAGTTACATACCTTTACACGATAAGACCCATAATGTAAACCAGTAAAACATTTGTAAACAACTTATGGACATAATCATTACGTATCGTTCACTGACCATGTGGACATAGCTAGATACGTATTTACTGGGTACTTGTAAACGAGTGAGCAGGTGCGATAGTAAGAGTAAATGACACTGAATAATGAATGTGTGATTTGAATTAATTGTGTTTCTAACGGAAATTGTTGGCAGGCAGCGTGGGATGGCTTTGCATGGTATCCGAGTTTGTAGTTGAATGATACAAGGACTTATTGTATTTATGTAGTCTGAGGATATTGTTATGCTGATATCAGGATAATTCCAAGTTTTATCATATCTTCCAATACACTTTTTTGGTCCTAACTGTATTTAGGAACTAATGGAAAACATTGAAACCATGAACATAGTAAAAAAAAATTGGTCATACAGACTAGAGCCATCAGATTTTAAGATCTCAATTTTGAAATACAACACACTCACGCTTCACTAAGTGGTCCTATTATTACATCGCTAACGAAAAAGTTATTTTAACGGTAAAATAAGGTAAGTACTATAATTGCATTTACACTCACTCATTTTTTCCTCTACTATGTGTAATATACCTGAATCAAATTGTATCGCGATACGAGAGTGCTCCGTAAATCATTATTTGTTACTTTCACTCTAAGCACCAAGCTTACAAAATTACAGTACTCAGCAAGTGCGTATATGTAGTCATTTACTGTTTACTGGGTAATTTAGTTTTATGACTATTCTTTCTTAAATACTGACTCTTCAATTTGGCTACTGAAACTATCTTGGCTACTTGGTTGGAATAATACTTTGCTTGTTTTCGATAATAAACCTCACAAACTACCACAGGACACAATTTTAAAGTCTATCTTCTGCTGTATCTGAAAACAGATGCAAAAGAATCATATTATTTTGTTCTCAGAATTTCGTCGAATGGTAGTTGTCCAACTTTGTCCTCGTAAATATTTAATATCCCGAGGGTATCTGGTAACTATAAACCGGTGTTTTCTGTCTGGAAAGGGTAGGAATATATTTCTGGTGGAAAGCAGCAATTATTGAGCATGCTGTCTCGGAATGAAAAGGGTTTAGTATCCCTGGTGGGAAAGACAGACAGCTAACTCGAATGTTTTGGAGTAATTTAAAAGAGTCCTGTATCCTGCTGAAGAATACCTCAACAATGATATGGAAGTATGTAACGGTTGCTTGCTTGTACATACATCAGTCAAGTCTAAAAACCAAGTCACATCAACACTTACATTTTTCTCCAGGTAAATGAGCAATGGGATACTTTACCAAGATGCTAATGGCGGTTACCCACTGGATATAACTTAGTCAAATCGATCATCAATAGTGATCAAAATACTGAATAGTGAGTATCATCAAGCCAGTGCAATACACAGCAGGAAAGCTCCGATACGAACTCAAATGCATCAACGTTTAAACTAAACCACACAGTGCCGTCCCCTAACACGTACTAATGAGTAATGACGTTAAATGGCAGCCATTTGTAATGAAACCACAGTTAAGTCCACTGTGATGTGCAGAAACCAATACACATTAGCACCTGTGCCGCGACCTAATTCGGCTGTGTGCATTGTAATAATGTGTCATATTTAGTACCAACATGCAAAGTTTTGCTCAAATAGAACCGCTCTTGTTGGTAATTTGAACTGGTTTCGTCTGATCTTGTGGTGTAAAGTTTTTGCGCTGGGATTGAGCTTCATGGAAAAAGGACTCAATTTCTAATGTTCCATATTTTCTGGTTTATCATCATCTTAACCTTCGTAAACATTAAAACCCCGTTACTAAAATTAGTGAAACCTTTAAAAACACAATCGATATTACAACAGAACACGAACATTCATCTCCATTGCGTGGGTAGACCAATTTTTTCCACAATAGCTTACGTCTCTATTATCGGTCGATAGAGCACCAAATCGATACATATTAAAATCTCGACCAGCTTTTCCGTACACGAACAAACCGCGGAAGAATTATACGAAATGTTCACCAAACTGACCGAACCGATTCAAATCGATTCCTTCGTGTATTTATAGAACGCTTCCGAAATGTTTTCCTATTGAGTGTTAACTGGTACTAAAATTATCACGTGAAGAATATTGTGTAAGTGATGAACAATTTGAAAATGGACATTATAGTTGGTTATGCCTACTGTGTAAACAATATGAAATTCAATGTTACAAGTGAATCAAAGATCAAAGACGTTATAGAGAATTGAATATTAAGAAAGCCTTCACCCAAAAAGTTGACGGGCACTTTTTAAAAGCAATTTATGAAGAAAACTAATCAGATAAACTTAACACTTTAAAAAACTTCGTCCTCAGCCTTTTCTTAATTGAACCCGATATCAGGTCCACCATTCCCAGGTAAGCCCTTAATCTAACTTTCCCAACATTTACCTTACAAAGTAATCTTGCAGCGTCGGTACGCGAAGATTTACGCCCCATGTTCCCAAAGGCATTGACCAATAAAAATGGCGGATTCAATTTGATCAGGGCATCGAACCGGCACCGGTGGCTAGGAACGAGGGTTTACTAATTGAGCAGCTGTTTGTTCTCACAGGAGGTGATATAGAAAATGGTTGTCGTTTCTTCTTCGTTACCAACAAACATAAAACATGACAATGGTACATCTGCTAATATCAATTTATGAAAAAAGAATCCTGATTTCTTTTTAGTGTACATAAGGCCCTAGATACTGAGGATAATCCTTAGAAAAAGGCTAAATCATCTTAAATCTGATTCATTCTTTGAATCCGTGGAAATCCCTAAGTATTCATCCGAAAATAAACAAGAAAAAAACTTACAAAAAATGAGGAAAGATTGTTGACCTATAAAAAATTTAGCCTAGCAAAAAGATATAACTATGTAATTATGCTAGCAAAACAATACTTAAAGATTATTCAGTAATCCAAGTTCTAGTAAAGGAAAAGGTAGTATATAAGTAGCTAAAAATCATAATCGCTCCAAGGATGGTGAGATAATCGACGCATTTGAGTACCAGCAAAAACATAATCATTGAGTAGTATTTATAAATACATAGATTTCAAAGAACAAGACGGGTAATCTGATATTTTGTAGGTGTGCAATCTAATCTTTATGCAATATTATCATCTTGTTCGACAAGTCTGAAGTTTACCTCCACCCAATGTTTATAATCAATTGAATGCCTTATATTGCTCACAAAAGCAAAATATACGTGATACCACAAGAAAATAACGATAAAGAAAATACTTATAAAGAAGCCTTTTATGTAACCTATCAGTGCGTGAATAACAAACAATCATGTGGAAAGTAATATGACAGCACGAATACAATATTCAATTCCGAAAAACTCTATTGGGCTTCTATATTATTTGTCTGAAATATTTGTGGAATCGGTTACAGTTCTAATTTTATTCCATATTATACAGTACAGAATGAGTAGTGCAATCAGTTGCCGCTGTCGTCAAAGTAATGGCGAGCACTGTAACCGTTTCCTACTATTTTGCGCAAGCTTGTTTTCAACTTAATACCGCTAATTACTCTGTGGTTTCAAAATGGTTCCCAGCATTATGTGGAACTATTTTCGAGGAAGGTTTTAGTGTACTCTCCGTATTAAAAGCTACGAGTACACCGCTTTGCTCAAATTCTGAAAAATAAATCGGGTTCTAAGAATCTGTTGTACTTTTCTGAATGAAATATTATCTTGATCTTTTCTCAGCTCAAAAAGATCTGTAGCTGTATATGCATGCTCATCGAGCAGATGCGTATATCCTGAACATGACACGCTGATCACGATGCTGCCTCGTGAGTCCTCTTCAGTGGATAATTGAGCCTGTCCGGTGCTACTGGCCTTGACAGCAGATAGTTTAACGTCCACGATCCAAGATGGGAGACGGTGCTGACGTAAGAACAAAATTCGCGGTTCGGTCATATTTATTAGGAGTAAGGTTGGATAATTCAGAGAGTAAGTCATGGCTAACTACTGTCTGTGAGTCTACTCGCAAAAAACTTATTTTAGGGACAATATCAGGTGAATTATTTTCCTCAATAAAAAGGTTATCTGTCGATATTCATTACGAATCAAGAGAAACTTCAAAGATAAAAGATTTTTATTATATTAATTTGTTCAATATGTCTCCACTCCAATCTTCCTCAAATTAAAAATTAATCACTTCCATCGAGACTTTATCTAACAATTTTATTTGATCGTGAACTGACTATACTTCGCACTTTACTGACATACGGAGGAGTGTCTATTCTTGGAGTAGGACCCTTCTAACCTTGATATGTTAGTTGAGAGTGACGTTAGGGCGACGTAACACGACAGGGAACATGTATCATACGGCTGATCCTTTATTGTATAACAGAAAAAAATATTCCACTTAATAAATGAGACTGGTGTCGGTGATAAATTGTGCCAAAGCCTTGATTTGACAAAACGTCCAATCATAGAACTCTTTGTTTTCGTATTTGAACGATAAAACTAATCTATATATTGTAATCAATTCCTGTCTGGTCTGTTGCCACCATTGCAGTATACAAAAAAAATCTCGTTTCTGAATCAGTGGTCTGTGAAACCTAAATCGGACTGGACAGGGATGATCCATGCAAATTTCAGACCGAAACGTCAAAAGAACATTTATAAAAGAATTGCACAATTCTACAAAGACTGACGGCGCGCGGCGTTTCAATAATGTATCATCCAAATTTTTTAAGCTCCGTCTATTTCAAAAGAAATTCGTACCGAACTTTTTCTGCAAACTTTTACTGAGTCGGCGTTTTTACATTCCCTTTTGCATGTTATCCGTTTTTCTTATACGGTACCAATTTCATAATACTAATTGAATCAGATGTGTATCGTTTTCGATATGATTTTGTTGTTTTGAATTAAAAATGAAATCTTGTCACTGTAAAATGATTTCTTCTACCTGTCTTGCTATTCGACGTCAGGTTACGTCATCCTATCTCGGCCATTATCTGCATCTATCTGTAGTTGACAGTCGTCGACTTATACGTTCTGTATTTACAAAAGATAACCATATTTACTGTTTTACTAGTATGGAAATTTCCCTGTACATGTGGGCTTGTACCGCATGCTTAAGCATGTTTTGCAATACCGTCGCTCTGTGGTTTTTCCAAAATATTATTAAAACCATCGTATTTGTTTTTATGAAATTAGTTTTTGACGTGACGGAGACTGATCGAATTTTAATATAATTTAGAATTACGAAATTATCGTTAACTTCGTTTAGCTTAAAACAAAACTTCAATTCATTCAAGGACAGTATTCCCATCCCATAAATCACTGAACAAGCGATTAGCTTCGCAAAATCAGACACGACATAAAGTTTGTCGTAATCTTAAATGGGCCTTTCAGAAAAACGTCGTCGTCCGAAAATACTTCCATGTCCCGTTTCACCCGTATCAGGCTAACTGTCAGAGAAAAAGAAATCTGCGGAGTCCATTAATTCGTTTGTGATGGGATATCAACACCGCCCGGATTCTGGACACTTGGAGTGATGAATGTATCAGTCAATTAGTCTTACATCACTGCTTCACAAAAGGGTTTCGTGGGATGGAATTTTATTATTCCGTTTTCCTGTAGTATCTTCTGATTTTCCTAAGTTATTTAAAGCTATCAAAACGTTTACAAAGATATTTGTCTTATCTTCGCAAACTATATTTTGTATCGATGTTTTTGCTATGATCTTGCCAGATATAATTTAATATGAAACTGTACAAAATACTAATATAAATAATGTGTTCATCAATCCTCATAAAATGGAACTTTCCGATTCACAGAAATGGCAAATCTAAATCTAAAACTCAATTATAACCCGTCACTTCAAAAAGGAGTAATTTCGTTAACTTCAGAGTTTTAATCAAGTTCTTTAATATCATTTCATTCACAGACTTAATGAAGTGTATTAACGAAGACTTAATAATGATTTCTTTACAATCATATATGAGTTTATTTCGAAACGAACGGCACCATATTTTAAATGTTCTTTAAAAGGAGTGGCTGGAGCTGTCTATAATATTACAAAAGTATTTCAAAAGTCTACTTCACCATCACTTAATAAATAAAGATGTGGAAATATGAGAATCCCTGAACAACAGTTATCGATGATAGATCACATAGGCTTCAAGCGGTCGTAGACCAATGGAATTAACCTTTCTTACTTATCATATACTTCTTCTCTGTAACAGACACTAACTAAAATAATAGTATTTCAACAAATCGATTTTTATATCATCACCGGTTGTATATTACTGACATTGATCGATACAGTGCTAACTATTGAGAATATCAATAATAGAACTTGATGACCGTTCGTTTCCACCAGCCCTTTCGTTGAACGATTTATCATCGTATGTGTAATGTTGACTTTCGGAAGTAATGTGACGGCTAGTTCCTACGGTGGCATTTTAATTTAATATTCCGTTATCATCGTTGCTGTTATCAATTGTTATTGATGGTCTACGGGAAGCATCAGTTCCTTCCCTTTCCAAGGTGTGAGTTTCCTGAAAGCTATAACAAGGACAAGGGGAGTATTGCTATCGTTTTCTGCAGTAGTCTACATCATGGTTATTTCAAAATACGAAACTATTCTTCCTTCAGTGCTATCTCTTCCTCCACATTTCAAGAGCTGTAGTTCAATTTCTTGGATCATAAAATTGTTTAGTGGTACTTGCATCGTTTTCAATCCCAACGTTGCCCATTCAATTGTAACATTTTATAGGGATATAAATATCCTAGCTAAACCACCATTTCCTGAACCTGATATCCACCGAATTATGTAACGCTATATTATGGTTTATTAATCCGTTTCCTGTTTTTCAGCATTATAATAATTTATCTCTGTATATCGATAGTACGGGTAGTGACACAGAACCAAGTTCTTTGACGTCAAAGTCTTTGTAAAATGACCCTTCACGATCTACTAATCTAATAAGAAACTTAACTTTCTGATAATCCAACATTAAATTAGATTAGCCACTCTATTCGGTAGCTATAATCGATGTAACTGGTGTTTAAACCTCGAAAATCGATAAGGGAAGGGGACGTCGTTCGATTTCCGCGTCCCGATTCAACTTTTAAAGTGGAAACGAGATTTTACGATATCAGTAGGGTTGATCCTCTGATAAATTTGGTGTTTGAAAATGCGGGAAGTAAAATTAGATTTTTTCTACAATGTCACCTGGGACTTTCTTGTTTGAAAAACAAAGCAAATTACATTGTTTTTTCTTCTCTATAATAAACCCTTTGTAAAGGCAAGCTAGCGTGTCTTCTAATCCAATTAGGTACACTTCTGTTCTTCACATCACGCAAAACAAGCGAACCAAATGATTGAACATGGCTTGTTTTCTTTAACTTAAAAAGAAAGTGACGTGACACGTGGTATCAAAGATATATAATCACGTTTGTATTCGAGAAGTGGGTAGACAGTGCAGGTAAAGGTTTACGCTAGATTATGTTTCCAGGGTTTTCTCTACTGGAATATGTGTGGTGATGGTCCAGTGGAAATGCGCCCCTCATTTTAGAGGTTCTGTATCTACCGGTCATATATCAAAAGTTACAAAAACGTATCGTGAAGAAATCTGAATTTACGTTTTAATTCAAATTTCTTCAGAAAGTTACGATCATTGATGAGGCTTTGATTTCGGAATTAAAAAATCACAAATCTTTTATACTTGTAAAAGTTAAGCTTTGATGCGATGCCTTGGCTAATAATGAGATATAATAATCTGATACTATATTTTTCCCAAACTCAGACTGCAAACTACTACACAAAAATGCTGCAAATACCTAACCATTTACTGAACATAATATCAAACTCAGTCCCCGCAACCACAAAGCCAGCTCCTTCAACCCTCGCCTCGCTTTAATCAAAATCAACGTATTTCAAAATGAACCCGGCAAACATTATAATTAGTTCATAAGGAGTAAATAACATGGTGCCGCTTAAGCAAATATGCTTGAATTCGTAACAAACATGTTAGCATTGGTTGTGTTTTCAAGTGAAATATGTATTTAGGTTCACAAACATACATTAGATCCCTGTTTGGACTTTGGGCAGTTTTCCTTTGAAAATGTGTTAGATTCTGGGGCATTTCATTAATTTTGGAGATAATGTAAGGACTTTTGTTATCAAGGTAATTTCTCACAATTATTCAATGTGATTGTAATTATTTTGTACCTTTAAAATCTAGTGACTACTTTTAAAACTATTTTATTGGCATCAGTTTTTAATTCCCCACATGTCTGTTTTTGCTGTACCTATATTGTTATGTATTTTTGTTAGTAGTGACTTTGGGACATCTATACTTAATAGATTGAAACCAAGGAAAATTCAATACTCTTTGAAACTACTGTAAACTGTTTTTGTGAATGTGTTTTCCTTACTTTCTACCTTTCTATGTCAACACTTGCCACAAAATTTAAAACTACCCTACAATAAAGCAAAATATTCGAAATTTACGGCACAATTTTAAAAAGAATTTCGCTAACGCAAAAGGAGAAAAGCGCTAGTGTGGCGTGACAAAATTTCGAATTAAATTATTAGAATGCTTCACACGTTTCCAGATTTTATAAAACGTGTACGATTTAGTGCTGTGCTAGAAGATTTACGACTTAAACCTAGTGTTGATGTAGTGTTTCATTAAGAAAAATGTAAGTCTTGAATGAATTGAGAAGAAAGAAATAGTCTAGTGATCTGATCCGTTATTACGATTTATTTACAATGTAACTTTAAATGATTTAACTTACAGAAGAAAAACTATTTAATTAGATAATTTATATGCACCTCAATAAACAACCAAATACAAAAAATGACTTAATTTTAATATTTTTATTACAAAACAATTGTCGTCGATATTATCACCTTGACACGGACGCAACGCGCCACTCCCGCGCAATCATCTAATTGGCGGGAACCGGACAAGATGGCCGCTGTACGTCAACGAGTGCCGTTGCGTTTTGTAATAGTGTTTTGTTGCATGTCCGATGCAATGATAGCTTCTGGAAGATTTCTATACATCAACTCATCATCTTCCTAGCCTTTTCCCAACTATGTTAGGGTCGGCGTTCAGCCTAACTGGATTCAGCTAAAATAAATAGGAAGATTTCTATACAGTGCTAATGAATACAGGATTGGTGTTCTGTGTGCTAACAATTTTCCTTGATTCATTAAGCATTTAAAATTGAACTTTCAAATGATAGTGGTAAAGCATATTTCTCTGTCATTATTCGGGGTGACTAAATAAAAGTTATTACGATAATGAGCCTTTAAATAATACTACAAACTCTTTCACACTTCTACCAATCATTTTCTATTTAACTCTTTCCATTATTAAGTATTTTCCTATAGCCATTATTACATCGAATGGTATTGTATAAATTGATTGCTGTTACCATTTCGCTGAATGCAATAAAAAGAAAATCTTCGAATTTGTAGGCAACGGTACATGAAGCGTTTCGGCCAATTATTTTTATTGTAAGCATTATTAAGGCAGCTTACGTAAACCTTAAAACGAGACTCCCGAAGCTAACGCAATCATACCAAAACAAAAACACAATACCTGTGAGGTTTTCAATAACAAACAATACGAAAACACTGCACATAGCATATCTCATAAACTTAAACTTACAAGATAAAGGTTTTCAGTAAACACTAGTATCGCTAAACAATCAATATTTTATTTGAACGCGGCCAGATACGGGTGAATCAATAACGGGAACAGTTTTGAGCGCGAACGCGACTCCTAGCGCCATCTATTATGCAGTAGCGGAACTACGTAGCTTTAATAGTAGTTGGCGCGGCAATCCGTTAGGTGGCGGTGTAGGTTGCTTAAAAATTCACTTCTCAGTGCGATACAGATGCATTAGTAAATTGAAACCTGTTTCATCCCACGCTAAGCGAATAGGTTTATAGGCAATATATCCAGACCGGTTTAAAGACCTAAGGGACTTGGGAAGGCTAATGTTTAAGTTTGCAGCGATATTAAATAGAGTATCCGCTCAACTTTATTAATAAATGTTTCAAAGTAAACTAAGCTGCGGAGAACGTCATCGTACAAGCTGGAAGTGAATTTATTAATTCAGTATGAAGATAATTTATTACGGTTCGCTTGCGGAAAATATTTTCGCCCGGGAACCCTGAATAATTAAACTGTCTATTTAAACTTAGCTTATTATATACGCTATATAAATAACGAATACAAAAACTTGCTCTAAGAAAAAAGAAACGTTAGCTTAAAATAGACAAACCTAAGTTCACCTATTGCCTACTAGATGGCGCCACAGTGCCGGCTAGTTAAATAACTTATGAGACACAATCCTCTTATCCTTTACATTTGATAACATGGGAAAGCTTTTAAACCCACCACTTAATACAGTATGGTAATATTTATCCCGTACCTTCATGACAATTTCCATAGAGAGTATGGGCAAACTCGAAGCCTTTTCTTTTTGTGTGCAAAAAGAACAGAAATTATTAATTTAGAAAACCCAACTTGAAATAGCAGTTTTTTAGATTACAAAGGTTTGGTAAACTTAAGTTCTAATAAATGAAAAGGTGGCATAGTGATCTGGACGAGTACCAGTGATTTTGATTCTACCAGACTGGTTCCAGGCGGCGGGCGTGGGAAAAGAATGTGTTCATGAAATTTCTTACTCGTTCCTTTCTATAGGAAAGTACTCCTTTAGAACGAGCAAAGAGCTTCAACCACTGGACTTGACTGGACAATTCAAACGTATCTGTAAATCCATACTAATATTATAAATGGGAAAGTGTGTCTGTCTGTCTGTCTGTATGTTTGTCTTTCTCTCACGGCTAAACGGAGCGACGAATTGACGTGATTTTTTAAGTGGAGATAGTTGAAAGGATGGAGAGTAACATAGGCTACTTTTTGTGTCTTTCTAACGCGAGCGAAGCCGCGGGCAAAAGCTAGTGGTTTAATATAGTAGGACTTGTGGGAAGCTTTTACTCAGTAGAGGGACAGTGAGGGTTGAAGAAAAAAAAAGTAGTTAAATAAAAAAGGTAATTCGAGTGTTTCTAACAATAACGTTAAAAATAGTGTTAATTTTAACATAACATACGTTTCAGTGCCCTTTTTAATATATTAAAGCAACTATGTTTATTATTTTAGTAATTTTCTAGATGGTGTGCTTTTGAGATACAAGCTTTTTATGATTCAGCACTTCTAGTTACTGTATTTTAACAAAATAATAACAATTATACCTAATGGAAGTTGAGATATTATGCCTCTTTGTTTCAAAGGCTCTTGCACTTCAACTCGTATTGGAATAATGAAAAATATTCATATTCCTGACTAATAAAAAATAGTAAAAGCATATAACAACAATATCGGAGGGAGAAATCACAGGGGTTAGCTTGTAAAACAAATAAGTATAAACCTTTGATGTAGAACAATTTTATTTAAAACTATTAAACATCGTCGAAAGGTTAACTTTGTACAGACATAATTATATATTTTAGATCACATCGCGATATACGTCTGAAGTTTCCCAGCTTTTGCTTAAAATTTACCTTGTCCAGGACGAGAACTGAACCTCCCGTTACAAAGCCACGTATGGATTGACTATCGCACCCCACATCTGTCCGGTTGCAGATGCTAGGACCTAGCATAATCTAGCTAAACTAAGTGCTGATTACCGTAAGTACCGTACTACCTAGTCCGTGCATGTAAGCGATACACAGGCAGGTGACCGCAACACGAAGCTTGATAGAAATGCTTGTTTACATGAGATAGTTTTATACTAGTCCTGAGTGCCTGGTTCAGTTTAAATCGCTGGGGATTTAAGTTGGAAATTTTGCCAGTGAAGCCTTAATCAACCAAGCGACTGCCGGCTGTCGGGCTGCTATAGTCTATCTAATGTGTCTCGAATCACGTGTGTTCGAAAGATTAACGTAACGTAAGGATTCAATAAGGATGGATTTTTCAGTATTGCATGATTGCGTACATTAGTCGACATAACCTAACCGATAGGCTGTTACAAACCAATAACCACCCTATGCCAGCTCCTATTTTAGAAAATGATTAAAATTAAATTGAATGACAACTCTTCAGCTTTATAACATTAATATAGATCAGAGGAAGCACAGTTGAAATACTTCATGATGTTAAAAAACTGCAGATTTTTCATTTCCACATATATCCCCGTCAACAATCCTAACGCAACATAACAAATGTGACGTTTTTTTTTATTGATATAATGTTTAGGCCACACCTTCACAGAATTGGCAGACACACCTACAAACATATCACACTATTTATATTAGAACAATTAATATTTCAGCTTGCCAATGAAAATAAAATGCATGCTTGCAAACTTAATGCAACGTAAATTAATAGAATTGTAAAAGGAAGTAATGTAACCTCTTTGCTATGTCGGGTGCAAACTTTAATGACAATTAGAGACTATGCAAAATGATTGCTCCAGAAAACAAAGATTTTGTACGAAAGCTGTAGGTACTGATTTTTCATCATCATCTCCCACAGCTGTTCGTAATGTTTTGTTCGGCTGTCAATCCAACCGGATTCAGCTGGATACCAGTCGTGAAGCGACTGTCTATTAGACTTCCACAACCTTACTATTGGGTGAAACGATACCCCTTGGTTAGACTGGTCAGACTTAATAATATTTTTTCCTTTAAGTATATGAGAGCCTAATTTAAGATGAATAAGCGTAGTGTTTTTTTTTATATAGGATACGCTTTTATTTTGGCCCTCAGAAACAACGGAGGCCGGTTACCATATTTATAGCCTAACTTAAGCCTCACAGGTTTAAAAACACAGCACTACACAATATAAGCCTGGACCCGGCTTAATAGTAGACATTACGGTAAAACAATGAAGCAACTAGGATCATTCGCCATAATCATGTATGCTATTGTTCGATATAGTACTACCTACGAGACCGTCATATGATGTGTCATTGTAAATCCATTACCATTTAAACACACATACAAAATCATTTATTTCACATAAACCTTTTGTACGGTCAGTCAGAAAGTTAAAGATAATTGATAGTTCGCAACAAAAGGTTTTTATTGAGAAAAACGAGCAAGGAACTCCGTAAATACACAATTACTATTTAGTTTTATGTTTAACTAAACAATGTTTAAATGTGCCCTTTAATTAAAATCAATTTTTAATCTATACTAATATTATAAAGAGGTAAAATTTGTAAGTTTGTAGGTTTGTAAGTTTGTATGTAGGGGGTAATCTCTGGAACTACTGATCCGATTTGAAAAATTCTTTCAGTGTTAGATAGCCCATTTATCGAGGAATGCTATAGGCTATATAACATCACGCTACGACCCAGGGGAGCGGAGCAGTAACGAAAAATGCGGGTGAAACCGCAGGGGCCAGCTATAAGTTATATTTGGGTTCCACCAACGATGAGATAGGACTGATTTGCTCCCATGAGTCGTAGTCGTAAAGTAATATTTTTTTCGATGTAATTTTCATTACCATCATTTCCTTTCTATCACATCTCATTCCCACCATCAGGCTGTTAATTCCGATTAGCTTAGATTAGATTAGCGCCTTTAAACAAACAAAAACTCTCCAGCTTTAATACATTAACTAGAATGTCAACAGAAACGGGTTTATTCATATAAATACAAGGTTATACCTGTAAAATTCTGCCAGTACATACCTGGTTAGCCCTCTCGAGGGTACCGTGGCATAACATAACGTCCACATTTAGACCAAACGAGTCTCCCTTCCTACGCTTAGAATAAAACCATATAGGTAGGTGTCTAGTCTGTTAAGCTAAAACTTTCATGTATTAAAATACGTAATATTATGAAAGTTTCTCGTTTGAAATGTTCTTTCTTTGGCTGTCCAGCTTGCTAGCTGACTAAACCATTTTATCAAAGCATTCGGACCACGTCCAAGATATATACTCTCATTAGTGGCCGTTTGCAATAATCTATCTTTGGATTAGATATAGATACTGCATTTGACACAAGATCCATACATTAAGGGCGAGATAAATAGACGTTACTTCAACTTCAACCTTTATAAATTATGGCAATCCACCGAATTTTCAGTGAATTCTGCCAATGTCCAGTTTGAAAATAATATTATAAAATAGTGACAATTGTACGGTTATTAAATTATAGTGTGGAGACCATACACGTGTTCTTATAACCAAGAACACGAGATGACTCCTAGACCTGTCACTTTTACACAACTGACAAACGTCAAGTGTATGATAGAGACGGGAACATGTCTAAGCCAAAGTCAGTGCTTAGTAACGTCTATCTCGCCATAAGTGTCAAATTTATATCTCTAGTTTACTTATCCAAAGATTTAGGTAATAAATTATTGGAAATGACTGTCAATCGTGTCGACAGAAATGAAGGGTTCATAAATTACTCTTTAAAATTGCCTGTTCAACTCACAAATGTCAAACACCGTACGTATCTTTTAATAACTTCTATCTCTTCTTTCTAAACAAACGTATCTCATTCATACGCCTATATCTTGCTTGATCCTTTCTAAATGAAGACGCGATGTAGTCCTAATTAACCCCTCGGATGGTTGTGTATGAGACATGATACGCGCATATTCTATTTCAACACAAGACTCTGTAACCAGGGGCCGTATTGTAACAATTCTGCTGAGTTTTCACTTAACAGGAAACGTATGAGGGTCAAAATAATTTTGTTACGTAAACGGTTGATTGCTGGACCGATATTTTGACGTGAAATTAGGAAACTGGTGAAGTAAATCACGATTTTCGGATTGGAATCTATTCATTCTAAGTAATCTAAAAGGTATGTAATTCTGTCTGTGAAACCAATATGTAAAAAGGTTTAGGTGACCTACTAAAAGGTAAAGGTCAAAAGCCAAAGGATTCGTAACTAAAAATTTTATTGTTATCAATATTATGGCTAAGTTCTATTTACATCAAAGTTATAACAGGAAAATAGAATGTAAGTAAACAAGGATTTCAGTCAGTAGTAAGTAATTTAAACTAAGAATAAAATTTATTGTTTTACAATATTTATAATAAAGAAATACTACTTCTGTTTCTTGCTAGCTATGTATTCCATTTCCATATAATACATGAGCTTATGTACTATCGGCAAAATTTAATCATGACCCATTTCGACAACAAATCGTTTGAAGCTGTCTAAATAATAAGACTAGACGTGTGACATTTTCAATACATGTTTAGGCGATTGTCGACCTAATTGTATTTGAATGTCTGTAGGAAAATAAGCTTATGGTGGGTCATGATTCCATTTCGTCGATTGTACAAAGCAACGTTTATTTATCTCAGTGTAGGTAATAAGCACAGATTTTAATTATTCAATACAACAGGGTTTAGTGGCATAAGCCGTAAACGTATCGATACTTTCATAGACTATCAATTTATTATATTAGAATGAAATATGATATGCCAATTAATTAGTTTAGCGTAGAAATGCCCGAATAGTTCGATTATTTTGCACTGACTAAGCATAGCGCAATTTTCTCGTAATTGGATATTTTAGATCACTATCAAATATAATTAATAACAATTATTATTCATTATATCCGCTTTGCGTAATGAAACGGCAACAGAATAATATCTATTGATCTACCGGACACCTTTTATTAGCACCAATTGTAATTTCATTATTTTGTATTCTTTACTATTTTACTAAAGCTGTAGAAACGATTATGTTTATTTTACCACCGTAATCTGGAACTACGATTTAGATTGAAAACCACAAATCTGTGTTAGATAGCCAGATTTATACGTATAATACTAGCGACCCGTTTCGACTTCCACGGGTGTTACAACAAATGTCTGAAAATCCCGGCTTTTCTCTTTTATGATATGCATCTATTATTCATACAATCCTTCCTCTTGAAATATTCTGTTGCGTAGTTTTGAAGATTCTATCTCTAGCATTGCATAAGGGACAGAGAGATAGCAGAAAGCAACTTTGTTTCGTTATATTTAGTGATATACAGCACGCTACAACTATTGGAGCGGAGCAGGAACCAAAAACGCGAAAGAAACCACGAAGACAGCTAGTAGTATACCAATTTAGAAGGAAGAAAACAAATCAAAACACAATCTTGGGTACTTGAAAATATTAGACACCATAAAAACCGAGCAGTAATAAAAACTTTTCATCCAAAAACTCTTTAAATAACAAAAAAAAAACTAAACGCAAAATAAACCGACACGTTTAAAAAAAGAACACCTCACGATTGACAATAGAACATCGGTCACAGAACGTTCAAAAGATGCGCCCGCGGCGTTCCCGCTCCATCGCGATGACGTCACCGCGGAAGCTTAGGACGTGCGCGCAGGTGACTAACCTTACTATTGTCATGTGGGCAGGAATCAGCAAGCGTTTACATACGCACTGCTATATTTGAACGTTTACCGGTATCGGTAGACTGGGACATTTTAACGAGCTTCAAATGTTACAAGTGGACATTTGGACAATCTTCTTCACCTTGCAATCTTTTTCATCTTTTTATTAGCTGCCGACTTAGGGTATTAAATACGACGGCATTATGCTGTCCTAATCAACATCACTTTCTTATTGTACCTACATCTTTTTACCTTGACCGACGCCGAGATGAAATTGCACTGGATTTTGAACGTATTTAATTTAGAGGCCTTCAGTGCTCCGTCCTTCCTGGCCATGCCGTTTTAAGAAATACCTGCCATCTCCTAATTTTGATCAAGGGAACAAGATTACCAGCAGATTTATGTCAAAACTCCAAAGTTAACAGAAATTCTGGTACCATCATAAAACAGGCCATAACTGATACGAATTAAAGAATCTACCACGATGGATCGTTTAAGAAGAATATGAACATCGAATGTTAGGTAAATATTTAAACACAACGTTACTTGTGTTGCTAAAGTAAGTATCAGAGATTAGTCACCATTGACATAATAATTACGAATCATCTATAAATAGTTGACCAATTTTAAGCATTCTATGATCGTGATGTACGTACAAAAGGTAAATTCGAAAGACGTAAACGTATTATCTTGTCTCCTAATATGCTGTCTTTATGGACTTCAGATAGTGTTAATATCTAATTTATAAGCTAGTTTTGCTTGGCTTATTCTTAGGACGTAAATGTCTCTCACGTTGTCATATATTATATCCTTAACAAGTCTTGTCACAATCAGTTAAATAGTCTATCAACAATATTTAACCCAGTTTAATCCAATTAGTGGCAATTAGCATCCTAACCACGATTGGAGTTTCTATTCTCTGAAACTCTCTTTTAAAATCAATTGTTTTTTACAACAAGAAAGCTCTTTACTTCTCCCCAGTATCTATTTAATCTATTAAAACATTATAGGAAACAAAGCTTGCATAAACTTGCAACAGATCTCAAACTAGACCAGAAGAAACCGCAGAAGTTCTGAACAGTGCCAAACTACTGGCAAACAGCAAAACTGAAGCAGGAACTTCAGTTAGTTTAAAAGATTCAATTACACACGTGTACCTATAGTTGGCAAAATTCTAGAAAGTGAAAGAAAAACGTTGACAGGTGTAGAAATTTGAAATGGAATAAAGGAGAAAAATTAAGAAAGTTGACTTCACCAACACCTTTGAACATACGTGATTCGAGACACAATAGAAAGGCAATAGCAGCGAACTAGCCGGCTGTCGCTTGGTCATCGAAAGGTTAACAGAGAGTCAGCTATAAATGCCATGGCAACTAAATAAAAAAAGCACTCCTAATAAAAGACTTGATTAACTTACAATGTACGAATCTGTCAATAAAACTACGATTGAAAACCACTTGACAGGCAATTAAATAGCCCAAAACAACACCAGTAGTGTGCAAACAGAGCTATAAATATGCATAATGGCCGTCAAGAATCGATCAATTCTGGCAACAGGCTTACCGTTGTCCGGAAGATCATGACATTGGCTCCCGCGGTATTCGCAAGACACAAGCTTCAATATTGGCAAGTTGCCACACACGCCCAGCGCACTCGTTATGAGATTTTTATCGTTCGTCTCCGTACAAACACGACAAACTACGATTTGATATGAACGTAAATATGGTGGATGAAGTATAAAGATTTAGTACTTGAAAGTGAATATTTGTGGGATCTAGTGTTTCACTGAAGATATTAAAAAGCAACAATCACGCTACCCTATTTACTAATACAAGATAAGATTTGCAATAAGAAAGGCTGTGGATTGCCTAGCAACAGAGATTTGACTAACCTGTTTTTGTAAATGTTAAAATTCTTTTATTGTAAGAGCAATGATTTCGACTGTCAGAAATCAACAAACTGAATATGGCCTGACAAAAACAATGAGCTGTAAATCAATCAACTCGTTAACTCCAATCATTACCAGTTATGAGGTTTGTGTGTTATCATTTTCCGATTTAAAGCAGGTACAACAAGACATGAGATTTATTTACGCGTTATTAATATTGGCATATTACACCAGGTTGAAACTGGTTTAAACAAACACTGTTGTTTATTACAAGACTTATGATCATAACTTGTGAACTAACAACCTGAATAACGGCATTAAATGTTCAACACAATATCAATTCATTACGATATTACGATGCTACAAAGGTTTGTTGAAGTGAACTATGAATTCCTAAAGCTTGTGCTAATATTTGAGAGCATTTCGTAGTGAAGTTTAATAAAAATTTAAGACTCTTTACTTGAAATGTCTTGCACTAAAGCTATGAATTTAGTGATCTAAACTGTCACAGTAAAAAGAGTACAAGAAACTTAGCTGAAGACACTAGATACATTTGTCGTGATTAGAAATGGCTAGGCAGAAGATAAGCATCGGTAGACGGAAGACCTTAAATCAAGACAGATATCGATATAGAACTTTTCTCAGCAGAGAAAAACGAAAGGCTTACCAAGCCTAATGCAATAACTGACTTCGAAAAGCGAGATGCGATAATCTAACACCGTAAGTACTAATTTCACTTCAATAAATCCCATGAAGTACCATCGACCCAATGGAATCATGACCCACCATAAGCTTATTTTCCTACAGACATTCAAATACAATTAGGTCGACAATCGCGTAAACATGTATTAAAAATGTCACACGTCTAGTCTTATTATTTTGACAGCTTTAAACGATTTGTCGTCGAAATGGGTCATGATTCAATTTTGTCGATAGTACAAGAGATTACAAAACCTTGTTACACAAAGTTGTGTTACTTATAACTAGTCCGTCTTAGAGGGATCCTGGATTACCAAACTAAGACGATGAATCAAGAGGTTGTCCTTTGAAAAGTTACTCAATTATACAGGCCGCTTGACAAGACTTTCTTTCTATAGCATTTGCAAGTTATATGTCAGTTTGTAGGTAGTCAAGAAAGTTTTATAGGCGTCATTTATTTACCCATAAATTACTCTTTGCGACGTCTTCTTTAGATTGAAATAACGTTTCACACTTGTTATAACTGTAAACGAAAGAGCTTGTCGTCGATGTTGTAAGATATGACTTATGTGTTACAAGTGTTTTGCAAAGGGAATAGCAGAAACTAGTCGTTTGGCTAATATTAAATATGTTCTATTTCATAGAACATTTATTGGGTATACCGTATAACTTTCATGACATCCGTTCGCAATGACGTCGGAATTACTTAAGAATGGTGATAAATTGATAATATTTGTTTAACTATTAGCCTACCGCAAGGTATATATAGGTATTTTCCTGCATAAAAGGCATGAAAATTTATCACCAGGTTTGCTCCGGAAGCAACTTAATACTTACTTTTTCAGATTTTGAAATTGGATGGTACTTTCTGGGTGTAATCCCACACCTCCTCATGCAAGGACATATAAATTCCAAGTACGATAATTAAAATTAGCATAGTAACACTTCCGACTAAGAAAATACAAATATTTCCCGGTGGGTCAGTCGGATTATCCTCTCTAGCTAATGCTCTTAAAATGTCTTGTCATATTCCCTAGAGGTATCCTACCTATAAACCCCTAAAATATGATCCAAAACAGATTGTTTTTCTTGAAGAGCTCATTTGATACATTTTTCTTTAGGGATTTAACATTGCTATCTTTTGTAAAACACCGAAAAAATATTACAAAAGTTTGATGATCGGTAGCTCCAGTCGATCATAAAACTTGCTTGGAAATTTGAGCAGCTATAAAGTTGTTTAGACACTTACTTTATAATTGTTCTTGTTTATTATTCAAGGCAAGGGAAGATAAAAATCTGCTTTTTTTAGTCCTTGTATTTTATTTAGGATTTTCTATTTATAGTATACTGACTAGCAAAAAAACTCGCTGAGTTCATAGCTTCTGTCGAAGCACACAAACGAGCAAATGTAGCGATTCCTCGCCGACGGCAGTGTAGACAATTTCTGACGACAATTTTAATTAAAATTCTGTATATCTTTCGGAAATACAGGGTCTACATCTAACTGGTCAGTTCCTTGTGGTGCGATCACCTGATATAGCGTTCATTCTGGACAAATAGCCCTACTAACAAATAAATAAGCTAGAATTCTCATCCCATTCTCATATGGACACACCGATAATGCATATTCAGTTGCCATAAATTCGTGCTGTATGTTTCCCCAATAATTAGTTTCTAACTAGTCCACGACCGTAATTATAACAGCGTTACCATTACGAATGCGTCGCAACGACACCAATGTTTTATGTAATACGGTGCGCCTATTGCGTTTTGCGGTCGCATTGTGCGTTCCATACTAACATGCGCCCGCAGCGTTTTTCGGGGCGTTAATGTATGTATTTTTTAGCTCTGACAGGTTATTGAACTCTTTAGTAAATATAATGGTGTTATTTGTGTTATTCGTATTTGGAAAGTTCCCTCATTCGTTGCTCTGTGATACTCGGCAAAAATGACAAGACCACGCCCTCCTTGACACAGCAGGCTTTATTTATACATGTGCCAAACTTCCCCATGTTGTATAATTACTTGCTATTCATATTGACCAAGTTTTGGCGCCGTTCCAGGGTCGGAAGGCCTACTACGCCGTCTTGTACATACCTCCTTATTCTGACCTATTTTATTCAATCAAGGTTTCATGAAAGTGTCAAAACTTTTCGCTTTATCCTCGTATATAAAACCATACTTAGTTGAAGACTGACATCGTCCCACATTATGAAGAAGAAGCAATAACAACTTCATACCTTTACATAATGTGTAGGTATATTGAAGTTTATATTAATAATAGTCACCTCCGGTTGTTTCCTGTTTGCATAATGGCGATGGCGACAGAGTATTGTTGAAAGGATATGTGCTATTTGTAATTACATTCCTGTTCATTGTCTATCAGGCCCTTTCGTTAATGGGGTGTTGAAGGGTACTTGAAGGGTGCCGTTTCGAGTATCGTAGGTGAGATCTTTTTAGGTTGCGAGTTTGATATGTTGAGTTAAAAAATGTACAGATGAAAATCGATATGCGATTCGAATTTTGATAATTTGTGTACCCCTTTGGTAGTGTTCTTGTTGATGTTAGATTGCAGTTTATTTAAATTGAGAAATATGTTTCTGGGACTTATAGCGTGGCTCATAATCATCATAATCACATCATCGTTGTGTTTCTAATGAAACATTTTCTCCAGATAGAGATACTACAGATTTTTAATTGCGAATGCACCTATTGATTTAGGGATCAAGACGAAACTTGCTGTCACAGTCGTGCTTATAGCTCATAGTTCACTTTGTGAGTTTGAACTGATAAATCCGACACAGTAAGATAACAATCACCTCAGTTATATGCTATTATTATCCCACACCAGGGCAGAGGCTTTTCCTCATAATGAGAGGTGATCTCGCGAGCTTTAACCACAGTTTACTAAATAGTTACTACGTAACGTAACGTGCTTTAACCACGTTTGCTCAAGGATTGGCGACATCAGTCTTATATCTTATGAATCCAGGTTTCCTCTTAATGTTTAATGCAGTACATATTATATTCCCAACCGATGCTAAAGACAGTGTATTGGCACAGATTAATAAATAGTTACTACGTAACAGATACTTCACTTCAATACAAAAACCAAAATACCTACGCTATAATAGCCTACAAAATCATAATAATAATACCAGTTGTTTGCAGCAAGGAGAAATGTACCATAAGCACGCACCAAGAGAGTTGAGATTCTTTTGCCCGCCGCGCGACTAACGTGTGTGCGTGTCGTCCAGCAAATCTGCTAGGGTTATACGTATGATGACAATGGTAATAAAACGAATGTTTTAGAAAAACAATTATTATTTTATTTGTTGATCAAATATTTTTTAGTTTGATAAATTGACTGATGCATATTTTTCGTTCCTTGAATTCCCGACTAATATATTTTAGTGTCGAAAATATCCAAAACCGCGCGAATAATTTTAATAAATAATCAAAAGGGAAACAAGAGAATTGGGAAACAGGGGAATTGCACAATAATCACGCAATAATTACGTGGTTTCGGCATTTTGATAGTCAGCGCTGTACCCGTGACGCGCGAGCACTCAGGCGGGCGCGCGACAGCCCGGTGTTCGTTGTATCGTCGACGATACGCGAAGCGGTAGGCATAAAACGCGTAACCTTGAGCGAGTGACGGACGCCTGGTATTGGTTCATCATTTAGCCATGGTAGTAATCCGTCTCACTCTGTTGATTTTTACGAGTTTCGCGGAACAATAACTTTTATGGCAATCACAAGATGTTCAATGGTTACTCTAGTTTTGATTACGTAATTCTTTTTTTCAGCTAATAAGTGTTAGGAACTTCTTTGGAAATCTTCATTTCGTGCATCACGAGTGATCCTACAAGGATACCATTTTTCTACTGGTGTTCGAAAACCCAATAATAGAATAACATTTTAAAACCAATTAAGATCATTTTACAATAAATACATAAATATCGTGTTTTATAGTAGTCTGGTTCCCATAATACAAGCTCTGCTTAGTTTGGGATCAGATGGCCGTGTGTGAGTAGTCCCAGGATAAGTAAAGGATAGACCGTCTTGCATTTATCACTGTCCATATATCAGAAAGCTGGGCCATTACAAATGCAGTATCTCTGGAAATACGCCCAGACACCCACGTAATGACAGTAGCTCCATGCTCTATGGTGTATCGATCCTCATTGCTCTTGCCAAGTCTATGTCCAAGATTTGACATAATGAGGCGATTGTTGAATTCAGCTTTTAAAACGCAGTTTAGGTGTGCAGTTTTTTCTTATTGGAGATTAGCTGCTCCTAGTTTTATAGACTAGGCACTTAAATATCTATAGGAAACAACGATATGTTATTTTTTTTCTATAAATAAAATATCAGATTGCTTGTTCCAGATACTAGAATTTGAGATCTTAATTTTTTTGTTAAATGATACCAGCATGTTATTGCCCAGTTGCAAAGGCTGTTGTCAAAGGCCTCTTTTCAAGCAGAGAAGACTTGCACATTAATTTTCATGCTTGCTAAAGACAGTTTGGTAATTAAATGACATAACATAACAAATAACCCAAAAAAATGTTAAACCTGATAAAATAAATACAACTCAAACCATAAAAATCCGTTTAAATCCGCTAAAATTAACTCAAAAAGTCAAACAATCTTCATTCAAAACCCATCAATGAAGCTTATCTTTGCCTTATAATGTAACACTTAGCTCAAACGACGTCATGCAAAGACCTCCGCCCACGATCTCATCGCGCATCTCTGGGACGCGAACTTGACCGAGCCAATGACTCACCGCGCCGGTTTTGTTAAATCGATTCAATATACTTAATGATACGAATGTGCGATTTGTTGAACGCGTTTCTCGTTACCGGTGTCGTGTGTTGACGCACTACGTTGAAGCTGGAATAGTGAGATACTTACTTGTTTTCTCTGTTACTGCGTATCGTTGCAATAAGATTAAAGATGGGAAGAAGAAGTGGTGACTAGTTTGCATTAATATGTCTATGATAAGTGCGAGATAAATAAACTTACACGTTGCTAGCTACACTATGTCTCTTTCTTGCCATCGTACTTTGGCAGTTGTGCAAGGACGACAGTAATATTGCTCAACCAAAGCAACGTTTATTATCTCAGCTTGAGTTATTTTCAAAATTAAGCATATTTAAAAAAAAGGACTTCAAAACGATCAGTTCTATCAAAATCACATGTTCGATGCCACTTTTAGAAACCAACAAACCGAAATTAATTTGCCTCTCGGAGCTATTAGGAATAAAACCCATATTAAGTACATTATCTCGAAGAAAGTAATTAAAAGGCCTGAAGGGCAAGACGTTTCACAACTTAAAAGAGTCCATATAAGAGACTGCTCTACTTAAGCTTTCAAAGAAGTCGCTGAATTATGAATATCAAAAGCGTGGCCGTTTAGCGTCAGAGTATGAATGAAAGAGGCTATAAAAGTGGTCATACCCGGGCATAAATAACCGTCCTGTCTACCCAAATGTGAACAAATGGACGTAGTATTTGTAGCTGTACCGCAAAAGCCACGGTAGCCATTTCGTGTACCATTTAAAATAATGACGAAAAAAATGACTATGCAACGTTGTATCCAGGAGTGCTTACAAAATGTCAAGGCGATGACAAAATTAGCACTTTATCGCAATGATAAAAGCTCGTGTTAAATTAACGCTATAATCTTTGTTAATATTTCTTTAATCTTATTGTTGTGCTTATGTTGATGCTGCTATTTTAAAATTAGCCTTTTCTTATTCCTAAGTCAAGAACTGCAGTGATGCATTTTTTAGACCGTTTCATTGACGTTTGGCCCACAATTATTTTACGACCAGATTTGTTTTTATTAAGAATATAATATTTTCTAGTTTATTTAGGACATTGTACAGAAAACTGTACCTATAATGTCTGAAATCCCTAAACCCGCCTTGAGCAAGCATGCTCAATTCTTTTGCTTTTATGTATAAAGATGAGGCTTTTACCCTGCAGGCATAATAGGCTGGTATTTTTATGTTTTTTGGTATATTTTACAACACGTGTTTTTCGTGACGAAGAAATCTAGATACGCATGCTATATTTTTCCAGTCACCGATGCTTGCTGACCTTGACCCCGTTACGTTTGTACGTACTACAGCTTGACTTATTTATACTCTCGGCTACTCACCGTATACATTGTCATTCACTATATATTGGCTAAGTATAAATAATAATACCACAGATTAATAAATAGTTACTACGTAACAGATACTTCACTCCAATACAAAAATGAAAATACCTACGCTATAGTAGCCTACAAAATCATAATAATAATACCAGCTGTTAGCGGCGAAGAGAAATGTACCATAAGCACGCATGAAGAGAGTTGAGATGCTTTTGCCCGCCGCGCGACTAACGTGTGCGCGTGTCGTCCAGCAAACGTGTTAGGGTTATACGTATGATGATAATGGTTATAAAACGAACGTTTTAGAAAAACAATTATTTTTTAATTGTTGATAAAATATTTTTTCTTTTAACAAAATGACTGATGCATATTTTTCGTTCCTTGAAATCCTGATTATTATATTTTAGTGTCAAAAATATCCAAAACCGCGTGAATAATTTTAATAAATAATCAAAAGGGAAACAGGAGAATTGGGAAACAGGGGAATTGCACAATAATCACGCAATAATTACGTGATTTCGGCATTTTGATAGTCAGCGCTGTACCCGTGACGCGCGAGCACTCAGGCGGGCGCGCGACAGCCTGGTGTTCGTTGTATCGTCGACGATACGCGAAGCGGTAGGCATAAAACGCGTGGCCTTGAGCGAGTGACGGACGCCTGATAATACCAGCCTATTTGCTGTTCCACTACAGGGCAAAGACATTTTCTCATACAGAAAAGGCATTCAAGATGGATCAGCGATGTCAAACCATCATTAGTTTCCACGATGTTTTTCTTCATTGATATTATTGGTCATCATCATCATCATCTCCCTAGCCTTTCTTTCATCTATTTTGAGGTCGGTTTTCAGCCTAACTAGTTATGGCTGGATAACTGATTCACTGGTGTAGGGACTGCCTATAAGACTCCACAACTCAGTTACTGGGCGACACGATACTCCTTGGTTAAGTTTATGTTAGTGGTGTCCAAGAAAAACTTCAATCTCTCAATGTCATGTCATTGTCAGATATGTCAAAATTCACCACTCATGCTGCAGTTGGACCTCACGCCTACGTATTGCCACCTAGCGGATTTTTCATACGCAAAAACCCTCATTGAAAAAGTCACATCAGTCTTGTCCGATATCAAACCAACCTATGCCAACATTTCTCCTTACACAGTAAGGTAATGATATTAAACTGCTACCAAATTTAATTTCACGGTATTATGCCTCTGTTTACCACAGCTTTATTAAACGAGGTAACGAAGGTCTATATTCTTTGCTAAAATATACAGTAAGACTACGCAATGTCGGTTTGCGTTCTGCCTAAAGTAGTAGAAAATTTGTCCTGGTTTTTCATTTTGCGAGGTCAATTGGCAATTTTGTTTTAAAACGCCCATTTTTGTAAACGAGGTCTAGTTGGCGGATAAACAAGACTCCTTTGATAAAGACGGGTCTGAAAGCTGCTCTAAAGAAGGCTGGAAGACGAATGGGTAGACCTACGTACTGTAGGGGGGAAAAGGTAAACAGTCCAATATATTAATGCGACATTATCGCTGTCTTTCCGTCTGTAAGCCTGTCTGTTACGCTTTGTCGGTTAAACAACTGTACTGATTCTGATAAAATTTACAGAGAAAGCTTGGACCCAAGGAAAGACATCGAATAGTTTTTTTTCCGGGACTTTGTATCCGCGACAATCGACATTTCTGTGGATGAAGTTGTAAATAAATCCAATAATGATTGTTCCCATCTCCCTCACACCTAGCACGAGGCACTAAACAGCTGTTTCTATGTTTTTCTAATAGTCTTCGACATAAGATAAATAGTACATAAACACAAATAATCTATATTTATACGTTTTCGCGTGCAAACGTGACAGAGGGCGTTGCGCGGGCGCCTGTGCCAAGATTTCGCTACGATAATTGATAAATTCATTAGTTTTCTGCTGACTAATACAACGATCTCATCATCTCTCTAGCCTTTTCCCAACCGTGTTGGGGTCGGCTGCCAGCCTAACCGGATTCAGCTGGATACCGGTGTTTTACGTGGGGCGACTGCCTATCAGACCTCCACAACCCAGTAACTGGGCGACTAATACAACAATCTGTGCATATAAAGTAGTAAACTGACTGAATGACTGGTGATATATAAACGCACGGCCTAAACCGCTGGTCTCAGAGAAAACTTGGAGGGTTATTTTTTTGTTAAGAGTTTTTAATAAGAAAGGAATTTTGAAAATTTCAACCCAAAAGGGGTAAATAGAGGATGGAAGTTTTAATATCTAAGCGAAGCTGCGGACGAAAGCTAGTTAGTAAAAGGATACTTCCTATGTGTTTAATAATATTATGCTTTTTGTTTTTTGTCATACAAACTAAAAAATATGTACCAGTAACGGAAAATTTACTTGTTACCCTGATAAGTCCTGTAAAGATAGTGCAGTTAGTTTTTAAGTTTTTAAATTATTGTAATCTGTGTACCTACGTATCACTGTAACAATAGCTGGTAAACCTGAATAAATAAATAAAAATAAAAAAAAGTCAGCCGATGATTATAAAGGGATTTCTAGCAGTAAAACAAGACCTGGCTTTATACAGATGAGAGATTTTTGAAAGCACCGGAGCAATGAAGAAGCCTCCATCTTCGTAATATCGAGAGGTTGTAGGAAGACCATTTCCTCTTAACTTGTGACTACTTGTGAAGTTGTGAGTAGCAAAACCCGGATTCATCCAAGTAACATCTTTGATTAATGCTCTCTGCTCCCGTGTGAGAACGTCTTTAACTTTTATAAATTAACTGGTTTCGCAACGGAAAAACTTTTATTTGAAATCGGTTTGTGATATTGTGCGATAAGCGAAAAAACATGGACTTTAATAATTTAATATCTAAGAAAATGCATTAAAAACGTATTGCATTCACTTCAAATTATACCCAAGGTACTGGTATCTCGCTAATTGCAGCCCAACGCAGCATACCTCCTACAGAGTCCTACAATATCTAAATCGTGTAATACCCTACGGAACCCATTCAATTGAACGGTATACCAACTAATAGAGTAATTCGGGATCCGTGTCCGTATCACAATGCCAATTGACCAATCGATTTGTATGTTCATTGAATAGAGTAGAATAGAATAAGTGTGAGTAATACAATCGGCTGAATTGTGTTGTGTTTGTGACTATGGCGCCTATTTCTAGTTTGAGAATAGCCTACTAATCACAGGGTCGAAAAGGATAAGGTTGAGTTACTAAATTCCATAATTATTGACCTTTAACTGTCCATTTCCATTAAAAACGAACCCCATTTAAACCTTCGAACACACGTGATTCGAGACACAATAGAAAGACAATAGCAGCCCGACAGCCGGCTGTCGGTTGGTCGTCAAGAGGCTGTTTCAGGTACGATATTCATAGTTATCCATATCATTACAATTTGATGGTGTAACACCCCCATTTCTAGGAAAGCACGAAATGCCTTTGGTCCCGGTCTGGTCGTCATTCCTGCAAGTCTGCCTTACGAAGAGTATCGTGTTGTGGACGTCTGATAAACATTTACATATTAACACCAGGTAAAAAGTTTATTTACTTCAACCATTTAGCCTAGAATTAGACCTAAACATCATAGTAAAAAGAGAGGGAAGTAGGTTATCTTCTTACAAACGCACCCCGCGCGGCTTGTATTTGTGCGCCATAGTATCTATGCGTCGACGCAGGCACACTCAACAAAATCTCGACGTGTTTCAGCCAGTCGGGGCTAACACTGCACGAGGTTCGCGCGTCACTGCTTTTCGACACCGCTAAATGAAACCAAAATTTCTGATAATCGCAGGAGAAAGTATTGCTGTGTGTTTGGGTGTCTTAACAATTCATGGATTCCAGATCAATTATATTGCGGATTGGGCCGGAGATAGCCTACTTCCCTCTCTTTATACTATGTAAACATGGTAGGGAATGGGCTAGGAGGTGATGAAAGTAATCCCTATTATCCAACATTTCACATTCCACAATTTCACATAAACACTGTTCAAAACATTAATTGGCATATATTATAGCGCCAGTATAATTGAAGTTATTCGTTCCGGCATGATTAATGAGTGACGTCATATTTATAATAGACCGCGATGATTTGCGTGTTTGTTTTAATCATTATGTTGATTAGGAGATGTGGGTTATATATATGAACACTAGCTTATGCCCGCGGCTACGCTCGCGTTAGAAAGAGACAAAAAGTAGCCTATGTTACTCTCCATCCCTTCAACTATCTCCACTTCAAAAATCACGTCAATTCGTCGCTCCGTTTTGCCGTGAAAGAAAGACAAACATACAGACAGACAGACACACTTTCCCATTTATAATATTAGTATGGATTTCAAAGAGATTACTGTATGGTACGGGAATAAATAAAGCTGTAGAAATTTTCATTTGCCATTTCGTTTGCGCTTCATATATGCATTCGGTACCGTTTGGGTGCAGAATGTACAAATCGCATTTTAAATATTAGTTTCTAGATGACTTTGAATAATTGAAAGTCAGTGAAAGTCTTTGAGACTAGACTGTATTACAAGAACGTTAACAAACCACATACTAGGACTGTTAGCGCCTTACTAATAAACGCTGCATAAAGTTATGACAGGTTTATACGTCAAAAAATGTATGGTTACACAGGCTTTAATCATTGCATAACTTTACACAGAGATTATTAGTAAGGGCATTAGAATATAACATTAAGCGTTGTTTTTTATAACATTCAGAGAAAGTATGGATATTTAACTATTTATATCCATTGGATGTTTGGTAGAATGTACGCGTAATCACTTCTTTTTCAGGGTTCAGTATAAAAGGGTACCAACGGAACCCTATTACTAATCGTTTAATACGTTTCTCATTAACCTTAATAGCTGTTGTTGAAATTTTCGCTGAGTGTGCATTTCTAATACCGTCTTAACAACAAGTAACTACTATGGAACCCCCAGTTAAAAAGTCCGATTCGTGCTTGGCCGGTTTTTTTTATAACCTTCACACCTTTTTTTATATAAAACCAACATTCCTAACGTCAAAGCAGATCCTAATCCGGTTACAACGATCCTATAGTTTTAAATTATTATTCTAAAGCCGTAATACTTACAACGGCAGTTGCGCCTAGTACACACAGGCGTCAATTGAATTGAATTTCCTTTTTCCTCCAATGATAAGTAAAATGTAATTAATTTATGACGCGGACGATATATTACATATTGATATGTTACATTGAAAAATAAAAATATGTTATGGTAAACAATAAGTATTTTAATACAGACTTTTTCAGGTACGATATTCAATCTTTTCAATAAAAATATCTGAAAATAAAATAGCTGAAACGTTATTTGAAGCGCCTTTTTTATTAATTAAAGCATGATTCATGTAGAATTATAGTATCCATACTATAATAATATAAATGCGAAAGTAACTCTGTCTGTCTGTCTCTTCTTCACGCCTTAACCACTGAACCGATTTGAATGACATATGGTCCGGTTATAGTCTGGGACCCGAGAAAGGACATAAGATAGTTTTCATCCCGGAAATACTACTTTACTTACTTTCCCGGGGAAAGGGAACTATTATTCCACGCGGAAGAAATCGCAAACAAAAGCTAGTAGGCTATTTAACATCCCGCTATAGTTTACGAGAGCAGGGCAGTTACTAAAGACCTGGGTGACAGCTATTCCCTCTTATCTCTATGGTCACATATCAAATGACACTATTGCAGAAAGACGATACATTAACCCACCGTGACTAATGGCGGACATGTTGTAAGTAGAAGCACGCTAATGGAATTATAACGCATTTTATACTGATACACGAACGTAATATCTCGTTGCAAGATACATACTAGAATACTAGTCCCTTAGGGTAGAGTTTTAAACCTGATGTTAACCTACGAGTTAATAAAATTTTAAATAAAAATCCTTTACATATTTGAAATTATCTTCATCCATCCATTAACACTATCAAAATTCGGCCTAGGTTTTACGCTTGCACACCTAAAGAACTGAATTTTGATGAAATTTAGTTTGGGCTAAGCTTGGACTCCAAAGAAGGACATACACTTATTATCGGAGTTTGACTTAATTTGCAAATAAATACAAAGAAAAGCTCAATATTAACGCTGCGTTAATACTTGTGTGTCATGGCGCCTTCGTGGTATATTTTCTATGGCAACTACTTAGACCTGTTATGGGACACAGGTGTAACGATCACGTAAAGCAAGTTTAATATCTACATTACTCGTGTTTCAAGACACTAACTTCACTGAAGCTACAGGTCTTTAAGTGCCGAGTTTCAACTTTCATACTTCAACTTCGTAAGATGTTCTACTTATAAACTTAACGTTTTTCCTCTTAGCTTTTGAAATATGGTTTCATTTAAGTGAATATTAATTATGTGTTGAAATGAAATATGTTCATGTTTTTCAGTAATGGTGAGTCTAGTGACGTAATGATAGCGTAATGACGCCTACATAAAGTGTTGTTAACCCCGAGGATATCACCAACTAAGTTTAATAAAACATTTATTATCCAGCGTAATAAATTAAAAGCGTAAGTACAGCAATTGCGTATTTGTTTTACAGCCCTATAACACGCTAAATTTGTGACCTTTGAAAACTTAAAATGTTTAGATTATAAATTGAAAATCGAGATTAATTGAATTAATTCTGTGTGTACTCCGCTTAACTTTACTTCAAACTACAAAATGAAAAATTTTATTGAAATGTGTTGTATACTCGGCTGAGAATTAAATTTACCGCAAATGTGTATTGATTTTGAAATTGAAAAATAAATTTATATCTCATTGGATATGTCCCAAGCTTAACAATAGTCTATATTGGAATGCCGACAGCACTCACAGTCGGCAAGTTTACAAGTGTTAATTATAGAGAATGAACAATACAATGTCCTTACTACTTCAACGGTCAAAGGCACGCGTCAATGGTGACGCGTGATCAACAAATACCACCCTTATTGCTACGACATAAAGGCTATCATGGTCCAATGGACAAGGAACGTAGGGTTGACTGTACTATAGTTTCGTGTTCATTGTAGAGTTTAATAAGAAGTTATTGAAGGCAGTAGGGCGGGACAATTAATCAAAAATTTTAAGAGGAATTCGTTATCACGTGTGTTTATGATTAGCGTGTCATATGGTACAATCATGGAAATACTACAATAGAAACAGATTTTTACTAACAAGAAATGGGACAGAGGAGTCTCACAATATAGCCTTTTTTCTCTTTTAAAAAGCTCCAACTGCTACTCTACTAAGAAAACTGTTCTTCTATTTTTTTTAAATTTTACATTAATTAATAGCAATGTCGGATTTTTAAAAAAAAATATAAATATCAAACCAATGAACAACTGCGAATATTTTACAATCGCCATTGAAAATCGCGTAATTTGCGACATAATCGAAAAGGCCATCTTTCACTTCCTGCAGTCAAAATAAATTAGAAATATCCATTTCATTGCATAACCTATCAGCTTTTTAACCAACTTAAAATAGGAGGTCGTTAATTCGATGGGTATTTTTACGTCTATATCATTTACTACCACGGGGACGCGGTCGCGGGCAAAAGCTAGAACAAAAATAAACTTCCAAAAGAAAGATCAAAACCATTTGACTGAAACAATGGTTTAGACTTTAATTCTCAACACTCAAACCGTTTTCGTCAGTTCCCCGTTCGAAAGGAGTTTTATAATACAGAATCAATGTAAACTCATTTACTTCAAAAGTAATTAGTTTTGATTCAAAACGATGACGATGCAATTATAACTCTGCATGATTTCAATTTCAATTTACGCAAAATGTTCAATGGTACGTTAGGAATAATGTTTCATTTTTTTAAATATTATAAGTTAGGTATTTCATATTTTAGATTGGCTGCAGAGAGTGGAGGACCGGTTATTGTGGGGTAAATTGAAAAAGGATTATCCAGCAAGGACTGCAGTACAAACTTAGGTAGTTGACATTTTTAGAAGCTAGAATGCTCATCGTAAAGAGGCAGCAAATGGAAGATTTTCATGTATTTGCCAATCTAGAGGAACATATTTCGATTGGCGTGAATTATCCATACTAATATTATAAATGGGAAAGTATGTCTGTCTGTCTGTATGTTTGTCTTTCTTTCACGGCAAAAACGGAGCGACGAATTGACGTGATTTTTTAAGTGGAGATAGTTGAAGGGATGGAGAGTAACATAGGCTACTTTCTGTCTCTTTCGTTCAAAAGCTAGTTCGATGCAAAAGCTAGTTCAATTATATTGCAGATAACTGCTTTTGCCAAACTGTAATTAAATTATCAGGTGTTTGCCAATTCAGTTTAACTATATAGTAACGGAGTTTACATTCAACAGTAATACAAACACTGGTTACTTCATCGAATTCAGCGAACCAACAGTTACCTCAAGTCAAACGTATTACGAATACTCCAATTTAGAATATCTCTCAGTTAAGCTGGCTGGAAGCTAAGCAAATTACAGGCGAAGCTCACTCCAAAATCCGAACAGTAATTATTTATTCACTTCATTACAACCCAACTGTTCCCATCCGCAGCTAAATCAATTATACCATTCAAATTACTAAATACTTTATTCATGAAAACCTAAGAGAATATTTAAAACAATTTTCCAAATGCCTGCGTATATAAGACGATGCCGGATTTATAAGCTGTCACCTCAATAAGCCTTTGTCAATTTGTCTTCGGTGGGTAGAATTAAAATTTGCATAATTTTACTAGGTTGGCAATACTTGAAGGGACCGTTCTCTCTCAGTTGGTCGCAGGTGTTGGACGATAATGGACGTGTCACATTGATCTATGACGCTGAAATGCATGCGATATCGATAATATACTTCTTCCAATAATACGGGTTTCTGTACTTGAATTCTTATTGCACTTTCTCGGCAAGTAATAAAAAAAATATTGATAAATTATTGGTATTCACCAAATTCAATCTGAGCTCGTAGATTAAAGCAAATTATTTTTAATTTATGACGTGCTCAAAACTAGACCATGTTTTATAACAATTTTTATTGTGAAAACTTCAGTTTTTGTGTCAAAATTAAAATATTTTAGCGATATACCGTATTCAATCTAGTTGCAGACGGGTGCTACAATTTTAATGCTTTAGAAAGTCATACGCACATTTTAATGTGTAAAAACTTGTATGTTGACGTGGCTAATAAGGCATAATACTTCACGACTCTCTCGGTACGCCCTTAAATGGCGAGTGGACACATCGCCAGTAGTTTTTGCTCGGTTGGTACCACGGGAACATAATGCGAGCGAAAAAGTCACGTTTTGCTGATTCCGTGCAAACATTTATTTGGTTCTGAAAGTAATATTTGTCGTGTGGGAGGCAGATAGCTGGAACTATCGCATTTTCGAATCTGGATACTAAAGGACTAAACTGGCTTTGTTATAGTTCTAGCGATTTTTAACAGAGAGTTCTGATATTCGACAAATGTCAAAATTGCAAAATTATATTTAAGCAAATCATAGCCATTAAAGATTCGTTTGTAGCCGAGTGCGGCATAATTAGAATAAAAATAATTATCTAATCTTAGGAAGAGCTTTTACTGTTTATTTAACTTTTCGACATTGTTCGGCTGCTATTATCATTTATTGTGTCTAGAATGTGTGTTCGAAAGATTAACCGCGAATCCCTGGTTGAACCAGTAAAAAAAAACTATAAGGAATAGTACTTATATGGTAAACGAGCATTAAACCCTCGAGGACCGCTAATAAGTAGACAATCTCACTCCATTTTCACTTCGTATACCACACTATGACAAACACACTAGTAATAAAAGAAAATGTCTTGCAAAAACTTTTCTGCCACCATTACAGTTATGTACGAGAGTTAGGGTGGTCGTACAACTGTAATGGTGGATAACGTTATGGTGCGTCTTTACTTGGTGTATTTGTCAAAATATTAGCGTTACTTTGGTAATTTAAACTATACTCTACTGTTAACAGAATATGGTTAATATTACATTGCTCCGAACACCCAAATATTGTTCAAATTCATCAAAGAAGTGAAGTCGCGCCATAAGATTGCATGTTTTATTCGTTGTCTATTTGACAATATTGGCGTTACGAGCGAGTTAGTCAAATTTGGGTCTACCCCAATTTTGGATATGACTCAGGTTGGAGATGTTTTTCAAATTCAAATGTACGCGATTAATCATTGCAATGAATATTGGTTCTAGTCCTTATAAAAGAGATTTGAAAGTTTTTTAACTGTACTTTTTACTTTATGTCTTGCAACTTTTACACATGCTTTCCATAACGTAAGAAATACATTTTCTTATAATCCATAAAGAGCTAAGAAATATCAGTGGTCAAATAAGCGACGTTTCTCAATATTAGTATTAATATATTTATCTCTCAGTCTCTCGCTCACGACAGAGATAATTAAAACTTCATTAGATGACATCAGCACTACTTATAGTGCTACATAAAACTGACAACACTTGCATTAAAAAAAACAATCAACAATAACTATGCAACAGCGCATCTTCATAATTATTAACTAGCGTCCTCTTTGAGAATTCTGGCTTTAATCTACTACAATAAGCATGTTACTATACACATACACGTTCCTCGAAACACTGTATCTATTAAGCCGCATCAAAACCCATTGCACAATTTCATAAATCTAAGCATACATACGGACAGACTGACAGCGGAGGGCGCCTTTGTTTCATACAATGTAGTGACTAATTTCTAACACCCCATGTCGCAACGAAAACACATTTTCTAAATAATATCGTCTATTTAGACTATTTAGTAAGCAAATCAGAGACATCAAACCAACAGTTATCAAACTAATCTTATTTCCGTGTACCAAAAACATCGTATTCAATGAAATACGACCAAAAAGCGTCAGTGTAAGAGGATACGCATCGGGAAACGAAAAAAGAAAAGGTTGTAGCCAAAAATAACTGTCTCTAAATTAAGATTATTTCCGTCAGGTTGAACAACCGAGACTGTTTAGCGTTATGTCAACGAAGAATCGATAAAATGGCTCCGAAATGGATGCCCTTACTTTACATTATATCGGGGTTTCGCCTTGGATCGTTTGTTTTCATACAATAACGCTTTCTGTTTTAGCAAAACGTTTATGCTGACCTCTCTAAATTTCTGCTTACAATTTGGACAAAAATTGCAAACACCGAGGTAGATAATTACAAAGGTATGTAATTTAATGTCGGTTCTTGGCACATATCTTCATATACTTAGCCTTTTCCAAAAGGATAACAGGTAACGGAAGACCGCTACATTGTCTAAAGCACTCTTGATTTGCCGAAGTACAAATTATATGTAAGGGCCAACTTATCAGCCATGACCAAAGAGACTAGACATATTATTAATTGCGGTAATTGGTATTCTTAACATAGGTTTATATTGCTTACAACGACATTACGATACGTGTATGTGTTTAGTAGGATTGTTTTTACTTTACCACTTCTCAGTACCTTTTTGTTTCAGACTATAACACTAAAAGATTCTCCCTACCGTCTTCAGACAAGCGTGAAATCAGAAAGAAACATTTTAAAACAAAATGTATACCGTACAAGTTCTAAAGAAGACATCATTACAATTTTCCAAGTCTCGTTCAGTTCACAACTTCAGCGAAATTAGAAGCGACATATGAGTGAAGTTTGTCTTGGAATATTTGCTGGAATGGCTCGGAGCAATTGAAATTATTGTATGTATTTATAAAGTTAGATTGAGGATCGTCTTTAACAATTCCTTGTTATAATCTATTCATGGCTCATTGTGTATCTTTAGCAGTTAGTTTCTAGCTAGGGGTATTGGTTTAATTGTAGATCAGTCCAAATGATATTGGTGCCGATTCTCTGACAAACTAACCTAAATTTAAGTTAAGTGCATCTTTCTCTTTCCATTTTATTAGGATAAGGACAGACGATAAAATTTTAGGAAGTCCTGTGAAATTAAGACACTAGATTCAGACGCGATTAAAAACATGGCGTCTAAAAATAGTCAAATTTCTTCAGGCGCTGTCTAATTTGACAGGACTAAACGAATATGTATCTTCTGTCCTTTTCTTAACGAAATGAAGAGAAAGATGCACTTAATACCATAATCGAACTGTATTTTAAAAGTAGTTATCATCAAGCCAAAACTTAAAAATAATTGGAGAATGAACGTTGAAAATGAACATGCATAAATTCAGTTATGTCATAATCGATTCAAAGAAAGAGCCGTGGATGAAAAAATCTTGTAAATATAACAAATTGGAACTCAACATAATCATAGAGGAAGGATCTGGGAGACGCTTGCCAATATCAGTCGCGGTGAGTTCCCCAACAAAACGGACGCTGGCATCACGCCAAAGAAATTATATGATGAAGAAGAGAATTTATGAATCATTGCAGTTTTAATTAGGCTAACCTTATTTGTTTATTTTGCTCTCTATCACACATTACACACGCGAATAACAATAGAATTAACAAATGTTCTACTCGCCGAAAAGTATTCAGCCTTAAAAGTGTAATTATCATCCTAGTAAGTGTCCTATTTTGGACTTACAAATTTGGATAAACTGTGGTTTTAGTTTATACTCAAACTGTATCAAACTGAAAACTTCCTAATAAAGTTGGATTAAAGACATATAACGTATCCCCGTCCACTACTCAGATAAAATACACTGCACTTCCGCTCACCTTTAAAGATCAAAGTGCACGTTTATATTTACATTATTTAGGTTAGAATTATTGGAATAAACACATTTGCAATGTTACAAACAATATTAAAGGCGTAGTTTCTCTTACAACCCATTTCGACATAGCCAATAAAATGGATTCTGCTAACGTTTAGCGTACGTTGCAGAATCAGCCAAATTGCCACTCCCGTAGAAATCCAATCCTGTTTGACTGTATGCTATTTGCGCATTATCGATGTATTCTAAATTATAATCTGGTGATACCTGTTATTGGATTTAACTTTACGATGACTCAATTCACTCAATGGGCTAAAATAATTTAGCAAACTAGTGATACTTTGAGAAGAAACAATGTGGTTGAAGTAAACTAAAGATCCAACAGATAAATAGGCTACACAGTTGGACCAAGCGAAACAGAACTTTTGTAGGACATTGAAGATTTATATGGATGTCTTTACATGGCTGTGTAGATTGATGCCCTCTTTACACCAGCTACGAGGAGGTCAAAACTTCCTATGTAGATCGCACCTGCGATTCCGTCTAAACCGCTTCCTTTATATCTATCATTTACTTCTAGCATCCTATTACGTAAAACTTGTTGCATTATACATATTGCTTAATAATAATCAGCAGGTCTTAATTTAGCAGTACTTGTCTCACAAAACTCAATCCACATTGATTATTCAACCAACCATCATTGTTATTTCAATGTGACTGAACTTGAAGCCGCAAATACAAAATTGCAATATATTACTCAACATTTTTTACTACGCAATCCGATCCAAAACGTCAGTTTCCAGTTTATTTAATATTAACGTTGTCTGACCTTAGTTTTTTAATCATATCTACTTGTGAGTTATGCACGGCTCGTTCACCTTCGTTGCAATGTTCCCTTATTACTGTGTAGCCTTAGTTATAATAGGTACTAACTTAAATCTTATGCAGTTTAAGACGACCTGTTATGAGAGCTTATTCAAAAGGATTTTATTATCTCTTTTCTTTGTGTGTTAAGCTTATTGCTAGGATTTCCACCTAGACATGTTTTACATTCATCTTTAATCTGATTCTTTTCTTACACTACGCAAATCATTACATATTTCTCTAGTCCCATGTTCTTCATTTCTTCTCATCGCCTAACCTCTTCACCACTTGTGCGTGCAAGCTAACAAAATGTCACCTTTCCTTCACAACTCAACACAGCTTTTAGCCAGCCCTTGAGTACTTTAAAAGCCGCAGCCAATCAATACCTTCCTTAACCGCACAATAGCATGAAAACAGACTATAACCCAACGAAAGCCTATGAACAAGGATAGTCTAGGCAAGCCTAGTTCTTGTTTTAGAAATGTAAAATCCATTTTAACGTCTAGACGAAGTCACGGCTTGGACCGACAAGGTAGCATGTAAATCAGGATCGTGTGAGGAATCGACGCGGTGTATTATCATTTAGACTAGTTTTAAATGTACGTGGGAGGAATTTTTCATCTTCTTTATGTATCCTCATCTCCTTTAATGGTACATTTGCGATCACTGCTGTATTGGATATGCTGGCACTACAAGGTGGGGATGAAAAAGTCGTATTGAATCGTTTCATTTGCTACACTATTCCCATAAACTGGACGTTACTAGACTCCAGCATGCTTCTGAGAATTTTCTAACGTAAAAACTGAATAATATTTTCAACGTTCGCGATTCTAACCACTACACCAGCTATACCGTCAAGAAATTGGAAATATGATGCCGTTTTAAGGTTTACGCGATCCTATTAAAAATAACGAGCATGTATCTGCAGTAACTCAAAAGTATCAGAAATAGACTGGTATCGATTGCAATTGGTTTTGGAACATAGGTTCTAGACATCTGCAGTTGGCTTTAGACTGGAGTAGAAAATAATAGGAGCACTCTTTAATGTGGCATCTATTTATTTTTATAAATTGTATAACTAATATTTGTCAGCTACCGAAAAACATTATCCGACAAGCGTTAACTATATCCATATTAATGAAAATTAAATTGAAAAGCAAATCTTTTAATTGCATTAGTGAAAAGTAACAGATAACTTCAGTAGCAAGCTTAAAATACTGTCAGTTGCCAAACGATACTTAAAATTCAGGATGTCTGAGTTCACACCACAGGGATGACCCTATTGTTTCAACTCTGACGTCATAAAATTCCTTATGGTGGTAGCACTTGTCAACGCATTCAAATGGAATAAACTTCGACTGACGTGTTGTATAAAAAAGATTAAATACCTAAGAAGCCTACCTACTTATTGACAGACTGACGAAGATATACCGACGTCTCATATTTTATGGCTAAAAAGTTTGTATAAGTGTTACTACTAGTACTAGATCGATTTTTATATTCACTAATGCTTTTTTCGCAACCATGTCAGAGTCGGCTTTCAGCTGAATACTAGTGTTTTACATGGAGCGACTGCCTATTGAAACACCCTCTATCAAGTTATAAGATATCAGACATCTGATGACAGACTTTCTGGCCCTTGACTGGTTTTAGATATTGTAATATAATAGGCGAGACGACGAAAAAAAAAGACGGGTTGCACTCCGGGAGTGCCGGCAGAAGTGAAAACTTGATTATTAACAGCGTGCCACGCGCATCCATGGATGGTGACAGCTGTCTACTATCCATCCGTCCTACGCTTTTTCGATCAGGTCACGTGTCCTGACGCGAGTTCAAGATTTTATACCCATTACAGAAAAAGTGCTCAACGCCGCTAAAGAAGTTTTCACTTCAAAAAGTAATTAGTCCGTCATTGAGATTATTAAAAAATTTTGGACACGATTTTTTTCTTATTTCTCGTAAACGAAAAATGATGACGATACAGTGCGTTGAAGTTGTGCGTGACGTCACGATCAGATACAATTTTTGCATTACGGCGGCGTCAAAAGCCCCCACTATGCCCCCACTCCAGAACTTTGTTGCTCTTTATCTTTGTATTTTTTTATTATTTTGATGAAGCAAAAAATACGTGTCCCGTATTTTTGGCCGATACATACAAGACGGACTAAACAGAATGCCATTTTTTTTTATGTTGTCGTCATCCCTATTATCGTAGGTTAATTCAAGATATCAGACATCTCATGTCAGACTTTCTGGCTTTTGACTGCCTTAAGATATTCTAATATAATTATCGTAGGTTAATTCCTACAGTTAAATTCTGTCCATGGCTGAAAAGCTGGCAGTGTTACGGCAAGCAAAATTATTCCGCAATTATAAAACAAAACCCAAAGGCTTACTACCTGAATACAATTCTGTTGCCTATTAAATGGATCCTTTCATTAACTTTGGAGTACAAACAAAACCTTTTCACCGCGTTCGCTATTCAGCTCTTAGAATCCTGTTTACCAAGACATGTATTTTGAAGTAGACTTCATTGTTTGAAATAAAAACTTGGAAAATTTTACAAAATCTAGTTTCCTTTTAGATCTTTTATCGGATTACAAAGCAATTGTATCGCATTTTATTCTGTTTTAAACTTTTCTCGTTGCATCGCAAGGGTTGTCAGCTTCTGATTTTATTACAAAGATAATAATTATCATGGGAGTCATTCTGAAACGTTTGCATCCTAATCTCGTATCTGACAAAACTTGGTTTTGATTGACACTGAGATAAGATTGCAACTCGATAAAAGCTTTTAATTGCAAAAATTGGCGATTTGGTTAAACAAAAACAAAACAAGTGTTTATAATTGGAGTGATCTGCTTTTAGAACTTTATATATCAACCTCATTTAGAAGATCAAAGCGAAGCCTATTTTGGATAAGTTATGTCTTACCTATTTCAAATATTTTGCTACTAATACCGTTTAAATAAACAGTATACAAGAGTAAAATAACTTATGTATTCTAGAATAATATTGCTTCTGATGTTTTGCTTGTTTAAACGCGCTTATCTCTAAAACTACCAATCGGATTAGAAAAATCTTTACACTAAGATAACCAGAATTATGTAATAGTATAAAATATATAACAACATACTACGATCCACGAAAGTGGTACAAACAGCCCGTCTAGACAAGTGGCATTGTAAAATAATATAGATTGGTATGGAGACGTCAAATTACTTAGCGTAAGCTTTTGTCAAACCGATACATTTAACAATCTTTTCATTTATGCCAGTTGTGAAGCACCTCTAGATAACTGGCATTGTAGAATAGATGGTAATTTGTCATCCCGTATCGAACTACATTCTAACATCTATTCTACAATGCCGTTTGTCTAGAGGGGTTGTTCCACTTCCGTGGATCGTAGAGAAATGTTATAGAGATACACCATGTTAGGTGAGTCAAGAGACACATTTAAACCTTCGAAGACACGTGATTCGAGACACAACAGAAAGACAATAGCAGCGCGACAGCCGGCTGTCGCTTGGTCGATGAAAGGTTAAGGACGCGATAATATATGCTCACATAAATAATTATGTTGGTGAGGGTTTATAGTGCATCTACCTCACAATTTCTCTGCACCACCTGAATGTAGACTGGCAGAGAATTTATTTATTATAAACTATACAAAACCAGTTATAGCTGACCTCGCATTGTGTATGTTTTTCGTACAATCAGAAGTCAGCTTATACTGGTTAAGTATAGCTTGATGTGTAGCCCAGCGTACAAGGTTAAGAAAAACGCGGTAGACGACTAATCCATACTAATATTATAAATGGGAAAGTGTGTCTGTCTGTCTGTATGTTTGTCTTTCTTTCACGGCAAAACGGAGCGACGAATTGACGTGATTTTTTAAGTGGAGATAGTTGAAGGTATGGAGAGTAACATAGGCTACTTTTTGTCTCTTTCTAACGCGAGCGAAGCCGCGGGCAAAAGCTAGTACTTTATATTTTGTTTAATATTATTGTTAGCAACCCTACGTAGAAAATTCTAAAGACGTCCTCTTAGCGAAGGACGTAGCATTTCTTTCAGCTTACATTTTACTTTCAAATGCATCTCACTGACACTTTCTTTGTGAATATTTTTAATAAGAAAGGAATCCTATTAGGGTCTCGCTTAAGAATCAAGATAGTATTTAGCATAGCTTAATGACAAGCGCTTTGAATAATCCATACTAATATTATAAATGGGAAAGTGTGTCTGTCTGTCTGTCTGTATGTTTGTCTTTATTTCACGGCAAAACAGAGCGACGAATTGACGTGATTTTTAAGTGGAGATAGTTGAAGGGATGGAGAGTAACATAGGCTACTTTTTGTCTCTTTCTAACGCGAGCGAAGCTGCGGGCAGAAGCTAGTAATATCTATTTCTTTGCCAGTCGCTTTGTCATTAGTTTTTGCAAGTACATTCTTTGAAACGCCTGTTATTTTGCCAAATACAAGCACACTGTGATAGCGATGACATAATTGCCACAGCGGATGAGGGATCGGTTGCCGCGTGTCACCAGTTCAATTCCAGCACGGGACATACATTTGTATTTCGAGTCTGATTGCATATGTATGGGAATTTCTCCGTTTGTAAACAGTTCGGGCAAAATTCTTCAAGTGGAGATTTTTTTTTTATACATGAAGGCATGTCTGAAACTATATTTCTCATTCTTTAAAACTATCTAATCTTACATTATAATAGAGATTGGTCCCACGTGGTTTAAAATCAATGTTGGCAGAAGGCTATGAGGAAAACTATGTCAGACGTTGGACGTTTCAATGATCAAGAAATGAGGCTAAAACACTGAAAACCAGAAACTAAAATACCAGGTTACGAATATTCTGTATTTGTAACAGCTATGAATACTCAACTTCTATTAATAGGTTTAGGTATAAGAGACTATTATTAAGTATTACTATGTTATGCACGCGGCCTCGCCCGCGCTGTAGGAATTACACAAGCTTTTTTACAGTTTAAAAGAGCTTTTTAAGAGTAATAATCCCGTAATACATTGTTATATTAGAATAGAATTGTTTTAAGTCAGTAAAGCTCGCAGTCAGCATGATTTTCTCTGAGATCCCCTACAATAATCGTGATATATTATCCAATTTACACAAAAACAACTAAACCGGCTTCATGGTTCTACTAGCTTTTGCCCGCGGCTTCGCTCGCGTTAGAAAGAGACAAAAAGAAGCGTATGTTACTCTCCATCGCTTTAACTATCTCCACTTAAAAAATCACGTCAATTCGTCGCTCCGTTTTGCCGTGAAAGAAAGACAAACATACGGACAGACAAACAAACACACTTTCCCATTTATAATTTTAGTATGGATTGACTTGACTGCGTCTATTGTCGAAAATCGTATGAAAATCTGCTATGTAGTTAATGAGTTAATCACTTTGCTTTCAGACATAGTACACAATATGCATTGATTACCTCCATTATTAACTATAAAAGTAATAAAAGTTATTAGACATACCAATAAAGTAATACAGACCGATTTAAATACCTAATTACGTAAATATTTTCGTTGTCACTGCGCCTACGCCAGTTCGTTCAAATTTAGAACATCATGCATCTCATGTGACGTAACGGAGGATTAGGGAAATGCAGTTCCCGAGTTTAAGATTATAATGTAACGTTGTAACTTGTAACGTTGCAACGTGTAGCTAACCGATGATGCAACGTAATATGTTAGCACAGTGTTTTACATAAGTTATTGATATGACAATGTTAATATTATTTTTTTAATAAAACTCGTATTTGTTTCTTTTTTATTCATGAGTTGAATTTTTGTGACATGACTCATAAAAATCTTGTTTTGATACTTCAGATACCTAGTTGTATAATTTTGTGTGTAACACGTCTTTATGAAACTTCTCCGATACTCGGAATTGATAACCTCAGTTCATTCAATTTTATAAAAAGGTGTTACTGGCTTTATCATTTAGTAGTTTTTAGTATTAACAAAAATCGATTATGGTATATCAAAAACTACTAAATAAACTATACGAGCGTAAATATCTGATATTTTTCGAAAGCTATAAATAGTTATGGGTAAGTCCTACACCACCATATTGCCATAAACATAACAATGTCTTACAATTGAATATAATCAATCACACTGAACTTGACATGCCTTACATTCATTAATGTGTAATAAAAATAAATACAATGTTTTTATGCTATCGTGTGTACGTCAAAATTAACCAGATCGGCATACCTACTTCCTTTAATTAATTAGGGAAAAATAGTAAAAAAAATCGTAGTTTGTACTAGTAAAGACGTGAACTTATGACAAACTAATCGAATACCGACTCGCCGTCAATAAAAAAATCCGAAAATCAGATAAAATCGACATCTTTTTCCGTCAACCGCTCACAATTAAATCAATCACGGGCCACGGTTTAAAAGCGAAAAACCTGTCAACGATGAAATAAAACGCTTTATTGAGCCGTAAAATTATTCAATGACGCGTAACTTTACGTAAAGGCTGTATAGCTGCTGCTGTATATGTAGATATAGCATCAAAACTGGGGCAGATGGAAGGCCATCCCTTACAACCTAGGCCCGATGCTTATGCATGAGACAACACCCGCCGACGCGTAAACAACTCCAATAATATACCCTTAAATAACAAGATATATTGGAGTGACACAATTATTCAAATGCTGTGAAAATAGCGACTGTTAAAAACTTTTCTATCGATTTATTTTACGCTTTTTTGTAATGTTGACACAGAATAATCTTCTTATTAATAAAAAATATTTCCTAAAATAAAATATAATGCTACTTTTTCTTTTCTGTAATATCTCAAATTGAGATTCAAAAGACAATATACCGCAGTTTACGTCAAAATATTTTTGCATAACAGTGATGAATTTATCCTGTTATCAAATAGTATTTCTTGGCCGCATACAAATAATAACGCCCACAACAAAAAAGCTTAAATAAGACATTTTTCAACAACATGGCATAAACAAAACAATACATTTTATATCACAGTATGACGAAACAGGCTGAAAGCTTTACACGGAGCATAAATTACTATTCCCCAATCATCTGTTGTTTTACTGCTGAATTGTAATTAAAAAAAAGTATAAATATGACAAGTGACGAGTAACAATATTCACATCAAGTGACTGTGTACACTTTACCGTGTTTGACACTAATGATGACAAAGAAGTCCTTTACAGTCAGCCATTGAGTTGCGGAATAGTTCTAACAGTTACCATGACCCCGGAACATTAAGGGCAACCGAATGAACAAGGGTGGGTTTTAGTCAGTAAAAGTCTGACACTCGCTCCCGCCCCGCCCAGGGCGAGAGGCAGAAGATCCATAAAAAATACAGCCTTAAGTCCAAATTTTTAAAAAGGTGACAGTTGCATTGGTTGCTAAGTCAGGAAAGAGCCTAAATAAATATATTGGTTGGTCGGTGGTAGATTTATATGCAGCAGGTGACTGATGTCATATCAATATTGACGTTGTTCCAATTTACAAAGTAACAGAAGTAATCTAAAAAAATCTCTTGAAGTTGTTTATTTTTATACAGTATTACTATTATGACTGCCACAGGTTTTTACTATACAAATTATGCTTAATTTTAAGCCATCATGTAATAATATAGTGTTACATATAGAAACAAAGAAGTTACAAGGACTTAGCAAACTTTTGTACATTCACTCTTCAAATAGAATCACTAAAAATATTCAAATGAGCAAATTTAGGTCTTATTGTAATAGAAAGCAAGGTGTAAATTGTAACAGGTGTTTTTATGTGCATTTATGGTATTATTTTTATAGCCTTTACTTTAAAAGGCTTTGTACTTCTTCTTAATTTCTTTTGAATTTAAAATGGTGTGCCGAGGTATAGTTCTTCCCACATTAAACTGTATTTAGTTTTACAGCTGCTGCCTTTTATTTACATACTGCCATAACATTTTTATTTATTTTTATTATTCTGTGCTCTCTTTGATGTCTTGAACCATAATTCTATAGTAAAAACATGATTATCATAAAAAAGTTTTCTGAATTTTTACAATTATGATATTTATGGTGTCTATACCTAATTTCGGAATTTAAAGGCAGTGAAGAGAGAGGAGCCTACTAAAGAGCACTAAATATAACAAAGAATATTATAATTTTAATTACCAACTTTGTACCAAAAATTAACTGTAATGTATGTAAATTGAAACATGACTCATTTCTACCATTGTATTAATAACTATGTAGTTTAGTTGCACACAAACTGAAACAGTATTATTTTTATAAATGTCAAACATGTGGTTTTTATAAGTCACTAGTTTTATTTGTATAACCATTATGTTCATAGTTATTGTAGGTGCCCAGTTCCTGTTTTTAATATTGTTTACTAATAGTAAAATAATATTTTTATTCAGAACTACAGTAACCTAAAATTCAAGTTAATAATTATCTAGATTCATTCACATTGACAATGTTGTACTTTAAGTATGCTAATAAAATTCTAGATATATTTAGATTCTAGACAGCACAAAATTGCCTGTGACAAATGCATGATTAATTCATATTTTATTGGACAACAATCATACAAGTAAAAACATGAATAATATGTACACTTCCTACATTCAGGACCCTGATTTATGATGCATTAAATTAGGAATCATTCTATTTTCAAAAAGTACAAGCTTGCAACAACTACATACCATAGTTCCTAATACATTTTTTTATCATACTTGGTACACAGGTAATTGTCTGTTTTACAATGATTCAATGTATTGTCTAGAGTTTTTAATAAAACAAAAGCCCTGGTTTTTATATAACATCACAATGCAGAGATAAGTAAGTGGAATGAGTAATCCTGAACACTGTGGTTTGTGCAAGTACTTACTACCCACTTTTTTCATTCATTTTAATGACTTCAACTTGTTGGTTGTTTTGTGCCAGTTATGTTTATTCTGGTTGTTATGTAATGTTGATTTCTTGAATGAATATTATTTTTTAATGTGGTTAGAATGGTCTCATCTTGATTGTATAAGTCTTAGCACACTTTCGGCCTCTTCGGTTTGCAGTTATTCTAAAATATGAGCTCTGTAACAAATATTTTAATGGCTGGCAGATTTCTAGGTTTGGCTATTCATTGAAATATAGTAAGTATTTAATAAACCCTAGATTTTATTAACACCTATATAAAAAACAGTCATAGCAGTAATGGTTATAACTTTTCTATTTATTTCATTGTAATATTCAGTATAACACTTCATATTTATTCAGATGTCAACAATTTTATGCTAAGAGAACAATTAATTAAGAATAGAAAATTGTAAATATGTTTCTTTCATGTATTATTTTATAGTTTAGATGGCATGCTACGCTGCACACACTTTCTATCCTATCTAGGCTATACTGCAGGCTTATTCTAAGTATTAATTCATGTATATTATACACAAACACAATCTACAGATTACCTGTGTACAAGCATAAATTAATCCACCCTTATCAGCTACAAATATTGAACCTCTGATAAGAATGTAGCAATACTTGTGTGTGTAATTAAAAAAAACAAAAGGTCTAGTTATTAGTTTGTGCCATAAAAACAAATACACAAATGAGTTTTCTGTCTGTATTATAGTTATTCAAGGCACTTGATGTGCATGTTATCAGATTTGTTTATCAGCAGCAGTGAGCAGTATGACTGGGGAATCAAAACAGATGTGGTCACTTACCTTGAACATAGGTCTGGGATGCCTGGGCGCCGAGGGCGCTGCGGTGGCCGTGGTCGCCGCGGGGGCCGGCGCTGGGCTCGTCACGTGGTCAGCCGGCAACGACTCCGGGACAGTCTGAAGAGTAGGCCTCATAGTCGTCGACATTTTCACAATAACACTAGTTCAAACACTTTAACACCTTGCTAGACCACCCTCGCGCTTTGCATCCTCTGCGGCGGCCGCGCGCTCAGCCCGCCCGACTGGCCCAGGCCCTCACCAGGACGCCGACACAGGCCCCGACTTAACTCCACCGATCGCCGACCAACAACGCCCATCTAACCGCATTTTCGACCAGAAAAAAACATCGCGAAGCCCTATAACGAAAACTGTGTAACGATACGCGATACCTATTTCACTTTCACGTATATGTTAACGATCGTCGAGATGGAAAACGGAAATAGACACGCAAAAAACTATTAGAAAGCTTACGGTGTCTTCTCCTGTCACATAAACACTATCAAGGAATTCGGCGTTTAGGCTGTATAACGACGCACAAAGTGTTTCCGTTAATACCACCGGCTCCAATAAAGGGTACGAAATCGCGTGGTGGACAAATATAAATCCATTTAATAATAAAATTACTAAAGAAATTCACTTAACTCCGCTAAAAGTCCTCACATTCTTGAATTCACTCTCAAGATGGCGGATTTTACCTACTCCTCGTAAATGGGCACAAGGCTGACACGAAAACATCAACCGGCTCTCTATCAATCCCTTTCTTTTGGCAGCACATGAAAAGAGATAGTGATATGTGAACGAGTTCAACGGAGTTTTGTGATACGTCACTGGAAAAACTGCCAATGGAGCATGCGCAAAAGTACATGGATATTTAAAATTTTGAACGCACCCGTAGACGTTTCGTTATTGCCTTATGTATTTTTATTAATCACAGTAATTAAAATACATTGTAATTTTTCGTTTCATAAAATCACAAATTGATGTATTTATATCGGGTTATGTTATGGGACATCCCGCCCACGAACAAACTCGCCCCCGGGCAAGATGTCCACTTTTTAAATATTTTCATTTGTCGTTCTGGTTTGCAGATTCATCGAATATTTAGTAAAAAAAAATAAACGATTTAGCCAAAATGTCTCTTTACTCTTTAATAGGAGACATCTTAATAATTATCATTTATTTTACACAGTACATTATTTTTCGGGCGAATATACCTACCCATGCACATTTTAATAAGTGGACATCTCGCCGGGGTGTGAGTTTTTTCGTGGGCGGGACGCGGGATGTCCCATAACCCTTTATATCATAATTATTGCCTCTTTTATACTAAAACTATTGATTCAAATAAAACTATTTAGTGTAACAATTGGCGTTGAGATTTAAATTATTTTCCTAAAAATCTGGTGGTAATTATGGTAACATTGATGATACTGGCTGAGATATTTCATGCTGGTAAGAAATATTAGCGCCATCTTTGTAAAAATGGCTGCCTTGTTGTTGGCGACTGTTGGGTGCTTGTTTGGAAATTAATGTTTGTTTCTTTCTTTTATTATGATTTCAAATATCTGCATGTGTAAAATATAGCAGCTTTTGCCGAATGATATCATAAATTGGTGAGTGTGTACTGTTTTATCAAAGCTAGAGCACAATAAAGTGCACGGTAACGTAATAACAATCTGCTCGGGGCAACGTGAGCTTTTCTAATGCGTATTCGTTTTCTTTATGTTTTACATGATAAGTGTTGAGATTATGTATCTGAATGTTTTCTTTGCAAATTCGCATTGAGATTCAAGGTTCAGATAACAGCGAGGGTCATATTTACATAAGTGGCGACCTCAGTTCATACAGACAACAAAAGAATTTACCACGGTTCTGTTGTTAGCGCGACGAGTAATGTTCTTGATGTTTTTTCTTATTTATTAGTTGTTGCGCATTCTTTTCAAATAGGCGTTTAAATATTTTAATTACCCGCGTTCATGCTAAATAAAGATTGTTGTAAAAAAGTAGGTGAACGAACCTCGTTTTTGAGTCCACAAATAGTATATGTAGTGCTTTCTAAAAGTTCGATTTTTGCTTACGCATCACAGAACGGCTTCTTGGAATTGAATCTACATGGGTAAAGCGTCGCATACTTTTACTAAAGTTTCATACCATTTACTTCATTATTTATTTACAAGCAAAATATTGACTAACTAGTTGACCAATGTAATATTTCATTCAGTGACAATATTTCTAATGGTTGTAGTTGAATCATAGAACTCGTAGTATTTAATTTTACCGTTAGTTCTTGAAAAGGATTTTGCTAACAGTTTTTATCTATGAATATACATGGTTATAATCAGTGATTAAAATGTTAATAACCTCTGTTATTTTTAAATCATAGCCATTATTGTTTCCTTACGCTTTTATTTGTCTAAGGCTACAGTTACTCCAAGTCAATGTTAAAATCTTAATTTAGGGGTCATTCATTCCTAGTTTACAAAATAATATCACTCTTTCAAGGGTAACACCCAAATTCTATAACAAAGCAAAACTAAAACCTCTAAAACTGAAATTTAAGGTTTACCTGACTTGACAAAATAGTAATAGAAAAATTATAATAGATATACAATCATACATTCTTTTATGAAGTTGGTAACGCATATCACGTAGAAAAAGCCTTTATTCCATTGAATGCTCTAATTACACAATTAGAAAAGCATTGTGTTTCTCGTGGATCCACCGTCCATCCATCCATCTGTCCTAGACACACGAAAGGTTAAAACAATAAAACCTTATTCCAGATTATTGCAGGAGCCCCATAAGAAACCCAGCAGTTGTCCAAAAGGAGAGCATTTTATATAGATGAGCCCCATTTAGTTATATGAGCTGACAGTATTGTGAGCGATTATATTGTATAGAAAACAAGTTTACGTAGTATGTCCAAGATGTGGCCAGCATCGCAATACTCGCACAGCAATGCTCCAATACCACCGATTAATGTCGCAAAGGGCAATGAGCATCAGAATCAGCAGAACTTGAAGACTTTGGGCATGACTTCCGCTATTTCTATGGCAGGTGTGTATATATTTTTTTTTTATGAAACATTTTATTATTATAGGGATTTCTGGCTCTGTTAAGACTTACTGTTGATACCATTGTACTTTTTGAGTAGTCAACAAGTGTTTTGCAGAGACTTGTTGAGTACTTTTTTATTTTATTTATTTACAGCCTTACATCAGAACTTACAGAGTTTAAATTACATCACATTGTGTTAAAAATTATTTAATCTACGGTAACGGTAACAGATTCTGTGTGCCTATGGGCAAAGGCCTCCCCCTTGTTGAGTACTTGGGATATAATAAATATATGAGGAGTTCATTTTGGTCAACTTAAAAAAAGGAGCTCAGTTTTACTTTTTATTTGTTCGCGATTATCTCACGTTGGGCTTAACTGATTTTGATGCCGCTTACAGAAATGTATTTGATACATTTAGGAGAAGCTTTTAGTAGTTTAATCAACTTCAATAAAGTACATTCTCGGGAAAAAATCAGCCTAAAAAGTGGGTTGAGATGGAAAATAAACTGTTTCTTATCTTTATTGTCTGTCAAAACTATGAATTTATCAGGAACTTCAAGAAAACAGGAACCGATTTACATGTTATTAGATATTTTGACTTCATAAACTTTTATGTAATATTAAACAGTAAATACATCCATTAGTAGCAACATCAACATGTCTGAAAATGAGGCATACACAAATAAATATAACTGTAAATACAATTGTATAATTATAGTTTCACAATTGTAATACCAAGAAAATGTAATTACCTACCTACAACAAATGACTAACTTATTTATAATAGAAAAGAAAAGAAAGAAAGAAAATAGATTTATTTCACACAGCAGTGCCGGTATGATGGTACAAATAACATACATACAACATTTGCATTACATGGAGTTTTTTTAAAAAAGTTATCAGCTTAAAATTAGTTAATTAACTTAATATTTGTGCCCCCGGCAGCTGTGTCAAAAAAGGTCCAGTTCAGCAAAATGTCAGGCCTCAAGTGCCTGACGCTGGTTTTCAACTGGACCCTGTGTGACATGTCACAGATGTGTATACCAGCTTTACAATAAATATTAAGTATATACGTTTTCTATGCTCTAAATAAATAACTGGTAAAAAAAAAACAAACAAAAAATATAAAATAATAATATAAAATAAAAAAATAATAATAAAAATAATATTTCATCACTTTTTCCTATTTTTATTTATAAGTAAAGACCTACCCTCACATCACAAGAAATTGTTTATATGATCACTATCAGACTGAGTCATACATTCATTTTAACAAAAAGATATTCAGTGAGTTTTAATAACATGTACTTCCGCCGTCCCTCATTCAACCGTGTAATGTTGTAAGAAATATTAAAATCAATACTTTCCTATGACCTTTATTCTTGCAGTTCTCATAAATAACATAAAAGCAGGTCCCATTTCAAGCAATTGAAGCTTAATATTACCGTATGAAATTTAAATTGAAACAATACTATATCATTGTGTTTATATTTGTATCAGTATGAATAAAATGTATTTTCATGGTTGTTGCACAACACATTTTGAAAAGTATAATTTTCTGAAATTGAATGAAAGCATTTTGCAATCAGACAGTAACTTTTTGCTTTGCATTTTTAAGCCAAGGAAGATATTACTTACACTTACTACTCACTTACTACACTTACAGACGCATACGCCGACGTGTAGACGGGGTGGTTTGAGCGTCTATGGTAGGTATTTTGCATTCGGCAGACGTCCGCCGATGCATCTGCCTCCAATCCGATAGTTGGCGGTTTCAGACTTTTTGACTTAAACCCACCCATGCTCCTTCAGTAGCCCTTTATGTTTTGGGGCCACGGTAACTGTTTCGAACAATCCCGCAACCCCGACAGGTGTGACAAACGTCTAACAACATTTTCTTTCACACAGGTCCAAAGCCCATTGACATAGAGAAGACCACAGAACTTAAAGAATCCCTAGTACCATATGGAGTGTTTGAGTCTGAGCAAGAGATGCATCATCGTATGGAGGTGTTGGGAGCCCTGCACCGGCTGGTGAGGCAGTGGATCCGTGAGGAGTCTATGCGGAAGAACATGCCTCCCAGTGTAGCTGATACCGTCGGCGGAAATATTTATACATTTGGGTCTTATCGATTGGGGGTAAGTGATGATTTGATACTTTCTACTAAACTGATGTAATATGACATGTTAGAGTTGAAGCCACATGACATTAAAATTTAATAAATACAGTGTTGTACACCCTGATGTATTTTGGATCATCGATTTAAAAGAAGGTGGATAGGAATTAGGAGCCCTATTTAGGGAAAGCTTATGTTCATCAGCCTTTCAGATCATTCAATACTTGGAACTAACTTCATGTTCCGACTCGATCTCGCACTCGTAATTTGGCAGTTGTGCATAGTAACAAAAATATTGCTTAGTCGAACTAGCTAAGCGATATTTATTTATAGTTTCCTTGACGTTATAAATTAACAACCATTCAGAAGGACACGGCTCAGAGTTGTGTCATGATTCGTGATACAATGGTCAAGAAAAAACTAAATGACATTGTTGAAGGGTATTACTTAAATTCATCTAAAAAAAAATTATTGATAGAAAATGAACTAAAACTTATTAGTCATAGAGTTGAAAATTGTGTGGCCGATTTAAATACAAGGTACATTTATTACTTGAGTTTGTTAACATAATCAATGAAAACTTGTCGAACCTTAGCAGTAAGAAATGCAACTGTAATATTTATTTATTATCTGACTAGCTTCTGCCCGCGGCTTCGCTCGCGTTAGAAAGAGACAAAAAGTAGCCTATGTTACTCTCCATCCCTTCAACTATCTCCACTTAAAAAATCACGTCAATCCGTCGCTCCGTTTTACCGTGAAAGAAAGACAAACAGACAGACAGACACACTTTCTCATTTATAATATTAGTATGGATTATAGCTTTTGCCCACAACTGCATCTGCGTTCTAGAGGATGCCAACCAAGGTTATTTATCCAAATAAAATAAGGATATCTAAATACTGATCCACACTGTTTCGCACCCGCGTAATGAGAGGTTGTTAGTCCGCTTCTTTTGGTCATAGCGTGATGTTATGTTACTCGGGTATAATGTAACATTCTAATGGTGAAAGAATTATCGAAATCCGTCCAGTAGTTAATGAGTTTATTCATAACAAACATTAATAAATACAAATCTTTCTTCTTCATAACATTAGTAAAGATTTATAATTTATATGGTGTGGTGTAGTAGAATCAGCATTCTACTAAGTACGACATATTAATAACACCTAAATCTTTGCAGGTACATCACAGAGGCGCCGATATAGACGCGTTGTGTGTGGCGCCGCGCCACATCGACCGGACTGACTACTTCGCTTCCTTCTATGACCTGCTGAAACTGCAGCCACAGGTTAGTATCATACCTTCATTCGACGTAACTTAACACTGTCTTTGGCTTAGCCATGTTGCCGTCTCTATCGTGCACTTGATGTTTGTCAGTTGTGCAACAGTGACAGGTATAGTGCTTAGCCAAAGTCTGTGCTTAGTAACGTCTATTTATCTCGCCATAACAGTCCATTGTTGACCACAAGCTCTGCAAAAGGGAACCGAAGAGGATGTTTTGTTTCATTATTATTATTAAAATTGTTAATAATTTTCGTTTACATTTTATTTGTAAATATAGAAAAAATTACATGGTATATTATTTATTAAAAACTAGCTTTTGATGTGTGGAATATTAGTTCCTGGGGGATTTTCGGGATGAAAACTATCCTATGTCCTTTCTCAGATCTCCCAGACTATATTGTACCAAATTTCATTCACATCAGTGTTCAGTGGTTTAGGCGTGAAGAAGAGACAGACAGACAGTATTACTTTCGCATTTATAATATTAGTATGGATATAAATTTTCCTATAGACAACACTTTGTCAAAAATGTATTTTTCTGAAAACTAAACTTGAGGCCATTAATCGCCATTTTTTTGGATTCTCGTCAACTCTCATCCATCAAAGTTTGAAATTGGTTAATTTCGACTGTTCTTGATAATGTGAATGTTTTAAGACCTTACGTTTACTATTTATTAGTATTATTGTTTATTAAATTATTAAGCTAGGGTCAAATTTTAAATTAACCGGTTTATTCGACTTGCAGCGTATGAACTTTTCCGGAAACAGAAATTGTTTACCCTTGAACAAAAACTTAATCAATGGCGTTTCTTTATTGTATATGCATAAAACCGGTTTGTAGTGCTTATCCGGTAATACGATTACACAGGATGTAAATATTTCATTTAAAAATAGAATCGAAACAAAGAGGCTTTGCGTCATCATAGGGGATTGAAAATTTTACTAGTGGATACCGGTTTTTGTAAAGAAGGAGCTCGTGTGCTTCACGTATTTTTAACACCGGATTTATTTAAACCGTCGCACAAATATATAAAAAATCAGCAGTGCTTATAAGCGCTAATTAGTTTAGTTAAAAAAATATAAACCACTTTGTTTACTTTAAAAACATAATAGATGCAAAACACGTTTTGAGGGCTTTTAATTAAAGTCACATAAAACTTTAGATTTTATTAAACATTTCATTAAGAAAAGGACAGAAGAATCAGTGAAGAACCAAGAATCTGTGTACCCAATCATTGTCTTTCCGTTTTGTACATAATAAAAGTTTTTTCCCTCTCTTTCTAGGTAAAAGAATTGAGAGCAGTAGAAGACGCATTCGTGCCCGTCATCAAGATGAACTTCGACGGAATTGAAATAGATTTGCTGTTTGCAAGACTGGCTCTCAAGGAAATACCAGGTAAGGGGTTATTACGTAATGTTTATTGGTCAGACCATATACCATTACAAATTACTTGTAATTTGAACGTACTTAAAGTTAATAAGACCATGTTATGTTAGTGAACGAAATAAAATTGTGTGGGGGGAAAGGGATTTGAACCAAATTGACATAATAGGAATAAATGTACCCAACTATCACACATTTATCGCATTTGAGAAAAATCTTATAAAACAATAGTACTTCGGTCTGAGATTCAAACGTCGACTTCATGACAATAATCCTCATTTTAAGTTTTATTTAGCTCAATCCCGTATATTCATCTCCTACTCTCCTTGTTTTGAATCTTTCGAAAGCTTTTATAGATATTTCTTCTAAATCAATCCTTGTATTGTAATAATCGGAACTCAATGTGTGTAAAACATTGCACACACATTGTGTTCCGATTATTGCAACATTATGACAAAGCTATCTTGTTCTGATGATGGAGTTAGAAGGTGGACAGTTAAAAGTTTCTCAATTTACTAGCGGTTTGTAGTGTCTTCTAAATCATAAATCAAATAAGTTTACATACACGTTTTTATGCACTACACGTTTTTATTTGATTAATTTTTCAAATAAAGAAGCAAAAAACGTTTAAAGAAACACTTTGATATGTATTTATATACATTATCTACCATGAAGAGGTATAAACACTTACCTATTACTATTCCTCAACGAATAAGTCAATATAAAACTTTACCTACATAAGTATTTGTTCCAATAGTTTCTTTTTTAAAGTTTATAAACACTATAGTAATTTTGTGTATTTGTTAATTGGTATAAGTTTATGAACTAAATGTTAATAATCCGAAATATGTCCGAAATCACCAATTCGCCTTTACCAAGCTTAGATCAATGCTCGTGCCTTCTTTGTATGAGAACAGGCCTTTGTCTGCAGTGTGTGGGTGGTATTAATTTAATAAATTGCCGTCAAATAGAAAATCATTACAAATTCGTTTGGGTTGCGGATTTTTTTAGAGTAAAAGTCTAAAGGATTTATATTAATTAACCAATTACAGGCACTCTTGAACTGTCAAGTGGTGATTCAGTTAGAAAAGAAGTAGAGGCGGGTTGCTTGTTCCGAACCTTAGGTAGGTCTCTATAGAAAATAATGAGAATTGTGTATAATTTCATATATAAACACATTTCTGTTCAATTGCAAAACCATTTTGAATTCCATATTTATATAGGTCGGCAAATTATGTAAAATAATTTAATAATTTTAACATTGTGTTTTTCAGTAACTTACAGTTGCATTGTTTCTGCTTTTATTGCTTATTTAATTACCCAATAGTCGTAGAATATTTTTTATGATTAAACTTGCTGTACCCTCGGCTTCCTCCATATTGGCCATCCTATGGATTTTTGATTATTTTTTCTACACCACACCAGTATATAGTATAGATAGGGTGATGTTTTAGTTAGACTAACTTTTATTTCTATTATAACAGTAGTTAGTTGTGTATGCTTTTTATATGTAAAATTAAATACTCATGTTGTATTTTTATGTGGCAAAAGATTACATCATGTCTGTCTCAAAATTTGTTCGTAACACAGTAATTCTGTGTGATAAATCCACTGGGGTTTGACTTAAGTACTGTAGGATATTATTGACAAACATCTCGATGCTATTGACCACTAGTGCGCTGCGTAATACAGTCCCCAAAACTATTAGGCCGTTTGTCCACCGCCGCCGTCACCGTCACGTCAACGAGAACGAGATAACGGCGAGCCGAGTTAAAGTATAAGGTGACGTGACGTGCGGTGGACACGCGGCCATAGTAAATGTATGTATCGCCACTTCATCGCCGTCATCTCCTTCTCCTTGACGTGGCGGTGACTACGGCGAAGGACAAACGGCCATATCGAAAAAAAAATTGAATCCTGAAATACTAATGGAATCGGTATTGCTGTAGTTGCATTTTTGAAATGATTGTTTAATATTTTTATCTTCTAATCAGTTTAAGTAAATGATGTTGTCATTAAACTCCATTGTGTCTCTAGTGGCTGCAACATAGCTTTGACTTTGATACTTCTATTTTTTTTCAGCGATATGCACATCGTAGATGTTTATTATCCAAGTAATAGTGAGCTAACTTTTTTTCGAACTAGCAGGAAACTAATGTATTTACTGATGTTTTTAAGTAGTATTAGTCAAAATGTAGATTCTCGAATTGTGTGTGGTTTATGTTTAATAATATAACTAGTGTTAGGGCTTGTTTCACTTTGTTCTTATAGGTTCTGGTTAAAGTAACTGGCAGATATTATCATACAAAATCAGTTCCATTTTAAATATCGTCTATTGTGAGGTCGTGAAACAGACCCTTAAAGTTTTAAAAACACAAAATTTTATTTTCTACTAACTACCAGTCAAAACTTTATCAAAATAAACTGATTATTTTGATCAGAGTAATGCTTTCTAACGTAACACAGGAATTTTATCCTTAACTAAAATTGACTCAATTTGATCACCCATCATTACCCACACTCTTTTTTATTTCCAGATTCATTTGACTTACGTGACGATATGCTGCTAAAGAACCTGGACCAGAAATGCGTGCGTTCGCTCAACGGCTGCCGCGTTACGGACGAGATATTGCGGCTCGTACCCAATATCAACAACTTTAGACTGACGCTCAGAGCCATCAAGCTGTGGGCTAAACGTAAGTATAAATTGCACCTTTTGTTTAGGGTCAATTTATACTAGCGCAGAGTCGAAGCGCATCGAAGCGTTAAATTCTTTATAACTAAAGCGAAGCCGTACAAATGCGCGCGTATTACGCCAGAATACGCCAGTTATATATAGTAGTCGTATGCCAGATGACTCTCGGTTCGCTAGTGGGCGCACGGATACGCGAGAATGCGCGCGCACCAATCAGCGTTGGTCACGCACAGACGCACGAATTCCGAAGAATGCACGCGTCTTTTTAAAATCTCGAAAGTAATGTGAGCGTTACGCTGTGGACTTAAGGTTGAATTTGTTATGTTCAGTTTTGGATAGACGCTTCGATGCGCTTCGACTCTGCGCTAGTATAAGTTGACCCTTAAAGTAAATACATCTTTCATGGGGTACTATGTGAAATGTTACAACAAAATTCCTTGTAATATCGCTTGCTTAGTATTAAAGTGACCGAATTCAAAATCAATCATAAATGAGTTAGATACATTGTTATCTTTAAAACAACGCCATCTGTGACAAACTTGAAGAAACTCTTAAAAAGTTAGAGTTATAGTGCTCTTACAATGTTTCGGTCTCTTTCACACTTATGAATTTGGAGACGCCATTTTGACATTACACTGACACATGCAATAATCGTTCAACCGGCTCAAAGTAAACATCTGCTCGTTAGTTATAAAAGTGACCTATTAATATTTAGGATTGTGTAACAGTGAAATCGAAGGTAAGTTTTACTGATTATTTTTGTTTTATTTTGACCCAATACGTAATAAGTCTATTTTATATTAAATTTGTTCATTTATTGTACGATATATTATGTTTTAGGACTGTTTAAAACTTAAACTTCTAGATGATTATAAAGCACATTAGTGATTAGGTCTCTGTTTGAATAAAAAACTTGGTAAATTTATTTGTACGCTCTGTAGAATTCATTGTTAAGTCTGTTTATTATAAATAATGATAATGTATTTTTAGTAACATTCAGTATTTGGTCTGTGCTATACTAAAAAAAAAAACGAAATTTTGCTATGAATGTGCTAGGTGATTTAAGTTAAGGGATTGAGTCACTTTAAAACGAAATATAGAACAAAAAAAGAAGTTTCACTTGTTGACTATTTATTTTTTATTAGGATGACGTCGTCTACTTCGCGATTAAGAAAAATTCTAGATTTAATTCAAATTGAAGATAACATTATTCCAACTCAAAATTTTGATGTTTAGGTATGTAAAAATCATTGAATTGTCTTTATGGTGTCTTTCTTTATCTACGTCTACCTGCAATTTACTGACTTACACTTGTTTTATTGTTAACAGGCGATATGTTGTGATGCAACTAAAGAGCCCGAAAGTGTTACAAATATTATTCCAACTCAAAGTGCTGATGTCCAGGTTTATAAAAATAATTGTGTAAATTAATAAGTCCGGTACGAGTATAAAAACATCTAACATCTTCTATTAATTTACGTGTTAAAATGAAAATAACTGTTTTTTTTATAATTTTAGTTGCCTAAGTACAACATTGTTCATTTTTTGATAGTTTTAACACAAACTTGTTCCTTAATGTTGATCTCTTTTTTTTATTAAAAACCATAACTATAAAAATGTATACTCATTTTTAGTTTTATTATGACTTAAACCTTACATATACAGCCAAGTAGTATTTGAATTTAATAATAAATCAACTTAAAACTAATTAGGTTTTTGTCTTTTTAGCAGACTAACTGTTAATTAGTATTATATAGACCTAAAACAACAAAAGTAATTTTGACAGCCTACAATAAACAAAATAAATAGTATTCAATTGAAATTTAAGTTTCAACTAACTATGTGGTTCATATTCTATCAATAAAAAAATAAAAATAACTATGGAAGTAACATTTTGTAACATTTATGTCTAAATAAACAGCCGAAGTCCTAATTGCAAAACGTTTTTTGCGATTTGCCAAAAAACTAGTTTTTTCAATTCGGTCACTTTAATAATAAGCGTGCGATATATTAAAACTAAACGAAAGGTAATTCAAGATTGGAAGCATGCTAGCCCTACTACATAGGATAATTCACAGTGTAGACAAAACCAAACTGGTTACTATTTATTTTACTAATTAAACTGACAATGATTAACTAGGTACTTTTCAAATTATATATATCGCACACATTTGATTTTCTAATTATAGATTGCGCTGGTCCACACATTATGTTCATTGTTTCAGGAAAGTGATTTATCTGTTAATATGTATACACTATGCTCGTGAACTTGATATAGCTTCTATTTCCTAATTTATATATATTTAAAAAATGTATGTGTGTTTTAAAGTGCCTTTTAAGTGGTCTAAAGGGTCCATAGAAATTAAAATATACATAACATCTATTTTTGATTCCGGCACACACTGGGGCAAATATTCTTATTTGTTTCGAGTTTGTTGTAATTCTAAATATGGAGCCGTTTTAACAAAAAACAATGTTGGTAATAAAATATAGTAAATATAAATAGAAAACTATGAAGATAAAAAAGCATTTAGTTCAATTAAACCAATTACAGGCAGTTAAATTGTCAATTAGTGTTCCAGTTAGTCTGGAAGTGTACTAGTCTAATTGCTGGTTCTATAACAAACGTATATCTCTATTAAAACTTTCTAACGTTTTATAACCCATAGATACAAAACAATATCTTACAAACAGAGATTGTAACCCTGGAAATCTTATGCTTCTCACGTATTTTTTAATGCCAAAAGGAGGGTGAGGTGACAGTAAATTCGTCTCAGTTGTGGAAGCGACATAGGGTATATTATTTTGTAAAAAAAGAGAAGTAATAAAAAATATTATTAAGTAATGAAAAAACACAACTGCAATTTCGGAAGTTGGTGGCGATTACATGAAACAGAAACAAAGTCACCGACTTCAGAAATATTTAATTACTAGCTTTTGCCCGCGGCTTCGCTCGCGTTAGAAAGAGACAAAAAGACTATGTTACTCTCCATCCCTTCAACTATCTTCTCTTTAAAAATCACGTCAATTCGTCGCTCCGTTTTGCCGTGAAAGAAAGACAAACATACAGACAGACAGACAGACACACTTTCCCATTTATAATATTAGTATGGATTATAATTATTTATTAATGTTTTTTTTTAGTTTACTTGAAATATCCATAAAAAAGCAAGCAAGCTCCTTATGGTGCAACTTCATTTGGTGTATTTCGCAAAATATTTGCGTTGCTTGAATAATATTTTTTTGTTTTTTTTGGAATTTGGTTCATATTGCGTTGTACCGAATACGCAAATATATGATCAAATACGCCAAGTGAAGTCGCACCATTAAACAGTTGTACATGTTGCAACATGGCAGCTAAAATCCTTTCACCGACATCAATGACCCATGTCCTCTTCCCAGGGCACGGCATCTACTCCAACACGCTGGGCTACCTGGGCGGCGTGTCGTGGGCCATGCTGGTAGCGCGCACGTGTCAGCTGTACCCCAACGCGCTGCCGGCCACGCTGGTGCACAAGTTCTTCCTGGTCTTCAGCCAGTGGAAGTGGCCGCAGCCGGTGTTGCTGAAGCAGCCTGACTCTGTGAACCTCGGCTTTCCTGTGTGGGACCCCAGAGTGAGTAGCGAAGTGTCTTACACAAGTTCTTCCTGGTCTTCAGCCAGTGGAAGTGGTGGAAGTTGAATTGGTATCTCCAGCTGTTGGTTGCCAATTGAATGGTTGTTAATTATGTCTGCGAGTCATTGGAGACCTTTAAGTCGGGATAAACACGTAGTCTAGCCAGAAATTCGATTATAAAATATCAATTATTGATTTAAACTCTAACCCCTAGTAGCGATTGTTACTACAGATATATCCCAATAGCCACAGGGGTCAATTTCCATTACCAATACCACTAACGATGTGTTACCGTATCCGTAGGTATCGTACCGGTCCACACAATTATACCTATACTACATTCGATCGTAGGATCTATAACAATAGCCACAGATATCATATTCCTTTACTATCGATGTATCCGCAGGTAAACATATCGGACCGGTTCCACCTGATGCCGATCATCACGCCGGCGTACCCGCAACAGAACTCCACGTTCAACGTCTGTGCCTCCACTAGGACCGTCATCTGCGAGGAGTTTAGACTTGGTATGTCATTATAAATTAATTAAATTGAACTGTCTCTTTGTATTGTCAGAATTAATGCTTTTTATTAGATGCATAAGAAAGTATAATATAATTTTCAGTGGTGTACTTGACACATTTTAAAAATATGAAAAAAATCTATGATTATTATTTTTCTCATATTTTTTAGACAGGCTGTATTTTTGCTACTTAACGTTTTAATATTAAGATATAATGACGATGATGATGATCTTTTATTCTAGGAGTAATTTTGGTCTTGCAAAACCTGCCAGGGGACAATTTTACAAACAGCTTTTATTATGGAACCAATTCTGAAATCTTGATAAAAATATCAGCTGTTTCTAACAAAAGTTCAATGCTCTCCCGACCATAATGTCTGAAACAGCTGATATTTTTTTCGAGATATCAGAGTGGATTCCATAATAAAAGTTGTTTGTTTTTATGAGTAGAAACACATCCTAGCGTGTTGTGCTAGGCCAAATATACACCTAGTATTTGTTTTTCACAGTTTAATAGTCTCAGTATTGCTCAGACATCTTATTAGTGCAACCAAAGCTTTGTGATATCCGTGCGCTGGTGCACGGAAATTTCTAAACTGCATTGACAATTTTTAATATATTTATTACATTGTAGAGAACTTAATTCCACAATAAAACAAAAAAAAATATATTAAAAATGATGGTGAAGCAAGAAGTATATCCACAATATAATTACGTGTATTCTATCCCCAGGCCTAGCAATAACAGACGAGATAATGCTCGGCAAGTGTGGCTGGGAGCGTCTGTTCGAGGCGCCGAACTTCTTCTCTCGCTACAAGCACTTCATCGTGCTGCTCGCGTCCTCCGCCAGCACTGACGACCAGCTGCAGTGGTGCGGCCTCATCGAGTCCAAGATACGACATCTTATCAGTGAGTGATAACTATAAGAGACAGACGAGATACTAGTGCTGAACCCTTTTTCAAACTAACCTAAATCTAGAGTGCGTTCCAAAACGTGCGAGGAATTCACTCGAAAATTACAAAGAGATAGAAACAACGAAAGAAAGAGAACGGCTATACTGTTTTTGAACGCTACAGAGCGGTTTACTGTTTTGGAACGGGATAGGTTCGTATGATAACACTGTCAACATAACCTTTTCTCTCTATTGTAAAGAAGGAAAATCGCATATTTTAAGCATATTTTGCAAATAAATAAGTACTACTCTTTCGTTTCTACTTTAGTAAATCGATTCTTCAACATCAAACTTCAACATTGGCGCATATATGATTTTGACATATGTCAGGTAATTTTTAACGACGCTCAGCCTAGGGTGAGAAATCGCACTTAACAGTGCGAAAATTACTCTACCGAAAGTGTTTCGAAATACTGCTCGGGTAGCTGTCGAGTAATTGTTCGGTTACCCTCGGTTTCACTCTGCTTATTTCGGAACGCTCTAGAGTAACTTTCACACTACTCCGTGTAATTCTTACCCCTAGGTTAAGGTGGATGTTCAAGGTAGCCCGCGAAACGTATTTTTGCAATTTGCAGCTCAGTGTCTGGGTGTATGTTGATATAGAATGATTTGTGACTGTAATCGGCCATTACTTTCAGAATTATAATCATTTAAATCATCTAAACAGCTCTCAAATTGCATATAACGCGATTAATTGCTTATTTCCGAAAAAGTCATTCAATAGCATTGTATGCACTCTGAGGTTGAATTGGCATTTTGTCAAATAAAGAAAATTATGTTTGTAACATAATTGTCAGAAATCTAAATAAAGTAAAATAGTTGGAAAGTTTTATCAAATCATAAAAAGTTTTGAAATAGAAAATAGGTTAAACTCGCCTCTTATAATATTAAACACTCTAGTTGTACGAAATTAATAATAACATTAACAAAATGCGTAGGTAACGCGTTACGTTGGTTAATGAGCCGCGCAAATTGGGTCAATGACTCTTTAAACGGCTGGTATACAAGGGATATGAGGCCATTTTATTTACTAAGTTTAATAATATAACTAGACTAATTACTATATTTATATTTTGCCATCGCAATCGTGTGATTATTTCACTTCATTTTAGACATTAGGCATGCAAATAGCTACACTTGTTTATACTAAATAGTGCACATGCAATGCATTGCATGTTGGTTTATTAATTACTAAGCGTCGGTCTTAGAGCGGTGGGGTGGTGCAGGCGCTTATAGGTACAAACACTGCAAATCATCATAATATCATCTTTCTTTTTTTCCATCTTTAGAAATAAAATTTGTAAAAAGTATACGACGAATTAAAAAAAATAAGACGCCCTCATCGACAAATACCTAACGAAGATGACAGCTTAAATAAAAAAGATTTAATGTTGCCTTAACTTGTCACATCAAGATTATCAAATCAAATTACTTCAATTATACTTTACAACATTATTTCAAGTATTATTACAAGTTATAAGGAACAAGTCAGTCAGATCTCGAATAAAGAACATCCATTAAGTAACTCCACAAACTAAACAAACATTGTATTTGTTCCAGCCACCCTGGAGCGTAACTCGCACATAACAATAGCACACGTGAACCCTGAGTGCTACAACTCCGTGCCGCTCAGCACCAACAACGGACAGCCGCTAGCCTTGCCGCCAGGTAACTAAGAATATGACTGATTTCTTAACAAAATATCTAATAATATCTTGGGGTTGCTCACACACGGCTCACTCCAAACTAGGCAGACACCCAGACAAAGGTGTCAAGGTAATCAATTACAGCCAGAGAAAGAACACACAACAGGCTCGCCACGTTAATCTCTCGTCACTTATCAAAGAAGATTTATCATGAGTGGCAATCGAGGCTTTGTAGTCAGGGTCTCTAACTAAATAAGATCAAGAGCCCTTTATGTCTTTTGGTTATCTAAAACAGCTTATTGAGTTGGAACTTTGTACACTGGTTCTGTAAACAGTATGACAAAAAGAAATCATTATTAGAAATGTATTCAACGTAAATAATCAACAATCCATCTGTTTTAGGAGCACCAGTATCAACAGATCCTGCACCAGAACTCAAAAAGAATGAAAATGTGAGTAAAAACTATAGGATTGTGATATCCCTTCTTAAACTCTGTGAGTAACATATAGCTATACAAGAATATAGCTCCATTTCACTTTTACATCATAATTCAGTCTAAACTTGTACTTAACCGTTTCATGTGCCTTTTATTTTCAAGCAACAACCCTTACGCTGGAAACCAACTGCTATCCACAGCAGAAACGGACACCTCTCTACATACTAAAGAGAATGTATTACCACCACCATATACAACCTTATTATTATTTAATTACAAAGAACTTAAAAAAAAAAATTATTTTCAACCATTTCATGGTTGGTCTATAAGATAGAATTTAACGTTTTGATTTGACAAATAATAATAGAGATTCCAAAACGTCGCTTCAATTTAATTAACAAAAATTTTTTTTTCCCTTATCTACAACGGGAACTTGCATTTTTGAGATAAATATAGAAAATTAAAGATTTACTTGTTTATTTTGTGTTACAGTGTACCTACCATACATGTGTCGTTGTCGTAACTAATAGTGCGTACAGTCACGTCTATTAACATGTATGCACCACGCTATCATTAAAATTATTTTTCTCTTAAAATAACTTTATTAATATTTAGTTTTAGGGCACATTTTACAGTAGTCTATAATATAATAACTATAAAATAAGTTATTACTTAAAGTTGTGGCTCATTTAAGAGAAAATTGATTCAAATCTTTGCGTAGTGTATACATGTTTATGCTCGTGACTGTACACTCACTTGTCATGAATATATGCCAATAGCGCTGGCATTCAAAATATTACTAATACGTTCAAATTAGGGATCATATGTTCAGGTTACTAGTAAATAAAAATAAGTTTGTATACACCTAAAATAATTCCTTCATACCATTTCAGGGAGATATCATAGCGAACTTCTGTTCAATGTGGTTCATCGGCCTCGTGTTTGAGAAGACCAACCTGAATGTAGATCTGACGTACGATATTGGCACGTTTACTGATTCTGTCAACTATCAAGCTGAGAGTGCCCATATGTTGAGAGAAGGAATGACTATAGAGGTAAGAGGTTCTGTGTTTTTAGACTCCAATGATGGTTGATTCAGTAGAGTTTTTTAAATTAATATTAGAAACTAGCTTTTGCCCGCGACTTCGTCCGCGTGGTAATAGTTCCCGTTCCCGGGGGATTTCCGGGATGAAAACTATCCTATGTCCCTTCTCGGGTTCCAGACTATACCTGTACCAAATTTGATTAAAATCGGTTCAGTGGTTTTGGCGTGAAGAAGTAACAGACAGACAGAGTTACTTTCGCATTTATAATATTAAGTACGGATACGACTGATTGACTTAAAAAAAATGGGTAACATTTTCATTTTTGTTGCTATTTCTGATTTTTTTTTGTACTCTAGCCGGGAAAAATAATATTATGGGCCATCAGCTTTTTTGTTTAAAATTACCACTTTTTTTTGAGAGCTGTAATTTAGAAAACCAGTGGAATACGGCTCAAAATTTCATTAAAATTTATGGAGTTTCCTAAGAGCCAAACTCCTCCAAAGCGGAGATCTCTCGTAAATAACCTATTATGTTGCTCTAAAGCTGGGCGGTGGGATGTGAAAATAAAGCAAGCCGATTTGCAGCAAATCGGCTTGCTTGACGATTGCGAGACGTCGCCTCTTCGTTTTCATTGAGTCCGGTCCAAGACCATTCTTGTGTAGCTGCAAATCTCTTAAACATTACTTTTTCTAGGGATTCCTAAAATTCCGGATCCGATTGAAAACCTAAAATTCTCGAATTATTTGTTAGCCAGACATGTAAAATCATTGCTCTGTTGTTATTCCAGGCAAGTCACGTGCGTCGCAAGCAGCTGCACACAGCTCTTATACACACTCAGCTACACATAGCTTCTTCTTGAAAACCTAAAATTCCAGATCCTTTTCCGGTGTTATTCCAGTCGCGCCGCAGCAGCTGCACAATACATTACTCTTTCTAGGATTCCCTATAACTCCCAAACCTTTTGTTATGCAGCCATATTTTTTTTTTCTTCTGTGTATATCTGCGATCAGTCGTAGACTATAAGCAATTTTTTTGTGTGCACTGTGTCATGTCGAGTGTATCTCCCAGCGGAGACAGCTCCTCCATCGTAATTGGCTAGACCTGGTCTACATTGGTCCCAGGATTACACGCCGTTTTAAACGGGTTTCACGCCTGGTTCGTATCAACTGGACTGCTAGATCATTGGCAGTCATATAAAATCATTTCCATGTTATTCCAGGCCCGCCACGTACGTCGCAAGCAGCTGCACCAGTACCTGTCGGGCTCGCTGCTGAAGCGCGAGCGCACCACGTCGGGCACCAAGCGCAAGCACGAGAATAACATGCCGGCGCCCAAGAAGACCAAACGCCTCTCCGAGAGCAGTGTATGTGTTCTTGTTTACTCACTTATCATTATTATTGCACTGGCCCCGTAGGTCATAGCGTCATGTTATGTAGCCTATGTCTTATTCTGATGCTATATTACTCGAGTTTCATCAAAATCTTTCAGTAGTTTTGGCGTGAAACATGTCAAACATCCACACAAATTTACAAGTAGGATTGGTACGCACGTAAGTTTTTTAAGCATTTAAGTTTTTTCTATGTTTTCTAAAACTTCGTACTTAGAGATGATATAGAAGATTTTTTTTTTATAGAAACAGGCTTATTGTTGATAATCAGCGTATAGCCGAAACTACGGTTTTTGCAACATCAACCCTCATATTTTACCACAGGGTAAAATATGTTATTAAAGTTGGTAAGGAACTCCGCAGGCGATGCTGCTGGATATAGCCTGCTCGACACTTAGGCCCGGCGCCCACTATCGGCATCGGCACGACTGAGGACTTTAGGTAATAGAAAGCATTATACATTATCGTCATGGCAATAAAGTAGAAATTGCCGATGCAGTAGCCTAAAGCATACCGAAGCGGTATTTTTGTTACTACAATCATATATCATGGAAATTTCTCCTTTATTGTCATGAAGTTAATATCTATAGTGCTTTTTATCAACTAAAATCCTCAGCCGTGCCGATGCCGATAGTGGGCGCCGGGCCTTATATAGCTCTATACAAAACTTATTAAAATCAAGGATTGATAGATAAAAAGTTTATTTGTTTTTAAAGGTTATAAATGTTAATATTTTCTCCACTTTGAAATCTTGTAAAATATTTCTCTAATAATATTGCGTAAAATAAAAAATAAATTTCCCCAATGCAGTATCATCATCTACTAAGTACTATCATTCCATGTTACTTGCCAAACACTATTCTATCATTTTGTCCTGTCAACCATTATTCATTCACTCTTTCCGTGACAATCTTCGCTCATTTGGCATTTGGCCCATTTTATCTATCTACATATATTCAAGACAAATACGTCTAGGACAAATGATTGACAAGAAATCCTTTCCACAGGAAACCTGTACATTGACTGAAACCATTCATCCACAGACGGATGAAGTGAGCGTCCTGTCCTACAACGAAGATTCTAACTCTTCCAACATGTACGAAGTCAACCTACAGAACGGTATCCTACCGCACGGGGCAGCAGAACCCAAACCAGCTGCGGAGAAGCCTGAACATCCACCGTCTACTTCAAACACCATAGCCTGTACGTAGCAGTACGAAGAATGGCGTACTCGGTTCATATACGGAACCAGCCACGTCAAACACATCAGAACGAAACGAGTGTAATTAATAATTAATGAACAGTGAACTAACTTGTAAGTGACGAACTGACTCTTGTGATTATAGTGTGTAAGAACGTGATATGATTAGTTTTGAACATATTGCAATTATAATGGTGCGATTTGTGTTTGGTGTGCCCTGTCGCTGTAAGGAGTGATGGTTTCGTTATGGTGAGTGTTTCTGGATTTATAACAAGTTGGTAGATGTAGGTGCATTGGATCATGGAGTTGATAGCGAATGGAGTGCTAAGGATGTGAATAGCATTTTTGTGCTATTTCCTTGTTCACAAATGTGGAAAATATTGCTTGCAAACACATTTTAAACGCTTGTAAGCTGACAAATTACCACTCCATTTATTAACAACTCATAATTTAGTATCAAATATAAACAATTGCGAATTTTAGAACAATAACTAATTAGATACTTTACATATCTGTTTAGGTAAAGATCTTGGGATATTAACAATTCTTCGTCATGCCAGTATATGGGATTTGCGAGTTGTAGTTTTACAATTAGATTTATGACAAATATTAATATAGAATATAAATGGGGTCTCCGCACGGTCCCGGGTGGGCGGCTTTCGGGCGAGCTAGCGAGACACTTAGATTGACGTAAGTTCTTACTGACGTTAACTTAAAATTATCTTTATAATATAATAGAGTAGAATAGAGCATTTATTTTAATAAAACTAGTGTTCAATGTCATGTATTTAATCTAAAATATTCAATAAGCATTTTGGAACACTTGCACTTATCTTGATCACCAATGGAGACATTCACTTATTCTCCTTTGGCACAGTGGCAGAGTTATAGATAACTGTGATTGTGGGTTTGATTCCTGCACTACTAAAATGTTTGTAACCAAGAAAGCTCGTAGTTACGAGTCTGTGTTTTGTTTATGCATGTCATTTAAATCTGAAAACTATTCTCGTATCTAAAAAACGTTCAAAAACTAATCTCACACTAGAAGAATGTTTTTCAAAATATACGGAATTGTCCTTTTGTAAATAATAGCAATCACAATAGGAAACATAATGTGTCTATGATAAATATTATCAAAGCCTTTGGTGTTTAGAAATGTTCAATGGCGCAGCAACATTATCATGTACATAATATTCAAATTATTATTGTTATTCTCACATGCCAACTCTATTCACAATTAAAGGCGATTTTCATCACATGATATTCATCTTTATAATACTATTCTCACATAATTTTGTATGCTCCATAGATGTGATACGGGGACAGCGCATCGTGGCTGCGTAAGTTATCAAATATCATTAGACATACGCCCATAAATAAAGAAAAAAGTAAAAAAAAAAAATATTTTAGAGATAAAAGTGATACATTGAAGGTCCGTTTATTGTACGAGATATTTGGGTGTTGTTTATTTGCAGATGGCGTTCGGGCGGGACATGGTAAGTCTGCAAACAAAGTTAGGGTAGGATTGTCAGGCCGTTTGCAAGGAAATGTGATTAAATAAAACTATGCGCTTGCCTTCAACTTGACTGGCGCAGCTTTAAAGTACCTCGGAGTAGTAAACAAAAGAAGTGCTGATATGAACATTTCTTCGTAGATCCGAACTCCATCGTCGAAGAGACGACATCGGGGACGATCGATCGCCGCGAGCTACGCCGTGGTGCGAAGTAAGACGACTGTCACCACTCTTACATTAGTACTCCATTTACTTACTACTCCTTGGTGTTAGGTAGACACTTATATAACGTATATTTTTAATATTACTTAGCACGCCAGTCTCGTTGAACGCATTGACGCAAGATATGGTTCTGTGCCTAATATTTGTAACAAACAAATTCGGTGTTGCCGACACCGGGATATTTCTACGGTCAAACGTGTTTCTGGTGATTTTGTCGCCATTTTTTATTCTAGACTTATCTCCAGATTTTATAACGGAGAGTAGGTTTAATAAAAATAACTAGCTTCTTTATCAGCTGAAAAATATTAGTAAAAGTTATCTTAATTAGGTAATTATTTCTCGGAAGAATGCTGTATAAACCAGCTACAATTATTGCTAGTTTGCAAAACAAAGTCCTAACACAAAACTAGCTTTAATAATAATTTAGCATGATATGATACGCGAAATATTCAGACTGGTTTAAAAACCTTTACGTAATGACATGGTTTTTTATTTTGTATGTCTTTTATAGACTTGTAAAAAGGAAATTACCCACGAGGTTTAAGTCTATTTTTGTTTTGATAAAACTGTATTGTAAATTGTCTTATCATGCAAAATTATGTACACCTACTCACATGAGAAAGGAAACCTCTAAAAACTGATTAAATAAGTTCCTAATTAGCCCACCAGTTCCATAGTTGTACAAATAACTCACACACGTAACTAATTTGACAAGTTTACCCTAAAAGGCAAGTACTTAAAGTAAAACCCCGTTTTAAACTGTTCTTTCTTGCAAACGGTCAGTGATAGTACAAAGTGGAAGAAATTACTTGATCAAATATTATTAGTTTTGTTTTTTTTTATTATTATTATATTGCTACTGATTAATTTTTGCTAAAGCTTTTCATTATAACTCGACAAGTTAAATGACAACACCTCTAATTTATAAGTCTGATGAATGCCCCAATTGTGGCACGAATATCAAATGTTAAGTAAGCTGAATAAAATAATAAGCTGTTGATTGGTTAACAACCAAACTTGATTTACGTTTTTATACATTATTCATTTATTTTGAGAGCTTTTCATCTGTAAATCTCATACGATAAGTTGACAAATAATAACTATCATATCGAATACGTAAAATCCAGGTATGACTAGTTACTTGTAAAAAAAGGTTCTATCTATAACAGCTTTAGGTCAATTATAGAATAATATGACGAACTTGACATTTTGACAAAAGCTGCGTCTACAGCGGTAAAGTCAAGCTCAATGGATCTTTAATTCGCGAATCGTGCTCGTTAGAGGCTCTATGGCCGACGCCACGTTAATACGTACTATTGTCGTGTTTATTTGCTCTATCATGACTATGACCGCAGCTTCAGATTATTGACGTAACATTAAATTAGTACTGAGTCCTAAATAGTCTAGTTTACAAACGGTTACGAAGATCTCAAAAGATTTTAAGCATGGTGAAGTTATTATTACTTTTTTGCTATGTGACTAATATAGGAAAGAATTTTAATTTTACGTCAAAACTAATGCTTTATATTGAAAAGTTTTATGCTAACATTTTTTGAGTTCTTAACAAAAGACGCGACTGTTAAAAAGGAAGGAAACTAAACCTAACCATATTTTCTGACTAAAGACTGACCAGAATAATGTTGTCGAGTTATAATCAATTATTTGAAGATTATTAAATAAACGTAAGCAGCGTAACATTTTCTTCTGCTTTCAGTTCAAGGTAAAACATAATCATTTGCAGTTTTACTTTCGACATTAACAGAATTGATTCGTTTGTGTGTGAAAATTGCATTTTTCACTAAGCGACGTTCAACTAGTTATTAAAAACGAAATGATTCCACCTAGATAATAAGACTCAATGTAGTTGTTTTTAAGGACCTTCAGGTTTATTGTAAGTTGTATATATTCGATAGAAAATTATTATATATGAAAGTATATATCTGGTAAACAATAATTTAAAATTGAAAAAAAAAAACAATAAATGTATATACAAAAGGGATAAGTGTTGTTTTCTTTACTAATGTAATAAGCATCCTTTATTTAGTTCCTTAAAATGTACCTGTAGTTCTATAGCAAGCATTAGTTCAAGTAAAGTGGACTTAATGATGACCATATTTATGAACTATTCATGTGGTATGGGAGTAGGAACCAACATTATGTTCGTGTATTATGTTCGTAAAAAAATAATGTTTTGTTGCATCGAATACGTAAAACATTGCCAAATACGCTAGCTAAGTGAAGTCGCACCATAAGTTATTTTTTGTGAGGAGGTTTGTTAATCTTTTACGCAAAAAGTAATGAATGTGCTCCGTTGAAACTTTTTAGTCATTCGGATGATAAATGAGTAAGAGATCAGAATAACGAATAGGTTGCTGAACAACACGCTACGCTAAAACGCGAGCGGAGAAGTAACAAAAAATCTGATATAACGCGGGGGACAGCTAGATTATAATATTAGTAGCCTCGCGCTAGGAAATCAACCTTCTATATCGAGATGCCGACGTCTGTATCGTGTACTTGACGTTTAGCAGTTGTATAATATTGCTAAGCCAAAGTCAGTGCTAAGTAACTTCTATTTATTTCGCCATTAGTGTCTCAACTCCAAATAAAACACTGGTTTTAAAAAACAAAATCTTTTAATATTAATATTGCTTGTCACACTATACACAACATTGGTACATTAAATATTAACTAATAATTCAAATCACATTTATTATTTTCGGTTACGTCCGCGAAATGAAGGGAACATTTCAATGACCGGACTAAAACGAATAGTAATTCCTTTGTGACAATGTATAGTCAGCAAAGTAGGTCGGTATGCAGGGCTGTTAGACATAATTTTTTATGCACGCCAATTTATTCAATTGGAATTTAACTTCGAACTTACGTGATTCGAGACACAATAGAAAGACAATAGCAGCTCGACAGCCGGCTGTCGCTTGATCTTCGAAAGGTTAAATTAATGAAAGAAATTATCAGGTGTCTTTTTTAATTTACATTAGAAACAAACCATTGGTTATTAGGAAAAGCGACGGTCCTGTATACTGATAAACTTTGCTAACTGTGCAGTCGCGAACAAAAACATGTACACACAGCGAAACTTTAAGGCAATTTTCTCCTAAACTTTCAGTTAAAACATATTTTATAATATACTGTATCTTACATCACTATAAACTGAACGATCCCATAGTAATTCTAAGAGAAAATTGCTTTAACTTTTTTTTTGGTATGTGGGATATGATCAAATGACTGCTCCCGTCCTGGGTGCGGCGGGAGGGCGTGTCAGACTTTTACTGACTAAAACCAAACCCACTCATGTTCCTTCGATTGCCCTTTATGTTCCAGGGTCATGGTAACTATTATAAACATTCCGCAACCCCGGCAGGAAATTGCTTTAACCTTTCGACGACCAAGCGACACCCGGTTGTCGCGTTGCTATAATTATTTATTGTCTTTCTGTTGTGTCAATCACGTGTGTTCGAAGGATTAAAATTATGGTAAGTGTATGTTTTTGTTCGTGACCGTACGTCGTGTCTTCAGGGGACAAAGTTGCTTTAAAATTTTGGTACGTGTTTGGTTTACATCCAAGCTTGACGCCGTAATTTTTTCTCGGCAGCTGCCAGTGTCTCGAGCCGCCTGTCTCGCTTGGGTCACATGCCTTCTATTTTCAACGGAGTCGAGTCTTCGCCTGTCTGTAAAAGATACACCAGCATGTTATCATAAAGCGATAGTTTGTCATTTGTTTGTAGGAGGGTAATCTTGGGAACTATGGATAAAATTATGCAAAAAAAATGCTGATGGAAAGATACATTAATTCTGTATGTAATAAAGTCTACAAAAGAAGAAGACAAAGTCGGGCGAAAAAGCAAGTATAAAATGTTTCAGTATTAAGGTCATAGCTCATGCCACCCCGCAGCCACTCCGCACCGACTCGCCTTATAACCGAGGCGATCCGGTGCCGCTACGGAGTTGATATAGTGAGCGCATGCCCATACAAGTCCATATAAAGAATACTAGCCGCAGGAGGCGAGGCGGTGCGGAGTGGCTGCCGGGTGGCTGTAATGAGCTATGACCTTTAAGGTGCTTTTACACAGCAGTTAAAATAATGTGGTATAACATTTTGTAGTCTTCTTTTTACTATTATTCTGTCACAAAGTACAGTAATCTTGCTGTTAAAGAATTTTTATTTTGACTAATCTGACAAGGTATCTTCTGTGAACAAATTTCACTGAGTCAGTCAGGTTCATAGAAATAGTACCTATTGACAAAAACAAAACACAAGCAGGTTAGCTAAGACAATCGTACGCTTCCCGCTAAAAGTTGTAACCGTTGCTTTATCTTATCTACGCCTGTTCCTCGTTGACTCCTAAACGTCCACGCTCCGTACAGACTACGTTCTAATGATACACATGACCAAAAATAAATAAATAATGAAATGAACAGAAATGGCGAGATAAATAGACATTACTAAGCATGTACCATCGACCCAATGGAATCATGACCCACCCATAAGCGTATTTTCCTACAGACATTCAAATACAATTAGGTCGACAATCGCGTAAACATGTATTAAAAATGTCACACGTCTAGTCTTATTATTTTGACAGCTTCAAACGATTTGTCGTCGAAATGGGTCATGATTCAATTTTGTCGATAGTACTTTGGCTTAGCCATGTTCTGTCTCTGTCGTACACTTGACGTTTGGCAGTTGTGTAACAGTGACAGGTATAGTGCTAAGCCAAAGTCAGTGCTGAGTTACGACTATTTATCTCCCCTTAAGTGTCTTACCCACGCCTGTTTGTTAGCAGCCTGTAGCTCTAGTATGTCGTTCTGTATGTCAACGCTGAGCTCCTGAATGGGCACGGGCTCTGTGCGCCAGAATACGTTCTGATGCTTACTTATGCGGTTGCGGCGTTTGTGGGCTTTTAGATGGACCTGGAAATAGGTGCTGTTGTTGTAAGGTTTGTGCTGTAAGAAACGATTTGGGTATTCTTGTCAGCGCGCTTCAAACTTGTTTTGGTCAACAAGTGACAAAACTATACAATTTTATGGGTAGAAAACAGCTGACTAACCACAAACTTGGCTAAGGGCCTGTTTCAGAACCTGTGTTCTTATTTACGAGATAAATTCAAAAATAGAACAGATTTTGTGTGAATTTATCTGCCAGATATCTTAATCAGAACTTGTCAGAAGAATGTAAAACAGGCGCGTAGTCAGCAGTGGCGTGCTTTCCATACAAGCCGAAAGGCCCGGCTTAATATTCGAAATTTGAGATTAATAAAAAAAAACCGTGATATACACACATCAATATGGTCTAGGGATATTTTAATTAAACACTAATGCCCTTACTAATAATCACTGTGTAAAGAGGAAAAAGTCAGACAAAATTTAGTTGTAGTTTAACTTTATTATTGAAACATCAAAACCTAAACAAAACAACTATTTTTTTAATAAAAATTGTTAAAATCTTAAAATCAATTAAATTTTTGTCCCATACCTTTTTAACATGCGTGTTGACCATAGAGCGCAGATGGAAGAGCGCGGGACAGAGCGGACAGCGGCGCGCCGGAGCCGTGTGAGCACACAAGGCGTGCTGGTTGCGGCGGTTCACCGACACGAAGCCGCGCCCGCACTCCTGAGGATTGCCAGACAATATCGTGGGACAAGGCAAACACGGACATCAGGGGCTCTAGTCTGCTATTGCAATAGTGTCTCAATGACCAGTCATTGGCCGTATATTTGACAACGATTAGTGTCAAAAATTTGATCGATTTTTAACTGACGGGCCAGTTGGTCTAGTGGTAAGTGACCCTGACTGCTAAGCCGGAGGTCGTGGGTTCGATTCCCACCCAGGACAAACTTTGTGTGATGAGCATGATTGTTTGTTCTGTGTCTGGGTGTAATTTATCTAAAATATGTATGTATTTATAAAGTATATAAGTATGTATATCAGTTGTCTGGTTACCATAACACAAGCTCTGCTAAGCTTGGGATCAGATGACCATGTGTGAGTTGTTCTAAGATATTTATTAACTACACGATTTTTAACGTGTAGTTAAAAATCGATCATCGAACTACCATTGTAATAGCAGACTTGAGCCCCCAGGTCACAAGCTAGGCAAAGCCTGCACTATAGTAACCAACTGATTTACATATTTATAAAAGGTGCATTTTTGAAACTGCAAAACCTTTTAGGAGGTTGATAGGATTGTTACAGACTAGCCGCGTTTTAAAAGCGGTAGTTTCACACTAGGGTTGTTGAGGAAGTGATTATGAGGAAGAGGAGGAGGAAGAGGGAGTTTCAAGCACAAATCTTGAGGATGCGGATGAGGATGAGGATATTTTTTGAGGAAGAGGAAGCGGATGAGGAAGCGAAAGAGGAAGCGGATGAGAATGATATGATATATTTATGTATAAATACTAGCAGACCCTACAGACGCAGTCCTGTACACACACAAAAAATAATTGAAATATCATTTTTCAGTGCACTTAGTTGTGAATCTAAACCATTCTTGAACCCCTTGAACACACACAAAAAAAACATCAAAATCGGTCCAGTCGTTTAGAAGGAGTTCAGAGACATACACACTCACACAATAAATATACATAAACATACATAATGGTCAGCTGACATTATCACAGTCTTGTCTATGTCCCTTACGCGCGTGTTACCTTTCGGCTAGGCATAGTGTTGCGGCGATACACGCATGCGCAGTGAAATTCCTCTTATTATGAGGAAGCGATAGCGGAAGAGGAATTTTCATATTTTATTTTTGAGGATGCGGTAACGGTTGAGGAACTCAAAATATAGCGGAACTTCCGCATTATGAGGAAGCGGAAGAGGAATCCTCAGCAACCCTATTTCACACTTACCAACCATCATCTCCCTAGCCTTTTTCTCAACTATGTTGGGGTCGGCTTCCAGCCTAACCGGATTCAGCTGGATACCAGTGTTTTCGGTGAAGCGACTGCCTATTAGACCTCCACAACCCAGTAACTGGGCGACACGGTAACTTTTGGTTAGGCTGGTCAGACTTTCTGGCTTCTGACTAGATATACTTTAGAAAGTATACCTAAGTGTTTTTGTGTCTGGGATGGCATCCACGAGACCTCTATAATTGCAGATGTCTACAGCCAGTGATGACCATTAAATATTAGGTTGTTTACCAACTAGTGACATGACAAAAATATCAATAATAGAAAAGTATTAAAACACTCACATTACAAGTATAAGGCCTCTCGTTGTTATGTAGTCGTTGATGCCACATCAGCGCCCGTTCGTCCACAAAATGGCGGCCGCACGTCGAACACATACACCGCTTAGTACCAGGCTTCAATATCTCAGTTAAACTTTGTCTGGATTTTTGGACGATGTGTTGCCTGCAAAGTGATTAACATAATTAATTGATTGCCCATGATTTTTGGGTATTTTTCTTTTGATGAGGCTTTTTTTTTATGTTATTCTACTAGATACAACTATGTTTCTATATTTTACCCACGTAAAAATCAGGGGGTTTGGGCCCTTTGGGCCACACAGTTACCAGGGCTGAGTCAATGGAGTTATGGGCTGACGGTGCAATGCACCAGAAAATCCTAAACTTTGACTGAAAATGTCGATGTAGGTTTTTTTGGCATTCTGTATTAGAAGGGGCCAAAATTCAAAATTCAAAGCATTTATTTCACTTAGACCATTTACAGGTACTTATGAATTGTCAAAGAGTCGGTCGGTCAGTCAGAAAAGGAAAGTGACGCTAATTGCCTGTTCCAGAACGTAGATCTCTATGGAGAAGAACAGGCAAGAAACTCCACGGACACTCTTTTAAAAAAAATATTTTTTTTCAAAATCTTGGTTACATTTTCTTTTTATTGCACACAATGAACACAATGTATGTAACAAAATAAACAAATACAAAATTAAAATAAAATAGAAAGTCATGGCAGTAGCCACTTAATATGCCCCCCCTATGCCTCAGTTACCCACTAGTTATCATTATAATAATGATAGCCTTTTATTCCTAAACATATGGTTTTTTTTATGGATGGGAAATCATCAAATGACTAGTTCTGCCCTGGGCGGGGCGAGGGCGTGTCAGACGTTTACTGACTGAAACCCACCCATTTTCTTCGTTTGCCCTTTATGTTCCGGGGCCGCGGTAACTATTAGAACTATTCCACAACCTCGGAAACATAGGGTTACAATAGGTCCCTAAGTTCGGTGTGCCATTTGGCGTAGGCCTCCTCCATTACCTTCCGATGGGTCCTGTCCCTTGCTACCTTCAACCAGAATGGTACCGCTGTCTTCTAGTTATCATTAGCCATACCTAAACTTGCCCGTCTCGCTCTGCTCGTGCTTCCTAATATGCAAGTTGAAGGACACCTCGCCCTTATACATCCGGCCGCAGTAGTAGCACGTGAACTTCTTGTAGTGCGTGCTGTCGTAGTGCTGCCGGAGACACTCCTCGTCCTCCAGGATCTTGCCGCACTTCTCGCAGATGTGGGCGTTCTCAGTCTGGGGAGGAATCATATGGTTATTGAGGCAACTGTGTAAGGTTCTAAGGGTGTGTGTATGAAACTAACTAAATTTAAACCTTCGAACACACATGGTTCAAGACGCAATAGAAAGTAAATAGCAGCCCGACAGCCGGCTGTCGGGCTGCTATTGTCTTTCTATTGTCTCGCGTGGTTGACGAAAGGTTAATGTAACTAAGTATACTAGGTTTTCGGTACGGAGATGTCTAGTAGTAGTCTCTTATCGGTAAGACTGTCGATAAAATTCTTAAAGAATGTTTCTCAAAGTATGTTTAGTCTCATTTGAGACTAAACATACTTTGAGAAACATTCTTTAAGAATCAAGACATTCCTGTCGAAATTATAATAATTTATGACTTCTTCTAATTTTATATTTAATAGCCTTCTAAGAAATCTCAAATTTAAATGGGGAGACTTCCCAACATGACCATGTATATTTAAAAAACAACTGCAACTCACTTGACCAATATTCTTCATCCGCTCATGCCGTTTGAGATGCTTGATGATGGTGTCCCTCTTCTTAAACACCATGTTGCAGACCGCACACTGGTGAACATTGGTGTGTGTACGCAGATGGCTGTGGTACTCTTGTTCGTCCTCTGTTACTGCCTTACATACCTGAAGAAGAAGAACCCTTAGGGCTTTGTCCACCACCCGCCGTCATCGAGAAAAAGAAGACGGCGAGCCGTCATGTGGCTATAGAAAATGAATGTATCGCCACTTCGGCCCGTCGCCGTTACGTCACCAAGAACGAAAATATTTCGGGCTGAGTTTTATATGACGTGACGGGAAGTGAGGAGGACAGGCGGATATAGTAAACTAGCTTTTGCCCGCGACTTCGTCCACGTGGAATAATAGTTCCCGTTCCAGGGTTTTTGGGTCCCAGACTATATCTGTACCAAATTTCATTAAAATCGTTTAAGTGGTTTAGTCATGAAGAAGAGACAGACAGAATAGTTACTTTCGCTTTTATAATATTAGTATGGACTAGTAAAGTGCCACAGCTGGTGTTGGTTGGTGTAGCAGTGTTACAACCTTTGAAATTATTATTTCTCCTCTCTATACACCAAAACCTTCCTCAAGAATTACTCTGCCTAGTCACGAAAATAAACAGACACCAGGGGAATTATGATATTTAAGGATAATAGCTGGTTATAGTACACTAATATCAAAATAATAAAATTGGTATTTCCTGTATATTAATTAAAACTAAAAACTTGTAATCTAAAAAAATATCAATATTTCCTGTCACAAAAGCATCCTGATAGCTGCACAAAAAATTTAATTTTACAACAAAGGACTTACCTCACAAACATACAAATTAACATTATGCTCTGATTTCATATGCTCCTTCAGTTTTGCAATGAAGCCATATTTGACCGGACACCGTGTGCATAACTTCATCGACATTGGTCCTCTTTTCCTTCCCCGTTTCGGTTTAGGCAATACAACTTCATTCTGCTCTAGTGAGTCTTTAAACTTTTTCATATATTTCTTTGCTTCAAGCTCTTTAAGCGCAATCAGAGTACCATCTGGTTGTACATGGAAGAATGCAGGCTCGCCGTTATCTTGAATGATGACAACTACATTTTTATCATCAACATCATCTTCTTTTTTAATTACTACTGGCTGGATTTTTGGCTTTATCTGTTCTACTGGTACACTTGTTACCTGTTTGCCTATTGCTTTTAAATTAAAATCGTAAATAGGTGTTTCAGCCAATATTTCTGGCAGAGAAATACATAACGTATTATTTGTTATTTCTTCAGGTAATTCTGTAATATCTAAGTTATTGAGAAGTTCATTGGTGTAAAAATTGAGGGTTTCATAGCTCCGTTTAGATAGTAAATAAAACTTGTAAGCCATTGATGCCATCATAAAACAATTTACGCATACATTGTAGTTGTTGGTGTCTGTCCACTGAAAACAAATTTTACAGAATGTTTTAATTAATACTTAAGCTAAAGAAATTATTGGTTATGCATTTGTAATGTTTAATACGGTCGTCAACATTCTGAGTTCATCAGAAAAGGAGCAAGTAACAAGATACATGGGCACCAAACTAAAATCAACATAATATAAAATGAATCATACAGAACTTACCTCAACACCACACATGATTCGCAGCACATCCGCAATGCAATACTCCTTGTCATATTTACAAACTTTTGTAAAAATATTCTCATACTGATCTTGAAGCGGCTTCAGACAAATTATGCACAAATTTTCGCCGATCGTTCCATTTGAGAGATGTTTCAGCACCAGTTTCAAGTCCAAGGAATTTGCCATGTTACCAATTTATCATCACAGCTTCTCCTACCAAAAGAAGAATTTAAAATACAGAATTTCATTGTAAAAATAAGAATACGGGCATAAAATTCAGAATTTACCACCAAATCAACTAAAGATGCGTTCTGTGAAATCAACACAAATGCTGATTCCGAAAAGATCCGTTCAATTTTGCTTTTCCGAGACTGACGCCATATTTGAAGTTTTAGACATTTGACTTCGATTTCATTTAGTCGATTATTTTATTTTTTGAACTAAAGATACTGATGCCTTGCAAATACCAAGAGTATTTGTGGGGATTCGCAACATAATTTTATGCTTCTTGTTGAAACTTACGATTTCGAACACTAGTTGAAACTATGATTATCTATTTATTTACTTTACCGATTTGACGATTTTTTTTAAACTTTACAGGCTGCATTTGTGATATTATAATATAATTAACATAGGCAGTAGGAAACATACAACCTTAGATTATTAACCTCTAGATTGAGCCACCGCGTGGCCGCACATGAGACAGCACTATTTTTTTTTTTTTTTAATAATTTATTCGTGACCATGGATACAAGTCCTTCAGTCGAATACATGTTAAAACTTAAAATTAATGTAATACTACTACAATACATTACATAAAAGTTATAGATACTTAGTTTAAAATAATGTACAATCTATTCATAAAAATTATCCACTTGCCTCCCTTTCGGGTTGGGTGAATACATCTCAGTGATATGATAATTGATATATCACACAGACATACAGATGTCTGTGGTGATATAGTTTTCTTACTAATTTAATTACAATTAATTGAGATATATACAGATTACACAATAAATTAAATTTTTTCTACCGTATTACAAATATACCTAAACAAGACATTAAAATATTTCTTATTTTCTAATAAATCCTGAACGCGGCGGGGATCACTTTGACGTTCACTCTCACTTTCATTGTCATTAAGTTCTCTCAATTCACTGACCAAAATCAAACGTTGCATATTAAAACTTGAACACTGTAAGATAACGTGATCCAAGTCAGCATCCTCTGCTCCACAATGTTGACATCGGCTATTGTTAATTATGCGAATTCTATTCAGGTGAGCAGGTGTTAAGCAATGTCCCAATCTCATGCGTGATATAATAGTTATAAATCTTCTTGTGCTGTATTTGAAGTTATGATACCAAGGTCTAATCGGTAATTCATTTTGTATTCCAGCATACCATCTGCCTTTCGTTTCCAGGGTTATGGCCCAATAGTCTTTCCATAACCGTCTATTATTTTCATTGAAAAGACTGTAGTAATCAGTAAATGGAACCTTGAGCAACTCGGATCGATCCTCGTCATGTTCTGAACGGGCAACAGTGTCAGCGACTTCGTTTCCACGAATGCCACTGTGTGAAGGTACCCAAACTAATTCTACTTTAATATACTTATCAAGTAGTTTTTGGATTATAAGTCTAATATTATAAATAATATAATTTAACTTAAAAGAAATATTTACACTGTATAGAGCAGACAAAACACTTTTGGAGTCTGTAACTATCAGAATATTATGTACACTATTTACAAGACTATTTATATGCTGCAGTGCACAATAAATTGCATAGCATTCTGCAGTGAAAATGCTACACACCTTGTTTAATTTAATACATTTAGTGAAATCTAGCTGTGGATCATAAAAAGCTGCATTTACATTATGGTCTGTTTTAGATCCATCTGTATATATAACATAATGTTCTGATCTATTCTCTTTAAACTGTAAAAAATCAAATTTATTGTGCACTGTGTCTAAATGAATTGTACAGCTGTTAATAATACTATTAAAAAGGGATATTGTATATGGGCCAAATGTCATTTTTATAAATATCTTTGGAATTCATATTAACAAGTTCAAATAATGTTGGCATTTCAGGTAGAGTTCCACCAACCAAAGAAGAGGCAGTGATGGCATTGCAAGCAATTGACTGTGAAATTTTAGGATGTATTGTTAGTTTCTTAAGTAAAGGATTATCATTTGACACCATGACTTTTACTAAAAATCTCTCAGCCAACAACAGCCTTCGTAATATCAAGGGAGGTATACATGTCTCAACTTCTAACGAATTAATAGGTGTGGAGCGCATAGCACCACAAATAAGTCTCAGTCCCATATTTTGAATAACATCTAATTTTCGTAACAAGGTGCTATTGGCATTCATGTAAGCTAAACTACTGTAATCAAAATGGCTTCTCACTATACTTTTGTACAGCATACTCATAACTTTGGGGTCAGATCCCCAAAAACTTCCTGCTAAATGTCTCAATAAATTAATACCATTCGGTGCTTTGTTACTTATATGTTTAATATGTTCATCAAACTTCAATTTATCATCAATAATGACACCTAGGAATTTATGTTGCTTAACAGCAGGAATTTCTACATTGTTGTATGATATTTTAACATTGCTATGAGTACTTACATTTTTACTGATAATTAAAATTGAACTCTTTTCTGGACTTATTTCTAATTTAAGTTTATTATGGTAATAGCTGTATAACTGAGACAAAGCCTTATTAATATTAGCCATTGCTATATCTATATTTTGATTTATGCTGTACATAAGCAAGTCATCTGCAAATTGCAGGATTTTTACATCTGGCACATCTACATATTTTAATATTTCAGAAGTATACAAGTTATAAAGCAAAGGAGACAAAGTTGCCCCTTGCATTGTGCCTTTGTTGACAGTCCTAGGTCCATGCACTTTATTATTGTATTTAACAAATACAGTTCTATTGTTTAAAAAAGAATAAAGCCATTTTAGAACGTGACCAGGTATACCAATATCGTGAGATACTTGAATGAGTTCTTCTATATTTACATTGTCAAAAGCACCTTTTACATCTAAAAACACGCAGATTGCATTAGAGTGACTTAATTTAACCTGTCTAACATCTGATAATAAAGATACAAGGCTTTCAGAACAACTTTTACCTTTTCTGAAGCCAAACTGTATAGAAGGAATTAAGTGTTGTGATTCAGCATAATAATCTAATCTAAACTTCAGCATATTTTCAAAGAGTTTACCCAAACAAGATGATAAGGAAATAGGTCTATATGAAGAAGCACTATTTACAGGTTTATTAGGTTTTAAAATTGGAATGACACATTGTGTTTTCCAAGACTCAGGTATTTCTAATTCATCCCATAGTTTATTATAAATATTAAGTAATGTTGTTTGTGCATTTAAATGTAATTTTTTGATTAACATATAAGGTATGTCATCCAATCCTGGTGTAGTGTCTCTCCTACTCTTTAAAGATGTTTTCAACTCTTCTATAGTAAAATTGTTTTTGATAAATACGTTTACATCATTTTCTGTAGCACTCGCAAACAAATAATCAAGCCTATTGTCGTCTATTTCAGTAGAATCTGCTAAGTTATCTAAAAAACTTGGAACCCACTCGTCATTGATGTTTTTATTTCGATTTGTTCCAATTTTCTTAAACTTTTTAATGTATCCCCATATCCTAGAAACTGGAGTTAACCTATTGAAGCTACTACATAAATTTTTCCATGAAGAAGAACTTTCTTCCCTAAGAATTATTTTCTTTTTTGCATCTAGTTTTTTATATGTTATCCAATTTTCAATGTTGGGTTGAGAAAAATAATACTTTAATGCATCTTTTGATTTTGCGACAGCAGCACTACATTTTGAATTCCACCATGGTACTGGCTTTTTAATAAGTGTGTTTGCAACTAATTTTCGTTTTGGAATTGATTTATTCCTTAAATCATTTAATGTGTCTATAAAATGGTTGTATGCATTAATTGGGGAATCATTTATTGAATTCAAGTGTGAAAAACAAGTTTCTGATAGTCTATAATATTCTTCCCAATCTGCCTTACTATAAATATATTTCTCTTGATCCACAGGAGGTGATGTGTCATACGTAGATGGTTGAATGCTGATCTCTAGTAAGGTTGGAAGATGATAGCTACCCATGGGATCGTCATGAACATACCAGTTACATAAATGAGCAATTGAAGAGCTAACAAGGGCAAGATCTATTGCGGAAGCTTGTCTATTAGGATAAGGAACAGTTGTTGGTGATCCATCATTCAAAATACATAAGTCAAATTCATCAATAATATTATACAAACATCTACCTCTATTATTATCACTATGGCATCCAAAAGCTACGTTATGAGCGTTAAAATCACCCATAACTATACAAGGTTTGGGTATGTTACTGATTAAATCCTTTAACTTTGCTGAGTCAAACCTGATACTTGGAGGGCTATAAACACAAAGTATTGCCAATGCTCCAAATTGTGTTTCTATAGTGATACATAAGTTTTGAATGGATTCTGAGAAGTGTGTATTAACTACTTTGTACTTTATACGATGGTTCACCAAAATGGCTACTCCATTATGAGAATTTATGGAATTTTTATAGATAAGATTATATGTGGGAAAGTGTGGGATTATAGAATTAGATTTAAGCCAAGTCTCATTAAGAAGACAGATATCTATATTTTTGTCAATTAATAAATTTTGTAATAGGCTCTTTTTACTCTGTAAACTCTGTATATTATACTGTAAAATATTAAGATAATTATCCATGTTTAAATTAAATTTGATAAAAATATTTCTTTTATTTTCTTATGTGTGAGTGGCCCATCAGAGTCACTTTTGTTTCCTAATGCAACCAACGATTTAACAATTGCGTTAATAATAATATCATTATTTGCAACTAGTTTAAAATCTAAAATGTCATTGGACTTAGCCTTATCATCAACCTTGGGTAAAGTAGGAAAAGATTTCTCATTAAATACAGGGGGTGGTTTCACAACAGTGGCATACGTTTTCTGCAGGAATTTGGCCTTTTTCTCTTCAATTTTTTGTTTTTTAATGGGACAGTCTCGTGAAATGGCAAGATGATTACCTGCGCAGTTGATGCATGTGATCTCTTCGACATCGCATTCTTTGTATGAGTGCCGACCGGCACAAGAAGAGCACATTTGCTCCCCACGGCAAGCTCTAGCAGAGTGGTTATATTTTAGGCATTTATAGCACTGTAATAAAGGTGGTATATATGTTTGTACCGGGTACCTGAACATGTGTATATATGCATATTGTGGCAATGCTGTTGCGGCAAATGTTACTGCTATTGTACCCAATGGTGTAAGTTTCCCATCAACTTTTCGCATGAATCTTTTGATAGATATAACTTCAACGTCACTTTGTATATTTTTATATACTTCTTCGTTGGACATAGTTTTCGGTACATAACGTATAACACCTGTTGATTCCGTCATATATGCTGGAACGAAGGCTTTTAATTTATTTTTTCCTAAGAAATGGTCCATTTTGAGGAAACTATTCGCCGGTGCAGGTTTTTTAAAAGTTATCCCAACTTTGTATGCGTTTACTCGGTGTACGCCTATGATACCTTTAACATTTTCTGTAAACAATTTAGTAAGTCCAATTGGGTTTTTGTTGCCCAATTTTTCATTTTCAATCGATTCCACAAATACTACACAATCGCCGCTGTGGCATTCGGGAAATTGTCTCTTATAATTCGGTTTCATGAAAATTTTATAAGTTTCAGACTGTGTCGATTCCTTGGGAGCCAATTTTCTTTTCTTTTTCGGCTCTATATCGATGGGGGCATCGCCCCCATCGCTTTCTGTACCCATTTTAATATATACACTGGGTTTTTTTTAAGAACTATTCAATGAAATATTTAAGAAATATTATACAAAATCTAAAATTTTTTCGTAAGAGAAATTTTTAACACCCGCGCAATTTGATTTCCCGCCAGAGAATCCCAGACAGCACTATAAAATTTCAATGTTGTCATTACGTAAATTTTTCCCGAAATATGACCAAAACCGTGAGGTGTTCCGTTGCAACAACTACTTATTACATTCATGTACTGAGTTGCGTATCATAATCCTTATTAAGAGTGCAAAATTAGTTATATCGTAAGTATTATTTAAGTTACGAGTCCAGGTTTTCTCACGATGTTTTCCTTCACTGATGTCTGTGATGTCCAACTATAAAAATTATATAAAATTCCTTTTAAAAGGGAGAGGATACCTCACAGGGCATCAAAGAACTAATCAATCATCTGATCAATTTTATTTATTTAACTAGTTGCAATTTTATTATCAAGTTATGGGAAAAATAGAGCTGAGGTATGGTAACACTTTGAAAAACAAGTAATAGGTTATGTAGATAAAAATATAAACGATATCGCTAGAAAATGTCCTTAATTTTGATCGAAAGCCATGTAATTACATACACACAAATGTGTTTATTCAATCAATGCACAATAACTTGTAATATTTGCATCCTTACGAGTGAAAAGTAACATTCTTATCTTGCTTTCTTTCTGTGCGGCTTTTGCAGCCTAAAATAGTGCATCCTCCAATTTTATAGCACAGAAAAAGCACTAAACACTTAACTACTGGAGTCAATTTCTCAAATATACATTAAAACTATTGGTTTAATTACCGAAATTGTTATAAAATTGTAAAAACTAATACGAGCCGACCATTCAATGACAGTGACATCCCTTTGTTTGGCTAACTTTTCAATGTTCGCCAAGCGAAAACCAGCCACGCCGAACGAGACAGAGCATGTTATGCTTTGTCTCAATTTTCTTACGAAATTCGTATATATGCTTCTCACTTTCACACTTCTTTACAACGTCAAGGCTACATCTAGAGGTCAATAATCTAAGCATACAACGGATATTTTAAATTCTCTAAGTGCCAGGCCACACGGTGCGGCAACGCGCCGCACCGCATTACTCCGCACCGCACTGGCGGCCACACGAGCAGTGCGGCGCCGCAATGTTCTTACGGCGCCGCTGCGGCACTACTTTCCATACATTTTCTTTTCTTGACCTCAAAGTACTGTACTGCCATCCCCATGAACGGAGCGGCGCCGCTGCGGCGCCGCTGCGGCACCGCAATGCTTGCACCCCTCCCCGTCTCGTCTGCCTCGCGCCGTTGTCCGGTGAGCCTGCGGTGCGGCGCCGGAGCGGTGCCGGATGTACCGTGTGGCATACCATCTAATTTTATATGTAGGAAACCGTTGCGGCACCGCTCAGCGCCAGGCCACACGGTGCGTTGCGGCTCCGGCGCGGCGCCTGAGCGGCGCCGCAACGGTTTCCTACATATAAAATTGGATGGTATGCCACACGGTACGTCCGGCGCCGCTGCGGCGCCGCACCGCAGGCTCACCGGACTACGGCGTAAGGCAGACGAGGCGGAGAGGGGTGCAAGCAGTGCGGTGCCGCAGCGGCGCCGCAGCGGCGCCGCAACGGCGCCGCTCAGTTCATGGGGATGGCAGTACTGAGCTTGTTGCGGTGCCGCAGCGGCGCCGTACGGCGTAGTGCGGCACCGTACGGCGCCGCACTGCTCGTGTGGCCGCCAGTGCGGTGCGGAGTAATGCGGTGCGGCGCGTTGCCGCACCGTGTGGCCTGGCACTCAGGCGCCGCGCCGGAGCCGCACCGCACCGTGTGGCCTGGCGCTAAGCATACATTACTCACGGTTTTTAACTGGTAAGAACTTTTATAGTCCAATCAAGATAGTTTGTTTCGATCATTATAGAGCTGGTATAATAGAAGCTAATATAAAGGCATTAAAATTGAAGCCTCATTAAGCTTATTTGTTTTTTATTGCAATCGAATAAGAATGAAAACATCTTTTAGTCGATTAAAAAAACACAAAGAAAATACAAAATAAAAAACACAGATAAAAAATAGGAAACATAATTATACCTGTCAAAATTATAGTGGAAAAAAGAGCGGGAAACTTCGGTTTGAGCGGGAGCGTTTTTTTCTCTTGAAAATTTAAAATTGTTATATAAATACTAAGGATTGGTAGAAGTTCTTAAAATTGTATATATTTTTATTGTAAGTGTTTATTTATAGAATTAGTGTACTCTAGTAGCTGTTTATTTGGTAAGTTTTCAACTTTTCTTAAAATGGGCGATCCGCCCGACGATCCTGGTGGCGGTACAACTGTGCCTCCGGCTGTAAAATATGTAGATATAAGTAGTAGTAATGTAAATACACCTATTGATACATTAATTAGTGTTTTGGAGTCTTCAATGGACACCGATTGTTCGGTTCCAGACTCTAACAATTTAAAAAGAAAAAGAATACTTTCCAGAGTTATTTGTACTGATTGCAATAAAAAAAAAAGGAGACACGGTTCAAAAACTGAAAGGCAAAATGATTGTAAATGTTATTTATTAAAAACGCAGGAAATACAACAAACAAATACGGAAACAGGTAAAAGCCATGATGAGTCGCCTCGTTTGCCGGTCGGTCGTACTCTTTATCAGGCGACTGACGTAGCCCCTTACGTCGTGCATGTTCAAAGAGAAACAGTCTCCAGAGACGATGGTGTGACTCTCCACCCTGTAACTTTTGGCAAATTTTTAAAAAACAATGATATAAAAGGCATAGTGAATGGCAGCATTAAACGTATAGGCCGAAATAGAATTAGTCTAGCTTTTACTAATTATTTAGAAGCTAATGCATTTATTAATAACAATAATTTAAAGGCAGAGAAATATAATGTATTCCTTCCCACTTTTAATATTACTAGAATGGGTGTAATTAGGGGTGTACCATTAGATTGGTCAGATGAGGAAATTAAGACCAACATTACAGTACCTATTGGATGTGGTGCTGTAATAAAAATAAGACGGCTGAGGAAAAAAGTAATTGTAAATAGCTCAAAAATATTTCAAAATACAGGCACAATAGTCTGCACATTTGATGGCCAAGTATTACCAACACGAGTTTATATGTGTTACACTGCATTACCTGTTTCTTTATACATTTATCCTACTGTGCAGTGTTACAACTGCTGCAGATATGGGCACATGAAGAGTCAATGCAGGTCAACCCCTAGATGTTTTAAGTGCGGTCAGGGTCACTCTGGTGATACCTGCAATGTTGAAGAAGAATTTTATCATTGTTGTCAATGTAATGGTGCTCACCAAGCAACAAATAAAAAATGCTTAGAATTTGATAGACAAAAATCTATTAAAGAGACAATGAGTAAGAGCTGTGTCTCTTATATGGAAGCTGTAAAACTGCACCCTCCAATATCTAAAATATCATATGCTGATGCTTTACTTTCTTCTACTCCTTCCTCTTCAAGTCAGTCTAGACCAAACAATAATTCTGCTTACACTGCTCCTCCACATGTATCTCACTCATACAAAAAGACAGTTTTTTTAAAGCCAAAACCCCTTCAAAAATTTTCTAAGGGATATGATCATTTGGCCCATGCTGAAATAATAAGACAACCAGCATTACCATCTAAGCCTATTTTAAATCAGGATAGCCCAAATTGTAGTGAAAACCTAAATATTTCAGAAATTATAAAACTACTTATTCAATTGTTGTCTCAATCAAATATAGTTTCACCGGCCAACGTTGCAGATGTTATTGATGCTTTAAATCAAATTTCTAATAAAACTAATAATGGACCACAAGACCAAGGTAATTCAGTGGAATTGTCGTAGCTTGACTAATAAGAAACCTGCCCTAATAAATATGATAAACAAATATGATCCTTCTATTATTTGTCTGCAAGAAACCTGGCTTAAACAACAGTCTTTGTTTAAGATTCCAGGCTTCTCTTGCATAAGATCTGACAGGGATGATGGATATGGTGGAGTAGCCATATTAGTCAACAACCATTGTTTTTATACTCCCCTGTCACTTCCATCATTTAGTGATGATATCTCAGTTGTTGCTATTACTGTAAATAAAATTTGTTATGTATCTATATATTTTTCTAGACCTAGTATAAGTATTTTTAATGAAGTTAGTCAGCTTTTTAATTTTCTTCCAAAACCATTCATATGTTTAGGGGATTATAATTCCCACCATACTCTTTGGGGTTGCTCTACCACTAGTTACTATGGAGAGCAATTACTAGAGTTGATTGATTCTCATAATTTATGCATATTGAACACTGGCTTACCAACTCGTGTTACAAGTCCTACAGAAAGTTTAAGTGCTCCCGATTTGTCCATCTGTACCCCAGATCTTGCTTCGGCCCTATTATGGAATCCTCTTGATTATACACATGGCAGTGATCACTTCCCATTGTTAATTTCCTTGCCCTTTAATAAACCTGTAAAACAATTAAAACAACCTAGGATAAGACATAAATTAGAAAATGGGGATTGGGATCTATATCAATCAAAAGCAGTATGTAAAGTATCAGAATTGCCTGAAATATCTAGCTCTAATGTGTCTGTCTGTTCTGAATTATTAGCCAAGATATTGATAGAAGTAGCAGATGAAACTTTTCCTATTAAAAGTAAGGGTTGCAATAAGATACCATCACCGCCATGGTGGGATCAAGAATGCACCTATGCAGTAAAATTAAGAAAAGATGCAGAGAGACAATATTGTATAGATATGTCTGATGAAAATTTTCAGACATACTTACAAGTCTCCAAAGAAACACAGGACTTGCTTAAAAAGAAAAAAATTGAAGCATGGCATAGATTTTGTGAGAATTTGTGCCCAAATGTCAATTCTTCCATTGTGTGGCAAAACATTAGACGATTTAGATCTGCATTTAATAATAATCATCAAAATAAGATCCCTCCAATTCTCGCTGAACAGATCATAGATCGTCTAGCGCCTCCCTTTGTACCTGAACAACCGAGTTCTGTTTTATCCTTAGCTTCTATTCCTGTAATTGTAAACAGCGATATAAATCACCTAGATCTTAATTCTCCCTTCACCATGTGTGAATTGAAAGGAGTGCTTTCGTTACTTAAAGATTCCGCTCCTGGGGAAGATGGTATCCCCTATTCCTTTATTGTAAATCTAGATGATAATAGTCTTAATTATTATCTTTCTATAGTGAACACATGTATGCTATCGGGAAATATACCTCAGTCATGGAGAACCCAATCTCTAGTATTAATATTGAAGCCAGACAAGCCCATTGCAGATCCTTCCTCTTATCGCCCTATTGCTTTGGCCTCAGTTTTAGCCAAAATAGCAGAGCATCTAATTAAAATACGGCTAGAATGGTTTCTTGAGCATAACAATTTACTGTCAAAGAGCCAATTTGGTTTTCGAAAAGGAAAGAGCACATTTGACAGCCTAAGTATTTTTACCACAGATATTCGTTTAGCTTTTTCTGATAGTGACTCTGTGGTAGCTGCATTTTTGGACATAACTGCGGCCTATGATAATGTAAATATTTTAGTTCTTAAAAATAAGTTGAATGCACTTAATATTCCGTCTAATTTATCTAACTTTATTATTAATTTACTATCAGAGCGGTTTATAAAATACTCTTCTCCCTTTGATGATAACAATATCGTTAGAACTGTCTGGAAAGGATTGCCTCAAGGGTCGGTTTTAAGCCCTATATTGTATAATATTTATACCTCTGATTTGGAATCTGCTTTTAATATTAATACGAATATCTTGCAATACGCCGATGACTTGCTCCTGTATGTTTCTGGTAAATCGGTTGAAGATATTACTAAAACTTTATCTAGTTCATTAAAAGATTTAAAAGTTTGGCTTGACGGCAACGGCTTGGAACTGTCACCGACCAAAAGTGTAGTTGTTGTTTTCTCTAGAAAAAGATTAACCCCAGCAGTTGAAGTGTTCTATGACGGTTCTCTTTTGCCTGTAAAAAATCAAACAAAATTTTTAGGAGTAACGCTGGATTCCAAACTCACAGGTGTTCCCCACTCAGTTAACGTTTTACAGAGATGTGAAAAAAATCTTAACATTTTAAGATGCCTCACTGGGGTATGGTGGGGAGCTCATCCTTTTACTATGAAACTTCTGTATAATGCACTTATCAGAAGTGTATTAGATTATGGCACCTTTTTGCTGCATCCTGGTAATGTCGCGGTTCTAAAAAAATTAGACAATATACAGGCAAAAGCGCTAAGAATTATAATGGGGGCGATGAAATCAAGTCCGATAAATTGTATGCAAGTAGAATGTTGCGAGCCTCCATTGTCGATGAGAAGGCAATATTTATGCGACAGGTTCTATTTCCGAAATTTATGTTTAAATAGCCATCAATTGTTTCCCAAAGTCCATTTACTTGCCGAGAAAGTGGAGTCTTCTAAATATTGGCGTCATAAGGATGCACCATGTCTAGTAAAAAGCTTTAAAAAATTTCGTGATCTTAAAACTCCTATATATCAAAACCAACTTCTTCCAATATATCAATACAGTTATAGAGCCATAATTTTAAATCCAAAGATTTATTATAACATAGGAATAAATAGAGAAGATTTTAACCCAAACTCTGAATTTAATCATATAGTCAACAGTAACTGGGCTACATGGCATTGCTTATATACTGATGCTTCAAAACATTCTGATAATGGCTGCGTTGGAGTGGGTGTTTTTCATTCCCAATATAAAGTTATCCAACAGATCAAACTGCCACCCCAGTCCACCGTTTTTACTGGAGAATGTTTCGCAATTTTTAAAGCAATAGAATATGTAATTCTTGCAAAGCTATCAAAGGCAATTATTTTTAGTGATTCTTTAAGTACGCTGCAGGCTTTATCTCGTTTTCCTTTTAAAAGTAATAAACTATGTCAGATTATCTTTGCAATTAGAAATTTGTTATTAACGTGTTTAAACAAGGGTTATAATATTGTTTTTGCTTGGGTCCCAAGTCATGTTGGTATTTACGGCAATGAAAGAGCCGACCGATTGGCTAATGAGGCGATTCGGGTGGGTGATATTGTTCCATATCACAATTATTCACATGACCTAATTTCTCTAGCTAAAACGCATTTAATCGAAGCGTGGAATGTATTTTGGGCCGGTAGTGCTTCAAAGGGGCAGCATTACCGGTGTGTACAAAAATCTATTCCAAATAGACCGTGGTTTTTTGAACTAAATCTAAACAAACGTGCTACTTCTATTCTATGTAGAATACGTTTAGGTCATGTTTGTACACCTTCACAAATGTTTAAATTCAATATTGTGTCTAGTCCCACATGCTCCTGCGGCGAATACGGTGATATCAATCACATTTTTTTTAACTGCCCTCAGTACGATCGCTCCGATTTTATTTCTCAACTCCTGACAATCCGTGTTCCATTCCCGACCTCTATTATTTGTTTATTATATAATAGTAACTATGATGTATATAAAGCGCTAGCAACATTTATTGAAAGTAATAATATTCAAGTATAGCTTAAACATGTCTATTTTCAACATACCTTCATAACTCCTTGCCAATCCTTCGAATATTCCTTTCCGTTTTTTTGTATAACTATGTTTCCCTAACTTTTATATTGGCTAAATGCTTTTGCAAAGCCATAATACAAAAAAAAAAAAAAAAAAAAAAATTATAGTGCAAAGTGGTTGGTATGTTTAGATTTTATTAATTTGCACTTTAATTTTTAATTGTATTCTCCTAAAGTAATTAGGTAATAGTGTTACAAATTAAGCGTAAAACCTATCAATACATTTACCAAAGTTAAAATTCCTACGAGCAGCTTGTGCGAGTTACGTATCAAAATAATTTTCAGAATAATCGGCGGTATAAGCTAATTAGTGTTTCTTGTATTCAATAATCGGCGAATGCAGATAATGAAGTAATGTTCCGGTCGTGCCTAGCCAAGGATAATAAAAACACGCTTTGAAAGGCTTTATGTTGTGAATATAATAATGTTTGATCGAAGTGATAAACGAAATACCTGTGTGTAATTTAAGGACACAGATTGTGCTCGCAATCTAATATTCTAATAAGTAAGTACGACCTTGAAGGTCATAATATTTGATTGTATTAGTATTTGCAGCTTACTAGCCATGCGTGTGTAACACCAACATGTTTATTGTAAAATTTCCCAGTAAAAGAATTCTGTTGACATACAATCTGTTTATCAAAACAATTTTTTTGCGAAACTCGAATCAACTTCCAGTTGTAAATATCTAAGAATTGAACGCTACAGTATTAATGCACAGTAATTATTGCTCTTTATATAAGGAATATTTAAAAACTTTTCAATTCTTATTATCATAGATAAAATACAAACAATGCCTTGGCTCTTGGTTATATAAACACAATAAAAAAATGCTTTGACTATAGCCAGGGATTCTATGAAGCTGAAAAAAAGAGTATGATAATTATTTAAATGATCGAGTCTACAATTTAACTTACAAAACTAAAAACTGATCAAAACAATGTGACTTTGCGACAAGAGTAATGCCAAAACTAACATCAACACAAAGGAAAAGAAAGTTAGCAAAGGCTAAACTCAAACAAATACAGAAAGAAGCAAATGAAACCTCTGAGGAAAGAGAACAAAGATTACTAAAGCGTCACATTTATTATTACAAAAGAAAATGTAAAACGCAAACTGAATATGAGACTTGTCTGAATGGGGGACTGAACAATAGCGTAGAATCTAACAGCTTATTACAAGTCAGAACTGAGACAAGTCACAAACAATTAAATACGTTTGCTGACCAAATATTTGAGGTATGCAAAATTAAATGATATCCCAAAACAAATGTGATAATTTTTTTATTTATATGTGCTAAAGGTTTATCTTTATTTTATTCTGTTGAATAATTTATTAATAATTCAAACACACGAGATTTGAGACACAATAGAAAGACAACAGCAGCCCAACAGCCGGCTGTCTGTTGGTTGTTGAAAGGTTAATTGTTTAGTAATTACATTTATCCCATGAAATTAAAAACTTAACTTTAGGCCAGACTATTTTGAATGAAAATGGGTAGAAGCATTTTGTCAAATAAAGTTAAATAATTATAGTAAAAAGTAAGCCTTTGACTAATCATAAATTTAGACTAAAGATTGATATAGAAAAAATCCTAACGACAAACTTATTAACCTTACAAAGCTTTAACAACCATATCTCTTGTTTCAGCAACCAAAAATGGATTCTTCAAGCTTCCCCACAGCATCCGACATTGCAGAACTACAAACAGACACAGAAATCAAAGAAGAAACTGACCTAGACCATGCAATTACAGAGGAAATCCAACTCGACATCAAATCAGAAAACATAGATGACTCAGGCATTCAAGATAACATTGACGATCCATATACAAGCGAACCGTTAGAAATAAAACAGGAGACAATATCTGTATGTATAGAAAAAGAGAATGCTGACTCCCAAAATGAAGATTCTATGTCAAAATTGGACGAAATTGACCATAACTCCAAAGATTTGGATCATTATGCTTTAGTACCCAAATTTGAGATGGATTGTGATGAAAAGTCTGAAGTTAAGAAAGAAACAGTGGTAGGAGATGAATCTCTGGTTACATATGATTATCCTAATTTTGATGATGTAGCGAGTATGGATAGTAATGAGGCCGCAGCATTGAACCAGGTTGAAGCATGTCTGCAGGATGATATGAATATCAAGTGCGAGGATGATGATGATGAGGTGAGCTAGTTTTTTTATGTGTTTTGTTGCAATATATAATAATGTTTCTTTTTAGCAGTATTTGCCTATTGTTTTATCTAATATTTTATGTATTTCCTTCATATAACATGATTGCATGATTCGTGAGGATATTGACGATATAAATCTACGACATAGGGGATTGGAGCAGTAAACGCGAATGGAATCGGGAATTTTACTTTAGAAATAATGGAAAGGAATGTAGACATAGGCTTCTTTTAAACACTTTAAGTTTCTCTTCATCCACTATGATCAAAATCGCGAACGAAATTGTCGAAAACCTTGTCCATAGAAGCAAGGGAGTAGAAAAAAAGAGTACTACTATACTTCCTAGCCTCTATACTAGGTCTAAGAATCAGATGGCCAGATGCTGATGATTACCTGTCTTAAATATGAATTAAGAGCCAAACAGACCTCCACAACCTAGTTACTGAATAACACGAAACCCCTCGGTTAGATTGATTGTCAGAAGAAAATATTTCTTCTACAAATTATACTCTTTTCTGCCCCCCTAGACAAGTGGCATTGTAGAATATATAGCGAAAACGAATAGATTGTCAAATGTATGGAGATGTCAAATTGCTTAGCGAAAGCTTATGTCAATTCCATACATTTGAACATCTATTCGTTTTCGTTATCTATTCTACAATGCCACTTGTCTAGGCCCTTGGGTCAGAAAACACGAAATTCTGAATCATGTAATAGCTACACTATCAATCTTAAAAAGTATATATTTATAAGCTGTTCTACTTTTCCAGCATCATCATAAAGAAGATTACGACAAAATGAACATCAAAGATGAACCAGACGTCATAACAGAAACACATTTAATATCTAACAAAGTCATTAACACTACATCCACGATCACCAACCCACATGACGGCCTCATAGAGTCCAAAACAACTAAAACTTTAGTCATGGAAATACTCCCCATGACCCAAACGAATATGGTATTCTCAAAACTTGGTAATCCAGAAGAAATTCTACCAACCACACACGAAAATAGTGACCCCTATATGGACTATGAAGAGTCTTTCCAACTAAATTCTATCACAGGCAATGTCTTGTCCCTGGAGCAAGAAGCATATGGTCTTCTTAAAGCTAAAGGGAAGAAAAGAGATGTAGGGGAATCTATCCACGCCTGCCCCAAATGTCCAAAAACTTATCGAAAGAAAGAATACATGAAGAAACATCTAGCAGTCCACGATACTATCGAGAAACGTGCTCAAGGTCACATCAGAAGCCAGATTACGAAGAAAGAGAACCGCAACAAGAAGTTGAAAGCAGAGTTAGAAAAAACTCAAGGAGTAAAGAAAGAAGAGAAAGTTAAGAAGGAAGGTTATGAATGTACTTGTGGCCAATCGTTTCAAAGACGGAGTCGAATGGAGACTTGTCTGAGGTCTCATAACCTGTTCCTTGACACTAACACTTACCCCTGTGTATCCTGCAATAAACAGTTCAAAGATAAAGAAGAATTGGCTCTCCATCGGAAAAGATTGCATAGAAAAAGATTCCCTTGCAAGTTCTGTCCAACAGACTACCACACGAGAAAAGAACTCTTCAAACATTTACAAGTTCATCAAAAAGTCCAATTAATGGAGTACAAAGTTATTTCGGAAGTCGTCAAAGGAAAGCAGAAGTTAAAATGCTTTATGTGCTCAAAAAGCTATGTAGAGATATCAGACCTAAAGTGTCATGTCATGGACGATCACAAAGAACCTTACAGTTGTCCAAGATGCAAGCGAACGTTCTCGAAAATCATAGATTTCGGCAATCATACGAAGACTTTCCATCCCGAAATTGAAGGCCAATCCGTCTTAGATGTTTTAGAGGCATTTTCAAAGTTAGTAAAAGCCTGGAAATGCGAAGAATGTGGCTTACAGTTCCACGACGCGGATAAACTGGCGATGCATCAAATTGAAAAGCACAGTCCTGATGTTAAAATTGAAATGCAATTCCAGTGTACGGATTGTCGAAGAGTCTTCATCAGCCAGAAAGGTCTTACGTCTCACAGACGTATACACCACAGTACGGAAAGCGTTGAGGAAGCAGAACCAGTCGAACAAGGTGTCATGTGCTTAGAGTGTCGAAAAATCTGCAAGGATATGAATGCGTTACTCTCTCACATGAGGTACCATTCGCCAGACAGAAAGTATCCTTGCAAATTCTGCGATTTCCGCTTTGCTACGCAAGAAAAGCGGAAAGCGCACGCTGATATCCACACTGGCGACATGAAGTACGTTTGCTTCATCTGCGAATACCAGTGCAGTTCCGAAAATCGACTGAAACAGCACAAACTATCGCCTAAACACGTTAACATGAAGGAGTTTTTGCTGACGGGAAAGCCTTTAGAACCGCAGTCTTCTGAGAAACAGGAGAAAATTAAAGAGACTTTGAAAAAGAAGGAGTGGCAAGTTAAAAAGAAGAAAAAAGAGAAGTCTAGAAGTGTTTCGCGTGAGTGTGAGGTGGCTTGTGACATTTGTGGGGACAAGTTCCCAAGTGAAAGAGAGATGTTAGAACATAAATTGACTCACCCGTTTATCGAGTTCCCCAATGAAGATACGCCTAGTAGGATATTCTTTAAGTAGCATTTAATCTTGCCTATTTTATGTGGTGTGGTAGTGATGTTACTGAAATAGTATTCAGATAATAATTTACGACCCAGTAAAAGTCGAACTTCAACATCAAAACAGATCTTCAGAAGTATTATGCAGTCAGTGATCTAATTTGCTCTTTAAGACACTCAGAATAAGGTGTACTTTTGTATCATTTCATTAGTATTTTGGAAGTAACATCACTACAACAACATAATTAATTAAGTAATTATTAAAGTTAAAGTTATTGGCTTTTGTATAGTAAGTTTTTGTTAAGCGTATCGGTGGGGTATTTATACGGTGCCTGGTCTACCGAGTTAATGCTAGTCTATTTCACTTATATTTTACTTATTTTAGAAGATGGTTGCTTATTGCCGAGGATGATGTGTTGTGAAATATATTTAGGTTACAAGATATATAGAAACTCAGAAAGTTTTCATTGACTCAAGATGATGATGATTGCATGATGATTTTGATGCAATGTGCATGAAATTCTGGTCATTATGTTGCCTGCATAGTTTTGCAAAATACACTCTCAAGTTTATTTGAGTATACCCATATGTATACCCACTCTAACGTGTATCTTAACAGTGACTTTGAGAGCTATCAATGCGCTAGCAATGTGGATTAAGCCTTACTTGAGCAATATATAAAAAAAAAACGTTTAATTTGAGAGGTTGCCTTATTTTTATTTATTTTAAGCTGATGCTATAAAATAATGCTGAGCATTATTAAAATTATATTATATTGTGTTGGGCACAAAATGTTTCAAACATTATTTTTAAACGTACTCGAAATCCTGATTGTTCTGCACTGATTATTTTTATAAGTTAATTATTTACGAGAGGTTTTTTTATAAGATTTTGGTTTTTAATTTGGTTGTATTGTTTCTTTTCTCACTTAAGTACTGCTGTGGTAATTTTAGGTTGATTAGCATCGTATACTTGTATTACATCTGAACATTTTACTCTAGGGCGTCGCCAGCCGATGGTCCAGTGACGGAGGAAAGGGAGGATTATTAATACAAGCCTGTTACTGTCCCACTGCAGGGCAAAGGCCTCTTCTTATACAGAGAAGGCTGCAATGCTCGTGAGCATTGATCACCACCGCTTGCTCAAGGCGGACATATATTCACTAAAAGTCTCGAACTGTTGTCCTTTTTGGCGTCGCTCTCGATTTTATTAAAGCCTTACCTTGTTTTATAGAAGTTTTTATACCATAACGACAATTTACAGTAGATTACATAACAAGGGTCAATAACAGTGATATGATAGTCGTTCTTCTGTGGAAAATTATAACATTCATTCGCGGCATTTGTTATATATCTTGCACGCGATTTTCTACACTATTTGTTATGAATTTAAGTTCATTATTAATTGGTTTTAATGAAGCCTACTCAATCGTTTTACTGGTTTGGGTGTACTGTACGCAAGGGCGATGTCAGATATTTTATTATGCATCATTTCTACCCATCCTCATTTAGACCCGGTATCCATCAAAGCAAAGAGGAGCGAAGTCTCGTAATTGTAATTAACCAATAGAATATTGTATTGTGCTGAAGGTAAGTTCTCAGCTGTCAAAATGACGCAAGCTGATTGGTTTTATGACATAATAATATCTCTCCACTCCGCTTTGGTTTATACCAGGTTTTAGGGCCCGCGTGGTGCGCTCTTATTGTTACTGTCATTAGGTTGTCTTTTGTCTGCTTACAGTCCCGATGACGTGAGGGTGCATGGACTAAATGGAACCTTATTGTAGTACTAATAAGAGCGCAACGCAGATAAAACTGTCCGCCATTGTCCTTCGTCTGCTCAGATCCTTATACATTGCGTTTCCGCAGGTGTGTCTGCCCTAAGCTTCGTTATCGTGTCTGTCCGCCAGTGTGCACAAGCCTTGTATAAGTTGTGTATTTCGGTGCCTCATATTATGTTAATTCTCCAAGTAGTGTAAATGTGTAAGAGATGAAAAATATATTGTTTGTTGAACAGCAGTATTTTGTGGTTTCTTTTCTACCTTATTATTGTACTGGTTTATATGACAAAATTGGTTCTATATTCCCTATGAAATGCCTTTGGTTTTCGCCCAATTCGCTTATGCGTCCCTATTCACCCCGACTGATTGTATAAGTAATAAATATAAATAAGTATGACTAAATCTATCCAAAGTGGTACCTTCCTCTCTGTATTTTTTGCTACCAAGAAACTATCAAATCAGTTATCTGTAAATAAAACACAGTAATAAATAAAATTATTTTTATTATCACATACAATACATACGATAAAATTCCTGGTTACCTTTTACCCGTTACAAGTTGACGTACAAGTACTATAGGCGTTAATATGACGATATCGAGAATTAGAAGGATGACGTCATAAAGATCATAAATAATACGTATTCAAGGAGGATTCCTATGTAAACTAACCAAACAGTCAAGAGATTTAGGACAATAACAGGTGTATTAGAGTGCGAAAGGTCCCTAAAATTTACACAATACACAAGTTTACTTTTATACAACCCACTGTCCACTGACATAAGTTCATTAATCCAGATTTTTAAGTTTGTATCCCTGAGCCGAATTAGAACTGTTTTAATCTGTTAATTTATGATCGAATTTAGAACCATTTGACCAACGAGACATTGTACTTTGTCTAAAAATAGATACGTCATATTTACGACTTCTCGAATTTCAACTACATAATGATACCACGTAATTTCTAAAAACTACCGAAGTGAATAAATACATACAACTGGTCAGAAGTTTTAAAAAGGTAATTTTTGTTCTATATTTTTTCCCTAATACCGTATTTTTTTAGGTATTTAACTGTGCAAATACTTGGGAGTATTGTGAAAATCAGAAATACAATAAATATTGTATTCAAATATCAATAATTTGAAAATAACATAATTATTAGGTACTTTAAATCTTACAGAGCGATGAAAATACGCTAAATATTAAAACTATAAAGAGTCGATGTTACACAAACAAATATTTTGGCTACTTCCTGAAGTCCCCCCGCCTCGCATCTGTCTGTCAGTTCGAGATAAACTCAAAAACTACTAAACGGATTTTCATATGTTTTCACGAATAGACAGAATAATTCTTAAAGGTGTAGGTATGAATTTACCTTTTGTAATACCCATGCCAAGCTGAGGGGGATCGTTAGTATTGGCTAAATAATTCATTAAAGTTTGTTATTTTTTCCATAGATACCTATCATATAGGCAGTCTCAAAGTAAATCAAAATACTCTTTCATGTAACACAACAAAAATGACTGATCACTGAGTTACGATACACTGAAATCTTAACCTTACTGCTTTCTAATAGACTTGCATTTGGTTTGACACTGTTTTTTGACAAATTATTTTTGAACTAACGTAGACAAACTGCAGGTAAAGTTCCTTTAAAGATGTGAATAAAATGATTGTAATTAAATATGTATTATTTGTGCGCATGAGTGCGTTGGGGCGAACATTTCTTGGTGCTTATCTGCGGTCCGTTTACGCAAATCTTTATGCATCATACTAGTTCAAGTATACAAAACACCAATCACCCATTTGTTATAAAAAAGAGAAAATATTTTTATTGCACTTCGATAAGCAAGTAATACCGATTTCTACATTTGTGCCAATTTCAAACTACCCTACAATGTCAAATATTTTATGCGTTATATTTTGAAGTGCAAAAGATCTTTGATTGATATCCAAAAACAATCTCAGATAATACTTTCAAAACAGTGTCAAATCAAATACAATATTTTAGGTTAAAATTGAACTGTGTTAAACCACTGGTATTTTTTAACTATAGCTTTTATTAAGAGAGCTTCATAAGATTGGCAGTACATTAGCTTTTGGTCGATTTATGTCAAATTAATTCTATAGTGGAGGTCTTTTTAACACAGCTGTAGCGGTTATTCTTTGAAACAAATCGATGATAGATAGAAATTCAGTCAGGTCTTAAATTATGTTTTTTCCTCCTTTTGGCAATTGAGCCGGTTTCGACTATTCTGCCAGTGTCATGTGTGTTAAATTATTGTTTTTGAAATGAATAATAACTACTATAACCATGTTAAAACATCGCAACTGCAAATCAAATTTATATCGATATTTATTATTTATAATCAATTAACTAAACCCAGTGGTTCTAACGCAGCAAATTATAACCTAAAATGTAAGTAGTAATAATGAAAAACTTTGCGATCTTCTGTCTGTCTGTCTGTTCCCGACTTGTTTCGATCTTTGAAACAGTTAACTCACTATTTACTACTTACATTAAACCGAATACTCAAATGCTACTCGACTTTAAGTCTGTTCATGAAACACGACTCTGTTTCCATTGTATTTCAGTTCATTATCAATTAACAATAGAAAATTTTGTATATTCGGGCAGTTCATATTAGCCTTTGTGATGTTTTTACATGCCCGTACTTTTTACCTTCATCCGTAAATAAAGAAACTGTTAGAAAGAAATTGTCTTAATACTTGGCAGTTTATTAAGACAAACTAAAACAACATCTAAGTACGTTACTTTAAGCCTTAACGCGTTACCCAATACTCATTTATGAATTCATATGAATATGGCGTATAAAATATCTGATCACAATTATAATATTTAAGTGTTTCACCAACTACCATTTGACTCTATCTGGATTTAAAAAATATGCCGTGTAGATTTAATATCATACTTCCATATGATGATAAAGAATTTTATTTCAATATCTGCCAAAGAAGGCGTATGAATTTACAATAGACGTCATTATAAAGCAGTATTTCCCTTCCTGACTTAAAATCTCATCCCATTTGAGTACCCAGTAGAAAAAACTTGCTAAACCTAATAACTAAAGGTGATCTTCCACGGCTTGGCCATGCTAGCTCCTGGTTTCCTGACCACGAGGACATCATTGCCCTTGTGTAGTGTCATCTGTAGAGCGGTCTGTTTGTCTCCCTGTATGAGCTTGGCGGTCTTCGGCGGATTCTTGATCCCGGCGATGACGATACGTTCCACCCACGAACGGGTTGGGTAGTGTGCGTTTTCGTTGATGAAGCTGTGGAGATTATAAATATTTAAAATTTCAATCATTGTTTCTTTTATAAGTCACGATTAGGTGCATTTTAAGGTGGAAGGTCAAGGTAGCCCGCGAATTTCAATTTTTTTATGTATTTTGGCAATTTGCAGCTTAGATGATGGGTGTGTGTTGATATAGGATGGTACGCGACTATATTAGGTATTTAGTTACAGACTTATAATCATTTAAATAATCGAAACAGTTCAAAGTGCATAAAACTCGATTGATTATCTATTCCATGAAATAGACATTCAATCGTGTTGTGTCTCTGTGAATGTATTGATGATATTAATGACTAGTTTTTGCCCGCGACTTAGTCCGCGTGGCATAATAGTTCCCGTTCCCGGGGGATTACCAGGATGAAAACTATCCTATGTCCTTTCTCGGGTCCCAGACTATATCTGTACCACTCATTTTTTAAGTAAATAAATAAAACTCACGAGTATGTCATAGCGTTGGGCTCGAACGCCAGTTTAGCGTAGATATGTTTGTTGTTCAGGTACTCGTACGTCTCGCCGTCGTCGATGTAGATTGAGCCTTGCGCTTTGCCCTGTGGGAAAAGTGAAGTAATCTTATAAAATTTGTAATAAAAGCCTAACCCGGAACTACTGGCTATTAGAAGGGAATTAGAGACAGCATGTTAGCCAGTGACTTGTTCTACCATACATTAAAAATAATTAAAAATAGTTATACATTTCATTTGAAACCCTGACTGAAATCTCAAGAAAATAAATTACTAAATCGCTTTTCTTTGCATAGAAAATTATTTTTTGTTTAAATTTTGACGTGACAACTAACATAATTATTGAAAAAAAATACTTTGGGCCAATCCTTGAGAGTTTCCACATTGATTTTCTTCAGACTTTTCATTACATCCTGTATACACTGCTCTATTGCAGATAGAAAAGTTATTTCCTATTAAAATAGGAAACCACTCTTCTTTTCCTTTTTTTATTTAGGTAATCATATTAAATAAAATGTTCAACAAAGAAGCCTTGTACTTACACTTTCATCTAGCGCGACCACGAGTGTGTAAGGGTCATCTGCCATGAGAGCAGAGGAACGACGGATGCGCTCCTTGCGAGGAATTATTGAACCGCCGCGTTGGAACACTGGGATCTGAAAATAAGTGAAATCTGTAAAGTACGACACAGAACGAACAGGTTTTTATAGCTACAAACCGATTAAGCTCGATCTTAGTTTATCTTCACACAAAAGTTTCTAGAAATTACATATCTACCGCAGGAAACTACATGTCAATAGGTCAAGCCAGCCTCTCATCCGAAACACATACGCTAAGTTCTTTGTAGAGAAGAAATCAACTTCAACTCTTAATGAATGGCCTTTGTGGAAAAGACACCACAATTCTGCCAAAAACACGTGAACATCCAAACTAATATTATAAATGCGAAAGTAACTCTGTCTGTCTGTCTGTCTGTCTGTCTGTCTTTCTGTCTGTCTGTCTGTCTGTCTGTCTGTCTTTGCTTCACGCCTAAACTACTGAACCGATTTGTGTGAAATTTGGTACAGACATAGTTTGGAACTTGAGAAAGGACATAGGATAGTTTTTATTACAAAAAATAAAATAAAAAATAAAAATTATTCCGGACATACAGCGCCATCTATTGGTCAAGAGTCGGCATCAATTCAGTACTGAAAATTCATCGGAAAAATGGAAATAAATAGTAAAAATTTGCCGGAAGTCGCTATTCCACGCGAACGAAGTCGCGGGCAAAAGCTAGTTGATAATAAACCATCAAACGCTGGAGAGTAAGCCTGAGTGAATGAGGGTTTTTGCGTATGGGAAATCCGCTAGATGGCGATACGTAGGCGTCAGGTCCAACTGCAGCATGATTGGTGAATTCTGACATATGTGTCGATAAAACGGCATGACATTGACAGATATGTCAAAAATTCAAAAAGCTGCCATAAAATCCTCATTACAATGGTGGACTCCACAGTTGATTTCGATTTTCAACAAGAGTTCTTTAGCTGCGAGATTGTTTAATATTTTTGTAGGTTATTTCATGTTTCGCTGCTGAGCCAATCCATACTAATATTTTAAATGAGAAACTGTGTGTGTCCGTTTCTTTGTCCGTCTTCACGGCAAAACGGGGTGACGATAGACGTGATTTTTAAGTGGAGATAGTTGAAGGAATAGAGTGACATAGGCTACTTTTTGTATGTTTCTAACCGCCCACTTTCTTAAAATGGGGGGTGAAAATTGGTATGGAGAATTCCGCAATTATCAAGGTAGAAAGCTAAAAATTGATTGCGGACTATTTGTGACTAAAAAAAATTGTGCATATTTTTTTTTAATCTGCCCCAAGCCCGTAAAAGAGGGAGTGAAATTTTATATGGGACTTTTTGCAGTTTCCTAGATAAGTTTACTATACATTATATCCCCAAATGGAAATACATATAGGTACAACGTCTACAGTACCGTATTAAAACAATATTCTGTTCCAAGTTCTCTTCTGTGTTGTAAATCGTTAAAGGGGTGTGTTACCCCGAATTTAAGAGCGAAGCTGCGGCAAAAGCTAGTAAGAAATATATTGGTTAGTATTATTCTGAATTTATTCTGAAATAAATGTTTATTATTATATATTTACCTTAGCGATATTAACGTCCATGGTCATGTACCCGTTGGCTCTGTGCGCGTGATACGTGTCTACATCGTACCACAGCTCGGAGCGCGACTGACCCGGCAGGTACACCTTCACGCTGCTCACTCCTGGCTCTATCACCGGACGGACCAGGAGGGACGAACCTACAGAGATTGTAACAATGTAAAAAAAGCAAACAGCACCTTTGGCATCATACCAAAAAAACTTATGGTGAGTAACACATGAGTGGGTTTTAGTCAGTAAAAGTCTGACACGCCCTCCCGCCGCACCCAGGACGGGAGCAGTCAATTGATGATTTCCCACTCAACAAAAATACGGACAGACACTTGCTACTATTATCCAATTTAAATCCCTGCCAAGCTTTCTTTTTTGGGGAGTTGGAAATCATCAAATGACTTCTCCCGTCCTACCCCGCGCAGGAGAGGGCGTGTCAGTCTTTTACTGACTAAAACCCACTCATGTTCCTTCGGTTGCCCTTTATGTTCCGGGGTCACGGTAACTATTATAAACATTCCGCAACCCCGGATTCCTGCCTTGCTGCAAATTGCGAAATGGTAAGTTTTTTAAGATATCTTTATAACTGGGTACCCAAATGACTCTATTATCAAGTAAGACACAAGACTTACCAAGCAAGTATTCGTCTTCGATGGTGAATGTGTCTTCCTCATCAGGGAACTCTTGGAACAGAGGGCGCATCACCGGCAGACTGTCAATGGTATGTTCGTAGAATAGTGTGTACCTGGTGAATATATCGATCCAGTTAGAAATGAGTTGGAACCGGTTAATTCGCATATTTGTTACCTGTGCCTGGTATTAAACGCCTAATAATTTAAAAAATAACGGTTCCGAAAACCTGTTACAAACTAACTGCTACTCAGTTATTAATGGTTATTGTTATAATGTCAGTTGTCATACGCTTTTATTTATTCTTGCTTTTGCGGTTGCTTAGTTTAGAAAGAGTTGTCAATAGTAAAAGTCCCTCTTTGTTATGTTTCCTCTCCCTTCTGTATGTTTAGAGCTATTTTGGACAAATCTTTTTATTGCTGAAGGTCTGTAACAGTAGAATATACAAGACATCAATTTAACCATTATGCTGTAGTGGTTGGTTGTGGTGCACAAATACAGTGGTGCTGACTCTCTTGTTCACAAACTTAACTTAATTTAAGTTAAATGCATCTTTCTCTTTCCATTTCTTAAAGAAAAGGACAGAAGATACATTTTAGTTTAATCCTGTCAAATTAAACAGCGACTGAAGAAAATTGACGTATATTTAGACGCCATGTTTTAAAATCGCGTCTAAATTATCTATGGAGTGTCTAAATTTGACAGGACTTAACAAATATTTTATCTTCTGTCCTTTTCTTAATTAAATGGAAAGAGAAAGATGCACTTAACTTAAATTTACGTTAGTTTGTGAACAAGAGAATCGGCACCAGTAACTTGTTACAACCAATATCGAATTTGAAGAACGGAAATTGTTGGAGGAGACCTTTACCTGAGGGGAAAACACAAATATATAGTTACCAGAAGTCAATGAGCGCGTATCGGCGTCTGTTAGCGTCACGCAGTAACGCGGTGGTGGAAGGCTCGTAAAGCCAGGGCTCACGACGCTTCGTCTCGATGTGTGAGTGAGCTCGGAAGAACGGCTGGAACGCTCCCGCCTTAAAAACAAAGATATGGTAGTATTTAAACACAAATAAAAATAATTCAGATGTTCTTACACCAAAAGTCAATAAATGCTTTTAGTTACAAGCGTATTTAAATCATCATTTTATCTCTGGCTAGCTTTGAACAAGTGGATGTAATAGAGCAATGATTTAACTACGTATAAGGGTGAAATGCATTTAGTGACTTGTGGTGCAAGTCGACCATTTCTATGACAAAATAATCCAAACTCCAAAAACTTAACTGCGATTTCGGAAGTCGGTGGTTTAGTTTCTGCTTTATGTAATTGCTACCAATTTCCTAAATCGTAGTTGGGTTTTTTGATTATTCAATAATTCTTTTTTATTTGACCTTTTTTTTTCAAATATACCCTATATCACTCCCACAACTGAAACGAATTCAAAGACACTTAATATGTCGGAATTCGTTAAACGGGCTGTAGAGCGTGCCATTGAATGAGTATTACATACACTTCAACATAACCCTCCTTCGGCAGTCGGGTAAAAAAGAAGTATAACCCCTTGTCTGTGGAGCGCGCTCAATGAGCTCGATTTTCAAAATGGCGCATCTGTGGAGCGAGCTCATTGAGCTCGATGCAAATGGCGTCTTTACATGCGCACTATTTTAATCATAATACTTCATTTAAAATATATATTTTGACTGCTCTAACTTATACAAAGTTTAGAAAAAAAAACAAGGATGACATAAATTCACGCGTCAAGTGTTTTGAACGTCCGTACGTTGCCGCACCGAAGTTTCAAATAACACTTCTCGGAATTGACAAGTGGGTCGTCCTTATCGCGGCGACCTTGTAAAGCTTGTGGAATAAAGAATATGTATGGCATTGTGTGTTCTTGTGTAAATTAAAGTAAATTATGGTATTTTTATGTAAATTAAGTAATAGTTTTATGAAATAAACGTAAGTTTTATTAGTTATAACGACTTTTGTACAGTCGGAAAAGTCGAAATTTTCCCGCTTTTCCCGGTTTCAAATTACAATATTTACAATATAATCTTAATTAAACCAATGTTTTGATGTTAAGGTTGTTTTATAAAGATTCCAATAAGAATAGCTTTCTTATTAGCCGCCATACAAGTTATTATTCCAATTAAATAAAAAAAAATACATCCCGTTTTTTTGGCATTTTTTTGCAAATGGCGTCACAGATCCGCCATTTTGAAAAAAATGGCCGCCACGTCTGAATGGCTATATTTACTATCACAAACAAATGAAAATTTCAAAACAAATATCCAACCAGCCTTAATTATCTAACACCATCCCTCTCCACACGTACCTGTACCAGGGAATACGCTACTGGTAAGACGAGAGCGGGGCGGCGCGCGGGGTCGCGGGGAGAGGTTTGTTTTCGAGTCTGGTGCCATGTTAGCTCGCACGAGTAGTATATCGTGCATTTATTGGATAATGATGTAAAACACCCCACTGCACACATACCTGATACCACCTAGTCATGAGCTCAGCCTCAGGGTACTTGAAGAAGCCGCCGACGTCGGAGCCGCAGAAGCTGACGCCGGCCGCGGCGAGCGAGAGGCACATCGGTATCGACACCGCCAGGTAGCCCCACTCCGCCATGTTGTCGCCCGTCCATACTGCTGCGTACCTTGGGGGGGAAGAGGGGGGGTTAAATAATATACTCCACTTGACTAGGTAGTTAAGTAAATGTGAGCTGTGTTGATTTTTTTATCTAAGACATGGGCAAAATTGTTTGTATTTATAACTTAAAAAAAATATTAACATAAGCATCAAGGATTTTAAAATGTAACTAATTTATGGGCGAATACTCAAACCTCACTTAATTTTAAGACTCTCTCAAATCTGTTGCTGTCTTTGTCACCTTTAACCTTTCAACGACTAACCGACAGCCGGCTGTCGGGCAGCTATTGTCTTTTTTGAGTCTCAAATCACGTGTGTTCGAAGGATTAAGGGGTAAAGTAAAGACAGCAACAGATTTGAGAGCTTCTTAAAGTCTAGTGACGTTTGAGTATTCAGCCATAAATTACCTAACATCGATTTAAATGATTAACTAATCATATTTGATAAAATTAAGTCAATTTTCAGTTAAAAGTTAAAAAGACATTGCAAGATGACAAAGAGCCTTAGTCATCATCATCTCCCTAGCCTTTTCCCAACCGTGTTGGGGTCGGCTGCCAGCCTAACCGGATTTAGCTGGATACCGGTGTTTTACGTGGAGCGACTGCCTATCTGACCTTCACAACACAGAAACTGGGCGACACGATACCTCTTGGTTAGACTGGTCAGAGTTTCTGACTAACCAGTAACGACTGTCAAAGTTCTACGAATGACAACCGGGACCAACGGCTTTACGTGCTTTCCGAGGCACGGGATGTCAGTGATGTCTAAGATAAACTTTAGAAAGTACATATGATTTGAAAAAGTCACATTGGTACTTGCCCGGATTCGAACCCACAACCTCTTACACACGAGGCGGGCGCCTTATCCACTGAGCCATCACGACACTCCGACAAAGAGCCTTAGTAAAAACAATAAACATACTTTCCCGTTAGCTGTTAGTAAAGATCTAATAATACATATATATCTATCTAATAATGTTAAATATCTAATTATCAAATTAAAACCATTCTCGCAGTATCTTCTTCATGGTCTACTTACCTCTGAGTGCCAGAGAAGGTAGACCGCGTGAGGACGAAGGGCCTGTACTTGCCGTCAGCTCGCGACAACATTCCGTCGTGGGTCGCACGGATGTTCCATAGACCGTATTCGTTGTGGACGTGTCTGTGGACAGATTATGGGGGTTAAATCCATACTAATATTATAAATGGGAAAGTGTGTCTGTCTGTCTGTCTGTCTGTTTGTCTTTCTTTCACGGCAAAACGGAGCGACGGATTGACGTGATTTTTTAAGTGGAGATAGTTGAAGGGATGGAGAGTAACATAGGCTACTTTTTGTCTCTTTCTAACGCGAGCGAAGCCGCGGGCAGAAGCTAGTATTATATAATAGGAAAATAACTCACGAGTCTTCTCTTAAAAATAAGAAAAAAAAATGACGTGTAAAAGTGTATTTTTTTACCTATTTACAAATTAAAACTCATTTTACTAATTTTATACAAACTAATTATTAGGAAACTTGACTGCATTAGTGACGATTCTTTACAATCTAACGTAAATTTAAGTTAAGTGCATCTTTCTCTTTCCATTTCTTTAAGAAAAGGATAGAAGATAAAATATTAGTTTATCTTTAGACACTCCACAGATAATTAAGACGCGATTAAAAACATGGCGACTAAATATACGCCAATTTTCTTTAGGCGCGTATTTTCTGTCCTTTTCTTTAATTAAGAAATGGAAAGAGAAAGATGCATTTATCTTAAAAGTTAAGTTTTTGAACAAGAGAATCAGCGCCATTGCCCATCAAACTGAAGTTGGATCGGAAGCACTACGCCGTCTTTGATAGCACAGGGAAAGGAAGAAAGAGCAAGAGTATTGAAATTGTAGGAGAGTTCTTGCGATATCAGTTTAAGTTATGTATTTTATATCTATAAAGTTTTGTGTATAACTATTAAGTGCTTGAGCCTCATATGTTTATTACTTTGCTATATGTGCGTGTGGATTGAGAGATCCTTACAAAAAACACTTCCAATCCCAACCAAATTGTAAGAGCATTTAGGAAATAATTGTGCAAACTTCATGGTAAGGTATAAAATTTGTGAAACCTAAACAAAGAAAGTTAGAACTCATTAACTGGATCTCTCAATCTGGACAACTGAAGAAAAAGCCATAACGCGTATCCAAGAATATACTGCCTATGTGTTTATAATTTGCATTTTAAATAATTGAGAAGGATTTGTGCAAGCTGCTAAATAAAATTTCGATTCGTTTCAAAGCCACGTATAAGACTTATAACGGTTTAAATGGATCTCTCAGAGTGGACAATTTTCAATTGAGTGATCTTGTAAAACACGACCTAATACTGAAAAAGTATGAATAATTAACATCTTTATTGCAAATTATGCTTCTGGGAAAATTTGTGCAACAAAAATCGTGATTGAAATCTTACTGGTTCAAGAGAAAATGAAAATCTTGTTTTTTGTCGATCGTCCCAACTGAGAGATCCTTTTTTTGAACTATATTTAATAAACTAAAACTTATAGGTAGAAGATAAATGGGTCAGAAATTGTGAAAAAAGATTTCCTAAAATTTAACGCTTCAGTCGTTCCTGTAAGTGTTATACATAAAAAGATAAATCATTTTTTACAATCCGTTAGGAAAACGTTGAGTAGGGTGACCATATCGCCGCGAAGGTTGGAATCATTACCGGTACTATTCAAATTATGATGCACTTTAAACGTTATTATACAAGTAATTTGTGTCTGGTTTCTGTTTCTGGTGTTCTGGTTTTAATTTAAATAATATAAAATTACTTTAAATTACATGTTTAAATGACAAGTTTCGGCAAAGTTAGGTACTGTATGTGTAGTGCTCTTAATAAGGAATTCTAAGTTCATAATTCTAATTCTTACACATAGAAAGTTCAGAAATTTTAAGGTAACCAAAAAAAAACTTTTTAATTTAAACTTTTTTTTTATTTTCTGTTATTAATCAATAAGTCCGTAGGACAAAGTATGTAAAATAACTGGTTGTAACATTAAATGCACTGCACAACGCCAGCTTCGCAAATTGCAATGAATATATACAACTAGCGACCCGCCCAAGCTTCGCACGGGTGTTACAAATCTTTAAAAATCCCGGCTTTTCTCTACTATAATACCACGTATTATACATATAAATCTTCCTAAAGAATCACTCTATCTATTAAAAAAGTTTTAAAGATCTAAGCATACATAGGGGTTATTGCCAGTTGTCGCCACTGTCAACGCCAATAGGGACAGACAGAGGATAGCGACTTTGTTTTATACTATGTAGACAATGTTAGCATGAATAGGGTAGTTGAAAAAAAAAACCGACAAAATAAAAAAGTATGTCTACCCTACTCAACGTTTTCCTAACGGATTGTAAAAAATGATTCATCTTTTTAAGTATAACACTTACAGGGACGACTGAAGCGTTAAATTTTAGGAAATCTTTTTTCACAATTTCTGACCCATTTATCTTCTACCTATAAGTTTTAGTTTATTAAATATAGTTCAAAAAAAGGATCTCTCAGTTGGGACGATCGACAAAAAACAAGATTTTCATTTTCTCTTGAACCAGTAAGATTTCAATCACGATTTTTGTTGCACAAATTTTCCCAGAAGCATAATTTGCAATAAAGATGTTAATTATTCATACTTTTTCAGTATTAGGTCGTGTTTTACAAGATCACTCAATTGAAAATTGTCCACTCTGAGAGATCCATTTAAACCGTTATAAGTCTTATACGTGGCTTTGAAACGAATCGAAATTTTATTTAGCAGCTTGCACAAATCCTTCTCAATTATTTAAAATGCAAATTATAAACACATAGGCAGTATATTCTTGGATACGCGTTATGGCTTTTTCTTCAGTTGTCCAGATTGAGAGATCCAGTTAATGAGTTCTAACTTTCTTTGTTTAGGTTTCACAAATTTTATACCTTACCATGAAGTTTGCACAATTATTTCCTAAATGCTCTTACAATTTGGTTGGGATTGGAAGTGTTTTTCGAAACGATCTCTCAATCCACACGCACATCTTTGCTATTCAAAGCTATATAATATAACCAAGGATTGGATAAATTCACTTAGAGAGCATTTAATATAAAAGTGATTATGAGGAGGAGAAGAGGTTTTTAATGCTTCTTCATTTAAAACACACATTTTCTATTCGAAGTTTAAAATAGCGGATATTTTTTTTTTTATGAAATGAAGCTGGTAATACAGCAGGATTCATCTAGTATTAAGTATAAGTATACTATACAATTCAGTTATGTCACGGATAGTAACGATTTCGAAAGGACTATCCTCAATTTTTCTTGGTATAAAAGGTAGCAGAAAAAATACATTTCCGAATAGAAAATATATTACCTGTGTTCCCAGTAAGCAGCAAGGCCGTCATGTCCGTCCTGAGGAGGCTTGTAGTGACGACAATCCTTCAACATTGTGATCTCAGGGCCGTTGAACACCTGTGTCAAACGATAAAATGTCACATACATACAAATAACCACGAGAAATGCTTTTAGCCGTCGCGAAAGCCTTTAATAAAAGGCAAAGTTATGTAAAACAATTGAATCTCGTCACCTATTCTGAAAGAATGGGCGAAAAATAATAAATAACAATACAATCTTGTTACCCATTCTTCTCCATGCTAAGCATGTAGAGAACAATGGGAAAGAATATTATATACAGTGTATAGTATTTTTTTACAGTTTGTAGTATTTTTTAAGTAGGTATTTGTTTTTTTTATGATTGGTGAAAACGATGTAGCCAAAATAAAAAAAACCGTACAGATACTACAATATGCCAGAGATGCTATATGCTGTGCTTGTGATCAGAAAATAATGTTTACAACTCAAAAGAGATTGAATAAAGGTAAATTTAGAATTTATGACAGAAAATAAGATAAACAAAAACAATTTACCAGTAAAGTCATATTATTTTTGAGTGTCATAGTCTAACATATCATCATCACATCTGTAAAGGTTGAAATTATAGCTTTCTGATATAAATTCTACATTTAATTACAGATGTACTACATGAAAAGAGCAAGCATAAGTCCAACACTTGAAGTCAAATGCGTGTGCGCACAGCGGGTTGATGGTAACATTAACCCCTTCGCGACGCTGGAGTGGTGTTTTCGGACGGACAACCAAGTGTCATAACAAGCTTACAACTTCATGATTTTTCATGACACAGCTTTGAAATTTTGCACATAGATTCTTTACATAAAATTATTAGACACGTGTTTCGAGTTTCGCTAAGAATAAGGTTGTATAAATACTTACACTAGGCTCATTCATATCGTTCCAAATGTGCACATCTTTGCTGGTTCCGGGGAAGTTGTTGAAATGGTACCTCTCCGAGAAATACTTGCTCACGACTGGGTTGAAGAAGTCCAGGTATGATGAGGATCCCGGCCAGCACCAACCTGGGTCACAAGCATTGAACGTTATCTACTAAGTGTATTTTTAGTGTCATGAAAAACCCGCTAGGAGATGATTCTACTCATAACAACCAACAACTTTTGTTATCAAATTAACTTGGAAATCTCGAAAAAAATATCAGCTGTTTCAAACATCATGGTAAGGTTTGGGCTTTTTTTTTTTTGGTGATTGGGAAATCATCCAATGACTGCTCCCGTCCTGGGTGCGGCGGGAGGGCGTGTCAGACTCTTACTGACTAAAACCACTCATGTTCCTTCGATTGCCCTTTATGTTTCAGGGTCACGGTAACCACTATAAACATTCCGTAACCCCGGCAGGCGTTGGCCCTGTTGGGCCCCTTCCTGTAGGATCGGGCATTGAACTTTTGTTAAAAACAGCTGATATTTTCTTCGCGATTTCAGAGTTGGTTCCATAATAAAAGTTGTTTGTTTTTATGGGTAGAATCATCTCCTAGCGGGTTTTTCAAGACAAAAATTACACGTTGTATATTTGGCCACATATTAAAATCGATCATCATCATCTCCCTAGCCTATTCCTCACTATGTTGGCGTCGGCTTCCAGCCTAACCGGATTCAGCTGTATACCAGTGTTTTACGTGAAGCGTCAGCCTATCAGACCTCCACAACCCTGAACTGGGCGACAAGATACTCCTTGGTTAGACTGGTCCGACTTTCTGGCTTCTGACTACCCGTATCGACTGACAAAGTTCTACGAATAAAAGTAATACGAAATAAATACGAAAGTAGCCTATGTTACTCTCCATCCCTTCAACTATCTCCACTTAAAAAATCACGTCAATTCGTCGCTCCGTTTTGCCGTGAAAGAAAGACAAACATACAGACAGACAGACACACCCATTTATATTATACTAGCTTTTGCCCGCGGCTTCGCTCGCGTTAGAAAGAGACAAAAAGTAGCCTATGTTACTCTCTATCCCTTCAACTCTCCCACTTAAAAAATCACGTCAATTCGTCGCTCCGTTTTGCCGTGAAAGAAAGACAGACACACCCATTTATATTATACTAGCTTTTGCCCGCGGCTTCGCTCGCGTTAGAAAGAGACAAAAAGTAGCCTATGTTACTCTCTATCCCTTCAACTCTCCCACTTAAAAAATCACGTCAATTCGTCGCTCCGTTTTGCCGTGAAAGAAAGACAAACATACAGACAGACAGACACACTTACCCATTTATATTATATTAGTATGGATTACCCTAAAATCAAAGTCCGCATCCGAGTGCCCGCAAGTCATAAAGTGAACAATCGGAACAAGCCCATACCTTCATAATCCTTGCCGTCTTTATCCTTGACGTAGTAGCCGAGGTCTGTGGCGTCCTCGTGCAGGAAGTAGCCCGCCTCCCGCTTGATGTGAGGGTCGATGATGACGACCAGCTTCCGACCCTTGGCCGTCAGGTTCGCGACCATCTCCGCCGGGTGTTGGAACTTCAGGGCGTCCCAGGTGAAGTATCTGGGGTGAGGGAGGTTTTCATAAGAAAAACAGAACAACGGTTAAGTGGTGAACATTTTGATTTCGAATGTTAATGTTATAGCAGAGACCATTAAACCTCCTAAATTATTTTTTTCTTACCTTTAACTATACTCACTACTGGCGAAACAAACTCACTTCTGGCCGAACTAAACATATTTCTAACCAAAATACCCTCTTCTAACCACACTTCTAACCAATTTATACTCACTTCTTGCCGTCGGTATACTCGATGTCTAGCCAGATGACGTCAGCGAATATATTGCGTACGTCGAAGTTATTGTCTTGCCGCGAACATCGTCCTCATCCAACAAACTATAACTTTTGGCAAAACTATACTCACTTCTAGCCAATTTATACTCGCATCTAGTCAAACTATACTCACTTCTAGATAAACAAGACTTCATTTTTGTCAAACTGTATTCAATTCTGGCCAAATATAAATACTTTTGGCTAATTATACTCACTTCTTGCCGTCAGTATACTCGATGTCTAGCCAGATGACGTCAGCGGGTATATCGTGTACATCGAAATTATTGTCGACGCCGCGAACGTCGTCCTCATCGACGTAGTTCCAGCGGCATTGGTGGTACGCCAGCGAGAATTTCTGAAGAGCAAGGGGAACTTTGAGACAGATTGCTTTTTTTAGAAGAAAAATATAAAGGCGAGAACAAAAATCTGAAAATAATACGATATTGAAAATTTTAAATACTTCAACGCTGGTATTTTAATATGATCCGTTGTATGATGGACACCAATGGGATCATTACTTTCAGCAGAGATTGAGATTTCTTCTGATTTCTAGAGTAATTAAAATACCATTGCGCCGTAGTGCGCTTTTGACACCAGAAAAGACTAACATATCTGATATTTTGGCATTACACGTCCATTAAAAACCATCAAACGGCTTAATAATGATGCAATAGCAAGCAACCTTGACGTTTCTTGGAGGGATCCTTGGTATTGGGCTATGAGATATCAAGGCAGGGTTTACTTACAGGCGGCAGAGGCGCGGTACCAGTGAGTGCGGTGTATTGTCTGAAGACATCGGCGGGACGGTCGCCCATGAACACGAATACATCGATGATGCCCGCCTCGCTCAGGAATCTGGGACAAACGTTATTTTAAGGTTTTGTTAGCAGGGGCGTAGCTACCACCATTTCAGCCGTATTTTATTTTTTGGGGATAATCCCACCACACTATTCCCAACCACTGCAACTCCTGAAAGCCAGAATCAACAGTGGAGTCCGCCAGAAAAATGAAGCACGGCGAGTCCCGGAGAAACGATTCAACTGTCTTGGATCCCGCAACGAAATTAATCAGAAAAATACAGCGGAGGAGTAAGAAAAAATACGTTTTCCACTTCCCTCCATAACAAGCAGGAGACAGAACAGAACTAGGCCGATAGGCACAAAGGGGCGATTACAACTGGGAGAAGCCCAGATTGCCTTGCACCACGGAATAGAATTTGTTAAAATTAATGGGTTCTAAAATGTGATATCAGCCATATCAATTACACGGGGCTTTGCAACAATAATGCCTTGAATTGAACTCATATGAATCATATGTGGCTTTGTGTAGAATGGAAGCAAACAAATTTCAGATATTTCATTAGATTTATTATATCCGTGGGGTACCGGCAGAGTGCCGTGGGGTACCGGCAGAATAGAATAGTACCCTCCTTTGTACCAGGTGTCGTAAGAGCCGACTAAGGTACCGGAACCGATAAATGGCGGTATAACCATTCGAAATGCAACGTAGCCAAAATAGCACAGGGTGAAGATGGGCAGCAGCGTCTTTGTCGCGAAGCTACGTTTTCTGCGATCGCCACCACGCCTGCCCAGCGTGGCGATTATGGGCAAACTCCCCCTATGGCAAACACCAAAACGACCAGGCCCCCAGTCCCCGGCAGCTCCGCTATTCCTGGCTACGGTAGCGGTTACGGTAACGGCGGAGCAGGGGGTGCTAAGAATCACCGGCAGACGTCCGGCTACCACCCCAAACGAAGACTGGCCCTGGTAACACATAATATACGCACCTTGAGGATAGACGAGAAAATTGTTGAGCTGGAAGAGGAACTGAGTAGGTTACACTGGGATATAGTGGGGTTATCTGAAGTCCGCAGAGAGGGTGAGGACACCATAACTCTAAGGTCCGGTAACCTACTCTACCACCGGGAGGGCGACCAACAGTCTCAAGGTGGTGTCGGTTTTCTCGTCAACAAGTCCCTCGTTAACAACATAAGTACCATCGAAAGTGTTTCGAGCAGGGTCGTATACTTAATACTCAGAGTATCCAAAAGATACTCGCTGAAGGTCATTCAGGTATACGCACCGACCTCGTCACACCCAGATGATGAAGTGGAGACTATGTATGAGGACATCAGTAGGGCCATACATACGTCCGAGACCCACTTCACTGTTTTAATGGGGGACTTCAATGCAAAGCTAGGCAATAGAAGCGATGATGAGTTGAGAATGGGGCAATTTGGATATGGACAACGGAACCCCAGGGGACAGAGGCTGGCTGATTTTCTGGAGAAAGAGGGACTTTTTATGATGAACTCTTTCTTTCAGAAACCACCGCACAGGAAATGGACCTGGATGAGTCCCGATGGTTCCACGAGAAATGAGATAGACTTTATCATGACCAACAAGAAACAAATATTCAATGATGTCTCCGTGATTCACAGGGTAAAAACCGGAAGTGATCACCGAATGGTAAGAGGCTCATTGAATATTAATGTTAAACTTGAAAGGTCCAACCTGATAAAGTCCACGCTCCGACCAGCTCGCGTCCATATTCAAAACCCCGAGAGCTTTCAACTTGAGCTGTCTAACCGCTTCGAATGTCTGGAGAATTTTGCATCGGTGGACGAGATCAATAACAGGCTCGTAAAAACTGTCCAAACGGTGGGCTCTAAGTTCTTTAGACCTCGCCGTTCAACAAGACCCCAGAAACTCTCCAACGACACTCTAAACCTCATGGCTGAACGACGCTCGTTAAGACTGCAGTCCTCCGGTGACGTGGAGTCATATGGGCAGCTCAATAGACAAATTTCAAAATCCTTGCGGCACGATATACGTCTCTTTAATGCTAACCACATCAAAGAGACGATTGAGCGGAACAAGGGCTCCAAAGTGTTTGCAAGAGATATGTCTATTGGGCAACGCCAGCTGACAAAGCTAAAACGTGAGGATGGCAGTCTAGCGTCGACCAAAGCAGAGGTACTAGAGGAGGTCGAGAAGTTCTATGGACAGCTATACGCTTCGGTCACCAAACCTGTTAGCAGCGCGGCCAAAGATCCAAGAGCCAAGCTGACCCGACACTATACCGAAGACATCCCGGACATCAGCATGTACGAGATTAGGATGGCCCTTAATCAGCTTAAAAACAATAAGGCGCCGGGTGAAGACGGAATCACTTCAGAGCTTTTGAATGCGGGTGGAACACCGGTACTTAAAGTCCTTCAGAAGCTCTTCAACTCCGTCTTGCTCGAAGGCATAACGCCAGAAGCATGGAACAGGGGCGTGGTGGTTCTGTTCTTTAAGAAAGGTGACAACACCTTACTGAAGAATTACAGACCCATCTCGCTTTTGAGTCATGTTTACAAGTTGTTTTCGAGGGTCATCACGAATCGTCTCGACCGCAGGTTTGATGACTTTCAGCCTCCCGAACAAGCCGGTTTCCGAAAAGGCTACAGTACCATAGACCACATCCACACGCTGCGGCAAGTTATACAGAAGACCGAAGAGTATAACTTGCCCTTATGTTTAGCGTTTGTGGACTATGAAAAAGCCTTTGATTCGGTGGAGACATGGGCAGTGCTCGAATCTCTCCAACGGTGCCGCATTGACTATCGGTACATCGAAGTGTTGAAGTGCTTGTATAATAACGCCACTATGTCGGTCCGAGTACAGGAACAGAGTTCGAAGGCGATTCCATTAAAAAGAGGCGTAAGACAAGGAGACGTCATATCTCCGAAACTGTTTACTGCCACTCTGGAAAACGCCTTCAAGCTCTTGGAATGGGAAGGACTCGGCATCAATATTAATGGCGAGTACATCACTCACCTTCGATTTGCCGACGATATTGTGGTCATGGCAAAATCGATGGAAGATCTCAGCACGATGCTCGGAGGCCTCAATCGAGTTTCCCAACAGGTGGGTCTTAAAATGAATATGGACAAGACAAAGCTAATGTGCAATGGCCATATTGTACCCACCCCATTGTCAATTGGGAACACGGTTCTAGAAGTTGTTGACTCGTATGTTTACCTAGGACAAACAGTCGCATTAGGTAGGTCCAACTTCAAGAAAGAGGTCAACCGCCGAATCCAACTCGGCTGGGCAGCGTTCGGGAAATTGCGTAATGTTTTCTCGGCCAAAATACCTCAGTGCCTTAAATCGAAAGTTTTCGACCAATGTGTGTTACCAGTGATGACTTATGGCACTGAAACGTGGTCTCTAACTATGGGCCTCATTAGTAAGCTCAAGACAGCCCAACGAGCTATGGAGAGGGCTATGCTCGGAGTCTCTCTACGTGATCGAATCAGGAATGAGGAGATCCGTAGACGAACCAAAGTTGCAGACATAGCCCAGCGAATTAGTAAGTTGAAGTGGCAGTGGGCAGGCCACATAGCACGCAGAACTGACGGCCGATGGGGCCGTAAAGTTCTTGAATGGAGACCACGCACCGGCAAGCGCAGCGTAGGACGTCCACCCACAAGGTGGACAGACGACCTAGTAAAAACCGCAGGATCGCGCTGGATGCAAGCCGCTTCCAACAGGTCCTACTGGAAATCTGTAGGGGAGGCCTATGTTCAACAGTGGACGTCCTGCGGCTGATATGATGATGATGAATTACACGGGGCTTTGCAACAATAATGCCTTGAATTAAACTCATATGAATCATATGTGGCTTTGTGTAGAATGGAAGCAAACAAATTTCAGATATTTCATTAGATTTATTATATCCCAAACATCAGATATTTTTTGATGACCTATTTTTGGACATTTTGTTAAAGCCGGGACCCTTGTATTGCTACGGGACCCCCGGGTACCCAGATACGCCACTGGTATCTGCCCATGTCCTCGACATTAAGTGTCTAACAACCAGCGGAAGTTATTTGTGGTGATCATTGTGTTATTTTTTTGGAAAATCAAATATTAAAGTGTCCACTTTCTTTGTACCTGACTCTTAGGAGGTTTTATTTTAAGAAAACGACATATGAACAGTAAAAATAAAAAATTATGAACCCCTCGCAGTAACAAAATAAAAAAAAATCTGCTAATTTTAAAACAAAACAAATAAGTTTTTATGTTTTTTTTTCTGTTTGTAAGGTAAAAATAATAATACAAAAGTCAGTAAATGTTTAACGGGATTTTGAAGAATACAAGCCCTTGCAAAGTTATCTTTTTAATACACCATACACATTTTTCCCTCCACAATAACTCACCTAGCGTCAACGCGTCTCTTCTGTCCTCCAGTGACCAAGTTGACCAGTGAGGAGACGACAGTGCTGTCGGCATAGTTGACCACATCCACCCAGGTTTCGGCTGAGTTGTGCCAGAATACACCGGCGCTGCGTTTTGGTCTGAGGAGAGAAGAATACAGGTTAACTAACTTCGCGAAGTGTTTTGTATTTCGATATACTCGGCGTCACAAAATCGCATGAAGAATGAATAAGAATTCCCTTTAAAGTCATTTTAGCCTTATTTTAATGGAAGACATATTACTGTAAGGTATCATTCGAAAGGTAATTTATTTAAGAGATAGATTTTGTTTTTGGTTTACCAGGTAAAAAAAGCAAGCTAATACAAATAATAAAAAGTTAATGTATTTAATCAGCAAAAACTGCAACAATGTTCCTAAAATTTAAATAAATAAATAAATAAAATAAATTCTACGCCAAAGTGTCATGATTATGAGCGAAGGTATAAACTACCAAAAAATATTAATTGTGCAAAATCCATAGGTAATATTTAAAAAACCTTTGGAAATTACCTATTTGTCATAAAACTGCACTTCAGTACATACTACTTCCATGTGCGCGCGCTCCATGTTTACGTTTTAGCTACGAAAATACTTGCCAATATTCTACAATAGATGTCAACAAACCGACAACTCACCCATGAGAGTACATGACAGGGACAGAGCCATAGATGGCCATGCGGCTGTCCAGCTCAAACTCAAACACGTCCAGGTTGTACAGGCGGTAGGGCTCGCCGGACGTCGTAGTGCGGAGGGCGAATTTGTCTGTGTGTTCAGGGATACCTGGGGAAGAAAAAAATAAATAATAATAAAGCAGGGGCCACAGTCATCCTATACTTTCAGGTAAACAAAGTATGTTGGCAATGTCCTTAGCTTCTTATTCTGCTAGTTTTTCACAAACCAGGGTTGTCCTTGATTGGAATTGGGTAGTTAACACCATTAACCAATAAATGTTAGACACAATTTCTATAAAACCTCTTTTAATTTCAGCCCAATAAATTAGGTTCATTTTCAATTTGCTATAAAATTCTATCTTTAGTTGCTTTGAAATCAATTAATAGACAGTCAACTGAGTTGTTATTTTAGTGACGTCATAAGTTGCCATTGCCATACAAAATCTATTGGAGAACTGCGTTTTGACAGCTCATAAAAAGTACGTCAATTGATTAATGTGTAAACTACCGTATTCTCTACAAGCCGGGTTCTCTTAAGTTGGAATTGCATAATGCCGTGACAAAGGACAGTTGGTGCCTTAATTCATCTAAAAACAACTAAAGAGCCTTTCGAGGTGGCTTTGGTCCTTTGTAGGCCTTCCAAAGGAGACCAAGGTCTCGAGAAAAATCAATAAATAAAAAAATTGTGTGCATGCCCCATCGATTTAGTGATCGCGTGACTGCTGTGCACGGGCACTGGTAACGATTCCCAGGTCAGGCAAGTACCAACGTGGGTCTTCGTGAGAAAACCTGGACTTATATTTAACTAGCGACCCTCCCTAGCCCCGCACGGGTGTTACAAATCGTTGAAAATCCCGGCTTTTCTCTATTATAATATGCACGTATTATACTTAAAACCCTCGTCTTGAATCACTATTATCTATTAAAAAGCCTCAAAGAGAAGTCAGCTCGAGAAGGGCCCAACAGGGCCAACGCCTGCCGGGTTTGCGGAATGTTTATAATAGTTACCGTGACGCCGGAACATAAAGGGCAATCAAAGGAACATGAGTGGGTTTTAGTCAGTAAAAGTCTGACACGCCCTCCGGCCGCACCCAGGCAGGGAGACGTCATTTAAGGATTTTACAGTCCCCAAAAAAAAACTATTAAAAATACGTCATCAAAATCCGTGGCGTAGTTTTGAATATATAAGCATACATAAAGGGAGAAAGACAAACGACTTCGTATTATACTATGCAGTGATCAATCAGCTTAAACAAGCTTGGCGATCATTATCAATGGTTGGGTCTTCTCTGTACAAGAAGCCCAACCTTGGACGAGGTCTATACTCAGCAGCAGTGGCTATGGTTGACAAGTTGTTCTCGATGGTGGTGATGATGATGAACATACCATAAACATGGTCGGCCTCAGGGAAACTGAAGTCCAGTGAGACGGCTTCGTTTCCTCGCGGCTTGCTGTCATGGTGAGACTTGAAGTTCTCGCCCCAGGTGCCTTCCTCCTCCTGTGTAATTAATAGATATTTAAAAGAAAATAAAGAAAGATTTCATATGAATACTGCTGGATCGGAAAAATATTGCAGTGGCGGCACGTAGCAGCAACAGGTTAAATACTATATATATGTCACCGGAAAATAACAAGATCCGTAAGTTTATCAATCTACTAGGAAGTTTATAAACTTTCGTAGGATTCTAAACGGGAGATAAATTGTAATATTTTACGTCCACATTTTCGTAAATTTATCGGTGTGTTTAATTTCGGAATTTTCGGTGATTTCTGCCAATGTCCAGTTTGAAAATAATATTTCAGTTTAAATGACAATTGTACGGTTATTAAATTATAGTATGGAGATCATACACGTGTTCTTATAACCAAGAACACGAGATGACTCCTTCGCAATATAGTAACAGTTATTGACATTGTGTAGAAGAAGCTAATGCTCTTCATTTAAAAAATGACAAGTACTTCATAGATATCCATCGTATCCGCTAACATTTTTTGGTGATGTAAACTACAGTTAGCGATTAGGCTACATAGGTAAGGTTCCTAACAAGAGCAATTCATTCAAGTCATGACAGTTTTTGTTCCCCGCGGTTTCATTCGACACTTTGGAAATTAAATACACGTTGTTTTCTTAAACATTCCAATTTTCCAGGCTACTACAACTTCCTAATTTTTCTTTCTTTTAAAAGAACTTTATGACAATAATAAACACAACAAAAAGATTAAGCGAAATTGTTCCAGCCGTTCACGAGTAATTTAATAAGTAATTTCAGTGACCAAGGAAAATAGGAATTCATTTTTATACCTCCTACAAAGAAAGATAAAGTAGACCATACGACAACAAACCATTACCTTACTAACCTGTATTAATTTTACTATACGTATAAAATAAACAAATACGTCTTAATACCTCATTACTTGTACATAATCGTAAACATAAGTGGATTGACCTCACGTACGCTATTAAATTATATAGTTTATCGGAACCGCGTATCAACACTTAGTCAGTTGTGACTAAGAAATGGATAAAGGAATTTGAACAAAGAAGTAGATATTCGTCATCAATATATAGGAATAAAGGACAATGGTGCCGATTCTCTTGTGCACAACTTAACGTAAATTTAAGTTAGGTGCATCTTTCTCTTTCCATTTCTTAAAGAAAAGGACAGAAGATACATTTTAGTTTAATCCTGTCAAATTAGACAGCGCCTCATGACAATTGACGTATATTTAGACGCCATGTTTTTAAATTGCGTCTAAATTATCTATGGAGTGTCTAAATTTGACAGGACTTAACTAATATTTGATCGTCTGTCCTTTTCTTAATTAAACGGAAAGAGAAAGATGCATTTAACTTAAATTTACGATAGTTTGTGCACAAGAGAATCGGCACCAATGTTTATTTTAATTGAATCATTAAATTTAAGGCCTTTAATTTGGTGAACGCTATTTATAAAACAAATTAACATCCATACAAATATTATAAATGGGAAAGTGTGTCTGTCTGTCTGAATGTTTGTCTTTCTTTCACGGCAAAAAGGAGCGGCTACTTTTTGTCTCTTTCTAACGCGAGCGAAGCCGCGGGCAGAAGCTAGTAATATAATAAAGCCGACGGGATTCTTAATTTTTTGTTTGTTTAATAGCGCAAATAGATGGAAGTTACAGTTATATTTCTGAATTTTGGGTGGTAATTTGGATATAGGTGCGCTGTGAAACCGCAGAAAAATTACACTCACATAATCAGTTCATTATTTTGTTTTAGGCAGTAACCTTCGAAATTGATGAAATTTTTTTTTACTAATCTCAAATATCTCGAGTGCGGTAAAATTATTATCTAGCTAAAGTTTGTTTGTCTGTCCAAACTAAACCACGAGGGACGGCTACATTTGATATCCATAAGACATTATTGACAAGGACAGTAGACACCTTAATATCTTTCTACGATAAGTAATTCAATATGATACTATCAACCACTCCAGAACAATCAAAATGTTACCATATCCTACAGATTACCAATTTATTTAGCTGAAGTGACATCTCGAGAATAGGCGATGTGTTGACAGTACACGTTTTTTCATATCTATCTATCTATACTACTTATGTTACGTGTGTTGCGAAACCCAACGTACGACTTTTCAAATCATAATTATGTACTTTCTAAATTTATCTAAGAATTCACTGTCTTTACGTGCCTTTCATTGGGTTGGGAAATCATCAAATGACTTGTCTCGCTGTGGGTGGAGCGGAAGGGAGTGTCAGACTTCTACTGACTAAAACCCAACCATGTTCGTTCTCAGTCCTTTGGGTCCGGGGGCGCGGTATCTCTTTTGAACAACCTTCAGCCCTGGCAGGTCTTCACTTGCCTTGCAGGTCCAACTAAGAGTCGCAATCTGTCTAACCAAGAGGTACCATGACCCAGTTATTGGGCTGTAGTCTGATAAGCAGGATCTTCAAGTAAAACTGGAACACAACCCTGACATAGCAGGTAAAATACTAGGGAGAAGATGATTTGAATGATTTCACTTAATTCTTCGAACACACGTGATTTGAGACACAATAGAAAGACAATAGCAGCCTGACAGCTGGCTGTCGGTTGGTCGTTGAAAGGTTAAACCATTTACAGGGTGATATGAATTGTGAAAGTCAATTTTTTTACCATCTAATAGAAAGTTGACGCTAGTTGCTTGTTCTAAAACGTAGGTAGGTCTCCCTATGGAGAAAAACGAGTAAGAAACTAATGGGGCACCTTTTTTAGTTCAAAATCTTAGGATACATTAATCGTGTTCTATATGTGAAAATGATGAATGTAAAAAGTGGCGCTTTAACTCCCCTCCCCTTAAAGTGAAAAGTCAAATTCTATCAATTTTCACCCCCACTGTTAGACAAGCAATAATCCCTTTACCTACGGCCAGGCCTAACAGTCGCCAGCGCAGTTACACCGGTAAACAAAAGAAGATTAAACAAATGACGTAATAACAGTTAATTGAAACCTAATTATAAAGTCCATTATAGTTCTTTTGTCATGTCAGGACAGATGGCGCCACCATCACGTAAACATTGAATCCGTGACCAAAGTTTTTAGTAAATTCATTTAAATATATTTCGCAAGTTAATTGTTACCAGTGACGTTTTGAAGTGAAGATATATGGATAAATATTGTGTACAAATGTTATCTACTGGAAAGAACACAGTGTAAAAACGTGACAAACAATTACCGGTGCGGCAGTAAACGTAAACAATATTGTCAATATTACGATTTATACTGTGTAAATACAAAGTGAACATCGGACATCATTAAAATAATACTGAAGCGGCATACAAAATCTACCAAAAAACAAATCAAAATCATAACTCAAGAAGCAATGTCAAGTGAGTGACGGTTTTTTTTCACATTTTTGAATACGTGCTCCATTAGCGATATTGGTGATTAGTAGCGGAACTAAAACAAGACGTCCACTAGAGACATCTAGCAACAAGTAGCAAAACATGTTAGATTACTGCACATACAGACTTCTATCAAGTTACTGAATGAGTCAACAGATGGCGCTGTCTAAAAAAACAATATCGATTTCACGTACATAATAAAATTATATAATTTAATTGTTTATTTCTCTTAAAATGGAGAACGAAAACGTTACTATACGGCAGAATAAAGCTACAATAAATATTAACGACTCTCTTGACTTCTCATTTGGATCCACGCACTCAGAAATTAGGAGCCTACCCAATCTATCTACGGGGTATGACAGTGATAAAGAAGAATTAAAAGAGGAGATATGTAAACTTAACCAGGAGTTATTAAGTGCGCATGCGGAAATCGAAAAGCTTTTGGAAGAGAATCTGATACTAAAAAGCTCTCTTGACAAGCAAAAGAACAAGTCAAAAAGTCTGCAAAAAATATGTACACATTCTAACAATAAAAGAACCAGCACATTGAGAAATAAAAAAAATAAAATAAAAAAACTAAATCTCAGCTTAGCAAGCGATGAAGTTCATAACACAAGCTGCATCGATCTAGGACTCGCCGAGACTACTAGCGGACCGACATCGGATTGCGTCACAAGCAACAGGGCGAAGTTGATACAATCAACACCACACCAGAACACCGATGATCACGTAGAAGTACCTCGCCATAACAAAGTAAGGAATGTTATTAACAATTCCTCAGCGGAAACACTCCCTAACAGAAAAAATGGCGCTAGTGTCGGCTATCCGGATTCATCCCAAAGTAGTGGGGAATCGGCACGAGAACTCTCCACAACTCTGTTGAACCAAAAACACAGTTATAAAAAGTTAACCACAGCCTGCAGTAAATCAGCGATGACTGGGAAGACGGAAGAAAATAGTAATCTATCTAGTTTAATTAGAAAATTGTGTATTATTAGTAGCAACAATAGGAATAAAATATTACAGATAGCTGAAAACACAATTGATAATTTCCAAATATGTCACTATTTATATTCTCATAGCAATGTAATACAATTAATGGAAAATATAGGCACTAAAATAATTAACTTTACATTTAATGATTACTGTGTAATCATGATAGGTGAAGAAGATTTTATAAAGACTAGAAACTACTATTATATTATAGCCAAAATGAAAACAATACTGAAAACCATTAAACACACGAATGTTATCATAGCTTTGCCCACTTACCGCCATAGCGACTATTCCGTACTGTTTAACTCGAGGGTTGAAGCATTTAACAATATGGTTTGTGATGATACTGAACTCAATAAATATGTAACATTATTGGATTCAAACTTAAATTTGACTTGCGATTATACGATGTTCTCCAAATATAAAGGCGTAATAAATAATAATGGCACGAAAAACATATTTCAGAATTTGAACATACTTTTAAAAAAAACCATATGTATAGACAAATACATTAACAACCGACAACTTCCCGAGAATGCTCAGTATCGGTTTTTTCGAGATTAAATCAAAATGCACCCTCCTTCACCAAAATATAGCAGGAATTCTTAACAAAAAAGAACTGTTTGAGTTGGCTATTAATGAGCTGGAAAACCAACATTGTAAAATTGATATCATATGTCTTACGGAAACCTTTATGAAAAAAGGAAGCGAAACTAACCTTAAAATTGCTAACTATAAGCTCGCCGCGTACTTTTCTAGGCCCGATCAACGCAGGGGCGGATCTTGCATACTCGTGAGAAACACTTTTGACGTTAAATGTCCTGATAATCTAATAAAGCCAAAACAGTTTCACTTTGAATACTGTATAACAGAAATTATCCAACTTAAACTTTATGTCGTATGTATCTATAGAATTCCTAACGTTAATGCAACAATTTTCCTAAATAGCCTTGACGAACTTTTACATAAACTGACAAATAAATCGAAAAAGAATGTCATATTGTGCGGGGATTGGAATATTGATTTATTAAAAAGTAATAATAAGACGACCAAGGAACTTAATTCTATTTTACAAAATTACAACATAATTAGTCATATCAATACACCAACTAGAAAAGAGGCTTGCTTAGACTTAATAATCAGCAATTTACCAAATGTTACTTCAAAAACACATTATTTAGCGCTATCTGATCATGAAACTGGACAGAGTATTAGCTTTGAAACGGTTAAATGTGATAAAGAAACAGGATACAGAAAATTCTGGTTTGAAAAACGAAGAGATTATAGTAGCGAAAACGTAGACAAGTTTGTATCTTGCATGAACGCCCTATCATTTAGTGAAATTTACGAATGTTTAGATGTCGATGAAGCATTCGAGAGTTTCCACGACACGATAATGTTATTTTATAATCTGTGCTTTCCTACTATTAATGTTAAAATAATAAATAAACCGATTAAGTCTAAATGGATCACAAAGGGCTTAAGGAAAGCATATACAAACAAGAGAAAACTTTATCTAAAATACCTCCAATCACCCAAAAATAAGACGGTACATTTACAAAAATACAACATATATAAGACAATACTAAAAAAATGTACACTTCATGCTCACAAAATAGAAAATACTAGATATATTGCTAAGGCTAAAAATACCTGCAAGGCGTCGTGGAAAATAATAAAATCTAATTTTAACTATGAAATTAATCCTTCAGATGTAAATCTAATTAAAATTGATAATGAAGAATTTTCTAACTCAGAAGAAATAGCAGAGAAATTCAATAATTACTATATTAACTTAACTAAAAACAAAAAACCTATTTCGCTTGATAATTCGGCACTAAGATCTATTTCTAATAACCCATATACCATATTCTTAAAACCAGTTGATAATAATGATACACATAAAATAGTAAATTCTCTAAATAACACAAATTCTACGGGATACGATGATATTAATACAAAAATACTAAAAAAATGTTCGAAAAGCCTGTCCGACCCAATAAGCCATGTAATCAACCTATCCTTCTTTCAAGGTAAGTTTCCAACACGACTAAAATATTCGATAGTAAAACCACTCTATAAAAAAGGCGACAAAACTGAAATGAGTAATTATCGACCAGTTACTTTGATTCCGATAATGTCTAAGATATTTGAAAAATCGATGTATAACGTCTTGTATGGTTTTTTAGAAAAACACAATATCCTAAGGTCAGAACAATTTGGATTTAGGAAAAATTCTTCAACGACACTAGCATGTTTTTCTTTAGTGAAAACGATAACAGAGTGTTTAGATAATAAAGTTCCGATTACATCAGTGTTTATTGACATGTCAAAAGCGTTTGACTTTGTATCACACAATCTCCTTCTACAAAAGCTTGAGAAATATGGTGTAAGAGGAAATGCTCTCAGCTGGATAAAGACTTACCTTTCAGATAGATACCAATGCGTTGAAATTCCATGTTTAACAGGGCTACACAGAACCTCACAAAGATCCGCTGATATTTTGAACAAATGTGGTGTACCGCAGGGTAGCATTTTAGGACCGTTATTATTTTTAGTCTACATTAATGACCTACCAAATTCGACCACACATAAATGCATCTTGTACGCCGACGATACGACTTTGTTAGTAGACTGTAAAACTAAAAATACCTATGAAGAGAACATAAATACAGCATTACACGATCTCACTAAATGGTTAGATACTAATAATTTAAATATTAATGCCAACAAAACTAATCTGATTCAATTTCAGACCTATAATAGTAAACCGCCATCGATAAATATTATGCATAATAACAAAACTTTAGAATTAGTAGAATCAACCATTTTCTTAGGTATAAGTATTGACAAATATTGTAGTTGGAAGAAACACATAGAAAAAATTTGCTCAAAGCTAGATAGCTACGTATATGTGTTAAATAGGATAAGACGGATAGCTACACCTAATGCTGCCATCTGTGCATACCACGGATATGTCTCCTCAGTTCTGCGGTATGGAGTGGTCGTATGGGGAAACTCCGTAGACATAATGAGAGCATTTAGAGCCCAAAAAAAATGCATAAGGGCGATAACTGGGGCGGAATACACGGAAAGCTGTAAACCTTCGTTTATAAAATACAAAATACTACCACTGCCGTGCCTATATATTCAGGAAATCTGTATATTTGTCTACAAAAATCCGTCACTTTTCCAAAAAAATACAGAGGTCGTCCACAGAAGCACTAGATTCCCACACAAATTATGGCTCCCAAGACAACGCACTGCGATGCACAGCAAAAATTCATACTGTATGGCTATAAGAATTTATAATAAGCTGCCTAACTGCCTGAAGAGCCTTGATTTTAACAAATTTAAAAGAAAGTTGTTTGAATTCCTAATAAACAAATGTTATTATTCAACGAAAGAATTCCTAGATGACAGAAATATGTAGAATAAAATAAAATGCATATGCCTAATTAGTTACTTAAGGGTTTAGCTATTTAAGATTAAAAATTTGTACACCAGAAATGGTAGAATATAAGAAACTTATTATATAATGTTAACATCTATTGTACTATATTCTTACAAATAAATCATTCTTTCTTTCTTTCTTTCATTAGGCAGTGCTAGTGACCTGCTAATTATTGCCCATTTATCATGCACATTAATAAAACTGTTGGTCCCTTTCATTCCTAAAATATTGACAGTGGGTACGAGAAGCCATAAATTTTGACCAGTCCAACCGAGGAGTATCTTGTTATCCAGTATTCAACTGTATCCGGTTAGACTGGAACCGACCCCAAAATGGTTGGGAAAAGGCTAGGAAGGTGTTGGCAGATGACTATCATACATAATACATACTAATACTGTTGTCGTCTGTTGCAGATAAAAGTAGTGTAACAACGCATTCAAAGGCATAAGTATTATTGACCAGGAAATGCGACCTATCTTAGCATGTTTAAGCGGCTTAAGACCTCACAAAGAGACACCTAAACTAATAGGTCTAAATTGCTCATCGGAGAAAATACGAGCATTTTTTTTGGTGAGTGGGAAATCATCAAACGACTTCTTCCGTCCTGGACGGGCGGGAGGGAGTGTCAGACTTTTACTGACTAAAACCCACTCATGTTCCTTGGGTTGCCCTTTATGTTCCGTGGGCCACGGTAATTATTATAACTATTCCGCAACCCCGGCAGGAAAATACGAGCTTTGCCCTCTCAATTGTTATAATGTGTAATTGTGGTTGTAAATGTTAACAGCGCGTTGACCAAATCTCAGGCCATGGCATGCTAAGCCAGACCCTAGAGGTCAAATTGCGTGCCTTGTTTTAATAGGAATTTGTAATTTATAAAAATAAATAAATTAATTGTACACTGAGCGACCTTGAACCACAGAGTAAATTGAACTTGAGAACGGCGAGTGACAAAATTTCTACATAGGATAAAGTATCGTCAGACAGTTATTACGGTCAATTGTCTAGTACATACTTCTAAAACATCATCGTTCAATGGAAAGGATCAATATCGATCATTTGGTGATCATGGTAATTCTAAATATCCTAGGACAACTCACACACGGCCATCTGATCCTAAAGTTAACAGAGCTTGTACTATTGTAATCAGACAACAGATAAAAAATGACACCCAGACATATAACAAACAATCATGCTCATCACAGAAAGTTTGTCCTAGATAGGAATCGAACCCACGACCTCCCGCTTAGCAGTCAGAACCACTAGACCAAGAGGCCCGTCAAAAATATAAAAAGAAGAGAAAAAATGGGCTTATGCTCTGCAAAACCTCAGAAAAAACGAGCCTACCAGGGTCATCAATGAATGGTATACTAGAGATTTCTCTAGTATCTATGATACCGGAGATCACCCGTCAAGATGAGAAGTCAATAAAAACAGATAATGTAAATAAATTATTGTATTATCAGTCACGTATTATAGATAAGTCAAGATCAATGACATGACCAATCTTCGTATATAGGTGACGCGGTCAATTGGAAAATGTATCTTATCTTTAAAGGAATAAAAGCTGTTGTTGAAAATTTATCTTTTCAGTACGCAGTGTTTGGAAATATGCTGTTTTTACCCAGAATAGCTGTCAGTCAAATTGACTGTATTTTAAGTGTTTCTGTCACTCTACATCTTAAGTTTAAAGTATATATAAGTTGACAATTGCCGCCATTGTTAACAAAAAATAATGTAGGACAATTGTTTTGACATATTATTTTTATTATTTAACTGAGGCAAACTTGTGTAGAAATCCCAGCTAAGAGATAGATCCTAATATTGGATTAAATTACTAACCCTAGCTTGGAACTTGTCCGGATTCAAACGCACAAATTTTTCGACGTCTTCCTTACTATACTTGAGCCAGTTTTGATTATTCATCAGTGTTTAGTGCGGTAAAAAGACATGTAGTCAAATAAAGATTAACAAAATAGGTCTATTGTAAATTCCCTCACGGAAATCCTGTATGTACAGTCAGCAAACTATATAAGTATACAGGGCCTTCAGATACAGTTTAAGTTTTCTCAAAAACCCACGGATATTTTCTAAGATAAATTTAAACTATAGTAGAAAATGACTAGTTTTTCTATTAGGTTAAATTTTATTTGAATACATTCATTGGTTTTCAAGAAAACCTCAATTATAGATGACGGCCCTGCATACTTATATACTTTGCTGACTGTACACATCAATTAATAGTGAGTATTTATGAAATGCAACAGATAAGTAGTAAAATTATCAGTCACGTATTGAGATAAGTAAAGATCAATGACATTGGTAAATCTGCGCGTGGCTCGGGGACGTGATGCAAATCTTATGATAATTAATGCGTATACGATCTAACTTCTTATAGTTAAATAATTGACTGGACTAAACAAATTGTTAGTGATATTTTTAAAAGTATAAACACGAAGATGATTGTCCATACAACCTTTAGAAATTGTCAATTTAGATTATTTTTATTAGTAAATCATCAACAATCACAAAATAAATCATCATCAAAAATCATTCAATCCCTGGACTGACTCTAGGATTTTTAAATGGTAAGCCTCTGGGTATACCATATAGGTACTGAGAATTTTTAAATAGTAAAACCAAAAACAGTCATCTCCCTAGCCTTTTTCCCAACCGTGTTGGGGTCGGCTGCCAGCCTAACCGGATTCAGCTGGATACCGGTGTTTTACGTGGAGCGTCTGCCTAACTGACCTCGACAACCCAGTAACTGGGCGACACGATACCTCTTGGTTAGGCTGGTCAGAGTTTCTGGCTACCCAGTCGGCTTTACGTGTTTTCCGAGGCACGGGATCACGGGTCAGTGATGTCTAAGATAAACTTTAGAAAGTACATATGAATTGAAAAAGTCACATTGGTACTTGCCAGGATTCGAACCCACAACCTCTTACACGAAAGGGGGGGCGCCATATCTACTGGGCCATCACGACATTCACCACTGGGCCATCACGACATTCACCACTGGGCCATCACGACATTCCGTAAAACCAAAAACAGTACACTCGCAAAAAGAAGACAAACCCATAAAAGAAGAGTAAGGTTAGGAAGATAATAGACATACAAAACGGAAACCTGCTGAGGCCAGTAGACAAGGAATGATGAGAGAACACAATCAGGAATCCCTCATGAATAGGGTTGACGACACCATAAAAAAAATGGCATTCTGTTTAGTCCGTCTTGTAGATCGGCCAAAAATACAGGACACGTATTTTTTGCTTGATCAAATTAATAAAAAATACAACGATAAAGAGCAACAAAGTTCCGGAGTGGGGGCTTTTGACGTCACCGTCCTGCAAAAATTGTATCAGATCGTGACGTCACGCGCAACTTCAACGCACGGACTAATTACTTTTTTTCGTCGTCTCGCCTATTAGACAGGCTTTATGAATGGTTAGTTCTAGCACATTTCTTTCCTGTCCCACTCTACTTTAGTGAAGTGTAGCCCTTATAGAAAAAAAATATCATGATCACAACAAAAGATTAATGTGCCACTCATCTCAATTTATCAGCAAATGATAAGATTTAGACGTTTTTACCCATCTCAACACTGCGTCAATCGATGAGTAAAATATTTATTGTTTATTTGTTATCATGAGGATTGAGTGATTGAGAAATACCCTGATGCCCCAGTGATTAAAGGGTTCTTAAGTATTTTTGACTTTAAGTTATCATAATCTAGTGGTCGTGGGCGATTTACTCTGCTCTTGAAGGTCATTGCGTTATGCTTTATAATACTGCTCATAAATCTTGCTTTCTTAAACAAAATGATTAGTTGCAATGCGACCGGACACAAAACTAAAAGTCTCAGTTCAATTCTATTATTCTTTTCCGTTTTATTGAATATAGATATTGATAGGAAATAGTAATGAGGCAAAATATGTTCGATACGCAAAAGGATAATAATAAGGGGAGGAAAATAGTCACATTTAGTATTAAATTAAATACTCAACCCTTTTTACCTATCTACGTGAACGGAGCCACAGGCAAAGCTAGTTAATAATATTTTTTATCAATTTGTAACATAGATGAGATTATTTTATCAGGTCACTCCTTTATATCGCGTTACAAAAACCCAAGCTATTCAAACAGACACAGAAACAACATATAACAAAAACTTTCACCTGACAGTACTTATAATATTTTTAATACAAATCTTTGAAATTCTGAACTATTCTCTACTATAACATGCTTGTATTAAACGTAAACATTTTGGAAGAAATTATCTAAATGCCGAATCAAATCCATTGCGTGGTTTAGATTAAATAGGCAAAGAAATATGACAGACAGATGAAAACAGAAACTTGTGTTGAGTCTACAATTTTCCGCATGAAATATTTTAAATAAATACAGAAATAATGGACTCATTAAAATGAATTTTTGAAATAGCACCAAAAGCGCAACAACGTAACCAAAGTAGGCGGGGTCTAAGTGTACTAGTCGTGTTGCGCATTTATGTTTATCGGAGGAATAAAACGCTCCCTGAGTCATAAATAATTCGCTATTTTAAAATTTTATATTACCCTTCACCAAAACATTCATACATACACTGCGAAGAAAGACCAAACACATAACCAGTAGAACCAAAACCAGTCTAAACAACATAGAGCTTAAAGATAATACTAGAAATCTATTTTTACTTTCAGTGAAAAAGTACGCTGTTTACGATCCAATTTAAAGTTTTCCGGTATGCTTCAGTTAAAAAAAGTTAGAGAAAAATTACAAGTTTCATAACACGTTATGTAATTGAAATTCAGGATGACGGTCACGGTATTCTAAAGCTTAACCTCTCAACTACCAAGCGACAGCCGGCTGTCGGGCTACCATTGTCTTTCTATTGTGTTTCGAAACACGTGTGTACGAAGGTTTAACTTACATCCAAGCTCAGCTTAGCCGATCACAATACAGAAATCCTGCCAGGAGTATTGTTACATTCTGCGAGATGATAGCCTCACTAGACACCTGTATACTATTCAGTTTAGATTTGTACTCCTTTGCACTCCTTTTTTTTATTCGGGGTAAAAAATCCTTCTACTGACTGAAAACTACTACTATTTCCCACCAACGCAGAGAATAGCGGGAACTAATGCGACTTCCGCACCGGCTGGTGCCCGCGGGCCTCCTCAGGTCCGGGGGAGTGAGGTATTTGACTCTCCCCACGATATCAAAAAGGGGTGCCCGGAACACTACGCGCCGCCACCTTGGGTCCAGTTGAATGAGAGTGACGGACCTCCTCAAGTCAGGGTCACATACAGTACAGGGTCCATAATTGATATCTTTAATATAGTTACCACCTAAGCTACTTATGGAAAAGCAATAAAAATAGTAAGTATTAAGTCCGTCGCCCCTGGACCCATTGTCTCGCACACCCATTCTAAGCTACACAAACACAAAAGCGGACTCACGACTTCCACAAGGTTAGCGTCTTCATCATCGTTCCTTTCCTTCTTAACTCGGAGCGGTTCAACCACCATCTGCCCATTGTCGTTCAGCACCACGGACACCTCTCCATCCTTATTCACAAACTCTATCTTCAGGGGGTCCGCTGTTATGATGACCTTGTGACCTTGAGTGTTCTCCAGCGTCAGTTTTCCGTTCTCGTTTGATAGGAGTTTGAGGCTGGAAGAAGGGTTTTGATTAGTTTTTTGCCTAGGATATTGAAAAATTAGGGTTTGGTTTTTAACATGCTAATCTCAGGAACTGCTAATTTGAGTTGAAAACTTATTGTATGACTCAGTTATCGAGAATGGTATAAAATATCACACTACCAGATCAAGAGAAAAATTAACAGGGTTGCGCTCGGTAGTAAACTTAAAAGTATATTGAATGTACGCTATAATGAATTAATGGATACAAAATAAATGATTAATTGATTGGATGATCAATATTATGAACGTTCGTGTTTTTAGATGTTCGACTTATAGTCTATTAATTGATCGCGTTTAAATGGCAATATTAACCTTTTTTTACTAATTACTTGTCACAATGCAAGCCTAACGATATTTACTATGTGATACAAGCATTCGATGACTTGTATTTGAATTACGTCATACGAGACGAGTGTCCACAAACCCCAGCTAGGTTGTATTGAATTCAGAGAGGATTTAGGCCAGGTCCACAACGATTTTACTACTTCGTTTAGAAATGGACTTGCCGGCCTGTTAATAATATATTATCTTTTGCCCGCGGCTTCGTCTGCGTGAATGTCGATACTTCCATTACTTATTTTACCCCTTTAGGGGTTAAGATTAGCAAAAATCCTTTTTTAGTGGTACCTCTTCTTTACAAAGGGCACACCCTGTAAGTTTCACGTCTTTAGGACCAAAAGCTTGGGAATTGCGTTGATATATCAACAGTCAGTCAATATCAAAATATCAATACAGACATGAACTCGATTTAAAACCCTTGTACGCGATTAAGTGACTGGCTTTAGACATATTAACTATAAGCTGCCAGCTCTCCCCCACAGTTTTCTTAGTATTTTTGGTAATTACTCTGCCCTGTAGGTCACAGCGTAACGGTTTATAGTCTAAAGCCTTCCTCGATAAATGAGTTATCCAATACAAAAATAAATTTTCAATTAGAACCAGTACTTCCTGAGATAGCGCGTTCAACCAAACAAACTGTTCAGCTTTATAATATGAGATTAGTATAGAAACATAGATTTAATTACCAATCCAAATTTAAAGCCTTGAAGTATAATTGTACAGCATATTTGTTTTGATAAGGTTTAACAATCTTTAAATAGGCTTATCAAAATGAACAGATATTTGATTTATTTCAATTTGTTACACATCTGTGATTTATTTAATGTAGTAGCGACAAGCGGTGTACTTGAAGTTTGTTTTTATTTACATCTTTTTTAGGGTTCCGTAGTCAACTAGGAACCCTTATAGTTTCGCCATGTCTGTCTGTCTGTCCGTCCGTCCTCGCTTAATCTCTGTAACCGTTAGCACTAGAAAGCTGAAATTTGGTACCAATATGTATATCAATCACGCCGACAAATTGCAAAAATAAAAATTGGAAAAAAACGTTTTATTAGGGTAGCCCCCCTATATGTAAATAGGGAAGTGTTTTTTTTTAATTACAACCCTGACGTGTGATATATTGTTGGATAGGTATTTAAAAATGAATAGGGGTTTACTAAAAACATTCTTTGATAATGTCTATAATTTCGGAAATAATCGCTCCAAAAGGAAAAATCAAAGCGTCCCCCCCTTTAACTTTTGACCCGTAGGTTTAAAAAATATGAAAAAAAATCTGGAAAGTTGAACTTTATAAGGACTTTCTAGGAAAATTATTTTGAGCTTGATAGAAAGAACAGTTTTTGTACAAAAAAGACAAAAAGGTTGTACAAAATAATTTTTGTGTACTTAGTATGTCAACGTAACAAATTGCCTTTTTTTAAACTTATAAGTAGGTACACTTATTGTGGCGGACGGGAAACTACGGAACCCTACATTGAGCGTGGCCCGACACGCTCTTGGCCGGTTTTTTTTGTAATGGTAGGGTAATAACCCTACTATTTACCTATTACTAAAAAAAATGACACTTGTCACCTATTGGTTTAACCCAACTTATTGGTTGGGTATTCTGTTTAGTATTCTTTTAATATTTTTATTTGATACTTAACATAAAAAAAATAATATCATAAACATTTTAAAAAATATTTAAAGAAGTAAATCCACTGGCACTTCAAATGTCCGCCAATTTAGCGCGCTTGTTCTGACGTCATAGTTTATGCCAAGCACTGACACAGTTGCCGTAGTTGTTAAACAACAATTGGTTGCTGTAAATTGCTGATAAATATTTGTTTGCTTTGTCACGCATGTGTTTGTAAATGCACTCACAATACACTAGCAATTCCTAGTATAGGGAAACTTTTACCTTTTGACTGCCAGTCAAGTATAGATGACAAATACTTTGCCGTCACGATCGCGGTACAAACTTCTGTTCAAGTTTAAATAGCTTGGCCTTTTTTTATGGATGGCAAAAATAATCAAATGACTTCTCCCACCCCTGGCGCGGCGGGAGGGAGTGTCAGATTTTTACTGACTAAAACCCATTCTTGTTACTATCGGGGCCGCGGTAACTATTAGAAATATTTCGCAACCCTGGCAAAAACAGCTTGGCCCGCCCTGAGTGCACGATTTTGCTGTTTTGACGAGGTCATCAAACGGTTTAATAGTAAAAAGTAAAAATTTGGAATGTTTTCTTACCCATCAGCCTTAGGTTCTCCCTTAAGAGCCAACTGCGTTCTGTAGCGTGGGTAAAGAGGGTCAGCTTCATCAATCTCGACCCTGAACGTGCCGTCTACTATAGCTGACAGCCGCAGAGCGTAGTGCCACTGTATCAAACATAAAACAATACAAATTATTTATTTTGATAATACTGTTAAAATTATTGTAAAACTAATTGTAAGAGTGTGTGTGAAAATTCTTGCAAAATCTAAGAAAAAACAATACATTGGAATGGAATTTAAATCATTAACTTTTCAATGACCAAACAACAGCCAGCTGTAGCACTGCTATTGTCTTTCTATTGTCACGATCTCGAAGGCTTAGGCCCGTATTAATAGACGCCACTCAACTCCGAGACGCTCTCAAGTCTCTTGCTGTCCTTGTCATTCTAAAGGGAAAAAATAAGGACAGCAATAAACTTGAGAGCGTCTCAGAATTGAGTGACAACTATTAATACGGGCCTTAATGTTTCAAAAATGGTAAAATGGAAATAAAACAATTTTACTTTGACATTGTCATGAGAAACTTCTCAGAGAATAGGGAAGACGACAACATTAAAAAATGGCATTCTATTTAGTCCGTCTGATAGATCGGTCAAAAATACGGGACACGTATTTTTTGCTTGATCAAATTAATAAAAAAAGATAAAGAGCAACAAAGTTCCGGAGTGGGGACTTTTGACGTCACCGTCATGCAAAATATGTATCTGATCGTGACGTCACGCGCAACTTTAACGCACTATATCTTCGTCATTCTTGTTTACGAGAAAAAAGAAAAAATACGTGTCCAAAATTTTTTGATAATCTTTCTGACGGACTAATTACTTTTTTTGTCGTCTTGCCTATTGGGTAATCCAAACACTCGGATTGCAAAAATACAGTTTTTAAACTTTGTTCATACATACATAAATATTCTCCAACAATATCATACACATTTTTGTAAAATATTTCAGTGTGACATTGATCTAATATTAGCTTTTAGAGGCCACTAGAAGCTATTAAAAAATGAGTTCAGATTTTATTTTTAGTTAAAATAAAAAACTTTTTCCAAAAAAAAGATAACCGACTTCAAAAACTAAAAGCTCAAAAATAACTATTTCGGAAGTCGGTGGCTTCTCTTCTGGCAGTCGAATTGTGTTGCCATGCCACCGACTTCCGAAATAGTTATTTTTGAGCTTTTAGTTTTTGAAGTCGGTTATCTTTTTTTTGGAAAAAGTTTTTTATTTTTTACTTTTTAGTTAGAGTCCCAACTACGTTTTAGAGTAACTTTCAAAAAAAATGTACGATTTTCTATAAAAATTGACGAGTTCCCTCGATTTCGCCATGATACCATCATCAGATCCTGGACCTGATGACAATGGGACCATTTGGGAAGTCTACCCTTTCAAACAAAAAAATAATTGTTCAAATCGGTTGGCAAATGACGGAGATACATAAAAAAAACATAAAAAAAAAATAAAAAAAACATACAAACATCCGAATTGAGAACCTCCTCCTTTTTTTAGAAGTCGGTTAAAAAATCTTTACGATTTTAATTTTGAAGTTGGTTGGATTGTCCAGCTTTAACCTTTCAACGACCAAGCAACAGCCGGCTGTCGGCTGCTATTGTCTTTCTATTGTGTCTCAAATCACATATGTCGAAGGATTAATAAGGGAATGGACTGGCTATGCACAAATGCACACAAAAAGATGGTCAAGGATTCAGTGGACTCCTGAGAGGATATCACCAAGGAGGTTGATTGAAGCAAAGATCAATCTAATGCTGTATGTAAGGCACCAAGTCTAGAGGCAGATTTGTAAGGAGTTTGAGAAGGCCTTAGTAGATGTGTAAGACCTTAAATTAGTTAACAAAATGAAATTCATATTTGAGAAACAATATCTCTTAACAATCGTCAACATTTTTACAAAACAAGTGGTTTTGTGAAAAAGTTGATTGAAAGGAAAACAAAACCTTTTTTAACAATGGTTTATAGTACCTACTATGTCAAATTGTGTGTTAATTGGTACAATCATAAAATTTCATTAAAAAAATTAAAAATGCCCATTAAAAATGCTATAAAAAATATTTTAAGGAGCACTGAAATGTCATAACTTTATTAGTTTAGTTTACAATGCAACACCCACATGTATGGGAGTATTTCAGATCAGAACTTATATTATGGATATGCATAAAATTTGACCTATCAATATAATTACTTCACAAGGTGGAAATTCTAGATATAGGCAAATACTTTCATGCCGTCAATTTAACAGCATCTTAGAAACAAAAATAGCTTGGCAGACGCCCAATGCACTAATACACTACCAATGCACTAATAGTTGTATCATACATAAATAAAAATATGATATTCCTACTTACCAAAACGGACTTCTGAGGCGTTGTTGTGTCCACAGTATTGACTTCCGCAGACAGGACATTCCCATGTACCATTACAGTCTCCAAATTAAGAGCATACTGAGATTTTTCGGGTTTAAAACCACGCAACCTCTTGCAGAAGCCCGACTGATCGCAAGTCTTGAAATTGTTTCTATCCACGGCATAGCTGCCGCTTAACGCCAAAGCAGCGACCAGGAGAAGCCCCCAAGCCTTCATACTATAACATAAATAGTTATTTAAAATCTAAATTACGATATATCGGTAACAAAGACCGGTGTCAAAGCAATCCAAAAACTAACACGAGTTTTAACACGATAAATGACTACATACCTGGCCGAATTTTTATATTTAACGCCTAGGAAATGTAGTTCCGTTATTTAGTAATTATTCTATATATTCATCGCCGCGGAAATAATATTATTTAAATAATTGTAACGAGAAAACGATGGAAACGCAGGCACGCGTTACGTGGAGATATTTCGTTTGCAGATTCGTTTGACAACTTCTGTCTGGGCAAAGCTTCTGGGTTACAAAACTCGTAAATATGTTTACCCCTAAATCCCTAACACCGCCACACAAATACTCGGTAACCCCCTTTTTTTCTTATTAGCTATTTATTATTAGTTGCTGATTTTTTTCCGTAGCTGGTGTGATCACACTTAAAAATATATATTTAAACTAGCTTTTGCCCCGCGACTTCGCGCGCGTGGAATAGTTCCCGTTTCCGGGGTATTTTCGGGATGAAAACTATCCTATGTCCAGTGTCCTTTCTCGGGTCCCAGACTTTATCTATACCAAGTTTTATTCAAATCAGTACAGTGGATTAAGCGTGAAGAAGAGACAGACCGACAGACAGAGTTACTTTAGCATTTTTAATATTAGTACGGATTTATGAAGTTCTAGACCAGAGACTATCGCTGAAAAGAATTCTTCAGCTTTTTTGTTTCGGTACTGATGTAATGATTGAAAACATCAATCAATCCTTTTTTATTGAAAAAAAAAAACCAAATCATTTATTTCTAATAAGCCATACAGAAAAATGAATCTAGTTGCCCATTCAAATCATGCCCATAAAACTCCATACTTACTCTTTTAAAATAAAAAATCTTTGTTCTTGTTACAATATTATTTGTACATGGTTAAGTACGAAGAGTATAACGTCAAAACCATTTCCGTCTAAAAAATATATTTTATATCCATAATGTTAATTAGGAAATAACATATTTATTGATAAATCACTTTCCTCAATCAACGAAAATTATGTGTGAGTCAGTGCTATAAACAATTACAAAAAGAATTAAGTATGTCTATTTTTTTATTTGAAAAGTAGTTATTAGTTCTCAGTTTAAATTAGCCTTCTGTATGGTTTTGTGTGCATTGTGCTTTTTCCTATGGAGCAGGACCAGCATAATTATATCACAAGGAATTTTGTTGTAACATTTAACACAGTACCCCATGAAAAATGTAGTTAGGTACTTTAGACAAATCTAAATTATAGTTAAGCTATTTTATCTTTATTCGTGGTATTAAAATTATATCCATCACCTACTTTACTAAAGACATGTTGGTTTTTCTTTACATATATTATTATTCTGCTTTGCTTTAGATTTTTTTTTATTATACTTATATTATTGTTTGGCAATTTTTTTTAACAGTAACGAAGAATTCTTCTGTTGTTATCTACGTCAACATCAAAATATGGCTGATTTCAATTTTTTACCGAAAGTAAATTACCTATGTGATTTTTTTAATAATTTCAGAAATAACTAAATTGTTTACAATGCAAATCCCATTATTTTATTTACCCCTTAAATTCGGGGGAAAATCCCCTAAATTGGGAACCCTACGATTGAACTGACTATCTAGGCATGTGCTACAAATAACCATTCGATTAATTTCAATTATCTACAGAATAATATCCGATTCTACCAGTTTATATCAAACATACGATTTATTCCTTTGCCGTTTAGATAATTAACTAAACTAAATGCAAACAATGTTGAAATCTTTATTTAATATTCGATAAGGTACTCGAACATTTAAAAAAATCGACTATAGTGCCTGTCAAAATTGACTTGACTTCTTCCCATCTCTACAAAAATGTTATCACAGTTATCACCGGTTTTGCGAAGTGTTAATTTGGGTAGAATTTTATTAATTAGTCAAAATACCGGAGCAAACAACTCGCATTTATTAAAAATGAGTGAGCCAGAATGGAGAAAAGTGAGTTACAGGCTCCTCAGTATGCCACCAGATCAGAGAAAACAAACTAAGGATGAGAAATCGGTCGTAACAGTTGACATGATTGATCCCTGGGACACCTATGTAAAAAGGAATAGTAATATTGAAAACGACAGAAAGCATAACCTGGACGATCTTACGGAGTTGAAGAAGATCAAAATAGACAATAGCCTGAACAAACTATTGGCTCAAAGGGTGTCTATTTATAGAGGCGATATTACTAAACTGGAGGTAAGTTTTATAAACTTTGCCACTAGACCTAAAGAGCAACAATATACAGTCCATTTTGTTGCTCTTTCAATCAAAGGTTCAATCCTCTACACAAGAGAACATATTATCATCTAACTTTAGGTTCACTTTATTGTAAATAACGACTTTTGAATAAGATAATAATTATGAAGAATGTGAACTATAATATTTCCAGGTAAGCGCCATAGTGAATGCTGCTAATTCAAGATTGAGGGCTGGAGGGGGTGTTGATGGGGCCATACATAAAGCTGCTGGACCACTTCTTCAGGTATCTATAGTTGTTCTAACCCTATACTTTTTTTAATATAATTAAAATCACCTCAGAGAAGACCTTCTGAAGAATTAGAACATATAGTAAGGAATACAACAAGAATGAAAGCCCTAGAAAATGGTATTTAAATGAACATAAAAACCAGTTTAAAGTTTGGTATCTTGGAATGATATTGTTGTAGCTATACAGCTTTCATCATATTACTTTACTGTACAGTTTTACCTGACAGATGGTCTTTATAGACGTGACCTTACCCAAATAAGGTAGGTAGATAAATATGTAGTATCTGCAGTGGCCAGTGGAGTTACTAAGCCAACAACCCCCTGGTTACCTAGTAAATTCATTACTAATATTTATTAATTTTGATTATTTAAAATGACTGAAAAGAATGGTCATTATAAAATATTGCTTGCACATCTTTATGGATACCCTACAAATACACGGAGCACTGTCTCTGTCATCTGCATTCATTAAAATGCTTCTCAATCATGTCAGGTCTTTATATGTGTAACTTCATTACAGGATGAATGTAATACGTTAAATGGATGTCCTACTGGAGAAGCTAAGATCACTTGTGGTTATGACCTGCCAGCTACATGTAAGCAAAACTATATACAAATATGTATTTTCTTCTATACAAATATTTTCACCCCTGTTGAACTGATAACCTTTATTCTTTCCTGTTGATAACTTAGAGAAACCATATTTTATTATCATCATGTACCTACCTAAATCCAATATGTTAAAACCTATGAGAGGTACAAATTTTACCTATCATAGGTTTTTACATATCATTGGTTGTATTGTACATCATTATAATTGATCATATCATGCATGTAATACTTGCAAAATAAATCATTTTCGTTACTATTTCCCTAAAAACAAAAATTCATTACTCATTCTATTTTACTTTACTTTCAGACGTGATCCACACGGTTGGTCCTCAAGACGGGAACGCACAGAAACTCCGACAGTGCTATGAAAACTCTCTAGCCTTCCATAAATCACACAATTTAACCTCCATAGCGTTCCCTTGCATTTCTACTGGTATCTATGGTTTTCCCAACCGTTTAGCAGCCCACATTGCTCTCAGTACTGCTCGCCAGTTTTTGGAACAAAACGAAAACATGAAAAGAATAATCTTCTGTCTTTTCATGCCTGTTGATGTAGAAATTTATGAGACGCTGATGCAGATGTATTTTCCAGTGCATGACTGGAATTATACTGATGATGCTAGATCTGAATAAATTTTTGTTTTGCATGCTCTCGAATATTATGTTGAATCAAAAAAGGAATACTGTAATTATGGTCTTCAGCTGTCCATAATTCGGTAAATTAAGTCTGAAAACGCTCCCTGTGTTTTGTAATTCTAAAAGTTGTTTGGTAAGTAATTTGTTTGTTTTTTAATTAATAATAATAAAATGTATCTTGTAAACACGAAGTTTTATTGGTAACTGTAAAATTCATCTACCCTAGCGAAGCATGGTGCGTATTCGACAGGGTATACCGCCGTTTACCCGAATTTTATTTGCCCTAATTTCATTTGCCATAATAGTCAACAGCCATAATATCATACGACATAATACTCATTTGCCCTACTCTCATTTACCATAATAGTCACGTGCCAGAATCATTGTTTCCCATAAAGTCACTTACCATAACATCATTTGCCATAATCATTGTAAGCCATAATTATCACATGTCCTAATTATCACATGCCATAATTATGATATGCCATAACATAATTTGCCATCGACATTGGGTGTATAACGGTTGTTTATATCAAGAGAAATTGGATGCAATTGGGACTTTAGGGCACCCCGACTCGGACAGGTTAGGTTAGAAGGGGATGGCGGGGTCGTGTGAGCGAGCGAAGCGAGCGAATAGACCCCGCCATCCCCTTCGTGGTTATTTTTTTATAAACCACACAGAAGTAGGAGCCCCGCGAAGCGGGGCTCCGTCGACCTAGCCCACCATCAACCATGCACAGAAAAAAAAACCATTACGGGGCTTAAATATTTGTCTAATACTTGTTATGCCATTTAAATATTATGCCATTTAAATATTATGTCTAATAATTATTATGGCACATAAAATTATGGCAAACAATACTTATGGCATTCGTATCTTATGGTATCTAAAATTCGGGCAATTAAAAGTATGTCATATGTCTTTTAGGGCAAATGAAACATTCGGGCAAATGAAATTCGGGAAAATGATGATTATGGCATATAATCTTCGGGCAAACAATAGACAACCATTCGACAGCTAGCTGTTGTGAATCCGATTGTTAAATGGTCTACCTCTTTCGTGTGGTGTTTATATCCAATCGAAAGCAAAGTACGCCTCTTTATTTGGGCGGAATCTGTGACATACAAAAAATGGAAAGTCCCATCGCAACGACCTTGAAATTAAGCAAATAGTAATACTTGCGCTTTGCGCTCGACTACTCCACTCGATACTTGACAATTCATAGACAAGAATTACGTAATCTGTATTCTATTGACAGAATCTATGACAGTCATCAGTAGATGTCACTTGATCCCATTTTGATCAAAATCTCGATTTGTTTTGAAAATAAAAATACTAATCTAGAAACAAAAAGCTTTGAAGCTCTTGCAATATCGCCATAAAACCAAACATTCTCCTAAAGAAAATAAGTTTGTGGCTTAAAAGAAATGGAATATTGTGATCAGCGAATGTTTTGAGACGTAAATCAACAATGTCCTCAGCCTTGGAACACGAAGACTTGGAGAATGTGGCTCTCGTCAGGATGGAGGACGTGCAGCCTTCGCGCGACAGGATAGACAGGACCGTAGACTTACACGACCCTGCAGTGGACGAGGAAATTTACGAGTATTGTATTGACGACAAGTTGGAGTATGAAAATGAATGTGAGATAGATAATGATAGTGACTCAAACATTGGCAGTATGGTTTCCATTCAGTCTGAGGAACTGGTGGAGGAAGGAGATAGTGATACTGGAGAACTGATTGTTCCCGAGGTTTTGGAGGTACCTGTAGAGATAAATGTACCAATGGTGAGCTTGTAAGCTTGATTTTGTTTTGGTGCAGTAGTTTTGTTACAATTTTTATTAGTACTTACATACTTGTGGACTTCAGGTTTCTAGTTTTGATGGACACTTTTAGGTGGGATACAAGATCATTGAGTAAAATAAAATAATCAATTTTGTTTGTTTTTCTGTATAAATTTATAATATATTTTTCTTATAACATTTACTTTTTTGTTTTGGGCTGTTGTTATTGAACAATTGAAGTTTTTCCTATTATATCAGCATTGAGTCTTATTACATTAGAAAAGTAAAAATAAATTAATTTTTTAACACTTGTTTGAATGTAACACCTCATTAAATCTCAATACATGTAAAATCAATTTTTCCTCTAAACTCGAATTCGTAAAATAAATTTAATAATTTCTTCCACCAGAAAACCAAAGAAGCACCCAAACCAGCCCAATCGGACAGTTGGCCAACACTAGAAATACTGCCCGGCGGAGTGATCAAGAACTCTGTTGATTGCGAAGTATTTCCTTCGAAGAACTCCGACAACAAACCACCAAATAAGGGGGAGATGATGTACGCTTGCGCAAAGTGCTCGCAGGTGTTTAAGTACCTGTTCTGTCTGGTCAAGCATGTGAAATGGCACGAGGATCAAAAGAAGGTCCAGAATGCACCGCATTTAAAAAAATTGAGTGAGTATCTTTTGATTTTTCCTTTTTTGACTGCAGAAATTGTTTATTATTTTTATCTAAATAGCCCAAAGTTATTATTTTGGAATCTTGTTAAAATATTAAATTTAAGCTATTACTTTTCTTTTAAGCAAAAAGCAATTAGTGAAAAAATTTATATTAACCATATTTAAACTCCAGTGAAGTCTAGTGCTGTTTTATTAATTTATCTTTTGAAAAAAAAAAATACCATATTAATAAATTGTTTGTTCTCAGTAGTTGCTAAAATTTTAATTTTTCAAAGTCGGGTGCCGGTCAAATTTTGAAAATGCTGTAACTTTTTTTGGTTTGGGGTACAAACGAAAATCAAAGTGGTACAAACGGGTACAAACGACGTAGAATCCGATGGTAAAGAAAAAAAAAAGAAAACAAATGTCGGCCGCCAAGTTCACAGAGGTTGCTTTGAGACCATTTACAATATTGACTAAGTTATTTGTGCTTAAAGTAGTAAGTATTTTTTACTTAACATTAACTTATAATAACTTTACTCAACTACTGAGAACAAAGGAAAAAATACTGGCCATATTGTGGTTACTGTGGTGTCAATTAAATCGAAACAAGAAATAAAAAACTTAAAGGTAAGTATTAAAATACAATAGTTATTGAATAATTCTAAATATTTTATAGATCCACCAAATTATTCATCAAATTTTGTTCATAAAGTCTTATTTTAATTTGACCAGATGCCACAATATGGCTTTGGTTGGTCTATAATTCTGTAGTATTTAATAGTGTGTAGTTGTATATTATGTCATGTGAGGTAAATCTGGTTAACCAACTAACAACCCTAAAATACATGGAATAAAGTTCAATGTCGAAAAACAAACAAATATATAATTAAAATAATTGCATCAGATTTTTCTAATAATTTCAAACGTTATATTTTTATTTTTTTCAGCGCTGTTAGAAAAAGAATTGGTTGCAATAAAACAAGAGAGGCTAGAGTTGGACAAGACATACAAAATGAAAAAGATCGAAGTTTTAGCCAGGTGGGTAGTTTAAAAAGAAAAAAAAAATTGTAAAGGAATTATTGCATTTTTATAACTACATTGTAAATGAAGTAAAATATACCTTTAAAAAAAAAAGATGTGTAAAGATGTATAATGAAAGTTTTTTCTTGTTTCAGAATATCGGCATCAATAGGAAAAATAAATAATGCAAAAAAATTGTTTAATAAATAATATTGTAAATACTATAAGCTTGGTTTAATTTTTTATCACTACAAAACCTTAAGTACCTTGTCTAATTAAATTACTTGCTTGTATAGATGTACAAACTTAGATTTAAAGGAATGGTCAGCAACAAGAAAGATAAAATTAACTTTGTTATATTCTGAGATGTCGAAAAATAATGTATATTTTTTCCATCTGTCATATCATAGTGTTTCTTTATTTGCATTTTTTTGAAGCAATGTAATCAACTTTTTTTGCTAACTGTACGTACGACTGTTGAATGTGGGGTGCTAGGTTCGATTTCCAGGTCAGAGAAAGTATGCCCAGCCCAGAGTTGAGTGTTACAATACGACACTTCTGCACCTAAATACCAATGATATTATAAATAAAAAGGTGTAGATAATTTATAGGCAGTCAGCATGTGGCACTTCAAAATGTGGCTATTTGATCAAATTATAATTATGTTCGTCTCTTTTTCTCTCGCAATACTTGAATCATGTCATCTTACTTTGCCGTCTAATTGTTTGTGTGTCGTTTTTGACGATAGAACGTCGTATAAGTAACCTATCTACACCATTTTACTAATAATATTATTGGTAAAGACCACATCGCCTGATGTCTCCCCAAGTCATGTCGGCCTTTGGACTGGGTGTGCGTTTGCATTGCACACTGCTGTACATAATAATATCTCTTGCATACTTGCTGCCCATAGGCCGCCGTGACAGAAAGACTAGAAGAATATTATAACTTTTTTCTTCATGCAAAATCTTTCGTCTATTTCAGAGAACATACCAGATGAATATATCTGCCTGCACTCTGGCAGGCAAAAGATAGTGTTACCAGAAACGAAAAAAACTAAACGGAAACCACCACCAAAGAGGCTGAAATCGAAGTCATAAAACTGTAATGATTATTTTTGTTCAAAAAGAATTCATTTACACTCCGCAACTAAATAATTTGGTATAGTCAGTTTATTTATACCTATATAAAATGTAGAATCTTATTTCTGACAGATATCTATAGTGTATCTCAACCTCAAAAGTTTTACTTATTTCGGGACCCCGGACTTTGAGAAGGCGTACGAGGGACCGAAGCTATCTCGCAGAGGCCCCTTGAGAAAAACTTTATGTGAAATGGGACACGCCCCGCTTATTACTTACATACCAAAACGCTATAAGGATGACTCAACGACTGTTTAAGAATATTTTAAACCTTGACCTCTTAAAAAAGTGAATATAAAGGCTATTTGTATAGTTTGAATAGGTACATACACGCGGATTGTCGAAGGTTAGATAATGGCGGGTGGGGACTAGTGACTTAAATTCAGAAGGCGCGAAAAAGGTTGAAAGCACCCGGCCTATATTATATTAGCTTCTGAAAAATTTTACTTAACAAAAAAATATTTAATAACTAAAATGGGCTGTTCAAAACGATATCCATAATGAAGTCAATAATTAAACTACAGCCTGTAGAAGTCCTGTGGCCCCGCCATCTTGGTTGTTGCGCATTGTTGAAGCTCTGCATCTGGCAGTGCACTTACTGTAGCCTCACCCCCCGCCCCGTTGATAATTATGTGCATTTACGATAATTTATCAAGCATACAGGCATTTGACAAATCACTATTTTCGTAAAATCAATGTCATCGTTTAGAAAAAGGCTTTTGGCCGATATTTGGTTATTGGTGCTGGTTCTCTTGTTCACATACCACATAACCTAAATTGAAGTTTCTTTTTTTATTTTATTAAGAAAAGGACAGAAGATACATATTCGTTTAGTCCTTTCAAATTAGACGGCGCCTGAAGAAAATTGGCGTATTTTTAGTCGCTAACTCGCAATGTTTTTAATCGCGTCTAAATTATCTATGGATTCGAGTGTCTTAATTTACAAGACTACTAAAATTTTATCTTCTGTCCTTTTCTCAATAAAATGGAAAGAGAAAGATGCACTTAAGGCGCTGTCCATAGCGAACACCTTGTAAAAGTCTAGATTTTCGTCGCAAAGTTACCGTATCTATACATACCACAAGCCAGAAAAAATACAGTGTATAGTCTAATATATAAAGAATAGACTTACACAAAAACAATTAACAAAAGTGGTCTGGTACTACGAAAAAAAAAAATGTTCAAAAAGACCTCGAAAAAAAGTTGTCGTCTCGAAATTCTCAATTTTTTCAGCGACAACCATCATATTTTTTATATCTATAACAAAGAAAATTATATAAACTAAAGACATACCTAAAATTTTTAAAACACAGAACTGTATTTATTTAAATATTTAAATAAAATTGCAAAATTACTTACATTTTTGCGGATTTGCTAAAGTATTTTCGACCTTATTTCTATTAATTCGATGCACCACCGCGAATAGCTACTTACCGCGCCTTAACTAAAATATAGGTTAGTTTGTGAATAAGAGAATCGGCACCATTGTTTTTGTAAATAGTCATGTTTTTTCTTAATCTATGTTAGAACGGGATAAAGCAATAGGGACATAGTCTAAGCATGTATGGGATAGAACAGCGACCGGTAGAAGCCTGCAAATTAAAGTCCTCTTTTAAGTTTGTTATAATTTTTTCCTCATTTCTTTGTAATTGCTCCTTTGGTGTTAATGTACTTTTGATAAAGTGCTATTAGCATCTTGAATATCGCCTTCAATATCTACATAGATAGACGACTATCTATATCCAAATTATTATACAATATAGTGTGACCCGCCTATATCTCATTTTTTGGTTGCTGACCGCCGACGTAGAACATTTATTCTATTTGATTTTGTCCTGCTTTTAAAGCTAGGTAACCACCAGGGATTGGTTGGTATACTTTGTACAAATATTTCCATTATTTGTCCAATACAAAATAACTTTATCATTAACGACATAAGGTACATTTTGTAATGACCAAATAACGCATACTCCATACTGTCAGTTGCACATTTTACATTAACAATAACATTCAGTGTATCTCTCAAATGTTTCCGAGTGTTACATAGGTGTGTATGTAGATCAGTTGTGTATGTATTTATAAGTGTAATATATTATTGTTGTCACTAATAAGTAAGGCTGTAGGCAGAAGAAATAACATCAGGATCAGCAGAGTGCCTAGTGCGAGTTTGTTTTACGTTAACGCGATCGACACGTTTATGACGTTCGGCGGCGGCGCCGGCGCTCCGATTGGCCCGCTTCAAGCTCTTAACCAATCACAGAGCTAAACTTAGTAAACGTTTCGATCGCGTTAACGTAAAACAAACTAGCAATAGGCACTCAGAACCTTAGATCATGTGATCTAGGGTAGCCTGCAATGTTCAGGGTAAAAATGTCCAACTGTGTCATAATTTCGAAATCTCAATACGGCCAATTCTCAAAGATTAATATTTTGGTTTAGAGGTATGAGGAGCAAGGAGCAGAATGTAAAGTTCCTCATTCTCCATTGGAAAAGAAGGACCAATATGGATTTTTACACCATCATCAATTGACGTTCTTTTTTTGAGCTGTAAAAACGAGATTCTCCCATAGATTTTGTATGGCAGAGTAACTTTATGACGTCACTAAGTAAGAACTCAATTGTCTGACTATACTATTTATTAATTACCAAGGATCTAAAAATCAGTAAAGAGAAATTAAACTACATTTTTAGGGCTTAAATTAGGAGGGATTATGAAATAATGATGTAAAATACCCAATTAGATAGGTCTTGTTTCTGGTGGGCTAGTGCCCGACAGTTTTAGTTGGGATTTTTGTACTATCGACAAAATTTAATCATGACCCATTTCGACGACAAATCGTTTGAAGCTGTCAAAATAATAAGACTAGACGTGTGACATTTAATACATGTTTACGTGATTGTCGACCTAATTGTATTTGAATGTCTGTAGGAAAATAAGCTCATGGTGGGTCATGATTCCATTTGGTCGATTGTACATGTGCTAATGTCGCGTCAAAATCTTATACCGCGATGTATTGTATGCATGTGTTGAGTGAAAGATGAAGCCACATATTATAGACATATTGGGAATTCGACCATTTGGGTTTTGGATAATTTGACACCATTGCATGCTTTTCGAATGTTCTCTGACCCTGAAGTTACAAGTCAATTACTGATATGAACCCCTCCAAGGTTTTCTTGGCTATGGCCTTACTAACCTGTTAATTTGGCGATTAAATTATGAAACTTGCTCTCGATTTTATCCTAAAAGCCCGAGACATCTAAGTGTCAAATGTAAGCTTCATAGTGTTCGAAATAAGATGCATAATTGAATGTTACGTAGTCAGTGTTCTTTAGATGGACTTACTAATATAATGGCGCTAATTCTCTTGCACACAAACTTCTCTAAATTTAAGTTAAGTGCATCTCTCTCTTTCCATTTCTTAAAGAAAAGGTCAGAAGATACATTTTAGTTTAATCCTGTCAAATTAGACAGCACCTGACGAAAATTGACGTATATTTAGACGCCATGTTTTTAAATCGCGTCTAAATTATCTATGGAGTGTCTAAATTTGACAGGACTTAACTAATATTTTATCTTCTGTCCTTTTCTTAATGAAATGGAAAGAGAGAGATGCACTTAACTTAAATTTAGTGAAGTTTGTGTACAAGAGAATCGGCACCAATTTCCTTATAGGGTGAAAACTTTTATCGAGGCAGTAAGGGGAACTATCTTAATAATTTCAGCTACACAAAAACATATCCTGTTTTTAATTCAGATCAAAAACGTCTACTGGAGCAATCATTGTTGGAATATTAAAAAATAAAAAGCCATAATATGCATAAATGCTATAAAAAATAATCCTTTTATAGCCATGGTATATAGTTCCCTTAACTGTCCCATTTTAAATTACTTTCTACCCTGTGAAATTATTCTTATTGTTGCTTGATGTACGTTATAATTAATATGTAGTGTATAAATATTTCCGCAAGTAGCGTTGTCGTTCGCTTTTACAAAAAACTTTGGGATAATATCGTGAGCGAAATCCAAATTTATATTAAGGCAGCAATAGTATTTTTTTTAATACCTGTTTAAATGTTAATATACAAGATATTGTTTTAAATAAGAGACATATCTAACTGCCTAAAATATTTTGAATTGTGGGATTTTTACTTTATTTGAATGTTCTGGAGGTGCATAAAATAGGTAGTGACAAAAGAGAGAGGCAAGAAGGGACGGTTGCTCTATTCCTAAAGCAAACCGCTTGTAAAGCTTTACAAACTTTCTTAAACTTTGTGCCATTCATATTACAAACACTGAAGGGTTAGAGGAAAATTCGCATATGTGTAAAACTTGTGCTCTTGTACCCTACAGTTCTACAACTCGATCTCCTCTTTCCGGCCGACTCCATGTTAAACTTGCTACCCTTTCTTAGGCCATTATTGGGACACCGCTGTACGAAACTCCCAGCCTTGCATAGCTATATCGAGTACGATAAGATATACTACCCGTACGACTTGACTGTGTACCTCGCGCTGTGACGTAACGCTGACGGAATGTTATCGCTACTAAACAAACGAGGCCCCGGGGAAGCGGGAGAGGGGTAAAATTCCGGGTGCACAGATAAGTAGTACTCCTGCCTGTTATGGAGGGAAGTGGAAAACATATTTTTCTTACTTCTCCGGTGTTCTTTTCTAATTTTTGTCAGTTGAGTCTTTCTTTGCGATTTATGAAGATTTATTTTGCGGCGCTTATCAGGCGGACTCCACTGTTGATTCTGGCTTTCAAAAGTTGCAGTGGTTGGGAGTCCCAAAAAAAAGATAAGTCGTACGGGTTGTAAGGCTAGCATAATCCCTTTTTCTCAATAAAATATGGATGACCTAAAAAACAGTTCCCTGTACTTGTTACTCCAAAAATGAATACTATATTTCTCAATGTCTCTTATTTAAAACGTTCCTCGAATATAAGTTTAATTATAAGTCACTTCAGTCCATAAGTATCGTATCAGATCTAGTTATAACCAATGTTGTGTTATGTGTGTATCGCTCAAATACATATGTATTGTATGTTGTTATGTATCAGTTGTTTTCCAAGTTATATTTTAGTTGTATCAATCATTGTTCATAGTTTTGTTAGATTTTACGTCGGCGTCGGTTATTCTACTACAGTTTATGTAGGGGTCTTTTTTATTTATTTAAGCTTTATGTACCAATACCGTACGGAGGCGGACTTAATGCCTGAGGCATTTTCTACCAGTCTACCTTAGGGTGATGCAGAGACAAAAACATAGTAGGTGCAAAAATACAGAAAAGTTACAGGACTAAAATATACTTAAAAATACAATACTTAAATACATATATATAAATATATACATACATACATACTATATATACAAAGTGGAAATTTAGTGTGTGTGGAAACCATTAATTTGATATTTCCTCTTTGCTCGTTTCTAATAAATAATTAAATAACTCCTAATATTATAATACATTTACCAATAAAAAAGCACTTTAGAACGTCAACATATCGAAGTAGATGAATCTAGAATAAGCATTGAAAGGTATTTATCCATACTACTATTATAAATGGGAAAGTGTATCTGTCTGTCTGTTTGTCTTTCTTTCACGGCAAAACGGAGCGACGGATTGACGTGATTTTTTAAGTGGAGATAGTTGAAGGGATGGAGAGTAAAATAGGCTACTTTTTGTCTCTTTCTAACGCGAGCGAAGCCGCGGGCAGAAGCTAGTTTTCTTATAAAGAAGAATATTATGGCAAAAAAATACTCTTATCTCTTCTCTTATACTCAAAAAAACTGATCGATTAGTTTTTTTTAGGTTGAAAGAAAACATGGAAACCCATGAAATGATAATTTTACGCAGTCTGTAATTATCTACAGGGTGGTATATTATCATTGTTTGAAAACTATCTGTTTCGATTCTGTTGGATCTCAAAAAATGTTAATATCTGAAGAAAATACGGCTTTTATTAACCGGCGCTGACATTAATAAGTTTCATACATATTTAAAACATTTACTGTAGATAAAAAAATGTATTATTTGGTTCGAAGGGGCCACTAATTGTTAGTCAATTGATAGTTAAAGAAATTTATCGTCTGTTGTAAATTTTAAACGTTTTATTGATTTTTTTAAACAATAAACTTTTGATTTTTAACGTTGCGTATTATTTATAATACTATATTTTGTTTTCAGGAAATAATTACTAGATCTACAAATGCAATTTTAAGTTTAAAGACAAACCATTTTTTTATGATTCTTCACAAAAATAGATTAGAGCTCTAGGTGTGATTCAATATACTATTATCTAGTAGTATATGTACCACTTTCTTTTTCAATGTATGTACAATTGACAAAATGGAATCATGACACCATAAGCTTATTTTCCTACAGACATTCAAAAACAAATAGGTTGACAATCGCGTAAACATGTATTAAAAATGTCACACGTCTAGTCTTATTATTTTGACAGCTTCAAACGATTTGTCGTCGAAATGGGTCACGATTCAATTTTGTCGATAGTACCTCAACACTTTTGAAGAAATATGCCAAAAGAAGGAGGCTGTGCTTACCAAATGTTTTCAGCACAGCCCTCTAGTAACTTAAAAAATAAATAAATAGCATATCAAAAGTTGCATAAATTAAATCGAATTGGACATACCTACTTTGAATTGGAAAACACCTAGAGCTCAACATACATAAAAATAATCACTTTATCGCCCGTCTGGATAAAAACAAATTATAGTCAAGCATTTCATTGTAACTTTTAATAAATAATTTAACAACTGCGTAACGGTTAATACCTCATTGTAATAAAACACTGCTTTATTGAAGATTTCATGTGCATTTTGTACCTAAATCTAGTTAATTTAATTTCTTTAAAATCTACATCAGTCTTTGCAACGCCTCAAGTTCACTTTTCTTAGCATTTAACTTTTCTTTGTCATTCTTTTGTGCCCACATCGGTGCATGTGTCAAGTAATGATGACTCGCAAACTTTGCTTCCAATTTAGACAAACTATCTTCCAGTTTCATTATTTTCTTCTCTAGCTTAGTCTTAGCAGCGAATATTACTACATCAATGTCTTCGCCTACTAATTCTAGTTTGACTTCTGTGTTTTTATCTAGTGCAGCGCCAACGTACTTTCTCTGAGAATCTTCTTGAAACTGGACTTCGCTGCTTCGCGTTAGATTCAGGAAAACCGTCTCACTATTCCTTATATCCCTTTTCAAAGTCTCATTACTAGTTATAATCACTATAGCAGGCTTTGTTTTATTAGATACATTGTACAACCCTTTCATTTCCCTGACTAGACTAATAGTGTTCAGCAATCTATCGACATGTGTCTCCAAGTTGCAATCCTTCCATTTCTTAAAATCTTTAGATTGCGGGTAGTCGTAAAAGTGTTTGTTGGAATCTTTAAAATCGTGTATGATGCTGTTTGTAAATGTGGGGACTTTGGGGATTAGTTCTTCTGTTAAATAGACCATGAAAGGAGAGAGGCACCTTAGGGACGTATTTAGAACCGTCGATAGAGTGTGGGCATGAGCAAAAGCCATGGAGGAATCCTTTCCATCGAGTCCTGGTTTAGTAGCTTCTAAATAAACATCACAAAACTCGTTATACATAAAAGTCCTTATCGCTTTTGTTGCTAAATGAAACTCGTATTTCCCCATAGCAGTGTTCACTTTATCTACCATAGTCGCTAATTTGCTAAGGATCCATTTATCGAAGTAAGTCAGATCTTTTAGACTCATGTCGAAATCTGATCGAGGTAGTTTTTGGAGTTTACCGTAAGCCATTTGCGTGTACCTCACGCTTTGCCAGATTTTGTTGCCGAAAAGCTTGTTTGCATGACACATCGCGATGTCAAAGTTAACGAAATGCGATTTTATATCCTGAGACAGAAGGGTGAATCTCAATGCGTCAACTCCACATTCGGGTATTCCATTTGTAGACGAAAAATTATTCTGATGATATGATAACGCCTTATCCATTTCAGCCAAAGTCAAAAGTCCGTTTCTATACCTTTCTTTAGCTTTGTCTTTCAGATTCTCTAAACTTATCCCGTTTATCACATCCAATGGATCTATAACATTGCCTCGACTTTTGGACATCTTCGTCCCTTTGCTGTCGCAAATGACTCCATGTAACAGAACTTTATTGAACGGTATTTTACCTGTTAACTCCATACCGAGGATCACCATTCTGTGGACCCAGAATCCCAAGATATCGTGTCCCGTGGCCATAAGGTCAAGAGGATAAAACTGGCCATAGTCTTTGCTTTTAGTATCCGGCCAGCCTAGCGCTGCGAAAGGATATATTGCGGACGAAAACCAAGTATCAAGGACGTCCGGATCCCTTTCGGCTTCGACCATATCTGGCAATGTTCTTAAGATTTTCGAAGCCTGAATTTTGGCGTCCACCTTATTGTCCGCGGCTATCCACACTATATCGCGGCCTACGGTGCATTTATAGGCGGGAATTTGATGTCCCCACCACAATTGTCTAGAGATACACCAATCGCGATCGTCTCTGGTCCAATCGAGCCAGTTTTTGATGAACTTTGCTGGTTCGATGGCCAACTGGCCGCGTTCGACAACCTCCGCGGCTTTTTTATTCATTTTACTACATGATATGAACCACTGTTCTTTTAGCAGATGCTCTATAATCTCTCCTGTGCGGCTACAAACTGGTAGAGTCATAGAATGGCGTTGGATTTCCCGCATAAGCCCTAAAGCTTCTAACGCCTGAACTACGGCTTTCCGACAGTCATATTTCTTCATCTCGTTGAAACTTTCGGCATTCTTCATGATCCCATCTTCGTCAATAACTTCGAGTATAGGAAGCAAGTTCTTCTTACCTATTTCGTAGTCGGTTTTACTGTGGGCTGGAGTAATTTTAACGGCGCCCGTTCCAAAGTTTGGGTCGACCCTTTCGTCGAATATTATAGGTATTTCAACATTTCTAAATGGATGCCATGCTCTTCTACCGCCCAGGTGGCTGTACCTGAAATTATAAAGAAATTATGTTTCTTTCGGCAGGATATGTTTAGCGTATGCAGAAAAAAGATGTGGTTTGTATAAAAATTGTCTCCGGGAAGAAACATCCGAAAAAAAAAATTTCAAAGTCCCTTCCGTCACTGGTCAAATCTTGCAAGACCATTATGGTTTATGTCTCTAAGGAGCGTTGTTGATAAGAAAAGTTCGCAGATTTGAGTAGTCCTTTGCAGGCTATTTAAGATAGGGCCTCGTGAACTAATATAGACTGCGACAAAATCTATCAAAGATGTCACGACAGCGTTGAGAATAAACAACGTAAGGAGAAAGACCCTGTAGTGTTTCCCTGGGCCTCTACAACCCAGGGTAACGCTACATTCTCATTACCCTGGGTTGTAGAGGCCCAGGGAAACAACCACAACCCTCAGCATTTCTCAGTAATTATGTAGCTCAACTAAATTCATAAGGAGCCCAAGATATCCTTTGAAAACAACCAAGCAGTAAACCTACCTTGGATCTTTAGGATGCACAGCAATGGCTGTATCACCCAACATAGTCTCCGGCGTGGTGGTAGCCACCACAATCTGCTCACCAGAATCCAGCAACATATACGCAAAGTGGTATAACAAGCCAAACTTCACTTTATTCTCATAGCCTGTGACCGCAATTTCCGTTGGCCCATTTATGGGGAAACTGTCAACTTCTATATCGGAGACTGTTGATTTTAATGCATTGCACCAGTTCACTGGGGCCTTTGTACGGTAAAGGAGACCTTTGTCAAATAGTTTTTTAAAGGCGCTGTTGACTGCATGTGTATGGTTTTGATCCATAGTAAATGTTTGGCGGGACCAGTCTAGGGAACAACCAAGAGACTTCAATTGACGACATATGTCGTTTCCATGTTTGTGCTTCCATTTCCAAACTTCTTCAACAAATGAGTCACGCCCAATATCGAAACGACTGATTTCTTTCTTAGTTTTCAGGTATTTTTCTACTACACTCTGAAAAATGAAAAGTTTTATTTGACGTATAGTGGTTAGCGGTCTTAGCGGACTTTAAGAACGAAATAAATATACAAGGGCTGAAGCAGCAGTAATAAACAGCAAAAGTGAAGACGTCTTCGCTGCGTATACGCGTTTGAGCACGCGAAAGGGCTAAGCGAGACCGCAGCGGCCCCCGTTGCGGGGGTCGCGAGACAAAATAACGACGAGTAGTAACGAATGAAGAACTTTTGGATGAGTTTATTGGTTTATTAAAATTTTATGCACAAATAAAAACATTGCTTAACGGCAGACTTAATGCCTTAGGTATTTTCTAGCACTCTACCTTAGGTAGTAAATTAACAAAAAAAATAACTCTTTTTGGAATTATTTTATCACTTGAGGCGTCGCGTCGTCCTAATTGGGAGCGATCGTACGATGGCGAGATGCGTTCTCGTCGTGCGATGAGTTCAAACATACAGATTTCATCAGAGTGTCCTATTTGAACCTCGCAAGCAACTTTCAAATAATGGTGCTAGCACATGAAATGCTTAATGACGATCGTACGATGCGTTTGATCGTCGTCGTGAGATGAAAAACGCATCGCGCCATCGTCCGATCGATCCCAACTAGGACGACGCCTGAGGGAGCGACGCGCGCCCCACGCGTCTGCTTCAACGCTGTTTTAGTCTTTTTTTTTTGGGGAGTGGGAATACGTCCAATGACTGCTCCCGTCCTGGGTGCGGCGGGAGGTTGGTCAGACTTTTACTGACTAATACCCATTATGTTCCTTCGGTTGCCCTATGTTCCGGGGTCACGGTAACTATTATAAACATACCGCAACCCCGGCAGGCGTGGCCCTGTTGGGCCCCTTCCAGTGCTGACTTCTTCTTCTTGACGCGGTCCTGGTCCTAGCCGGGCGGCGAGCTACCCATCGCTCGCCGTCCGCAGAACCGCGCCTACGGTGGCCGGTAGTCGTCTTGCGACTCTCGACGTCTTCGCCTGGCTCTTAGTCCGGGGCGAGAGGCTCGTCGTTGCCTCTCGCGCGCCGCCGCTTCCTTCACTAGCATAACTGCTTAGCAGAAGAAGGCGACGGCATCCAATTCCGCCTCGCCCCGAAGCATGGATTGAACCAGCACCAGGCGCGAGAGGTCACCGCCGCCGATCGCCTCTACGAGGACACATCGATGGCTCGCCCATGCGCGGCACACCTCCACCGTGTGCTCGACCGTGTCCTCCAGGCGACTGTTGCTGCAGTGGTGACACCCAGGCGTCGCTTCCGCCCGAATCCGACACAGGAACCCCCGAACTGACCGTGACCGGTGAGGACCTGTGTCAAGCGAAACGTGAGAGCGCCGTGGCGCCTCTCCAGCCACTCCTCAAAGAGGGGTCTAACTGCCGCTATTACGGCGTGTCCAACGCTGTTTTAGTCCTTAGAATGAGCTTTGGCTAACCACTATTCCTGTCACAGTTGCACTTCTGTCAACTGAACACAGAAAAGTACATTTATTTATCTTGGAGTCTTTGACTTCAAGGCAAAGATTCTGTAAATTAATTGTAAGTTTCATAGATTTATATATCAAGTAACTTTGAATTATCCAAAGTGTTGAATCATTCTTCCATCCCAATCTGACCATATCGCAAACAAGCCCAAGTAAATATTATATTAAAGAATTCTGTGTACCTGTGTGGCAATCCCAGCATGATCCATGCCTGGCACCCACAGGACATTATGGTTCTTAGACCTCTTGTGTCTCGCTATCACATCCTGAATTGTACATGCCAATGCATGCCCTGTAACATAATTGAAATAAATATGAATTTTAAGACTTGATGATCTCAAAAAATAGAAAAGCCTTTAACTTTATTCCAGGTAATCCTTTAGTAAACTAGTTCAATTTCAACTCGAGGTGATATTGCTTTATTTAAATTTTTCTTCTATTTACTTTTTATTTATTTTTTTAAATAAAGGAGTTAGCGATAGAGTGACAGGTTGATTTCGAAGAAAAAGACGTGTTGCACCGACCCCAAGTAAAATGGGATTTTTTATAAAAAAAAATTTTTATAAAAAAAAATTAATGAAATTACTTTTATCCTATTTAAGAATAAAGTAAGTTATAAAAGTAAGAGAGTACAGGGGTGTCTGATTTTTATTTGTAGTGCACACTGTATGCGAGCGACCGCCATTAAACTTTCAGGCTTGGACTACAATAATGTCACCTAACCCATGTGAAATGAGGTAAAATGTAGCCTTGAGAGGGTATAATTAAATAGGATGAATTGTAACTTCACATGAAACTAGCTATAGCTTCTAGGACCTAGCTATGCTGTTTATTCTAAGGGTAAAAGGTTTTATTATTTGCATGTTAAAAAGTAGCCATTGTCCTTCTTCAAGGGCTGGTCTATTTCAATTTGTGAGAGCCCATTCAGTGGTTTGGTTGTGAAAGTGTAATAAAATTAGCAGTTTTTACATTTATAATATTAGTATGGATAAATTAATGTACAAGAAATAATTAATATTGGTGTATTACTATTAAAGCTGATTAAACTATGGTAGCTGGCTATATGCAGGCTATTTGCTGCAGTAGTATACATTCTTCTCTCATTTTAAGCAGTAAATGCGATGAGTTCTATTTATGAAAATGGAAAAATATGAAATATTAAAAATGCCAAAAATAACCTAAATGAAGAGTTCCTGTGACATTCGGAGGAGGTAGCACCATGCTGAACTTAGGATTTGGACTAGAATTATCCGCTGTAAAACGGTTAAACATCTCCCAGTTTTCATATTTCTGACTTTCGACGAGTTTTGGTTGGTAAGCGGCGGCAGAAACTCCTGGTTTCGCAACTACTTTTGTAGTACTTGCTTTTGATCTTTTTAAATTGTGTAGAAGAGACACTTGATAATTTCGTAAACGTAGCATTTTTACAGTTTTTTAATAAAACGCTACGTTTACATTGTTCTAAGATTTATTATTTCAGAAAAAACTTCTTTTTAGCCCTTTCCAATTTTGATTTGACAGAAACTGTCAAGCCAGGCAGACAGATGACCATTTTTGTTATGATTTCTGACATTGGTCTTGTCACGCTCCAATAGGTATTTTCTGATTACGTTCCATTTGTATATGATTTTATTAAATTCAAATAATTGGAAGTCGTCAAAAAATACTGATTTAATGCAAAAAAATAAAGTAAAAGTATAGCAATAAGTCAGAATCAGATAAATGTAATTATAGAAGTCTAGAACCGTTATTATAGGCTTCTAGAACAAATAAAATTTACATAAAATGTTTCTTTAAAAAATATTATGTAAACAATGCGTACAATGAAGTGGAGGAAAACTTGACAGTTTTAGTGAAGTGTTGCCCGTGTTTGCGGTTACCGTGCGTATCGGGAATTGTATAAGACCTTATAAAACTTACCTTCTACTGCGCAGTAGGATAATTTCTCTTTTTTCGAAATGGGAGCCGGATCCCAAGTGAAGTATCCCCACCGGAACTGTCAAATTTCGCAAAAGGGTAGTATATAATCTGTCCACACACAAATTAAACTTTACTTATCTTCGTTCACATTATTATCAACAATAACAAAAATACTACAACATTATTACTGACCTCCACCGCTTATCTTATAATCACCAAGCATCCGTGGTGCACTGCGTCATCTATCACGCTTCTATCAACAAAACGGACTTAACCCTTGTACTAGCGATATGCACTATCATTACAACAGTTTTATCTACCCACGATTAAGCACAGATCAATTTCCTTGGCACAAATAAAAAAAAAATGTTCGAAAAAAGTGTATTGCGATATCTGAATCCTTTCCTAGTAGTGAGGGAGTATGTTCGGAAGCCGATCGAAGCTTTTATAGTGAACCAATATATTGGATATAAGAAGAAGACGGATGAGAGCATAACAAGTGTAAAAGAATTGATGTATAGGGTCGCTGTAGTGACCTTATTCTTGACCGTTATACTGTGGCTGTCAATTTTTATGTATGTGGGCTTCTACAATATTTACATGCCAAATGTGACCCATGTGCGGCCTGTGCATTTTCAGTTCAAGTAAGTATTTTAAATTTGAAACTGTGGTGAATGTATGTTTCTTTAGTTCCGTAGGGCAACTGGTCCAAAACGGATGAATGTTTTTCAAGAACTTTCAGCTTTTTAGAGAGAATTCAAGTTTATGTTCAGATTTTTTTTTAAATTTTGTTTGTAATTTTTTTATTGGGATGTTTGGGTAATTTTACTTTAAGACTAAAATCTATCAAGGGATTGAAAGAAAGAATACTACATTTAGAATACCATTTTTATCATTTCCTTACAATAGAAATAGTAAATAATCATAAATGTTACTAATAATGTTCGAACTGTGAAATTTTTTTCGCTTTAGACTGCATTATGGAGATGATTTTGATTTTTTGCATTTCTTATGGGCTCTGATTTAAATAACCATTTTTAAAAAGTACTAAACATTGTTTTCTTGAACACAAACAAAATATTTGTTAAACCCGCCCCTAGATGACCCACTGACCAATACTTGTTCAAAAGTACTATAATTTCATTCATTGTAATTATTTTTTTTTATTCAAGAGCTTCTGTCTGAGGCCAGACCTCCCAGGCCAAACGAGATCTATATTCCATACATTCAAATATTTTCATACGTTTTTCAGACCATGTGAAGACAAGTCCGGAATATGTTCATATCCATATGCTTACGTGCAGCTGACGAAAGCCAGCAACATTCTTATGCCTAAACAACCATACAGGATCAAACTGGCTCTTGAAATGCCAGAGTCACAGGTTAATAAGGACTTAGGTGTGTAAACTAGGTGGTCATAATTTCCTTAATAAACTAGGTTGTTATAATTTCCTTAAATGATGGTTGCGGAATAGTTCTATTAGTTACCGCAGCTCCGGAACATAAAGGGCAACCGAAGGAACAAGGGTGGGTTATAGTCAGACTGACACTCTGGCCCCGCCCCGGGTTGGGAGAAGACATTTGGTTATTTCCCTACCAAAAAAAAAGTGTTTTGAGTCTGTAACTAGTATTATTATACTTACTGCTATCAACGGAAATCTTTAGTATGTGATACTTATCCTTGTAATAATACCCACTGTGTATTTCAATGGAATTATTCAACATAAAACTATCATAAGTAATGAAGAGATCAATCACCTTTCAAAGGTCGTGGGGTCAGCAGTATTTAATCATAGATAGATAAAAAGAGCCATGCTCTTATCTAATAATTTTCTATTAACTCTGTTTAAAGGGTAAATATGTGGTAGGATATGTACAATCGACCAAATGGAATCATGACCCACCATAAGCTTATTTTCCTACAGACATTCAAATACAATTAGGTCGACAATCGCGTAAACATGTATTAAAAATGTGACACGTCTAGTCTTATTATTTTGACAGCTTCAAACGATTTGGGTCATGATTCAATTTTATCGATAGTACAATAATTATTTAAATTATAGTTCATCCATGAATCATCCTCCAACTATTGGGCAAAGGCCTCTTCTCATACAGAGAAGGGGCCTTTTATTATAGGTCTAGGTTTCCACACGATGTTTCCCTTTAACAATGTTAGTGATGTCCCAAATAATCTCAGAAAGTACAGAATCGAAAAAGTTGATACTTGCCCAATATCCTCTTGCTTGAAAATTCTTTTCATGACACCAATGAAAACATTTATTAAAATCAAAATATTTACAGCCACTTGTCTCTTGAATGAATTGTCAAAGAGTAGGTTACTATGGACAGTAAACCTTCGAACACAACACACGTGTTTCGAGACACAATAGAAAGACAATAGCAGGGCGACAGCCAGCTGCCGCTTGGCCGTCGAAAGGTTGATTAGTAAAGAACTCCGCTGAAACTTTTAGCATAAATAAAGGAATTAAAAGTGTATGATCGAAATAAAAATGAACCTTTTATATTTATTTTCCAGGAATGTTTATGGTGTGCGTTCAAATGCGCGCTAAAGGCGGTTTCTTGGTCTCCTCGTCATGCAGATCTGCCATGATCAGATACAGGTTAGTACATTACCTATTATAGTCATATTATAAATAAATAAATATCTTGGGACAACTCACACACGGCCATCTTATCCCAAGCTAAGCAGATCTTGTGTTATGGTAACCAGATAACAGATAAACATACTTATACAATTTAAAAATATTTTTATCACATTTGGGTCTGAAGTCCACAAAAAAATATATACAGTCGTGGTCAACTAATTAGGGACAAACAAAAATTTGGGCTGAATTTTAATTTTCATGTCCATGGTAGATCAGATAAACTAAATAATTAAGTTTAATTTTATGAAATACTAATTAATATTAAGAATACTTCAAAATTGCGAGCATTGCTTCAAAGTTTATAATATTTTGTAATAGGAAATTTAAAAACAAATCTCTTGCAACCAAATCGCAGCGTGCTCTGGCTGGCCATCTAATTAAGGACAAAAACAAAAGTAGTGTGTTATATTCCCATTTTTTATAAAATCTGATGGGATGTATTTTTTTTAATAATTAAGATTAGAGTCTATACGTTGACTTTGAATTTGTTGAAATATTATCATAATGTTTAATTAAACATGGGGCGAAATAAAAGTTCTGATACAACAATGCGAAAAATAATAATTATTGTTTATTATAGTAAATAGCCATATCGTAAATTATTAAAACATTGAAATTGCTCCATTATAATGATTTTCAAAACAGGACATTTATAATCTTTATTTAGAAATTATACATTTGAATCTATAAAACTACTAAACGTGCAATCAGAAAGAAAATACCAACAAAAACTATTGTGCAAAAACATCACAAAACGGTGATAGCGCCGATATAAGACCCACTTATTGACTTTTTATTGATTATAGGTCTGAATAGTGTTGGTATTTGAACTAGAACATGGCAGTGGAGTAATCTACAACAACCTTTCGACGTCAAGTTGTTGAAGCTAAACTGTTTGGCATGGTCGTACGAAAAGTTCCAGTGTTGAAAAAATCACAGACTCGCCACGGTTGGCCTTAGTTATGAGGCACCGATATTGGGACTGAAATAAATAAAAAAATGTTTTAATTTTGGACTAAATAAAGTTACATTTTGTTTCATCGGAAGGCAGGCGGTATTAATGGCGCCCTAAAAAGCAAAAAGTATCCAAAATACTCCAATAAGCAAGTTAAACTTGAGGAGAGAACATAAAACTATGGCGTTGGTTTTCTGGAAATTATGTGGGACCTTTAGAGCAAATGGAAGGCACACTAGATTCAATTGAATAGAGAGAAATACTACAAGCAATCACACTACTTTATGTTGAAGAACACACGATAACTACCCCAAAAAATACTGCACTGTCTGTTAGAACATTTCTCACTGATGAGTAGGTATCGGTTATAAATTGACCGGCCTAGAGCCCGGACCTGAATGCTTGGAAACAATTTGTGGTACGTTATGAAAGAATAGTAGGTTTAAAAAATGGTATAAATAAACTGGCTATTAAAAATCAACAATAGTATCTTTGAAGAAGGCTGAAACAGTATCACTAAAGAACAATGTGACATTTAGATTGCGTCGATTCCATACCTTTGTTACATGGTTATGGCAATCCTTAGAAATCACTCTGGATATTGATTTGCATTACAGTGCGACGCATTAAGCCTAATTGAATAATAAATAAACATATTTTTTTCCTTTATTGCTCTCTGCAATAATTATTTTTAATGTTGTCTTAAGTGTCCCTAATTAGTTGTCCAGGGTACGAATAGAGTGAAGAAGAAGTTAAGTTGAATTTTGATCGATATTTATTTTACGTATAGTCCATTCCTTTAATGACTATGCCTATTTGTTAAGATATTGGTTTAGTTTTATATTAACAGTAACTAAACTGCCAAAGTCTCGCGCAAACTTAACTTATGGGAAGCAGAATTAAATGTTACTCATAGTATATCATGTTGTCCCTAATTAGTTGACCACGACTGTATATCTATCTCCACTCATGTTAACGACATCCTGGCAAAGCGGATTAGCCTTCTCTTTCCCACCGTCTGTCCCACCTCTCACCGCGTTTTATTCAAACTGTGCTCATACGGTTGAATGAATGAATTAACTTAACGTTGATATGTCTTCTTATCTAAAATTTCGTATAATTGATGCCATAACTAAATTTTGTATTTGGCTTTATTCTAAACCTGACGTTAGGTAAGAAACTAAAAAAGGAAACAATTTTGGTACGCTTTTTACGCATTTTTTAGATAATAACACATGTTACCATTGTTTATATTTACTTAATTACCTACACTGATGGAATATACATTACTGTCGTGATGCATCTATACACAAAACTTCTTTACGACATTATATGCATAGATTATTTATTAATATCCAGGTCCGTGCTCCATCATATAATGAGAACATTTGTATATTCTCCTCTATATCTCGGCGGAGTGGATGAAGAGAAGCAACAGCTCAAGGTGGAACTATTCAGCGACTTCGAAGATGATCCGGTAAGGAAAATTGTTTCAGTTAAAAATACTGAAGCAAATATCAACTTTATGCGTATATAGATTAAGGTGATTTAAGGTTGATTAAAATTGTCCTAAAACATTAAAAAAAAATATGTTTAATCCAAAATGTACTTATCTAACGGCTGAACAATCAAGTCAAAAGGTCAGACTTTATTAACATATTGCCAGTGTACCCTATGAAATAAAAAAAGAAAGTTTATGTAATTGAGTCACCTTGTTATTAATCCTATAATCTTCTTTGGCAATAAATAGATCCTGATAATAAATAGTACTGAGATTAGCGAGTCAAAAATAAACACTCTTTGATATTTGGACTTTACAATTTATTAAAAACAAGATACTATACTTTTTTTGAACGTTCAGGAGAAACCAGCAACAGATGCCTACGTAGAGCTACAATCGCGCTTCGCTCAAGTGTACTCCAGCGAGTTACATGTACAAGCACACTTCACAGGCCTGCGGTACCTCATGTTCAACTGGCCCAAGATATCCGCCGTGTTCGGTGAGTTTCTTAGCTTTGCACATTACTATAGGGATGACGATAGCATTCAAAAAATGGCATTCTGTTTAGCTCGTCCGAAAATACTGGACACTTTTTTTTTTGTAAACTATATATTAACTACTTAAATTATATGTTTTTGTTCCAGGTATCTGCACTAACTTATTCTTTGTTACTTTGGTGTTTGTTTTGAGTTGGTACCATCTGCAGGACGGATTGCCCGACTTTATCAGAGTGAGTAGCTTCAATCCATACTATCCATACTAATATTATAAATGCGAAAGTAACTGTCTGTCTGTCTCTCCTTCACGCCTAAACCACTGAACCGATTTGAATGAAATTCGGTACAGATATAGTCTGGGACCCGAGAAAGGACATAGGATAGTTTTTATCCCGGAAATTCCCCGGGAACGGGAACTATTACGTGGACAAAGTCGCAGGCATAAGCTAGTTCCTAATAGAAAATCGCATACAAAATTAGGAAAACTTTTACTGTCGGTTTAGTCATATTTAACACTAGCTTTTTCCCTCAGTATCATCCGCTTTATGTTGTTACTAGTTGTCCCCTGCGGTTTCACCCGCATTTTTCGTTACTGCTCCGCTCCCGTGGGTCGTAGCGTGATGGCATATAGTCCATAGCATTCCTCGATAAATGGGCTATCTAACACTGAAAGAATTTTTCAAATCGGACCAGTCTACAAACTTACAAATTTTACCTCTTTATAATATTAGTATAGATATAGTGTATGTTACTTACTGATAATGTGAATATTTATCAGCAAACAGAATATTTAAAATCGATTAACTAGTGTTACAGTTTGTCAAAAACAAAAAAACAATTCTTTGATATTAGTGTGGAAAAGAATTTGTTCAGTTTTTTTATGGATAACTGTATTTAAACTTGAAGAAAAACAGAAAGAAAATTTTGTAAATAGTAAACATACTTGAACTTTACAAAAAGCCGAAAGAAAGAGTCACTGTTAATTAACATGTTTTGTGTCTCTTTTCAGAATAAATTTCGTTCGGAGATAAAGACTGAAGACGATAAAGCATTTATTAGCAAGGTCAAATTGGAAAGAGAAGGTAAGAAATTAAACTCGTTTTATAAAAAATCCTGAAACAGAAAAAAAAACTTTTCTCAGCATGACTAAAAAGAAGTTTTAAGAGTCGAAAATAGTATCTATCTACATCCCTTCGCACTATAAAAATGGCGGCTTTATTACGTCATCAAACATGGCTGCTATTCTGATGAAGTTCTTTTTTCTAGACTCTGCTTCGTATTTCGAAGAAGACGCTCTTCTGAAAGAGTTCCAACAAATTGAATCGAAAGAAGAAACGAAAAAGACTTAAATGTGATGTACGATATTATATTATTTTAATTTTTAGTAGTTATTTAATATATTATGTACGGATGTGTGGGGTCAAAAACTGAGACTGGTTTTTAAAATAATTTTAACATTTCTTTGGATATCTGCCCTTTTTAAATATAGTTTTCAACCTGCTTCAAAAAGGAGGAGGTTCTCTATACGTCCGATTTTTTTTAAGTCTTTAAAATATTAAATAAGCTCTAAAAAAATCCTCGGGAAAAAAGGTTTGGTTAGATACGTTTAATTATGTTGCCGTGCTAGCATTATTTTAAACATTCTTTTATAAACAGTGCCATTTTTACTTATTTAAAAAAGAAATCTATTGGAAACAACAAACAAGAAAGCATTTATATTATCAATTATGCATTTTTAACAATTAGGAAAAAATCTATACTAATATCATAAAGTTAAAGACAAACCAGACACGCGGGCGAAAGCCCAGCTAGTTTATAAGTTAAATTATTATTACAGCATCCTCTCTAATTACTTTTTAAGACTTTTCTTCTTCATGATAATAATTAATACTTAAGAGCTACAATTAGGGATTGCAACAGAGATAAATCCAATAAGTCCATTTCAGTTTCTGACCCTGCGCAGTAAAAACGATTAATGTTATGAATTAATATCAAACTGTTACAATTTTAGCGTTAAATGCACAACCTCACCCAGTGAATTGACAAACTCACTCAGTGAATTCACAGTAGATACTGCTCAATTTGATCTTTTTTATAATCTTAGTTCGGACGGCGCTATTTCACTTGTAAAGTAGATATACTTGCTATATTGTAGCATATAATAATCATAAACACTTCAGACAAACTACTGCTAACGCACAATTAAAATAACCAAAAATAAATCAATATTATTATTATAAACAGCCTTCTCAAAAATTAAAACACCCTGTATATTTCTCGAACTAAAAGTGTACCCTTTATCATAGATTTTTATAATTAGATCTTTGAACCCACTTGATGGTATTTATATATAAATGGCTTTTGCAGTTAAATATTTTATTATATGACTGAAAAATGTATTTTAAAAGTATATGTTAGTGCCTTCAGATAAAAAACCTGCATGACATTTCAATTCTGCTTTTGATGTTGTATAAATAAAAAAAATAAAATATAAATGGAGGGAATTTATTGTGATAGAAATTGTTGAAAGAAAAGAAAATGTATTGTATATTGCTCAAGTGTGATATTCAAGAATAAATGTCAAATTATTTATTTCTTTTAGACCAGTGGTGAACTAGGGGTCATTTTGATATTGTTACAATGAGGAGAAACTATACTAAACTGTCAATTAAAACATAATTTAAAAAAAAGAAATATAGCTTTTCACATACTAAATGAATGTGGAAAGCTATATTTTTCAGATTTAAATCTTGTGCTGACCATAATATAGATCTTGCAGACCACAGGTTTACCATAAAGGAGAAGAATGGGTAAGAAACTCCATACTTAATCCCTAAATGTTCTGAACATGATATTGCAAACTCTATAAGGTATTAAAAAATTAACTGCAAGAAAAGTAGGTACTTGTTTAGAATTATAATTAAAAAAATATTTGCGGAAAAAGATTTCAAAATAACCAACCCGTTTCGGAGTTAAGCAATATTTTAGCTTCGCACATAATTATTGAATATGCGCACTGTACGGTGCACGCGCACCGGCGTCGACGACATGCGACGGTGCGCAAAAAAGTATTTAACTAAATTATTTTATTTATGTCAAAATATAAAAGTGCTCTAAAAATATATTTTTTTAGTATGTTGTTTTTTGATGTCGGGTAAGTGGACGAAGTTCTAGCCGTTAATTTTTTAACACCTTATATACATACTTTTTAAAATATTTTTACTAAACATTCTATTTGTTAAAGTTTGACCAGGAGCGCTGTACCGTGCCTTAAGTAAGCGCGATGGGGCGGGGGAGAAAAATCAAGAGGTCACATGAGATTGAAATTGTCGAATAGCTCTTACGATTTGTTAAACCTATAGAGATATAGCTTTGTTTATAACTGTTAAGAGCTTGAGCGTCATATATTAGGCTTTATAATTAAAAGCAATATATAAAGTTTGTCTTTAATTGCTAAGAAAGCTTCGAATATAAAAGTGATGCAATGCAAATATCGGCAATATCAACTTTGATGATAAAATGACAGCGGTCGGCTGTATCGCCCCTCCGTCCCACCGCGCTCACTAAGACCATTAGTCCACCACCGCCGTCACCGTCACGTCACTGAGAACGAAATTATTTCGGGCTGAGTTTTATGAGGTGACGTGACGTGCGGTGGACACGCGGCTATAGTAAATGTATGTGTCGTCACTTCGGCGCCGTGATCTCGTTCTCGTTGACGTGACGGTGACGGCGGCGGTGGACAAACAGCCTAAGGCCCGGAGTACCCCAAAGCTATGCCGTGGGATGTGATAATAATGTAAGCTGATTAGCTGCACGAGGTAACTTTCTTTCTCCGTTTTGGTACAGTCCAGCCTTAACCTTTCGACGATCAAGTGACAGCCGGCTGTCGCGCTGCTATTGTCTTTCTATTGTGTCTCGAATCACGTGTGTTCGAAGGTTTAAGGCGCGGTACTACACGCGGTCAATCTTTAGTGGTTCACAAATTAATGATATTTTTTTTATTATTTACCTTCTGCACTCCTTCCTCGCACAGACATTTATAGTCATACTTCTCCGAGAACGCAATATGCTTGAAAAGGAATACAAAGTTTTTTAAGTTTAAACTTTATCGCAAAAGGATTAAGTTTAATATTGATTAAGAGCATGTTAAGTGCTAAATGACGTTTATTTGTAAGTGACGGAAAATATACTTAAACTCCAAAGAGATTAGTGTCTTTGCAAAATGCAAAGATACATTCTTAATTAGAATTATTAATTTGTTTTTTTATAATAAGGTTATATATTATGTTTTATTTTACTCTACTTAATTTGCGTCATGAATGAGCAGAATATAATATTTGATCGTGTTCAGTGTGAGGAAATATAAATGTATTGAATGCATGATATTTATGGAGATATAATGTGATAAATATTTTTTACTTTGGAATTAGATAATAAATATCGATGTTGTCTATAGTAATTGTTTTATTTCTTAGTTGTTGCCTTCCTTTCATTACTTTAAGATTATTTCATAAGTATTATTCTTCACAAAATCCATCTATTTTTCTTTTTTATTCCAAGTAGACAGACATCTTGTGCGTACAATACGAAAATTTAGAACGCAGTCACAGAGGACTTTTAATTCACTGGGACTATTTACTCTCACGACACCTTGTGGTAGGGTTGTTGAAATATGGTCTGAAGTTTGATCCCCCTCTAGACCAATTCAACCACCAACTCAGACCACATTTACAGTCACAGTGCTACTTTATTTGGCGTATTTCAATTGAACCTTATTTCAATAAGTCGAGGGTTTATTTTGTATTACCCAAGTAACGCGCCTATATTTGGCCAAATACGCAAAGTGAAGTAGCACTAGTCACAAAACTTTGGTTTGAAAATCTGAAATAAAATAAAACAGTCTATCAGGGAAATAAAAGATAAAATTGCATTTCCAAAACTTTATTACCATAAAAATGTTTACATTCGTTAGGATGAGCATGGCAGTGCCACATTACAGTACCGGGGCTAATGACCCACTGAGCTTTAGAAATACACTATTGCATAGATATGTAGGAATCGGATTTTCGGATACATATTTGCCAAAAGTTGGTGTATTTGTTCGTATGGAATGGACCTTCATGAATGGTCAATTTTTTCTTCAAGCCTAAGAGTCCCATTATACAAACTAACATTAATATTTTACTGTTTTACGGGATTTAACGCGCACGTACCTTTTTTATTTGTTTTTTGCTTGACGTTTAATCCAGGAACACAGTGACCTTTTCACAGAGGATGAGTTCAATAAATTGCATCGACCAGCGCCGCACCAACCTCCAAAGTTATACGGTTTGCCTAAAATACACAAGGCCAACGTGCCACTGCGACCTATTGTAAGTCAAATTTCATCTCCGACGTACGATCTGGCAAAGCACGTTGCGTCAGTATTGCAGCCACTTGTGGGGAAAACACCGTCCTTTGTGAAAGACTCGCGGCATTTTGTAGAAATAGTGAAGACCATCAGTTTGGAATCCGAGGACATCATGGTCAGTTTTGATGTGGAGTCGCTCTTCACTAATGTTCCGATAAAGGAATGCATAGATGTCGTGAGAAAGAAATTGGAAGACAACGAATTGCCGTTTAATTATATTGATTTGTTGAGAAACTGTTTGGAAGGCAACTACTTTCTTTTCCAAGGTCAATATTACCTTCAGATTGATGGCGTCGCAATGGGTAGTCCTGTAGCCCCCGTACTTGCTAATATCTGGATGGAACATTTTGAAGAAAAGGCGTTACTCGCCGGTCCACAGATCATCAAACTTTGGAAGAGATACGTAGATGACGTATTCTGCATTTTGAAAGGAGACAGACAAACAGTCAATCAATATATGGACCACCTTAATTCCGTACACCCTAAGATTAGGTTTACATATGAGATGGAGACGGACAGGTCGTTGTCATTCTTGGACGTGAAGGTAACTGTGAAGTCGGATAGAACGTTGTCTCACTGTGTGTACCGCAAGCCTACACACACTGATAGATACCTGCATGCAACGTCGCATCATCATCCAAGCCACTTGCAAGCCGTTCAGACGTCATTAAAAAACAGAGCATATGACCTCTGTGACCCTGAACATTTGGGGCAAGAGCTAAACCATGTTCAGGAGGTACTCAAGAAAAACGGATACAAAGTGAGTAAAGGGTTAAAGCGACCAATTAAGAAGAACAGACATCCTGAAGTGAAGAGACAACCAGTTTATTTGCCATATGTCAAGGGAGTGACAGACAAAATCGGATCGGTGTTGAAAAATTATAATATTCACACCATATATAAGCCGGGAGCAAAAGTCACAAACCTAGTTGGTACACCGAAGGATGTCATACCGTTGCAGACACCAGGTGTTTACAAGATTGGTTGCAGTTGTGGTAGCTCATACATAGGGCAAACGAAGCGGACTATCGCTGAAAGGCTCAAAGAGCATATCACGGCTGTTAAAAATCGTCAGACTAATAAGTCAGCGATTGCGGAACACATTCTGGAAGCGGGCAGCAATCACTGGATCGAGTTCCATCGTCCACAAGTCCTCTCCACTGATCGCCACTTTTACTCAAGAGTTGTGCGTGAAGCGATTGAGATTAAAAAACACAGGAATTTCAATCGGGAAGAAGGTTTCAAACTGTCAGCCACATGGAATCCAGTGATTGCAAAAATACAGCATCGCGATTTTAAGTCGACAAAAAAACCGGACACAGTGAGTGTAGTGTGTACGCGGCCTTATAGTGGACAATCGTCAACATTGGGGGTAGATGAAAATCTATCTTCATCTTCATCGACGGAGTAGTGTCGCCGAACAGTCTGCTTGTGACCATGGCAGGTGTAACCCTGCCGAAACGTCAAGCAAAAAACAAATAAAAAAGGTACGTGCGCGTTAAATCCCGTAAAACAGTAAAATATTAATATGCAACGCGAAAGTTTAAAGTATAATATAACAAACTAACATTGCCTGATTTTACATATCTATTTTAACAAGTTGTAATAAGGTGCTCAATCCTTTTAATAATTCAAAATCTTTAATTTTTTTTTGGTAACATTTTACCATAAAATGAAAAGATTTTATCATGTCAACGAATTTAATATGCATACAATTATCCGATCCCTAGATATGTAGTCGTAAAAACAACGCTTTAAGAAATTGAACCATATCTAAACCTCCATGTATCATATCTACTGGGGTAAATATCAACTACATTATTTTTTTTACTTTATAAATTTACCGTGGCCTTTTGGCGTTCAGTCTAGCTACTTTAAGATACCAGTTATGACTGAATTTACTTACTTTAGTTTGTTTTTTATATCTATTTTGCTAATTTTGATTAAAGTACAGTAAAATTGAATGACTGTAAATGGTTTTTCTACGTATACTTTATTTTAATTATTATTATTGGTATACAATGTATAATGGTTATATATGAAAAAGGTTTGAAAAAGTACAAATTCCTTAATACTCGAGCTCTTTTCAATCGTCGTATATTTCTTAACGGCAGATCAAAAATGGCGGCATGTATAGAAAATGAAAGACGTCGAACTATTATATTTATTCTTTACATTATTTAATATTAAAGAATCTGCTCTTTATATAGTAAAATGGAATATTGGATATTTTATGACTGTAAATTGGAAATCAAAAGAAGTATTTTTATTAGTTTTATCTTCTATTTTTTTGGGGGCAACAAGCACGATGTTTTTACCAACATAAAAAAATCTAAACGAAGAAAAGAACTCAAATTTTAAAAACCGTGTCCTATTCTACGTAATTTGAAAATGTCAGAATGATTACAAATGGTTTTCTATAGCACCATTATGTGGCAGTTTATGATATGTACATAATTATGAAAAGTTGAACATAATAAAAGCCCGGCTCACCGGAGCGGATAATTTTGAAGCGGTAAGATTCTGCGGGAAGCCGCTATCCTATATCCGAAATGATATCCGAAAATTATCCGCTCTAGTGTAAGCGGACCTTTGTGTTGAAAAAATCTTACATAATTTAATTTATTTTTTTTTACTTTTTTAATGCTAATGGGTCCGATTTGTAATGAGAAAATGACTTTTTAATTTAAAAATGGCATTTTTAGATGACTTTGTTTTTCTAAATTACGAATCGAAAACCATCGATCAAGCCAGTTTCAACATTCAAAAGAAAAACTTAACAACTTGCATGAATTAAACAACAGGGCTTATTTGTCTATTCCCAAACACTTTTTGACACTGTATTTTTTTTCTAACATTAATAATACCTTAACAATAGGAACCAAAAACTAAAAGAATGTCATTACAACCTTCATTTATGTTAAAATTAAATTTAGTTTATTTTTCCAGTAAAATATTCCCTCTTCAAAAACTCATCAATTGAAAATGCTCAAAAGAATTTTAAAAGAAAGTGGAATTCATCAAATAATTGAATCGTAGAGAAAATAAGTTTTTTTCAGCATTTCTTGCCTTATGTGTTTGTAATGCTGTAATAAAACTAGTTAAAACCTGTTTTATTACGTAAGTAGGCTTTTTAAAAAGAAAGTTTTAAAATAAAACATCAGAATTAAAATTTGGATAGAATGATCACATTTTACTGGCAAATAACTCAACTAACACAAAATATATCATAATGTCATTAAAATAAAGCTAATTTATATGAAAGAAATATAATATAAAAATATTCGTACAAACACTTCGGTGCAGTGCGAACATTACAAAACGAAGTTTATTCGAGAACCTTAAATGTACTTAATTTTCATTCCCTTTCTCTAAAACCCTGAAAATTTCCTGATTGTATATGAAAGTTTTAGCTTGGTCAAGTGAAAATTTACAACCAATTACAGTTTTTTTACAATCAACAGAGGCGTTACAAAAATATATATACAAAAAGAAAAAAAATATATATAAAAAATTACATTTGTAAATAAACAATCTACATTAATAATAAATATTATATTTTACTAAAAGCAAAATATTTTGCAAATATATTTAACTTTTTGCATTGTTTTGTGCTTGACATGATATTGAAATGTTTTTATTTTTTATATAAAATTTTACATAATAATGCTATCTATGTACTCCCCAGAAATAGGTACACTATAATGATTTATTATAAAACAGCCATTGACTATGTATATGAGAAAATTTTGCTACAGACATTCGGATAACTACTTGTATTTATTTTAACTAGATTTAGAAGATAAATAATAATACAAAATGTGTATTTTTCGTCTTGAACTGTAAAAAAAAATTTAGATTTAGAAAAAGAAAAATTATGGTTACCTGACTAGATTTACAAGAAAAAATCTTTGATCGCATTCTGTTACCTTTACACTTCGCCAAATAATTTTTATAATTTTCAATGTTGTGCAGTTTTTATTTTAAAGTATAAATCATTAAAAAAATTAAAAAACACGACTGCCATGACAAAAAAGAACTAAAAGACAAAAAACCAATAACTTACTTCAATCAATAACGACAGATTTTCGTTCAAACTTTCATCTCCTATTTTACACACACAGGGGTTGAATTTCCAAATTTTTACTAGCCTATGTTACTCGGAACTATGTACGGATTGTATCGATACATCATACATCTAAATCGGTTCAGGCATTAAGAAGTTATGGTGGAATAAAGAAACTCACATACATACATGAATCTTGAAAACATAACACTCCTTTTTTTGTGCAGTCGTGTAAAAATAGCGTACGATCGATTTTTTGAAGAATAGTACGTTGAATAAATGTGATTACATGTCGTATGTAAGTAGCGGCCGACCGAAGATCCGGCTTCGGTCAAAATTGGTCAAAGTTTGGACCGGAGCAAACTATATATTTTTATTTAGAATTTGTTGATAATTAACCGTTTTCGGCTGCAACGCAAAATGAACCTTCTGTTTGTCACTATAAGAGCGCAATTAGTTTGCAGTTATTGCACATACATGAGAAAATAAATGTAATATAATTTATTCAACCTCTATATAGCTTCCATCAAGTTTGTGTAAATTAGTACAAAGTACAATAAATTAATCACAAATAATCTAGAATAGTAACGACTGTATCCATAATTAAGTAGAAACACGTAATAAAGTAAATATGTACTCAAACCGATGCAGAATAAAGATATTAAAACAATAATATTATTCCCAAACATTTTGTAAAATTTCTATTTTGACTGTTGCAATGGAGATAAAAACTTAAAGCACTGTCTGTTTGTTATTAATAGCAATTTAAAAGGAAACTAGATAAATTGTATACAACTTGGAGTGTAGCACAATAAAAAAAACTAAGGCTAAAGAAAATGGTACCGTTTATCATTTAAAAATAAAATTGGTACCTAAGTATAATTAGTAATGTGTTTGTACGTATCGTAAGACTACATCCAAATTATAGACTAACTCAGGGATAATAATTTAAACACTTATCTATGCTTTATACAGCAAAACGTAAACCAGTAAGAATTTTTGTACTCCTAGGAATAAGGACATTATTCACTCCTCATACATTTTTGGTCCAAATTTGAAAGAAAAAAAAAATTATATTCTGTTAGAACTTGTTCTTCTTAACATTTTTGTTGTGGCACCCAAACTGTGGGACCATTCCCCTTGGCTTAATTTGAGTGCAAAATCGCACATATTTTTAGTAAAATAATTTGCCAAAACAAAAGATTTTGCTCTTCAGAGGTATTATTTTGCTCTTTGATGTCCTTTGCATGAATTATTATAAAATGTATAGTTGTAAAATACATGATACTATCAGTTAAAACCGGCAGTTTTTATCCCCATTGTAACTTCGAAAACATTTGTCTATTAACATAAACAATTAAAAAAACCAGCCAGTACATTATAAACACTTAAATTCAAATTCAGAATGCATATTTAAACTTACGGAATTCCGCCAAGATGGCCGATTTGCCGCCATATTGTTTTTGTCAGTCGTAGATAGGATTCAACTCGCAGTGGACGCGTATCGGGACAACTCTGGTAAAACCATGCCAACTGCCTGGAAGAATTGTGCAATCTTACATGAGCTTATTAACAACACCGTCCGGTGGCAGGAAAATGGATAGGATGGGTAGGGAATAGGGTAAAGAGTATTGGGTAGTGGATACGTATTATAGGTATATAAAAATCATAGGTATTATAAAGATTGGTATGCATTTCATAACTAAGGCCGTATACAGAAAGAGAGCTGGAAACATATAAGCGCTTACCGGCGCTTGTCAGCGCTGGTCCGTTCTACACAAAGGAAGCAGGTTGAAGCAGACTAAGCAAAATGTCGGAATGATTTGCTTGCAGTTGTTATGGCAAGGCCCAGCGCTGTCAAGCGCGTGTTGAAGCTTGTCGGCACCGTTCAGTGCTTATCGGCGCGCGTTCATATATTTTCCTGCGCGGATTACCAGCGCTGACAAGCGCTTATAAGTTTCCAGCTTTCTTTCTGTATACGGCCTAACATAACATAAAAAAAATCATAAGAAATCAGAACATAGGTTATCATAAATAATCACAAGAGCTGTTTTTTTTTTATTTTTGAATTTGGAACCTAAGCTTCCTAATCCTGGTCGAATTTTGTAGTTTAAACCGAAAATTAGCAGGAACTAAACGGCATTGGCAGGAGAGTAGGCAAAGGGTAAGGGGTGCCTGCCGGGGTTGCGGAATGTTTATAATAGTTACCGTGACCCTGGAACATAAAGGGCAACCGAAGGAACATGAGTGGGTTATAGTCAGTAAAAGTCTGACACGAAGGACGGGAGAAGTCATTTAATGATTTCCCACTCCCCAAAAAAAAAGGACCCGATTAGACTGTGATAGGCATAGAAATAGCAATAAAATAAGCAAAAGGATTACCGTTGTCCGATTATTACATTAAGCCTAAAAAGCATTGACACAAATCTGTATGAAATAGCTGTGTTTTCCCGGTTTCACTTGCGTTAAGTCACATTTTTAGTTACTGCACCGGCGCGTGATGGTTACATTATTTAGGTTCATTTAATCTTGTTCATTCGTACACCACCTTACTATTTTTTTTTTCTTTCAAAACTTGGTTACTTGCAACTCACTGAATTAAATAACAAGTCAAAGGATGTATAGTGCGGAAAAATAAAAATTGGGTTAATTTATACCTCATTTTCTGCGCGTTCTTCGTCGCTTTGATATTGAACATCTAATTCGGAACTGTTAACGCTGTTCTCCCAGTCTTCGGATGACTCTATCGACGATGCGTCGAGGTCCATTTCTGCTGTAAGGTGTAAGGATATTTTTCTGATTTGTTATTGGTGTTCAAAAATACTGTTAGCGGAGTGGTTATGTTTGGTAATTGTCCAAACATAAAATTAAGATAAATTAAAATAATGACAAACAGAAACCAACCTCTAGGAATGTAAATATACATTGCTATTTTGTAATGATCCGACTTTACTTGGCGTATATTATAGCAAAATATTTGCCTCTTTGATGCAACGCAACATCAACCTTATTTTAATAAATCTAGAGTATAGTTTGTATTACTAAAGTAACGCGAATATTTTGCTATGTGAAGTTGCACCATAACACAAATTTTTGACATTGCTTGGTATTGCTTCAAATGTTTGGTATAGATTTAAATGTATTACTGATCCTTGGCCCATGTTTTTACACATCCAAATGTTTAGTAGTCATCATGGTACTACTTTACTTAGCGTATTTGGTATTTTTTTTGCGTGTTTGATGCTAATATTAATCTTATCCTAATAATGCCAGTGTGTAGTAGTTTACTTGGGTAATCCCTAGTGACCAAATACGCCAAGCGAATTGCACTATTGATTGAATTAATTGAATTGCAAATATTAGATAGACTTACCCATAACCATAGGTTCAGCATGTCTATTAGGCGGTACAGCGGGCAGTCGGAGTGCGGTTGCATTAATAGCCAGTGCTTGAGCGCCGTGCCGGCTACTGCTTGAGGGTTGAGAGGACAGGTCGCCCAGGTTACCGTCATTCACTGGCAGCTGTTCCGCGTAACGGACTAGGGGATGATCCTGAGGATTTTGTTTTTTTTATTTATTTAACCATATTTATACTATCTTTACAGGCAACCCAAGACGATAGTTAAACATACACACACATATAATATTCTACATATCAATAATAATGGGTATACCCCGTATAGTTGTAAGTACAAGTACCTCACAAACTTATTTTGAACTTTCCCCAGCATGAGCCTATATTTAGATTTATGTTTTTTGATGGAAGAACGGTGTCAATATGAAGGTGTGTGTTCGGTCCAAGCGGGTTGCATCGCTCCTCGGGAAGATCGTGGAGTTAAAACAACAAAAGGGTACGTGGCAGTTTTCATTTGTATAGTCACTAAAGCCGTACACTTGGAGCTAGTCTCGGACTTAACAAGCTCAGCCTTTTTGGCTGCATTAAAGAGGATGGCAGCTAGGCGAGGAGCACCACGACATTTTTACAGCGACCAAGGTACTAATTTCGTTGGCGCGAACAACATTTTAGAAAGTGAATACCAACAATTACAACAAATTTTCAATGATTGCTTCTTGGCAGAAGTGACCGAGATGAAGATCGAATGGCACTTTAACGCACCATCGTGGCCTAGTGCCGGGGGCTTATGGGAGAGAGCTGTAAGAAGCCTCAAGTTTCATCTAAAGCGAGTAATTGGTGAACAGAAGCTCACATATGAGGAGTATTCGACTATTCTTGCTCAACTTGAGGCTTGCTTGAACACTAGGCCTCTGTGCTCTATAACAGAAAACATTGAAGAGCTAGACTTTTTAACACCAGCCCACTTTTTAACAGGACGGGCAGGATTAACAGTCATAGAAACAGAAAGGGATGCTAGAACACGATGGCATTTAATACAGAAGTTAACAGATGACATCTGGAGAAAGTGGAAGTTAGAATATCTGACACAACTAACAGCTAGAAGTAAATGGTTGAAACCGCAACAAAACTTGAAAATAGGGGATTTAGTTGTAATTCAGGAAAACAACATACCTGCTGGAAAATGGGCTATGGGAAGAGTGGTTGAGGTCCACCCGGGAAAAGACGGACTTGTACGGGTGGTATCTTTAAAAACAAAAAATGGAATCATAAAGAGACCTATCATAAAACTTTCCCTGTTGCCTATTAATTCGCAGAAAACAAATGAACAAGAACAGAAAACAGAAGACAGACAGGAAGAAAGAAAGACAAGAAAACGAATGCCGCGATTCAGACTTGGCCAGACCAATTTTATTAGTTTGGCGCTAACATTAACATTATTTATGTCGATCGCAATCAACACTGTACATGGCATGATGTATAACATTACCAAATTAAGAAATAATCAGTCTTTATATTTTGATCCTGTGGCCAAAATGAATCTTGTCCGTGACAAATATAATAATAATAATAATAAGATTAATAATAATTCTATTATGTCTGCCTCTCAAAATGGATGTAGGAAAGGGTCTCGTGGTACCAAGGAGCTTCTCCTCATTGATATGGCTATCAGTCAGCAGGTTCGTCGTTCTCGAAAGAACCTGTCGACATGCTGGATAGATTATAAGAAGGCCTACGACTCGGTGCCACATGCATGGCTCATGAGGGTGCTGGAGTTGTACAAAGTAGATGCAACTCTGCGCACCTTCTTGATGTCGTGTATGGGGCAATGGAGGACGGTCCTTCACTATCCAGGATGTCGACAGATTCGAGAGAACGGCGAACCTATAAAGATCGAGCGAGGTATATTTCAGGGCGATAGTCTGAGTCCACTGTGGTTCTGTTTGGCCCTAAACCCTTTAAGCACATTATTGGAGGGTTCAGGGCTAGGCTATCGATTGCGAAAAGGTGGCCAGGTCATATCTCATCTCCTTTACATGGATGATCTGAAACTCTTTGCCCCCACCGATTTGCAACTGATGAAGCTACTGAAAGTAACAGAAACTTTCAGTAGCGCCATCAGGATGGAATTTGGTGTGGACAAATGTGCAGTCATGCATGTAAAGCGAGGGGAGATTGTGGAATCCGATGGGACTCAACTCTCGGATTCCATACACCTTAGGTCCCTCTCCACAACCGAAACTTACAAATATTTGGGTATGTCGGAAGCGTTAGGCATCAATGCTGCCGACATGAAACAGGCGTTGAGGGAGCGCTTCTTTGGCCGCCTGAATAGAGTACTAAATAGTGTTTTATCAGGCGGAAATAAGGTGCGCGCCTTCAACGGTTGGGTCATGCCGGTTTTGATGTACTCTTTCGGCATACTCAAATGGACTCAGACTGAACTAGACGCCTTGGATAGGAGGGTCCGCGGTCTACTGACTGCAAACCGGATGCATCACCCACGGTCGTCGGTGATGAGGCTGTATATCCCACGGAAGTGTGGTGGTCGAGGTTTCTTAAATGCTAAGACCCTGCACAACCGTGAGATATGCAATCTCAGGGAGTATTTCCTATCGGCCACCGTGGGGATGCATCGGGATGTAGTTTCGGTGGACAAGGGCCTCACCCCGCTCTCTTTAGCGAGCGAGAACTGGCGCAAACCTGTGGTACTGGACACTAACGACCGCAGGACTGTATGGCAGAGCAAAGAGCTTCACGGACGCTTTTATCGGGTCCTACATGGGCCCGATGTAGATTTCCTGGCGTCCGTATCCTGGCTGCGTTTCGGTGACCTCTTTGGGGAAACCGAAGGTTTTGTCTGTGCGATAATGGACGAAGTTATGATGACGAACAACTACCGGAAATACATTGTGAAGGACGGCACGGTTGACATATGTCGGGCATGCCACCGTCCCGGGGAATCAATCCGTCACATTATTTCTGGGTGTTCTAGTCTGGCTAACGGAGACTATTTGCACAGACACAACCTTGTAGCCAGGATTATTCATCAACAGCTTGCTCTGAAATACAGTCTTGTGGAATCGGAAGTACCGTACTACAGGTATGTGCCCGACCCAGTTCTTGAGAATAGCCATATCACATTATACTGGGATCGATCTATTATCACAGACAGGACTATTGTTGCCAATAAGCCTGACATTGTGGTAATAGATCGATTAGAGCGTCGGGCAATGATTGTTGACATTGCCGTTCCGCATGACGAGAACCTCGTGAAAGCCGAGAAGGATAAGCAGTCCAAATACCTTGACTTGGCTCGCGAGGTTGTCGACATGTGGGACGTAGATTCAGCAGTCATTGTGCCGATAGTCGTGACGGCCAATGGCGTGATAGCAAAGAGCCTCGATCAACACCTAAGGAGGCTCTCGCTAGGCAGCTGGATCAAGGGCCTGATACAGAAGGCGGTACTCCTGGGCACGGCGCGCATTGTCCGGCGATTCCTCTCTCTGGAGCCCTGACCATCGGTAGCTTGGACCCTGTTCCCGATGCCGGTGGGCTACTATTTTTTATATTTTTAAATGTTTTTATTATTTTATAACAATATTTAAAAATGTAATTTATAAGTGTTTAAATATAATAAATGGAATAATAATAATAATTTCTTTATTTGGAACAGAAAAAATACATGCAAATTTCTTGTGTACGATAATAGCTACATTAGTTGAGAACTGTGTCGTAGCTATTAGCGCCCACCTCCAGGAGGTTGGGAACGTCAGCGTTCCAAGTAATAGAAATTTAAAGAGAAAAATTTAGACGAAATGGGAGAGTAAGGTTAGTTAGTGTGTGTGTGTGTGTGTGTGTGTGTGTGAGTGTGTGTGTGTGTGTGTGAGTGTGTGTGTGAGTGTGTGAGTGTGTGTGTGAGTGTGTGTGTGAGTGTGTGTGTGTGTGTGTGAGTGTGTGTGTGAGAGTGTGTGTGTGTGTGTGTGTGGGATGTATGAGAAGGTTTAGAAGTAATGACGTAATGTACAGTAGAAGGTAGGCAAAATAACTTCTTAATTTCATTTCACTAAGTCCTCCAGTTCTTCATATGTGAGAGTGGACAACCATTTGGCGATAAGTACTTTGCACTCACGGAAGGTTTTTGGGTAAATATTGAGAAGTCTATTTATTTTATTATATAGGACGGGCGCAAAGAATGTATATTGGCGACTAACTAATTGACTGAAGGCCAATTTTGTTTTGCAAGCTATGTCCTTCCTGCGTTTCTGATTATTATTTGGGTCATAAACTAGTTCGGAATGTTTACGAAGAACAGTGTTTAGTATGAACGAGTGCCTGACCGTAGGTAAGTTTAATAGCCCATAAAGTTCAGTAGTAGGGAAGAGAATAGGTTTACGTGCTATAACTTTAAGCACTGCTCTTTGTGCTCTCTCCAAGCGGAGTAGCAGACACTTTCCTGCATTGCCCCAAGCTGTGATACAGTACGTGATGATGGAGTGAGCTAGTGCGAAATACACTGTCTTTAGTTGGAGTTGTAAATGGACCTTAGTTGTCTATTATGAAATGTCGCCCTACTGGGAGGGCACGACGGCGCTTGAAAAATTATTAACTCATTTAGATAAGACATGCACTAACATAAACAGCGGTGTATGTAACATGATAGTGCCGCAACTACAGCACGAGTTCACGGAACTGAAATACTACAACACGCTTCTGATGACACAACAATTCATCGCACACTCCAGACAGCGTCGTGGTCTTATCAATGGGATAGGCTACGCGGCGAATTATCTCTTCGGAGTATTGGATGAGCGTTTCGCTGAACAATACACAAAGGACATTGAACGCATAAAATTAAATCAAAATCATTTGGCTAAATTATGGAAAAATCAAACATCAGTTGTAGAGTCGGAATACAATATTTTGAAACGAACTGAAAGGATTATACACAAACAACATAAAACGATAAATCAACATTTAGACACATTGGACAGATTAACAAATGGAGTACAACAAGCAATGACTAACATGAGTGTAATACAAGGACAGATTGTAGCTGCTTTGACTGCAAATACATTGCTCCAAACTTTGAGAGGAAATCAAGACACTTTACTTGACACTTTAACAGACATACGCCATGGCCAGTTCAACATACATTTGTTAACACCTAAACAACTACAACAAGAACTAAACATCATCGCTGGTCAGCTTTCTGATGATTTAATGCTACCTGTCGATCAAAATGATGTGAGGCAAATATATCATCTGTTACATATAAAGGCAAGAATCACTGAAAAATACCTTATATTCCAAATAACATTCCCATTAATCAGCAGAGATCGATACAAATTATACAGAGTGATAACGATACCTAAACAATTCGGTAAAAACATGACAAGCATTATACCGAAATCAGAATACATCGGAGTGAATCTGAAAAAGGACTCATTTATACCGATAAACAACGACGAGCTTTCGACATGTCTTACTCAGGAAGAGACATACATGTGTTTGCTAAAGAAGCCTGTTTACCATCTGGGCAGTGATAACAACAATTACTGCAGACTCAATCAAGAGACAAAACAATGCAAAGTTGAACAAAGTATATGCTCAAACACGTGGGTCGCGTTAAACGATCCTTCTGAGTATTTATATCACTGCTGCAACAATTATTCTATTAAAATAATTTGTGGAGAACATATAACAGTCGAACAACTTAGCCAAGCAGGAGTAATATACATTGGGCAGGGCTGTGTTATCAAAGGCCAAGATTTTACCTTGCATGCAAACATACAGCTTGACAACAACATAACAATTCAGTCGAATATTTATGTACCAAAGATTGATCAATTAAACAACATTATAAACTTGAGCATGCCGGTAGAGATGGCCCACGACAACCAAACTGAGGAGGACGAATTAGATGACGACTTGCTCAGAGTATACAAACAAATCAAACAGATGCAAAACAGCGACGTGGAACTAGATGATTTGTTGTCGCCACATGACATTCATCTCTACGTGGTGAGCTACACCCTCGTGCTGGTGGCGGCTGTGGGCGCGGCCGCGCTCCTGTGGCGGTGGCGACGACGCCGCATGCGACGCGTGCTCATCTCACCAGACATCGAGCTACAAAGTGTCAACCAAGCGAGTGCTAGTGCTTGTGCGCGACAATGTAACGAGGCTGACCGTCAGCCTAGTGATCATAGTGAAGTGCCAGTGTATGTGGTTAAAAAACAAAACAAAGCGTGTTCGCCAATTTTTAATAAAAACTAGAGACATTAAGATTATCTTTTGAGTGTCTCTGTAATCGCCATTGTTTCTATTATTATAAGAATCATTACTATTAACATTAGGTTACTGTCATCTTTCTACTAACATGATTGTATTTTGATAAACTTATCTCATCTTCATCTTTGCCGCCCCGGAATATGTTCGGTCCAAGCGAACCGAACACCGCTAACGCAGCACTTTCCGACATTCATTGTAACTAAGTGACAATTGTATTCACACTTGAACATCAGTGCATTATTAGGCAGCGAACTGACCGGGTGCATTCACTTAACATTAACATAACATTCAACATTTAACGTAACATTCTAACATTTTAGCATTTAATTCAAACATTTTACTTTAAGAACTTTTATCTTGTGGGAACAATCAATAAACATTTTTATACATCCAAATCTAACCAGTGCTTTGTTATTACCGCCGAAACCTGCACCCCGCACAGTGTGTATTATGCTGCTTTTTTTTGAGTGGTAAATCATCAAATGACTTCTCCCGTTCTGGGCGGGGCGGGAGGGCGTGTCAGACTTTTACTGAATCTCCTCATGTTCCTTCGCTTGCCCTTTATGTTCGGAGGTCACGGTAACTATTATAACTATTCTGCAACTGTATTATGCTGCTTTGGTTTCATAAATTAATATAAATAATAAAAAACCTTTTATTTCCTACTTAACAATATATACATTAATTTTTACTAGCTAGCAAATTAGCAATTGCTAATTTTATATACATTTTTATTTTTTACTCAAAACTTAATCTTTTGTTTGTAGGAACCCCTGAATGGGTGAAGGGTTTGGTTTGATAGAGCTGTTTGAAATGGGGGATTTCGGAAGTCCCGTATGTTTCCGTGATCCCCAGCATAGATGGGAGGAAATCCTTACCGGGTTGACTTTTAGTCGGTAAGATGACAAGGGACTTCCATGAGGGATGAACAAAAGAGTGTTCTGTTGAGATATCTGTCTCATTAAATGCACGTTTTGCGTGCTACAATACAGAAATTTACACAAAAAGAAAAAATCGTGATCCAGCACTAAATTGATGAGTAAGTGTAAGTTAACAGCCATGTGGTGTGTTATTTACACCACGTCTAAATACTTACAGGGTGACACTGTTCGCATATGGGATTCAAACGGAGGTCGATCATCTCGAGAACTGCAAGACAATTCGTGTCGAATTCCATTGGGAGGCTTGTAATCTGTGAACAAGAGTAAATTACCTATTACATCTATGTGTACCTCACTGTATTAATTAAATAAATAAAGTGTTCGACAATTTCATGGGATAGTGATGTGTAGTACTGTCATAATATTATTTGCGACCACCAAGAGATCAGTAGGGCAGTCATCAAGCCTAATAAGTTAGTACTGATCTGCTTTCGAACAGTAGCTAGCAGTTTTGCAAATCAAAGGCATCTTATTCTTGTTATGTCTTCCATTATATGAATTTAGCTGTAAGCCTTCAATGTGATATTTCTTTACCGACAGTCATATATGTACATGTAGGGTTTTCAGTCCGCCTATTATCCTTTCTGACCTTTATGATTATAAATTCAAGTCTATTAATTGACTTTTTTGCTAACCACCTACTTAATAAACGAACACCATATTTTGCCAAACGCCTAGCAGGTGATTGTCAAAAATTGCATACACGATAATTAGAATGCGGAAGAAATATATGTAATCTATAAACATATTCAAATCTGCAAGAACAGGTTTTGTCATTGTACCAATTATGTAGGTAGAAGGTCGTTTACAGGCAAATTGATATAAAAAATTGAGGACAATCCTTGCCAATCTATTTATTTATTTATTCATTCATAAAACAATTTTTACATTGTGTCGAATATACTTACAAACAAGGTTAAAAGTAATGTCAAAAGATTTTAAATTATATAATGTCAAAATAGAAATAATAATAATAAAAGAGAAAAATTAGATTATTATAATTGAGGCATTAATTCCGATATATTATACAAACATTTTTCTAATAAAAAGGCTTTTAATTTTGTTTTAAACAAGTGCGTGTTATAAATTAGGACCTTTATCTCAGAAGGCAACTTATTAAATATCTCTACCGCTTGATACTTCGAACAATGCTAAACTATACTAAATTTTGGCGCTATTCGTTGCTTAAAAATGTTTCTTCGCGTGCTCTCTCTAATTTCACGTTCCTCTTGTGATTCAAAGTCATGTAGATACTTAGCGAAATAACTTAAGAGAACCAATATAATATATAGGCTAGGGACCGTTAATATTCCCAATTTTTTAAAGTAATCTCTGCATGAGACATGTTGTGCAACTTTGACTATTATCCTTATAGCTCGTTTCTGTAAGATGAATGCTCTCTGCCAGTTGTAACTGTAACTATTTCCCCAGAGCATGATGCTATACCTAATTCTGGACTCGACCAAAGCATAATATACAGCCTTCAACTGTTCTATGTTCAATTCATCCCTAAGGCTGCGGAGTGCATAACATGCCGACGATATGGATGATTCAATAACAGTGAGCTCCGGTTTCCAATTTAACAGCGAATCTATATTAATTCCTAAGAATTTAACCTTGTTCACTAAGACAATAGTGTCTCCACCTATTTGTATATCTAAGTTGTCATTTTGACGAGTCGTAGTCTTAAATAATATGAGGTTAGTTTTGCCTGTATTTAGCAATAAGTTATTGGCTGTAAACCATTCGTTAATTTTTTCTGTGATTATATTTATATTAAATGTCAATTTTTCTATGTCTTTTGCCCCAATTATTATGTTTGTATCATCTGCGAAAACAACAATATTTTCGTTCGGCTGAGTTTTATTCATGAAGTTTAATAAGTCATTTGTAAAAATAATATATAGTATAGGTCCTAAAATTGAACCTTGAGGCACACCACGTTTTACATATGTCATTTTTGACTTGTATATCACTTTGTGATTATTCTCATCTGTATTTTTAATCTCTACATACATTCGTCTATTTTGTAAGTACGATGTCATAAGTTGTAATGTCTTGCCCCTTATACCATAATATTCGAGTTTAGTAAGTAGTAACTCATAATCTATAGTATCGAAGGCGGAACTGAGGTCAACAAATAGTCCAGCTACTTTCATTTTGTCATTTAATTTACTAACTATGTCATTAATTAAAGTGTTTATAGCCTCTGAGGTACCAACGCCTTTCTGATATCCGAATTGTCTCAGATTGATAATTTTGTTTATACCTAAATGTACCATCAGTCTAGTTTTAATAATTTTTTCAAAGAGTTTAGATAAGGTGGGTAATCAGGATATGGGGCGATAATTTCTCGGATCCGTCTTAGAGCCCTTTTTATGAATTGGTATTACCTTGGCCAATTTCATCTGGTCAGGAAAGATTGACTCTTCAATGCATTTATTAAAGAAATCAGAAAGAGGAGAGGCTAAGATCTCTATATTCTCCTTTATAATTGATATTGGTACGTCGTCAGAGCCACAAGAATGTTTATTAGCCATTTTACTAACCAACTTAGCAATTTCATGTGGTGTAGTTGTCTTGAAAGTAATATCACTATCAATTCTGTTCGTAGCATCCATCAGAAAAGACATTGCTCTATCTTTATCTTTATTTGCTATTGTTGACTTGAATACAAAACAGTCGACAAGTATATTTGCAATGTCTAAAGGGTTACTTATTACTTTATTGTCTACGTTTAAGATAAGATTTTTATGATCCTTTTTTTTTTCTTCTTTTTAGTATGTGCGTTAACTATTTGCCATGTTTCTTTTACAATATTTTTTGCGCTTTTTAAATAACTTGATATAGCTTGCTTTTTGGCATGCTTAATAACTTTTCTATGAATTCGAACGTAGTTGCTTTTATATTTTTTTATACTGTCATTATTTAATGTTCCATAGCATAGAACTCTTTTCATTTTGCTTGATACTTTAATACCTTTTGTAATCCACTTTATTGTATTATATTTTTTGGACTTTACTCTTATTGATTTTTTGGGATAACAATCTTGGAATATTTTGCTAAAATAGCCTAAAAACTGATTTATTCCCATATTTGTTAAAGTTTTATTAGCAATACTTCTTTTAAAAGCGGAATTATTCTTCTCATTGAACGTTCTTTTAACTACTGTGGTATACTCGAAACTTTTTGATTTTTTGTTAACGTTATCAAGTGCTACATAACAGAAAAGTCCTCCATGACCATCAGCTAAGCCATTGTGATCCACAAAGCACTGCTCTATGTAGTCATTATCTAAATTTGTGATTATGTTATCTAAACATGACTGGGAGTTATTTCGGATAAAAGTCGGAGTTCTAACAAGGTATCTGAAGTTATAACATGTCAAAGTGCTCAAAAACTCTGCAGATTTTTTATTTTCAACAAGTACGTCAACATTAAATTCAACATTATGTCTATGTTGCATAGACATTAATCTTAGTTAAATGGTTTGACAACTCGATTCATGGACGGAATTATTATGTTTCATGCACCTATGAAGCTAGATTAAGATTTATACTGCGACATTTTAGACACCATATACTCAATGTAAAACCAGTGTTTATGTGCGAATACGGGTTTCGACATCAATATACTGTCAAAATAAATATAAGAAACCCCGTTTTTCAAATAGACACTAGGTAAATCCAACATTTACCTCACCTCGGCATTTTACATACGGCGTAAATCGACAAAATGTCAAAGCAATCCGAATTGCATTTATTTCGGGGTGGTTTAAAAAAACTGATCCAGTCTTTCCGAGACAGATTGACTTTTTCCGTAGGCATTTTACATAACTGCGAGCGCGAGAAAGAACTGTATGCTAAATTTAAGGTCCATATAATTTCGCATTGCCAATACAGACCTAAAGAATTTTAGTATTTTGCATGGTTGGTGTGGTTAGGCGCTTAGCTGCTGCTGTTTGTCGCAAGTTCTATTCCCGCACAGAAATTTCTATGGCCTATAGATATTTTTTCCGAGTTGATTATTTGTGATATGGATGTTTATAAACACATCCACAATATAGGATACATTTCAGTGACAGACTTAACCAACTTGTGATACCTTTTAAATTCTTCCGACGTTTGGGCCCCAAACTGGCGAAGGCCGGAGCTGCCCTCAAGCGGCTCCTGCCCAATCTCGGTGGCCCAAACGCCTCCTGCCGGAGGCTCTACACGGGGATCGTGCGGTCCATGGCCCTCTACGGGGCTCCGGTGTGGGCGCCCAATCTAGCCGCGGCTCCGGCCCGACTTCTGAGGGCGTCCCAGAGGGTCATGGCCATTCGCATGGTGCGGGGATACCGCACGGTCTCCTGTGAGGCGGCATGCCTCCTTGCCGGCGTCCCGCCGTGGGATCTGGAGGCAACAGTCCTTGCACACACGTACGAGTGGCGCGTGGAAGTGCAACGCCGGGGTGAAGTCCCGATGCCGCGGGTTATCGCGGCACGGCTCACGGAGCTCCGGCGAGATCTCATGGCGGAATGGAGACAACGACTGTCGCAACCTAGTGCTGGGCACGCCGTTATAGCGGCGGTAAGACCCCTCTTTGAGGAGTGGCTGGAGAGGCGTCATGGCACTCTCACGTTTCGCTTGACACAGGTCCTCACCGGACATGGTCAGTTCGGGAGGTTCCTGTGTCGGATTCGGGCGGAAGCGACGCCTGGGTGTCACCACTGCAGTAGCGGTCGCCTGGAGGACACGGTCGAGCACACAGTTGAGGTGTGCCGCGCATGGGCGGACCATCGACGTGTCCTCGTAGAGGCGATCGGCGGCGGTGACCTCTCGCGCCCGGCGCTGGTTCAGGCCATGCTTCGGGGCGAGACGGAATGGGATGCCGTCGCCTCCTTCTGCGAAGCAGTTATGCTAGTGAAGGAGGCGGCGGCGCGCGAGAGGCAACGAAGAGCCTCTCGCCCCGGACTAAGACCCAGGCGAAGACGTCGAGAGTCACAGGACGACTACCGGCCACCGTAGGCGCGGTTCTGCGGATGGCGAGCGATGGGTAGCTCGCCGCCCGGCTAGGACCAGGACCGCGTAGACGGCGCGTTAGTGTTCCACGCGCGCCTCAAAGAGAAGGAGTCAGCACAGGAAGGGGCCCAACAGGGCCAACGCCTGCCGGGGTTGCGGAATGTTTATAGTGGTTACCGTGACCCTGGAACATAAAGGGCAATCGAAGGAACATGAGTGGGTTTTAGTCAGTAAGAGTCTGACACGCCCTCCCGTCGCACCCGGGACGGGAGCAGTCATTGGATGATTTCCCACTCACCAAAAAAAAAAAAAAAAAAATACCTTTTAAATTCAAGTGTTATAAAAACGCGTTACGCGAGAGACAATAGTTGCTCCATGCATTTTGTCATATTGAACAGTTGATTTTCATTACCTGAAAATTTTACTTTGAAATTCCTATATATAAATTTCTTAGAGATATTTTATTCGTGAAATACTATAAATAGTAAAAGACAATACCTGATTACTATTCAGCTGCAGGAACATAAGGTCCGGACATCCGAGCACTGACGCCGGAAACTCCTTGATCCTGTTCTTCCGTAGATTGCAATGCACCAGAGATTCCATGGTCTTGAAGTTTTTGGGTAATACTTCTATGTAGTTGTTCTCTAGAGTCAGCCATCTGAAATGTTTATTTAGAGATTAATAGGTTTCACAATTTGAAATGTGTATGTGATTTAGGGACTACGCACACTTATTCAGCTCCATTCGCGTTTCGCTAAATAATTTTGATCACACTTATACAGTTATATTTTTATCAGCCGCGTTCCACGTTCGTATCGTAAGAATGAGAAAAGCCGTCAAGCTTAAGGGACTAAGCACAGGGATTAAACTCTATTCAGCTTAGGTCCATAGAAAACGACGATTTTATACAAAAGCTGAACAGACGCGGAAAGCTGAAAGGATGCGTAAGCGTCTTCATATAAAGCGTAGTTTTCTATGAACATAAGCTGAATAGAGCTGAATAAATGTGCTTAGTTCCTTAAGCTTGACTGTTTATCTCATTCTTACTTCTTGATAGAAGTAGAATTGTGTAAGTGTGCCAAAATCTTTTCGCAAAACGCGAATTGAGCTGAATAAGTGTGCATAGTCCCTTAACCTTTCAACAACCAAGCTATAGCCGGCTGGGAATCACGTGTGTTCGAAGGTTTTAAGAGAGCAAAACATATTGTATATTTTTCATTACTTTAGAATTATGCCATCCTTAATATAAAAAACTAGCTTTTGCCCGCGACTTCGTCCGCGTGGAATAATAGTTCCCGTTTCCGGGGGATTTCGGGGATGAAAACTATCCTATGTCCTTTCTCGGGTCCCAGACTATGTCTGTACCAAATTTCATTCAAAATTGGTTTAGTAGTTTAGGCGTGAAGAAGAGACAGACAGACAGACAGACTGGCAGAGTTACTTTCGCATTTATAATATAAGTACGGATTAACTGTGGAACTATCTTGAGCGTACACAAAAAGATTATTGGGGTTGTATAAGCGTGAAAGAGCTACATTGACCATGGTAAAAGCATCCAAAACATATCCAATGGCGTTTTTTTTATGGGTAGGAAATCATCAAATGACTCCTCCCGCCCCTGAAGAGGGAAGGAGGGTCAGACTTTTACTGACTAAAATCCAATAATGTTACTTGTTGTCTGCTTGTGACCATGGCAGGTGTAACCCTGCCGAAACGTCAAGCATAAAACAAAAAAAAAGGTACGTGCGCGTTAAATCCCGTAGAACAGTAAAGTATTAATGTCCCTTCGGTTACCCTTATATATTCCGGGGCCGCGGTAACTATTAGAAGCATCGACACGCCGTTGACACGGGTCTGGTCCTAGTCGGGCGGCGACCTACCTACCGCTCGCCTTCCGCAGGCCCACGCCTCCAGTGGCCATCATCTTGCGACTCTCGACAACTAAGCCTGGGTCTCTGTCCGGGGCGTGAAGCTTGACGCTGCCTCACGCGCCCTACCGCTTTCGTCTCCAGCGTGTCTGCTTCGCAGGAGGCGACGGATTCCTATTCAGTCTCGCCCCGAAGCATGGCCTGAATCAGCGCCGATCGCCTCTGCAACGACACGGTGGTGGTTTGCCCAAGCGGGGCCTACCTCCACCGAATGCGACACCGTGTCACGCAGGCGTCACTTCCGCCCGAATCCGACATAGGAACCTCCCGAAATGTCCGTGTGCGGTGAGGAGGATCATCATCTCCCTAGCCTTTTCCCAACTATGTTGGGGTCGGCTTACAGCCGAACCGGATTAAGCTGGATACCAGTGTTTTACGTGAAGCGTCTGCCTATCAGACCTCCACAACCCAGTAACTGGGCGACGATACCCTTTGGTTCGACTGGTCAGACTTTCTGGCTTCTGAATACCCGTAGCGTCAAAATTCTACGAATGACAACCGGGGCTTAACAGGCTTTCCGAGGCACAGGATGTCAGTGATGTCCAAGATAAACTATAGAAAGTACATATGAATTGAAAAAGTCACATTGGTACTTGCCCGGATTCGAACCCGTAACCTCTTACACGCGCCTTTATGACGACCCAGATGTGTTATTCTGATGTATAAGCTACGAATATTCGGCCAATATTCTTTATTGTACACCAATAGGACAAAAACAGTAAAGGACAATACAAACAAATATGCAAGAGTACAATAGGCGGTCTTTTTTCGCTAAAAAGCAGTTTCTATTACATACTATTATTTATATTGCTTGCTGCGGAGTAATTTTAAAACTGTGAATATCTTCAAAGGTATTTTTTGAAATTATAAATAATTTCCGCACAATGAAAATTACGCTAGGGGCATTTTGCGTTTTAGTAATTTTATATTATCTCCGGAACTATATGACCAATTGACATACTGTAAATGGCAAATCTTATCTGTATGATGTCCTTGTGATACTGAAATAATTTACTGTCATAAGAATTAATATTTTGTTGCTCAAATAATCAACCAAACGTAAGTATGCCGAAAAATCATTTTTGCAATGCAATAAAAGAAGTATAAAAGATAAAATATAAAAGATAGAGATATGGTATCACGGACTTTTTTGTAGAAATAATTAAGACAAACCAAGTTGCCATACATTGTTTTTAATTTTAAGCAACTGTTTAGGCAGCGCACGTAAATAATTCTGTTTTATGAGGTATTTTTTTCCGACTTGCTAGACAAAAGTTGCGATAGCTCGGTTAATATACATGTTATAAAAATAATTTATAGCCTATAGCACTCAGGAATAATGTAGCTTTCTGCCAGTGAAAACATTTTTGGAATTGGTTTATTAGTTCCAAAGATTACCCCAAACATACAAACTCACAAACTTACAAATTTTACCTCTTTATAATATTAGTATAGATATTCATTTTGTTCAAGAAATCAATTTATGTGGTAAAGTATTTTATTAAAATTAAATATATATTATTTAAGACTAGCTTTTGCCCGCGACTTCGTCCGCGTGGAATAACGACTACAAAAAAATTTGTTTTCATTTTTCTCCATTCCTGGGGGATTTCTGGGATGAAAACTATGCTATGTCCTTTCTCGGATCCTAGACTATATCTGTACCAAATTTTGTACAATTGTGGCCACAGGAGTGAAAAAGAGAGAGACAGACAGACTGACTTTACGTTACTTTCACATTTACAATATTAGTATGAATAATTATCTTCTACCTGAAACTTTTTTCCGGTGGAAGACAAATGCTTATAAGTATCATTTGTACGGCATGGATTTAATTTAATACAATTTCTGTGTTCTCCCTCATTTTTTTTCTAAAATATAAATGTAGTAAGCCACATGAAAATCTGTCTAGCAATATCTGGTAAGGAAAAAAAACCTTATTTGTTTTGTATAAGTATTGATATAATATGTTGTTTACCTTTATATTATTTTATTCTGCTATAGGCAGCTTATTTGTTTGGCTATGAGCCAACAATGTTCTATAGTTACATACAATGTATTTGTTACTATATTTTTGTATTTGTTTTTCTTTATTTGAACAACATTGTATAATAAAATCATAACAGTATATTGTATTTACAAGTTTCAATTTTGAAAATATTATTCTAAGTATTATTGTGTGGGCAAAAGCTAATTAAATAATTACCAATATTTTCAAAATGCTTGGACCTTTCCAAATATTAGTTAGTATGGATGCTGCAAAGCCAAATAAAAGGTACATTATTATTGTCCTTTCTTTCAAGTTTTCTCTGAACAAAATTTTTAATCAAAATTAGTTCTGTGGTTTACCAGCGTGGTGAACAAGCCAGAAAGCTTAACAGATTTAGATGCACTGGGTGATATAATTAACATTTAATTTTGTTTCGTTTTTGTTTATTTGACAAGAATATAACAAAAAGAAAAGAAAACTGTTCATTTGTGCAACAGTAACTACAAAATATTAAAATAGACTAGAAACCTAAAGAGCGCGAAACAGCTTGCGCTCAGAATAATGCTAACAAAATCACAGACAAGTTGATTACAATATTTGTATGGATTATAATGTTTGTAATTATAAGAATAAAATGATAAAGTAAAGGCCCAAAAATCTATGCCAAGGTATAATTTAAAATGTTATTGAAACTATTTGACACCTAAACATTATGAAACCAATTAATCATACCTAGATAAAAAGTAGTAAGGTCAGATTCAAGGTCTCATCTGAATTTATTTCTACAAACAACCTTGACCAGAGTACATAGGAGTAGGTAGTGATTTCTTTGTATAATAGATGCATGATAAAAAAAAACGAGGGATTTTTTGTAGGTAAAATAGGATTCTAATTATTAAAATAAATAAAAACTTGTTTATGGATTTAATAGGTCCGCAATTACTTATCAATATTTAAATATAGAATGCTTTTTTTAAGCTAGAGAAGCAGGTGCTTTTTAAATCATAACTTTTTTTTTGTAATTACCCTAAAGCTTACCTTAGTTTAGTTAATTTGGTAATTTCATCCGGCACTACCACAAGCTCATTTCCGCGCGCTCCAAATGTGTCCAGTTTCTGCAACTTCCCTATTTCTTTGGGTATCTCCTTCAGCCCTATTCTGTTGCACCAGAAAGCTTCAAGGTTCTCAAGCTCACCAATCTCAGGAATTAACACTTTCAGGGGATTATAACTAATATTTAAATTCACCAAGTTTTTTAATTGACCAATCTCCGGCGGGAGGACAGATATGTTGTTATAGTCTAACGTCAACGTTGTAAGATTTATTAACTGAGTTATATCCACAGGAACCACTGTTATTTTATTTCTATGCAAGTAGAGATGTTCTACATCAGCACAAGTATACAACAAATCGGGTATATCAATAATTTCGAACGCATTTAAACTTAGCCGGGATTTCTTTTTGATTATAGCCTGTTCGATGATGGCTAGTATGTGGTTTTCACGGATAAATTTTAATATTGCACTCATTTTTGTTTCTATTTTTGGTTACATTTCTATTGCGTTTTTGCATTGACTTTTTGAATTTGTTGTGAATGTGACAGAACCGAAGACAGGTGTGTCAGACTTGGTAAGACTCGGTAAATTGCAACAGATTGTTATGAATTACAAGCATCTGTATCTATAGATGCAAAATATTAGAGTGAGATGTGTAGATGTAGTTCTTATTGTATGAGAGAGATAGACAAATAACATCGTTAACATTGAAAATAACTAGTAAACGTAGTAAACTGGAACGCGCCTTTGACAGCACGTTCATATTTCGTTCTTCGTAATAATCAATAACTCAAGGACCCCGCGCAATCATTCCGATGATGCATGGCAGTTCCACTGTGGTCCCACCAAGCTGAAAATTATAAATTTTTTGTACAAAATTTAAATGTTAATACCAATGTTCCATAACTAATTACAATATTATTTTCTGAGCTATTTTTTTTTTGTTAAGTTTAGGTTCTTGGACCGTGAAACGGATCGTAACAACTGTATCGATTTTTCGCGGCAATTGTGAAAATGGCTGACTGTTATCGCCGCTTAAAAAAATAAGTGAATAAAACTTTAATAAATTAAAGTGAATTAAAATATGCAAACCGAATATTTTCTTTAATAGCGTTTACAGATTTATTATGATTAGTTAGATTTATAAATGTGGGAGGATTGAAGACATCGACATGCAGTCATATGTTTTTAGATTCGTATTTTTAATTATTTTTATCTTACAGTGTTATAATGTAAACGCCGGCGGTAAGAAATTATAAGTTTTGTATACATAGGAGTCATAAATACAACTGACTACTTTCATTGTTTATTAGTGCTAAAAATAGAATTTCAAATTCTATGTTGACCTTTTATCTCATGCTATTGAGCAATTAATAAGTGCTTACTCGCACGCAAAATACTCATGATTATATTTATTGTAATAACCAGAACCTTTAATGCTTTATTTACTCCAGCAAAATATTTTTGACGGGCAATTTATTATTGTATCCAAAGTAGAATATTTTTATAATAAACAGAATTAACTTAATTAAATATTTCAGCTATCCAAAACAAGACCACTCATCGCCAACGAAGAATGCGCGAAGATGGCTATTTTAAATCAAAGGCATCGTCATCATATCGGTCCTTCCAACCCGGGTCTATTAAATTTCACAAAACAACATACCCAAGAGCTGACGATCGCTCTGATTATGATATTACCTCATATGATACGGAGTATGGTGGCGTTGTATCCAACTTTACGTCTTCCATTTACGATGATAATCCTCAACTGTATCCGAACCCGGAGTTTGTGTCGAGGAGTAATCAGGGTGAGTCAATAAATATTTATTTCCTTCACAATATTTTGACTAGAGGGACACCTACAGGAGTTTGTGTCGAGGAGTAATCAGGGTGAGTCAATAAATATTTATTTCCTTCACAATATTTTGACTAGAGGGACACCTACAGGCCAAATTATTTTCCGTCAAATTTTCATATTTAAGGAGAGCCAAAATATTTTTTCTGTTGTTGGTAAGAACCTTTGGTATAGGATGTGAGCAATGGATGAAATTATGAGGACCTTCGATCTGCAGTGGCAGCTAAGACAAAAACACCACTATATTACCTGTTAGAACCGACGACCGTTGCCGTTGGGGCGGAAAGGTTCTCGTGTGGCGACCGCGTACCGGAAAACGTAGCGTGGGCTGGACTCCCGCAAGATGGACCGATGATCTCATCAAGATCGCCTGGTCCCGTTGGATGCGGGTGGCGCATGGTGGAGATCGTTGAGGGAGGCCTTTGTCTAGCAGTGGATGTCAATCGGCTGATGATGATGATCGAGACCCTGTCTAGACATGTCAGACCCGGGTAGAGGCTTATGACCCCCATGATCAATGATACAATCTTGTATCCAGGATCGAAATTCACCAACAACTCAAAATAGTCGTGGGTAATACGGTTGTGCCCAATCGAAAACAAGAATGTAATTAAATCTTGATTATTTTGTTTGTTAGTAATAAGCAAGACTGCAGACAACAAGGTAGATTCGGAGTCGGATCTCCCGGACGATTCCCTAGCTGACGCAGATCTGAAGGAGCACAATATTATAGACAGTGTTACATATCTGTATGGATTCAACACCTGCCATGGAGTTAGAGACGAGTGGATAGTACTGGTAAGTATATGTGGATATTGTAATATAATATGAAGCAATTTTCACTTTTTAGTTTATTTGCTAGTAGCAACAGTAGTTTTATGTTTTTTTTGGCTAATATTTGTCGGGTTCTGATTTGTCAACTGGGGTAAAAATATACTAGTTTTTTTTTAAACGACACGCTAATCGATGTCGTTTATGAATCTACATAATGTCGTTGGACATTTTCTCCTTACCGTGTCGATAGATTAGTAGCTTTTATTCTCATAGACCTTCATCACAAGCTTGTTTAGCTCTGCTTCAGCACTTCTGAGCCCGTGTATAGGATCCTCCAAACTTGTCAACCACGCGATGTTATTGGACATGTCTTGGTTTTTTTACTGTAGTTGGCCAATTTTTTAGGTCTCTACATTTGGCTTTTTTGCTTACCATGTTTCTAGCCCAGCTTTCAGTCCCACTAGATCTTCATAGCTTGGTATAGCCTTGTTCCTCTTGTTCACAGTTCATAAATCAGACCCTCTGAATTCGCCCACCAAGATGTCCGTGATACCGTGTCGCTATAGCCTACCAAAGTGTCACTCATTCTTCGGGTTTTCAATTTGCTTTGTTTCTATCCTAGCAAACTGCTGTCATTCCCACCAAATCTTCGTCATAAGCGGCATAGCCTTGTTTCTTTTTCTTGCCGTTTCGTTTCATGTTTCTAGCCCTGCTTTCAGTCCCACTATATCTTCATAGCCTGGCTTCTGCTATTTTAAGCTCGTATATAAGATTCTGAAAACTAGTCCATCACGTTGTCGTTGGAACATTTAGATTTCTGTACCTACCATTAACCTACTAGGCAGCATAGAGTCTTTGCTCCCTACACACAAGTCAGGATTTTCGGCTTATGTTAACCACTGCTGTCTTTAAGCATTGACCTGAGACCTCACCTTCCATAATATCGTTGGTCGCCTAGCAACCTGGTATTGTTCCACCAGATCTTCGACATCACAAGCGGCATAGCGCTGCTGCTGCTGTTCTGCGCGGGCATGTGGCTGATGTGGAGCGAATACGCGGCCGAGTACCGCCGCCACAGCAAGCTGTACCCCATCTGCGTCAACCTGTGCTGTTCTCTCGCCGCTTGCACTTATCTTTGACCAATGTCTTATTGGGTTTTTTCACTTAGCCGCGTCGCTAGCCTATGAAACTGGTTCTATTCTCACCAGATCTACATCACAAGCAGCATATAGCCTTGCTCCCTTCACACAAGTCAGGATTTTAGGCTTATGTTAACAACTGCTGGCTTTAAGCATTGAACTCATCTACCACAATATCGTTGGTCGCCTAGCAAACTGGTATCTTTCCACCAGATCTTCATCACAAGTGGCATAGCGCTGCTGCTTCTGTTCTGCGCGGGCATGTGGCTGATGTGGAGCGAGTACGCGGCCGAGTACCGCCGCCACAGCAAGCTGTACCCCATCTGCGTCAACCTGTGCTGTTCTCTCGCCGCTTGCACTATCATCTATGTGCAGGCTGTTATGGTAAGTCGTATAGTCTCTTCGGCAAAGATTGTCCGGTGGAAAAGACCGTACAGGAAGAAATACGATGAATAATTCTGAATATCTTCGACGGTGAGAAACCAAATCAAATCCACTATTTTTAATACTGTATTATCTGCCTGACGGTCTTCGTCGAGGTTATCTTACTTATTTGTATTTTAAAACTTCAACTAGATTAGTTATACCTTATCGGTTTGTGGAACCCGTGCATGAAAGTCCAAAGTGGAATGTTTTAAAGGGAATATAATAACAAGAATTTATTCCGAGGCAGGGAACACAGGGTGGGCTTCAATGATCCAGCCTTCATTAGGGGGCACATAGTCAAACATCTAACCTGCATTTCAGGGGAGGGTCATAGTTGAAGTCCATATGTTTTTAAGTAAGGGGGAGTCACATACCTTTTGTCCAGTCAATTAAAACTGCGGGCCACAAACAACTGGATTAAAAACGAGTGACCATCCTAGAACCTGACCTACACCCGCCCGCCCTTGGAGCAATGCAAGATAAACTTTGGATATACTAAACTTTGGATTTGGATATAATAAACTTCTTTGAGAAGTTTATTTAGCGTATTTTCTTGTGTGCTACCTAATTGCTTTTTCCTCAGGGTGTAGCATCTCCCTCCCAATGCGAGAAGATTGCCCTTCTGCTGCATTACACGCACATAGCGTGTGCGATGTGGATAGTGACTCTAGCGGCGGCAGTCACCGAGTTCTGTGCTTATGGTTCTGTACTGCCTCTCAAGTATAACTACCTGATTGCATATGGCGTGCCTGCTGTGGTCGTTATGGTAAGGATATTCATGTATAAGATCAAAATGTATTATTTTGTTGGTCTAGTGGTTAGTGACCCTGATTGCTAAACTGAAGTCGAGTGTTCGATTTCCACCCAGGACAAACTTCGTGTAAAGAGCATGATTGTTTGTTCTGTCATTCTGTGTCTGGGTGTTTTTATATATTTATAAATTATTTGAGTATGCTTATATCAGTTGTCTGCTTAGGTACCATAGTACAAGGTCTGCTTAGTTTGGAAAAAAAAAATAACTCATTATAATCATCTTCCTAATTTTTTTCTCAACTGTGTTAGAGTTGACGGTTTCTAGTTTAACCGGATCCAGTTGAATACCAATAAAGAAGGAATCCAACAAATAAAAAAAAGATGAAAGTTCATTTATCAATATAACGCCATCTTTGAAACAAGACAGAAACAAATAGCACGGTCAAAAAACAACATGGAGTTGTGTGTTATTTTCATTTAACAGGACATCCGTTTTTGGTGTCAGCTAGTAATAAATACAATGTGATTTAGTAGTGTATTTAGGAGCCACAAGAAATGTATTCAGTACATCTAAAATAAACGTCTTTTTCAGTTCAACTACGCTCTTTCAATGGAGCATTATGAAATAAAGCATTACTGCTGGATGTCCATAGAAAAAGGGATGGTCATGGGTTTCATGGTTCCCGCCATGATACTAATCCTTATAAACACAGCCATCATCATCCTAGGCTTACAAAGCGTCAATAAAAAACAAGCGGAAACATTGACAGTCAAAATCCAAGAATTGGTTGACCACCACATAGCTAATTGGCCAAAATCTGACCAAAACGATGATAAAAATGGTAGTATTGACACTTTGGATAATATTTATACGCCGGGCAGTAGTAGGAAGAATACGGATAGTTCGGAAACTTTAGACAAGGATTATAATGGAAGTGAAGATGATTGTCATTACGTGAATATGACGATACCGGGGGAAAACGGCGAAACTGGCAGTGAGGTGGGTTGCCAGTTATTAAATTTGAAATGCGTTTGGTAATTTTTACATTACACCTTTTAATGCCATAGCAATTTAAGTGACATTTAAGTGACAAGTAGGCTGGTGGCCTATACGCCAACGACATTTAAGTAACATTACTCTGAGGTGCAATAAAATACGAAAAAATCACATAATCATTACTTGAGTTTGTGAGCACTTTTATCTTAAAATTTGGAGCTCGTGTTGTGTATAAAATTAAAATCGTGTTCAACGACGAAGTATTGATTAAGTATTTTTATTTTTTAGCTTTAAATGTGGCACACGTGTTTTTTAAATGCTTTATAATTTAAAAGGTTATCTTGAAAACACGTTAATTTAAACTAAAACAAGCACGTATTGACTTCATTTCCCCCTTTTTAGCCCAATCTAGCTCACGCAGCAAAAGCGATGCACGACAAAAGCCTCCTCAATATGCTATACATAGACAACATATCTTGGAAATGGAGTTGGAACACGGAAGGCAATGAATTGAAGACGTATTTGAACCTGTGCCTAGTGCTGGAGCCATTCTTTGCTATAAACTGGGTGATGGGTGTCGTGGCATTGGAAAATGCCGCGCATTGGTCCACGCCTACTATTTACTTGATACTCGTCGTTGTTATGGTCAGTAACTCTTATTTTTTTTAGGGATAGGAACTGATTTAACTTTGGTATTTAGTTTTCTATGATTCTTCATTTAAATAGCAAAAAGTCCCATCTTGTAAATTACAAAAAATTGGGTAATTTTTGAGATACAGGTACTACCACAACTCCTATGAAATTACACTCTTTTGTTAAAAATGAGTGTAGTTTCTTTGGTACTTTAAGTTCCCTAACCTATAGCCAATCAAGAAGTATCAAGAACAGCTTCGCCGCTTCCTTCGAACACACTATAGTTAATATTTATGTTACAGTACATATACCTAACAACAACGATATGTTCGACGCTGCCGATCGTAAAACCGAAAGAACGGCCATGTTGCGAAGCTGTCATCGTCGAACCAACGCTGACAAGAAACAGGTACAAATTATTTTACTATAGAAAGCTTGAAGGCAGGGGAAAAGTATGGGGACCCATAATGCCCCCGAAAATATATGATTTATTGGCTCCTTATAATGGCGAAATTATGCCTATAGGGAAATGGAAAGGGCTGATCCAGTATGGGATGTTTCAACAAGCCGAAGTCGAGTCGGACACGGTGAAAATCGAGTTAGACTTTCGTGAGAAGGTTTAATCTTAATTCTCTCTTGATCAGCCCCTTGTAGGAGTTGATCTTTGGACTACTTGTTCAGAGTTCAACCCCTGCAGCTAGAGTTGCCAGGCTCCGGATAAAGCGGACATAGTGAGGAATTTTCGATGACTTTTGAATTTAACAAGATTTATAATATTAAAAAGCTTGATTATACTAACATTATTTTGTCGAAACTGTTAATATTTAGAAACAATATCCTTAATAATGTGGAGTATACGGCCTTTTTACCCAATTATTCAGCCATATTGGCTGGTATATCCATCTATTCCGTCTGGCGACCTGGCAACCCTGCCCCCCTGCAAATTTCTGGCTACAGACTTGAATATGCCTATGCGATCTTTAATAGGGATGAATGATGAATGTTTGTTTATTATGTAAGTACTCTAAGGTAGAAAACTACGTCTTTACAGGACAACGGATAGCATTCCCCTTTTGGACCCAACGATCCAACAACCCATAGTGACTCCTGCGCCCGCGGACACCATAAGTACCATTAGTATTTAAACACACACATCATGAGTCTTAAAAAAGTGCTAGCGTAAAAACGGCTCCATTGGTTTAATACACGATTGAAAATCTAATAGATTGTTCCCAATTTTTTTGGTAGATTTCTTAAGCAGTGGCCTTTCACTGTCTCGGGTGAAGTTGGTTCAAAGGGGATTGCCATGCCATTGCTGAAAATTGATGTGCTTGCATGTCCTGCATGCATTTGGTGTTGCGAAAAAAATGGATTGAAGAATAACGTTTTTTGGAAGAAATGGAAAATTAATTGGCAAATGTTTATCAAAATTATTAAAATATCTACTTACCAAAAAACGGCTTAACTAAAAAAACGTTCTGATTGGTTCCGAGACATTTTCGCGGTCGGCGTATTGTTGGAAGACAATAGAAAAACATTCAAAGGCCTTTTATTTGAATAGCATTAAATGTGGTGTTGTGTGTTACTATTAAAACTTTATATCTAAGTTCGCAAAGAGAAGATTATTTACTAATATTATTTTTCTACCATTGTGTAATTTTATTATTGGCATGGTAACACAGGTGATTTTAAGGCGATGTTGCCATCTTAAAACGTTTCGTTACCCAGATCCCTCTAAGAAAGATCTATTTTAATTGGCTACAAGAAGTTATTGTTATTTGTCAATAGTGTTTAGTTTTCATAAAGTGGCAGCTTTTAGTTTAAGATATTAAATGTTTTAACATTTTAAAGACTTGAATGCGTTTTTATTTGGGAAGAGTATAGTTTAAAATGTTTAGTAATGTAAGTACTTTATGAATAATAAATGTCGACTGTAAAGAGCCTACGTCACAGTGTGACTTTTAACACTTCGGCAGTTTGTCCACCACGCCGTAACCGTCACATCACCGAGAACAAAATGACGGCGCCAAAGTAGCGATACATAACATTTACTGTAGCCGCAAGTCACCCCGTATCAACCTTTCAACGACCAAGCGACAGCCGTGTTCGAAGGTTTAAACTCGGCCCAAAATAATCTCGTTCTCAGTGATGTGACGTTTTTTTTTTTGGGCATTGGAAATCATCCAATGACTGCTCCCGTCTTGGGTGCGGCGGGAGGGCATGTCAGACTTTTACTGACTAAAACCCACTCATGTTCCTTCGGTTGCCCTTTATGTTCCAGGGTCACGGTAACTATTATAAACATTCCGCAACCAGTGACGTGACGGTGACGGCGGTGGTAGACAAACGGCCTTAGCGCGAGATAAATATGCGGTATCAGCAATGTTCTTGTCACTGTCGCACAACTGCCAAATGCGACGGCCAGATAGAGACGGAAAATTGCTAAAGCAAAGTAACGTCTATTTATTTCGCCCTTAGTTTTAATTAATACCATTACGTCGTCATGGATTTAACCTTTCGATGACCAAGCCATACACAGCAGCTGTCGCACTGCTATTGTCTTTCTATTGTGTCTCGAATCACGAAGGTTCGAAGGTTTAACATTTAAGATGCTGGTATTTCTTATTAACAAATATTTACTATAAGAATATATATAAGTATTTACTTACGTCGAAATGGTGTGAATTAAGGTTTTATTCTTAAGGCCATTTGTAATGAGGAATTGTGTCTTCTTATCTTAAATAAAACTAAACATATTTCTAATTATTCATTCATATCTAAATAGCGTAATGTAGATACTGTAACACTGAATAATTCAGAACAGTATAACGTCTCCCGAATGCATTTACAATTTAATCCTTAACAATAATTCTACTAAAATGTGATTCATAAAGAGGAATTTTAATAAAATTAAGTGGTTCAGATTATAAATGTGTGTTAAAAAAGTTAAGTAGTTCAATTCCATTTCAAATAATATTAGGAAATAAAATGGCGTAGTTTTGGAATTTATACCTATTGATTATGCTTCAGATTTTTATTTATTGCTAAAATAGGTGCCAATAAAAATAATGACTACATATTACACGCACAATTAATAAAACTTATGGCTTGCAACTGGATCTGAACTAAGCAAAGGAAAAACAAAAGATTAAAAAACGATTTTTAATAAAGTATGAAAATACAAAGCCAAAAATGTCATTACTTTTATTGGTAAAAATATCCAAAAAAAATTAGGTTCCTGACTCTAGATTTTATAATCTAACTATAAGAACTTTTCTACCGCAAAGTTTACTAGATATAAGTTATAACTTTAGAGTTTTAAGGAAACCTCATTCATGTAACAATAAAGCAGTTAGGTATATCATATCTATGGTCAGAGTGCTGACAATAACAATGTTAATTTTGCGATTGTGGTATTTTAAATTATTATCATGCAACCGGGTGCAGCAAGGTAAAACAAGCCCCCACTTAAAATAATAATATTTAATCTAATTGACAATAAGTTATAATCAACAGACACTGCCTAAAAAGTCTCTAAGCTTGAAAAAAGTTATTCTTTTCTAGCTACGCCCAATAATAATTAACAGAGTAACCCCATTGGTTTTCTCGTGTCGGTACAGAGTTGAAACGTTTAGAAAATTTGAATGGGAAATGAGATCTTCAACAAGTATTAAATTGTGAAAAAGCATCGTGGAACAAGCTAGAGGTCAATTCGCACTAGCTTGGTGCTTCTATGAAAGAAGTGACACGATAATGGGTATAATTTCTTAAGCTTCGGAACAAAATCACTGCAAGGTTTGCATTTGCCCCGCAAATGAGTTGAAAAATATTAGCTGATGTTGCCAGATAAAAATAATTTATTACCAAAACGGGGTAAAATATTATGCCACGATACAAGAAATATATAATTAATTATAATTATGTTGAATAACTGTAGACTGTATAATATTTGTGTTGTGTAAGTTGCTAATTATAATGATTGTCTTTTGTAAAATTCAATCAAATCTCGTCAGATGAAATATGTTTGGAACTTACTACTTTAAATTGTAGTTAAGATTTCATTTGTGATAGAAATGATAGTGTGATAACAAAATTGTTGCCACGACGAGTTTTAATAAATGTTTTAAAATATCATTAATTCATTTGTTTTATTTAGCCCCGCTGTGCTACATTGCCTGCCTGTCCAGAAAGGGCGAATTCGCCGCGATTCGATTCGTGCGAATTCACTCGCGCGTTGGCGAGATACTAGGCACCAATACATCGCGTCCACAAGCATCGCGCGAAAAATAAACTCGCGCGTAATTCGCCAGACTCACGACTCGCGCGTAAGGCCCGAGTCACACCGGAATGGCAGCGGCCATAACGTATAACGTAGTGATTATATTCTCTGTGGCAGCGGCCGTCGAGATACTAGGGCCGCCTTGTTTGCGTCCAGAGTTCGCGCGAATTTCAGAGCGAGTGCACGTATAAAAGAGAAAGAGAGGGAAATAGAGCACCAACATTTTGATACGGAATTCGCGCGTAGGTACGCGCTCTTTATGGACGCAACATTCGCGCGTATGCGCGAGAGATTCGCGGCGAATTCGCCCTACCTGGACGGGGCCTTAGCTGTTCCCATCTCTAACGCGCATCAACGATTTATTTACATCGACGTTAGTTTTGCAGAATAAAAAACGATCTGCATCATACAGGAAACATGATATCTGTCATACATAAGTGATTAGGATAGTGAATAAAACAACTAATATTCTCTTATATCGAGTGTATTTCTGGATAAATCGGTTACAAAATACTTATCCAACGCCCGCCATGTATCGAGCCGCAGCTCAAGCTTACATCCTTTAGCAAGATGAATCTCAAACGAAACTAGGTGACCGTATAAAATCGTACATTCTTTATATTACAATCTAAATAGTATAAAAGCCGACCGCTTCGCTTACCAGTTTTACAATTTAAAAAAGATCGACGCGTACGCTGTATTTAAATTTAGTTTGAGCTTAACTTACTCTTTAGTAATTTCATAGGAAAAAATATATATAATAATTAGTATAATTTAAATTATTACATAAAGATTCCTTAATTGCTTTGATAGAGGCTGTCGCGGATTGGTCGGTGGGTTACAGTTGACTGTACAGTTCCGACTACTGACCGCTCCGGAGTAGAATCGACTGCGAAAGCTTAAGGATTGAAACGATATATAAAAAAAACCCATGCGAAACTGTGGGTGGCACCGCGAGCCGCCTTACAATATTGACTATGACCACAGAGGAGGGTCTTCGTGCAGTGGTGCAATGTCATGGAGTGGCGTTGTCCCACTGCACGTAGTAATGCTGTGGTGGTTGAAGGTTGGTTCACGGGGCGGCCGCGATGCGCCGCACGTCGGTGTTGGTGATAAATGCTGACTTATTGGCGGTCGGTGGCGCGCAGCTTCTCCTCAACGGCCTCCTGCGAAGCCTCCGAGAGGTCGGTCGCTTGGATGTACTTCTGTACGCCCACCAGCGACTTCTTCAGTGCGTCGAACGAGCTGGGGACAAAGGAATATTGTGTTATGGTAAAGGAACTAAGTTTGCAAAAAAACAGGATTTTATAGATATAGAACAATAACTTTGTGTAAGAATCTAATCAATGCGGAAGTGTAAAAACTTCGGCAAATTGATTTGTTCATGCTTACAGTAACATACTCAAGCATTACGATTTTACTGTTACTGTCAGATATTTATACAAAGTCATTTCATGCCTATTTTCCACACTACAATAATGTGACAGCCAAAATGTTGTCATACCTACTCGCATTTTGGTTTATTGCACATTTCGTTTAAGGTCTACGTATAAATAACCTTATTAAGTAATAATTTATTAGTATTTTATTTATTAGACAGACTCCAAGTAAAATGGTATAAGGGATGATGATAAAGAATGATTAAATTAATCTACTTTTTGTATTAACCTACGGATGACAGTTAGCCGAGAATATAATAACTATTTTTATAATGCAATTAAAACGTATCTAGAAAGTGGCGATGACAATCTAAAATTCAGTTTAGCATGACTTTCACAAGAAGGCTACGTCAGCATTAACAAATAGCATTTCCAGCGATTAGTTATCGCGTCGATAAGGATATTTATTATCTCACTTCTTAGTAAACATGTTTCGATTGTATGCGTCACCGTGAATAATTCCGAGTGTAGGGCGCGGTCGGTTTTGTTTGATTTTATGACAAGAAACATATACGCGATTTACTGAAGACTGGTGTGGTTTAGCCATCTTCATTGTTCAAAGTTTCTAGGGTTCTAGTTTTACCATGTCTACCTCTCTGTCGGTCAACGCTTTAGTATATTGACTTTAAATAAATAAAAAAACTGTAATTTGGAAAGGGTTTCACGCCGAAAAATTATATTTTTGCGGTGTGGAGATGTGAACAGAACTATCACAGAGAAATAATCTATACAGTATAACAAGGTTGAATAATCTCTAATATGACAGTCACGCAAGCAGTTGGGAGAGCTAAATAGGAGATGTCCGTTTAAAACAGATATCCTTGAACTTAAAAGCGGCTGAAGACACGGACCAAAACTAGTTATGAATAGTCATTAGTCTTCTTCTTCATGGACCCCTTTCATCAGCGGCTATATTTAGTTGACGACAGTGTCGGAACTACAAATACTGATAAAATTCATTTGTACTTTTGCAATCGAATCGAAAGGTCATTACAATTTCCAAGATAACGAGGACAAAGAGATTTTTATCAAAACTACTCCTAATAATGTAAAGTATAATTGAATTAGTTGATAGACAACACCAAACATTCTCTTTCAAAGAAATATCTTTGGAATAGAAAAACCTTAGATACATTTTTTTATTTACAAATACAGTCAAATGTCTTTTTAATATATTTCGTGGCAAACGGCAAACTGACGGTCCATTCTTGGTCTATTGGCCACCGGCACCGTTGCCGTCACCGTCGCGTCAACGAGATCGAGATGACGGTGCTGAAGTGGGGCTACATACATTGACTATAGCCGCGTGTCCACCGCTCGTCACCTCACCTCATACTAATAGTACGATTTTTAATTCGAGTTAGAAAAATGACAAGTTCAACTCTGTCACTGATACCAAAATGGGTGACCCGCTACAATAGTGATGTTCCGCAATCGAAAGACTTAAATATTTTTTCATGCTTTATTTTATTAGGTATCATTTATCAAAGCGTTTTTTACTGTAAATATTGAATACATACCGTATTAAATAATACGATTTAAGTAATATGGACCTTACCAAAAACAAATAATATAACAGTGTTTTATGTAATATTAAATTACCAAGGCAATTTGATATTAAATAAAAAAATATTCTCGACTTAGATTTAATTGTAAAAACTCGATTGTACCACATCACTATTTATTTGGGATTAAAAACCTGCAACACTGGAAATCTCATTTTTCTGACTCGAATTAAAAATCGTACTATAAACTCGGCTCGCAGTCATCTCGATCTCGTTGACGTGACGGTGACGGCAGCGGTGGACAAATGGCCTTATGATAAGTGGTCGCCGTCACTATTAGCCATGCAATACCGAAGATCGCAGATGCGTTGCCATCCCAGAAGCAAGTTATGTTTTATATGCCTGTATTTTAAATACACATTCCCAGCATAATTATATTGACAACTAGCGTCATAACTAATAAACAACATTTCCGTACAGTAACGCGTTATAAACGTTTGCTATAAATAATTTTGTATTTTTTGGCAGCTGTTTGCAAGGACTCGAAGTTTATTATCACACGATTACAGCTGGAACGACTAGAGAGTACGAATTGCACTGTAATTCTGTCATGGTAGAGATAAAACTGCATTTCTGTGTACACAGATTTGAATTTTTCTCTGAGTATAATTGAAGATTAAATAAAATTTCCTAATAATCAGCGAATACAAATGTTTGTACTTTTAATGATGCACCACAAAAGTGACAAAATACTAATTTTGTAGATGTTAAAAAATAACTGACTGACTGACGTATCTTTTCACACTTGTTTATCTTAAAAAAATTAAGCTCCCGTTGAGGAAGATAAAAAAATGTTTATTACGTTATTTAGATTACAAGTTTATCAGATTAATATGGAATACCTATTTTTATTTGTAGGCATTTGTGGTTGGCATAGAGGAAACACGCGTTCGTTTTAGGCGTTGTGATGTGTTGATGTTTGAAAAATCAGACAGCTCTATGTGTTTACCTAGTATGCAATTGTGAATAACACATTTCACACCTAAAAGAAGTCGTTTTGCAGCAATGATATTTATGAATTGAAGACTGTAATTAGCTGGACTACAACTACACGTGACTTCAAAAGGCAGTTCGTCTATTTGACCCTCTCTTGACTTCAAGATTGGATCCTACTTGATGGGGCACACCCAACAAGGTAGGATCCAATATATCATAGGCTATTTCATAACTATTACGATATTTACCTGGAGTACAACATCTTCTTCTTGACCTTGGCGGTGTCAGGGCACCATGACATAAGGAATAGCTTCTGTTTCTTGCTAGCCTCCGACGTGCCTTGACACTGGTGCGTGTACTCGAAATCGAACAGGCCGTATCTGGAAATTTTAATTGGAACATTCAATGAACAGAATAAGGCTTAGGCTCAGTTGCACAATGGTGCTGATTTTCTTGTTCACAAACTTAACTAAATTTAAGTTAAATGCATCTATTTCTTTCCATTTCTTAAAGAAAAGGACAGAAGATCGATTTTAGTTTAATCCTGTCAAATTAGACAGCGCCTTAAGAAAATTGACGTAAGTATATTTAGACGCCATGTTTTTAAATCGCGTCTGACAGGACTTAACTAATATTTTATTTTCTCTCCTTTTCTTAATTAAATGGAAAGAGAAAGATGCACTTAACTTAAATTTATGTTACTTTGTGAATAAGGGAATTGGCACCAATATATGACTAAATTGACTAGGCGCCTGTTTCACATTCTTAAAATATCTGGCCGATTCATACAAAATATGATCCATTTTTGAATTCTTCTCGTAGATAAGGACTATTACGAGATTGTGAAACAGGCCCTTGATAATCACGCATCCCTGTCAAATTGTTCGAAGTAGAAAGAGACAGAACAATGTTTAAAGTTTAAACTAAGTTAAGCATTAAACAGGGTTTCTGGTACAAGTTGGGCCCTGCATACCGATAATAATAATGTATCATTTATTCTCTCTTCACAAAGCTGATTTAAGAGTATAGTAAAAACATAATTGATGTTTTTACTGTATTCCACATAATATTTTCTTATGTGACAGACTGATGACTACGTTGTTAAGAAATACCTGTGTTACACACCACCAGGCTTTTACAGATAAGATGTATTAGATATTATCTTGGATATATTCTTTAGAGATGGTGTTCAGAGAAAACCAACCAGCATTGTGATCGATTACTGTTAATCGTTTGATTATGAACTAAAATCATAATCAGAACATTTACGACCGTATGAAGCTAACGGTAAACATACGACAGTCAATGTAAATAACTTGCATCCGAATGGAGATTTCCACAGTTGCATTAATCTACTTTTTCGTTCTTGACTCGTTTTATAGCCCAATGGAACGGTAGCTTTCGTCTGGTTTTACATGCTACTTGAGAAACGGGGTGTAACATCACTTTTGCAAACCCATAATCCAAACACTCAATAACACTTATCATTGAACCAAGGATCCATCCGACGCTCAGTAGTAGCGCTGATGATTACAAGATCAAAGGTGATATTTTTTTATATTGAAGACCATTTGAGCAATGGTTATTGGTTTTAAGTAAACCCCCAACAGGTTTGAACAAATTTTAGTTTTATTGTAACTAGCTTTTGCCCGCGACTTCATCCGCGTGGAATAATAGTTCCCGTTCCCGTGGGATTTCCGGGACGAAAACTATCCTATGTCCTTTCTCGGGTCCCAGACTATATCTGTACCAAATTTAATGTGGTTTAGGCGTGAAGAAGAGACAGACAGACAGACATGCTTTCGCATTTATAATATTAGTACGGAAGTACGAATTACACAAAAAAATATATTTAAAGTGAAAGAAATTATTATTTAAGTATTATACATTTAGCGCCTTACTAATAAACGCTGCATAAAGTTATGACAGGTTTATACGTCAAAAAATGTATGGTTACACAGGCTTTATTCATTGCATAACTTTACACAGTGATTATTAGTAAGGGCATCAGTTTTCATGGATTTATCCTCAGATTGTTCTATAAAAAATCATGCTGCATGTAAAGCAAAAGCAAAGTCACCTCTATTTTAAAAGAGATTTATTTTGACACCAATTTACATCACCAGAACCCCATTTTCTCACTTGTCGTCTACCTTTGGGAGTCAATCGGTACAGACCACCTTGTTAATTAATGAAATTAACAGCAAATTACCTGCACTCGCCAGTGCCGCCCTTTTGCAAGTCCTCAAGGAATTGATCGTACTCGGCATTGCGTTCGCCGACCGTCTCCACATCGATCTGTTTCTCGTCGCGGATGTAGAACACCACGTAGCGATGTTTCTTGTCCTTTTTGATCTCCTCGTACGTCGTTTTACAAGCGTCCGATACTGTAACACCCGACGCCTGGAAGGAAAGTTAAAGTTTAGTGTTTTTAGGGTTCCGTACCTCAAAAGGTAAAAACGGAACCCTTATAGGATCACTTTGTTGTCCGTCTGTCCGTCCGTCCGTCTGTCAAGACCCTTTTTCTCAGAAACGCGTCGAAATATCAAGCTGAAATTAATATCACATACTCAAGTCTGATATCTCTCAAAGCAGTGAAAAAATCAAGTTTCTAAATCAACGCAATAAAAAGATACGGCGGTTTACATTGCATATTTAGACATTTTCAAGGGAATCAAAACTCAAAACCTATAGGGTACTTCCCATTGACCTAGAATCGTGAAATTTGGCAAGAAGCAAGGTCATGTAGCACAAGTAAAGGGAAAACTCCGAAAACCGTAAATTTGTAGTTAGTTCACATCAGGCGTCCGTCTGTCCGTCTGTCTGTCAAGAACCTTTTTCTCAGGAATGCGTCGAGATATCAAGCTGAAATATATATCACATACTCAGGTCTGCTATCTCTCAAAGCAATGAAAAAATCAAGTTTCTAAATCAACGCAATAAAAAGATACGGCGGTTTATATTGCATATTCAGACATTTTTAAGGGAATCAAAACTCAAAACCTATAGGGTACTTCCCATTGACCTAGAATCGTGAAATTTGGCAAGAAGCAAGGTCATGTAGCATAAGTAAAGGGAAAACTCCGAAAACCGTAAATTTGTAGTTATTTCACTAAAAAACAAAATAACGGAACCCTCGTTGCGCGAGTCCAACTCGCACTTGACCGGTTTTTTAGCGTTGGAACTGGTGAAAGTCGGTACAACATTGGCTGCCAGTCGAAAATTGCTGAGACATTGACGCTCGTCGCGATTAATCAGAAAAGATTAGCCACAAGAGTGTGCAATGAACATCATTTCCACTCTGCAGCGGTTAAAGTATTGTTTTCGCGTCAATCTTGCTGTACTGAGGGATCATTATGCTGTCGCATTGTAAGTAAATAAGTACTCATGTACAACGCCAATTGAATGTATTGTAAAAATCGACTACCAATAGATAAACGAGAGCCGACCAAGTCTTACATGTAGTTACATTATTCGAATGGCATATTACGAATCACGTTATAGGACGTTGTTCAGAAGCAATTGTCAGTAAGTTAACATCAGTTCAAAACTAGAATAAAAAACCAAACATTATCCGTGCCAAAGCGGTTTGTTTAAGAGACGAAAACGTTTTTATTGAATGAATAGGTAATGCCACGAATTTCGCAAGTCATTTCCAGGAGAAAATTGTAAGACATATCCTCAGTAAGATAATGAAATATTTGAAGAGAATACTGGCGGGCCGTGCCACCGTTTGCAAAGAATCCTTTAATACCGACACCCCTGCATTCTTTCCCTATGATTAAAATGTTAAGCTTATGAAATTCTAACCGTATTGGCGTAGGTATTATTATATTTTTACTTCATCATTTTTTTATGTACAGAAAAATATAAGTCCAGAAGATTATTTTGAAAAAGTTTCGTCTTAAACGCGCCATTTTCTATAATTATCTGCTAAATTCGAGACAAAATGGTGAAAGAGTCACTAAATCCTTACTAATATTATAAATGCGAAAGTAACTCTGTCTGTCTCTTCTTCACGCCTAAACCACTGAACCGATTTGAATGAAATTTGGTACATATATATTCTGGGATCCGAGAAAGGACATAGGATAGTTTTCATCTCGGAAATCCCCCGGGAACGGGAATTATTACTCCACGCGGACGAAGTCGCGAGCAAAAACTAGTCGTTTATAAATCCTAGATTTAAGGGTGAAGAAGGTCAAGCGGCATTTCTTCCGAAGACAAACGATCCATGAATGTGCTACTAACAGATGAATTGCACGGTAATTACAACATGGGCGTTCCCTGGGCTCTTGCCAGCAAACGGCGACATCAAGAAGACGTCTAGTACTAACATCGTACCAAATGTTAGGGCATACTACGCGAATGCTCTGAACGGTGACGCGTGTTAGCAAAAGATTTTCTACTGGTCGATGACTCCAATGCGGCTACCGGTTAGTGCGTATGCATCCTTAGGCTACGTTCCTTCATTACAAGTAAATAAATATGTCTATGTCATTTTAGTATAGGAATCTATTACGCGGGATGTTTTGTTTATATTTTACTAAATATTGATGATGAATTTCTGCGCCTATATTTATCTTGCAATTTTACGCTTGAGCTTTACAAACGCAGCGAAAGTATTTTTTGCTCTTTCAGAATCTTCTTTATTCTTCTGATTCTTTTAGATCTTTGCTTTCTGCACTAACAGTTAAATAGTTACAAAATACTTACGAAGACAGGTCCCACTTTAAAATTACCAGAGGGACATTTCCTGTGAGCTCAAACCTGGTTAGAACGGAACTAGTCAATAGGCATGAAGCGATGCCTATTGTTTCAGTCGGCCAGCCAGCGATTTTAAATAGACACTACTCGCTGGATACCTACCGACATTTAGATATTATGGAAGACACATTTACGATTTTGAACGAGGTTGTAAGATATTAGTGTAGCGATATTTTTGTTTCATAGCAAATAACAACATCAAGGAAGGAAGGTTGTCAAATATAAGCACATCTCTTTACTGGAGATTTCGGGCGTTTTTAAAACGCTATGTCACATTCGCATGTTGTAAAATTACGTCTGCAAGATAGAGAAGGGATCATAAGCGATAGGATCTTGTCATATTTATGTCGGCTTTCTTATTCAGCTATGAAACTATCCGATTATTTTATAGTTTCATTGGAGAGTAATTCATTGGTGAGAATGCCAGAATTACTTTCTGTCAATATTTTACTTGAAGTTGACACTAATTTCGCCAGTTACTGCCTATAGATTTATTTATTGCATCAATATACTTTTCAACCCATTCATTAGCAGAACGTCTAAACTAAAACGTAATTCTTTCGCAAAATTGTTAATAAATTCTCCAAGTACCCCCCTTTCATTATTTTGCCAGAATCTCGGGTCATTGCAAAAGTAGATTATGTAAGTATGTTGTGGGTAGGCTGAAATAATCTGCGTTATATACGGGGACAGCTGTTGTCGCATTTCATTCAGTTCTATTTCAATTAAACACAAGGCTGTTGCAGTTACTTCTAAATTATTAAACTTTGAGTTTTAACGAGACTGCAACCGAGTATTTTTAAAATAAAATGTGATTTCAAATTAATGATTGTCATTCTAATACAAAACATTCTTGAAATTTTGCTAGTCAGAATACCCCAGATGCGTACATAACAGTTGTATCTCTGACATGGCGATAACACTAAAGAGGAAGGAAATATCAAACCTCCTGTCTCGAAGAAGACCAGACACCTTTCACGTATTTGCCAACTACCCGCATTTAAAATAAATTCTTATTTCAATACACATAAAGTCCGTTACGCCTCGTTAGAAGTAAATGTCATCTCATGACGCACCAGGAATGTTATCAGCGGTTATCTGAGGTCGTGCTTCGAGGCACAAATGTAATGTTTCCATACATTTAAATAGGTATAATTGTTCTATCCATTTGTTTTGTTTGTACAGGTGGTTCTCGGTTGAATGAGTAGCGTTTTATTGCGGGAGCGAATGGGCTCGATCTAGAAATGTTTGGTCAACAATACTGTGTAATGTTAGATGTCTGTTTAATGCCTTGACCTAGTCCGAGGTAGGCTTTGTGGTCGATCGCTGGCTGGAGTGACACGTAATAAATACTGGTGGGACTGTAATTATGTTTGAAATTTACACATATTTGCGTTGCACGCTAAAATATTTTGACAGGACGAAGCAGATATGTTTTGGATTCAGCATCACTTGTGACAGTTTTGATATACTAAAACTGAAGTATTTATCGTGTAAACTTAGGTCCAGAAATGTAGTAATTTACAAACGAAAGACTTTGCCACTGGACAAAAAAGTTGATCATTCATCGTTAAATAATGTGTAAGCCAACCATTGAATACTTAACAAAATTGTAACATCGTTAGAGGGATCTAAAAGCGACAGTCCCCCGCATGGCACAGTAAAAATAGCCCTAGTCCACACCCGAAGACATTGGCCGTAGCAATCTAATAATAAATACGACGGTGCATGAACCACACGTGCTTTCTATCTATCTAATCCTTTGGGGTGTGCACATGTTTTGGTGTACCTTTGGCTTTGAAAGTTTAGTTTTTTGGGAAGATGATAAGTTGTAACTAAAATATTTTTAAGCAAATTCGGGCGAGAAACTAATGGTCTATATTGAGTGTTTGTAGAATTTGCTAGCTCTAGGATTTTTTAATTGGTTTTGATTAAGTTGATTAATGTTACACTTGTGAAAACTTTCCTTATTATGCATATTTTTTGATAAGGACTAGGTTTTGGGACTTAATTCTTTTATTATCAGTCCCCAAACAGACTGACTGACTCTCAAGCACTAACAATGAAAACGTTCTAATAGTGAGCAATAGACCAGTCATTCTCATTGAAGACTACAATGAGCCTATTTATATCGCAGTATTAAAGCGAATCTATTTCTATTTCAGCATCTAATATCAGAATGATGTCATTGTTATTGCATTTCTTCATTTATAACGTGTTTACATCGCTACATTTAGATATTTTTGATACATTTTCTTTGTAACGATCATAAATTATATCAGTTAGTTTCCCCGTAAACTTCAGTAACTTTTTCGTACAGTTTGTTACAGCCGATATGGATCTCATACCACGATGTTTTTTCCACGTAGGACGTCGTTTTCTCAGCACTCTCTCTGCTTTGGCCAGTCAAATTAGATGTCAAAATGGAAGTACATTATTCATGTAATTTTCGTAATTGGTACTTTCTCCAGATGTGCTAATGGCGATGGGACGGTAAAAGTGCTTTTAATTTAGCAGTGCCTTTTGAATGCCAAAAGGGACAACGTATTCAACCTTGACCTATGTAAAAACAGGTTATTTTTATTCTCTTCGAATTGGTGCACAGCTGGTACTTAATCATTTTCTATGAACGTTTCATTTGTTCGGACTACGGCTTACATCGAGTTAAGCACATAAGGCTTTAGTTATTTTTGGACTTAACGACTGACGGCACCGTAATTTCCAATTTTGCTAAAAACAATTCACTCTACATAAAACATTATTTAATGTATTCACAGCACGTTTAGGTAATCACCATAATACCTAGCCGTATTATTTCTGCATGAGTGCATACCCAGACTGCACCATTTTGCCGCATTAGGCGATATTATAGTCATGCAATTCTACGGCAGCCGATCGATTGGCCGTTTCAGTACTGCATTTTAGAATTCCAGGAAAGCTTCTGAATTATTTATTAGCTTCTATTCGTTTAATGTGGCCTTTGAGGAGCCATGAATTGGGGAGGCCAGTGCCTTGAAGAGGTTTCTTCTGTATTATAGAGGAAGCAGACGATTCGAAAGCCTTGGAAATCGTGGAATCGATTTACTGAAGGCAATATAACAGAATGTTCAAAGACGTTTTCAAGAACGTAGTTTTGCTATCTGTTTCGACTTGAAAGACGAGTTAATGATGATGTTAAAAACAACAGTTCATCATGTCTGTCTTCAATTAACGTCAATTTTCTGCAACTACAATTAGAAATTGCTGTATCGAGATAATGTTGTACTAGTTTCATTAAAACTCTTAGCACAGGTTTAAAAAAATATAAGATAACGATCGTATATCACTGTTCATGTCATGTTTCACACATGAATTGGCTTTATTGTTCATTTCATTCATTATTATCATTCTGTGCACACCACGGTTTTTTCTAAATATACGGAAGATGCGGATGGTATTCACATATTTTTTTAATATTACACGACTCTTACTGACATAAAAATATGATAAATAATGGAAATATTTAATGGAATTTTTAAGCGAACATTATACCGCAGCCACAATTATGCCGAAACAAATGGCAAAGCATCTATGTCAAAATAGTACGCATGCGTATTTAGTTAGCAACCTACCCTTATAATAGTTACCCTGTCTTGTTGACTGACTTAGAAATGATGAGTACTTTAGTTTGCCATTTAGCATTAATAAATAAAGCTGCTTATCTTTCCTCTATTGCAATGCAGGGATAAAAAACTAAATTCGAGGCTGGTTTCAAAAAATAATATACCAGAAACTACGAATTTGCATTTACGCAATGGTCCACGAATCATAGCAGTGACGCCAATTGGGTTAGAAAAAAAACATACTACCCACATTAATTTATTGTCGTCTGACCAACACTGCTATTCCTGAACATTTGATTAATTTTATTTAGATCCAGCTTTTGCTTCGTAGCGCGGATTTTGGAGCAACGCACAGTATTCAGTAATCATTAATCAGAAATGTTTTAGAATATGTTTAGCTATGTTACATAAGAATGGTGGGATTTGATGTGTTGGAGTTTGGCATGCAGATTAATTTTAAAGATTATGATAATATTATTAGTGTTTAAACCTTTTCATTTTGCCCAGCAACTGTGGTTTTCAGTATTTTAATTAACTAAGCATTAGTTTCTGCGAAAATATATTTAATTTTATACATTTGACATCGAAATGCATTTCGGGTGTCAAATGTATAAAACTTACGATAGCGAAAATTGATTATGAACAACGATTAAAATTATGATTATGCAATGTGTCCATTTTGTGGTAAGTTATTGTTTGTTGGAGATGTTTCTATGAATTAGAACGGTCATTTTTAACTGCTATTATTCGTACTAAAATGACGCACTTGCCAAAATTACTTAATTAAAATATTCAACAATTGTCAAACTTTACGCAATTCTCACAGTTTATAAACGCCAAACGGTATATTTTTGGCATGCTTTATATTGAACAGTCTTTTTTTTGAGTCAATAGGTAAGTCTCCTAGTTTCCCATTCAATATCTAATTAGTTTAGTCAGGAAACTTAACATCAAATAATTAAAAAATGTCACAAAAATTACTACGCAAGAAGGTACCTACATTATTATGAATAAATAACCAGATAAACGGTGCCAATATTATCTCATGCTAGTCAATAATTGCGAAATGCTATTCGGAAATTGTTGATATCGTCTCAAATCCGTACTAATATTATAAATGCGAAAGTAACTCTATCTGTCTGTCTGTCTCTTCTTCACGCCTAAACTACTGAACCGATTTGAATGAAATTTGGTACAGAGATAGTCTGGGACCCGAGAAAGGACATAGGATAGTTTTAGTTTTCATCCCGGAAATCCCCCGGGAACGGGAACTATTAATCCACGCGGACGAAGTCGCGGGCAAAAGCTAGTAGAACAATATTTGTTAGAAGGAAACTAATTCAATATTACTACTATGAGTCAACTAATACCATAGAAACAATTTCGGCGGTTAAAATATGTATTTTACATATGGAGCAGCCACATTTGGACATGAAGGAAGGTACTATGAAGTAAAAAAACTATGTAGATACACAGTTTGGGAATGTTTTAGAATGAAAATGTTTACATGGATTTTCCACTTGGCGGGACCCATCTGTCACTCTCTGGGAAAATTGATCCATGGTGAATCTAAAAGTAATTGCTATTAACAAGACTTACAAAATTATAAAAATATAACGATAAAAACGAAGCGATTTGACGGAAAACAATCAACGAGGCAGTAGTGCAGTTTTCTTCAATTCACTTACTCTAATTGATTGAATGTCGGAACGAGTGGAACTGCAGCAATTCAAGTTGCCATTAAATCAATTTGAAGAAAAAAGAACTAAAAGAAAGTACTTATTTTACTGCTTCCTTTTATTTAAACGAACGCTTTGATATTTTATTAAAACATTTTGTATTAACTTCAATCAATATGAGCTCATATATGAAACACATTTATTGAGATTTCCATACAGTCTCCTTTTAGTCTGGCTCATTAAACTCATTACATTATAATCGCCGCATAAGTATCAACGCGGGCGGCATTGTCCTATAAAAAACTGCTGTGAAGGTCAACGACCTTAATGTCAGTCGGTTAAGTATAAAACGTATGCGTCACTAGCTGACTCAGGTGACTTGTCAATGTTCTGATGAGTAAGTTTTGGTTCACCGGACTAGGAACACAATCTTTCGTCATAATATTTGATTTTCATTAGCGATTTGAACACTGTATTGTAAGATCCCGGTTTGCGGGTAGTTGAAAAATATTTTACCAGCTGCTTTTCTTTTCGGATAACGGTATTAATTAATCAGTTTATCTAATGAGTATGCTCAGACGAGAATAGTATCGACCGTTATGCGAATACGAAGTGTTATATTTTAATTTTTTTTTGTTTAGTTTTGCTGTGCGATTTCAAGACACTTGAATTACTCTTCCAAGTCTGATTCTATCACAAAGCGTTTCTGATAACCGTCCTTGTCGATTCTGGTTTGATAGACCACCGTCAATATTTAGCAGATGAGGTAATAATCCTACAAATAAAAGTCCATAACAACTCATTTTATGGATTCCGGCTAAGATGATAGTAGTTTTCAAGGTTTTATTCACCCATGTGCTTTCTTGATTACATTTATCTAGCTTAAGCTATTAACCTCGGAGCTCCCGTTTAATTTCGAAGCGATGGAATTTTATATGAGTTGGCTCGTATAACGGACACCGTTAGTTGAATACTGAGATAACATAATTTAGACTCATCTTAAAATATTCTAGTATTAAATTAGACATAAAAATGGTTCATAAGACGGGATTGAAAATGATTAATGTTGCATGAAGACAAATTTTTCTCTGCAAAAAGACACAGATTGTCAAGTAAAGGACCAGCCCAACAAATCCCCACTTTTAAAGTATGCGATCAAGCGAGATGAGTGTGTAGTAATAACTCTGGTTTACGCCTTCAGAGTTCCCCCTCGTGTTTCAAAAGGGGAGTTTCGGGTCAGTGTCAGGATGGCTGGACCAAGCGAGGCATGTCCTTCAAACCATGTGCACTATTTATTACCTATTCGCTACTATTTACTACCTATAGTTAAATATTTACTACCTTTTTGTTAAGAAACTTATCTAAGAAATAAAGTGGTCAGCCAACCTGACGTCAGGTTGGCTGACCACTTTCAAGTTTTCATAGTTTTAGCGTTGTATTAACCGCGCTGTTGATGTAAATATTTACTACCTGGTTGCTACCTTAACATATATGTTTTCCACAACTCTAAGAAGCTCCTATAAAATGTTATTAATAAAAACCATTTAAACGCCTGTACATCAATTATTGACATGTTTTGTTCTCAGAACAATTGCTAACAAAGTTTTTGTAGGCGCTTAGTGGCTTATGATGAACAACTTGTTTCTGGATAATTTTATAAATATTAACATAATCGCATTTATTATACATATAAGTGTGTATGTACTTGGGGTTTTATTAAATTGATCTTTATTAAGTTAGGACACAATATTGATAATAAACAAAATTACAAAATTTAATAAAATATTTATAAAATTATCCAGAAACAAATTAATATCTAAAACTAAACTAAAACTAAAAATTAAAATATAAATAAGAAAGGGGTTATCCGTCGGCGTCGTAAAACTCGTCATCACTGTCGACGGGCAGCGTGCCCAGAAGGCTGGCAGCATTGCCACGCTGAATTGCTATGCTTATTCTTTGGGCAAAATAGATGCCAGCCTTCTGATCACGTGGAGTGTCGACTAAACGTTTCGCAATCTCTTTATAAAGAGAACGGGCACTCGGGCCCCATGGTCCCAAAGTTTCAACCCCAAACGGCTCAAAAATATAATAACCAACTAGGTTGTTATATTTCCGCCGCTCGAGGTTTTCTGCTTCGGCAGCAGCAGTGCCCGCACACATTCCAGAACTAGGAAGATGCGATGGCGCAATGGTGTCGAAGCACGTAGCGTCCCACACCAAAGGCCTACCCAACTTCCAAGGCAATAATGACATTCCGTCTGGTCTCTTCCCATCGTCCCGTACCAGCCCGATGGGTTCTAAGATGGCTGGAATGCCGACGGTAACAAGAGCTCTGCGGATAATATCATTAATATTTGCATGACGCGGAATGCGACCTGCACTCCTGCTGCAAGAGAGGCCATGGTGACCGAGGCTGTCGACAGCTTCACCACATCGGCAGCGATGAGGAGTACAACATGGTGTACCTAAACGCAAACTTGTGGCGATACGAAAAGTATTGTCATCCAACTTAGTACCTATGTTGGATGACGGTAACGCACGCAACCACAGTCCTGATTCCCATTCAGCAACAGCCAGTAGGCGAGCTCGCTCCGCAATGTTGGTACACGTCTCAAGAAGGTTATTCCGTGCCAACATACAGAGCGGCCCGTCCCACAGTCTCTGTGATGAACGGGTACCGGGAGGATCTTTGCCTGGGCAAGCCATTTTCCAAGCATTTATGGCTTCAGTCAAGCAAGGTACTTCGAAGCTAACCAAAGAAGAGGAAAGTACTTATATTCCTGGTCAGCTCCTCAGTGCTGAAGACTAAAGACTGAAGACAGGAATGCAGGGAGACTAATACTGGAAATTTTGCGGACGCCCAGGCCACCTAAACGAATAGAAAGAGTGGCTTGTAGCCACGCCCGATCGTCCAAATCAATGTTCAAAATTGCTGCTAAAGAATTTCGTATAATTTGGTCGATTTTGTCTAAAACTGTAGGGTGTTTCCATAGCGGGGAGGAACAAGCAAAATAAATGAAATAAGGGCCGAAACAACAAAACCGAACCAGAGTTAAAGCGGAGTGAGTGCTAATCTTTAGGAGTCTTTCCGACATATCGTTGAATTTTTGAATTTTTTTCTCGACAAAATTTGGGAAAGACTCCTCGAGAATTGGAGACCCTAGGAGGTAAAGTGAACTTTTATCAACAATTTTGATGTTTGGTGCTATTGAACAGAATTTGGAAATTGTGGTCTGTCTGTCTGTATTGTCTAAAATGTGCAGTTCGCATTTGGAAAAATTTTGTTCGAGGCCAATGGCAGAAAAACCAGTTTTTAAAAACTCGAAATCCGATAATACAGTATTAACATCACCTCCGAGGGTCCCGTCATCCAGATACCAAACGTTTTTTTGAGTTAGTTTTAAGTTAGCCATATTTATTTGTATATTATACGTATGTAAATAGTTTATTTCCAGAAACAAGTTGTTCATAAGCCACTAAGCGCCTACAAAAACTTTGTAAGCAATTGTTCTGAGAACAAAACATGTCAATAATTGATGTACAGGCGTTTAAATGGTTTTTATTAATAACATTTTATAGGAGCTTCTTAGAGTTGTGGAAAACATATATGTTAAGGTAGCAACCAGGTAGTAAATATTTACATCAACAGCGCGGTTAATACAACGCTAAAACTATGAAAACTTGAAAGTGGTCAGCCAACCTGACGTCAGGTTGGCTGACCACTTTATTTCTTAGATAAGTTTCTTAACAAAAAGGTAGTAAATATTTAACTATAGGTAGTAAATAGTAGCGAATAGGTAATAAATAGTGCACATGGTTTGAAGGACATGCCTCGCTTGGTCCAGCCATCCTGACGCTGACGAGTTTCGGCAGGGGCGAAGTGGCTGGAACTTAGCGATTTTATTTTCGTTGCTACAATTGTCCGTTATGGGTTGTCAAAAAAGTATTTTATACTGATTGGGCCCGCAGTGCCATTCTTATGGGCTGTATCTGTACTAATCTGACAAGTAAATCACAAGTAATTTCTCCAGCTATAAGACCAATAACGGTTAAAAAGACGCCGACTATAATAATATTGGAAAGACGATGAGCTCAGCTTTCGCCAACCGCCTATCCGAGCAAACTAACTAAAAAATTAATATTCCATATCTAATGATCTATTCTGACAAGTATGATTTAAAACCTGTTTGAAGTAACTAGTTTCGCCTTCTTTCTTTAATGTGCTGTCGGTTATGTTGACTTAACCTTTGAATCTAGCTTAGTCATGGCAAATGAAAGGACTAAAGCTCACATCTAAAGCCGAGCTTAAGGTAGAACGAGATAAATAGAAAACTGGATAATATAATTTGCCATAGACAATTGCTAAAGAGCGAAAAGGTCAAGGGAGTATGGTTTTCAAGGTTCTAGTGGAAACGTCAGCAGGATACAAAAGTCTGTGTTAATAATTAGATTTAAATATTGACATCACAAAATAACGTTATAAAACTGCCAACACGATTATCTGGATCTAAAACGGATGATGACTCAAATGGTAAATTATCGGTAATTACACATACTTGGTTCCGATAGAGTGATAAATTATCGATAAGGGAACGATATCATCGTAACTAATTGATTTTACATAATGGTATTAACCTTAGGACTCGTTTGCGCTTGGTTACTCCCATCTGGTTAGCAAGCGAGACGTCAGACGAGGAATTCTTCAATCGATTCGATTGAATAGAAGGAATAAATAATAAAGAGAATATTCCAAGTCGTGATACGCAAAATTCAGCTATCAGCTTTCAATAGATAATATGAGAAGTGTGTGAACAAAAACATTTTTCAAGTGATATTATGGATTGCCATTACTTGCATGTTTTCACGTAGCATTCCTGACAAAATTGAGAACGAACAAAGCATTCCTTTTATCTTGGGCGCTGGCAAATTTTGCGTACGAATAATTTGGATACGCGTGAAAAACGGAGTCAAGGGAAGGATATGCGCAGTCAGCGCCGCCGCCGTTGAGTATTAAAAGCAGCGATCGCTTCAGTAAATAACTAGATCTTGCTAATGGCTTCTCATTTCGTGGATATGTTTGAAATAGGCGGATTTTCACAACTTTAATGGCTTATTTTTACCAGACAGTAGTAAATCTCAGGCCCTTTTTACTAGTAACCTAGCAGTCCTAAAGGAGACCCTCAAGCAATTTTCACGTCCCTAGTCCCTTTGACGAATATCTCATTGAAATGCAGTTATCTCTCAATCAAAAACAGATCAGGCGCATCTCACTTAACCAACAAATCCCTATTAATATTATAAATGCGAAAGTAACTCTGTCTGTCTGTTACGCTTTCACGTCTAAACCACAGAACTGATTTAAATGAAATTTGGTACAGAGATAGAGTTGACCTTGAGAAAGAACATAGGATAGTTTTTGTCCCGAACTTTTGAAGAGTTCTCTTGATAACCGACATTCACGCGGGCAAAGCCGCGGGCAAAAGCTAGTTGATTACTATACATGCAAAGAAAGTCTAGTCTACCAACATGGTCTAAACATTACCGGATGACTCATTCGACGTAAAATGACTCACAGTACGAGTTTTTATATGCCACTAAGTGACTGGCCGTACCTATATGGTCGGAGAAACTTCACTTGTCAATGGGCGAACGAAGATAAAAGGTGCAGGCTTTTCTTAGTACTGTTTACATATTATGCATTATGCTGTACTATGTAATCTCAACATTAAATATAGATTTTGTGGGTAAAATCATTTGTGTTGGGCAAGGTCAGTATTTGAGTACTATGAACTCACACGAGAATAATTTGTCGTCTCACTGACGTTATCTATGTAAGCTAAACACAATGCTTAGACTGATTGTTTAGCGAGGAATTACTTTAGTGTGAATTGTATTGAAGAAAACTTAAGTGCAGCTAAACCTATTCAGACAATCAAGATATCGGCTGACCTATGATACTTCGGAAATAATAAGCTTAGGTCAAACTCTATTATACTCATGGTAAGTTACGACTTACGAGTCATCGCTAAACATCATTAAATTCTTTGCTGATTCAAGATTCGTAAGGTCACCTGGTTATGGGTAATTAGTACCTATGACAAAACCTTATTTTTTATTTATTGAATTACTAGCAGAATTGGATTAGGAAACAAAACGATATTTTTATTTGGATATAGGTATGTTTTAACAAAAAATACTAATTTCGAAAAATATAGGATAAATCGCTGCAGGGCTCGTCAGCCATTGCTAATCTTAAGAAAATCAAAGACGCTGTGATGAAATTGCAAGTTGTGACGATCATAAAGTAGCCATTTCTCAGAAACTGCCATACAGTAGGGTTCCTGTGGCGAGACGTTCGTAATAAACAGAAAATGCAAAGATATAGGAAGGTGGTGATATTTTTCCGAGTAGAGATACCAAGTCACAACTAATTAATCATTACATTACATATTTTATGGGAATCCAGTTGTAACAAATAATTAAGTTATAGCTCATAGTAAATGGGCAATGTGACTTCCATTATTTGACAAAATAATCAAATATTTTTACAAGTAAAATGACAGAAAAAATACAGGAAAAGGCATAATGTTTTAGAAAAAAAAAATTTGTTCCATACACGGACAAATCAGAAGTGAATCCACAAACACTTCGGAAGACCAAACGAAATGTAATTCAGGGTGGCTTAGCAATCAGAAATTTGACACAAGTAAAAAGATAAGTAGTTTAAATCAAAAGCTATTTAGCAGAACTACCTATTACATTCAAGTAATATACAAGTTATATTATATGTTAATCCATTTCTGTATGTAAATGAAAGATAACTGTTGAGCATAGTAAATTTATTGCAAAATAAAATATCTTCTTATTAGAATAGCATCAACGGCTTAATTAGATATTCAAAAGTAAATTACTTTAACAGTATAGGAATTAATTGTTGTATTATTTAGCTAGGTGTTGAGTATCTTACTGGAAATACCAGTTGGAGTAGTAATTAATAATGTTGATAATTATTAGCACTATCTGCGAAGGGTCATTCACTCTCACCTTTATCAAAAAAACTTTTTCACATATTATTATAGATAGTTTATAGATGGAAGATGTCAGACTTGTCTTTTATAGAGACAGATTCAGGGGTAAATCTAGTCTACATGCATTCAAGTGTAAAAAACAGTATCTGATGCATTTCCACTTACTTATGTATGTAGGTAGATTGGTTTTACATATTTTTTTAATTATTCATTTCTGTATTGGGGACATTAAAGTAATAAACAACTAGAAAAGGAACTTGTGAACAATTAAACTGTTTCCTTCAGTTTTACACTAATTATAGGATATGAATAATTTGTGTAGGATATTTTCCTCTACGGACACAATACATATTTTGTTGTAGGGCTTAAATTTATCATTGTTCAGTTCCATTTCAGCCAATGAGCCGTATTATTAGCAGGAAAACTACAATGATAAGAAAATTAATTTTGTACAATTTGATATTTGGCGTAATGCCATCCAGTTGGACCTTATTCTTTAGCAGTAAAGACCAATTTAGCGTGTTACAGCTACCTGTCAAAATGTTAGATACAGCTAGATTTTCGTCAATAGATTTGAATAAGTACGCGACGACCTTGACATTGGCTGGTCAATACCCTCGGCTCACTTTTATAATGACGTATCGCCGGCTGCGGCAACTGCGGTATTCAGACGCGCCTATTTGCCCCAAAATAGACACGAAAAGTATGTGACAAGCACTGCCGCGATCGCTACGCCATAAATGGTCAAACGCAAGTGCGATTGCGCGACGATGCATTCCCTGTAAAGTTCGTTGCCCCCGGCACGCTACATACCACTGATAACTTAACTGACCATCACAGCTGCCTCTGCAGCCCCCAAACATCATACATCACCACATACGGCACTCCTGACTCGTCAAAAAAGGCGTTGCAGGAATAACCTTTCAAACGTACGTGAAATCCAATACCGGCCCATCAAGTCACAATGTTCACTCGACATGTCGCCGCAGCCCGACATCTCCCTGGTCATAAACTCGAAAACACAACACGTGGCATCAAATCACTGAACGGTGACAACGATTTTTACGAAAAGGCGTGCAAACTCGGCGGTGGGTTGTGCGAAATATGGCGGCACCGGTCACTGAAGAGCGATTTCCCGTGGATATGCGGCATTTCGATTCGTAATACACCACTCTCGTAATGGAATAACACAACGCGGTTCTTATGCACTGTAATTTATTTTCTTCACTTACCATTTTTTGATGTTATACACGTAAAAATTCCACCACTAACTTCACCGACACCACGACAACGGCGACCGGAACGACACTGTTCGGAATGTTGGCTAACCCTTTTTTATGACACCCAATGAGCGCATGCGTCAAACTGACTGACAAAATCAATACAATGTCCTTTTATAACAATGACTAATTCACCAGAACTAATAAAATTAAAGTAATTTTAAATGACACTTTTATATTTATATTATTATTTAAAAGTACTTTATGGATTTTAACAATAAAAAGTAATTCTTGAGTGGCAGCAGCAAGGCGACAACTTTCAGAAAAATACTACTAGCAACTCTGTTGAGCTACGCGTTTTATAACATACTGAGTGGAGGTGCTTGAATAAAAATGTTTTTTATTAAAAGTCACTCCAAAGGCAGTAAGATTAGATATCAAAATAAATGACAGTTTACTCCACCAAGGATAAAAATAGTTTTCCACAATCAATTTTAAAAGTGAGTCACTGATGACGACAGCGCGTCAGCCAATCAGAATTTAGTATTCAACAAATGCCCATATACGGATTGACGGAAACAGCCGCAAAATAGCAAATGACGTTCGAATTTGCGCGCGTTTTAAGTTTTTTACTTTAATTTTTGGATAGAAAATACTGGAATAATGTAGTTTAGGTGAATTTGTTTTTGACCTTGATTTATCTACTATTATCTCAATTACCTACCTGCTTACTCAGAAATTGTTCATTGTTGTACATAGTTTGTTTTTCTTGCCTTATATGGTATTATGGTGTTCATGTTGTGCTGGAAACGGTTATCATCTCACGAAATTGTTACTCAAAGAAAAAGATAACTACTTAGGTATTTTCTCTTCATCGTCTTTGAGTATCATTTATACTTTTTAGGTATCGATATTCTTCCTGGTAAATCTTGGGAATTGGGATAGGTACTTACATTCAAGGAAAACATTTAGTGTAAGGAAATTGGTTGTGGCATGGCTTTAAGAATTAGGTACCTACCTACTAGTCTGCAAAACCACAGCTGCGTTAGTTTCTGTTTAGTTGTAGTTAGGTAGGTATATTAGATTTTCATAAAAGGATATTCAAAATACCATATTACACATTTCTCATATTTTGCCTATCCTTTAACAAATGCATGCTACAAAAATAAGGAAATACAAAAATAAAAATGTTTAGTTCTAATAAAAATATATTTCTAAATAATAATCTTATGTTATAAAAACAAATACAAGGACTTCTTTTTAAAGTAAAATAGTTTATTTTCCTTAAAATTATAATTAAGTATAAAAATAGTCAAGAAGGAGGAAATTTGTCATTTCATAAATATTTGTACACCTTATGCAATTTATTTTTTATGGACAAGGACAATGGTAATTAACCAATCGCACCATCTTAGTTAGTGTGATTGATTTTATTGTTTGTTTTTCTGCAACGAAATTTGGATTCTGTGCTATTATACTAGGTGTATTTTGGTCCTTTTCATGGGTAGAATCATCTCCTAGCAGGTTGAGCAAGACCAAAAATACACCTATTATTGGAGTTTACAATACATAAATACATTTCTTTAAGAATTCCCCATATACTTATGATATCTCTTATACATAGTGTACAAATTGCTCATAGTCATTTTGCCCTACGTAGCCCACGAGGCCTCTCTTCAAGAAGGACATAGCATAAGTAAGTACTATTACACGCTTGTATGAGTAGTGCGACAGAATTTTCTAGATGTTGCCACCTCAGATTAGAAAACAGAAGGCAGATAAAACGCACGGGACATCACCGTGCGGCAAGTTTTTAGACATGTGTGCGTGACAGCACTGTATCGAATATCGCAGGCATCCCGTTAAATCGATTAATCGTCTGGATATAAATCAATCTTTAAGAAGATCAGATCGATAATCCTGTATCCAATACATATTTCCCAACTTAAGGGTAAATATTTCAAAAAATAAACTAGCAACCCCCGCAGATTTTGTGAGGATTTGTGTTTCAAGATTTCACTAACAACAATCACGTAAAATAATAATATGCAAAAAGGCAAAAAAAAATTACCTATGAAAAAATACTCCATCTTTTTTTTTGTATTTTGGAACAATTTTTACAATGTTTGAAAATACAGGAAGGCATTATTTTCAAAAATAAAAATATTCTCCGAGACGTACTAACGATGCGACGCTTCGTGCCGTACTGACTCGACTTCGTATTCGCTTTTGATTTTGTATTTGCTTTGTTGGCCTCACTCACGGTGTTCCGCGCGGTCTATCTGCCTTCTGTTTTCTAATCTGAGGTTGCCGCATCAATTTAGTTGATGCGACTGGTTAATTTTATTGTTTCTTGTTGCAATGATATTTGAACTTTGTAGTGTCGGCTATTGAGTCCATAACACCAAAACATTAAGAATTTCCCATATACTTATGATATCTCTTATACATAGTGTACAAATTGCTCATAGTCATTTGCCCTACGTAGCCCACAAGTCCTCTCTTCAAGAAGGACATAGCATAAGTACTATCGCACGCCTGTACGAGTAGTGCGACAGAATTTTCTAGATGTTGCCGCACCATCTTAGTTGATGCGATTGCTCAATTTTATTGTCCTCTTTTGTTGCAATGATATTTGGACCTTGTAGTGTCTGCTATAACACTAAAACATTAAGAGTTCCCCATATACTTATGATATCTCTTATACATAGTGTACAAATTGCTCATAGTCATTTGCCCTACGTAGCCCACAAGTCCTCTCTTCAAGAAGGACATAGCATAAGTACTATCGCACGCCTGTATGAGTAGTGCGACAGAATTTTCTAGATGTTGCCGCACCATCTTAGTCGGTGCGGTTCGCTCGAGGCTCGTGCAGAGATCAGCTACAGTGTATGCTGCGATTCGGGACACGTGTTTCTTGCGTTTGCTTATTGATTGAGTTAATCTGTAATTATAGAGGTGTGAATGAGCATTGTTGGTCTGTATGGAATGGGTGGTGTACTGGTTAAGTAAGGATTCAATCCTCGAACGGGACAAATATTGCGGAAGTTTTTGAATGTGGGTTTATGTGTCTAAACAACAGGAACGTTTAATAATAGTGTAACAAATTCTGAGACGCAACTTTTCTAACAAAAATTTGATATTATCTCTCACTCAATATTTCGATAGACGAATAGCATGGAATACCTACATTATTATCTGTTATGTATTAACATCTGAATTTCTGCCGTCTCATGTGTGAAAATATAGTTTGTGAAATATTGGGTGAGCATTACTATAAAATTAAGTTATTAGTCATTCAAAATAAAATTACAAATAAAAATGTTCCCTACTCCTAAAAAGTTGAATACTAATAAAAGTTTAATTTATAAAAAAAACAGCCAAGCTTCAGTCACATTCGTACAAACATCTTATAATAAATGATCGAACAAAAGATGGATGAATAATGATGATTAAATAAAGTTAAAAATTAAAGGAGATCCCTCCTTAATTTCTAACATTAATGACTGGAGAATGAGGAACTTCCGAACCTGTCCTCATATTTCAATCAAGTATTTTCATGACTTACTTCTCAATAGAATGCGCGATTTCGGCTAATTTCTCTTCTATACTCCTTTCTACTTGCACGTGGGTTGTGGCTCGTTCACACAGTGACGATATTAGCGCCCTGTAGCATTGCATGTAGCATGGCCATCTGAAATGTAGATTGGGTAATATATTAATTACGCGGTGGCACAGTGGTTAGGGAGTAAGCCTCTTTACAAATGTAATGCAAGTTAGACTGACTTGTATTAACATTTTGCGAAGATTCTCACGCTTCTCTTAATGTTAAAAGTAAGTTTGCACAAAATTATGATACATCCCTCAATACGGTATTTTACACCATCATTAATTGGTGTACTTTTTATGAGCTGTTAAAACGTGATTCTCCCATAGATTTCGTATGGCAATGGCACCTTATGACGACAGTGACAACTCAGTTGGCTAACTATTTATTGATTTTAAAGCAATCAAAAATATAATTTTACAGAATATTGAAAATAGGGCTAAAATTGAGAGACATTTTGTAGAAATTGTGTCTTACATTTATTGGTTAATGATGTAAATAAAATACCCAATTGTGTAAATAAAATAATTTATTTCAAATATTATAAACAGTAATTAATTTGCGGATCCGAATCCTTTATTAGGATCCAACTTAATTTCAGTATATTAAGCTTAATCCCGCAAAATTCTAAGGTCCCATATAAATAAAATCCCACTTTGCAAGATCCCAATGTCCTGGAGAGAAGCTTTTATCCAACATTGGACTGCTGCAGTCTTATAATAATAATAAAGTTCGAAGGGTTTTTTGGTCCGTCGAAGTCGGCGGTCGTGGGTTCGATTTCCACCCTAACTTATTATGATGAGCATGATTGATTGTTCTGTGTTTGTTAACTTGTTTAATTGGGTAGTTTCCACCATTAACCAATAAATGTTAGACACAATTCCTATAAAACCTATATTAATTTGGGCCTAATAAATTCGGTTCATTTTCAATTTGCTATAAAATTTGATTTTTAGTTGTGTTGAAATCAATAAATATATAGTCAACTGAGTTGTTATTTTAGTGACGTCATAAGTCGCCATTGCCATACAAAATCTATTGGAGAATGGCGTTTTGACAGCTCATAAAAAGTACGTCAATTGATAATGGTGGAAACTACCGTATTATGTATAACTGTTGTTTGGTTACCATTACACAGGCTCTGCCTAGCTTGAAATCAAATGGCTGTGCGAGTTATTTATTTACAATTTATGCACAACGGCACACAGGCGGACTTAATGCTGCAGGCATTTTCTCCCTGTCAACGTAAGTTATCCTAAGATATTTATAATAATACCAGCCTATAACTGTCCCACTGCAGGGCAAAGGCCTCTTCTCATTAAGACAAGGCACGAGCATTGATTATCACGCTTACGCCCAAGGCGGATTTGCGATTTCGGAATTAATCCAGGTTTCTAAGATTAATTTAATTTGTATTAATTGGTTTGTTCAACATACCTATCCTCTAAAACCTCCTCTCTAGCGAGCAGCAAGTTGTTCAGCACAGCCACACAGCCCTCAAACAACACGAAGAACCCTTCCCAAGACACGTCACAGCTGACTCCAGGTTTATTTCCCAGCACGTAGTGGATCAGGTGCTGCACCTCAAACGTTATGTCCACGAAGTTGTAGTCTAAAGATATCTGAAAAATTATATCATTTACTTTACAATAGGCGAGACGACAAAAAATGTCCGTCATATAGATTATAGAAAAATTTTGGACACGTATTTTTTTCTTTCTTCTCGCAAACGAAGAATGACGACGATACAGTGCGTTGAAGTTGCGCATGATAAAAATAAAAGATAAAGATATATTTATTGCATAATAGGGTATTACACTCTTTTTTTTAAAGTTGTTCAAATAACTCCTACAGTACTAAGAAACCACTAAAAAAAATCCTAAATTTTTATTTAAACGCTAAGTACCCTAAAAACGCTTTTAAAAATTGTATTTTCAAGTTTCGCGCGGAAATTACCAAAAACGGAAAACGCCGTGGGCGTGGTTTTGCTTTGGCGATATGACGTCCTCACGTCGTGTAAATAAACAAATGCGCTGTCATATTTTACATCATTATTATTGTTTTTATCTGAAAAATTAGTTACTGTTCGACTTACCGTTGGTGTGCGTTCCGGAATGCAAGAACACAAATTGAAAACACCGGAATAATTGTGAATTCTAGTGTTAACTGATTCAAATTTAAGAAAAACTTAGTTAAAAGTTGTGGGAAGAGTATTCCAACTATTACACCATAAAAACCCGTTTGTACTTTAGTAAATATCACTTTGATGTAAGTACCTATGTGCTTTAGCGATCTAAAATATATTTCACAATAACTTCCATGAAAAAGTATATTTTTATAATAAAGATCGTATTAGGAGGTTATAAATAAAACAAATAGTGACGTCTAGTTGACACCGTTGACAGGCGACAGCTGTCACTGTCTGTGGTCTGTATTTCGGTGTGTTCAAGAACAGATAAAAAAAACTGAAAACTTTGAATTGAATTTAAAAAAATATTTTATAGTTTTATGAACTAAAACTAACACTGTTCGGCTGCTTTTTGCATAAGCTATCTCAATAATATATTTTTAGATTATTTCTCTTATACAGTGTAATACCCTATTGTGCACATAGGTTCTTAACAGTAAACATTACATTTCTAGTATCAACAGTCTACCCAGGTCGAATATGCAATATCCACGATCTGATACAATTTTTGCAGGACGGTGACGTCAAAAGCCCCCACTCCGAAACTTGTTGCTCTTTATTTTTATAGAGTCCACAATTTACGAACTTACTTTTTTAGCCGCCAAAAGTATTTCAGACAACGAATCCAGGTCCAATTTTATAATATCGCAAATATCGTCATCAACCTTTATAACTTTAACTGTACCATCATCGGTAGAAACCTCTTCATTTGTCCTGGCAACACTGTCTTCAAACTCATAGTGTTGCCGCATCCAATTCCTTAAATTCTTACAGGCACGGTACATTAATTTGGACATGGCAACACATTTGGGTCCTACTATGTTTGCTTTGAGGCATTGGGACCAAAGGTATTTGAAAACTTTTCGAGATTTTACTTCTGAATTGTAGTCTTTTTCCATTAGAGGAGGTTTCTGAAAACAAAAGTATTTCTTTAGGCCCTGCCTTTAAATTAGAGTTTCTTTAGGCGTGGTTAAAATATTACTAACAAACTGACTCTGACAGTCCTTGTCCTGTACAGAAATCTCTTAGAAAAGGGATTTCTCTTAAAGACTTACTTGAAATTTTTTTTTCTTCGTAATAACCTTCCTTGAACTTCAACTAATATTTGAAAAAAAAAAATGGTAAGCTGAATTAGTCCAGCCGTTTTCCACTCAGACACACATTTGGCAATGCAATAGAAATTTGACAAAATAGTCTATTCAAAATCAGTGACAATGTTACATTTATTCTTTAGATAAATTTAAATCAACCTTTAGTTTCATTATAACGGCCCAGTTGAAATTGACAACCGTTAAGCTGCAATGCTGCACATACATATAAAGTGCAACTTACCTTCAAAACCACCAAATTGTTCAAATCACCAACAAAATTGGATACATGGCAATCCACAGATGCCAATTCACATACAAATCTGACCGTAGTACCCATTTCTTCTAAACAACTACTACTTATCCGTTTATTTTCTTGCTCCAATACTAATCTAGTTTTAATACTTCGCCATATTTGAAGGAATAACTTGTCTTTCTCTTGGAAAATAGAGTGAGTTTCAAGTTTTTTTACACGTCTCAGAACTACGTTTAGCAATTGTATTGCGGAGTCAATGTGCTGAGGTTTCCAGTCTGGATTTTCTATGGTTTTTATCTGGAAAATAGTTGAATGAGAATCAATTTTGTTTAAGTGAATGCCGGTTTTCGCCGATGCAGACAATATGGAGAATTTAGGAGGCGGAGAAGAAGGGCGTGACCTACGGGTCCGTCCTTTCGAGGGCGAAAGCGGCGGTGGACCTGGCTGAGATCGGCGTAGCCGATGGCCTGCGGCTCCGGGTCACGGCGACCGGAGCCCGCATGCTGGAGGTCCCCGGAGCCACAAGCGGCCCCATCGCCGACGCCCTGGCGGAAAAGCTCCGGGCGTCGTTGCCGGTGGAGGAGGTCCGAGTGTCCAGGCCTACCATGCGCATAGATGTGCGCATCTCGGGCCTGGACGACTCCACCAAGGCGGAGGAGGTGGCAGCCGCCGTCGCCAAGGCGGGTGGGTGCCCCACCGAAGACGTACGGGTGGGCACCATTCGCCCTGACCGCTCCGGGGTAGGAGCGGTCACCGTGAGTTGCCCCGCAGCGGCGGCAAAAGCCATTGCGGAGGAGGGCCGCAGGTTACTGGTGGGCTGGGTTTCGGCGCAGGTCAAGCTGTTGGAGCCCAGGCCTCTGAGGTGCTACAGGTGCCAGGTGGGGCACCATGTTGGTGTCCGATGCACCTCGGAGGTGGACCGCAGCGCCGACTGCTTCCGCTGCGGTCAGCCCGGTAACAAGGCCGGCTCGTGTACCGCCGCGCCGCACTGTTCCATATGTGCGGCGACTGGCAAGCCGGCCGATCACCGGGCTGGGGGCAAGGCTTGTGCCCCACCCGCCAGGACCAGGGGCAAGGGCAGGAAGCCCTCTGCCGCCGCTCCCGCTGCTGCCCCCGCTGCTGCCGCCGCTCCCACGGCCGCCGCTGCTCCCGTTGTCCCCGCCGCTGCCGCGTCTGTCGCTGCAGCCGCGACTACTGAGGCCGCAATGGAGTGCCAATAATGGCCCCATTGCGCCTCTTACAGGCGAATATCAACCACTGCGTCGCCGCTCAGGATCTGTTGCTCCAGAGCATGGCGCAGTGGTCGATCAATATCGCCGTGGTCTCCGAGCCGTACTTTGTCCCGCCCAGGGATTCTTGGGTGGAGGACCTAAGCGGCTCGGTGACCATCATCTCGTCGGCCGCCGCCGGTACCCCGACCCTCGAGGGCGTCAAGAGGGCACAGGGGTGCGTTGCGGCACGGTTCGGGGAGATCGCCGTTGTAGGCGTCTATCTCTCCCCGAGCCGATCCCTCGTCGAACTCCACAACTCCCTCATGGAGCTGAGCGTCGTCGTCGCCGGGTTCCGAACCCTCCCCGTGCTCGTTCTCGGGGACTTCAATGCCAAGAACTTGGCTTGGGGCTCCCGATATACTGATGCACGGGGCAGAATGGTGGAAAACTGGGCCCTAGAGGCGGGCCTAGTCGTGCTGAACCAGGGTTCCGTCCCCACGTGTGTGCGGATGCGGGGTGAGTCGGTGGTGGACATCTCGTTCGCCAGCCCCGCTCTGTCACCGCGTGTCGTTGACTGGCGCGTAATGGAGGAGGTGGAGACGTTCTCCGACCACCGGTACATCCGGTTTGACGTCTCCGCCCAGACCTCCGCTGCGCCGGTCCGACGGACCCCAAGCGGTCCGCGTTGGGCGCTGAAGCAGCTGGACCGGGAGCTTCTCCTGGAAGCCTCGATAGTGCAGGCCTGGGTGTCATCACCGGACAGGCCTGCCGATATCAATGCCGAGGCTGGGTGGTTCCAGGAGGCCATGTCCGAGATCTGTGACATGGCAATGCCCCGGGTTCAGCCTGGAAGGGGTCAGCGCCAGGTGTACTGGTGGTTGCCGCAAATCACGTCACTACGTGAGGCGTGCGTGGCTGCGCGACGCCCGTACACTAGACACCGCAGGCTCCGTATCCGCCCTGTGGATGCGGATGCCATTGAGGCGGAGCTGTACGAGGGGTACAGAGCGGCGAAGGAAGCCCTCCGACTGGAGATTATGCGGGCCAAAGCTTCGGCCCGCCAAGAGACGCTGGGGACTCTGGACAGAGATCCGTGGGGGCGCCCCTACTTGGCGGTGCGGGGCAAGCTCCGTACCGCGGGCCCCCCGCTGACGCAGAGTCTCCGGCCCCAGGTCGTAGAGGGCGTTGTGAGCGCTCTGTTCCCTTCGCGGGGGAGTTTTCTCCCCCGCTCATGGCTCCGCCACCGGCGGTGTCCGATGCGGACCGCGACGGCGACGACGACGACGTTCCAGAGGTGACCGAGGTAGAACTGGGAGTGGCGGTGCTAAGGCTTAGGGCCAAGAACACCGCCCCAGGACCCGACGGCCTACCAGGGAAGGCCTGGGTCCTGGCCTTAGGGGCTCTCGGGCCTCGACTAAGGGGGCTCTTTAGCGCATGCTTGGAGGAGGGCCAGTTCCCACTTCGTTGGAAGACAGGGAAGCTGGTCCTCATACCGAAGCCGGGGCGTCCTGCGGACTCTCCGTCCGCGTACCGGCCCATCGTTTTGCTCGACGAGGCGGCAAAGCTCTTGGAGAGAGTGATTGCGAGCCGCCTCGTCGAGCGGCTGATGCGGGTGGGGCCGGATCTGGCGGACGGTCAGTTCGGCTTCCGCAGAGGACGCTCCACGGTGGACGCCATCATGCGCGTGCGAGCCCTTACGACAGGGGATGCGGTGGCACAGGGCAGGGTCGTCTTGGCGGTGTCTCTCGACATCGCCAACGCCTTTAACACCCTGCCTTGGGGGTGCATAGTGGCGGCACTCCGGTATCACCGGATGCCTGCCTACCTCTGTCGTGTGGTCGAGGCCTATCTGACGGACAGGGCCGTCATCTACCCCGGTCACGAGGGAGTGTGGAGTCGACGAGGGATGTCGTGCGGTGTTCCACAGGGATCGGTCCTGGGGCCGCTCCTGTGGGACATCGGGTACGACTGGGTGCTGCGCGCCGACCTTCCCGATGGTGTCAGCGTAGTGTGCTACGCTGACGACACGCTAGTCCTAGCGCAGGGAGGGTCGTTCCAGGCGGCGGCCGACTTGATAACAAGTGGAGTTGCGACAGTCGTGGATAGGATCCGGCAGCTGGGACTCGAGGTGGCCCTGCACAAGTCCGAGGCCATGTGTTTTCATGGCCCTCGGCACCGGCCACCTCCGGGGTCTCAGATAACGGTAGGAGGGGTTCACATCGGTGTCGAGTCGACGATAAAGTACCTGGGACTTGTCCTCGACAACCGATGGAACTTTACGGAGCACTTCCGACGTTTGGGCCCCAAACTGGCGAAGGCCGGAGCTGCCCTCAAGCGGCTCCTGCCCAATCTCGGTGGCCCAAACGCCTCCTGCCGGAGGCTCTACACGGGGATCGTGCGGTCCATGGCCCTCTACGGGGCTCCGGTGTGGGCGCCCAATCTAGCCGCGGCTCCGGCCCGACTTCTGAGGGCGTCCCAGAGGGTCATGGCCATTCGCATGGTGCGGGGATACCGCACGGTCTCCTGTGAGGCGGCATGCCTCCTTGCCGGCGTCCCGCCGTGGGATCTGGAGGCAACAGTCCTTGCACACACGTACGAGTGGCGCGTGGAAGTGCAACGCCGGGGTGAAGTCCCGATGCCGCGGGTTATCGCGGCACGGCTCACGGAGCTCCGGCGAGATCTCATGGCGGAATGGAGACAACGACTGTCGCAACCTAGTGCTGGGCACGCCGTTATAGCGGCGGTAAGACCCCTCTTTGAGGAGTGGCTGGAGAGGCGTCATGGCACTCTCACGTTTCGCTTGACACAGGTCCTCACCGGACATGGTCAGTTCGGGAGGTTCCTGTGTCGGATTCGGGCGGAAGCGACGCCTGGGTGTCACCACTGCAGTAACGGTCGCCTGGAGGACACGGTCGAGCACACAGTTGAGGTGTGCCGCGCATGGGCGGAGCACCGACGTGTCCTCGTAGAGGCGATCGGCGGCGGTGACCTCTCGCGCCCGGCGCTGGTTCAGGCCATGCTTCGGGGCGAGACGGAATGGGATGCCGTCGCCTCCTTCTGCGAAGCAGTTATGCTAGTGAAGGAAGCGGCGGCGCGCGAGAGGCAGCGACGAGCCTCTCGCCCCGGACTAAGACCCAGGCGAAGACGTCGAGAGTCGCAAGACGACTACCGGCCACCGTAGGCGCGGTTCTGCGGATGGCGAGCGATGGGTAGCTCGCCGCCCGGCTAGGACCAGGACCGCGTAGACGGCGCGTTTTGTTCCACGCGCGCCTCAAAGAGAAGGAGTCAGCACAGGAAGGGGCCCAACAGGGCCAACGCCTGCCAGGGTTGCGGAATGTTTATAGTGGTTACCGTGACCCTGGAACATAAAGGGCAATCGAAGGAACATGAGTGGGTTTTAGTCAGTAAGAGTCTGACACGCCCTCCCGTCGCACCCAGGACGGGAGCAGTCATTGGATGATTTCCCACTCACCAAAAAAAAAAAAAAAAAAAAAAATATGGAGAATTTAAAAGAAGCACATATTCTTATTGAAATCACGAGCTCCTTGTTTGTGAAATCCTATACATTACATTTAATATACAAATTAGATAAATATTGTTAAGAAAAAACTCATAATACTTACAGCATTTTGCACAAAGAACTCCAAAGCAATCAGCAGGCAATCTAAATTCTTGATATCCTCAGTTTCTGTACCATCGCAGTACCTCGAAAGAGTCAACGAATACGCTACCATAGCGTTAAGTGTTGCTACACTACCCTCCGATTCTACCACACTATCTTCAGTATTGCCAACATCATTTTGTGAAAAAGTACTATTACCAAAATTAATGTTTTTGAATGATTCCAACAACGCTTTGTGTAGTTTTTCTTGTAGATCTGCTAATATCGACCTAAAGGCACTAGCAGTTATGGCTTTCTTTTGCTTGACTATTGAAGGTAGAATTAAACAAGTTATTTGGAATACAGGGTCGTTAAACGATTCCATATCAGAGACAGTTTTTTTATTTTTCTTTATCAACTTTTCAACTATGTTTTTGACTTGATCACTGTCAATACGAACTTTTTTCACTGCTAATTCAAGAAGGCTTTTAATGATTAACAATCTATTTGGTGTTTTAATTTTTAATGTTAGCAACTCTAGTAAAGCATTGTCTTTAAAATTGAAAATAGAATCAGCAGGAAATATCTGGTACAAGTCTGGCCGTTGTAGGCTCAATTCGTATATACTTTGTAAAATATAGTCAATATTCCGTTTCAGTTTTTTGGCACTGGTACATTTCTTGATTGCTAGCATAATGAAAATTGCTACTAGTTGGTAGTTTTCTTCCAAATAATGGATTGGTAATTGATTGAATATATTTACTGAGTTTTTAATAACATCTTGACTTTCCGCGTTTATAGTTATTTCATGGAAATAATTAATCAAAGTAACTTGTTTTGCGAAGGAAGCCATCCTGAAATCGGTTTTGCTTAACATCTTACTTAACGATTCTCCGTTTTCAAAGCATTTAGCAACATTTTTAGCTGTTTCTAATACCAGTATGTTTAGCAAATCTCTGTTAGATGTTATGGCATCGATTTTCAGTATGTCCAGATCAGGATCGGCCAAGCAAAGTTTGTTCAAACATTTGGCCAACAGTTTTGTATGCGATTTATCTAAGTCTGTGATTAGTACTTTACAGAAGTAAGTGTTTTGTAAAAGGGTTGGGTTGGCGTTGACTTGTTTGATCAAATGTGTTTTTGTTGATGTTATTGGGTATTCTTGTTTGTTTCTTATTGACAGTAATTGAAGAGCCATTGTTTTGGCTAAGAGTAGGTTGTCCTAGAATATACAAAAATATTTGATTAATTGCATAGAATAGCCCACAAAGAAATATAAATATTTGCTTGATTCAAAAACAAAAATGACTTTTTTATAACTTAAAACTTACCAAAATAACAACAGCTTCATCGTCTTCAATTTTCGCAGCGAGCTGTGTCCATTGCTTGCTATCCAAACATGGCAATAACACACTAAGGTCGAAAACCTCCGATGTATCATTGCCAGGAGATATATCCAATTTCACGTTACTATATTTTATGTTCAAGAGTTTGAGTTGAGCGAAACTTTGACATAATTTAAGGAATGATATAATTAAAGGTGGGTTCTGAAATTCAATAATAGTGTGATTAGTGTTTAGAAGTTTATATCTGTGATAGATTACATTGATCAGTGTAAACTCAAGGCTTTCTTTAACAGCAAGCATATCAAACCATCTAGAAGACTCTTCAATTAAATTAATTTTGCGATTTTATTAATAGGAAGCGATATAATATACTATCTTTATAGACGTGAGGAAGAGCTGAGCCCATAACTTGACAAAGTATTTTTAAAGAGCATCTGTTATCCATATGGGAAAGTGTGTCTGTCTGACTGTCTGTTTGTCTTTCTTTCACGGCAAAACGGAGCGACGAAATGACGTGATTTTTTAAGTGGAGATAGTTGAAGGGATGGAGAGTAACATAGGCTACTTTTGGACTCTTTCTAACGCGAGCGAAGCTGCGGGCAGAAGCTAGTATACATAAAAAAGCAATAACATACGTCAATACACAAATTAAATGTTAGCAACGGCAAGATAGAAATAACGAGTCTATTAATAATTATGTGGCAAAGAGATATAGCGCTGTGTATTGTTGGTGCGGTTTCCAAATTGAAAACATATTTGTTTTGTCTACAGGACCAGGTGCTTGTTACGGGTCTGGCTGTTTGTGTACGTGATTTTATGTTTGTAAATACAACCACAATATATTTCCAGTGTGGAAAACTGAATACGAAAAATAAAAAACAAATTTAGACGGAAACATTATCAAACTTACATAACTAAGTTTCAAAACGCACATTCCAAACTTTCCCAAGCACTCGTCTTCGAACTTAGTGTACATATTCCAAAAATCTTCCGCTATGTTCATTGGAACAGTGTGGTCCGCCATCTTGTTGTGTTGTAAGAACGACGACAAAATGTCTGATAGTACTTCTGTTAGAACTATTATTGATGGGCCTGAAATAATAAGAGATAGATTACACTAGAGGTTATTATTAGTTTTTTGTTGGATTTCGGTAATCTATAAGAGAGTTTTATACCACGCGTAATGTGTAAATCTGTCCGATTGTTCGAAAGATCAAAACTGTGGACTTGAAAATTTTATTATTTAATAAAAAGATGAGATATATAAGTATAATACAACTTACTGACAAATCCTTCTTCCAACATCATCAAGCAATGTACTTCTAAATCTTTCTGCAAGGATTCCAATAGCTCTTTATTTTGCCTAAACATCAATTCTGAAGTTAACTTTCCAAACAAAGCAACAGATTCTGAAGGCAATAAATCAGAACCTGTAATTATCTTATTCTCAATCTTTTCACAATCCACGCCATTTTCTTTTGCCTCTTTCACCTTTTGTTTCAGTTCAAACTGCTCAGTGTTGCCAGCTTCCAAAATGTCTTTTACTTTTGGTAGAATTTGATTAATGAAAAGAGTTCCTCTACTTAATTTAAAAAGTATTTCCAATAAACAATTCATGGTTTCTGTGTAAGATTGTGTTATGTTTGAGCTGTTTTTCTTTGCTGTCATTATTGGAGGTAGAATTAAATTGATTTTTTGTTCTATTAATACTGGATCTAATTTAAGGGCAATTTTAATTATTTGTAAAGTTGTCTTGTCTAATTTTCCTTCTAGCTTCAGTTGTCCCATCATAACCGCTTGAAGGAAAGACGTAAAGTTCTTCTTTATTTCAACTTTAGATATTTTTTCGCCAAAAGTATCAGTTAGGCGTACATTAATGTCAACTTCGTTCTTCAATAGAACCTCAAGCATATTCAGAAATAGAATTCGTTTTGTTTTCGCATCACTGTCTTCCAAAATGGAGGGTAGATTCATAGCTGGGACAATGAAATTCTGTTCCATATTTAAAACATTTGCCACCATAATGTAAAAAGCAAAGACAATTTGATTCTCTTTTTGAAATGAACTGACGAATACATCAATAAAATTGTGTAGGAATTTAGTATCCTTTTCAGAACGATTTTTGGGAAATTCAAAGAATGTGTTCATGACTTTGATGACTGATTGTATGTTGTCCCCTTTTTCAGCAATCAATTCTTCGATATTGTCCTTACGAATTAATGTTTGTAAGAAACTAATAAAAAACGACTTCTTATTGATAGGGAACAAGATGTTTTGACATACATCTATCGCTGATTTCCGACAACCTGAATCAAGGAAACTAAAAATGGTTTCCAAATTTTCACCATTCAATAATTTGATAATGAATTCTAATTTCTTCTTCGACTCTCTGTAGTATTTGACAAAGTTGGTTAGGATTTTCTGACATAATTGTGTGTTTGTGTCATCATTTCTTAGGAATTGTAGTAATGTGATTGTTATAGACAGGTAGTCGTCTATTTGTAAGCTTAACTGTGAGGATATTTTTGGGTTCTCTAGAAATGTTGAAATGTACTTTATGTCGGTAGTTTGTAGCGGGTTTCGTTGTATGTATTGTGATACAATCTGAAAATAGTAAGATGATAAAATATTAATACTAATAAGAATAACATCTTCACATTAATGACTGGCAGAAAGCAAAGCAGCTATATGTATAAAGTAATATAGAAATTATTAAGAAATAGTTTCATTGCCCTGCCATGCTATTCTGTAAGATCTCACTTCAGTGCTCACTGATTCCGCGGTGAAAACTATATTAGGTATACTGTAACCCGATGTAAACTACGCTAGCGCCACTCAATGAGAACTTAGGTGAAGGGAACTATACTAAGGAAAAGTTATCTAATTTGCCATTGAATACCAAATAATTGTCACTTCAAATGAGTTAGGAAATGAGATCGAAATCGTATTCGCACGCGATTTCACACGGAATTGCACTGCTGATCATTTTTTCTCATTGTCATTATGAGTTCTGAATATCCCAAATGAATGATGGAATGTTCAATGTGAATTTTATCAGAAAATGTTCTTTGTTACATAACGCCGGCTCCACACGTTGGCCCCAATATAGGGCCCAACGCTACTTGTCTAACGTGTGGATCTAGAAAATTGCATTGGCCCCAACATTCGGGCGAGCATTGGTAGTTGGCCGGCTCGTGTCGGTTTCATCAAAGGAATCTGCGCGCAAACGTTCGTGATCCGTCCACACGTTAGCGCTTTGCTCAGTTCTGTTGCAACACGCAGCGAGTGCATACGTCAAGCGAGAATTGCTTCCTCATCCGCAAAATCGTCACCGGCATGGACAAATGAAAAAGTTATTGAGTTTATTGAACTTTATCAAGCACATCCAATAATATGGGACGCATCTCGAAAGGATCACAAAAATAAAAATTTAATAGCTGTTGCATGGCGTACCATACAACAAAATATGGGAATGATTTTTTTAATTGAAGATTTAAATAAAAAAGCGGGAATCATTAATGAGCATGGACATCTTCACATTGGCTCTGACGGGACAGAACTAGTTTATTCGCCAATGTGTGTACGGCTCACCAAATTTGCGCTCCAACGTTGGTACGAGCGTCGGGGCCAACGTGTGGAGCCGGCCTAATAGTATTTCACGAAATTCAAAAAAATGTTATAAGGCTTTAGTAGTTCCTGGTTTGGCAGAATATTATTATCTGGAATTCAGAATATACATAATACATAACATTTAATAATTTGTCATATAACCAAGAACAAACAGGTTTATGCATACCAGCCACTTATAAAATACATTACATACCTGAATCAGTTTACTCTTAAGCTCGCTAGTCAAATCATCCACCCCTGACAGCCAATCAAGCACATTCTTCAACTCTTCACTGTTCAACTTATTCTTCTCGGTCAGGGCATGAAGCCATTCTGCCACAATCCTCTCTTTAGGAGCTGTGGGGAAGTGGTGGGATTGCACCACGTTTTTGGCAAGACAGAGCCTTTTGGGCAGCGGTGTTTTGTCATCTTCAAGACGACGCTTTAGCTCTGAAAATGGGGGGAAGTAACATTAAAATGGGGCCCAACAGGGCCAACGCCTGCCGGGGTTGCGGAATGTTTATAAAAGTTACCGTGACCCAGGAACATAAGGGGCAACCGAAGGAATATGAGTGGGTTTTAGTCAGTAAAAGTCTGACACGCCCTCCCGCTGCCTTTACGGCGGGAGAAGTCATTTGATGATTTCCCACTCCCAAAAAAAAAAAAAAAAGTAAAATTAAATTAGGCTTTAGGGCCCGTATTAATAGACGTCACTCAATTCTGAGACGCTCTTAAGTTTATTGCTGTCCTTATTTTTTCCCTTTAGAATGACAAGGACAGCAAGAGACTTGAGAGCGTCTCGGAGTTGAGTGACGTCTATTAATACGGGTCTAAAAGTACCTAGCCTAGTCTATTATGTTATTGTTCTGGCTTTGCTTGTGTGTATGTGATTAAGGCCCGTATTAATAGACGTTACTCAATTCTGAGACGCTCTCAAGTTTATTGCTGTCCTTATTTTTTCCCTTTAGAATGACAATGACAGCAAGAGACTTGAGAGCGTCTCGGAGTTGAGTGACGTCTATTAATACGGGCCTCATTAAGTTCGTAAAACATACCACCATGTTGAAGAAAACCTTTGCATGAAAAACGATAAAAAAAAAAAAATGTAATTTAGTATGTACACGCACGACAAAATTTGTCTGACAATTTCGATAGGAATTAACTATTTAAACAAACAAGAGTATTTAAAATAACGAAATCTTATATATTCTTGCTTTTTAATACAAATAATAATTCAAATGTGTCGATTTATCATTAAAAGTTTAGATAAATTACATGCGTTGAGGTTATGTCTTACATTATAAGTTTAAAATCATGTTAGGAATTAATCTTACCGTTCAGTGGATTAAACGACATTAGTTATGGGATGTATCAACAATTGGCTTCAATTTTCTTTACAAAAAACAGTAATTAAAGCTTTTAAAAGCGATATTCTTGTCGCATGCTGTATTGTTGTTATTTGACGTTTTGATACTGCTCTGCATGTTAGGTTAGATATGTCACTTGACACACAAACTTATCAAAGAATCATTGTAATAAATTAAGTAGGTGAAATTTAATTTAATGTAGTTTTAAAAGTGTTTCTATCTCTTGCCCATTATTAATTCGAATAATTTATGTAGATAATACAGATCTTGATTTATGTAATGATTCGGGGTAGAAACTAAACGCAGAAATAATGGCGATATGGTTTGGCGGTTGTGCCACAAGTGCCACAAGTGAGCGCGGTAATTTAAAAATATCTCTCGTCTGAACTCTAACACGTTTAATTGATATTGTTTTATTTAGCAATTATATTAAATCACTTATTTTGAGGAGTGAGGGGCGAAGTGAAGTGATAATACTTACGAACTCAAAAATCTACCACCAAATTAGAACCTGTTCTCCTTGGAATAATGGAAGCTATACATCAATTATAAAGGCACTAAAGTTTTTTTTTTATGGGACATCCCGCCATAATATTTCTAACCACAACACCGAGCAATGATGCTTGACGAATCCTGGAAAAACGGTTCGACTTTATTAGATCCCACAACGAAAAAATCAGAAAAGAAAAGCGGAATAAGAAAAATAATATTTTTGATTCCCTTCATATCAAGCAAGAGCCAAAACTGAACTAGGCTTATATGCACAAAGAGGCGAGTTCAATTGGGGGAAGGCCAGACTGCCTAGCACTACAGATTGAAATGAATTAAATTATTAGGTCCAAAAAATGTGATTCACTCCAATAATAGGTAAAGCAAAAGCGCTTGAAGGCCAGGCACGAACATTGGTTCTAGTATCTACAAGGTCCGCAAATAACAACTCCGGATGTAATCTGTACACTATTTAACATAGTACAGTCATCTTGCTAAAGAATACAAAAAGATGTAATGAACGGTTTGTTCGAATTTAATCAAATGTTTGAAAATTGACACTAAGGCGAAGCAACAAGTTAGAAAAATATAATTTTCTTTTAAAGTTGCTTTCACCAGTGAAAAACTTTGCAATACCATGATTCACCTCCAGCCATGTCTAGCCACCCGCTCACGAACGGATGCGAAAACCAGATGGAGGTGTCGGCCCTTAGTGAATCTCATGTCCTACCTACTTTGCCAGACGATTAAAAGTTCTTCCCATGAAATCTTTTTACGGTCAAGTAGATTTAAAAAGTTATTGTCCATGGTCTCTCCCTCAGACTGCAATGTACTGCAGTGCGTCACTGATATACTTCCATATATCGCAGAGGGGTAGGCAGACAGACGGAAGAACGAGATTAATGGGGTAGGGTTCTTAAAATAACACAATATACATTTAAAAACGAACATGCTTCATAACAGCTATTTCTCAACTGTATGCTAATTTGTGGGGCTATGTAATAAGATTTTTTTTAAAAGAAAATAAAAGTATTTAATCAAAAATGAAAAATGATATTTAAATCTATACTTAGACACATTTTTGCTTGCAGCTATTTCCAGCAAAAGTTTAAGTACCAGATAGTGGTTCTATTCTCTGTGCCAGCGAAAATTGGTACCTCTGAACAGCAATTTCCACACGTTACCTATGATCTATGATATTACTTACGTGAAGCCTTGAAAACGAATTTCAGTTAGTTCAATAAGTATATCCAACGGATGTAGGGAAACACTTGGTGGTACGTACACTCAGGAAAATTGATAGGTACCCAAGGTCGTGAGATATAATATAAAGTTATAATAAAAATATTCTACTCAAATCTGTCCGCTTCTCTCATAAGGTGGTTACTTCAATAATGTATGGACTCTTTTAAAGTCTATCCAGTTTGACCTCTGAGTTTCTTTCGGTTGTTTCTTCTCCTTCTAGTAGTAGTTCAATTACGAAACACCGAATCCATCGTCCACTTTAATTAAGAAAAAAAATGACGCGTAAAAGTTTAATTTATTATCTACCTATTTACAAAATCAATGTCATTTATTATTTGTCATTTATAAATGGACATCTGCCTGGATGTCCTGATGTCTTTTTATACATTGTTGACCAAAACAAAATCATACGCGGCCAGGTCTAGAATTATTCCTAACTAGCTGACCCGACAGACGTTGTCCTGTCAACTATGAATATTGAATTCAAATATGACATACTACCGACCCACTACCTACCCACTATACCTACCCACTATACCTACCCACTATACCTACCCACTATACCTACCCACTATACCTACCCTCTATACCTACCCACTATACCTACCCACTATACCTACCCACTATACCTACCCACTATACCTACCCACTACCTACCCACTATACCTACCCACTATACCTACCCACTATACCTACCCACTATACCTACCCACTATACCTACCCACTATAACTACCCACTATACCTACCCACTATAACTACCCACTATACCTACCCACTACCTACCCACTATACCTACCCACTATACCTACCCACTATACCTACCCACTATACCTACCCACTATAACTACCCACTATACCTACCCACTATAACTACCCACTATACCTACCCACTATACCTACCCACTATACCTACCCACTATACCTACCCACTATACCTACCCACTATACCTACCCACTATACCTACCCACTATACCTACCCACTATACCTACCCACTATACCTACCCACTATACCTACCCACTATACCTACCCACTATACCTACCCACTACTACCTACCCACTACCTACCCACTGCCTACCCACTGCCTACCCACTACCTACCCACTACCTACCCACTACCTACCCACTACCTACCCACTACCTACCCACTACCTACCCACTACCTACCTACTACCACATCAAAGAGACGTTCCTTTACATTTCAAGTGACATTTTACGTCAAATAATTCGTGTTTGACGATGATACGATACTATCGTCACTCAATTGTTTTGGCTTCCCGAAACCTCTCGACTAACACTTGAACTTTATGGTATGGTGTTAAAGCTCAAATTGACTCTACGTTTTAGTTAGAAAACGTTTGTATGGGAAAAAGAAAAGGGCTGTTTTTAGGGCTTTCCCGACAATTATTCGTTTTTTTCCCCGTATAAACCATCCTTGAACTACAACGAACATTTAAAAAAAACAATCAGCCAAATCGGTCAAGCCGTTTTCATGCCAACTCGTGACAACGGAAAACGGGTTTCATTTTTATATACATATATAGACTAGCTGACCCGACAGACGTTGTCCTGTCAACTATGAATATTGAATTCGAATTGACATACCACCTACCTACCACCTACCACCTACCACCTACCTACCACCTACCTACCACCTACCTACCACCTACCTACCACCTACCTACCACCTACCTACCACCTACCTACCACCTACCTACCACCTACCTACCACCTACCTACCACCTACCTACCACCTACCTACCACCTACCTACCACCTACCTACCACCTACCTACCACCTACCTACCACCTACCTACCACCTACCTACCACCTACCTACCACCTACCTACCACCTACCTACCACCTACCTACCACCTACCTACCACCTACCTACCACCTACCTACCACCTACCTACCACCTACCTACCACCTACCTACCACCTACCTACCACCTACCTACCACCTACCTACCACCTACCTACCACCTACCTACCACCTACCTACCACCTACCTACCACCTACCTACCACCTACCTACCACCTACTTACCACCTACCTACTACCTACCTACCTACTACCACATCAAAGAGACGTTCCTTTACATTTCAAGTGACATTTTACGTAAGATAATTCGTGTTTGACGACGATACGATACTAACGTCACTCAATTGTTTTGGCTTCCCGAAACCTCTCGACTAACACTTGAACTTTATGGTATGGTGTTAAAGCTCAAATTGACTCTACGTTTTAGTTAGAAAACGTTTGTATGGGAAAAAGAAAAGGGCTGTTTTTAGGGCTTTCCCGACAGTTATTCGTTTTTTTTTGCCGTATAAACCATCCTTGAACTACAACGAACATTTAAAAAAAAAAAGCAGCCAAATCGGTCAAGCCGTTTTCATGCCAAGTCGTGACAACGGAAAACGGGTTTCATTTTTATATAAGAGAAGATTGATAGGTCACACATACTGTAAACAATGCCCGAATCTGTCCGATGTCGTTTACTCAAATACCAACGTATAGTTTCCTAATATAAATTAAAATTAAGCAGAAAATATGTAATTATTTCTTTAATCACTTTAAATTTCGTTTAAATACGTTCCAGAAACCTGATTTTGTAGCTGCAAGCCTGCATACGCAATTGCATACGTATCTAATGGCTGAAAAACTGACTGTGCCCAGACGCGCCGCAGGTGTCCTACACGACGCAGTCATTGCATTTCTTTTTTTCATTCATTACATCACTATTTAAATAGTTGTTTTCCGAAAACCTCTAATACTACAGTCGTAATTTGTAAAAGTTTAAAATCTTTAACTGTGGCGCAAGTGGTTTTAATCCTATTTTGAATATAACCTCATTGGATCTACTTTGATTTTGCTGGCCTTCTTTTATCGAAAAAAAATTTATGCCATTTGTGTTTCTTTTTTATTTCTTGTTTTTTTTTCTTATCAAATAATGGCTCTAACTTGATTTTTAGGATGAAACGGCCAGTTTTAAATGTAGGTTTTAAGAATAAAAACTCTTTAGTGAGCTTTATTAAATTGGCAAAACAAAAGATCAATTAAAGTGTTTGTTATTCTTTCACGCACAACTATTAAACGTGAAACAAACGTCAGTATAACGAAGGGGTATGTAACATTACGTAATGACCTACAGGAGCAGGGGAGTCACCGAAGATAAATAAATAAAAAGAATATAAATAATACTACAGACTACAGGTCAATGACCAATTAAAAATTGTTTAACCTTTTAACGACCAACCGACAGCCGGCTGACGGGCTGCTATTGTCTTTCTATTGTGTCTCAAATCACGTGCGTGTGTTCGAAGGACGAAATGTTAATGATCAATTTAACAATTAAAAGTATTGTTATGGACGCAGTAGTATTATTAGCACAAGCCTAAACTATTCTACTGCAGAGTAAGAGGCCTTTGCGGCCTTTTAATCTCTTTCCATTAGCCAGCGCTTAAAGAAAATTGACCTATATTTTGGCGCCATGTTTCAATCGCGTTTAAATTATCTATTGAGTGTCTTAATTTGACAGGACTAAACTAATATTTTATCCTCATCTTTCCTTAATGGAAATGGAAAGAAAAGGATGCACTGAACTTAAATTTAGTTTAATTTGTGAATAAGGGAATTCGCACCAGTATTAAGATAGGGGAAAATCTGCAAGTCTCAACTACAAACTTTATTAAAATTAACAATGCAATTAGTTACGTACTTTCGTATTTAACTATTTCAAATTGCTGGTTTAGCTTGATACCTTCTTACGCTATCAAACATACAAAACATACTAGAAAACTTTAAGCTATTTTAGTTAAATGCTCTACTGGACCTGTAGTCGCAATGGAGATTATTGCAGGGTTCGTTCATGGATTTAAATCCTGAATCAGGTAAAGAATTTTTCAAAAATTTTTAATTTAATTCAGCCAGGGTTTTGGAAGTTCTTAGTGTTACTTACCCGTGCCTCGGTAAACACGTAAAGCTTGTTGAATGTTCATTTAATTTGTTATACGAAGTTGTTTAACTGTTTGTAACGGTACTCCTTCTCTGTTCTTTTCTGATTAATTTCGTTGCGGGATCCAAGACAGTTGAATCGTTTCTCCGGGACTCGTCGAGCTTCATTGCTTCGGCGCTTTTCTGGTGTACTCTACTGTTGATTCTGGCTTTCAAAAATTGCAGTGGTTGGGAATAGTGTGGCGGGATTGTTGATACCGGTAGTCAGAAAAGAAGCACGATAGTTTGGCAATCAGTCATATATTTGTTATTGTTATAAATTGCTGGGTTTGGAGATTTTATGGGCAGTCGCCACATGTAATACACAGCTGCATGTGGTTACATTAAAAGCCGACCGCAACATAATGTAGTTCGAAAATGGCTAGGCAGATGTTTACCGGCTTTTAATTCAAGGGTTTTAAAGCGGTTTTACCAATCTACCTAGTGTTGTAAAGATGAATAATTATTTTATTACGGAACCATCTATGAAATATAAAAAATTACTGTAGGACCTCTGGACCGTGTTTAATTGGGTTCTCAGAATATGAAAGAAAGAAAGAATTAGTTTTTCATCGCCAATGTTCGTCAGTTAATGTTCGTAAAACAACATTCTACTATTATCTTACGAAAGTACCTATAAAGAAAAGGTCAACAGTATACAAAGGTTTTCTCAACCTTCACCCACCATTACAACCTTTCAAAACAAAAAAAAAACTCCAGACAGCCCAATCTAATCACGATAAGTAAACATCTAAATATGAAATGAATGAGCAAAGCGCTTCATTCATAAAAACGGCCGCCATTTTGTTAAAGGTTACATATAAAACGAAAATGTTTTCTGTCATGCTCGGGATGCGTCGCTATATAGGCCAAGGAGAAAGTTTACGCATGCGCGAAAGCATTGATTTTCCCCACTATGACGTCACAAATACAAGATGTCTGCCATTCGATGAAGACGAGCTCAGTATAAAAATTTTAAAATAAGAAACAGGAGCTACAGTAACTTAAAGGACGTCAGATGTAACAAGTTTTTGCCAAATTCTTCTGTGACTGATGATAAAGAGGAATTCGTTTACAATATTACATAGATAGATGATATAAATACGCGTGTGTTTAGTTAGAGTGATACCGTAGCTAAGGAGATGGCAATGGTTTATCGTATAGTACAGAAGAATTTCCTGACGATGTTCCACGTTACCTCTGCGATGCTGGTCAAGTTAATATGTTTATGTGAGTAGAATTTTCAGATTATTTGCTTTTTTACTTTAATTTAAAGCGTTAACGGATTTGGCGTAAATATGAAAATTTATTCATTGTTATTTTAACTGTTCACAAGTGAAAATGACAAAAGATGAGCGAGACTTTTCCGACGGAACGTTCTAAATTCAAAATACCGAAACGAATTACTTGTTTCATAGATTTAAATGTTTTTTTTTTCATAAAAGCAACATGATATTTCAAGATACGCAGCCAAATAAGGTTTTAATTCGGGTAGTGTTCACTTCAAGGGCTAAATAATTAATAAGTTCAATTAAGGTTAACGTATATTACACACTTTCCTTTGTTACACGATATACTTGTATTTTTTAAATTAATTAAAATCAAATTAAAAGTTGTGCTATCGCGTGCTTGCTTGGAATTAATTAACGTGTCGAGGAGTATAGCAACAATTAGTTTTTATACACTTCAAGTATACGACCTTCTTGGTAACAAGTAGTTAAGATAACATTGGCTTAATAGTTTGGTACGGTACTAAATTATTATACGAAGGAAAATGGAAGGAAATTATAATTAGTTTTAATGCTGGAGCATGTTTTTGCCTTGTTATTTAATGAGGTATATCAGATGTTATAATTTTAAGACTGTCATATTATTAATTGTTCCACTGCAGAACAAAGACGTCTTCTTAAAAAGAAAAGGTAATTGATCACCACACCAAACTTGCTCAAAGCGGATTGGTAATTTCAGGCAATGTTTTAAGGTTATTTTTTTTTAGTAGTTATTTGACAGGTTTCCGTGCGATCGTCCCCTTTTCACTGATTTCGGTGATGCCTAAGATAAAATTAAAACGCTCATTGGTTATTAGAATTATTTAAAATCTTTTAATGCCATCTTAATTTCATTGGCTATTCCTTTGAAAAAATAACTGCTTAACACGATAGTATTTGTTTTAAATATTGTTAAAGTGACTTCTTTTTAATATAAAAAACGAATATCAGCCTATTATTGTCCCGGTGCAGTGCCAAAGCCTCTTCTCATACAGAGAAGGCACGAGCATTGATCACCACGCTTGTTTAAAGTGGATTGGCGATATCAGTCTTTTTGTATTGCTTCGTATTTGTCGTAAAATAAATAGATAATAGTTAATAGTACATTAAAACACATTTAATGTACTATTAAAATATAAATAACCTTATCGTTTTTTATATAATGGTTATACTGAATGAACTCACTGTTATTTTTAAACGCAGTTTTATTTTTAATTTCTTCAGAATATTAAGGTGTTATTATGTGGATCTTTGTAAGACTCATTACAATACTTTCAAGGCTGTTTAAAATCTTGAAGAAGCCTTTGTTGCTTACGAGATAATATTTGAATGACTGTTCAAAATTTTTTACCTATAATGTGGATGGATATATTTTAGGATATAAACTTTTATAAAGATAAGATAACTCTGACTTTGGTTAGCTTACGTAAAGTAATAAAAGTTTATATTTGGCAAAGAAGTAAGCTAATAATAATTATTTTAAATAAGAGAACTGTTCGTCGAAGAAATGCTTAACAGTGATTTTATCAGTTTTATTACATTTAAACACATGTAAATTACATTTTTAAATATTGTTACAAAATAATAAAAACATTATAAATATATAAAATAGTAGCCCACCGGCATCGGGAACAGGGTCCAAGCTACCGATGGTCAGGGCTCCAGAGAGAGAGGAAAAAAGAGCTCAGTTTTATTATTATTAGCGCGTAGTTGTTGTCTAGTCTCATCAAAATAAAGCCTTGTTTTAAAGGTCTTTGTAACCCAGCCATAAATACCTTAAAAAAAATTATGTCAATTTATTGTTTATAATTCTTTTGTCACATTCGATTTCTATTCTTTTTTGGAGGCTAAGGAGGTATTTTATACTTCGTGACACTTTTACTACTCGTATTAATTCAGTTCATAATTCTAGGCTCTCTACAGTGTTGAAATCATTAATCTATTTGTTTCCCTTGGTCACGCCACAACTTGTGAACGACTTAACCAATTTCATTCAACTTTTGTTTTTACGTTTTCTAATACTTTGTAGAAGGCTCTTACGGATTAAAAAAAATAGGAAATTGGGAATAACTTTAAAGACATCATGCATGTTCCGCGAAACAATGTAAAATGAAGGTTGCCATAAATAATTAGCTATACATTATCTTGATACTTTAAGTCAACTACTAATTTTTCGATTATTATATTAGTAGCTGTACCCCGCAGTTTCAATAGCAAGTAAAATTAAGAATTTAGCCTCAAAGGAGTTGGGTAAACCTCTTCATATTTTACCCACTCATTGAAAATGTCAAATTTGACAGCTAACGTCAAATCGTAAACTGTCAAAGGTCATCGTTGAACGTCGTTGAGAAAGTCAAATTAGCATTCAGGTATTATTAAAAGGCTCCCAGGCTTATTGCCCATTTACCTTACATAATGTTTTAGTGCGTACTCTCACGGCACCCTTGGGAGGGAGACATTCTTTGCCACGAGGAACATTATACTGTAGATTCTTGCGTACATTTTTGATGGAAATTCTTGATGATATTAAATGTGGAGCTTATTTGCGGGTTAGTGTCCGAAAAGTGTCATAGGAGACCCTTTACAAATACTTATAATTTATATTCTTGTGGTTGAACTTTTGGACACGAATTTTATTGCCTGTGTTAGGTTAAATCATGTGATTTTGTTATCTTAAGAAAACAATTCAATCCATAAATTGGTTAGATTTGTTTTTTTTTACTTAGTTAGCAGTCTGTTAGTCCATCTAACATATAGGGCTGTATGTTTCGAACCCTAGTAGGTAGATTCTAGAAAATTAAGTGAAACGAAATAGGTAGATTCTAGAGCTTATTGTGTGTGTTACTATAACACGAAATAATAAAAAGAATATGGTAACTAATAATCTTCATACAAAAGACACATTTGAATTTTTTCGTCTTACAAAACCTTTCGTGTGCGCGTTCGACTCGCACTGGGCATTTTGAAGCGACTCTTGTTGGGTCAAGGGACGGGGCGTTTGATTTTATCGCGCTACTGATATTCGTAGCCATTGTCTACGCCGCTACAGATTTTCGTAGCTGTATCGTAGCGGCTGTCTACGAAATCTATATTCATTGTAGCTTTGGTCTACATAATTATCTGCTTCGTAATGATCGTTCATTAATAAGGCCAATGAGGTTTTAGAGTCGGTTTTCATCGTGGTTGCAACGGATGGCGTAGCAGTTTGTAGCAGTCTACGGAATTTCGTAGCTTCGTTTTCGTAGAGGATGCCTACGGTAGTTAATATAACGCATATTCATTTATTATTATTATCCCCCGAATACTCGAACGTCACTTGATTGTAAGACGCTCTTAAATCTGTTGCTGTCTTTGTCACTCTAACGGGAAAAAGTAAGGACAGCAACACATGAGATTGAAATTAAGTGACGTTTGAGTATTCGGGCATATGACTTGTGGTCCCAGTTTGACTAGAATTCAACTTTTTTTTACTTTTTATTTTATTATAGATTACATATTCTTTTCCAAAAATAAATTGTATCATTCCCTGGTTTACCAAAATGCTCAGTTATGTAAAACACCTGTACGATGTTCGGCTATTCTACATAATTTCAATTTTCACAATCACCTTCCTCGGTACTCACGAAAATTAGAAACAAAGTTATCTCTTTGCGTGTAGATAACATTTTTAACTTAAAGAATATAAATAAGGACTTGTATGTTCGTTTATTTATTATTTCCGTCAGTCAATTCTAAAAACTCCTATTTAATATTTTGAAAGGTTTATATTAGTTTTAGTCTCAAATTAGTGTTATAAAGTCCTGATGTCGACAATGAAACTCTTCAATAATAAACAGCTTATGTAAAAAGGTAAAAATAACTTTATTTTCTGAAGTTTGTGTCAATAGTCAAATAAAAAAAAACAATTGAACAACAAATACAACCGAATATGTAAGTTCATTTGTTTTTGAAGTTTTTTTGATATAGCCATCACAACATAGTGACATAATATGACAGACCTGCCAATTTACTTTTTTTTGAGCTACCAGATTTCTCCATAGATTTTGTGTAAAATTGAACTCTGTGACGCCACTTTTTAGTCAAGTCAACGGACTAATTAGTTATTGATTTCAAAACAACAAAAAAGCTTAATTATACAGATAATTGATATGTAATTAGGTCTTCAATGTTTTCGAGCACAAACTATCTAAGCTAGCCAATACAGTTCGTAATCCTAGTATTTTTTGCGTGAAAAAAATAAAAACGTCCTTACATCTATTCACACAACTTCTTCACAAACTTTTAAGTTTTTTTACTAGTCTATACTGTCCCACAGCTGGGCAAAGCCTTTCCCAAACTTTATCACGCGCAGAAATTTCCCATTACATTACAGATACGTAATACAAACTTTTAAAACGCGTAGATAGACACGCAATAAAAAAAAAACAAATATTTTTTAATTAAAAAACAAATGACTGGTATCAGGAACAAAGGGAAGTGGGCTCGACAGCTGACCATTGTTGTTACACGGTTTGATATTGAATCACGCTCCAGTTTTCACGCTGTGTAGAGAACATCCCTTAGCCAACGTTTGATTTCACTCGCGATTAAATATTGAACTCTTGGGTGTACCACTCCGTGGTCGTCTTTCGTTACTACTTTGCTCTCAAAGAGAGCGTGACAATATGTAGCCTGTGTTTTATTATCTGAATAATACACAGTATAAGGTAGATTAGTGTAAAGTTTCCTCTAAAGCCGTTTAGTACTTTCTGAATCAGAAACAAACAAAAAAAGACTTGATACTTGACCGACCATTGTTGTTACACGGTTTGATATTGAATCACGCTCCAGTTTTCACGCTGTGTAGAGAACATCCCTTGGCCAACGTTTGATTTCACTCGCGATTAAATATTGAACTCTTGGGTGTACCACTCCGCGGTTGTCTTTCGTTACTACTCTGCTCCCGAAGAGAGCGTGACAATATGTAGCCTGTGTTTTATTATCTGAATAATACACAGTATAAGGTAGATTAGGGTAAAGTATCCTCTAAAGCCGTTTAGTACTTTCTGAATCAGAAACAAACAAAAAAAGACTTGATACTTGACCGACTGTTGTTGTTGTTACATGGTTTGATATTGAATCACGCCCCAGTTGTCACGCTGTGTAGAGAACATCCCTTAGCCAACGCGATTGTAGATGTAACTCTTGGTTGTGCTAATGAAATTGATTTGTTTGAAAAGTCGGTGCAAAAACGTTTAATATTAACAAATTTATAACTAGCTATCCCCGTGTTTGTCAGTGGCTACTGCTTCATAGCGTGATCTTATGTTGTTTTGTTATTCTTATCCTAATTTATTCTAACCTATATTATAGTAAAGTTTTAATAGTAAGTATCCGTTTCGCAGTTTTTGTATCAGGAACAAAAACATTTAGACTGGACAGTCAGCTGTTGTTACACACTTTGATATTGAATCACGCCCCAGTTGTCACGCTGTGGAGAGAAATTTTTCATCGGTTGATTTCACTCGCGATTAAAAATTGAATACCTAACATTGGTATAACTGTTTTAAAGAATTGATAAAAAAACGTTTAATATAAACATACATAATACATAAAATCTGAAAAACCTTGTAGATACATTAAAAAAATATTATACTAGTCACGGATACATAATAAATTAGAAGGTAATTTATTTGATTTTAGAATATTGTATTGTCCGACTGCCTTATTGGTTTAGTGGTAGTAAGCGCTATAACAGGGCGCCGGTTAATAATGCTATTAGAATTTCTCAGCAGTAGTAGGAAGTTGCTGGTGTGACATTTCCATTCCCAAGGTCAAGTCAGTTAGCCGGCTCTAGCAAGTTTAAAAAAATATTTGCGACGTGTAAAAGTGCTTTTAATCTTTCAACGACAAACCGACAGCCGGCTGTCGGGCTGCTATTGTCTTTCTATTGTGTGTCAAATCACGTGTGTTAGAAGAATTAGTATACTACTTGCATAATAAACAATTTAAATTTATTTCGTGCCCCGGAATGCGCTTATTTTCGTTTTCAGAATTCTGTTAAAAATCTTTTCAAGCGACAAAAACAACATCCTTCTTTACGTAGTTTCTAAAGAAGAAAGTTGAATCCAACACGGCCAGCTGTTGTTGTTACTTTGAAATTAAATTTATCACGCTCTCTGTAGAAGTTTATTTGTTCAGAAAAACTGTCTCTCAGCTGAGGGTTAATGTAGTTTCATTTGTCGAAAATGATCTCACTTTTACAAGTAAGCGTCACTACTTCTAATCTTTTCCCAGTTATGTTAGGGTCGGCTTCCAGTCTATCTCTTCTAGACTGCGTACCGGACCTTTCCAATTTAGTATAGTTCGCGTCACGTAAGCTTGCCCCTCTGAAGTTCGTCGCAATTGGCTGCGCAGTAGTCGATTTTACAACCAAACGCAGACCGCGCATGCGTGGTCTCGCGAAAGATGGCGCCTGTAATGACGTCTCTGTCACTCGCATACGTTCGATGATCACTTCTGTCCTGCTCGCTCAATGCAAAAGTACTGTTGTTGGCAAAACTGCTCAACTTTATTTTTGTTTTTAAATATTTTTCTTTCAGCGCTACAACATAAATCAAATTAATAACTGCTAATATAATTAAATATTAACGCTGTTGTTTCTGATGACATAATAATAAAACTAGAAGTGGGTGTTATTTAACGCAATGTAGAGGTTCGGAAACATTTTAAGTGTGGCCGGGCAATGCAGTAAAAAATTGCCCGTTTAGAAGCACCTTTGCAATCGCAATGTTTACAACTAAATTCAATTTTGTATAAAACAAAAAAATCTACGAACGTAACACTTTTTTACGTGATTGTACCTGCGCGGTTGTCACAAAAGCCTAACTTCAGAGAGGCAAGCTTACGTGACGCGAACTGTACCTGAGTAATGCGATAACCTTTGGTAAGACCATTGTCAGACTTTACGGCTTCTGACTACACGTAACTATTGTCAAAAGGTATATGAATGTGTTGCGGAATATTTATAATAGTTACCGTGACCCTGGAACATAAAGGGCAATCGAAGAAACATGAGTGGGTTTTAGTCAGTAAAAGTCTGACACGCCCTCCCGCCGAACCCAGGACGGGAGCAGTCATTTGATGATTTCCCACTCACCAAAAAAAAAAAGATATATGAAAATCAAATTCCGATTTCGGGATTTCCGAGGCACGGGATCTTAGTAAATGAAGTCCTTTGTTTAAAGGGTTAAAATAGTTATAGTACACAATAGAGCAAATATGCAGTAACATTTTATAAAATCTCATTTCAGTGCAGTCTATCTATAAAAACCACTTGTTATTTTAATAAGACTAATAGCAAAAAACAGTCAGTTTCCCTAACAAAAGAAAGTCCAACGCGCTCGATGTTATAAAATCGAGATTAAGCTTCGCTCCAGTTGTAACAATGTTGCGCTGTATAGAATATAAGTTCTGTTTTATTATAAACGCAGAGTTTATTACCCAAGAATTTGAATGTATAATATAATAATAATAATACCAGCCTATTACTGTCCCACTGCAGGGCAAAGGCCTCTTCTCATATAGAGAAGGCACGAGCATTGATCACCACGCTTGCTCAAGGCGGGTTGGCGATTTCGGACTTATATTGACTACAAGTCCAGGTTTCCTCACGATGTTTTCCTTCACCGATGTCTGTGATGTCTAAGATAATCTTTAGAAAGTACATATATGAATTGAAAAAGTCACATTGGTACTTGCCCGGATTCGAACCCACAACATCTTGCATGAGAGGCGGGCGCCTTAACCACTAGGCCATCACGTCATTACGAATGTATAATATTACTAGCTTTTGCCCGCGGCTTCGCTTGCGTTAAAAAGAGACAAAAAGTAGCCTATGTTACTCTCCATCCCTTCAACTATTTCCACTTAAAAAATCACGTCAATCCGTCGCTCCGTTTTGCCGTGAAAGAAAGACAAACATACAGACAGACAGACAGACAAACAGACAGATACACTTTCCCATTTATAATATTAGTATGCATGGTTAAATTTGTGCACTGTTGACAACATTTTGACACATATTTTCGCTGAGATGAGATTGCTATTTGATTTTGTTTGATAGAGGCTGAAATTTTGTGAACCAGACCACCAGACCATACTAACAGAAAATAAAAATAACTCAATTAAGCGTGATGGTCAGTAATTGAGGCAGCAGATGAAGTCACAGATTAATAAAAGCACAAAAGTAACTATTTCGGAACTCGGTGGCAACACTAATCGATCGGCAGAAAAGAAGCCACCGACTTCCGAAATAGTTATTTTTGTGCTTTTAGTTTTTGAAGTTGGATATCTTTTTTATGGAAAAAGCTTTTTATTTTTTACTTTTTAGTTGGGGTCCCAATGTCTGACTACGTTTTAGAGTAACTTTCGAAATAATCTCAAATCTTATAAAATAAAAACGGCTTAATGCGCGCAACGTCACGGGATATCCATTAGTGTTATAAACTAAAACCTTCCCCAAAATGTAACAAACACTTTGCTGAAAACCGCATCAAAATCGGTTTAGCCAAACGCTAGATAATCGCGGACAAACATACATACATACATACATACAGGTCGAACTGAGAACCTACTTTTTTTTAAGTTGGTTAACTACTTTTTTTTTTTAAGTTGGTTAAAAATTAACCTATATCATTCCTTTGAAGTTAATTAAAATCGGGTCAGCTGTTTAACCGTGTGCGTACAGAGATAAAGTGTTGTTTTTGCATTTATAGTATTACTGTGAATATAGACGACCAGGTTACAAAATACAGCTTTCACAATCTCCTATACTTTATCGCTGTCTTGCTAAGCTTAGAAGAAATGACAGTACTCCTTATTAGGTCACACGTCTTGGCAATTATTACAAATTCTTCTCTCGTGTTATCGTAATCTTTCTTTGTTTGCTAAACTATAGAGCATTAGGTATATTATACGTGATAGATTGTCAGATAAATGTTGTTACTCTGGGGAGTGGGAAATCATCCAATGACTTCTCCCGTCCTGGGCAGGGTGGGTGGGCGTGTCAGAGTTTTACTGACTAAAACCCACTCATGTTCCTTCGGTTGCCCTTTATGTTCCGGGGTCACGGTAACTATTATAACCATTCCGCAACCACGGATGTTGTTACTCTGCCATCACTACATAATAAATACAAACCATTCCTGTGTATGCTTATCTTTAAAACTACGCTCAGATTTTGTTGCCGTTTTTTTAATAGAGTAATTCAAGAGGATGATTTATACGGTATCACTTCTCCGTCCCTCAATCTTTGAGCTGCTACTGAGATGAATAATCCATTAACCGATTTAAATAAAATTTGGTACAGAGATAGTCCATAACATGAAAAAGGACATAGGATACTTTTTATGGATTTTTCTCGATCTCCAAGACGCGGGCAAACGCTAGGCTATAACAAAAAAAAATCCAACTCGGGAATCGATTCGATGCCTATAACTCGCGCAGCTGCGAAACAAATGAAGCGTAATAAAAAATAACCATTGAACAAACGGGGCGCTTCGCTACAACTCCGCAATAGAATCACGCTCTAAATACCAACACGCCAACACGCAGTACTTTCAACACCTTTTCATCTGTCGTTTATTGTTATAATATTACGTGAACGTGATAGGTTGTCTCTGATACAAAGAGATTCTGGAGAGCGTGACAGCTGTCTATAAAGGAATTGGCGTGCACACGAACCTAAAAAGTAGGTTTTGAAACGTGTGAAGCCTATAAGGTACTTCAATGCCATTTGTTAACGCAACTAACTTTTTACTGATGCACAATAGCTATTAAACGCCCTCTCAAACAAGCACAACGGCCTTTGACATATTCACTCGTGATTACAAATAATAGTACCCGTTCCCGGGGGATTTTCGAGATAAAAACTATCCTATGTCCTTTTTCTGGTCCCATACTATATCTGTACCAAATTTCTTTCAAATCGGTTCATTGGTTTAGGCGTGAAGAAGAGACAGATAGGCAGACAGAGTTATTTTCACATTTATAATATTAGTACGGATATTGTAAATGTGAAACTAACTATTTTTTTTAGAAAACTTTCAATTAAGATTTTGCTCATAAAAACCTGTTAATTACCAAAATCCCCTTAATAAGAACGCACAATTAAAGCAAAAATTATGTTTCGCGACTGATGTTTAATTTATTACAACAATCTGCTGGACTGCAAAACTATTAATATTTACACCGATTGCCAAATAAACCGGTTAATTAAGTTCACAACATAGTCGATATAAACCAAAATAAGTAGTTTTTGCTACAAGTAAAGACTTGTCTGCGTCTGGTTCAACAGTAGCGCTCATCAAGCTATTCAAAATTGCAAATTTTCACAATCAACTTTGAACTTAATCCTTCAGTGATAAAGTAGAAAATGATACCGGCTTAAAAACTTTACCGTAAGTCTGTAATCTTCGACAGAGAACAAAGATTATTTTCAGACAGTCTTGCCAGTTCGTCGACCGCTTTTCCGACCCTCGCGGTTTAAGTTAATAAGGACGAGTCTATTAAATCTACCGAGCACTTTACGTCTCAGGAATAATTAAACAGCTACCTAATTACTTCGTAGCTAAAGAACATGCGGCTAAAGGGATTAAGCAAATGGGATAAGTGGTAATATCCCCCTTTTTAAGATTCTTAGTAAAAGAGTGTCAAATAGTGGGTATTACCAATCTTAGCTGTCTTTTTGTCGGTAATAGGTAGTAGATTTTTTTAAAGAAATTTTTATTTATGTATCTGTCTATCGCAACATGTAAGTAAGTAAGAATTCTAAGTATTTAGTCTTAGGCGCACTTGTTTATTAACAAAACAGTTATGTTAATTGTACCTCTAAGGTCAGAAGAAAGAATATTTTTATTTCTATAAAACATTTCATTTACAAGTACTTCTCTAATCATCTCAATCATACGCTACGGAAGCAAAATGAGTACTTGTGTTGTCTTAGTTGTAATTTTTAATTTCAATTCAATTGTAATGTCTTAATTAGAGAAAGGCTCTTAAATGATGGTCTTGATTTACAATTCTTTTTAATTCTTGACTAAAAATAAAAAAAAAACATAAAAATATGACAGAAGTAAAAAATACAACTTAATTGTATTGGTTATTTACTTCACAACCTTTCAACGACCAAGCGACAGCCGGCTGTTGCGCTGCTATTGTCTTTCTATTGTGTCTCGAATCACGTGTGTTCGAAGGTTTAAATACCCGGTTATTGTGACACACATACGCAGTTATATTATGTTTGTAATGTGACCCTTACTATCATAGATACCTACTATTGTACAATACACAACCCTTACCGTCGAACTAATATTTGTATTAGAGTTATTGTGACAAGTCGAAGTAGATACACACGCTGTTTTGTCACACCTTCTCTGAGTCAATAATATATGATACTAGTGAAATCCATACTAATATTATAAATGGGAAAGTGTGTCTGTCTGTCTGTCTGTATGTTTGTCTTTCTTTCACGGCAAAACGGTGCGACGAATTGACGTGATTTTTTAAGTGGTTTTAAGAAGATAGTTGAAGGGATGGAGAGTAACATAGGCTACTTTTTGTCTCTTTTTAACGCAAGCGAAGCCGTGGGCAAAAGCTAGTACATAATATAAATTATGAATATGATACTAGTTTAGTAGAACCTAGATTAGTAGAAGTAGGATTTTGTTTATTTTATTTCACGTGTTATTTCTAAATATTAGTAGTCATAATTACTATTTATACTTTAGCACTAGCCTTTGTCCAAGTATTACCCGCATGAAATTAGGTCTTTGGTAAATGCTCATTTTCGTGCGTCATAGTATTATGTAGCCTATGCGTTATTTGGATGCTTTACCAGAGGTCGTTCTGTGGTTTTTACGCGAAAAAGAAACACAACATTCGTTCTTTTCACTTTAATTGGATATTTTTTTTATCTTTGACTAGCTTTTGCCCGCGTTAGCCAAATGTAGCCTGTGTAGATCTCCATCCCTTCAACTACCTCCATTTAAAAATATACGTCGATTCGTCGCTCCGTTTTGCCGTGAAAGATGGACAAACAAACACACACTTACCTATTTACATTATTAGTATGGATAGTAAAATATACCTCCAAACTATATTATTTGTCTTTCCTGGACTATCATGACGTAAAATTCCTATTAAAGTACATAACGCACTCATTTTCCTTCACTTATGGTATTGTACGTTTTCCCATGTGCGTAGTCACTGCGTAGGTGCTACGAAACGCTACGTGCTACGGTGCTACGACGCAACGAACTTTTGCATTGTTGAATTATTCTGGTGCCGCTGTTTATTTTTAAGCATTTTTGCGTATAATTAAATTGCTTTTTAAATTTAACAGTTATGGTTAGTTCCTATATTTGTTATCAATTTCAAAGCTTGAAAAAAAAAAGTTAGGTGGGTTATTTTGTAATGTACCTAGATCCTAAAGTCGCTTAACTCAGATTAACATTGAACTTTCTGGCTTCAGACTAGCCGGAAAGTCAGAAAACATGTATTACTAAGGAGTATCGTGTAACCAGGTTACAGAGTTATGGATGCCTGATTGATAATCTATCCATGTAAAATATAGTTAAAAAATGAGGGATAAGAATATGTGTAAAAATTGTGTTTCTTTAAAACACATCAACGTGAACAGACAATGTTAAAAAATATAATAAAACCTAAAAAAATGCCCATTGACTACTAGAAGTTTTTAGTAATTGACATAAGTGGTTAAAAAAAGGTATTATTGCAAAAAGTAAAGTAAAGTCACAGGTCGCGATAGTGCGTAGGCCGTACTATCAGTTTTGTCCGCTTTGTGCAGGCAGTAGTTCCTCATTTACATAACATCACGCCAATATTCCCCGTGGGTGTTGGCAGAGGCGTTCCGCCCACGTTTCCCACGTTTCATCAATCATATTAAACTAATAGAGAGCTATATGAATCATCATTTTGTAGGGTTGCGTACCCAAAAATGCCAAACAGAATCATAATATTCTGCTGTCTATCTGACACAGAAATGTATGATTTTTTTTTTTTGGTGAGTGGGAAATCATCCAATGACTGCTCCCGTCCTGGGTGCGGCGGGAGGGCGTGTCAGACTCTTACTGACTAAAACCCGCTCATGTTTCTTCGATTGCCCTTTATGTTCCAGGGTTACGGTTACTATTATATACATTCCGCAACCCCGGCAGGCGTTGGCCCTGTTGGGCCCCTTCCTGTGCTGACTCCTTCTCTTTGAGGCGCGCGTGGAACACTAACGCGCCGTCGACGCGGTACAGAAATGTATGATAAATTTCTGTGAACCATACGCGTGCTTATGCTGAGTGTGTATTATTATAGCCGGTATAACAACGAATATAAATAACATAGATTTGCCCGTGACTTCGTCTGTATGTAATTTCAAAGCTTGTAAGCCTTAAAACTACATAGTATAAAACTAAGTCACTTTTCATTCTCTTTTTGTCCCTGGATATTGATGCAGTTTTTTTAATAGACAGAGCGATTCAAGAAATGTTAATATGTGTAATACGTGCAATTTTAGGAGGAAAAAGTCGGGTTTTTTTTAAACTTGTACGAGTCGTGCGAAGTGCGGGTGGGTAGTCAGGATAAAAGTATTTTTCTATAAGTAAACATTTTTAAACTTATTGCATTCGAACCAAGGTATTAACTTACCCACAAAACAAAATAAACAAACTTGATTTAAGACACAATAGAAAGACAATAGAAGCCTGACAGCCAGCTGTTGGTTGGTCGTTGAAAGGTTAATCTAGATAATGTTCAAAACTATACGGTTGAAGTGTAAACCTAACTCGCACTTGGCGGTGTTATTTACCGAATATCTGAAGGCTTCAACTTACAAGTTCCAGGTATAACGAAACCTGATAACATATTTATTGCGACCCTATCAATTAAGGGTCAAAGATCATAGATAAGCGTGGGTAATTGGAACGACCTACACCTTTATCCTTAATAAAAATCTGCGTAGAATTCAGAACCGAGTAATTTTTAGTCAACTTGAAGATACATACACTAATAATATAATACATTTGTTTAAATAAATACTTTGAAAATATTTACTCTCAAACTCCACTGAAGTCAACAAACTTTAATTTTATTTTATAGACAAAAATTATACAACAACATCTCGAATAAAAGACGCCTGTACACTAGCTTAATTCAAAATTGCCCATAATTCTTTTACACGACGATAAAATTACTCTTATATTTGCCAAACAAAGCAAAACGTGGCGAAAACTTGTTCACGCAACCCATAATTATTTTATAGACAGAAAATCAAGAATAATCTACATTCCTGAACGTTACAATCTACCAATATTTGCACGACTCGGCGCAGAGGCGTGCTAAAAAGAACAAATGAGTTTTGTCAAACATTCGTCGACCAACTTTTAAATTGAATCACGCTCTGGATATTGTCACGCTGTTCAGAGAACTTTTAACGGCGCGCCGTGACACTACAGCCAAGTGAATTGAAAAATGGTTTGGTTGACATTATTCTTAACTTTTATCTCTTTAAGTTTATTGTCAAAATTCTTTGGGAGATAACGTATAAAAAGAGAAATTAAAGTGAAATGTAACTCTTAAGTCTGCCATATGCCATGTCACGGCATTCAGAGCTTTAATGTATTGTTGCAAAGTTATGAACACGTTAATATTCTACAAACTTTCTCTTCGTCATATTTTATTTCGAGATCTTTCTTAGACAGTCTTTTGTCACTTTATAAAAGTGTAATGATATTCTTTTGTTTGTAAAATAACTGTTTTTAGAGATGCGTTTGAAGAATGGAATGTAAATGGTTAAGTATGCTATGAAAAACGGAATCCTTAATGAAATGAGATACACTATACTGTCGATAAAAGATCAGAATAATGTCTTAATGTCAATAATTAACGGTATTTGATAAAGAAGACATTAAAAAAGTAACAAATAAAAAATAAGTATTTCAAAATTGTTCGTGACTACGACTACTATTAATTTTTTAAAACAAATTTAAAATAAAATGATCAGTAACGTTACACGTTATCTCGTTGCAAAGACACACGACACATGTAACAAAGCAGTCGTAAGATACAAGTTTTTAAAGCCATCGGCGATCATTCAGTAATTCAAGAAAGAAAGAACGAACTAGAGAAAAAAAGAATGAACGAACAAAAAGAGAAAGAAATGTTTCCTTATCTGTCTGTCTATGTATTCTTTCCTTGTCTGTGGACTACAACAGTGGTTGTTCATTTTAGTGAAGATTTCACTAAAGTTTTTCATTGCGGGATAAACCGTCAGCTTGTAAGTATATCATAGTGTGAAATAAGAAGTAAACTACATTCCTACTCACACTCCTGTAATAACCTAAGTGATATTAGACCTTTTCGGCCTACTCAATTTTTCTCAGCCCATATGAAAAAATACCTACGTCTAAATATGACCCTAATTTAATATAATATATGGTTCAATGGAATCTATCTCCGATATTCGTTACATAAGCATATGAGAGTCAATATGGGAGCTTTCTTCTTTTGTGTTTTTATGGTTCCGTATGGAATGTAAGAACTCTTTTAGGATCACTTTATTAACGATATGTCTGTCAATTCTTTTTTCTCTGGAATGGGTGAAGTAACTAGGTGACTGGATAAACTAATTAGGATACCCAGTCACCTAGTACATAAGAAGCTGTTAAAAAAAAAACTATTAAAAATACTAGAACTATTGAATTAATATTCTATTCGCAAAGTGATCAAAATCTATAGGGTATTTTCCGTGAACATCTTTGTCAAGAAGAGTCCGATAAGCGTTCATTTGTTTTCTGTATCGTAGGTACATTTAAATACATTAAATCACATTCACAAATATTCAAAGTTGAAACGAAAACCAGTGCAACGCAGGCAACACTGCAGCCAATCATTTTGCCATTTAGGCCAAATAAAATAAAGCCACTACATCACTGTTACAATATTTCTATTAACACTACAAGTTATACGGAACCCTCATTACGCGAGCCCAACTCACTCGGCCGTTTATCTTTCCTTCGTTCCTGATTCAGCTATCTCGAGGGTCAAATATTATGTAGATTGTGATCTAGTTACGGGTCTAGGGTTAGTTCCGAAAATATTTGTTTAGTATTCTGCAATCCACACAATGCGTACAGATATTGTAATCAACATTGGCCTTTAGCAGTCCAAAGATAGAAAAAAAGAGAAATGAACATTTATTTGATTAATCAAACTAAATAAAAGTAATAAAAGTAAAGTAATTTTATATTATTTGTATTTATTATTTTATTTATGTATTTATTTATGTATATATTTATTTATTTACAGTATGTATACTTATTTTACACTATTTGTCATAATTTAATTTTAAGATAAAAATGTATTGTTATGCACACAGGCTTATCCTATATTGTAATTTCTTTTATAGAATTAAGGGTTTGCTGGAAGATAACTCAACTTTGGGTTAAGCTCGCCTTTGTACATAGCTCATTTATGTTTGCTGTTTTTATGTGTGTTTTCTTGTGCAATAAAGAATAATATAAAAGGATAATCGTGTTATCCAGTAACTGGGCTGTGTGTCGTGTAGGAAGTTTACAAGTACAATACTTGTATTCAGTTGGATGAAAGCCGACCCTTACATAGATGGAAAAAGGCTGATGATGATGAGAGAATTGAAATAAAAAATAATATAATAGTATCTCCCACAGCTGCTCCAACCAGGTTCAGATTAGCAAAAATGCCAGTCAATGAGTGGCGCTGATTTTTAACTCAGAAGCTTATGGATATATCCACTGCTAGAGTGGATAGTGGATATATCCATAAGCTTCTGAGTTCAAAACCAGCGCCACTCATAGTCTGGCATTTTCTGGTATAGGCTCTCCTATCTTAGTTATTCTTATCGGCTTTTGGCAACTTTCATTTAGCTGCTTACGACGCTGAGCGGCTGGCTGATAGTAGGCGAATTAAATAGGTACGACCAAAATTGTTCAACGAAATGCGAATAGAGCTGAATAATCCCATTGTTGTCAGACTTTCTTGTATTCTAGAAACTATTCGTAGCGATTCTCAAAGATCTATGAATGACAAACGATGAAAAAAGGCTTTCTGCTTGCGAGATTTTGTACTTGTTTATTCTTTTTAGTGTTTTTTTTCTGCTTGACCTCGCTCCGTTTTAGTGCAGGCGCAAGCCAGTCATTGATATACTTAAAAAGTTTTGGTTTTCATAAATGTAGATATAAATAAGGACCATAAGGTCAGCAAATAGTAACCAACTGTGCATATAAGAGCTTAGTTTCTGACTTTTTCTTGTAATTTTTAACCGACTTCAAAAAGGAGGAGGTTCTCAATTCGTCTGTATGTTCTTTTTTTTTTTTTTTGTATGTTTGTTACGCGATATCTCCGTCAATTGTAAACAGATTTTGATGGTTCTTTTTTTGTTTGATAAGGCATGATTCAGGGGTGGTCCCATACAAATTTTGTGGCGATCGGTTTAGTGCTTCTCAAAAAATTCACCAAGAACAAAAAAAATTGACGAAATATTCATAGACGATGTGTGCTTCGGCATCGGTTGTAGAACACGTCAGAGTCGACACTAAAAAGTAATAAATAAAAACTTTTTTCAAAAAAATAATAACCGCCTTCAAAAACTAAAAGTCGGTGGCTTCTCTTCTGCCAATTAATTTGTGTCGCCACAGACTTCCGAAATTTTTGTTATTTTTGGGTTTTTAGTTTTTGTTTTTGAAGGCGGTTATTATTTTTTTGAAAAAAGTTTTTATATTTCGGTGGGGAAAGGCGCTGCACGCCGAGATACAGGTATTCCACCTAGTTCGGCGGCCGGCAGAGGCTTCCTTGTTAGTTATCGTAAGAAATAACTTGTAATAGCTGTAAGTTTCCAGAGCTGTATTTTTGTGACAATAAATTATTATTATTATTATATACATCGACACTGGCGATAATAACGTACCTATACAGCCTTAACGCTTGTTTTCCAAAAGGGTAACACGAATGAACATGAATAATAAATGTTTAACACAATAATATTGTAACTTGTATCGATAACATAATTTCGTGAGAACTGACTGTAATGCTGAAAACAATCTGCTTGATGGATATTTCATGTGCGGCGCAAATGATGTTTTGATGGGTTTATTTCCCATTAAACATTTATTACATTTAGAGTAGTTCATTTTTGATTTGTTATACTATTGGCCTAAAGAAAATCAAATAACCCACTCGAGGGGATTTCTAATAACAGTTGAAGTGTTCCAATTCCAGCTCCTAAATTCATTATGAATCAAGTTGAAATGATTATCAATTCATATTTTATTGTCACCTGTACTCAATTTGTGCATTTTTTTTAAACGGTTCACAAAAAGTTCTTGAAAAAGCTTTCTTAACCAAACAAACCAATAATAGGTACACTAAGAATTCTTCACTTATATCACATCAAAGGTGTACAAACAAACTATCTCTTTAACAAATTTTATTTCAATCGGTTCAGTAGTTTTGGCGTGAATGCGAGACAGACAGAGTTACTTCGCATATACTATTGTATCTAAGTAAGTTCATTCATGGTATATTCAGGTAGTTTTCTTTAAATAAACGACTCTGGTTGACACTAGCCTTCCATTAACGACCAAGAATAGATTTTTACTTGGAAACCTTATATTATTTATTAACTGTTAGGGTCAATAAAATGTTTATTACCTCTGACGCTTTAGTGTGACGTTGAGTTTAAAGGCCACGGCAATAAAGTTTAATTTTAAACGACTTTTATCAGAGAGTGAACGTTGAAATACTTTAAAGATTTTATTATTTCTATTTTTAAGTGTTCAAAGATTTTGGAAATTGTAGCTATTTTGACTATTTTCAATAAACAAAGCTCGCGGAACGTCATAATGTACTTTCTAAAGTTTATCTTGGACATCACTGACATCCCGGGCTTTGGAAAGCACGTAAAGCCGTTAGTCCCGGTTGTAAGTCGTAGAACTTTGTCAATCGTCAAGCCTAAAAGTCTACCAGTCTGACCAAGAGATATCGTGTCGCCCAATTACTGGGTTGTGGAGGTCTGATAGGCAGTCGCTTCACAAAAAAAAACTGGTATTCAGCCTCAGCTGCTGGTAGCTGGTGCTGGTAGGACTCAGTCCTATTAAGCTGAAAACCAACCCGATTCATAGTTGGGAAAGGGCTAGGGAGATAATGAAAGCTAGCGGTACCGAGATCACGAGATACTGTTGATTCGGCTTTCTGGAGTTGTAGCGGTTGAGAATAGTTTGGCGGGATTGTCCCAAAATAGGGGTCCCGAGTTGTTCTGCCCGAAATCACATCCTACTTATATGACATTCTATCTTCAAAAACGGCACACTAACGCACACATACAATTAGACATCAAGTGGCATGATTCAAGTATTGCAAGTGAAAATGAGACAAAAATAATTTGCGACTGTGAATAGGGTGGAATAGCCACATTTTAAAGTGCCACTGGCTGCCTGCCTGTAACCTATCTACACCTTTTAACTTATAATATAATATCATTGGGTCCAACAGTTTCAGAGGAAACATACGAAATGTAGGCACATCCTTAACGTCTACTTGCGAAAGTTATCTTACAACTTCGAGTTATTTGCTCACACAGGCTCATTGTGTAACATTTTGTAATTTAACTTTATGTTAGCAACTAGGCTTCTTTGCTAACCGCAGACTTCTTAGGCCAAGATATATAAAACTTACTTAAAGCCAAACATACAGTTACTCCAGAATTCTTGATTAAATTTTCTATTTTAACATTTACTCAAAGATGACGCCATTTTTGTTTCACCGGGCTACTCTGGATAAGATTAGTTTATTAATAATCATGTAGAATGTGGTGATTCTCAAACTAGACGATAGTCTGTATCTTGGGGTTCAGATAGAGGAGAATTTAGAGAAAAAATACTATTTTTAAGTAATGAAGTTGTAGCTTTATATTACTTTACAGAGTTAGTGAAGTTGAATCTTTCTAATTTGGAAATACCGTCTGTCAAAAAAACCTAGGGACAGATCTTATTCTACGAATAACAACTTACTATGCTATTCGGTGATATAGCGATTTACTAGAGAGTAAGTAATTAAAACTTAGATTTAACCACGGTAAATAAAGTTGCATATTCCAGAGTACAAATTACTCTAGGGTAAAATTTATTCTCGGTCGGAAAAAAACTTAACCATTATAACTATCATTGTCACCCAATTGTCAAACTACGACGGCAAAAAAGAGACGGGCACATTTCGCCAAAATTCGTGCAAAAGGACGCATATCTATCGCAGCCTAAATACGGACAAATTCTTTCAATAGCTGTACAGAAATTCATAAGTAATCAATCAATCACCGATGTCAGGCAAAGACGCAACATCGTTCAGCCTATACATACGTCATACAGCCTTTTACGTCATAATATTATGATAATTGTGCGGCATTTATCATCTTAGACACTATTACGCAATTTTCAGCCCTATTACTAAAGTGTTTTATAGCCCTTTTTAATTGACCCCGACATACGTCAAACGGAACCACCACACGACGCTATTATTGTTTTTCAAGCGTGTTTTGTTTATGTTATGAATCTGTGACGGCGGGCGTTGTATTTTTGGTTTCACAGGCGACAGTAATCCACAGTGATCGGCAAAGGCTGAGCTAGTTTACCTAAACTTCAAAGAGCAGAGACAAAAAGCGAAGATATCGTTACAATAACATTTTTTTTGGAATACTGGTCCCGATTTAGCTCACCTTTTTCCGATCACTATAAATCAATCACCTAATGATAGGCAAGGACGCAACCACCAATCAGCCTTTACACACGTCATACAACTACGTCATACAGCGATTTGCACAATAACGTCACAGATAAAACCTGTGACCATGATGATGACGTCCCAAGTCCCAAGCGACCATAGTGATGACGTCACAAGTCGCAATCCGCCATGATGGTGACGATAGATAGTATCGAAAACGTATTATTACTTTTATTATAAGTTAAGTTACGTGGGCTCAAGGCAGCTATTTTAAAAATACGTAGGCCTAGGCATCAATTAAATTCGACTGCCTATTTTAGTCTGTTCGTTTTAAAATGTTATTTTCGTTGCTTTATTTACGGAAATCGAGTTTGTGACGATCATTGTTATATCTGGCGGTCTTATGACGTATATTTTGTTAAGTTTGGGCTCTAGGCTTTTGAGTTAACTTATTTAGATCGACCTCTTGAGGGCAAATGCTGACTTTGGAGATTAAATGTACCCTAATTTTGAGGACAAGCACAATCATCTGTTAACTTGAGTGGGGTGTTTTTGTATTCCTAAAATAAATGGTATTAAACATAAAAGGTTGTCTGGTTTTAGAGTTTATTCTGTCTGCTTGAATTTAAGATTAAAAAGCATTATTATGTTACGTTACTTGATAGAGAGGCTTAATATTGGTATACCGCCGTTTACCCGAATTTTATTTGCCCTAATTTCATTTGCCATAATAGTCAACAGCCATAATATCATACGACATAATACTCATTTGCCCTACTCTCATTTGCCATATTAGTCACGTGCCAGAATCATTGTTTCCCATAAAGTTACTTACCATAACATCATTTGCCATAATCATTGTAAGCCATAATTATCACATGTCCTAATTATCACATGCCATAATTTTGATATGCCATAACATAATTTGCCATCGACATCGGGTGTATAACGGTTGTCTATATCAAGAGAAATTGAATGCAATTGGGACTTTAGGGCACCCCGACTCGGACAGGTTAGGTTAGAAGGGGATGGCGGGGTCGTGTGAGCGAGCGAAGCGAGCGAATAGACCCCGCCATCCCCTTCGTGGTTATTTTTTTATAAACCACACAGAAGTAGGAGCCCCGCGAAGCGGGGCTCCGTCGACCTAGCCCACCATCAACCATGCACAGAAAAAAAACCATTACGGGGCTTAACTATTTGTCTAATACTTGTTATGCCATTTAAATATTATGCCATTTAAATATTATGTCTAATAATTATTATGGCACATAAAAATATGGGAAACAATACTTATGGCATTCGTATCTTATGGTATCTAAAATTCGGGCAATTAAAAGTATGTCATATGTCTTTTAGGGCAAATGAAACATTCGGGCAAATGAAATTCGGGTAAATGAAATTCGGGAAAATGATGATTATGGCATATAATCTTCGGGCAAACAATAGACAACCCTTAATATTGATTGACATTATAAATTGAAGTGTTCGTTTATTCTTCAAAACCCGATTGCCGAGAGCAGGGTTATGTTTTTCGGGCGTATGTCTATGTATGTATGTCTCATTCTATGGCACGCTCTACAGCTTAAACCGTTTAACGGATTTCGACATAATAATATGAGGTATCATAGAAAAAAAGGAGAATTAAAGATAATAATTCAAATATTCAAAAACCCAATTGCAATAACATGAAACAGAAACAAAGCCGCCGACTTCCAAAATTGTAGTAGGTTTTTCGTTTTTTTTTATATATGTCACGCGAAAGTCCTTTCAACTACCAATCGTATGGAACTATTGTAATTATGCTGATAATAATACCAGCCTATTGCTTTCTCATTGCAAGACAACCGTGCAAAGCCCTCTTTTACTACGCCAGAATATAATCAATTTCTGACTTATTTTTATTAAAATTTACGTTTCTTCACAATTTATTTCTTCAACGATGTCAGCGATAGTCAAGATAAACATGGATAATTTATTATGTAAAGTTATATAATTCGATCTTTTAGTTAAAACATATGAGCCCGCAATATGACAAAGGTAGAAGATTTATTGTTTCTTCTGGGCCCTTATCTGAAAATATTTTAGGCCTGAAAAGTAATCAGCATAAAATGATAATACCTTCATTATTAAGGTTCAGGTAATAAAAGAATTTTTGGTACAACTTTAGTTTCTGAAATAATAAAATGACAAACGTGTAACGGTTTTACGAATTATGACTGTGGTTAAAAGATTTTTAATAACACAATTGTAATGATGTAATATAAATGGTTTAATGTCACGCAAATCTTATATTTAACGAGGATGGATGTAAGGATTATTGTTACTCTTTCAACTATTTTATTATCATTTTACCCATTGTTAGCAAACTCATGAAAGAGTTTATTGAAAAATAACGAACGTACATAGCAAAAATACTATTAACACTATTAAAACATATAAACCTAATGATTTTTTAAAGATTAAAAAAAAACGGAACAACCAGCATTGCACATTAGCAAGCTAGCTACTGGATAATTTTGTTTTTTTTACACTGTAGGTTTGATGAAAAAAAAATGATTATGATTTGGGGGTATTAAATTAAATACCCCTTGTATTTAATTTAAAATAATAATAAGTAGCTGTCGCCCGCGGTTTTACCCGCGTAGTTTCCGTCCCCGTGGGATTTTTGGAATAAAAACTATTCTTAGTCCTGCCCAACCTATGGACTATCTCTGTATCAAATTTCATTTAAACCAGTTCAGTAATTTTGCTGTGAAAGACGGACAAACAAACACACACACTTTCACATTTATAATATTCGAATGGATAATCGTAAACACACGTAAAAGAAGAAAAAATAATTAACGTGTAAAAGTGTATTTTTTTACCTATTTACAAAATAAAAATAATTTTATTCATTTTATTTTATTAACTTCATAAATCGAAGCAGATAAAGCCAATATTTATCCTATCACATAATGGTAAAAAAAATTGCAAGGCCTAGGTGAATGAACTCTGAACGATGCCTAACAGCATTTAAGCAATTTAGTCACGGACCACGAAATCTTTTCAGGATGGCGACAGACAGTGATCATAACGCGAAATAATAAAAAATAACGATCGAGACTTCCGCTTTTGTGTAACACGGCCATTTTAACGTGGAACAACTCTCTTATGTAGAGAAAGAGATTGATAGTGGAGATTTGTTCAGTTAAAAGGACAACCCATGATGTCTCTATGATTTCGCTATCTACGAGTTAAATACTTTTGGTATTGTGATATTACTTACAGTCAAATTACTTACAGTCAAATATAAATTATCATTGGGGTTTTGATTTTTTTATTTAAATATTTTGCTTAGGAATTGTTCTTCCATCAATTGTTTGGACTGTATATATTTTTAAAGTGATAAAAATAATAAAAAAAAGAAACTATAAAAAATAAACGTCGTTATCTAATAAACTGCATACACAATAAAAATATACAATAGTGCATGCATATTCTATATGACTTTGAAAAATTATTGTAATACAATCTATGGAGCAATAACGTTTTGATTGCCAAAAGAAGTATGTCAATTGATTGATGGGACTACTCCTGCTTTAGACAAAAGTTTTTTACCGTCAGTTTGTAGCGGTTTTCCTATTAAACGGGACTTAGATATAATAGGCAAATGTGACTTACGTACAACTCAGCTTATCCTTAGGGAAATTCTGCGTAAACCATTACGCCTGTATTTTCTACCAACGTTACATTTACAAAATACGCTACTGGGGGCGTACTATCTCTTAAAATAGTATTTTATAGCATTTTCTCGCGACTTCGTTCAATTTTATAGCACTCGAGTATAATGTAAGTTCTATCAGAGAAAATAGTTTTAGAATTGGATCATTAGTTCCAAAGATTACCTTACAAAAAAAAAACTATCTAATATTACGATATTGATTATATTACTTGAATGCCAGTTTCTGTTAACAACTTCTTTCGAATTGAGATAAGTATAATGATTCTAAGGGAATACAATCTATACTATAATTTATTATAAATAGGAGAGTGTGTGTGTGTGTCTGTTTGTCCGTTTTACTCGGCAAAACTACTAAACCGATTTAAATGAAGTTTGATAAAAAGCGCATAGCCTGAGAAAGGACTTAGGATAGATATTTTATCCCAAAAAATGGAATTTTTGCCAATATTGATACTAGGCCAACACATTTTTACGATTTAGAAAAACTTTACCAAGTTGTCGACATAATGCCTCAATAACTATTAACCCTTCGGCGACTAAGCGACAGCCGGCTGTCGCTTGGTCGTTGAAAGGTTAATAGCTAGGTCTTTTTAAGTTAAGTAAGGTTTTAAGTTACTGCTTTGTTCCTGTGGGTCAATGTGTGATGTTATGTAGCCTTCGTGTTAAGCTGTAAAGTTTTTCATGTCAAGTTCAAAATTCAGTTAACCTTTCAACGACCAAGCGACAGCCAGCTGTCGGGCTGCTATTGTCTTTCTTTTGTGTCTCGAATTACGTGTGTTTGAAGGTTTAATAGTTTTTCCGTAAAAGAGTAACAAATATCCATTCATTCAACCTACAACTTTCACATTCATAATTTTTGTAGCATACACCGATAGCTACGCAGCTTTAACCTTTTAATACTAATAGGATTACTTTCACTTTTGAACTTTCAACTCTATGACCCAAACAAAGCGTCGGAAATCCAACAGCAGGTAATACAAAGCCAAAATTAAATGTTTTAAAAGATGGCAGGCGCTGAACGAACAGCTATGAAAATTTGGCTGAATTGGAAGCAATAAACATGAATAAGTGAGCGAGTGTTGAGCGTTGCCAAAGTCGTTATAACCGGCGGTTACCGTAATGGTGAGGCCACACTGCTGTTAAATTTAATTATGTTTAGTTTTAGGGGAAAAAATATAGGAATAAATTAGTGGAATTGGGTAAAATAGTCATCATCTCCCTAGCCTTTTCCCAACTATGTTTTTTTTGTGGATGGCTATTTACCAAATGTCTTCTCCCGCCCTGGCCGGGGCGAGAGTCAGACATTTATGCTAAATGGTAGGCCGTGGTATCTACTAGAACTATTCCACAACCTTCCGACCACTACGTGTCGTCCAGTTACTGGGTTGTGGAGGTCTGATAAGCAGTCGCTTCACGTAAAACACTGGTATCCAGCTGAACCCGGTTAGGCTGGAAGCAGACCCCAACATAGTTGGGAAAAGGCTAGGGAGATGATGATTAATGTTTATTAATATTAGTAAACATTTTGAACAGTAGTATGGAAGCACCATAACCACGACCTGTTCGAGTCAATTAATGTTTTCGATTCGTTAATGAAAAGTCGGCGGGAATTTTGTTAGCGTGACAAAAACAGTCCCTATTGAATTTTTTATTAGTTGCGTCATGTTTGGTGTTCGTTTCAATTTTTAAAGTTATCGATTTTCCTTTTTTTTTGTGGAGGCGGGGGTGTGATGATTACTGTATCGCGCTGTTGTCTAAATTGAAGTTGGAATTTGAAATTCGATCGCAGTACTAAAAGTTTGGTTTTTAACAGCTTCCGTACGCCTTCTCCATAATGTGATACTGAATTTTTTTTATACTAGATGTCTGGCGCGGTTTCACCCACGTTATATCAGGTTTTTGGTGACTAAAAAAAGAAGATAAAAAGTATTCTATGCCCGTCCCCTGGTTCTAAGCTACCTCCCCACCAATTTTCTGCCAAATCGGTTTTCCCGTTCTTGAGTTATAAAATGTGTAACTAACACGACTTTTTTTATATATAAATAGATTTATAAGTTATAAAATTCAATATAGCAACAGATGTCGCTCAGATCAGGAAGCCCCGAACTGTCATTAAAAACTATTCCAAATATCACACTGCTCGCGCAATAGTCTTAAAAGTGTGCATAAAATGTTCATCTATTTAGATACATTTAAAAAATCAAGTTTTACTCGTCAGCTCCGCCTATGCGCAAATGTTTGCTATCACTACACGCCCCTTATTTACACTACCAGAATTTTCCTCCATATAGGAAATCTCTGGAAGTCTTGATCCGATTGCAATATATTTTTCACGCATGGAAAGCTACCATATCTTTAAGTCCTGTATAGTAACAAATAAGTTACAAAAATACCTAAAGCGCGTGTTGAAATCATATAAAAAGGGTTGCCGGAATGTAGGGTCAGCACTAAAAGTATTGCCTAGTACTACAGCAATAACCAATATAGTATTAATATCATAATAGTACCATACTTGAGACATAGCACCCATACGTTCAGAAAATAATTTAGTAGGCCCATAAAAATAGCTATAATAATAGTACCAGCTTATTAATATCCCACTGCAGGGCAAAGGCCTCTTCTCGTACAGAGAGGGCACGAGTATTGATCACCACACTTGCTCAAGGGGTATTAGTGATTACGGACTTTTATTCTTTATTTCCTGTAGTTACCCTCACGAAGTTTTTCATCACCGATGTCTGCGTGATGATATCCATAATGAAGAATATAATGAGTTGACAAAATCACATGGGAGGCTACTGGGCCATCACGACATTTTTATCTTCTGTTGACTGACTGGGTACACGTGTTTGCGGGCTGGATGTGACTTTTTCAATTCAAATGTATTTTATAAAGTTTATCTTAGACATCACTGACATTCCGTGCCTCAAAAAGCACGTAAAGCCGTTGGTCCCGGTTGTCATTCGTAGAACTTTGACAGTCGTTACAGACTACCTAAAACGACTGTCAAAGTTCTACCAACTACGTTCTAGGAGCCAGAAAGTCTGACCAGTCTAACCAAAGGGTATCGTGTCGCCCAGTTACTGGGTTGTGAAGGTCTGATAGGCAGTCGCTTCCCGTAAAACACCGGTATCCAGCTGAATCTGGTTAGGCTGGAAGCCGACCCCAATATAGTTGGGAAAAGGCTAGGGAGATGATGATGTTGACTGACTGGGTACAACGGCACCAACGTAAATCACTGCCCTATTGAGATAATACACACTCTCCAAGGGTGTATTCTTTGTGAAGAGTAAGAAAGGTGAAGGCGACGGTCTAAATCTGGTTTAATACAAAACATCTTAATTTTCACGTTCAATCGTAACTGTTTTATAAGCCCTAGTCTAAAACACCAAACACGTAGAAACTCGGATCCGTGGAGTTTATCGAGATTCTTGTTAGTCGATGTTAATGAAATCTGTTAGAACCGGATCGATCCGGACGTGACCGATTCTAACAGGGTTAGGAGAAAACAAACTTTGTACAGTTTTGGACCTAACACTAACTTTTAGACTGAGATACCTAAGTTGCCAGACCTATGTCATGTTAAATACACGTCAATGTTGTGATTAGCAAACTACTGTGTATTAAGCTGAATACTGTCTAGACAAAAGAGTCCAAAGTCTATTTAAAAAGTCAATTTTATTGTATCATTCAATTATGTGCCATGATGGACTAGAGAGCTTGCTTAATGAGAGTATCACACAGATCTGAGTGGACCTGTCCAGACGGTAGGCAGTGCAAAAAAACTAGTGGCCCACCTGATGTTAATTTGTCACCGTCGCCAATAAACGTTTACAATACCATAGGCATTACCTTTACCATAAGCATTACCTTTACATTGCCTGTACCTTTATTCAATAAGAACTTAGAAAATTTTAACTGGTATACATCAACTTTACTTGGTGGCAGAAATAGTTACACATATATAAATAGTTATACATATAATAGGTACTTTGCCGGACGAGCTTTTTTTACAAAGTGCTCTGTTGGCACAATTTAAGGAATTTGCCATTAAGAATTTGTGCAGACTTGCTAGCTTCAAGTCTGGGCGTTTTTTAGGCACCAGAAAAGGTACCTTAATCTCTTACATTCAAATATACCTTTGGGATCTTGGAACGTTTACTTCTACGAATTTCCTAAATCTTTATAAAACTATTCTATTCCTCGTCTCAAGCCGAGATTAAACGATTCTTTGCACGTGTTTTGGCTTACAAATATGCCGTCTTTATCTTGCCTTGCGACAAGATTAATGCAAGGATTAATTATATAACATTATGCTACTACCCATGGGAGCAGACGCGGAACTATACTGTCAGAGGGCCTGGAGAACTCATATTTGGTTCTGCCTACATTGAACATTTAAAAAAAGGTATTTCATAATAATTTTTAATCAGTCAAACAGTCTTTAGGTCAAATAAGGGTCGTTTCAAATTCATCAGGGGCCATAGTCCATATCATCACCCAGCCTGTAATAAGCTACGTCCCTTGCTGACATAGATTCGGGCCCCCGCAGCTCCCATCAACTCATAAGCTCGGAGCACGAGGCCCCATGTCCCAAAGCATGATGCCCGTCTTGCCACCCTGTCGTTACGGCCTTAGATAGGAGCGAACCTATAATCCATACTAATATTATAAATGGGAAAGTGTGTCTGTCTGTCTGTCTGTATGTTTGTCTTTCTTTCACCGCAAAGCGGAGCGACGAAACGACGTGATTTTTTAAGTGGAGATAGTTGAAGGGATGGAGAGTAACATAGGCTACTTTTTGTCTCTTTCTAACGCGAGCGAAGCCGCGGGCAAAAGCTAGTGAAAAATATTTCTGAACGCGATTGTATCTAAGTAAATATACAAAGTTCGAACTATCCATAATCCACAGCCACTAGAATCAAATTCGCCAGTGAACCGTAGCCTTCTCACATGACTTTACTGCTATCGACTTTTCAAACAAATAGTTTTTGAAGTTCCGTGGGCAGAGTGCCAAACGGAACCTAGTTTCTAATAGCAAAATTCAAATCAATTTATTATTTGGAAATGGCTTTAGTTTATAGGCAAGGTCCTGTCTGGATAAGTTCACTCAAATCTTTGTGCTTCTCATTAGGTGAGCACCTCAGAAATAATTACATTGCATATCCTCGCATCCAGCTAGGGCATTATTTTACCAATATAATTGATTGTATGGACTTTAAAAGAGACTTGAATATCAGAGTTTTTTTTGGGATATTCTTCTCAGTAGTCAAAATAAGCAAAATCCAACACCGACGTGTTTTAATAGAACATTATATACATATAACCAATTAAAAAAATAAGCAGAAATGTTTCCAATCATTTTTAATTTCTACAAATCCAGTTCTATTTTTAATTATAATGACTATGAATACAACATTCTATACAAAACCAGTACGGAACCTTTTGTGTGGCTTTTTTGTTGTTTTCTCCTATTACATTGTACCAGGAATTGGCTCTCGACCTCTGAAAATAAAAGGCATTTTGTTAATTTGTTGGGCCGACCCGCTCTGTTTGTTTTGATAGTGAAGCCTGAAGCCGTTCTTTTGTTTTTTAATTGATACCCGACAATGGAACGTCAATTTGAACGTTTGTTTTTTGTCTGTAGAGGTTGTTAGAAACTTTTTGATGACGTTGTTTTTGGTAGTGTGTATATTATCATACACCATAGATTTACTTTATTTCAACAACAATTATCTAAGTATATTAACGCTTAAATAATCGTTAATATTAGTCGTGATGGCCCTGTGGTTAAGGCACCTGAGGTTTTGGATTTGAAACCGGGCAAGTACCAATGTGACGTTTTATATTCAAATGTACTTTGTAAAGTTTATCTTGGTCATCGCTGACACTCCGTGCCTCGAAAAGCACCTAAAGCCGTTGCTCCCGGTTGTCATTCGTAGAACTTTGACGGTTGTTACAAGTCCAGCCAGAAAGGCTGACCAGTCTAACCAAGGTTGCAAGGGTATCGTTTTGCCCAGTAACGGGTTTGTGGAGGTCTGATAGGCAGTCGCTTCACGTAAAACACTGGTATCCAGCCGAATCCGGTAAGACTGGAAGCCGACCCCAACATAGTTGGTATAAAAGGCTAGGGAGATGATGATGATGATCGCGTATGTTGTATATCATTTTCCTTACCTTTTTCTTTTCTTTTTTTGATGCAGATAAGAATATTTGTTTCCAAGGAGTTCAATAGGCATAAGATATTGATAGATTTCAAGGTTAGGACCACTTTGGCAATTCTCCGATGGGACACTTTCCCTTTTTTCGATATGGATTGGGGATATATTAATATTTTGAGGAGTATATAAGATATAAATATAAAATATATCCTTGTTACTACGAGGTAATATAAATAGAGTAACAACATTTAACTATATGTAAATAATAATTGGTCAAGTGTGTGTCAGGTCATGCATAAAATAGAGTTCTGTAATTTATCATTTTGCAATATTTTTAACCGACTTCAAAAAAAAGTAGGTATGTATGTATGTATGTATGTATGTATGTATGTATGTATGTATGTTTGTCCGCGATTATCTCGCGTTTGGCTGAACCGATTTTGATGCGGTTTTCAGCAAAGTGTTTGTTACATTCTGGGGAAGGTTTAAGTATATAACACTAATAGATATCCCGTGACGTTGCCCGCATAGATCGCGTTTTGCTTTCTTGGATTGTAGATTTTTATAAGATTATAACTTTATTTTGAGAGCTACCCTAAAACGTAGTCAGACACTAAGACTCTAACTAAAAAGTAAAAAATAAAAAGCTTATTAAAAAAAAAGATAACCGACTTCAAAAACTAAAAGCTCAAAAATAACAATTTCGGAAGTCGGTGGCTTCTCTTCTGCCGGTCGATTTGTGTTGCCACCGACTTCCGAAATAGTTATTTTTGAGCTTTTAGTTTTTGAAGTCGGTTATCTTTTTTTTTAAAAAGCTTTTTTCCAGTTTTGAATTATCGTATTAAGTTGAGGTTTGGGATTATCTGCGTATCTCAAAATAGGCCCCTATAACTCCTGATTTAAAAGGTATCTCAGCCGTTATAGTTTTCCTATATAGTTCATTACATGGACTACCGTAACTAATAAAAACCTGCCGTTTAGTTTGGGAAAAATGCTTTAAAATTATCTCTTATACATATGCTTAAATCAAGTAAATAATAAAATCTTTATCTAAGGCACAGTAAATAACATAAATAGATTTACCTATATGATTAAAGATATTAAATACAAATGCAGTCATTTAATGTATTTAGAAAAGAAGTTAAAAACCCGCAACTGCTGACGTCATAGTTATGTTCTAGTAATATTAAGCAACATTGTAATATTTTTCTAGGGGCATAAATCTTCAGTAGGTGATAAAGTTTATTACCGTAGAAGTATTTATTAATTATAACTTAATTAGGTACTTATTTAAATTACAGGCATACTTGCTTGAACTAACTAAAAACTTACACCTTAGGCTGGGTACTGTTTACTGCTTACATAGGTCATTCATAGGGTATTACAATTATAATTATACATAAGAAAAAATAATTTTGACATGATGTCTTTTTAGGTAAGAAAAAAAAACGTATAAATTACATACAAAAATTATTTAAATATAGTTAATAATCTAATATGCGTTTAGGTAGTTAACTGGTTGTTAACATTTTTAGGCAAATTTTTAATAGGAAATATGAAAAAAGCCTAGACAGCCTAGAATGCTAAACAAAAGCTCCGAGTCTAGTAAAAGCATGTTAATTTTATGTGTTTGTAAAAGCACTTAAAAATATCATATTTCAAGACTTTGCTGACAAAAAATAATTTTATAAAATAATTTTTATAAGCACCCAAACATAGGATAGAAATAAATCTCCAAATATGCCTGTCTGCTGCTGACTTTAATCCTGATTAACAAATGGATGCGGAGCTTAAGCCGAAACCAGAATATTTGTGCCTCTCCGTATTTTCCCAGATAAGTTTTTCGTTTTATTCCCAACTGTTTTTACCTCTACTATGAACATTTTCCGAGATAAGCTTTTCTATTTTCATTTCCCCGACGACGATTGCTCGTTAGCTAAATATAAATAAGTTTCTTAATTAATATGAGTTCGTTTAGCGAATCAACACGTTACATATTCAGACTGTATTCAGTATAGGCTTTTATTTTTTATTAGTTCAGTTCCACAAGTATTATAAGTCTTTGATATTCTTGACTTTTTCTAACAAAGAGTAATTTTATTTAACTATTTATATTTATGTGGATTTGATTTCTAAAAGAAGATAAATGAAATGAAATTATATTATTTATTATGCAAGCAGGATAATGGTCGTGATGGCTCAGTGGATAAGGCGCCCGCCTCTCGTGTGGGTTCGAATCCGGGCAAGTACCAATGTGACTTTTTCAATTCATATGTACTTTCTAAAGTTTATTAAGACATCACTGACATCCCGTGCCTCGAAAAGCACGTAAAGCCGTTGGTCCCGGTTGTCATTCGTAGAACTTTGACAGTCGTTACTGGTTAGTCAGAAACTCTGACCAGTCTAACCAAGAGGGATCGTGTCGCCCAGTTACTGGGTTGTGGAGGTCAGGTAGGCAGTCGCTCCACGTAAAACACCGGTATCCAGCTGAATCCGGTTATGCTGGCAGCCGACCCCAACACAGTTGGGAAAAGGCTAGGGAGATGATGATTATGCAAGCAGGATGTTAGAATCATTGTTACACGTTGAAATGTATAGTTTTGTATTCTAGCTGGTGTCGGCATTTCTTAACTGTAACCTCTGAAAAGAAACACCGGAATAACTCAGGGATTATCGTCTCTTTTAAAGCCCAAAGTTCAAAAATGTAACGAACCATGTGCATAGCAGTTGCATTTTTAGGTAAAGTTCCAAAAATAGTTTGGGAAAACCTGCCTCAAAAACACAAGAATTAAAACCATCGCGAACTCAACATCGTATCTACTTTTCCACGACCAATCGACAGCCGCCTGTTGGGCTGCTATGTCTTTTTGTTGGGTTTTGAATCATGTGTGTTCGTACGATTAAGGAGCTTCACGGACCAATACGAACAAGTAATTATCATTTTACGCTTTTATTTAATAAATCGACGTAAAAATATTGATATTCCTAATGAGCTAAAGACTCAATTTCAAGTCCGTATTTAGTCGAGCGAACCGAAAATAAATAAGGGACCAACTAGTAAACATTGGTAACCTTGAAAATTAGAAGCAATTTAGAAGCTCCAAAGATCTACGTTCTTGTTTATATAGGTTGAACGGTGATTGATAATCTAGGCACAATCTAACCACTTAATAAATGATAGCCATAGACAAAACTCGTAAAATGAATTACTAAATGGCCCGCAGCGGTTGTGTATAGCCCTCAATTGTGTTGTTCAGTCTGCCTACGAACTTTTCCACAATGAACTAACTAGCGTAGTGATGTGCGTCTATTGTTGAGAAATATATCGATAGTTTTTATAATCTTTGGAAAATTTACTGTGAATATTTGAAATGCATCGTTGTTTAAAAAAATCAAGTTTTCATTCATCAGACATGGTAAGACTAATCTTACAAGGTCTCCTGTAATCTATAACTAAAAAATTAAAAGTGAATGGTACTTTCTTTAAAACTTTCGACTCGTGGTCTGAAAGAAGGAGGATAACGGGCAGATACACGAATGATCCTATATGTATGGTTTAATAAAATACAACGATTCTAATATTTATAATAATATGTAATTCTTAACAACCTCTAGTAAAACCATGACAAAAGAGGATTTAAGTATTAGGGTGTATTGCAAGGATTCACAAAACCACGAAAGCTAAATCCACCACACATACTTAAAAAGAAAACGCATCCACCGAACAAAAATAGCTCCGAAACATCTATTATTAAACCGATGACGTCGCACTTCTGATAATTTAATTAATTCGCCGCAACAAAGATATGCTGTAACCCAGATTATCATCATTAATCATTTACTTTGAATTTGCCTGAATATGAGGGCTTTTACGGAAAATATTAATCTTACGAAGCTTCTTGTTGAGTCACAAATATAGGTCAGACGTACGTATAACTTATAAGACAGATTATGCCCTTTCAGAGTACAGACATAATGAAAAGAACATTTATTTAGCCTTGTGATGCCGACGTGTAATGTCTTGGTTGCGTAAAGGCTTTGAAAAATAGCTGTTTGTTTCAATGAAATGTTGCGCTGAAATATCATGTTGGGGTTAGAAAACATTTTCTTTTGTGATCTTTGTTATGAAAGCGAGTTAGATAACCAACTGGCTTTAAAGCTGAGTAAATATAGGTGGTTTAGAACGTACTTTGACTTAGTTATTCTTTGTCTGTATCTTACTGTCATTTGACACTGTGTAAAATCATAAAATCATATTTATTTTGTAAATAGGTTATATATATAACACTTTTACACGTCAATATTTTGTTTTTTTATTTATTTTAAGCGAACGATGGGGCCGGTGTTTCGTAGCTGGACTGCTCTGAGAAGAAACATCCGAAACAAACTCAGAGGTCAAAGTCTCTTTTAAAGTCCATACAATCGTATTGGTCAAAAATGTGCGAGAACCATGGAGGTTTATGTCTGAGGCACTCTCTTGATGAGAGGAGGACACAGATTTGAGTGGACCTGTCCAGACAGTGCAAGCATTTGTCAGTAATCGTTTAGCTCAACTAAAAACTAAGGAGCCCAACGTCTTGACGAACAGTACCAAAGTAAGGACATTTGGGTAGGCCGCATTAAATACTCAAACCGTCAGACCGCATATTTAATAAAAAAAAAAACCAACGACTTCCATAGTCCTCACATTCACAAAAAAAAAATGTCACAAAAACATATACACAATACTTTAAAAAGTACATATCAATGTCAAATAGTACTACATAAAAAAAAGATTATATACTTTAAAAAGTACACATCAATGTCAAATAGAAATACATAAAAAAGATTATATACTTTAAAAAGTACACATAAATGTCAAAATAATAATTGAAATGTCAAAGAGAAAAGAAATGTAAATAAAGTAAATAATGGCCAATGTATTAATCGAAACAGCTCAATCCCAAGCATTTGAATCCTCAATGTAATCTTTGACAGAGTAAAAAGCTTTCTGACAAAGTTTACGTTTTATAAATAATTTAAATTTAGTAATGCTAAGTTCTTGAATTTGTCTGGGTAGTTTATTATAAAAGCGTATACATTGACATTTAAACGAGCCACCTATTTTCTTAAGCCTAGTTGAAGGAACTATGTATTTGTCCTTATTTCTTGTATTTATATTATGGATATCACTGTATTTTTTAAACAAATTAATATTTTTATGCGCGTACAACAAATTTTCATATATATATTGGCACGGCACAGTCATAATATTTACCTCTTTAAATTTGTCTCTGAGGGAGTGTCGAGGACTCAGTTTATAAATTGAACGAATAGCCCTTTTTTGCAAAACAAATATAGTCTGATTATCGGCTGCATTTCCCCACAATAGAATGCCGTACGACATCAAACTGTGAAAATAGCTAAAGTAAACTAATCGGGCTGTTTCCAAATCAGTTATGACAGTAGTATCACTTTGCGTAAAGGTGCTCCTAAACGGGCAACATAATTGCTGCAATTTTATTGCAGCAATTTTTTGAGCATGGCCCGGCAACTCCAGCAATATTGCCGGCGCTGCTCGGCAATATTTTTGTCATACAAAAAGTGTTGCCCGGCAATACCGGCAATATTGCAGAGAGTTCGGAAACATTGCCGGGCAATGCCGGCAATGAATTGCAGCAACACAATTGCAGTAAAAAATTGCCCGTTTAGGAGCACCTTAAGCAAGCTGAGCAATGTTCATTTATTATTTAAAAAAAAAACCATATTATAATAGGTATAGATGTTTTTAGGGTTCCGTAGTCAACTAGGAACCCTTATAGTTTCGCCATGTCTGTCCGTCCGTCCTCGCTTAATCTCTGTAACCGTTAGCACTAGACAGCTGAAATTTGGTACCAATATGTATATAAATCACGCCGACAAAGTGCAAAAATAAAAATTGGAAAAAAACGTTTTATTAGGGTAGCCCCCCTATATGTAAATAGGAAAGTGTTTTTTTTTTTAATTACAACCCTGACGTGTGATATATTGTTGGATAGGTATTTAAAAATGAATAGGGGTTTACTAAAATCATTTTTTGATAATGTCAATAATTTCGGAAATAATCGCTCCAAAAGGAAAAATCAGAGCGTCCCCCCCCCTCTAACTTTTGACCCATAGGTTTAAAAAATATGAAAAAAATCTGGAAAGTTGAGCTTTACAAGTACTTTCTAGGAAAATTATTTTGAACTTGATAGAAAGAACAGTTTTTGTACAAAAAAGACAAAAAGGTTGTACAAAATAATTTTTGCGTACTTAGTATGGCAACGTAACAAATAGCCTTTTTTTAAACTTATAAGTAGGTACACTTATTGTGACGGACGGGAAACTACGGAACCCTACATTGAGCGTGGCCCGACACGCTCTTGGCCGGTTTTTTTTAAAGAGATTGTTGCCGATTACAAACTAAACGAAATTTAAGTTCAGTGCATCTTTTTTTTCCATTTCATTGTAAGAAGGACAGAAGATAACATATTAGTTTGGTCCTGGTAAATTAAAACGGGTTATTGTATATTCGTCACAAAGTTAATTCGTCACGAAAATAAGTATGTGTAAACTCGCCACAAGTCTATTTTTATGAAAGAAAATCCGCCATATTGTTTATTTTCGTACAGTCAGCAGGTTAATTAAACAATAATGAATAAAACGTTATTTCTTTATTTCTATCTTAAACACAAAAATATACACAACAGTAATAGTTTTTTTTTATTGTTTCAGTAATAGTAATCGTTTTTTAGGGTTCCGTACCTCAAAAGGTAAAAACGGAACCCTTATAGGATCACTTTGTTGTCCGTCTGTCCGTCCGTCCGTCCGTCTGTCAAGACCCTTTTTCTCAAAAACGCGTCGAGATATCAAGCTGAAATTAATATCATATACTCAGGTCTGCTATCTCTCAAAGCAGTGAAAAAATCAAGTTTCTAAATCAACGCAATAAAAAGATACGGCGGTTTACATTGCATATTTAGACATTTGCAAGGAAATCAAAACCTATAGGGTACTTCCCATTGACCAAGAATCATGAAATTTGGTAAGAAGCAAGGTCATGTAGCATAAGTAAAGGAAAAACTTCGAAAACCGTAAATTTGTAGTTAGTTCACATCAGGCGTCCGTCTGTCCGTCTGTCTGTCAAGAACCTTTTTCTCAGGAACGCGTCGAGATATCAAGCTGAAATTAATATCACATACTCAAGTCTGCTATGTCCCAAAGCAGTGAAAAAAACAAGTTTCTAAATCAACACAATAAAAAGATACGGCGGTTTATATTGCATATTTAAACATTATCAAGGGAATCAAAACTTAAAACCTATAGGGTACTTCCCATTGACCTAAAATCGTGAAATTTGGCAAGAAGCAAGGTCATGTAGCACAAGTAAAGGGAAAACTCCGAAAACCGTAAATTTGTAGTTAGTTCACATCAGGCGTCCATCTGTCCGTCTGTCTGTCAAGAACCTTTTTCTCAGGAACGCGTTAAGATATCAAGCTGAAATTAATATCACATACTCAAGTCTGCTATTTTCCAAAACAGTGAAAAAATCAAGTTTCTAAATCAAGGCAATAAAAGATACGGCGGTTTATATTGCATATTTAGACATTTTCAAGGGAATCAAAATTAAAAACCTATAGGGTACTTCCCATTGACCTAGAATCATGAAATTTGGCAAGAAGCAAGGTCATGTAGCACAAGTAAAGGAAAAACTCTGAAAACCGTAAATTTGTAGTTAGTTCACATCCATCCGTCCTCCCGTTCGTCCGTCTGTCAAGACCCTTTTTCTTAGAAACGCGTCGAGATATCAAGCTCAAATTAATATCACATACTCAGGTCTGCTATCTCTTAAAGCAGTGAAAAAATCAAGTTTCTAAATCAACGCAATAAAAAGATACGGCGGTTTATATTGCATATTTAGACATTTTCAAGAGAATCAAAACTCAAAACCTATAGGGTACTTCCCATTGACCTAGAATCGTGAAATTTGGCAAGAAGCAAGCAAGGTCATGTAGCACAAGTAAAGGGAAAACTCCGAAAACCGTAAATTTGTAGTTATTTCACTAAAAAACAAATTAACGGAACCCTCGTTGCGCGAGTCCAACTCGCACTTGACCGGTTTTTTTTTATCCATAGACAAAAGGATTTCCCTTTTTATACTTTTTCAAGAAACCAACTAAGAATTTTGAAATGGTATAAAAGTGGAGGACCTTATACAGGACGCACCACGGATATGCCAAATGGAGGGAAAGAAGCTTAAATATTAAAGATAGATCATTTTAATAAAATAAAACTATTAACTAATATTTGAATTTAAAAAATAATTTAAACTGCATTCATATTATTATATTTAAACAATTACATGGTTGAACGGAAGAAGTTTTATTATACCGACCGAAAGGCTTCATTATAAGAGTTATTTTTAGCTTAATAACACCTGGACTAATATTATAAATGCGAAATTAACTCTGTCTGTCTGTCTCTTTTTTTCTCTTTTATTACCTCGGGAACGGGAGCTATTAGGCTCAATTCACACGTACCACAACCACACCACAGCGACAACCACACCACAACGCCGCGATGTGGTCGGGCGTAAATTTTGTATTGAAAATGAATATTACAATTCATACGCACCACATTTTGTGGTTGTTATCGACCACCTGTGTAATACGACTACATCGCAACCACATCGCGACGGCAACGCGGCGGCAGCGCGGCCACATCGCCACGACATGACGTCCACGCGCGCCTAGCTGGCGCCTGCGCTAACCACATCGACATTTTGTGGCTACCACAACGCAGCTGCAAAAAGCCGCTGCGACACTATTCACACGTAACCACATCTTGACCACATTTTGTCGCTGCGACGTGGTGGGGTTGTGGTACGTGTGAATTGACGCTTAATCCCCGCAGACGAAGTCGCGGGCAAAAGCTAGTAGTGTATAAAATAAAAGGGAGACTATGAATTTCAACATTTAATACAATATTAATAAATTTATCAAATGCATAAAATGAGTGCCTTCCTGTTAAATACAAAGTCGCACACTATCGGTTATTTTGCACTCTGTCGATTTTTGATCCTGTGACTCCTGATCTCTCTCTCTCTTACTTTGTTTTCTAACTGTACTTTTTGCAAAAAATAGGTACTGTGACGAATTTACACATATTTTTTATGCATGTGACGAATAAACTTTGAATGTATTGAGTTTAAAAAATGTGACGAATTTGATTTATGACGAATGTACAATAACCCATTAAAACACTCCATAGATAAGTACATTCGTCACAAACAAAATTCGTCACATTTTGTAAACTTTATACATTGAAAGTATATTCGTCACATGCATAAAAAATATGTGTAAATTCGTCACAGTACTTATGTTTTGCAAAAAGTACAGATAGTAAACAAAACTATTGATTGAATGATCCTGCTCTCCTGCACACATGCTATAACGCGCTCGCTCGCTCGTGGTCTGGTACATAAGTACATTATATTGCGCGCAAGACATTTCCGCGAAAGACACTTGCGCGCGGCCGTTTTGCGCTAGTGGCCTAGTGGACACATGCGGGCATGATATTTTGCGCGAGAAACGTTTGCGCCCAAACACTTCCGCGACTGGACACTTCCGCGAAGTTTTTTATAGTTTTTTTTATATGATTTATTGTGATTATGAAAAGAAAGAAATAACGTTTTATTGTTTGATTTTTGTGTTGTCTGTAGGGAAATAAACAATATGGCGGATTTTCTTTCATAAAATAGACTTGAGGCGAGTTTACACATACCTACTTAATATCGTGATGAATTAACTTTGTGACGAATATACAATATACCCCTAATTTAGACTCGATTAAAAAACATGGCAACAAAAATACGTCGATTTACTTCAGGCGCTGGCTAATTTGACAAGACTAAACCTAACCTGTATCTTCTATCCTTTTCTTAATGAAATTGAGTTCAGTTTGTGAACAAGATAATCAGCACCAATGTCGATAAAAGATATTACAAGGAATGCGCAACACTCAGCAAATCAACGCTATTATATGCACTTGACCGTCTTATCTTATTCACTGTATCTAAGAATACACCCGTATTCAAAAAGTTTTCTTTCAAATTATTTAAAACTAGCGTATTTTAGTGTGTCATTCAAATGGTCTTTATATCTTTGTGATTAAAAATGGCTTGTTTGTGTATTTGTTAAAATAGTAAAACTAGAATGAGATACAGTTAAATTAGTGATGTTTTCTTGAAGATTGAATATTTTTTTAAGTTTTCCTTAACCTACAGTGAGCTAATATGTGGACTTCGGATCTATTTTGAGGGATGTTTATTTAATCTAGTGTTGAATTGAGCCTATCCCAATAAAAATATAACAATGTTCTTTATTAAACCAGAACCCAAACTACGACTTATAATAAAGCCCGTTTATGAAACAGGGACGTTCAGTAAAATTTGTGTACAAAATAGGGACATCAAGTAAAATTGGTATACAAAAAAGTGCAGTTTTACTTGTGTATGAAATAGTGTAAGAAATAGGGACATTTATTTGAACTAGTGAACAAAATAATGACGTCCAGATAAATTTGTGAACAAAATAATGATATCTAGTTAAATTAATGAGCAAAATAATGACATCAAGATAAACTAGCAAACAAAATAATGGTATCTATTTAAACTAGTGAACAAAAGAATGACAACCAGTTAAACTAGTGAACAAAATAATGATATCCAGATAAACAAGTAGACAAACTAATGATACCCAGTAAAACTAGTGGACAACATAATGGCATTCGAATAAACTAGTGAACAAAATGGAGCCATTAAATTAAACTAGTGGACAAAATAATGACATCCAGATAAACTAATGAACAAAATAATGATACCCAGTTAAAGTAGTGTACAAAATAGCGACATCCAGATAGACCAGTGCACAAAATAGGAACATCAAGTTAAATGTACAAAATAGGGCCCAGTTAAATCCAGTTAAACTTGTGAACAAAATAATGACACCCAGTTAAACTAGTGAACAAAATAGTGCCATTCAGTTAAACTAGGGCACAAAATTGAGCCATTCAGTCAAACTAGGGCACAAAATAGCGACATCCAGTTAAACCAGTGCACAAAATAGGAACATCAAGTTAAACATACAAAATAGGGTCTAGTTAAATCTAGAAGGTTATTGTACAAAGTGCAGTGTGTATATATCTATGCGGTGTGTGTTGGCAGTGCTGGTGGTGTGCTCAGTGCAGAGCCTTCAGCTGGACAGCCAGGCGTCCACACGGAGGCCGAGGGTCACCAAGTATAGCAAGACCACCATCGCGCCTGGGGGATCCACGGTAAGGACCTGTGACCTTCGTCTTTTTGTTGATTTGGCAAATACATTGGTTTAAAACAGTGATTCTTAACCGCTCGACCGACGTACGTGACGTCAGCGTAGGGAAATCAAGCTTTAGACCGATTGGGCTGTGTTCACCGCCACCGCCACCGTCACGTCAACGAGAGCGAGATCACGGTGAGCCGAGGTTTGTATGACGTGACGTGACGTGCGATGGACACGCGGCTATAGAAAATGTTTGTGCCGCCACTTTGGTGCCACTTTGGCGTCTCGTTGACGTGACAGTGACGGCGGCGGTGGACAAATGGCCTTAGTGTTAAGCGACCATCTGACTATATTTTAGTCTAGGTATGAACCACCATATTTAGCGGTAGTTTATTATTTGTAAGAACGAAACACAGCGAGTTGTTTAACCACAAGACTTTATGACAATATCGCGGACCAATAGTTAAGAGCCACTGTATCTAAATGTCAATGTCCACTTAAAATCTATTGACTGACCCGTCTAGCGGTTAGTGACCCTGACTGCTAAACCGGCGGCCGTGGTTGATTCACACCCATGACATATATTTGTGTGATGAGCATGATTGTTTGTTCTATTTGGATGTTATTTATTAAAAATGTGTATGTATTTAAAATGTGCTGTCTGTTTACCGCAGTAGGCTCTGCCCAGTTTGGGGTACTCGGATTATGACGGGTTGTTCCAAGATATTAATTTATTTAGGTCCAATCTTTATTAAATGATTTTGTTTTTAAAAAACTTGCCAATATTTTTTTTATTAACCCTCATTTCTTTTTGTCGTTACTCATTAAGAGTAAGACACGCGTTTATTACCTGAAAGACAGATCGTGTATGTTGTAATTGGTTTTAAATAACCACTGATGTTTCCTTTGTCTACGCGATTCTCTACACACTTACAAATTGCATCCCCAATTTTATCCCTTAGGGGTTGAATTCCCTGCCGGGGCTGCGGGTTGTTCGAAAGAGATACCGCGGCCCCGGATACAAAGGGCTAAGAAGGAACATGGGTGGGTTTTAGTCAGTACAAGCCTGACCATCCCTTTCGCTCCGCCCAGAGCGGGAGGAATCCATACTAATATTATAAATGGGAAAGTGTGTCTGTCTGTATGTTTGTCTTTCTTTCACGGCAAAACGGAGCGACGAATTGACGTGATTTTTTAAATGGAGATAGTGGAAGGGATGGAGAGTAACATAGGCTACTTTTTGTCTCTTTCTAACGCGAGAGAAGCCGTGGGCAAAAGCTAGTCATTTATAATTTGGGGTTTAATTTCTAAAAATCGCTGTAATCTTCTCTTTGTCAAAAACAACTTCTGTGTGATTTTCATCTAGCTTCAGTAGATTCAGCTATGCGTTGGTTAGCTAGTTTCTTCGTATTACAACGATTTGCCCTCGCTTATGGACCCTATGATAGATGTAAATTAAACTCGTAACTTTATATTTGCAGGAAGCAGTAACAGAAAGAAGTCTGAACACGGCGACGTATCGACTGCTGGGCAGGGACGGAGAGACCTGTATACTGCTGATGGTGGACGCTCTCCTAGACATATCTTACGTCACCAAACTTAATGAAAGAGCTGTGAGTGTAATTTTCTCTTTGATATTTTATACACGTCACAAAAAAACAAGGGTGAAGAGAAGAGACGGTAGTCCTTGCCAATCTGGTCTAAAATAGCGGTTATTTCTGAAACTAGTCCCGTAAGGGTAGTAAATAAGGGGTTTTTTGGCTGCACGTAGACGTCAGGTCCAACTGCACCATGATTGGTGAATTTTGACATATCCGTCGATAAACCGGCATGAAATTGTCAGATATGTCAAAAATTCTCCAATCATGCTGCAGTTGGACCTGACGCCTACGTATTGCCATCTAGCGGATTTCTCATACGCAAAAACCCTCATTCAAGGCGGTTTTTTTTATGTCAATGATACTATTTTAAATATTAGTATCGTTTCGAAGGAGATAATATATCTGTGTCACTGTCCCTTAGTCGAATTCAAATAGGGTAAACAATGCGATTATAAACTTATCAGTGACTAGCTGTTCCCCGCGGTTTCACCCACGTTATGTAAGGTTTTTGGTTATACTGCTTCTTTCCCGTGGGTAATAGCGTGATATAACATTACGCTATGACCTGTGCTTTATTCTGATGTATAAACTAATAAACCTTCATCAAAATCCGTTTATTAGTTTATGCGTGAAAGGGTTAGACATCCACACACACATACAAACTTTCATATTCATAATATTAGTAGAAAGTAGGACTAGTAGGCTTAGACCCAGGCCAGGAAGGTCTATCCATGTATGTTTTAATTACGATATTTCTTACTATCCTTTTTTTTTTTTGGTGAGTGGGAAATCATCCAATGACTGCTCCCGTCCTGGGTGCGGCGGGAGGGCGTGTCAGACTCTTACTGACTAAAATCCACTCATGTTCCTTCGATTGCCCTTTATGTTCCAGGGTCACGGTAACTATTATAAATATTCCGCAACAGTTATAAACATTCCGCAACTTTCTTACTATCCTCAAACTACCAAGAGTCCATCCCTTACCTTCTAGATTATTCTACTTCCTGAGTTGGAAGTCTTAAAATTGTCGTAAAACAACTTTACGACAGCCGTAGGTGAGAGGATTGCCATATTTATTGCTGAGCTACTTCAGAATACGTAACAGCTTAGATTATAATCTTCTTGAATTGACTTTTAGTATTCTCGCTAGAATATGAACCACTAGCTGTTTTTTGCAGTTTTACCCATTCATTTGCATCCAATTTTTTTTTCCAGACTACCTATTTACTGCAATTTCGTTAAAAAGTATGTCCATTGATTTCTTGCTCGTTCTTCTTCATAGAAACCAACCTACGTTTAAGCACGAGAAACTAGCTACAACTTTCTGATTTACTAATTGACAATCGGTTGAACTTCCAAAAAAAAACACTTTTTAGTGCGATTCTATGACTTGACTGTGTTCTAGGTCGTAATAAAAAGCTTTTTTAAAAAAAAGATAACCGACTTCAAAAACTAAAAGCTCAAAAATAACTATTTCGGAAGTCGGTGGCAACACAAATCGACCGGCAGAAGAGAAGCCACCGACTTCCGAAATAGTTATTTTTGAGCTTTTAGTTTTTGAAGTCGGTTATCTTTTTTTTAAAAATGCTTTTTATTTTTTACTTTTTAGTTAGAGTCTCAGTGTCTGTCTACGTTTTAGGGTAGCTCTCAAAAAAACTTATAATCTTATAAAAATCTACAATCCAAGAAAGCAAAACGCGATATATGCGGGCAACGTCACGGGACATCTATTAGTGTTATATACTAAAACCTTCCTCAGAGTGTAACAAACACTTTGCTGAAAACCGCATCAAAATCGGTTCAGCCAAACGCGAGATAATCGCAGACAAACATACATACATACATACATACATACAGGTCGAACAGAGAACCTACTTTTTTTTGAAGTCGGTTAAAAATAAACTGCTGTACAAATTTAGTTTCAGTAATTTTAGGTTATACAATCATTAACACCTAATTCTGCATCTCTAAAACAAAATGAAATAACTTTCGAAGTTTCTAAAATCTTTTAGACTAGAGCATAAAATTAAATGAACTTTGTAAGTATACATCAGGTTGAACTTGCTATGTAGGTGGTTTTAAGTAATGAACCTATACCATAAAGTTCAGCCAAGGTTTTAATTAATTGGCATGTTTTGCTAAACTTTAGTTGTAAATATCGGGGAGTAGGGTTATGAAAACTTGTATCTAGCGCTGAGTAATAGTTCTACTTCGGATTTTGCGCTGTTTTTCGTAGTTTCGTAGTTCTAGGAAACTTTGTAACAGCAAAGGCAGGAAAGCGGGTTGGTAGTTTATCTGTAGGGTGTATAAAACTTCATGTATATTTTACGTGTGAGGATAGGGCGAGTTAGATGGACAAAGGACACGTGATTCAGAGTATGATCCCCAAAGTAAATTTTAGGATACGACTTTGCAAAGTCACTTAAATTAATTACCTAATTAGTAGACTTTTTAGATCTGTTAAGGTGAATAATTTTGTAATACATTGTTTACGCGGTGCACGCAACTAAAATGCATAATTTTCAAAGTAATAATATTCATTAATTACTATAATCTAGACGTTAAATGCTAAAAAGAGTAAGTAGGTAGAGGAAGTTTCTAGGATCACAGAGTTCAGATAGGCACACATAATAATGGTCTTTGTACTGTAATACGTAGTAATGATAATAATTATTTCTGTTTACAGGATGCGAACACGTTTGTCCCAAACAACGCCAACGTCGCCGGCGTGTGTAAGGAGAGTGATGCAGAAACACTGCTGCTTACCTTCAAAGACTTCGCTTTAGAGTTCTCGTTTTCCAAAGTAAGTATTAACTTTGTGTTTACTTTACAGATCAATAAAATTTATACCATATCAAAGGAAACCAGCGATTGAATTAATATGCCAGTCAATTACTTAGAGAAAGCTAGAACTAAGCTAGATATGAAAGCTTCTGAATGTGTATTCGTTGGATATTCAGACGATCTAAGGAGTTATTTTTTCCACATGAAATAATGAGTTTAGATTAGAATGATTTGGCTCAAACAATCAGTCTTTGAATTTTCCATCCATGATTCTTGGCATGTCTTTAGGGTTTCTTGCTTGTTGTCTTACTTATAATACCTAACCAATTCAATTGAAATCAATTTGTCTGTAAATGGTTTAATTAAACTTTCAACGACCAAGCGACTGCCGACTGTCGCGCTGCTTTTGTCTTTCTTGTGTCTTGAATCACGTCGTCAATCAAATCAAACCATAGACCAAAATCACAGTTTTACGATTAGGCTGACCGTCATTTTTCGGTCAGTCTAGTCGTAAAACGGTAGCGTCACTCCAAATGGTTTAGGCGGCCAACCAACACTGGAGTGACAATTCGACACTCACGATAAAATTTTGGATGGACGTACTGACGCGCCAAAATGACCGTCAATTCCCAGCTTTAAGTAAGTGTGTCAACGATGACAGTCCTTAATCAATAAGGCTTTGCGTGGCAGTCCAAGATCCTACACAACATATAGTCATCAATACCCTTATTTTCTATCCCCACTTCCAGACACCCGGAGGCGAGCGCTGGTACGCCGACAGCCTCCGCCTGACTTACAACTCCAGCGCCCGGATCCTGGAGCACGCAGCTAACCAAGGTCGGAAGGTCACGCTCAGCACTGACTCCAGGGAACTGCTGTTCCCCACGCCGGTGGGCAAGTCGTACTCCTGCCCTGAAGAAACTGTCATTGAGCTGGCGGAGGAAGATGCTAAGTGAGTCATGTTTTTGGTCATTGGTTTTAGGGGTTTAGAAGGTGGAACTGGTTGCTGAAGGTCTACATTCAGTTCATTTCAGTTCTTAGATTCATGCGAAAAGAAACAGGAATATTTTTGATTTACAGCATTCGTGTAATGCGAGGATCTGAAGAGCCCTAATATCATGTGAAAGTCACTTCTGCTAATTTAAAACTTTGATAATCTAGTCAAAAGATGTAAGACTTGATTTAATCTGCCATTAGAATGCAAAGGTTTTAAGAATTTAGCAAGACTTCTTACCAAGATTTATCCCAGAAGTCTCCTGTCTCCTGTTTTTAGAGAAATTCAGTCTTAACGTTAATTTTTCGAAAGACAGGAGATGCATCAAATTGGTAGTTATTAAATGTTAGAACGAGATCCTAAAGACTGAATATTGTTATATTTCGGGGGAAATGTGGTCCAAATTTGAACCACACGCGACTCTGGTCCTCCCCTATCTGGGTCTGGTCTGGTCTGGCCTTCCCTATCTCCCGAAGCATAAAATTGGTAAAACACTCCTCGCTCCACACTTATCGCCTCCTAAATAACCCACTAAATCTTCCAGCCCCGCCACGATCCACCGCGCAAAGCTCTACCTCCGCGAGATGCGCCTTCAAGCGTTCATGTACAAGCGAGGAGGCGAGTTCGGTCCTCCCTGGGCATGTGCCCGAGCCGCCAGGGCACGTGCCGAAGCCGCCCCAGTAGCCGTGGGAGCAGCACTGGCCCTCGCCACCGCGGCTACGCTCTGCGCCTACGCAGCTTGGCGTTACCTCAAAGTCAAGAAGGTACAGTATGATACTATGGAGTAGGCGGGATAATGGATTGGGAACGGTCGCGTCCGACATTTTTTGGACTGATTTGTTTTTTTGTCGAGTTTTCTTGGTAGGGTTTTCGGAGCAGGTTTGAAGTCATTTTGGTGGAGCAAATTTAAAAATATAATTATATTTTTCCGATTGGACTGAGTTTCAAAGGGCGCAACAACAACTTAAATTCATGGCATCTTAGCATTCGATTTGTGTAAAATCTGAGGACAAAATTCCGCCATCGTTATGATGGAAGAATCATTCTCCGAAAATTTTACCAAATAAAGGTTTTAAGAACAAAAATAATGAATAATTTTACTGGATGGTTTCAATAATAGTTTCGTAGGATGACTTTTTAGCCTTGTGCATTACACTATTACCAGTAGGTATATTCTTTTTTTTCTGTAAATCGGTCAACAACTGTCGGACGTGGGCGAGCCTTGTTCTGGGTTCAAATATTTTTTGTAATTTTTAGGGTGGTTTAGGGTTGTTTTAGTAAAGTAAATGAAGATGGTAGTTATTTTGGGTTATTTGAATAAATTAAATTATTGTTTTTTGTTTGTGTTAAAGTAGTATTGTTGCCACATAGTTAATCAGTTGTGTAGAAGATTTATAATAAAGAGCAGATTTATTAAATCTGTATGACATTTGAAGTAATGTACGTGATTTGAAGATAATAAATAAAAGAATACTTAAATTCATCATGTTAGATAAATTGACTCTAGATAGTACATCTAAATTCACAGAAAATCGAAATAATCTAATTTTAATATTTTTTCTTTTTAAGGTAAACTTCTTTACACTTAAATGAAAGTGTTTTTAAATGAAAAAATTTCCCTCTATTTCCTGAGTTCACCTTTTTTTATTGTTTTCAAATCGAAAAATGCCTTTTTGACTTTGAATTTTATACTTCTTCCTTAGTTTGTTGGAAAAAGTGCTTTTTTTCTAAAAAGTATTTATAAATGCGAGTTTTGAAGTAGATGATCGTTGATATAGTGAGATCTGTAAAGATTGTCTTGTATGCCAAGTGGTTTTTCTTAGAACGGTAGACCAAACTGTTGTTATGTGTAAGAACTAAGATTCAAGTGAGATTTATTATATTATGCATTGTTTCATCTTGTGCGCATATTTAGGGAGCTTAAATACTAAAATATATAATCAAAAGTAATTTGTTTACAATAAGATGACTCCGACAAACGTTGTCGTGTCAACCGGAACAAAAATACAACACCATGTACATTTTTATTTGTTTTGTTTCTGTGATGAAACAAAGATGGCGTTGTAACGGAAAATTAATTCTCATTTGCTTCTTGTTTTTCTAATCTTAGTTAGTTAGTTATTCTGCTGTTCGGAGAAAAGACAAATAAAATAAATCAATATCATAAAAAAATGACCAGCTTTTTTCGTGGTATAAATGGTCTAAATAACCCGACTTTGTTTGATAGAATAGTATACCATAATAATACAATATACACAATAGTACCTAATAAGAAATAATATTTAAAGATAAATCTACTAAAAATATCGGTTACCTAAATATGTTGACAAGTGTATCATTAAAATATTATTGTACAATACGTTTTTGTAATAATTCTAGAATATTAAGTACAGTCATATTTTTGACAATTTCTAACGGAAAAATAAGTCGATCGAAACAAAATGGCGCGCTAAGCAACAAAAGTTTCATACAAATACTTTTCTCGTATCTTCTAACTGTTTTTAAGAACAAAACGTCTTTTTCCTAATAATAATAATAAATATCTTAAACTCTAAAAAGTTTAGACTTATTATAAAAACGTAAATCGCGCGCAAAAATTTTCACTTCGATCAAAACGTTTAGAGATGCGCGTTTATCGATAAGATTATTCGACATGTCGACATTAGAATAGTTGCCGTAAAAAAAAACTATTAATCAAATATCTGTTTTATATTGATATGTATAATCAAGGAATCTCTCAAATAATCAGAAAATATTAAGTGATTGTTTAAGATGTTGTTAAAGGTTGGTATGATGTAAAAATGTATTTAATCCCCATGTAACCCCAATAACCTAAATAGGATAGTTTTATGAATTGTAACTTGTGTTAAATAAAGAGAAAATTGGCTTACATATAATTTGAAATATCATTAGAAATAGTATAGAATAATTTTATTATGACCCCCATAGCCAGGATTATTAGTTTAAAAAAGGATAAATACAGAATTAAAAGTTTTTGAGCATTCAAAGTCAACCTCTCCAAACCTGGCGGTCCAAGAAATTTTATTTGATGCGTAATTTATTTAAATGCTATCTATTTATAGACTGCAACAAAATTACAAATATGTGTGACTTGTGCAAAAAAACGTGGTGCACTTTGCAAGTTTTGAATTAGCAAAATCTCCTTCAACAAATTTAGTCCAAAAATTTTAATTTTATCTGATTGCCAGACTTTGTCTTGTTCAACGAGCATGGCCACTAAAAGATTTTGGAAAAAATGAACCCCCGAAAATTTTCTGCCTGTCTTTTACATTTTTCCTACTGATAAGAACTTTTATGAGACTTCAAAGCATATTTGAAAAAAAAAAGCAGCTAAATGAGTCAATTCAGTCTTGAGTATTTCACTTAGCACCACAATTAAGGATTATTTTTTATTAAAAAAATTAAGAGTGATGAAAGAAATATGGTAAAGAAACTAAAGGTAAAAGTCTATTTCATTCTTACGATGACATGGTGGAAAAAGTTGGAAGAAATCACTGTTGTGAAAGAAATTTTGAAGAAAAGAAAAGCGACCAGACCTAATCCTGGCTACGCCTATTTAATCATACACTAAGTTAAAAACTCGAATTATTTAAACATGTAATCATAGTTAATCGATCATTACTCATTAATACATATCAAAGGATAATAAAATATACTTTTTAATTAAAAATATTATTGTAATTATAATGAAATAAGTATATTAATTTGTGATTGTTTGCGGTGTAGTTTCATACTACTATCGTCATTACGTGTACAAGCAATAAGTACCTTTTTATTGAATGCCGTCGTTACGACAATGTGGCTGAATAGATGTTGTATTTGTGCGCAAAACTTGGTCTTCACTAGTGTCTTTATAGTTTTAGGTGATAACATTTAAGTAAACATGTATAGATACACATTATATTACGTTTTAGCTGGTAAATAATCTTTTGTGTATATTTTACTGATAAATGCGACTTTTAGTGTAACTTTACATTAATTTGTAAGATAAAATATTATATCAATCTGCGTTTAAGTAAGTTTTTTCCAACTCTGAATATCCATTGTCGATCTACCTCTACAATCTTCCATGCCTACTATATTATTTTAAGTTTTATTTTTCTACAGCTTGCATAGAATAGGTATATATTTTAATACTATATCTTTTAGCATTTAAGTTTGTATAGGAAAGACATATTTTATAGTAATAGTGGTATGTTTTAATGGTATTATAATATCAGACACTAGTACCAAGTTTTGCTAGTTAAGAGTCGCTGTGTGTTTCGCTTCATGTTAAGTCGAAAGACTTATATTATTTACTACTAATACTCATCAATTACTACACATATCGTTTATTAATAATGTATAAGTTAATGTGGAAATGCGTTTGTGATCATTGTTGTACCATAAGTTATAATTTGTATGGAGTTAGGGCTAGTATAAGTTAGTCTTATAGTCCCTTGTAATCGCTTAGCTGTACATAGCTTTTGTTTGACAACAGCTCCTTGCTTTTTTTGTATATTTAAATTTTTCGATATATTTATTACATTACAATAGCTTTTCTCATTCTATTGTATTGTATATATTTCTTGACTAAGTAAGCCACTTTTCGAATTTTACGATTTGGATAGCACTGTTTCATCTTCAAAGATTTTACTCTTATAAGGAGCTCGACTTGAGATCGTTTTTGGGCTCGAAGAGGCTTACACAAAAGTGGGTTCCTAATTTTGTAATGCACAGCAAACAGCAATGCCATTTTTACAGACTTAGACGATTAATTTCTTGCACAAAAACATAATTTAAATGAAACACAGATAATAATTACGAGAACAATGACAAAAAGCCAATGTTGGTCGGGCTCTAACTATCTAATAAATAAATTAAATTCATTTTAAGAATTCTGATGTTTCTGAAAACTTTTTCTACTAGATGAGAAAAATAAATAAAATATAATTCTATTTTCCTAATATTTTGTATTGTACTCCTGTAGATTTTTTTCCTCAATAGTTTGGTAGCATAACGTACATATCGGTGCATTTGTATTAATGATATTGTACTAAAATATTAAAAGCCATACGATTTGTCTTCCAGTAACTGATCTATATCAATAGCGAGTATTGTAGCTTATTATATACATAATTATGAATATAACGCAAAGGTGGTGAAATTATGAGTTTATTGATTCTCTCTAACTCTTCTCTAAAGGTTTAAAACCTTTAATGATACTTCAAAAACGTGAAATCCGAAAATTCATTTTTAAGGACAAATAAAATATGAAACACCAAAATTATTTATATATTGAATAAAAACATAATAATCACCACTGATTAATATTTAAGTGACATATCTCAAAATTATTGTAATTTAGTGCGTTCATTTATTGAATTGTCTTTATGAATAAATGACGACAAAATATATTTACTGGTTCTGTTATTTACTTAAAACATCCCATATCGTTAAACCATCTATCTATCTAAAGTAATGTTTAAATAATGTCTGTTTTAACGCAGATAGAAAAAACCCTTTTTGTATTTGATAGAGAAGATTTACAAGAAATCACATAGATCTCATCCCATCATGCTACTATCCAATGGAGCGGAGCAGTAACCGTAGAGACGAATGATACTGCAGCGGACAAATAGTAACATAGAAATAATCGATAAACTAATTACCCTTTTGCCTGTCACTAAGCAGCCTTATTGTATTCAGCGCCATCTAGTTGGCCTTTAAGATACTTTTGTACAGTATTAGTAAAATACATCAAACATAGATGGCGTTGTATACTTGTAAATAAAGTTCACACTTGTAATTGTATTGATTTTATAACAGTCCCTTGTTTACTGAGCGTTAGCTATTCAAAATTGTTCTTTGGTAGCCGGCTAGTTTCCAAACCCACTACTTTCTGGCTTACTTGGCATCTAGGCTTTACAAAATATATTTGTCCTGTACAGATAATGAAATAATGTTTATTTTGTAAGACGGTTCCTTCACCACTGCTTCAGTCGTGTCATCTAAACAGTCGGTACTGACATAGTTATTATCTAAACTAGTATATGACTTTCTCCTAATTATTAACCAACCAGATCGTGATTAAATTTTCTCTTCTTCAAATTAAAAAATAATTTAAATTTAATCAAAATTGGTTAGATAACGTGTGATAAAATAACTGCTTATAGTCAATAGTCAAATCATTTATTTTCATTAGACCAAACAAGGCACTTTGCAACTTCATTTCGCTTGGCTTGCATAAAGAGATTTGTGCCTTAAAAAAATGCTTTATAGGACCCAAAAAAAAACTTTCTTTTCGGATGACCTTGGTTTTGTTTGTCATTGCTACTGAAATTAAAGTTATTTTTTTGCTTTTCTTCTAAATTATCAACAACCCCTTGAATCCTTTTACAATAACCAATTTGTCACATCACCACCTGTAGTGAGGGGAAAGCAAATCACTAGGGATGATCCCAACTTGATTGCGGATAATTATACGCGCGCTTAGACATATGTTGTAATAACCCCTGGGATAGCTAAGGGTGCCTAATCGTAAATGAAGCGGGAAATTTTGCGATCTTTTTTGTTATTTTAAATTCGGCGTTTGTTTGTTTATAGATCTAGTTATTGCGATCACATTTTTAGGACCTAGTAATTTAATAAATTTTATTCCGTGGTGCTAGGGAATATGAGCTTTTCCCAGTTGTAATCGCCACTTTGTGCCTATTGACCTAGTTCTGTTCTGCCTCTTGCTTGTGTTGATCCTGGTTTTTAGGCGTTTCAGAGTTTGGGATTAGTGTGGCGGGATTATAAAATAAATGACCTTGTTATTAATTCAAAAGTAGTGAAGCAAATATCGGTGAATATGTTATTTAACCCCGTGAGAGAGATGAATATATGAATTAAATGGACTGACTAGCATGGATAAAAAGTAGATTAGAGTAAGACTGAAAATTGCGCCAGTGAAAATGAAGTGAAAACGCATTTTTCAAAGAGAGTTATGATTAAGAATGAGACTTCAAGCAGCCAAAGGTACAAACGATATTATTACATAATTAATCATGGTGCCGATTCTCTTGTGCACAAACTATCGTAAATTTAAGTTAAGTGCATCTTTCTCTTTCCTTTTAATTAAGAAAAGGACAGAAGATCAAATATTAGTTAAGTCCTGTCAAATTTAGACACTCCATAGATAATTTAAACGCAATTTAAAAACATGGCGTCTAAATATACGTCAATTTTCATCAGGCGCTGTCTAATTTGACAGGATTAAACTAAAATGTATCTTCTGTCCTTTTCTTTAAGAAATGGAAAGAGAAAGATGCACTTAACTTAAATTTACGATAGTTTGTGCACAAGAGAATCGGCACCATTATTATGTTGTCTATGTTGATCAAAACATTGGCGAAAAATAACGCTAGCTAACAGAAAAAATGTGGAGAAATATTTGCAAGAAAAGGATATGATAAGATCTTTGCCCAAATTCCCAGTTCATGGTACAAAACAGAATGCAAAATTGCCATGCTCCAATATCTTTTAATACAAAATCATTAAATAATAACAAAGAGCTAACTCAGGCAGACTAATCATAATTTATGGCAACACCACTGTCCTTGGAGAGTCAATTAAATTCATTAGCGAGCACAGATTATATTACAGGGGTCGGGTAACAATGTTGCTATACCGAATAATTGCCTGCAAGTAATTGCGCGCTTTCGTAAAATTGGGATATTATTTTGTAGTCTCCCCTTTTTACAGATTGCAATGTATTTTTGCCTTCCTACGTAAGACATATCTAAAAATAATGTTTTTTTTGCATACGATCTTTAAAAGACCCGTTCAATGGTTGAGTTGAAAAAAAATGCTTAGCACTTTTAACAGACCAAAAATAGCCTAAAACGTATTGGTTGTTAACCAAGAGTACATTTAAGTAAATTAGTTAAGAGGTGTAAGAACTTGGCAAAGGAACACTAAATAACTGCCAATATAATATTTTATCAAATATTTCACATACAATTGAGTAAACACGTTTAACGGTATTATAACCTCAAAACATAATAACAAGTGTCAATGATAACCGAAGAGCTGTTGCTCACGCTGTATCTGCCAAAAAAGTGAACGATTCAGTCTAAGTGTCGTCCCACCAGTATTGACAGCCTAAAAAAATAGCGAACTTTAACTCTGACACAAGTCTTTTAAGCAAATAAATCGACTAACACTAAAATCATCAATTCCACTGACATCAGAATAATTACATATCTAACTCTAAACAATTAAATGTCAAACTCTAATATTCGTTAAAATGTGTAGCGACAACACGGCCGTCCTGCGCTCGCATCCGTCCCCGGATGGCGGCCCAGTCTGATGCAGTTGCTGAGAACAAATACACAAATTAAATTACAAGCATTAAGTCACGTTATTTGAATTGGACGTCTTCTCTGCTATTCCATCGACAGCCAGCAGAAAGACTTCCAATTGTAACATTAATCATTGCTATACTTCAACATTCGCGCAGCAGAGCAGAGCGACAGAATTCGGCAGAGCTAGTTATCCCATCGGCATCGCCGGCCAACTAACTCAACCAATGGCTTAAACTGAGTGATGTTCATGACCACTCAGTCGTGTATCACCATGTAAGGTCGCGGTCTGAAAAGGTTTACCAATTTTAAAAGTACATTCTATATCACACTTTTTTCATTAAAATCTAAAATGCCATATCATGTTACTTGCTACCTTTTAGAAGTTAGTATGCAAAATGACACAACGAGGAATAACAAATACGTTACTAAGCAACGGCTTAGGCTTAGTCATGTTTCGTCTCTATCGTGCACTTGACGTTTGGCAGTTGTGTAACAGTGACAGGTATAGTGCCAAAGCCAGTGCTTAGGAACGCCTATTTATCTCGCCATAAGTGATGATGAAACTCTTTTCTTAATTTGTTGAATTGACATTTGTCAAAAAACATCGATTGAACGTCGTTTAGACAAGAGTAAAATTATAGGAAATACTTTTATTCATATCGAAATAAAATGGCAAGTTTAACCCTGGAGCAAGGGACAATCTTTGAAAATGGACATAGTTTTATATCATTAGTGCCTTATTACGAAAATTCATTATAACTATTGTGATTTACTGTGAGGATTGAATAAGACGTCACGGCGAAGAAGACCAAATAATAGATCATGGAAATGATTCAGGAAGAAGTGATGCTGCCTACTACGTAGTTTATCTTGCAACAGGATTCCCTCACATTAATTACGTTCAAGATAATGCACGGATAGACCCAGCTTGTGTAGCACAAGCTGGGTCTATCCGTGCATTATCTCATTATGGCGTGGTTCATTTTGCACAGTGAAATTATTCGTCTCATTCAATGGCCTGCTCGGTTTGCTGATTTAAACTCAATAAAAAAATATGAGGGGTATTGGTTTAGCGCCGGAACTGACAAAATGAAAGAAATCCTCATAGATCACGCTGTGCTCGAGTGATACCAGAAAATGATACATAACAACAAATACTGATCTATGCACGTGTCTTGTTGCATCTATGCCGTTGTCGTAACTGCGGAGTAATATTATACTAGATATTCAATAAAGATTTTTTAAGATATGATTTATTATTTCCTTATATTCTTATTAAAAAAAAACTAAATTAGTCGTAGCTGTGGATCTGGACTAGTCCATATTACTATTATAATTGCTAAAGTAACTATCTGTCTGTCTCACTTTCGTGCCAAAACTACCGAAACGATTTAAATGAAATTTGGTACAGAGATAGTCTATAGCCTTTCCCAAGGGAACGGGAACTACGCGGGTAAAACCGCCGGGGACAATTAGTATTTAATAAAGATTTTGTTCAGTGTTATTTTTATTATTTCTTCATATTCTTATTCAAAAAACTAAATTAGTCATAGCTGCGGAGTGATGTTATACCAGATATTGAATAAAGATTTTTTTAAACTTTTATTTATTATTTCTTAATGTTCTTATTAAAAAAATATTTGTTTTTCAAAGTAGGTTTTCTGTATATCAAACCTTTTTAGTAGTTAGTCCATCATTGCATCACCTAAAGCGATTGATTGTCATATCATTAGAAAAAAAAATCTATGATCAATCAAATTATCATTAGAACTTGTGGCCTGAATGTGTGCATGCAATTGTGATCCTTATGGTGGTAAAAACTTTCAGACCGTGACTGTACAAGGCAAGGTGTTCACCATGGATTTCCATAAATAATACAATTCCGCCACTATACCACAACTGGGAAATGTTCGAAGTGAATGCATTTGACTACATCTTTGAATTGAAACTGTTGTTCGGAATACCAAAATAATTTATGTTTGAAGCCAATGCACTAGACACCTTAGCGCAATAAGTAAAGTATTATAGTAAAAGTTGTAAAAAACAGATTTTAGTTGTACACATGTAAATAAAACCATTATATGCATAAACCAAATACCTGACAACATCTTAGGCCATTCTAAACCTTCAGGATCTACTACCCGTGCGAGCTAACATGGCACCTGGCTCGAAAACAAACCTCACCCCGCGACCCCGCGCGGCGCCCCGCTCTCGTCTTACCAGTAGCGTTAGCATCACTATTACATTATACGGCACAAGTATAACTAAAATGGCGGATCTGCAAAAACAGATTTTCAGGCGTGCACGTAATTTTTTTACAACTTTGTTTCTAAATAGAGTGTTTTGTCACATTTAAAACGTCGTAGTATGTTATGAGAAACAACTAAGCACAAAAAAAATGTTATTATTTAAAATACTAAAATAAAATTCAGAAAGGATGGAGCTCGAGCTAGAACAATATACACCAAATAAAAAAATATAATGGTGCCGATTCTCTTGTGCACAAACTATCGTAAATTTAAGTTAAGTGCATCTTTCTCTTTCCATTTCTTAAAGAAAAGGACAGAAGATACATTTTAGTTTAATCCTGTCAAATTAGACAGCGCCTGATGAAAATTGACGTATATTTAGACGCCATGTTTTTAAAATGCGTCTAAATTATCTATGGAGTGTCTAAATTTGACAGGCCTTAACTAATATTTGATCTTCTGTCCTTTTCTTAATTAAACGGAAAGAGAAAGATGCAGTTAACTTAAATTTACGTTAGTTTGTGCACAAGAGAATCGGCACCAATATATATATTTTAAATTGTTGTAGCGTATACCTGTCATCTGTCATAGTGTTAGCCCAAAATCGAACATCTCCTTTTTTGCACTTAGTACTTTAAATGTCACTCATTCAACCCAGGTGCCATGTTATCTCGCACGGATAGTAGGTCAGCCAATTTAATTTAAGGTTTCATATTTTCAGCACACGTGGTCCCCTCGGAACACTTGGTTGTTCTTTCGGCACCACGCATATCCTTTAGTTTGTACCTGACAAGCCATCGCCTACGATAGTCGGCCCGACGGTATACCTTATTATTACCTTTATACGCTTTCTTATTTAGCTCGGCCTGACCTGATTTTAATATTTCTCTAATTGCACAAATACTTGGGTCTTGTAATTGAACTGATAACATCCAGTCTGCTTTAGTAATAACCAACACACTTTGATTGCATATGGAAGAGTCTATAACAATTCTTCCTTTAATTTTAAGGCTAAGACTTGTTCAAAAAATGACAACCTCATTTTATCAATTTTACCTTTTGTACAAAATAAAATTCGTATAATGATTGACCGTCCACAGGTTTCGTATTAATTAAATCTTTTTCAACACACTTCGTAAAGTGGGTCTAATTACCTTGCATTTAGACCCGTTATTGCGTTTCTTAATTAATTATATTTTATCTTAACACGACCAATTCTAAAAGAATTTATTCAAGATTGCAAAGTAAAAGTATGTCCAGTACGCATTCTTAAATTTGTCGCTTAATACACATTTTTTTTTCACATACCTACTTACATTTCGTTGATACGCAACGACTTTTTTTTTTAAACACGACTATGACTTTGCCAAACAGCCTATTACTTACTGGTTACTTAAATATTAAAGCATTCCACACTTTTATTGTTTATCTAATTGATGTTATTCTAATAATAATTGATTATATAAATATTTTTATTTTACCCACAAGTATGCTGAAAAACGTCGTATGATACACGCGGCTTTCTTGTTGTGCTCGCCTACGGCTCACGCACAATATCGCTTATGACCAACACAGCGCACTTGTATTATTATGTACTATTACCAAACTATACATGTTACGTTTAATTTGAAAAGTATCTAACAAAATATTTTGCTAATTCCTCCATTTCCAAGTCGTACCAGGTTTTGGCAGCACTGCGTAATTTTTGCAACGCTTGATATTGTAAAACACGATCAGACCAATGGAAACCACGAGCATTGACTTCTTCTTATCGGAAATCACAAAAGATAATAAAACATTCTGACTCACAGTAGATAATAAAACATTCTGGCTCACAGAAGACAATAAAACATTTTGACACACTGCGGGAGACACACGCCTGGTGCGTCTCCTTTTCCTTTTCCTGTGTCTATCAGAGCTACTCGATGAAGGTGACCTAAATTCTGGAAGACGAACTACTCGTATCACTCGGGCTGGATGGATACTTTTCTCCCCCGAGTGCGCTTGCGGCGTCGCGGCATATTTGAGCGCGTTTTCTATTCCACTTCTGATGTAAGAACTTGGCAAAGGAACACTAAATAACTGCCAATATAATATTTTATCAAATATTTCACATACAATTGAGTAAACACGTTTAACGGTATTATAACCTCAAAACATAATAACAAGTGTCAATGAAAACCGAAGAGCTGTTGCTCACGCTGTATCCGCCAAAAAAGTGAACGATTCAGTCTAAGTGTCGTCCCACCAGTATTGACAGCCTAAAAAAATAGCGAACTCTAGGCTAGCCGCACACACACAATAATATTGACAATACAAGATTGTCAATAATCTAGATTCTATCTATCCAATACCGCAATACAGGCCGCACACACACAATATTATTGACAATACGTACTTTATTGTCAATATTATTGTGTGTGTGCGGCTAGCCTTACTCTGACACAAGTCTTAATCGACTAACACTAAAATCATCAATTCCACTGACATCAGAATAATTACAAATCTAACTCTAAACAATTAAATGTCAAACTCTAATATTCGTTAAAATGTGTAGCGACAACAGAGGTTTAATACAAATAAAATCAAAAAGGTTACACACAAAATAAAAATAAACGGACTGGCTAATTTGGAGAAAAAGAAATGCATTGATGACATTAAAAAAAAGTAAAAAAAAAACTATGCTTAATGGCAGCTTGCAATATTTTTTGAGAAAATGGCCAGTGTTCGTTAGAGTTGGCCAATCTAAATCAAAAATGTGTAGGTAGCTATTTAACAATATAATATGAAAGTGATGCTATTTTCATCATGTTAGCTAAAAACGATGTTATGTTCAGCTTGGGGTTCGCATTTGCATATTCTTGCTTAAGTATAACTTGCTTTAGTAGAAGTAGTAAAGCTCTATAAAAAAAAGACGGGTTGCACTCCGGGAGTGCCGGCAGAAGTGAAAGCTTGATTATAGCTGTCTACTATCCATCCGTCCTACGCTTTTTCGATCAGGTCACGTGTCCTGGACGCGAGTTTAAGATTTTATACCCATTACAGAAAAAGTGCTCAACGCCGCTAAAGAAGTTTTCACTTCAAAAAAACTTATTCGGTAAAGAAACACGTTTCTAACGCGAAGTCGCTTTGTTGTTCTTCGGGTTAAAGGATGTGATTGCTAGTGTAATTACAGGTAAATGTCTGTCTCCAAAATGAGAAAGAATCTGAGAGACCTCTGGAATTGCAAATAGGGATGACGTCAGCATTAAAAAAATGGCATTCTGTTTAGTCCGTCTGATAGATCGGTCGAAAATACGGGACAAGTATTTTTTGCTTGATCATATTAATAAAAAAATACAAAGATAAAGAGCAACAAAGTTCCGGAGTGGGAGCATTTGACGTCACCGTTATGCAAAAATTGTATCTTATTGTGACGTCACGCGCAACTTTAGCGCACTGTATCGTCGTCATTCTTCGTTTACGAGAAAAAAGAAAAAATACGTGTCCTAAATTTTTTGATAATCTTTCAGACGGACTAATTACTTTTTTTTTGTCGTCTCGCCTATCAGCCGCGATTATAATTAGGAATGTTCAATTTTACTCTCGCTGAATGCGGGTTCGCAGTGAGTATTCGCTGTGTGACCGGACGGACAGTCGGGCTCCTTTACAAAGAGTTAAGTAATTGATGGTACTGGCAAGATATAATTTAAGAACCAAATACAAACAATCGGAAATAGGAGATACGAATAAAGGGATGTTAATATTATCTACTCCTGACAAGCTTCTTCACAAAAAGTCCTACTGCTTTCAGCTTTTTAACAACAAAAACTGTAGTTTTAACCTTTAATTAAGTAAATTAACCTTACGTTTGTAATGTGCGGTGTCGACTAGCAACACCCCGCGACTTTGCGTCACTGGCAGATTTATGGCTACAAAAAACATGGACTTTCTTTTAGAGAGAGAATTGTGTGGATGCGGTGCGATGAACACATTTTGGTGAAGTATGAAACAATCTAATGTCACATAGGTGCTTGTAGTGAGAGCACATAAGGAAATTAGTAAGTTGTAAACTGACAATTTAGACTGCTCAGGGGGCGTACCACAAGCCCTTATAGCAGTATTACTTTGATATTACTTTCAGTGGAAAAGAGACGGCGCTAGACAACGTGTCTAACGCTATCACTTGCACACTCCTGCAACAGGACTAAAACAATCTTACTTTAAACGTCATGGTAAGGGGGCAGGACTATATTACGAAGATCATAAAACACTTTAGTTAGTTTACTATATTTCTGTTCCAGAACAGTCGGTAGTGAATGATTTGTAAAATAGTTTATTTTGCATTTTTTTAGTCATTAATTACTCTATATGTAGTTCGGTAATTATAGTATGTTTTTTTCGGGAAGCCTTTTTGCTTTGTTACATTGGTGTTGATCGATTTTTTGTTTGCTAATCCTTATCCTCCCTAATCTAAAGTTGTACCCTTCTCTATTGATTAAAAAAAAGTCAGTAGCCATAATGAGGTGTCGTGTGACAAAAAAGTCTAAAATAAATACCTACTTGAAATTGCTGTGTTTTTAAAATAGTCCCCATAAAAACTTGAAAAGGAATTCGTAAGGATTGTGCTTATTTAGTTTTTGCCGCCAATTTGTCATATTTGTGTCAAAATTGTCAATTTTAAACATTTTTGACATAATTTTTATGTGTTCTTTGTCGCTTTTGAACAGTTTTTATAAAGCTCAAAAGAATATAAACTTTTATGGAGGAAAGACAAAAAGTCAAGCTTCTATTGATGACGAAAAAAGTAACTTTTAGAGACAAAGTGGAGTATTATAATATGTAGGTATATGTGGAGTGTTATGTATTGCTTTGTTAAGCGTAAGCGGTCGATCTTGGCATTCGTGATAGAACTTTGACAGCCGTTACGGGTAGTTAAAAGCCAAGTCTGATAGGGATGACGACAACATAAAAAAATGGCATTCTTCTGTTTAGTCCGTCTGATAGAGCGGCCAAAAATACGGGACACGTATTTGTTGCTTGATCAAATTAATAAAAAAAATACAAAGATAAAGAGCAACGAAGTTCCGGAGTGGGGGCTTTTGACGTCACCGTCCTGCAAAAATTGTATCAGATCGTGACGTCACGTGCAACTACAACTCACTGTATCGTCGTCATTCTTCGTTTACGAGAAAAAAGAAAAAATACGTGTTGAAAATTTTTTGATAATCTATCTGACGGACTAATTACTTTTTTTTTGTCGATTCGCCTATTGTTACCAAGTCTGGGTTACGAATGTAAATGTATGATAGGTGGTCGCTCCATAGTTCGTTTTAGCGTAACTAATGCCACGTAAACCTAACCTAATTATTCCATTCATTTAGCCACAATTTATTTTAGCTTCGTTTAATTTAAAAACACTTTGAAACAATAGACCAGGCACCACGCTTAGCTCGCAGGCGACGGCGCGTGAAATGTAACTGTCACAGAATTAGCAGGAATATAACATGAGAACTTGCTATTTATATTATTAGGTACATCAGTATTAATATCAATACTCTGTCTGCGAGCCTGTCCGCCTCTTATGCATGAGTTTCGGGTTCAAAATCGGGCAAGTTGTGACTTTTTTAATTCATATGTACTCTTTAAGTTATCTTGGACATCATCGATATCCCGTGCCTCGGAAAGCACGCAAAGTCGCTGGGCCCCATTTGTCATTCATGATGAGTTACGGGTTTAAAATCGGTAAAGTATTGTGACTTTTTCTGTTCATATTTACTTTCTAAGATTATCTAGAACATCACATGCGAACATTCTGTGACTTGGAAAGTATGTAAGCCGTGGGTCCCTTTTCTTTTCTCTCTGACAGTGTTTATAGGCAGGCAGAAGCCAGGAAGCCAGTAACCAAAGGGTATCGTTATCGTTTTATTCTTGTGAATTTATGATATAAAGTCGCATTGCATATGCGACTCTGGTTTTGAGCTGAATCCGAAAGTTAGGGTAGGCTTCCAGTGGGAAGCCTACCCTAAAATAGTTGGGAAAAGGCTAGGGACATGATGCTGATTGATGGCTCAGGTTCTGTTAAACAACTTCCTTCAGAAACTACATAATAATAACACCAGCATATTATTACTCCTGTCCACAAACACAGTTGCGTTGCTGGCCGTATAAGTACGCGTAAACTTATTTCTTAAAACTGTAACAGTAAATATTTACTAAAATACCACAAACATAAAAATTGGTAGAACGCGCTAAGATCTTGGTTCTAATTGAAAAAAAGTTAAAGTTTTGGAAAGCTTATTTGTAGGTATATCGTGATGGATTGAGGCTTGAAGGTTGTAAAATTTTTAAAATTTTTGAAGTTTTTCTTGAACTTCAGAATGTCTAACTATGGCGTACCGCGTCAAACTCTGGTATCCAGCTGAAATCGGTTAGGCCGGAAGCTGACGAGAACATTACCTACGACTTACGGGAGTCAAGCGATAGACAACGATACGGGTGAAATTGCTTGGGCCAACTAGAAAGCTATAAAACATCACTCGTATCTTCGACTAACGGGAACAGCGCCGCAGCCAGAAACTCAGATAATACCGCGAGAGACAGCTTTAGTTAAATCAAAGACAAAACATTCCATCGACAAGATGGAAGGAAGACATTTTTATAATATCGCCGCCATCTTGGAGTTCGGATTACAAACTGAATGCTTCACATGAATGATATAAAATAATGGCGACACGGGAGCCCTGTTATCACCTGTATCAAGTTACGTAACGCGGTGTTGGTATGGAGAGGTGAGCAGGAATGTAGGTACGATTAATTTTGGAAACTGATTTTGAATTTTTTCTGAGTTAGGTGAAACTAGGCAATTGTGGGCAATTGAATCTTATTTTCCTGTCGTGTGTTAAAAGTATGCCTAAAATATCCAGCAATGCTGTGTAAGTATTTTATTTAACATTTACAAAAGAAATATTGTTTTAGACCTCTAGATAAGGCAATAGCCTCCCTAGACAAGTGGCATTGTAGAATAGATAGCAAAACGAAAACGATTGTCAAATGTATGAAAATGTCAAATTGTTTAGTGAAAGCTTATGTCAATTCCATACATTTGACAATCTATTCGTTTTCGTTTTCTATTCTATTTTCTGCAATGCCACTTGGCTAGGCCCTCAGAGCTTACTAAGCATATTGATTCCCAAAGTGTACAGTCAGCATCAAAAGTCGATGACCACATTTAAAATTTCAAAATCGCTGTACACCGTATAATACCTAAATTGCTTAACATGACAAGCACCATAAATTAATGATCATCGTAAAAGAGCATAAGTAGGTGACCACCACTTTTCAAAAGTCGCTAAACAAAGTTATGGCAAAAAAAGCATGACATTCTTCGTCTCTAAAGTCACTAAACAAATTTTTGACAAAAATAGCATACCATCGTTCATCTCAAAAGTCCCTGAACAGCATCAATTGTTTTTTGGGTTTAATATGTGTGTGTACTCGTATTTTTGTGAAGTGACATTAATATAACATTCCTTTCCGAAGTTTGACAACAAAACATCTGGGGGCACGGTAGTACCTCCACCAAGATGATAAATTATTCTGATTAGTAAAACCGTTTATAATCTACCTCTACGGGTACTTGTCGCAGATATAAATAAATATCTTAGGACAACTCACACACGGTCGTCTGATCCTAAGCTAAGCAGAGCTTGTGTTATGGTAACCAGACAACATACTTATATACTTTATAAAAACATACATATTATAGATAATTTACACCCAGACACAGAACAAACAATCATACTCATCACACAAAGTTTGTCCTGGGTGGGAATCGAACCCACGACCTCCGACTTAGCAGTCAGGGTCACTAACCACTAGACCAACAGGCATATCAGATTTTTTTTTGTATTAAATTTTATACATCAGTGTAGACTGTCCACAAAGTTATAATTAAGTGGAAATATTCTTCTTATATTTAAGGATAAATATTTTTTTAAATACCCCCAACTATGTTTTCTAAACAATTTATTTAAAAGGGAAACTGCGTGAATTTTGAAAATGAGCCATTGGTTTACAAATAAGGTTATAATTCAATCGAACTAAAAAAAATATTAATGATAGATAGATAGTAAGACTTACAGTTTTACAAATAAGGCTATATTCAATCGTGATATGGAAAGTTTAGATGACTTTGAAAATGTGCTTGTTGCTTGATCACCCACTTCTACTATTCTCATTGGCTCTAAGAAATAAAAATAATATATTTTGGAAAGTTAAATTCGAAATTTACATCCATTAAATATTTTTACATGATTTAGATTGATTTAACTCTGAAGATAGAAACAAGCACTTTTTAGTTTGCAGTTCAGTATCCGAAACAAAGTAATGTTCAGCAACTTTTGGTAGTTATGCTGTTAAGTTATTTTTGGACGTTGCCATGATTACACTAGATACCAAAAGAACCATTTTATATTGTTCAGTAACTTTTGCAAAACTAATTGTTGTGTTATTTTTGGATGTTATAACGATCAGCAATTTTTGACAAAATGGTGTTTAGTTAATTTTGAACTTTAATGATGTTCATTCAATACTGGCGCCTATCTTGTTGAGCGATTTATGGATGATATAGTGTTCAGCGGTTTTAAAAATCTGAATGTGGTCAGCGACTTTTGATGCTGACTGTACCTATATCAACAGGCCTAAACATCTCTATGTTCTCACTCTTTGTATTCCTAATAAAATCTATGGTGATTACCTATGTACAACATGCAAATATTTTTTCATCCCACCTATTCGAAAAAGACGCCTTTGTTCCCCTTTAAGTACGCCCAAAGTTGGTGTTTTCTATAAGAAACTTTCAGCGGGCAATAATAACGCTCCAAATTCAAAAAGTGCGCCTAAAAAAGTAACTTTTAATCGCACTTTTTGAATTTGGAACGTCTTTGCATGTTTTACGCCCTGTTATAAGTGCGCCTAAAACTCGCCAAAGAATCGAATGCAAATAATGAATGGCTGGTACGACGTCTAATACCATTGTCACGCCACGGCTGAATAAAAAAAACTTAAATAGAAATAGAACGCGCGAACTACAGCCCGAGTTCTCGTAAAAAATTTCACGGATTGTTTTGCAGCAAATTATTAATGTAGCTGCTATTATTATCAAGATATCATAATAATAGCATTATTATCAAGATATTATTATGATAATAATAGCAGCTACAATAATAATTTTACAATAAAGTATGAAGCGCCTTTTATTTTCTCATAGGGGGTGATGAAAAGTAGAGTGTATCACTCGGGCGCAAAATATATAGGCTCGGGCGACGTACTTTGAATCCCTCGCTACGATCGGGATTCTATTTAATAACCCCTCGCAAAGCTCGGGATTCTACTTTAGAATCCCTCACTTCGCTCTGGATTAAAAAAATTCCCTCGCCGTAAAAATATTACTTTGCGCCTTTGTAATACAATCTACTATTTTGTCATTTAAACATTTTGATTTTTTTTACAATTTTTTATACTAACTAGTCCAAAAACTTTGGTGTCTTCTGGGGTATTAAATGGGCACCCATTGTGGGGTATTTGTCTTGGTTTTAGCGTTCGTCTTTTATTTCAGAGACAAAAGCATGATATTTTTTTCAAAATATTACAGTCACTAAGTATTAGTTTTTTACGACTGGTAAAATTGAAAGTTAAAAATAACCTTACTACATAATATCGAAATTCTTAGGACATTCTTAAACTTTTTGCGTATGATTTTATCTCTTTGAATTCATATGCATTCAATTGGTGTCGCAAATGTGTGATAATCCTCGGGGTTATTGTGTAGGAGCAAGTATTTTGTCAAGAGTTACTTTTATTTACGAATTAGAAAAAAAAACTAGTTAAATACGGATCATATTATGTATACCTACGATCAATGGTATACGGTACAACAGGAAAATATTGACACCTCGCTTAATTTGAACGAAGTTGTGGAACGAAGCAATACAGATGCTGGTGACAATTCCCTTGTGCAAATCAAAATAAATTTAAGTTCAATACATCTTCTTCTTTCCATCTCATTAAAAAAAACAAAAGGTAGAATAATATTGTCTTAGTCAAACCAAAGTTATGTGCTAAGGACCATTTATTACTTAGAATTTGTTAAAATTCTACCGCCGAGCGGTTCAAATAGGGGTTAAAAATTCGAACAACGAAGTCCAGCTAGTCCAATTATAACGATTTTACGCCCTTCCAAATTTGAACTCAAATAAATCTTTCGAAACGTCATGCTAAACTTTTTTTTACACCATTCAGTTGGGCACAGGCGGGACACTCTTAATCCTGCATTAGGCCTGTTACACAATGGTCTGGTGGACAAATGAACACCCCCATTGTAGCTACGCAATAGGTTTTTATAGCGATTATATCGGCATTTGTGTGTTGCATGTCATAGTTTTATAAGTAAGTGAGACAATGAGTGTAACTATGACCATGGTTGCACTTTTGGTTGCACTTTTAAATAATTTAAATTTAAATAAGTTAGTTAATTTAGGTTTAATAATAATTTTATTATGGACAACTTCCTCATGCATGCAGAGTTTGCCTATAAGTAATTGTTGCACTGTTGTTTTTACACTCTTTGTATGTTACCTCTACCATAGAACCTGTGTAAACAATTGTTGGTAAACCAATAAAATAAAAAAAAAATAAAAAAATAAAAAAATTTGCTGGAATAATTATAGTAAATCGATGGGATAATAGAATTTTGTAGATTATTATTTAGCGATTTTGAAGATTTGGAATAACGTGCTGGTAGTCATAGTACAAGTAAAGTATATCTAAACTAAATAAGTAAATAAATATCTTCTATTTAAATAAAAATGAATAGCTAGTAGCAAAGTGTGAATCTCGAGAACGGCTGAACAAATTCGGACTTTTTTAAACATTTCTTTAAACAAATTTGAAAAATTCTGTGGTTTTCATATTCGAAAATAATTAATATTATTTACCTTTTTTTTATAATTTATGGGCTTGCTCTTGGTCCCAGACTAGTCCGGGGGCATAGACGGGGCCTACGATGGAGCGAGCTCACCCAAAAGATGCCTATGCACTCTTCTCTTGAATACATCCGGGTTATATGCTTTTGGAAACACAGACGCCGGCAGAGAATTCCATATTACCCTATTATTATATTTACGGGATTTTTGTAAAATTAAGGCTAAACTAAACGACTTACTGTTTGTCACGAAAAACATATCTTTCACGTCAATAATCTGTAACTTGACCCACCTGAAAATAGGCATCTATTAATATCTACCTAACCCACTAAATCTAAAAGGTCAAAACCTACTGACCTTACATTTTATTAGCTTAAAATACTCCATTTAATTAACAACTATAATACATTAGCGTATTTGCTGCCCCAAGACTACATCACGATACTATGTCTTTTTACAAACCTATTTTTTTTATCTGTCGTCCCATGTTTTTTTTTTACGTTTTTTTTCCTAACATCTTGATCCTGTTGGGCAAAGGCGTGCCAGTTAATCCTGAAGTGTCAGGGAGCGACACAAAGCGACAACAGACCGCGGGTGCAAATGAACAACCCTATTGTGCACACTTGCGAGAGAAGCGTAGGGTTGGCGATTTGAATTTTGTTGTATTTTTTAAACAAAGAAGCTTTTTTGGAGTAGTGTTCATAGGGGTCAAGTTGGGGTTAAGTATTATGTTAGTACAAGCCCAACAGCATTTTTACGATAAAAAGTACGTTAGCTTCGTTTATAGATCTCTCATTCCTTTTTTTTATATTATAAAAATTATATTTGTGTACTGACGAGTTCATATCTTATTCGGCTTCTTAAAAGGTTTGGTTTAACTAACTTACTTTAAATAAAAAAAAATAGAAATATATAAAGCTTTGTCTGGTTAAACGAAATAGTAACCCACCAACCTTGGTAAAATTCTTAAGAGTGTTCTATGCTCATTTCGTTTTGAGTGTGTAACAACGGCTAAGTTATATTGGCTGTTTTTTTTTAACTCGGTGTGTTACTTGTTTTTAAAAGGTACGTTTAAGACAATCCCTTTTTGCTGCTGGAACCATGTGTTTCTTGTTTCACCTTAAATTGATTTTTGTTTTGTATCAAAGTCCCTATTTTAGTCTAATAAATGATTTAACTTTTGACTTCCACCTTGACTTTGACCAACACTTCTTTACAAGCAGATTAGCCCGTTCATTATTGAATCTTTCGAAACGTCATGCTTTTACTTAACAGAAATAATATATTTCTATCATTTTAGTGACAACCCTACACAGAAATCAATAACAATGTGCATTACATCGCTAAATCTAACGTTGACAATAAACTATTGCGCATTTGTCCCCCGTCGACATCACAACACTAGTGTCAACTAACTCGTATTTGACGTAATAAAGTGGCGGGGAAAAACGGATGAGGATGTTAAATTGACGTCCTGTGCACATTTTGGAAAGGTATTAAAAAGTTTGATCGCCATTTTTGATGAATGTGGTTGTGGCTAAGCTAATGCACTTTTATAACTTTGAGTAGGTAAGTACAGTTACAAAGTTACAGGAATATAATAAGTTTACGCCGTTAAGTTAACAATGTATGGTTCAAAAACTACGAGGGCTAGAATTTGAGGCAATATTGGAGGAAGTTTCCATCTAGAAGAGAAAAAAATACACACATTTTCATGTGGTTACATGATTTCAATACAATTTATTACATACATAGTAGGTTCATGTAACATAATAGGATAAAATCCCCCAAAAGTTGGTTCCAAGGCTAAAAAATTAAACAAGAAAGCTTCCCCTGAATCCTGTTTTGAAGTTTTTAAATAAAAATGGATTCAACTTTACTTATAACATCATTGGATTCAACTTGATTATTGTGTTAATCACACACTGCTTTACACCCGTAGGAACAGAAATGCTACTTTTATAAGTCATCGAAAATTCGATGATTGGGTGAGCCCAGTGCTATTAAACTTTTTATCTTTCTTTTAGTATTCATCTGAAATTAATTAATTAATTAATTTAACAAAAACGGCCGAAAGCCAATTACAATTTTTAATAGTTAATAAGAAATGTTTGTACCTGTCCTAAATGACGAATCCTCGTGAAGCTAATTAGGTAAATAGCTGGCTAAACATCGCCCTACACCTCCTTGAACTTCGTAGAACACATACGTCTGCACCAAAACCCAAAGACCTTCACACGCCAAATTTCAACAGATAACCCAAAACACAACAGAACTAATAAAATTATCAAAATAATCTAAATCCTTGCTCCATAAACATGGAGATGGCGAGATAAAGGATTGTCCTTTCTCACAACTGTTCACACGTGAAGGATCAGATATGGTGTAAAGGAAGTGGGGTTTTTTGGGATTAAGCTACCTATGAAGGTGTGGAATAGTGGAATTCCTTTGATATCTAATTTTCTGGCTTTTATCCGCCATTTTGTCTGACTTGTAGATTAAATTCGAATATTATTTATTGGCGCTTGACATTGGTCTGTAACTTTCATGAACCAAACAAGAGGTTTTCAGCTGACAAGGAATTAGCGGATATGTGGTCTAGCTAGTATATGATGAAATTCTTCGTCTTTAAAATTGATTAATAATTTTTTAAACGCCAATATTGATTGTTAAGCGAACGATGGGCCGGTGTTTCCTAGCCAAAGTTTTTAAAGTTTATACAATTTTATTAGTCCAATCATGCGAAGACCGTGTAGGTTGAATGAGGTTCTCTCTTGAAGAGAGAAGCACACAGAGTTAAAAGGACTTGTTCAAATAAACGTCGGCAATTTCATACCAGTTTTAATCCCAAAATCACAGCGTAAGCATCCGTTATAGTAACCTAACACCTAAACGCACCTGAATAATGTTGAATTCTCATTGGTGGTTATATATTAGGGGGTGAGTTTGGCGCGTCCTGATTGGCTAAACGCAGTCGGGGGTGGAACCGTCGTTTGGTGTCATATAACAACCCTTATTAAGTGCGATTCGAGTGATTTAAGGCTTTCGATGTAGAAGGGTGACTGTTTGGAATGTTTGTATAATTAATATTAAATGTAAGGCCGAGATAAATAATCTTAGCTAGTGCTTTAGCTGAGCACTATTTTTGTCACCGTCGCACAACAGTCAAATTACGATGGAATGATAGAGATGGAGAATTGGTAAGCTAAACACCGTACTAAGTATGCATATATTTGACGGGCCTGTTGGTGTAGTGGTTAGTAGCCCTGACTGCTAAGCCGGAGGTCGTGGGTTCGATTCCCACTCAGAACAAACTTTGTGTGATGAGCATGATTGTTTGTTCTGTGTCTGGGTGTAATTTATCTATAATATGTATGTATTTATAAATTATATAAGTATGTATATAAGTTGTCTGGTTGTCTCTTGGCAGAGCTTAACTTGGGATCAGATAACCGTGTGTGAGTTGTCCCAGTATATTTATATTTCTCAGCATTAGATGTATTACCAAAGAATGTTGAAGTAGAATGCTTCTTTCCTTTCAAGCTTGTTCAGTAGAGAACAGTTTCATACGTTTAAAGAAAAAAAAGGCACTGTTGTAGGATCACTTTAATGTTGATTTGTATGCCTGTCAATCTGTCTGTCAAGACTGTTTTAGGAAAAGATGTGGAGGTAGCAGACAGAATAAATATGAAACACTTTAATCTGCAATTTTTATTTGACTAGTCGGAGATTGAGCAAATGACAATGATCTGTAATAGAGAGAATCCTTAGTGGTCATTATTCTAAGTTAACTGAATCCAAATGATTTATTAACATCCATTTGCGGTGTACGATGGGTTTGTTGTGATCGGCCAATGTAATCAAGAGGTTGTGGGTTAGAATCCGGACAAGTACCAAATGTGAGTTTTCAATTCATTTCTACTTTCTAAAGTTTGTCTTGGACATCACTGACATCCTGTGCTTCGGAAAGCACTTAGGCCCGTATTAATAGACGTCACTCAATTCTGAGACGCTCTCAAGTCTCTTGCTGTCCTTGTCATTCTAAAGGGAAAAAATAAGGACAGCAATAGATTTGAGAGCGTCTCAGAATTGAGTGACGTCTATCGTCTAATAATACGGGCCTTAAAGCCGTTGGTCCCGGCAGTGCTGTAACTAGCCTTTTATGCACCCGGTGCGAGCTTTCAAAACTGCGCCCCTGAAAAGATACTAAAATGGTCATTTCTGCGCCCCTCCAGGGTCTGCGCCCTGTGCCTGGGCACTGCTGGCACCGCCCTAGTTACGGCACTGGGTCCCGGTTGTGAACTTGTGATTCGTAGAGCTTTGACAGTCGTTACGGGTAGCCAAGAGCCAGAGAAGTCTGACCAGTCTCTAACCAAGGGCGTGTCGCCCAGTACCTTAAAATTTTTTAACGCTTAAATTAGGAAAGATTTTATAGAAATTATGTCTCTTATTGATATGGTTAATGGTGTAAAATACCCCATAACTGATCAATTCTCTCTATGAAAAGAGGCCTTTGCCGTGCATTTGAACAGTAAGGTTGATATTATTTGTTTATTATTCTTAACAAAAAGCAACCGACACAACAATTATTAGTAATGGCGCCAACCTAACCTATAAAGACCGCCCAGAGTGACAGCTTATTTGGCGGCAAAAGGCACCGCGCTGTGCTTCGATACGATGTTATTGTAAACATAACATTTGATACCATAAACTAATTGTAATCTTAGATAAGCAAGTAGGTTATATGCGGTCATTTGACCTTTTTTGTTTGTTGTTTTAATAAATATTAGGCTTCATTATGAAATGGAAGACTACACGTGGTGGGGTTGCATGGCGAACTTTTTTAAGGTGCGTATCCTAATTCGATTGTACTTACCGATGATTTCATGAAATCAATTGTAAGGCGTGGCCAGTTGGCCACGATATTATTACGTCTTAAGACTTAATTAATACTTAGCCCTATCTCTAAAATTGAAACTTAGACGACCCTATTATTAAGCCAACGTGTTGTCTGGCTGTCCGTCTATCATAGAACCGTATCTACCTATTACCTAACCATTACAGGTGCAATGGTCGCGAAATTTTTAAATAATATTTAGAACACTTTCAGATATTTCTCGTAAAATCATTGTTTATTATGAAAAGTAAACCAAATAAGTAGGTACCTAAACTGTATGTGTGTCTCTGTATAAAGTAGTGCGTAGTTACCTACTTGAAATCTGAATATCTACGTAATTTCATGTCTATACGTGTTTACAGTATATACGTATAAAAATAAACATTGATGTCATCGTTGTAATAAGTTACCTAACAATTACTGGATTTTTCCGCTTATAGCCTGATTCGGCATAAGAATAACATTTTTTATAATTAGGACAAGAACACTTCAGTCTTAGAAGACCGCAGTATTTCCCACCACTGCAACTCCTAAAAGTCAGAAACGACAGTGGTGCCAATTTCCTTGATTACAAACATAGATTCCAAATTAAACTAAATTCAAGTTCAGTGGATCTTTTCCCAGCCAAAAAAAGACAGAAAAGGGCAGAAGAATAATATTTTTTTATTTTTTTATTTATTTATTTATTATCTCCCTTACAATACCATTACGGGCTTACGCCCAAAGCGATAAAGTGGCTTATTCTAATTACAAATTAAAAATACTAAACTACTTACTTAACGATAAAATTACAATTATTATAACTTACAAATAAAAACATCAACAAAAACATAAATTAACACATACCTATCTAAAATAAAATAACAGACCAAAACTACTCCCGTTCGTAACATAAAATAAAATATATTGCGTTAATAAGAAAAGTATATACACAAGATATAATAATATTTGTCTGACAAAAGATTATTTAATGATGGTTTTATTCGCATTTAAACCTTCGAAGTCACGTGATTAGAGACACAATAAAAGGACAATAGCATCGCGACAGCCGGCTGTCGTTTGGTTGTCGAAAGGTTAAAGGAGTGTTATTTTGACAGGACTATACTAATATTTTGTCTGTCCTTTTCCTAATTCAATGAAAAGAATTATGGCTACCATCACAAGAGCCTCGATGTCCTAGAGAAAAGATTCAGCAGTCTTGGATCCCGCAACGAACTTAAAGGTCATAGCTCATTACAGCCACCCGGCAGCCACTCCGCACCGAGACGCGCCTTATAACCGAGGCGATCCGGTGACGGTACGGAGTTGATATAGTGAGCGCATGCACATACAAGTCCATATAAAGAATACTAGCCGCAGGAGGCGAGTTTATGACCTTAATCCGAAAAGAACAGAGGAGAAATGATTATAATTTTCTCCTCCATATGCTCTCGATTTCAGACAACTGTATTGCTAGATGCTGTATTATTTACTTAAGAATTTAATTACTCATAATGTGAACAACATTTAGAGTAGCTAAATTGCAAATACAATGTAGGTAAGTAATTGGGTTTATTGCACTGTACATGATTCAAACATTTATCCTATTAATAATGTAATCAAATAAAATGAAAATTGGTGAGTTTTTCTACTTTTAATAAACCGGGTAGAAGACTAACAGAAATCCATACTAATATTATAAATGGGAAAGTGTGTCTGTCTGTCTGTCTGTTTGTCTATCTTTCACGGCAAAACGGAGCGACGGATTGACGTGATTTTTTAAGTAGAGATAGTTGAAGGGATGGAGAGCAACATAGGCTACTTTTTGTCTCTTTCGAACGCGAGCGAAGCCGCGGGCAGAAGCCAGTTCTGAATAAAGCCTGAAATAAGTATACGTTACTTGCGCCGAACTTTGGCTTAACTATTTTCTTTGAAAAAAGTGCGTTGATTACAGTAATATTACTATCTGAGCCCATATAACATTTAGTTAAATCAGCCATAGAGTGTCATAGACAAATAATCGTTGCTTAGCAACTTCATGAGAGAACTGCTAATCCAAAGAAGTGCATAAGTTACATATAATATTTATCTCTTCCCCATAGTTCAGAGTTGTCGCTAACCGACTTTACATAACAAAATCCCACATAAACCCGATTAAAACAGCAAACCAAACACAATATCGTGGGAATAGTCCTGACACAGCGTTCATTTATTTCACAACATTCAAGTTTAAACTTAATGCTTACTTTACTAACTTTATGTTTATCAATGGTGCAAGTATTACTTGGCAAAAATACAGGAAACATTCGTGTGAATGAACGCTTATTATTACGTTTGAGTAACCTTAATACTTGAAAATGTCGGGATAGCATGTTTTGATGTTGTTTAGATTCTGTCAGATTGACATTAAATCTTCACATAGTCTTAATCACGGTAACAATAGATAATATTACCACGTCATAATGGTCTTAATTTAAGTTAGTTTAGTAGTACATCTTGTTATGGAGTTTCTTGCCCATTCTTCTCCATACGAATCAGCTTTTTGGAATGGGCAACTAGATTTATTTTTCTTTGTTTTTGACGTTCTAAAGTGCCTTTTAAATGGTCTATTAGAAATAAATGGTTTGAGCTTGAGTTTTGAGTTTGTAAGTTTACAACAGTTTACGCATTAATGCTACTAAATATCCTACTAATATAATATTATAAATTGGAAAGTTTGTGCGTGTGTTTGTTACTCTTTCACGCAAAAACTTCATAGTAATTATAGCATCAAAATAAAGCATAGGCTACATAACATCACGCTATGACCCACGGGAGCAGAACAGTTAAAAAATCTAACAAACTATCAACCTGGATCTACAAGCAAACCTGAGGGCCTAGACAAGTAAAAGTAAAAAAGTATTAATTAGGAACATAAAAATAATATACAATAACAAATAATTAGTGGCATTGTAGAATAGATAGCGAAACGAAAACAATTGTCAAATGTCAAATTGTGTTGTCAATGGAGATGTCAAATTGTTTAGCGAAAGCTTATGCCAATTCCATACATTTGACAATCTATTCGTTTCCGTTTTCAATTCTACAATGCCACTTGGCTAGGCCCTCTGGAGGTTCTATATTACGGGCAAAACACAGATGATCCGCGGCTTCGCCCGCGTAGGTGTCGAGACTTCCACCCTCTATAGGATAACACTTTTTAAATAATATTTCCTTGTAAAACAACTTTGACTCGAACGAATCCACGGGCATTTGCTATTTAAGTCTACTACTTCAGAAGTCTTATCCCCAAGACTCTAAATTTTGTCAAAATTCGCAAACACTTCGGTCGTATCAACATACCAGTGGCATAAACTTTATATCAGACAAAAACGCTAATAATATAAGCCTGTCTATGAACAAAAATGTAATATTTCCGGTACGGATACTGTAAATATGCGAAATAGCACTGTCTTTCTTTCTGTCTTTTACGCCTAAACTACTCAGGTTTCAATAATTTGGTACAGAACTAGTCCCAGAGACAGGACATAGGATACTTTTTGCATATTTTTCGACATTTAATATCGATGAAGTCGCTGGCAATAAAAGCTTTTTGAGTTAATTGCAGAAGTGGCTCTTTGACTATTAGTTTTCTAAGTATATCATAAGCTATTACTAATTTTGAACCCGTATTTGTTGATACGTAGTGGTGAGGGTAGCTAATATCACCTCTCTGTCCACCACATAGGCGGTAAGTCGTGAACATACCACCGTCGGTTCGCTGTTCATAAGGTGTAGTGTTCCCACGGCTGAATTCCAGGTAAAACTGCCGACGACATAAGACACCAGGGAAACCAACAATACCACGCCGATACACACGCTTGTAGAATTTTCTTTGCTTGTTCAAGCATTTTATTTGATAATATTGAAGTTAAAATTGTGGATTCTAAATCTAATGGCTGTTTAGTCCCTCACTTCTAAAAATTGGGGACCTATGATAAAGAAACTAAAAAAACACATTATTGTGAACTTGAGGGACCGCATCGGGAATTCGTAAAATGAAAATCCTAGAATTTAGTAGTAGAGTTAAAACAATTGTTGAACGAATCTGATTTTCTAAATTCTGAATTTATTATAAACAGACAGATGGGGTAGGGAACTTTGTTTTTTTTTTTACATTAGAATAACTGAGCTACATAACAACACGCTATGATCTACAGGAGGTAAGCATAATCCCTAAAAAATGGTTACTTTTTACTCCGGATGAAGTATTGCTTACCTTACTTCAATTGATACTTTTAATATTATAAATGAAAAAAAAAGTTCTAAATCGGTTTTGATGAAATGTTCCATTAACATGGTCAACGTGACAGAAATACATATGTTAAGACCACTGATATCGTTTTGTGAAAAATTATTTTAGGTAACTTAACTACAAATAGGATTTCTTGATTGTTTCATCTTTCCTTTGCCTGGAATTAATCATCCATACTAATATTATAAATGGGAAAGTGTGTCTGTCTGTCTGTCTGTATGTTTGTCTTTCTTTCACGGCAAAACGGAGCGACGAATTGACGTGATTTTTTAAGTGGAGATAGTTGAAGGGATGGACAGTAACATAGGCTACTTTTTGTCTCTTTCTAACGCGAGCGAAGCCGCGGGCAAAAGCTAGTTTTTTATAAAATGGAACTTATATTGACTGTTGATTTATCAACGCACAGCCCAAACCGCTAGTCCTAGAGACATGAAACTTGGAAGGTGTGTTCTTTGAGAAGAGTAGGTAGCCAGAGCCACTAAGAAAGGATTTTTTGGAAATTTGACCTTTGATTTGAGAAGCCGCATGCGAAAGCTAATAATAACAATAAATAATACCAGCCTATTACTGTCCCACTTCAGGGCAAAGGCGTCTTCTCGTAGAGAGAAGGCACGAGCGTTGATCACCACGCTTGCTTAAGGCGGATTGGCGATTTCCGACTTAACTACAAGTCCAGATCTCCTCACGAAGTTTTCCTTCACCAATGTCTGTGATGTCCAAAATGAACTTAAAATTTACATATTAATTGAAAAAGTCACATTGGTGTACTTGCCCGGATAAAAACCCACAACCTCATGCATAAGGCGGGCGCCTTAACCACTAGGCTTTCACAACAGGCGAAAGCTAATCCATACTAATATTATAAATGGGAAAGTGTGTCTGTCTGTCTGTCTGTCTGTTTGTCTTTCTTTCACGGCAAAACGGAGCGACGAATTGACGTGATTTTTTAAGTGGAGGTAGTTGAAGGGATGGAGAGTAACATAGGCTACTTTTTGTCTCTTTCTAACGCGAGCGAAGCCGCGGGCAAAAGCTAGTTTATTATAATTTCTGAGCATAGGTATAAACGATTGTGGAATGCAATAAAGATTTGAGTAATGAGTATTCAACAATGTGATTTCGTAGATTGGTATCTAAAGCATGTGAGGTTAGAAAGATACAATTAACAAAACAATTACATGTGTACAACGCACTGTAGATCTGGACTAAAGGACCAGGGAAGGTTATTTGGTCTTTTAATTCCCATAAGAGGGTTTAAAATTATGGTACGACATAAACTATCGCGAAAAACCGTAGGTTGGTAGGTACTTATTCAAATAAAATAAATAAGCACTATAATTAATAATGAGTGGCGCAGCTGCTGATTATACCCCGCCCCGGATTTATAAAAAAACATTTTTTGAGACATGTATTTTATAAGTTTTTGCCTAGCTATTATACACAAAGTACAATACATAAAGTTATTAGTAGGTATATAGGTTACGTAGTAACTATTTAGTAATCTGTGGTTTTATTGCTGAAAAAAATAATCGTAGGTACTTACTTATAATCAATACCAGCCAGCCGGAGACCCATAATAAAAAAAATCTCCGCCATTTGCAAATCCGTCGGGCCCAGTCGTAAAATCCCGCCTTTTTAGAGGTCAAACGTTAAAAAATAAAAATACAAATTCAAACTTGGAACACCCGGCGATGCTCCGCCCCATCTCGCGTCTCTTTCCCACATTCGCTGTCCTTGTCTGAGGCTTTGAAATGCGAGACACCTTTTGTTATTCGAATCCATGTCTTCGTTTGGTGAGGGTGTACCTCTTGAAAAGAAATTAATTATAATTTTTTATTGCGTTAATTTTTTAAGTGAAAAGTGTCAGTGAATTCTATTATTGTGCTTGGACTGTGCTAAGGTAAGGATTAAGTTTTAATTATAATTTTAGTAATTTAGTCTGTAGTAGGTATTAAAAATTAAACTTTATAGATATTTGTGAGGCTGACAATAAAAAAATTAGTTTTTATTTTTGAGAAAATAAATTATTTATAGGTATACGCTGTTATCCTAAACAGCAGCGATTGGTAAATCTTTCTAAATAATAATATTTTCTAATGCACTGAAAACGGTTAATTTAAAAATGACGGTACAAAAATTGTCGTTATTTGGTTTTTCCATTTAATCTAGATGGCATTATCTTATTTTCAGCATAGGATTTAAAGCATAGGCTGGTATTTTTTTCTAGTATAATTTTCCTTACATAGTTACTTTTCCCAAGATTCTATTAAGTATACGATAAGCTGGCACTTGAGTTTTCCGATTTAGCGACTCTTATTTATTTTAGAACTACTAAATTATTACAAAGCAAATATAAATAGTTTAACTAGCTTTTGCCCGCGTTAATGTTAAAAACCTTGGTTCCCTAGGCTATTGACCTTTTTTGGCAAATAGTCAGTTTACAAATTAATAATACAGATACACCCTTTTTTTAATAAAATGCTTAAAAAAAAAGCAATGGTGCTTAAGTTAAAAAAAAAATTGACAAGAATTTGAAAGCGCTAACCCGGACCATTTGTGAAAAGGAATGATGTGATAGACCTGACATCTTATTTATTTCGTACTGGATACAAGCCCTAGATTTGCCCGTGCGAAGCTTTAATAGACGAATGATTCACGAGAAAAGTTTAAATGTTTAGTACATGCATATTTTATTTTATTTTATTTGGGAAACAAACAGATACAATATAAAAAAGAAATACGTACAAAATAAACCACACAATATCCAAAAAAGTTTCCACATAAATACAATACATTGACGCCACAACAGAAACGAAAAAAAAATTATAATAATATCATGGACGAAACTGAATTAGTAAAAATGAAATTAAAAAAAAAATAGTAGAGGTAAGCCGAACAATATTTCAAGTAAATCCCGGGTCAGTAGAACACTAGATAGATATAGATCATAGCATAAGTCTATCGGACGGGGCTCCATCGCATCGGTTGGAATTGCACATCTCCCAGCTGAGTAAGCTTTTCAAATTCCTTTTGAATTATTTCAACGATTAAGTATTTTTATCCTAGACCTCTTTTAATGTTAATGACTTGTTACATTGTTCTCACATTGTACCTAGATTTAATTGAATAATGTAACCAAATAATATAGTAATATTTAAACAGATTTTAAAAGAGTGTTTTTGGAGTTTCTTGCTCGTTCTTTTCCATAGAAACCTCCTGTTTTGGAACGAGCAAATAGCTTCACCTTGTTGACAGACTGTCTTTTTGACAATTCAAAAGTACCTGTAAATGGTCTAATTGAATAAATGAGTTTTGAGTTTTTTTTTAGTTTTATGAGTAATAATATGGTATAAGCTGTCCCCGGAGTGTCCTGATGGCCCAGTGGATAAGGGAGTGTCGTGATGGCCCAGTGGATAAGGCGCCCGCCTCTGGTGTAAGAGGTTGTGGGTTCGAATCCGGGCAAGTACCAATGTAACTTTTTCAATTCATATGTACTTTCTAAAGTTTATCTTGGACATCACTGACATCCCGTGCCTCGGAAAGCACGTAAAGCCGTTGGTCCCGGTTGTCATTCGTAAAACTTTGACAGTCGTTACTGGTTAGCCAGAAACTCTGACCAGTCTAACTAAGAGGTATCGTGTCGCCCAGTCACTGGGTTGTGGAGGTCAGATAGGCAGTCGCTTCACGTAAAACACCGGTATCCAGCTGAATCCGGTTAGGCTGGCAGCCGACCCCAACACGGTTGGGAAAAAGGCTAGGGAGATGATGAAGCTGTCCCCAGCGGTTTCACCCGCTTTATGTTAGGTCTTTGATCTGCTCAGCTTCCGTAGGCCATAGCCATATTATGATGTAGCCTATGTGTTATTCTGATACATAAGTTATGCTACTGTAAAGTTATCATATAACCCATTCCTCACGCAGTGTTTCTCGAAATCCTTTATTAAGCCCACCGCAAAAGAATGGAATTCCCTGCCGGCGTCTGTGTTTCCAAATGCATATAACCCGGATGTATTCAAGAGACATAGTGTATAGGCATCTTTTGGGTGAGCTCGCTCCACTGTAGGCCCCGTCTTTGCCCTCGGGCTAGTCTGGGGCCAAGAGCAAGCCCATAAGTAATTAGAAAAAAAACCGTAGTTTTTGCGTAAATCGGCACAAAATCTAAACGTATAGGTACGAACTTTCACATGTATAGCATTAGTAAGATAATGAGCTTGAGATTTCCTATAGGAATCATTTATTTACCAGCTGTTCACGCAGTTCTATCCGCGTTAAGAAGTAAGTTCTTTAAAAGAAGTGACTTTTTTTTGCGAAAGCCTAGTAAATTAAGTTACTCCTTATAATATCAGCTATCTGCCTATGAGAGTCCCGTCTAAAACATTAACGTAAATAAGTATATCATAACTGCAAGTATGTTATTGAATAAAACACTTATTACTTAGAATAATATGCGTTATTATTCTAAGACTTATTATTATGATATCATAAACAGGATTTGTATAGATCAATTATTATCCACAGGTGTACGTATTATCTAATTAGTCCAAAACAGGTGTCCCATTTAATATGGATCAAAAAGAATGGGTATATTTATGTCAATTTTATCTTTTAAGAGAAAATATTAAAAAAAAATTAAATCAGGGTAATAAAATAAGTAGACAAGGTTTTATACCAACTGATCATAATTTAACTTTTTGCCCCAGAACAGGATAAACGAGTCATCTCGTGTTCTTGGTTATAAGAACACGTGTATGATCTCCATACTATAATTTAATAACCGTACAATTGTCACTAAAATATTATTAATCAAACTGGACATTGGCAGAAATAACCGAAAATTCGGTGGATTGGCATATTATATACAAAAGTTGAAGTTGAAGTTCAGGATAAACATTGGTGCCGATTCTCTTGTGCACAAACTAACGTAAATTTAAGTTAAGTGCATCTTTCTCTTTCCATTTCTTAAAGAAAAGGACAGAAGATACATTTTAGTTTAATTCTGTCAAATTAGACAGCACCTGATGAAAATTGAGGTATATTTAGACGCCATGTTTTTAAATTGCGTCTAAATTATCTATGGAGTGTCTAAATTTGACAGGACTAAACTAATATTTGATCTTCTGTCCTTTTCTTAATTAATCGGAAAGAGAAAGATGCACTTAACTTAAATTTACGTTAGTTTGTGCACAAGAGAATCGGCACCAGTATTTTAGAATGTTTTTTAACTAGCTAATTAAATTTAGCAGTAGAAAATACACTCTCAAATCTAGACTGCGTTATTGACAAGAAAAGAAAAAGTGGAGTCAAATCTAAAATAATCAATTGTAAAAATTAAGCAATACAATGATAATACTGATATGGTGCCGATACTCTTATTTACAAACTAACCTAAATTTAGGTAAAGTGCATCTTTCTCTTTCCATTTCATTAAGAAAAGGATAGAAGATAAAATATTAGTTAAGTCCTGTCAAATTTAGACACTCCATAGCTAATTTAGATGCGATTTAAAACATGGCGGCTAAATATAGGTACGTCAATTTTATTCAGGCGCTGTCTAATTTGACAGGATTAAACTAAAATTCTGTCCTTTTCTTTAAGAAATGGAAAGAGAAAGATTTATTTAACTTAAATTTAGTTAAGTTTGTAAACAAGAGAATCAGCACCAATATTTACAAATGTAAATTATAGCTTTAACCTTTCAACCACCAAGCGACAGCAGGCTGTCGGGCTACCATTTTTAAAATTTGCTGCGTCTGCGGGTTTAAAATACAATACTTTTAAAACATGCATCCAATGATTACATCTGGATTCATTTTGAAGTACAAAATCAATCAACATCACAAGTTCAGTGAGAAAACCAGTATTTTTCTTCAAATTTCTAGGAAAGGCGCAGTTTATCGTAACCATTATGTTATCGCTACATGTCCGCCCGATGTCATGTTATGAAAACAACACCGTATTTTTACCCGACACCAACGAATTTCTTATAAATAATTGTTAATTGTCACGGATATACAATATCCGTTGCATAGCTTCATTGTAAATGTTTGTTTCACTTTTGAATTGACAACAAAATTATTTAAAAACTATCTTGGGCTGAGTGTTGGTAAAAAAATGTCCGGCCCGGGTTACTTCTTGAATAAATGTCAGCCTATTACTGTTCTACTGCAGGCCAAAGGCCTCTTCTTATAAACCTAGAGCAGGCACCAACATTAATCACCACTCTTGCTCAAGGCGAGTTGGTGATTTCAGACTTAAATTCCAACTCACGGTGTTATTCCTTCACTGATATCTGTGATGTCCACAATAACTTTTGGAAACTAAGTAAACGTCAGACTTTTGACACATTTCCTGAACAAAACTGTCAAAAACGGTCTTCGAGATTCGATTGCAATAGCAGATTTCAGCCCTAAGCGGGCCTTCGCGTCGGCTTGCAAACCAATGACATAGAATGAAAATAGAATTAGGTAATTATTAAGCAACTGAATAGGTATACCTACATTGTTGCCGTTATGTGCATAAGCAAGCAATTCGTCAATATTAGTCATTGATTGTCGCGATACAGTTCTTTATTATTTCCGCCGAAGGTTAGAGGTCATGTCATAATAGGACCAATAATTTGTTTTTGGTTCTTTGTTTTAGGTATTGTTTATGGTATGAGTTTTCTTGCAATGTGGTTTGACAACCTACTTACCTACTAAGAAAATAAGAAACGTATAGATTTTAAAAATTGACTATGGGTGCGTTTACCTTTTTAGTGGAAATTTTTGCAAAAACAATTTTGTTTACAGATTTTCGGAGTAAAGGAATAGACAAGATTCTGTGATGAAATCAACAAATATGGAATCGTGTTCCGACCGCCTCAGTCCATCTAGCGACTTAACGAGCGAATCTGAAACATCTCTACCGCCATTTCCCTACGACAACCAGAACGGAAACTTCTATCAAGCAGAATTAAATGAAAAACAATACTTTTCTTGCAAGCAGAAGGCTAGAACTGAAGAAAAAACTACAAAAGATGTATATTTACAAGAAAGCAACAAAATGGCGTTTGAAAATTACCTTTCCCCGCCTAGAAACAAAAAGTATTTGAATTTCGAACTCAAATTGCCGCCAACTAATGACAACCTATTTTCTCAAATTGACAGCGATGATCGGATGCGTTCAGGCTATTTCAATGAGGTTCAAGATCTAAAGAGTTGCGTACAAAATGAAAACAATCCTAATTTGTCCGATATGAAATTGAATCAACAGATTTTTGATAATGTTAATGTAAATAATGATAGGGAAAGAGTTCCTCAAACGTATTTTGCTGAGAATGAGAACAGTAATATGCGGAGATGTCTTAATTTTAATTCTGAACAAGTGCAATGTGTTTGCGAAGCGCTGCAGCAAAAGGGAGATATTGAGAAGTTAGCTGCTTTTCTGTGGAGCTTGCCGCCTAGTGAGCTGTTGAGAGGACATGAAGCAATATTGAGGTACGTATTTTGTTTCTTTTCGGCAAATTTTATGTGGGTCCAACTTTTATCGTACTTTTAACCCGCCGGTATACTCGCGTCTTGTATTAACAGCGCATCGTCACATTCTAACGTCCAGTTACAGTACAGTCCATAGGATACTATTGGTTTAGTGATTAGTGACGGAGTTCGTTAGTTCGATTCTCACCCAGGACAAACTTTGTGTGATGAACATGAATTCCTATGAGTATAAATTATATATAAGTATTAGTATGTATACCAGTTGTCTTGTTACAATAGCGCAGGATTGAAATCAAATAACCGTGTGTAAGCTGTTACAAGATATTTATTTATTTATCTCCCTAGGGCCCGAGCACTAGTGGCGTACCATAGAGGTGTGTACCAAGAGCTGTACGCAATACTAGAGGCGCACTCTTTCCCGCCTCGACACCACACTGGTCTACAAAACCTATGGTACAAGGCGCATTACAAAGAGGCTGAGAAAGTACGGGGCAGAGCTTTAGGTAAGGGTCTTTCTTCTTATAATGATTAGCAAAAGATCATTAGTATGAACTTCAAAGGGATTGACTTCTTATATTGTTTGTGATACTTCTTAGAGTAAGTAGTCAATAAGGAAAAAGATTTTCTGTATTAAACCTGATTCGAGTCACAATAAAAAGACAATAGCAGCCCGACAGCCGGCTGTCGCTTGGTCGCTGAAAGGTTATAAAACAGGCCTATTGATGTTACTCAACGCATAGCCGATAAGTCGAAACTAAAAACTAGTTGGTACAGTAAAAAATAGTTTTATTTTAAGGCGTGGAAAGGCATTAAGAAACACTTTGTGGAAATTAAACCCCACCTAGTAAAATAGAGGCTTGAAGCAAATAACGTTCGATCCAGTAGTTTTGTAGATGAGGTAAAACATTAAAACAAACAGATCTTAGTGCGAAACTGTAGTCGTGTACGTATAATATAATTAATTGTTTTTTTTTGTATTTCTTAGGTGCAGTAGATAAATATAGGTTAAGAAAAAAGTACCCATTACCGAAGACTATATGGGATGGAGAAGAAACTGTGTACTGCTTCAAAGAGAAGAGCAGGATAGCTTTAAAAGACTGCTATTACAGAAATAGGTATGATTATTATACTCGTAAACAAAATTATAAACCCAGAACAAAACAAAAAAAAAACTGCTATTCCATTTTTTTTATATTTTGGAGCAGCTGATATTTCTACTCTATGTTCGTCCATCTGTCAGTAAACCCACAATAACGTAATAGGTAGATGGTTGGCATTTTCACAAAATATGTATTTCTAATACCACTATGATAGGAAATCTATGGTAAACTAACTGACTGGAAAAGATTTTTGGAAATTCCATAGCCGTTCGGCATTTTTTGGTCAAGCTTAATCTATTCAGTCTGTTGCGGAATGTTTATAATAGTTACCGTGACCCTGGAACATAAAGGGCAATCGAAGGAACATGAGTGGGTTTTAGTCCGTAAAAAGTCTGACACGCCCTCCCGCCGCACCCAGGACGGGAGCAGTCATTTGATGATTTCCCACTCACCAAAAAAAAAAAACATTCAGTCTTCGGCATTTTTGCGCAAACTGACTGACTGATTCACCACTGGTCCTAGAGACATTAAACTTGGAGTGGCTGTTCTTTGTGAAGAGTATTCACTAAGAAAGGATTTTTGGTATTTCCAACCCTACATGTAAAAGTTTTGCCATCCATGCGGGCGAAACCGCGGGCAAATCATAGTTTTGTATATGACCTTCGTGACGATTAGTAGGTTGTTCTTTTCACAACCAATTTAATTCATTCATGACGTCACAGGTATCCCACTCCGGATGAGAAGCGAGCCCTCGCTACAAAGACAGGTCTGACCCTCACGCAAGTCTCCAACTGGTTCAAGAACAGAAGGCAGAGGGACCGCACTCCTCAACAACCTAATAGACCGTGAGTGTCTTTTAAATAATAAATAATGGTGCCGATTGTTCACGAATTCAACTAAAGCATAATTCTATACTGTCTTACTGCAGCAGAGCAAAGGCCTCTTCTTATACAGAGAAGATACGAGCATTGATCACCACTCTTGCTTAAGACGGATAGGCAAATTCGGACTAATCACTACATAGAATAAAACAAAGTCGATTTCCCTATGTATGCTTAGGTCTTTAAAACTACGCAGAGGATTTTTTTAATTTATAGAGGGATTTAAGAGTAAGATTAATATGTATAATACGCGTATATTATAGTAGAGAAAAGCTGAAAATTTTAAAGGTTTGTAGCACCCGTTTGAAGCTGAGGCGGGTCGATGATTTACCGATTTTTTGACCGAAATTCAATTCACTAGCGACCTGCATCTCGTACAAGCGTTACAAATCTTTAATCTGCTTTTTTACTCAACTCCTGAAAGGGTTATATTTTTCGGAAAAATTATCTTGGACATCACTAACATCCCGTGCCTCGGAATGCACGTAAAGCCGTTGGTCCCGGTTGTCATTCGTAGAACTTTGACAGTCGTTACTAGTGAAGCCAGAAAGTCTGACCAGTCTAACCAAAGGGAATCGTGTCGCCTAGTTACTGGGTTGTGGAGGTCTGATAGGCAGTCGCTTCACGTAATACTCCGATATCCAGCTGAATCCGGTTATTCTGGAAGCCGACCCCAACGTGGTTGGGAAAAGGCTAGGGAGATGATAATGATGTATGCTAATTATGTAAGTATGTATACCTCATTCCACGGCACGCTCTACCGGATTTCGACATTTATGAGGTGTCATTGAATTCGTCGCCGTTGTGAGAGTGACATAGGTAATATTATTTTGAAAAAAAAAGGTGTATGAAATATATAATTAAATAGTCAAAAACCTCAACTGCAATTTCGGAAGTTAGTACATGAAACAGTAACGAATCCAACCCAACTCTCGAAATGGCAGTTGGGTTTTTAAATTAGGTACTTAATGTATAATATCCATAAGGCAAAGTTGTTATGACCGAAGAATCTTAGGAAAAATTTTGAGGGTTCTATAAAGGAGAAAGTCAATATATTTTTTTACTATAAATCTAAGCAAGTACACATAGAGACAGACATACAGTGGAGCGACTTTGTTTTATAATATGTAGTGATTAATAGCGAGCACTCGCTAAGCAACTTCAATGTTTATTTAACTCGGCCTCAGAGGATATAGTTTCAAAGCTTAAAAATAAAATACACCGACACTTATCGACTGAAGTCAATCTGTAATACCTTCCTACATATATACTTTTTAATAGCATATACAGTCGAGGACAAACATTTTACTCTGATCTCAGCAAAATAAAATATCGGCCAAGTGCGAGTCAGACTAGTGCACGGAGGGTTCCGTACCATTATCGGAAAAAAAAAACAGCAAAAAATACACACGTTTGCTGTATGGGAGCCACACTTATTTATGTATTTTATACTGTTTTTAGTATTTGTTGTTATAGCAGCAACAGAAATCTTGCTATCATCACGGTTCATGATACAGACAGACGGACAGACAGACAGTTGAGTCTTAGAAATAGGGTCCTGTTTTCCAACAGAACTCTAAAAATGGGAATTAAGTACTCTTGTTTGCTTTATCGTTTCATAAACAGTGTAAATTGAATGGCCATTTTGTCCTCCACTATTAATTCGTGATTAGTAATGAACAACTTTATAACTAACGCGTATAACCTTGAAAAACTAAGATCTAGTTACATAAGTTACCTAAAACACAACGGTTTTTATGGAAATTGACAAATGGACCATTCTTGAGATTAGCGCGTTCAAACAAAGTCTTCAGCGTTCCAATAATACTGTCCTGTCCGCAGTTATAGGTACCTACTAATTTTCTTGCTAACTTGTGCATTTTATCAAGAATCTTTAAATACGGATTTCTCCTGAGGAAAATTTCACGACAAATTATAGATTTTCTCCTGAAACTACTTTCGTGTAGTTGTATTAATATTAGGGTAGCTTACTGGACCGCTGGAAGTCTCTTTTCTATATTCTCTTGGTAAAAACAATCTATTAGGTACGGAATTATATTATTTTTCTTAAACCGTCGCGCAACAGCCGGCTGTCGGGCTGCTATTCTTTCTATTGTGTCTCGAATCACGTGAAGGTTTAAACTATAGCAATATTCCTCCACCTCGCGGACGAAATCGCAGGCAAAAGCTAGTCAAGTTTAGGGAACACATATGCGATTGCCTGTACCCTATGGGGTAACCTTCAAACGAAAAAACGTCGACACGCCACGTCACCAAACAATGGGCCTTTGAGCCGACACAATAAATTGTTAAAGTTTATTTACTTTACGTTCGTAAAATTCTTGAGTGTGACTGGCTGTTGTGGTGGACCTGTTATAGGTTACAGGTTTAAAACCTTGGGTTGAAGGGGTTAATAATAAGGCGAAAGGATAGGCCAAACTACAAAATAGAGCTCTCTTTGAAGGATTACTACTACTAGACGGATGGACCAAAATAGACAAAAAAAAAACCTAATATGCATAACATATTTGACTTTAAATTTTAAGATTTTTTTTTTTATAATTGTTCATACTTTTCTCAGAAAAAAATCGAATATATCCGCTTTATTTTTGCAATAATTTGCTTACAGGTCTAAAATTACTAAACCGATTTAAATGTTTCTTTGACACTATAATAGATAAATTATTGCTTTATTAAATTTAAGTTCATAATTTTACAACATTATTACATAAATGCTGCTAAATCAATAATACCAAATATTAACCTCGCGCCCGGCGCGGCGCGGCGCGGCGCACGCGCTCCCCAGCCGCTTGTTGTACTTCAATGCTCTAGGACGTTGGCGTATCCTTTCGCCTTTAGAAGAATTCTGCTACCATGGCTACCATGCTTTCTAATGATTATAATGACCATCACAGACATTGGTGATGAAAAAGACCGTGGAGAAACCTAGATTTATAATGAATACTTGCTTCTTCGTTGCTTCTTCCAGTTACTCTCGCATTTAAGATTACTGCTTGGCTCCCGTAAGTCGTTCGTAGTGTGATGTTACATAGCCTATAACCTTCTCGATAAATGAACATGAAAAGATTTTTCAATTCTCACCAGTAGTTCTTGAAATTAGCACATTCAACCAAACAATCTCTTCAGCTTTATAATATTAGTACAGTTTTCAATTCAATTCTTTTTGAGCAGGCGTAGTGATCAGACAATACTCGTGTGTTCTCAGTATAAGAAGAGGCCTTTGCTCTACAGAGGGACAGTAATAGGCTGGTATTTTTTATTATTATTGTTACTGTAGGTATATAAAGGATGATAAAGACCATGAAGATGCAATGTTTGTTTGTTTACTTGAACTCGCAAAATCTCAAGAGCAACTAGGTAGTACTAATTGGAACGACCAATAAAAAAATAAACTTTAAATTTTTGGTAGCCCATTTAAAATTACGTTATGACCTATGCAACCAGAGCAGTAACTGTTTGACTGCTTTTAAAAACATCTGTTTGTCATTCCATTTCCAAATAATTCCAAGTTCATTTGTTTTCGAAGCTTCGGGCATTACAATTTATGTTCAAATCATTACAGTAGCCAAGCACGTGTTTGGATCTTGACCGGCAAAGCTTTTACAATTTTTTTTTATCGTTAAAATACATTTTTTTATGCAAAAGGGACTGTGCATTGTCATAAACCCTCATTATGGGCCATTAATCAATTGGAACTCAAGAACAAAGGTCAGAATAAAAAAAAATAACACATGTGTTCTTGACGGTCGGCCATTAATGACAGTTGCCATTTTTAAAAACAATTGACAGTTGTGGGTGACGGAGTCATTTAAAATAATTACTGGCTATTTATTAGGGTTTTGCAGGTTTCTGGGCTCTACATATAATAACATTATTCAATAATAAATGCGATCAATAATATTGAAAATAATAACCTATGATAATATTATAATGCTGAAGAGTTTCTTTTTTGTTTCAAAACCAATCTTAGGAAATACGGGTCTGAATTGGAAAATTATTTTTGTGTCAGATAGCCATGTATCCAGTAAGGCTACAAGCTATTTAACATCAGGCTACGGTCCACGAGAGTGCAGTAGTATCCAAAAAAGTATAAAAAAGTAAAAGGAGAAATAAAAAAAAATATAATTAAATAATCAAAAAAACCCAACTGCAATTTTGGAATTTGGTGGCAGTTACATTTGAGTTACATGAAACAGAAATAAAGCCACCGACTTCCGAAATTGCAGTTAGGTTTTTTGATTAGGTATTTAATTACCTATATTTTTTTATTTCTTTTTTTTTCAAATTAGTATAGATACAGGTATCATGTCATCTCACAACTGCGATGAATTCAATGACACCTCATACGTCGAAATCCGTCAAATGGTTTTGGATGCAGAGCGTGCAATAGAATGAGACATGCATACATACATACGCTCGAAAAAATAACCCTCCTTTCGGCAGTCGGGTAAAAAGGCGGGTGAAACCAGAAAGAAAGAAAGAACAATTTATTCGTGCAAAGTGCGCTACAAATAAAAAACTTATACATATAAGTACTAGAAACCTTAAAACTAAAGACAGCTAAGTAGCGTCACTACTGCGCGAAACGGCTAGCGCTCAGCATAATGCTGTGACCCATACACAGGCATGAGGCCACGACGCTGGTTTTCAGCGCTAGCCACGTGCCTAGCCTATTGTTATCCACTTCAGGTAAAGGGCGCAGAGCAGTAACCAAAAGCCTAACATAATATTGATAAATGAATCCCTATTTCCCTTGGTCACACACACCACAACTGGAGAACGACATAACCGATTTTATTCGCTTTTGTTTTTATGATTTTTTTTCATTAATTTAATAAGGTAATTTTCATTTGTTTCAGTGAAATGCTAGTGCCAGCTCAATACGCAGGACCTCAGGGAGGATTAGCACAAGCCTTACTCCCAAATGCCTATTACCACCAACTGCAAGACCCAACGCACTATTTACACAGCGGAGCTCCGTAATGTTGCCATGATAAAAATAGCTAAATTAGAATACTTACCAGTGATAAAAATGTTAAAAACGTATTTCCGTTTTTGAAGCAACGGTCTCATTTGAATCTCATACTAAAGGCGAGATAAATAGACGTTTCTTAGAACGATACGGACTTACCAACATAACTGTGAAATGGTTAAAATTGGAACTACGGCTGACATGACGTTTCAGTCATACATTTGACTTCATTTAAGTGTACTCTGTCTCTTTCTCTTTGTAACGCTGAATCGACAGAGTCGCCCTCCTTCAGTTCACAGATAACTTGGTCTTCCTGTACTTTGGCTAAGCACTAAACCTGTCACTGTTACACAACTTTCACGATAGACACGGAAAATGGCTAAGCCAAAGTAGGTGAAAAGTTCATTTATCTCGCCATAACTATCATAGCCCCAGCCTCCAAATCCTAATAGCGAATGTAGATTTTAAATTCGTAAATTGACCTACAAATGTCTGAATTCTTTGTTATTTTAATTTGTTCTTTCCAGCTCTTCTTAACAGATTGTATATATAAATATTTAGTAGCTGCCTATCTGATATTATTTTTAAAGATTTATTGTAAGATAATAGATTTATTGTAAGATGGATAAGTAAGAATATGATAGCATACTTTTGCTCAAACGGCCCAGTTTTTTAAACTATGGTTTAATATTTCAACCATCTGAGGTTAGATTATAAATGTCACGCTTTAAGGTATTATTTTTGCTTTATCTAATGCCCTTACTAATAATCACTGTGTAAAGTTATGCAATGAATAAAGCCTGTGTAACCATACATTTTTTGACGTATAAACCTATCCTATCATAACTTTATGCAGTGTTTATTAGTAAGGCGCTAAGTATATAATTGCCATAACTATTTACTTTTCAATCAATCAAATACAGAACTACTTACAACGTAAGTTGTGTTGTTCTCAAGTATTAATAAAAAAGTGCCATGTTGGATCCATTCTATCGCTATCCAAAAATCCATAAAAATAAGTCATCAATTGGTGCTGTGCTAAGTCTCTTGTTCGCCAACTTAACTAAATTTAAGTTAAATGCATCTTTCTCTTTCCATTCTTAAAGAAAAGGAAAGAAGATACATTTTAGTTTAATCCTGTCAAATTAGACAGCGCCTGAAGAAAATTGACGTATATTTAGACGCCATGTTTTTAAATCGCGTCTAAATTATCTATGGAGTGTCTAAATTTGACAGGACGTAACTAATATTTTATCTTCTGCCCTTTTCTTAATTAAATGGAAAGAGAAAGATGCACTTAACTTAAACTTACGTTAGTTTGTAAATAAGAGAATCGGCACCATTACCTATCTCTGAAAATTCAGCCATAAGACCTCCAAAATACATGTAGTTCCTAATTATGCCATGCACTTTTATTTTTATTTACTTATAAGTTACTATTACGTTTATACACTTGATAGTGTAAAAATATTGTAAGTAAATGCTGTAGATTAAAAGTGAGCGTTAGTAAGACTTTAGACAAATATCGAGGAAAGAGATGACGCTCTCTACAAACTTTTTTTTAAAACTCTATTGCCCGAATATTTCAATGTCTAAAATCTGTTGCTGTCCTTACTTTATCCCTTGAGAGTGACAAAGATAGCAAAACACGGTAAAATGTGACGTTTGAGTATTCGGGGAAAGTGGTATTTTTGCGCTACTCATTAATAAATTACTAGCTGTCCCCCGCGGTTTATATATGATTTTTGGTTACTAAAAAAAAAAGATAAAAGTAATCTATGTCCGTCCCCTGGTCCTAAGCTACCTCCCCACCTTATCAGCCAAATCGGTTCTGTCGTTCTTGAGTTATAAAATGTGTAACTAACAGGACTTTCCTTTATTATATAAGTTTGGAATATAGTTTACTAGCGTTACTGGAGCTTTCAACACAATCTCCGTCAGACCACAGACGCGGTTTTTAAAAGTTCAACCCCCAAAGGACCTCTTCTTTGGGGGTTGAACTTTCAAAAACCGCGTGTTACTGCGCCTCTACATCATAAAAAGAAAGTACCACCCGCACGACTTTTCTGTGCACCTCGCTGGAATGCGACTCCTCCCCCTTTCCCCGCGCGGCGCCCCGTGTTCGCCTCGTTCGTTTAGCAGCGATAGCATTCTGTAAGCGTTACTTCACAGCGAGAGGTGCACAGTTAAGTCGTACGGATTTATTGTGCTTTGTAGCTTCAGAAGTTTTGGCAAAGCGTTGGAAATCAGACGAAAAGCCGTTAGTTATTGTTAAAAAACATTTTTATTATAATGTTAGTTTACCGAACATTATTATTTTGTGATTTCTGCTCAAAATAGTGAGTTGTTTTAATATCTAAGTAATTTTAAGGTGCTGTTTAAGTTTCAAACCATTGTATTCTAGTCTGGAAGCGAAATAAAGTTCTATGAGAATTGAATATTGGTTTATATTATTCACAAGTAAAGGGATATTCTATACATTACGACACAGGTTAAGGGATACTGGCAGGTTATCCACGTGAGACAATGAGTGTAACCATAAGTATAACTCTGGAAACTTTTGGCGCCTAATTTAAACCCTTCTACGATATAGTAGCGCAACCTCTTTAGCACCTGTCGACGGACACTTTTTAATACACAGAGATGGTCCTTATTGCTTCTGCTCTTCATATTCTTAGGAATCCAGTAGGTATATTTTATATCCCATCGGATTCTATTTTGCCTTCTTTTGAATCCAAAGTTGCATCATAAACTATCAATGTTGCGAGGAAAAAAATCCTGTTTGAATGTTCTTCTCGACAACTCGTAATGTCTAGGCCAGTAATTTTTCTTCATTGCCACACTGAAAGGCATTTTTCTTGTAAGATTATAAGGGAAAGAATTTACCTATCCATTTTTAGTCGGAATAAGTCGGCTATTTCGTCTGTTACTGTGGTCTTGCAGGTTGCGATCAGTTGAAATATTTGCAAGCGTATGGCAACGTAAATGCAGCTACTTCCCATAAAGCCAGAGCTGTCAGGAACCGTTTTCGTAAGGCCTTGCTTTTTGGAAATGTGAATTCTGTGAAATCGCGCTTCGGAGTGACTGCTACAGTTCTTATATATCCACGTCTGGGTTGTCGAAGATACCACAAGTTATTTCTTTTTGCGATCATCTTTCTTTCATCTAGGGTTGAAGGCCAACTGGCCAATTCTAATATTTCAACATAAATTCTTCGTTTCGTTCATTTTATGGAAGAGACGCGGCAACGCCACGATTTAATAACGTTCAAATAAAATGACAAGTCGTGTCAGTTACATTAGGTATGTTAAAAAAAAGTTTGGGAGAAATGAGGAGACACTGTTATGAACTAAATCCTCTAAGATATGAACTAATGGGAAATCTGCTCAAATAGAACAAAATAATGTACCTAACAAGAATTGATTTTGTTGGCAAGAAAGGACTCTGAAGTAAAAAGCTAATAAAATCTTGTTTGCGAAGCTGTAACTAAATAGCACCTTTTCAAAGCCTCTATCACACAGATGCGTGATCAGTCGAACGATACCTAATAATTTGTTACAAAACGGAGTTCTAATAAAAAATATCAAAGTTTTTAGGAAATTACTTTTAATCAGAGATGGACCGAGTACTCGGTTGATACTCGGTACTCGGCGTACTCGGCGGAGTTTTTGATACTCGTAATCGGCCGAATAACTCGGTTTGAATGCCGAGTATACTTTGTTTAAGGAAACTGGAAAGCAATATATGTGAGTGGTTGACCAAAAAGGGACCTCAAGGGAAAATAATTGATTTCGAGTAAATCGCGTTTGAAATTTCGTGTAGAAACAAGTTTCGACTCGTGCGCGGGCGGTCCAATACTGCCTCGGCTCACAAAAAAAATCATAAAAAAAACACTACAGCACCTAAAAATATTCTGGTTAGACCAAAACAAAGCTAAAAGACCACAGATTAAAAAATTCAAAAAAAAAATTAACGGTTTCCAATCCCTCCAGGTCCCTTTTTGGTCAACCACTCACATATTTAGGTAGATATAATAAAAACAACAGTGATAATTCAAAAAGTATTAAATTATGCTAATGAATGAGTAGTAATGAGACAAATTTAAGAGAACAGTAATAAAAATAACCAATATTTAAAATTTAATAAAGGTAAGATAAGATGCAGGAACACAAAAAGCCGGTCTCTCGACCGGCGGCGGCGCGAACCTGTTTGTATTTGCTAACGCGCGTGAAATGGGAATTAAATTGAACCGAGTTACTCGGCCGAGTAGGTATTTGGTTGAAAAAAAAAATTAAGCCGAATAAAACTCGGTACTTACTCGTTACTCGGCAAAAGTGTTACTCGGCGCATCTCTACTCTACTTAATTATTAATTTTTGTGCTTTATCTTTTTGTAAATTTAGGTATTCTTATTTTAATAATAAGAAAACCAAAATTTATAAAAGGATCTTGATCTACCTTGTAGTATTGATTATTTATTACAAAATTCTTAAAATAATACCTGTGATAATACGTCTTACTATTTCTCAAATTCTGTTAGTCGATTTCGGATAATTAGTAGTTTTCCCTTCACTACTTAGTTTTCACTAAGATTAGGTATTTAGGTTAGTTAATGGTTCTAAATCGATTCGCACATCACTACAAACGTCAAACTCATGATTGCAAAATAAATCGACGGATCGAAGTTCTTTGTTTTCATTTTTTGTTTAAATTAAAGTATAAAAGTAATAAGACCATTAAAAGTGCTTAAATAACACTGTTAAAACGTTTTCGCGCCACAACTAAAGCGATATAAGTCTACATTTCGTCAATGACGTAACAAGGAAGGGGAGTTACGATGAGCGAAACGAAATCTTCCGTAAGCTTCTCGTGTCAGAGATGTTTACAGCCTTTGAAGCTCGACGAGTCTCTCCACAACTTGGGTGAGCATACTATCGCTGATCTCACACTCCAAATCCGTCGCAACAATGAGGTCGACTTGGATATGCAGTCCACAAGCCTTGAGCATTACGTACCTCCGTTTCGCATGTCAGAAAGTGGTAACGGCGCAAATGGCTTCATGGTTATCTCTGACGGCTGGGAAACGACCTCATTAGGTCACCAGTTGCATGTCAAAGCAACTCTATTCGATTTATTATCAAACAATTCTGATGTAGACCATCCTCTATGTGATGAATGCACAGATACATTATTAGAATTAATGGACAACCAGCTAAGGCAGACAGAGGCTGAATGGAAAGACTACAATGACTATTTAAAAAAGTTGGAAGATGACAAAGAGGATTTGAATTTGGAAGGCCTTGAAAAGGAGTTAGAAGATTGGAAACAAGAACAAAGTAGGTTATTACAAGAGTTGTCCGCTTTACAAAAGGAAGAACGGGCTATGAAAGAAGAGATTGAAGTGCAGGAAAGGGAGAAAGAGAGGTTGGAGAAAGAACAAGATGTTTATTGGAGAGAGTACACAAGATACAGGAAAGATTTGATGACCATTGAAGACCAGATGAAGTTTTATGAATGTCAACTTGCATACACACAGTCACAGCTAGAAAAATTAAAGAAGACTAATGTATTTAAGGCAACATTTCATATTTCCGATTCTGGCCAGTTTGGCATTATAAACAACTTCAGATTGGGCCGCCTACCATCCGCTCCCGTAGACTGGTCTGAAATCAACGCAGCTTGGGGGCAAACCGTCCTGCTTCTAGCTTCATTGGCAAGAAAAATAAGCTTTAATTTCCAACGTTACCGTCTTGTGCCATATGGTAATCATTCTTACATAGAAGTGTTGGAAGACCAAAAAGTATTACCATTGTACGGTTCTGGTGGATTCCGTTTCCTGTGGGACACGAAATTTGATGCTGCCATGGTAGCTTTCTTAGACTGCCTTCAGCAGTTCAAGGAGCAAGTCGAGAAAGGTAACACGGGATTTTGTTTGCCCTACCGGATAGATAAAGGAAAGATTGAAGATACTGCGTCACCACCACATGCTTATTCAATTAAGATACAGTTTAATTCAGAAGAGCATTGGACTAAAGCTCTGAAATATATGCTGACAAATCTAAAATGGGCTTTGACCTGGATATCGTCTCAGTTTAGCGAAGATAAACCAGAAAATCAATGAAGGATTAATGCTCTCTTTTTAGCCTTTTTCCCCCATAGACAAAGATATCTAAACTATTTACTGGCTTATAAGCAAACAATACATAACTTAGTTATAAAAATTTTGAAAAGTCTTGATTACTTAATATTGCAATCCTATTGTTATTCTCGTTGATAATAAAATATACTGGATATTTAAGTTTTTGTTCAAAACAAAACAATTAAGTTTTATATTTGTTGTTTTTCTAATGTTGATTACAATGCTGTGATTTCGTCTTAATTCCTTATTTGTATGTAAATAAGTACCTGTAGTTAATATGTAAATAATATATGCTATAATAAATTTATTGTGGTAACCGTTATAAGTGTATCATTAAAATCTATGATTCATTTTCATGATTATGAATAGAACTATTCTACGTGATTTGACAAATTTAATTATAGCGCCATCTATCGTAATCTACATGCACTAATTTAAAAGTGAGACAAAAGCTTATGATAATGTTTCACAAGGCCAAACATAGATGGCGCGTGTCTTTACTAAATTCGAATATTGTTCACAGATGGCTCTATTTTTTTATGTGTACAAAACTGTAATTTACAGAAAAAACAAAGAAAAGATCAAGTGGTTTTTATTAGCTTTTTCTGTTCTGTGGTAGAAAAACGATAGAATACTAATTTTAATAACAGATAGCAATACTTTGAAATGTTTTATTGGTGCCGATTCTGTTGTCACAAAAATCGCTAAACTAAATTAAAAATCGCTAAAATTTAGTTTAGTCCTGTCAAACGACCAAACTCATTCTGAAATTGACTAAAGTGACATTTCTAAACTTATTATAGTTTGACAGCTCTAATATCGTTTAGTTTTATTCAATTTAGTGAAAATGCCAATAAAGCTATTCTGATTTTGACGTTTGCACCTAAAATTAAGGTTGTGAATCTAATTTTAATCGCGATTAAAAAGGTGTAGAATAAAATTAGTTGTCATGAATTAAAATTTAAAACGCATTTTTCTCAAAGTTCTTTAGGTGTTTTGATGCAACTACGAATTGAAGAATCATTTATTATGGAAACTTATGCGATTGCAGCAGTTGTGGATACACAAAAAAGGTAAATAAGAAAGTTATTGTTATTAGAAAAGAGACGATGAACCCGTTGTTTGTTTCGGCATTTCTTCTCCAAAGTAGTCAATTGAGACATACCGAGTCCATCTATTTACCAAAGCGACCTGTAAAAGAAATATGAATCATAGGATTTATATCAATTTTATATGTCTGTAATGAAATTAGAACTGAATTTGTTTAGTATGCAAGTAGTTGAATACTGAACGAGTTCATTTCATTTTAATTGATTTTAATACAATACGAAATGCATGCAATACAATAAGAATAAACATAAGGGAGCAAAACATCTCCTATTTTCAGTTACTTACATAAACAAGGCAGCCCGACAGTCAAAAAAACAATGCAAATGTTTCTTAACTGTAACCCTATTTTAAGTGTAAGCCCACTAACCTTAAGACTATCCACTGACCATTGTCTCTCAAGATATATAATTATCTTAGATCACAAATGTCTGTAAACAAAGTTATGGATGTTGTGTATTTATTATTGTGTTATCCAAGTATACCAGTGTATAAGTACACGTGTGTTCATTGTGACAATAAAATATTATTAGACGAGTCAACAATGTTGCAGAAAGACAAAAAAGAACAGTCAGGATTAGTTATCCATATTCTATCTATACTACTTATTATTACTTCAATATTGTTTTTGTTTTAGATACTCAACAATACAACAAAGAATTCAAGATGTTGATATTAATGTTGTTAATGTGTCAACAGTCTCCGGCCCAAAACACACAGCCACTCATAACCTGAAGAACCAGAACGGGGCTTGAAAATTGCACCTTCATATCTAAGAGAGGTAACATTGATAACATGTCTAATATTTACCTACTGTTAAAATAAAATAATTATGCAAATACCTAATACATATTGTATTCTCTTGTTTTATTCAGATTCTGCTAAGAGGACTGATTTTAAATGTTTGTTGGGTTCATCACATAGAAGTGTGAAGCATGCTATAAGGATTGTGGATAAATAGCAAACTGCAGCACCGTCTTACCTTCACAATGATTGTGTGGCCATGAAATATTACTATAGTTGTACATCAGGAAACCATAGTGAGATGCAGTTATCACAACATGCCACTTGTTTTATTTGGAATGAACTCGGTTTCAAGAAAGTATAGAAGGAATACTGTTGTCCCTGGAGTAAATATAAATAAGAGGCGAGGTTGTGGAAAGTAAATAAATTCAAAGTTTTCACAGGTTGTTTTATTTATTTGTGTACTTCTCACATCTGATTTCGCACATTCACATTCTTATACTAATAGCTGAACATTATAGAACTTGCTTGAAATAATGTTTAAATACTGCATAATTGGGTAGTAGTTGTTTGGTTATCTGTTGCTGAGTAGTCAACTTCACTAATAACAACTTGTTTCCTATGAATTATCGAAGTCCAGGTATATTGATAGGCATCAAAGAATAAAACACCACAAGCAACGTTTGAAAATAATATTGAAGTCTTCGTTTTCTGCTCCTTAATCCAGTTGTTTTAATAGGATATGATCTAGGTACGGCCGTACCTAATCGAAGAGAATACCTACTTGTAGTCCTATTTTATTTATAAAACTAGCAAAGGCCCAATATTAAAAAAAATCGTCTTTGTTTATTTTGTAGATACATATAAATACCTATTAACATGTCATAAACATCAATCAAATGTCATTACACTGACATCTGTGAAATAGTGACATTACGCTACTCCCCATATTTTATGTTTGTTGCTATCCTTTACCGAGTTAATTTTAATGTTTAAAAAAAACGGAGAACAGTTATAGAAAATTACATAGTGTGCATTGTACTGGCTTTAATTCATCACATTTCTTGAACATCTTATCTACGGTATTGTTGTTTTTAATTGTCCAAGAGCTATACTTTTACCCGGCATTGCGAGAAAATATTTAATCTAGCAAGCCTGAAAGTAATATGACACTCACAGATTATTGAAATAATTTTTGTTATATCTTAGATTAGTAAAATGTTAACAACAATTTAGTATTATGCCGTCATTATGCTCCCTGTATTTTATTATTGATAAACAATCAAAGATCGGTATGTAATTGTACTCAGGATTTTTGCATTTCAGATCATATTGCTCACTTTCATTCACTCTTTACTTTAATTTCCTACAAATCGTAATCTATGGTTTACTCAATTAAGTGATGTCAAAGTCGATTTTTAGTTACGTCAAAACTGTTTCTAAGTTTAAAGAGTCTGGTTTACAGAATAACTTTAAACGTTCTCTAAACTAAAATTAGAAAATTTTAGAGATAGTTAAGTTTAGTTTGGTGTACAACAGAATCGGCACCATTGTGTACTTATTTTAAAGCTTTTATTTAACTTGCAATGTATGTTTGTCCAGGTGGAATACAACAACAACTCAATTTTAAGGCACTTGCCCTCAACCGATGCATGTTCAGTTCGGATGACAATGCACGATTAACCGTGTGACGTCATTTTAAATCCATCATGGCGGCATACCCAAAATGGCGGACCAATGATTTTTGATGCATTCCTACAATTGTCTTTACATGATACCTGTATGTATGTATGTACATACGTATATGTATGTTTGCGTATGCATTTAATATAATATCATGTTGGTTTAGTTAGGGTTGTAGCATGAACTGGTTAATATTCAACAGCATTGGTTTGCAACCTGTCTAAGAGAAGGACAACTCCAAAATTAAACCCGGAACTGCGTTTCGTCAGACACAAGTAAGCTTCTAGCTGAAATAAGTGGCGCATTACTTTAAACATCCGAGTGGCATCAGGGTGTAACATAATTTATTTATTTATTGTTATCACAAAATCCACAGCTCTCAACAATTACTTAACATAGGTACTTAAAATCTACCTTACAGCCAATTACGGATTTACAATTTTTTTACTTACATATAATTGCTACAGAATGCTAGTATCAACTTTGCATAGCTGCGTTGCGGGTATATATAGTTGAGGGTATAAATGTAATGGAGTGTGTATGAGAAGTTACAAATGAATGTGTATGGTGTGTGTGTGTGATATATATAATGTCGTGAACGTACCACCTCAGGGCAACGGGGCGAACCCTTTGACTGGCAAACGACCTTGCAATCAATGCTTGCAATAATGATGCGTTGAATGAGATGAACAGATTTAGGAACTTATCAGGGGAAAACTAAAAAGTATAAAATAAAATTAAGGTAAAAAAAACCTTTTTAAAAACAAGCTTTTATTTAAATGCTCTAAAAAGAAAAAAAAACTTTTACACAAAAACTTTTACTGTTAACTTATAACGTCATTTTTTTTTTTTTTTTTTTTCAAATTTAACACATTTGACACAATTTATATGTTATAAAAGCTTGTCGCGAGATTAAGTACTCGTATTTTCTTAGTTTGAAAATTTAAATAGGCAGCAAATAAATAAGAGAGGCTCAATTCACACAGTACCACAACCACACCACAGCGACAACCACACCACAACGACGCGATGTGGTCGGGCGTAAATTTTTTGCTGAAAATGAATATTACAATTCACACGCACCACATTTTGCGGTTGTTATCGACCACCTGTGTAATACGACTACATCGCAACCACATTGCGACGGCAACGCGGCGGCAGCGCGGCGTCAGCGCGGCCACATCGCCACGACATGACGTCCACGCGCGCCTAGCTGGCGCCTGCGCTCCCCCGGCCTTCTTTCATTCTGCGTAGTATTGCGATGCCGCGTGGTTATCAGTATGAAATTGGCTTTGACTTTTGTTTTCCAATAAAGGATGTACCCAATAAATTCTATTTCGACGAATACGCTGATTTCGTCGTCTTCTTCTTATTAATAAAAGCCATAACAAGGATAGCAACAACAATCTTTCCTCCATGACTACGTTCAGTCAAGCCGTGTTTCCTCTACGAAAGCCAGAGTATAACTGCACATGACCACGTGGTTACCACATCGCAACGACAGCGACAACGCAACCACATCGACATTTTGTCGCTACCACAACGCAACTGCAAAAAGCCGCTGCGACACTATTCACACGTAAGGCTCAATTCACACGTACCACAACCACACCACAGCGACAACCACACCACAACGCCGCGATGTGGTCGGGCGTAAATTTTGTATTGAAAATGAATATTACAATTCACACGCACCACATTTTGTGGTTGTTATCGACCACCTGTGTAATACGACTACATCGCAACCACATCGCGACGGCAACGCGGCGGCAGCGCGGCGTCAGCGCGGCCACATCGCCTCGACATGACGTCCACGCGCGCCTAGCTGGCGCCTGCGCTAACCACATCGACATTTTGTGGCTACCACAACGCAGCTGCAAAAAGCCGCTGCGACACTATTCACACGTAACCACATCTTGAACACATTTTGTCGCTGCGACGTGGTGTGGTTGTGGTTCGTGTGAATTGACGCTAACCACAGCTTGACCACATTTTGTCGCTGCGACGTGGTGTGGTTGTGGTACGTGTGAATTGACGCTAAATCGCGTAAAAAGCTTTTATAACATATAAATTGTGTCAAATGTGTGAATTTTGAAATGACGTTATAAAACAGTAAAAGTTTTAGTGTAAAAGTTTATTTTTTTTCTTTTTAGCGCATTTTTCGAATGCATTTTCATTTCGAGCTCGACAGCCAGCAGTCGCTTGGCCGTCGAAAGGACTGTAAAATGATATAATTAGTCTAACTACTAAAATAATTCATTGATTAATGAAACCGAGAGACGGTAAAACACAAATGCAAAGGGGGTTCATGGGAATCATGATTTCTCCTGCAGGTCAAATTCAAGTAGGACATTGCAAGTAGGTTAGTAGGACCATATTTTGACTATAATACGATTATGCACCTGCTTTATTATGAGGATGTTAAAATATATTCAATTAAAATTAATTGAATACCTTTTCAGACAAATGTCTGAAGTATTTCAGTAAAATGCAATTGGTTTCCACACAACTGCAATCAACAAAACAACAAAATAAACGAACAACTTTAAATAGTTGTTAGGTACAATAGGTACCTTAGATATACAGTATATAAATACAAAACTAGTTTCCCTTTATCCAAAAAACTAAATCTCTCACTTTCTAATGAGATGTTAAAACATTTGCAAAGTTTTCTAAAGAGAACAAGAAAATGAAAAACCCAGCAGACATCTTTTTTAGAACAGCGGGTGACCTTAATAACTGAAATAAGTAGAAAAGTTGAATAAACATGGCAGCTCGAATAAATAAGTCGATTTAAATGCATTGAAAACTGTACAATGACGTAGTCTTGTTTTAATATTACTTATTGGTGCCGATTCTGTTGTACACCAAACTAAACTTAACTATCTCTAAAATTTTCTAATTTTAGTTTGGAGAACGTTTAAAGTTATTCTGTAAACCAGACTCTTTAAACTTAGAAACAGTTTTGACGTATCTAAAAATCGACTTTGACATCACTTAATTAAGTAAACCATAGATTACGATTTGTAGGAAATTAAAGTAAAGAGTGAATGAAAGTGAGCAATATGATCTGAAATGCAAAAATCCTGAGTACAATTTACATACCGATCTTTGATTGTTTATCAATAATAAAATACAGGGAGCATAATGACGGCATAATACTAAATTGTTGTTAACATTTTACTAATCTAAGATATAACAAAAATTATTTCAATAATCTGTGAGTGTCATATTACTTTCAGGCTTGCTAGATTAAATATTTTCTCGCAATGCCGGGTAAAAGTATAGCTCTTGGACAATTAAAAACAACAATACCGTAGATAAGATGTTCAAGAAATGTGATGAATTAAAGCCAGTACAATGCACACTATGTAATTTTCTATAACTGTTCTCCGTTTTTTTAAACATTAAAATTAACTCGGTAAAGGATAGCAACAAACATTAAATATGGGGAGTAGCGTAATGTCACTATTTCACAGATGTCAGTGTAATGACATTTGATTGATGTTTATGACATGTTAATAGGTATATATTTATGTATCTACAAAATAAACAAAGACGATTTTTTAAAATATTGGGCCTTTGCTAGTTTTATAAATAAAATAGGACTACAAGTAGGTATTCTCTTCGATTAGGTACGGCCGTACCTAGATCGTATCCTATTAAAACAACTGGATTAAGGAGCAGAAAACGAAGACTTCAATATTATTTTCAAACGTTTTGGTGTTTTATTCTTTGATGTCTATCAATATACCTGGACTTCGATAATTCATAGGAAACAAGTTGTTATTAGTGAAGTTGACTACTCAGCAACAGATAACCAAACAACTACTACCCAATTATGCAGTATTTAACATTATTTCAAGCAAGTTCTATAATGTTCAGCTATTACTATAAGAATGTGAATGTGTGAAATCAGATGTGAGAAGTACACAAATAAATAAAACAACCTGTGAAAACTGAATTTATTTACTTTCCACAACCTCGCCTCTTATTTATATTAACTCCAGGGACAACAGTATTCCTTCTATACTTTCTTGAAACTGAGTTCATTCCAAATAAAACACAGTGGCATGTTGTGATAACTGCATCTCACTATGGTTTCCTGATGTACAACTATAGTAATATTTCATGCCCACACAATCATTGTGAAGGTAAGACGGTGCTGCAGTTTGCTATTTATCCACAATCCTTATAGCATGCTTCACACTTCTATGTGATGAACCCAACAAACATTTCAAATCAGTCCTCTTAGCAGAATCTGAATAAAACAAGAGAATACAATATGTATTAGGTATTTGCATAATTATTTTATTTTAAAAATAGGTAAATATTAGACATGTTATCAATGTTACCTCTCTTAGATATGAAGGTGCAATTTTCAAGCCCCGTTCTGGTTGTTCAGGTTATGAGTGGGTGTGTGTTTTGGGCCGGACACTGTCGACACATTCACAACATTAATATCAACATCTAGAATTCTTTGTTGTATTGTTGAGTATCTAAAACAAAAACAATATTAAAGTAATAATAAGTAGTATAGATAGAATATGGATAACTAATCCTGACTGTTCTTTTTTGTCTTTCTGCAACATTGTTGACTCGTCTAATAATATTTTATTGTCTCAATGAACACACGTGTACTTATACACTGGTATACTTGGATAACACAATAATAAATACACAACATCCATAACTTTGTTTACAGACATTTGTGATCTAAGACATATATCTTGAGACACAATGGTCAGTGGATAGTCTTAGGGTTAGTGGGCTTACACTTAAAATAGGGTTACAGTTAAGAAACATTTGCATTGTTTTTTGACTGTCGGGCTGCCTTGTTTATGTAAGTAACTGAAAATAGGAGATGTTTTGCTCCCTTATGTTTATTCTTATTGTACCTATTGCATGCATTTCGTATTGTATTAAAATCAATTAAAATGAAATGAACTCGTTTGGTATTCAAGTGCTTGCATACTAAACAAATTCAGTTCTAATTTCATTACAGACATGTAAAAGTGATATAAATCTTATGATTCATATTACTTTTACAGATCGCTTTTGTAAATAGATGGACTCGGTATGTCTCAATTGACTACTTTGGAGAAGAAATGCCGAAACAAACAACGGGTTCATCGTCAAGATCGTCTCTTTTCTAATAACAATAACTTTCTTATTTACCTTTTTTGAGTATCCACAACTGCTGCAATCGCATAAGTTTCCATAATAAATGATTCTTCAATTCGTAGTTGCATCAAAACACATAGAGAACTTTGAGAAAAATGCGTTTTAAATTTTAATTCATGACAACTAATTTTATTCTACACCTTTTTAATCGCGATTAAAATTAGATTCACAACCTTAATTTTAGGTGAAAACGTCAAAATCAGAATAGCTTTATTGGCATTTTCACTAAATTGAATAAAACTAAACGATTTTAGAGCTGTCAAACTATAATAAGTTTAGAAATGTCATTTTAGTCAATTTCAGAATGAGTTTGGTCGTTTGACAGGACTAAACTAAATTTTAGCGATTTTTAATTTAGTTAAGCGATTTTTGTGACAACAGAATCGGCACCATTATTGTGTACGTTTCTTTTTGTGATTAATGTAGAGGGTACTTGTTTATTACTTACTAGCTTATGCCCGCGACTTCGTCAGCGTGGTATAAGGGCCGGATTCCACCAAAGCGGAGAGTAAAGGAGATGTGTCGTACAACCAATCAGCTTACGAAACTTTTGACAGCACAGCACTTAGGTTGTGCACAATACAATATTCTATTGGTTAATTACGACAGATCTTCCCTCCTCTCCGCTTTGGTGGAGCCTCGCCCTGGAATGGTTCCTGTTGGATTTCTGGGATAAAAACTATCCTATGTCCTTTCTTGGGGCCCAGAATATATCTGTACATTTCATTCAAATCGGTTCAGTGGTTTAGGCGTGAAGAAGGGACAGACAGACAGAGTTATTTTCGCATTTATAACGATTATTACACTGTAGGCCACGATTACCCAGCTCCGCTACTGACACTCATTCACCAAAGCACGTAACTATAGAAGTATACACTGTCTGATTCAATTATCGTATGGTGCAATTATTTGCGTGACCCAGTACAGGTAGGTATTTGTTCTGAGTTCAGTTGTTTGTGTATGTAACTTTATATATTACTAGCGGCCCGTCCCAACTTCGCACGGGTAAGAATAAATAAGATTACAATAAATATAGCCTAATTAGCGCCCATGCGTGAAATATTGCGAAAGAGAAAACTCGAAAACATGCGCTTCCCCAGACATAAGACTGAGCTAGATCAATTTCTCGTCCCCGAAAACCCCCACATATCAAATTTCTGCGAAATCATTAGGGTCGTTTCCGAGATCACCATGCTTTTTCAAACAATCAGCGCCATCTGCCGGGCTGATTTGTGAATCTAAACCATTCCCAGATCCCCTTGAACACACACAAAAAATTTCATCAAAATCGGTCCAGTCGTTTGAGAGAAGTTCAGTGACATACACACTCACAGAAGAATTATATATATGTCACCGGAAAATAACAAGATCCGTAAGTTTATCAATTTACTAGGAAGTTTATAAACTTTCGTAGGATTCTAAACGGGAGATAAATTGTAATATTTTACGTCCACATTTTCGTAAATTGATAAACTTACTGAACTCACTCGTAAAATAATAAGTAAGCAGTAACCAAACGCTACGCGCGATCTGATTGGTTGACTGTCACGTGTCACTTCTCCTTCCTCGCGGCCGCCATTGTTCGCCACGGAACATAAATAAACCAGTTTGCTCGTGCGTTTTTATTAGTTTTAAATGTTGAACTGTGTTGCAAGTGTTGCAACCTTGCAACTCAAAGAAAACTCAACTCACTACATCCGTGCCAGAGAGGAACCAGGCATTGTTGCTTCCAATTTATAGTTTGTCAAGTCTGATTATACCAAAGTCTTTGGACACAAGCATTGCCACTATGAACATTGACCAATCAGAGAGCAGTGTGTTATTTTACGTATTTCAAAGATGCGTATATTTAAAAGAGTTTCTGTGATTGGTCGAACCATTTAAAATCTTACGAATAGATATCCGTTAGTTTATAAATTTACCGTATGACGTCGGAAATTGATAAATTTACGAAAATGTGGACGTAAAATATTACAATTTATCTCCCGTTTAGAATCCTACGAAAGTTTATAAACTTCCTAGTAGATTGATAAACTTACGGATCTTGTTATTTTCCGGTGACATATATAAAGATTAATTCTGATTGTTAACACATACAGTGTAAGAGAATTCCTAGAAATCAAATGCTAGGTGCAACGTTTGAAACTTTGAAGCATGGATTTCAGATCGGTACTGTTTTCTAATCTGTGGGTAGGGGTTATTTAATGGAACGAAAATTACAAGGCACAAGTCTTAAATAGCAGACACTATTTTCACACAAAAACCCAGTCATTTTTACTTACTATAAATTTATGCCCTTACTAATAATCACTGTGTAAAGTTATGCAATGAATAAAGCCTGTATAACCATACATTTTTTGACGTATAAACCTGTCATAACTTTATGCAGCGATTATTAGTAAGACGCTTAGATTTTTAGTTGCATTTAAATAAATAAATATGCAGTTATTAAATTAATTGGCAAAATCTCTGTTACCTCACGAAATTTTCCATCGCCGCTAACAGTGCTGACTGATATTATAAACACCTACAATAGGGATGTTGGCTACATCAAAAGAATGACATTCTGTTTAGTCCGTCTGTTAGACAGTCCAAAAATACTGGAGACATATTTTTTGCTTGATCAAATTAATAACAAAATACAAAGATAAAGAGCATCAAAGTTCCGGAGAGGGGGCTTGTGACGTCACTTCTCAGTAAAAATTATACAAAGGCGTGACGTTTCACGAAACTTCAACGCACTGTACTGTATTGTCGTCATTTTCTGTTTACGAGAAAAAAGAAAAAAATAGTATCCCAAATTTTTTGATTATCTAACTGACGGACTAATTACTTTTTTTTGTCGTCTCGCCTATTATGAGATTTAATCAACAGTAGTCCAGTTGCGATATTTTCTATATCCTTTAAACCTCTGAACACACGTCATTCGAGACACAAAAGACAATAGCAGCCCGACAGCCGGCTGTCGGTCGGTCGTTGAAAGATTATTAAATAAAAAAAATGTCTCCTACATTTAACACTCTCCTACTTAGCATTCGCAACGTTGTTCGCAAAGCCACTTGCATGCTTCGATAGTTAGTAAGACAAGGATCGGGCGTCTGTTCTTTCATGTTAATCCGACGAGCGACGCGGGGAGCACGCGTGCTAACTTGTTCTACACGTTTTAGGAAATATATACGGGAACCGCAGTTGGGAAAGAAACGCTTATATTTATTTTATATGTTGTACGGTGCAATCGCAGTTAATGAAAGGTTATGGTTCGAATCCCGGCAAGTACCAACGTTTTTCAATTCATATGTACTCTCTAAAGTTTATCTTGGACATCACTGACATCCCGTGCCTCGAAAAGCACGTAAAGCCGTTTTTCTCGGTTGTCATTCGTAGAACTTTGACAGTGTTACGGGTATCAGAAGCCAGATTCTGACAAGTCTAACCAAGGGGTATCGTGTCGCCCAGTTACTGGGTACGGTGGACGTCCGATAGGCAGTCGCTTCACGTAAGCACTGGTAGCCAGCTGAATTTATTTATTTATTAAAACTTCATGCACAAGCGTACAAGGGACTTAATGCCAGGCATTCTCTACCAGTCAACCCAAAGTTGATGAGATATAAACATGGCAGGTGCATTATTAATAAATATAAAAGGACACAAACTTACAGAACACAAACAAATAAAAATTATTACAACACATAATTAAGTGGGTGGTCTTAAAAATAACACAATATAAGTTTAATATATATACACATATAAATACAAATTTATCGAAGAGATAGGTATATATACTTATGCCCTTACTAATAATCACTGTGTAAAGTTATGCAATGAATAAAGCCTGTGTAACCATACATTTTTTGACGTATAAACCTGTCATACTTTATGCAGCGTTTATTAGTAAGGCGCTTAATATATAAATATGTAACAAGTATATAAATAAATAATATATAAATATACAAGGAAGAAAATGGTGAAAAAACTCTGCCAATCCAGTTAAGCTAGAAGCTAGCCCCAATGTATTTGGGAAAAAGCAAGGAACATGTTAAACAGCATTGCGTCTGTCACGCCAATATCACCCGTATGTTTCCACACAATTTACTCTTTAAGTCTCGTCATACAATAGTTCACTTTTGCATATAAAAGACTTAGCGACTGAATCTTTATTCCGAAGCTGGAAGCATAATCCGATTTAAACTACAAGCTGGGTTGTTCGTAATAATGACTACGAAACGCTCTCCTGAACTTTTAATGCGGAACAATGTTAGGGACGTAGAAAACTAAAATTGTGCACAGAGTATATAAAGCTAATTTTTTTTCTTACTTCTCCGCAGTTCTTTTCAAATTAATTTCGTTGCGGAACCAAGACAGTTGAATCGCGGGACTCTTCGAGCTTCATTTCTCGGCGCTTTTCTGGCGGACTCCACTGTTGATTCTGGCTTTCAAGAGTTGTAGTGGTTGGAAATAGTGTGACGGGATTGTCCCAAGAAAAAAAAGAGTATAAAGCTGGGCTCCGTCGTAATATATTATCTCAATACTTCGTGTCCGTTGCAGTTTCGCTAGCGTCTTTGGTATTTGGTTGCGAGGGCGAGTATGAGTGGACTGTATTAAAATTAAATCTTCCAACACACATGATTTGAGACACAATTAAGACAATGGCAGCGCGACAGCCGGCTGTCGGTTGGTTGACTAAAAAGGTTAAGTTATTATTAATTGGCACGTCGCATTGGGCGGGATTTGGCAAACTGTTGCGGAACAAGAGAAAAAAAAGAAACATTTTGCAGAGTAAAAGAATTTTGGAGGACATACCTTTTTTCTGGCAGCGTGATTCCTCGGCGGCCGGCGGGGTCCAAAATATCTAGTTAGGTTTCAACGAAAGTAACACAACTGATGCAGCACATTAAAAATAAAAATATGGACACACATTTGCAAACCGATATGTCCAATATTCCAAATTCACAATTTATCGAAGATAACGCGCGCGCACACAGCGAACGATTTCCGCCATCTTCTTTTTGCGACAACAGGTATGAGCGGGAAAGGGATGGGGGTAGGAAGCGACTGAGCCCATCAAATTAGTTTAAAAGTGTCACTAACAACACGAATGCGCGTATATTTGAATCGGAAATAGTCCAAACATTATGGCGCAACCAGTAGTCAAAATAGTCATTCAGTTTTCTTCTTCTCATTCGGTCTTTCTTCACATTTACATGTCTAATAACAAGAACATTTTTTATTATTTTTTGTTTCGTAGGAAATGCTAACAAACAAACAAACTAACAAAGTATAAAAATATAAAAAAAAAACTGGCTTACGCCCGCGACTTTGATGGGTGTAAGTCGTAACTTTTATACCCTAGTCCTTGTTTTATGCCTTAGAAATCTCACAAAACTCTTTCTTAGAGAAACTTAGGTACTCTTCACAAAGAACATCCTAGTTTAGTGTTTCTAAGGCCCGTAAATAGACGCCACTCAATTCTGAGACGCTCTAAAATTTCTTGCTGTCCTTGTCATTCTAAAGGGAAAAAATAAGGACAGCAATAGATTTGAGAGCGTCTCAGAATTGAGTGACTTCTATTAATACGAGCCTAAGACCCTAAGCTTGGGTTGTGCGACGCGTCGTGTATATTATTGACACAACTGACGTTTCCTACATCGCGCAATAAAAGTTCTCCGCGACATTAGCTTAAACAAAATCTCGACTAGAACCGTCGAAAAAAAGCCCACCAGACATAACACCTATCTGGTCAGAGGATCCTCCCATTTCAAAGGAGGATGAGGTACCTCCATTATCCCTTAAAAGTTTAAATTTCATTTTTAATTTATACACATTAAAATCCCCGAGTCCACTTGCCAGTTTATTAAATGCAAATGCATGTAAAACGGACCCGCTGTAAATTAATTTAAGTTTTAATTGGTTTTTAACTCATTAAAGGGTGTTGATATAAGTTTTTACTCTTTGTGATGACGTGATCTGATGACGTCTCAGTATTACACAGTACATTATTTTAACTTTTGCTTTCTAATGTCTACTTAATAAAACTGGAAGTTAAGGAAAACGTAGTGATAATATTTGACAAAATCATCAATTCGCCCTTAGTTTTCTTTGTATCATGCCTTTTTATTTTAAATTGTAGTTTTTTTAGATTAGTATTTCACTTTGAAATTTTGTACAAATTTAATCTTAACTATGAAATAAATATTTTATCTTGTCACATCAATAACAGTACTAATTATTATCATCATGACAAACTTTATACTCTGTAAATGGCAATTGTAGGATAAAGAATTTAATTCCATTATGATGAGATTCCAAAAAAAAACGGTATGTGTCAGTGACAACTAATTGCATATTAGATTTGTATTGGAGTTTTTTTTACTTTACCTGACGGTTTCCTGATTGGATCTAGGGCAAAAAAATAAAACGTTGTAAGGTATATGCAACTTTCAGCTTCATTAAAATCGTCGAGAGGTATAATTAAACGCCGACGTGGATGGACGATACGCGATCATGATACGCAGTTTCGATACGCCGCTATTGGAGCGATACGCGATACGGCCCGTTGCATATTGAGTCGGTTTTATCATCGAACTTGATACGGAGTAAACAAAAGATATTATGTAAAGATTAATACGATACGAAGAGAGGGATGAAGATACGGTGATTCTTACAATTGCATTTATGTCGGAACGGGACAATAATTATGAGTGTTATTGAAGGTCATTTTTTAGCGTCAGCTTAGACGTAAAACTGTAGCGGCACTCCAAATGGTATAGGAGTTTTCGATCGAAAAAACTATTTAGAAAAAAACTACATATACGTGGGACACTCAGAAAGTTTTGAGAAACTAACAAACTATATTATATTACCGGCCAAACCCGATTTCAGGACCAACTAGTTTTGCCTAGGCTAAACTAGTTCTTCCTCGCCTCGACTCAGGGCACCCCGTTTCGGACAGGTTAGGTTAGAAGGCTAAGGCGGGAGCAAAACAGAGCGGAGCTCCCGCCTTAGGCTTCGTGGTTATTTTTTTTAAACCATCCGGAAATAGGAGCCCCTCGCAGCGGGTCTCCGTCGACCTATCTAAGACTAGTTTAGCCTAGGCAAAACTAGTTTGTCCTGAAATCGGGTTTGGCCGGTAACATATATATATTCTACTAGCTTCTGCCCGCGGCTTCGCTCGCGTTAGAAAGAGACAAAAAGTAGTCTTTGTTACTCTCCATCCCTTCAACTATCTCAACTTAAAAAATCACGTCAATCCGTCGCTTCGTTTTGCCGTGAAAGAAAGACAAACAGACAGACAGACAGACAGACACACTTTCCCATTTATAATATTAGTATGGATGGATAAAATATATTTATTCAATCTTTGTAAAAACTTTCCTCCAGCTACTATACAAAGTTTCATGCGTCTGCACCAATTTTCGAAACATTTTTGCCAGTCCGCCGCAGACTCCTCTTTCACGGCCTTCTTAGGCGCTGATAAAGGCTGTGATTACTCCGTTGTGATAACATTACATAGGACAAGTTAACAATGACACTCCCGTACACGTTAAACCATAACAAATATTATTATACTTCCATAACGTCATCAACGTTTTCTGATCAAGGGAAAGGGGTTAACCCCTTACCAAAAATCGCTAACCCAACTGACCTTAAAGACCTACGCCCTGCAAGCATATATTCTATGTATATACGAGTACTAAGTCTTGGAGAAGGTCGTGAGCCGTCAAATGACAGAACTTTTGGAAAGAAAATAATGCTTTATCCGACTATAGTCTAGTTTTAGGGCACTGCGTACCACGGCTTTAATAATAACACAAATTAAAATGTACGGAATGTGTTCTGTTCATTATTTCCGAGTTTTAGGGATAGTTAAAGCGGGAATGAAAGTTATTTGACAAATACATGTATGTGCCCCTGGGCTAAAGCGACTACGGGGCTATTGTAACTAAATTAACCATTCGACGTAGTTTGACGACCAAGCGACAGCCAGCTGTCGCACTGCTATTGCGTTTCTATTGTGTCTCGAATCCCGTGTGTTCGAAGGTTTTAACATCTTCGTTATTATAGGGTTTTTAACATAATAATGTTCAATTTAGTTACAATAGCCCTGTAGTCGCTTTAGCCCCGGGGCACGTACGGTAATAATTGGATCGGTTTGAATCAGAAGTCCTTACCAATAAAGTTTGTTACCATCAAAATCAATCAGTCTTATCTTCGTTATTAACGCATCCAATCAATCGCAATCAGTTTCGGAGAATTTAAATTTTAAATTCAGTCTGTTCACGGCATGAATAAAACATGGATATTTATCAGTATATTTGCCAATGCCTGCATCCTGGTTCATACTTACAGGGATGAAATACCTGAGTTTCTCAAACACTTGGAGGTACCACTTCTTATACACGTAAGTCTAACTTTGACGGGCCTGTTGGTTTAGTGGTTAGTGCTAAACCGAAAGTCGTGGATTCGATTCCCATCCAGGACAAACTTTAAACTTTGTGTGAAGATTGTTTGCTCTGATGTTATTCATATAAAATTGTTTGTACTTATTAAATTAAATAATTTTGTTTATCGGTAGTCTGGTTACCGTACAGGCTTTGCTTAGTTTTTTTGGATCTTATGGATGTGTGATTTGTCCCAGGATATTTAATTGATTTTATTTATTTAAATGGAAAAATGGATGGTTCACAGAAAAATGCACTATAAGTCCACTGCTCTCCCAATCTTCGGGTATACGCATTCAGTTACAAATTGTTATTTTAATTCTTTCTTTATTTTTCCCCATGCGATTTCACCCGGTAACTTTTTTACTACTCTGCATTCGTAGGTCATACTGAGTTGTTATATATAATCTATAGTATTCCTCTATAAATCAACTTTCCAACAAAGAAATATTTTACAATTCAAGCCAGTAAGTTCCCGAAATTAACGCCTTCAATCAAACAAACAAACTCTTTATTTTATAAATTTTTATTTTGCTTTTCAGAACACCAATGGGGTAAATGCGCGAAGAGTATATTTCGATTACATGGATCATCCGACTCGAAAATCAAAAATAGAGGATGTAACTCCATATGCAAGGTTATTCAAACCTGGACAAAGTCATGAGGACATCCCCACATTGGATCCTCCCGTCAACCCACAGAAGTACTTACCGAAAGCACCCACAAAACCATTTGAGTCCTTGAACCTGAATTTAAACGAAGCCTTACTACCTGAAACCAGTTTTGGTAAAATTCCCGGACCAGGCGCTGAAAATTTATACCCTAACGGTATTCGAATAACTTATAATAATTCACCAAGTGCCAATTCTCGCGGTCCTGGAACAGGCGAAATGCCAACTGGATTTTATCCAAACCCACCGGATATACCAGGTCTCTCATACGGAAATGAGAATACGATTAATAAAAAAAATAATTACGCCCTTCGGATGGGTGGTCAGGATCCGGGTTTGGCTGGAGGTCCTCCACCGGGATACGTGGAGCAAGGAGTACCCCCTTGGATGGGGAACAGTCCTCCACCAGGAAACATGCAAAGAGAAGTACTCCCAGGAATGGGAAATGTCCCTCCACCAGAGTACAAGCAAGGGGGAGCGTCCTCAGTGATGGGAGCAGGTCTTCCACCGAATCACATGCAAGATAGCTTACCTGGGGCAGTTGCTCGGCCACGATATATGCAGAAGGAGCTACCTCCAGGACTTGGAGGGGGTCCACTACCAGTTTACATGCAGAGAGGACCACCTCCAGTTATGGATGATGGTCCTCCGCAAGAATACATGCTAGGAGCACAGGTTCCAGAGATGGAGCGAGGTTCTATGCAAGGCTACATGCAGGGGGGCCCATATCAGGGGTTGAAAGGTCCCCCAGTGAAAAACGGGGAAAGGTCAAAACCTACAGGGTGGAGAAATGGTTTTCCAACATGGTTGCCACAAAAAACTGAATGGGACCTTACTGCGAAATAATTGCATTAATACTACATTTAAGTTGGGCACGCAGCGCTTCTCAAAATCCATACTAATATTATAAATGGGAAAGTGTGTCTGTCTGTCTGTCTGTCTGCCTGTCTGTCTGTCTGTCTGTTTGTCTTTCTTTCAAGGCAAAACGGAGCGACGGATTGACGTGATTTTTTAAGTGGAGATAGTTAACATAGGCTACTTTTTGTCTCTTTCTAACGCGAGCGAAGCCGCGGGCAGAAGCTAGTCGTTTATAATGCGCACCGCAAAGGAATGGAATTCCATGCCTTTGTTTGTGTCTGTGTTTCTAAATTCATATAACCCGGAAGTATTCAAAAAACGAGTGCATAGGCATCTATTGGGTAAGCTCGCTCCATCGTAGGCCCCGTCTATGCCCTCGGGCTAGTCTGGAACCAAGAGCAAGCCCACAAGAATAAAAAAAAAGCACTGGGCCATCAAAACAACTTATGAAGTGTTAGGAACTTTATTTTTACAAAAAGGAACCTAAATTAAATGTTTTCTTTGACGAGCGACTTAAACGGGTTACTAACTATCCAACTAACGGTTTTAATTTATCTGCATTTCTAGAGAAGTGGCATTGTAGAATAGATGGTAGAATACAATATAAACGCCTTACTAATAATCGCTGCATAAAGTTATGACAGGTTTATACGTCAAAAAATGTATGGTTACATAGGCTTTATTCATGACATAACTTTACACAGTGATTATTAGTAAGGGCATAAATGTATGAGGTTGACATAAGTTAGCTAAGTAATTTGATATCTCTATTCTTCCATTTATTCTACAATGTCACTTGTCTAGAGGTGCTGAACGTTATACGAAATCTCCATTTACAGAAAGTGTTTCTTTTCCTCTCCAAAAACCTTTAAATAAACCGGATAACATCGAAACTTTTTGTTATAAATTACTAACACTATTTTTAAGTTGTTACTACAAAATGGATATGGATTTGGTCTGAAAAGAATGTCAATATTTATTTCCAATACTAGCTTTAGACTTTTCAGGCATTTCCTTAAAAATTTCTCTGCGTAAGAATGATCCTCATACGTCAAGGTATTATACCAGCCTATTACAGTCTTACTGCAGTTCAAAGGCCTCTTCTCATACAGAGAAGGCACAAGCATCGATCACCACGCTTGCTCAAAGCGGATTGGCGATTTCAGACTCAAATTAACCACAAGTCCAGGTTGCCTCACGATGTTTTCCTTCACCGATGTCTGTGATGTCCAAGATACATTTTAGAAAGTACATATATGAATTGAAAAAGTCACATTGGTACTTGCCCGGATTTGAACCCACAACCTCTGGTATGAGAGACGGGCGCCTTAACCGCTAGGTCATCACGACATCAAGGTATAGCCAAAAAAATGAATTAGCGAAATCGGTCCGGTGTTTTCTAGATTAGCGCTTAGCAACACATTCAGCAATTCATTTTTATATTATAGAAAACGGACGAGGTGAGCTTACAAAATCTAAATAAAACATGCAAACACAATTTATCTAACTCACAAACAAATAAACTCGAGCGATAACATATCCGAATCAACATAAACCTCTGTTACACGAAAGAAATTCAATCTACACAGCCTAAACCGTTCGTGTAACAGGACATAAAATGGCGGCGTAATGGCTAGATAAATATCATTTAATGCGTGCGTATCGCTGATAGGAAAACGTTTAAACATGCCTACGTTGCGGAAAATTTAGTTTATCTTATGTGTGTGTGCTTTTTCTTGAGAATAATGGCGGGAGGAAAGTTTTAGAAGGAAATATCGGTACGTAAGAATGGGATTTATATAGGATAATGTTGAAAGGAAAACAATTGAGAAACGTATGGTTTAGTTACAGAATAAGGAATAGCGCGTATACAAAACTTTTCAGTGGTTTTCGTTGCCGGGTCCCGATGAAAACGATATATATGATTTTTGTTTTGTAAATAGGTAAAAAATTACACTTTTATACGTAATTTTTTTTCTTATTTTAAACTAATAATGGGTCCGGTGTTTCCTAGCTGGACTACTTTGAAAAGAAACAACCAAAACCAACTCAGAGGTCAAAGTCTCTTTTAAAGACCGTACAATATTGTATTGGTCAAATTATGCGAGGACTATGAAGGTTACTGTGGACTGTGAAGTGAACTCAGATTTGAGTGGACCTGTCCAAACAGTGCAAGCATTTGTCAAAATTCGTTTCGCTTAATTAAAAACGTAAGGAGCGTTAGGCTCCTTACGTTTCAGGTTGTCAAGCCAGAAAGTCTGACAGTCTAAAATAAATGAAAATGGTAATGATTATATATTTTGTAAATAGGTAAAAAACTACACTTTTATACATCATTATTATTATTTCTTTTTTTTAATAGAATGATGTAGCCGACGGATAGGATAATTATTATGTCATTGAATCATTAACTGGGTTGAGGAAGTCTTCCGTCTAACCAGATTTGGCTGAATACCAGTGTATTCAGCCAAATCTGGTTAGACTGGAAGCCGACCCTAAAATAGTTGGGAAAAGGCTCGAGAGAAGATGAAAATTATTAGGTAGTTCGACAAAAATATCTACGTATACGTTAGCCCTTAAGATGCAATTTGGAAGTTCTGATAAAAAGCAATGGAGCGAAAATGTGTCATGTGGGATATCAAAATGGCGGATTGTTCCGTTGTAATGTCCATCTAGCCGTGGTCTGCACAATATATATTTTTCGAGGACGATGGTCTTAGAAAAATGAGGCCAAGTGTTTCGTCTTGTCTAAGAAACTCAAGTCTTTCTCGGTTTATTTAATTAGCTGGGCTTACGTATAAGCCTTAAAACTGAGATGAACAGATGAGACTCATGCTCGGACCATTTTATAATAGACTAGGTTTTGCCCGCGACTTCGTCCGCGTATATTGTAAACTGTAGCACTCAGAAATTATGTAATAAATCTCTTTCACTAAAAAAACCTTTAGTATAGTTCTCCGAAAATAATGGAACCCCATTAGAAAAAAAAAAACACCAATTCAATTAGGAATTTCCAAAAAAATATTTAGTGGATGCTTACTCTTCACAAAGAAAATTCAGTACCTAGTAAGTAGCATTTGAATCTGCCATTTTAGTAGCTCATATTATTTTTAAGCTAGCTTAAAGGTCATAGCTCATTACAGCCACTCCGCACCGACTCGCCTTATAACCGCGTGGGTAGGTGCCGCTACGGAGTTGATATAGTGAGCGCATGCCCATACAAGTCCATATAAAGAATACTAACCGCAGGAGGCGAGGCGGTGCGGAGTGGCTGCCGGGTGGCTCTAATGAGCTACCACAACCTGCCACAAACGACTGCCGAAAGGATAGTTATGATTTTCAAGCGCATTTGTGTATGTATGTCTGCTTCTAGGGCATGCTGTAAAACCTAAACTACGCGTTCATGTCAAGCTTCCATCCTTTATTTTTTAGAGGTTGAGTTTTCAAACAGCCTTTCTTAGTGGATACCTTCTCTTTACAAAGAACACGCCCTCCAAGTTACATGCGTTGATATATCAACTGTCAGTCAATTTATCATTTTAAATATTAAAAAAACGAGTAGATAAAAGATATTGTATAATGATTTCATTTGACAGCACAACGTCTACCGAGGTCAAATAGTATTTAATATTATAAAATGTTATTTATCAAAAGGTATTTATTATTAAAACTTTGCGCTATATTCTCCACACGAGCTCTGAACAATAAAAAGTTTACGAGATAATAAACAGTGCACTCGTAAAATACCTCGGGACTTTATGTGAAACTAGCTTTTACTCTCGGTTTTGCCTTTGTTGGAAAATGTCATTTGTGTGTTTTAGGATTTAAATCTATGTCATGGCCTTAAAATTGATCGTTTCGTGAAATATTCTAACCTAATTTAATAATGTCATGAAATCACAACTATTTCGTGGAGTTATCAATTTTGAGGTCTTGCTACGACATTATATTAAATAAATATCTTAAATAAATATCTTGGGACAACGCACACACGGTCATCTGATCCCAAACTAAACAGACCTTGTACTATGGTAACCAGACAACTGATAAACATACTTATATAATTTATAAATACATACATATTATAGATAAATCACACCCAGACACAGAACAAACACTCATGCTCATCACACAAAGTTTGTCCTGGGTGGGAATCGAACCCACGACCTTCGGCTTAGCAGTCAGGGTCACTAACCACTAGACCAACAGGCCCGTCATATTAGTAAGTTATTACGTGAAGAGAGAACTACGTATATTTTTTAAACATAATATTGGGTGAATGGAGCAGGATGAGAATCACTTATTTCAACAAATTCCCTACACCAGTGTCCAGTCCCCCCGGACACTATTATTCCATATTTCACTATGCACGTGAAGGGGCCCTCTAGGGCGGATGCCTTCCGGGGTTGTGAAATAGTTGTAACAGTTGTTGTAGTAGTAGTTTTCGTCAGATGCAATCTGTTTAAGTTTGCGCAAGTCAGCAGCCTGCGTAGAGCCGATAAATTACATTCGGTTCCAAGCAAAACTGCTCTGTGTCAGAAAAGCACGTTTGTAATGGCTCCAAAACAGATAATCTTAATATTTTTTTTAAAAGGGTTGTTTTTATTTCTGATAGAGAAGGCATATTACTCTGTTCAATAAATCCTTAATGATAAAATATAATTGAAAGTATGTAGTATGTAATTGACTGTTCCAAAATGACTATGTTATAATTATTATGTTCTTACTGACTGCAGTGATATGCTTATTATGTAAACTACTAGATTTTTACAGACTAAAACCCACTCATGTTCCTTCGGTTGCCCTTTATGTTCCGGGGTCACGGTAACTACTATAACCATTCCATAACCCCGAGTATGATACAAGACTGACACTTCCGTTGTCGATGGTTCTTTTAAACCATCAACAAATAGTGCCATGACAAACTGACAATTTCTCTTTTGTTTTTTAGTCCGGAAACTCCAATTCATTTTGAATTAACTGAAGCCCATTCGACGTGGCAGCGAGCACTCTCTAGGGCACAACCAGTAGAAATGCAGAGGATTTTTATGCCAATTCATTTAAATTTTTGAGTTATTTTGTTACAGGACAGAATCACAATATTTATTTGTGAAACTTAGGGATTTACATACAGGTCTTAGGTTAACCGTGAAGGCGTAGAAATTGAATAGGTTCTTAAAAAAATCTAAAAAAAAATTAAACCATGAACATTTATTTATGAAATCTGCCAAAAGACGTTGGTCAAAAAATTAAAGTAATTTATTAAATTATCTCTTAACAAGTACTTGAATTGTCAAGGAGTGAGTAAAACAGAAACTGGATAAATGTTCGTTTTAAATAGTAAGTTTCTATGGAGATGAACTAGCAACAAACTCAATTATTACTTTCTTTTATTGACTAGGTATCCAAATTTTGAAACTCTAAAACCGAATCGGTTGAAAATAGTACCCTAATTAATTATATTTCTAATTCGTCGCTAGGTACGACGATAACCAATGGACTCGGTGATTCAGTTGAATGGTCCGGACAGCAAGGGAGTGCGAGACCTCGACCGTCCTCCTGGTGGGCAGACGATATAACGGCAAGGATCAGGCCAGGGCTGGCTGATAGTATTATTTATAAGTTTTGTCCGTATTATTTTTAGATTTATATTAAGTTTATTTTAAACCTGAAGTAACAGATAAATAACAAAATTAACTCTTACAATAGAAAAAAGAACTAATTATTATTAACTTAGCTTAATATTCTATTAAGGACTTGTATTTTGTATGTAAATATACTACACAAGTTTTTTGTGGCCTTATAATCAGGCGATTGAGGTCTAAATGTTGATGTCACTGAAAAATATTATCATTTAATTTTATGAGAAAAATTGCGTTTTGAAAGCTTAAAACGAGTGCATAAATTAATTAGGATATTACTGACTGCAGCCCAGCTAACTACCAATCTTTTCTAAGATACGTTCTCGAAAAATAATGGCAATAAGCTGGGTTTTTTGACTGTGAGAAGACTAAGAAACTAGGAAGGTGATTATAATTTCAGCAGAAGAATGTTTTATCAAAATTTTTAAGCTCAAATCTTTCATGTATGACACTAAAACTTTTACTGGCTGGCTAATATGTCGTTTGACAGCGTTTTAAAGGTAAAATCTAATGTAAAAAATGACAGAAGGTTAACAATAGTTAACACTCGGGTTAGAAAAAAAACAGCACAACGGTTGTTGGTACGCAGACTAAGGGTTCAGTTCAAGAATTTGTCAAAATCAAACTAGCAGTTCTTGAGATTATTGTGCACCCTTTAGTTTTATATCCATACTAATATTATAAATGGGAAAGTGTGTCTGTCTGTCTGTCTGTATGTTTGTCTTTATTTCACGGCAAAACGGAGCGACGAATTGACGTGATTTTTTAAGTGGAGATAGTTGAAGGGATGGAGAGTAACATAGGCTACTTTTTGTCTCTTTCTAACGCGAGCGAAGCCGCGGGCAAAAGCTAGTAATATAATAGTTAGTATTATTTTTAAGAAAATAAATAAGACACCTTACAGACAGACATACGAGTGATTTTATAAAGGTCTAGTTTTTCATTTGGACCTACAAAAAAGAAAAAACACACCAAAGTGACGGACATTAGAAGTGCCCGTGTAGGCTGGTCATTTTTAACTTCGAAATTATTTTTATTTGTAAGATTTTTGTGTCATAAAGCGATGTAGACTATTCAATAAAAATACACGCATATTCCTTGTAAAGATCTACACCGAAAATTCACACTAATATTGAAAGATAATGGTAACACTGTGTCTATTTGTTTGTCCGTCATTTACGGCACAACGGAGTGACAAATTGACGTTTTGTAAGTGGAGATACTAACGCGATCGTAGCCGCGGATAAAAGCTGGTAGAACATATTTTGGTATTAGATTCAACTGAACCTTCTGAAACCTCCTGCTCCGTGTCCTAATTGAGCAGCATTTTGCCCTTAATTCCTCCTTTAACGCTACCATTCCGGCGTTTTTTGTTTTTTCTCCACTCTCTCAGCGATCGAGTAGAATGGACTCAGTTCGGCGATTGGACCTTATTTCCTCCCTGATTGACTGTTACAGGAAGGAAAAGATCTCATGTTGTTTTATTTCCCATTTATGTCCACTTTTTACTTGTTTAACTGGACTCTTCGCTTAGTTTATCTTTACTGTTTTTGTTCGAGTTCGAGTTGAGTTCATCGAATTTTTTTTAAATAGTAGATTGGTGTATTGTGTGGCCACTATAATGTTATTTGTAGGTTTATGAAACTTTTCTATTACTGATAAGGGAGGTATAGAGATCTCATATTGTTTTATTTCCTATTTATGTCTTTGAACTTTTTTTTGAAATGGACTCTTCGTTTATTTTACTTTCGATTTAAGTAGCTTTAATAAATAGCTTCACTGTTTTCGTTGCGTTTAGTTCATCGTATGTTTTTTGTCGAAGATTTGTGAAAGTTTGTCATTCTTTTAGTGGAAACTACGATGTTTTTTAGGTTTAAGAACCTTTTTCATTGCTTTTGTTGAGTTCACTGACTGTTAAATATATATTTTTTATTTTCTTCTGCAATTATAAACTTAATGTTGGTCTGAATTTTCGCTGTAGATTTGAAACTGGTATTATTGAAGTTATGATTAGAGGATTATTTACATTAGAATTCGGTTCTCAATCGGATTTACAACTGTTCTTGACAACTAATACCAAACAAATCGGTAACAGGCAAAATCAATCAAAAGGTTATCTATTTTTCATTTATACAGCCAATAAACTCAAAATTAGTTGCGGTAACTTTTAATGGGTTTTAAATTCAGTGTGATCACGAGATGAAGGAAGCAAGATGGATCCTTGTTATCAATATATTTATCAGTGGCAGTATCCTGGTTCATGCGTACACGCCTGATCCTTTTGAGGATGACAATTGGAAGGTAAGGTTTTATTTTGGTTATAAAAGTAGTTATAATTCAATAGTTAAGGCCTGTAATGTACGATGTTGTGGTTGTCATCTGGGCATAGGCACATTTTGACATCTTTGATATCACGGATACGTAAAAACATTGGTCCCGTTTAAACGACGCGACGACGCCTTAGGTCTTGATTTCCACTCCGTCTGGAGGAGAATGGAAGGTAAATATCAGACTTTTACTGACTAAAATCCCAGTGTTCCTATTGCTACCATGCGGTGGGGGTGCCGTGTTCAATTGACCCACGATTTTCGTCCCGACTGGGCGCAAATCATTCGTCAATTTTTTTTGCTCTACATTCTAATTTTCTGTAATCTTTTAATAATATACCTGTAATCCTGTAATCTTTTAATAATAATATCTTTTAATAATATATAGTATATAGATTATCGCTAATTAAAGAAAATAACTGTTTCCAGGGGCTGAGAAGGCCCAAACATGGATCGGATGATGGGGAATTCGATCCAATGAAGGTAAGAAATTGCCATGATATTTAATTATTTTTATTTGTCATTAATTACAAGATGATTGATGACATAAAGAACGGAAATGATGACGACATAAAAAAGTGACATTTTGTTTAGTCCGTTAGACCGTCCAGATATACTTGATGCAAAGTAATTAAAAAATACAAAGCTATAGAACACCTAAGTTTCTTATTGAGGGCTTGGGATGACACTTCTAAGTTAATTTTTTACCTAGACGCAAAGTCACACGGAACTTCAATGTCGTCATTATTCGTTTACAAAAAAAAGTAAAAAATCATGTTCAACTTTTTTTGATAAACTAACTGACTAACTAAATAGTTTTTTTAGTCATATAGCCTATTATTCCTGAGTATAGCGGAGAAATAAACGCTAGATATTTTGCTATTTCTACCGCGGTTGATGTTATGGGCGCGATACGCGATGCGATTTTGTTCCACAAAACGTCTAGTTTAAATGCCTTTTAATCCATTTATTAATTTAATGTCGATGCGAATTAATTTGCAAGTTTATGCGATAAGCTGGTGAGAGCTGGCCGATTTTTGCGATGCGACTTCGCTTTTTATTAAAGTTGAAAATAGTTTGTTATTTCGTTATTTTAAACAACATCAGACATGGTGTAAAAATATTGCGCGGCCACATCTTGAATTAAACAATTGTATTTTTTTAAGCTTTGTTTTCTTTTCTGTACCTCCTTATCACTTCTACTTCATAAAGGTTTCATGTTACGTAAATCAAATATTGAATTACTTTCAGTTTAAACACTCATCGAATGGGTACACTAAGACTGACGAGATGTATACAGCGACGATACCGCCAAATGGATTGCCTATGGTAAGAACCTATCAGATCATTTTCTTTTAACCTTTCTACGGCCAAGCGACACTTGGCTGTCGCGCTGCTTTTGTCTTTCTATTGTGTCTCGAATCACGTGTGTTCAAAGGTTTAAATAAAGACCTAACTTAATGGCAGACAGGCATAAAAGATTTTTGTATTTTGTTATTCTTCTCAAATCTCTTTTTCGATGAATTTCTTTAATGTACCTACAGACAAGAACTTTCTACTGATTTAATATATGTACCTATATAGATGTAATGAAACATATATGTGTAGGGTGACTAGTAATTAGTGTATGATACTCAAACACGTGATTGTGCTCATGATAACCTACAACTTTTACTATGGGAACACACTTGAAATTTATGTTTGCCCAAAATACTGAACAGCTGATATTCTTTCGTGATTTCGGCTTTGCTTCCATAATAAAAATTGTTCGGTATTATGAGCACAATCACGTATAAAAGTATCGTACCCTAATTACCAGTCACCCTATGTGTTTTTATTTGTTATAAGTACGTAAATCAGTAGTCTGGCTATCATAGTACACCCTCTAACTAGACTAGGACAAGAGGGCCGTGTGTGAGTAGTCCCAAGATATTTATTTATTTTTTATTGCAGCCTCAACAACCACGACCGCCTCCTTGGATGCCTGCAAGTAAAATTACCTAGTCAAAATACAGGAAAAACTTTTAATATTAATTAAAATAATACAATGTTTTATTACAGATACAAAGTAACTTTTATACCATTGTAAGTAGATTCAAATCCAGCATTAATTTATTATTTACGTAATATGTGGTGTGATCTTCAAATTGACCTAGAAATCTTTAATTTCTAAAATTATGATGCACCCTTAATTATTAGTCTTGCTAAGCGATGACCTGAAAAAAAAAAACATACAGGTTTTGTTAACCTAGCTCAGGAAAGTCGCCAATCATACATTTGTAGGTTTAAGTTAAATTTTCGGGTAATATTGTTAATTTTAGTTATACACAAAGTTTTCTGATACTATAGGTTTATTTATTATTTAAGACTTACTTGTGGCGATTAATAACTTTAATTATTTAATGAAATAGTCGTTACTGTTTGAAAATTTCATAAAATAATCAATTTTAAGTGTGTATTTTTAAGTATATTAGCAGAGCCAACCTCCGATGCAGCTAAGTATGTTGTAGAAATTATAATTTCACGTCAATGACTCCTTCCCGTTTGATTTTGTTTTTGTTGTTGATATGTAGTTTAGGTAACGCTGGGGCTCACATGTCTTTGGAGAGAGTCCCTTAATAAATTGAGATTAAAAAAAAAGTTCTGGCCCTGACATACTACCCGTGCGAGCTAACATGGCACCTGGCTCGAAAACAAACCTCTCCTGGCGACCCCGCGCGGTGCCCCGCACTCGTCTTGCGAGTAGCGTTAGCATCACTATTTCAATATACGGCACAAGCTTAACTAAAATAGCGGATGTGCAGAAACAGATTTTTATGCGTACATATATTTCTTTTTAAAACTTTGTTTCTAAATAGCTTGTCAAAAATAACGTAAAACGTTACGTAACGTATACGTTACTAATTGTCAAAACTAACCAAAAAAAATTTTAAGCCGAAATTCTTTACTTTTATCTAATCTGTACATATAATAATCTGTACATATAATAAAATTCCAAAAGGTCGGTGTCTGTACATGGAAGATAAATAAGAAAAACTTTATTAGGGGAACTTTATATACGCAATAGAACCCAAAACAATGATTTTTAGAATTTTTGTCTGTTTGTCTATTTGTCTGTTTGTCTGTACGTTTGTTCAGGCTAATCTTAGAAACGGCTTAACCTAATCGAATGCGGTTTTCACTAATGCGTTGCGGTTTTCTGGGATTAACATTTAGTCTTTGTTTTGTTTCAATCGGTTCATAAATAAAAAAGTTATGTCAATCTAAAGAATCGCATCATCACATCAATCAATCAAATCAATCAAAAAATAAAATATTGTATACATCCTTACCAAAATATTTTTTTTTATTCAAGTCTGTTTCAACACCTACTAATTAATATTTGAATTACTCAAATCGGACATTTAATTAAAAAAATATTAAACCTTAAGCGCAACGGTTTAAATTTCTCCATAGTTTCCGTTTAATTTCGCTAGATGGCGCTGTACCGTCTATCACGATTCCTAAAAAGTGGTGTTAAGATTTTTGAGAAAATAATGACCCTCCCAGGCAGCTTTCCTTCGTGCAGGTACTATCCCTGTTGTAAAAAGTGTTTATTTGTCGATGCGTTTGTGATAAATATTGGGTCATTTGGTAAAAAACAATAAGTAATCAATTAATTTAGTAAATTAATTAATTGTTTACTTGCAGGTTCTATCCCTGATTTGATTTGTATGTGGGGTGTCGTTTCGTATGCTTATGAGAGTGGGTCGTGAAGCAAAATTATATATATATTCAAAACTAGCTTTTGCCCGCGATTTCGTCCGCGTGGAATAACAGTTCCCGTTCCCGGGGAATTTTCGGGACGAAAACTATCATATGTCCTTTCTCGGGTCCCAGACTATATCTGTACCAAATTTCATTTGAATTGGTTCAGTGGTTTAGGCATGACTGACAGACAGAGTTACTTTCGCATTTATAATATTAGTAGGTACGGATTAATATTGTAGGATGATTGGTGATCGATACTGATTCCAAAAATGCAATCAGTAATTTTTATGTCTGTCTGTATGTGAACGCATGGGCTAAAAACTACTAAAGGGATTTAACCAAACTTGGTACTCCATACTCTTGGGCTGGTTATAGGCTATAACATAACGCTGAGACACATAGGCGCCCCGGCGGGCGCTCTCACGTGTTGCCAGAAACAGGTCCTCACCATAAACGGATATCTGCGAAAATGGTCGCCTAGAGCACACGGTGGAGCATACGATGGTAGTATGCCCCGCTTGGGTGGGCCACCGCCGTGTTTTGCCAGATGCGGGGGTGACTGAATGGGAAGCCCGTGCCCGAAGCAGTCATGCTGGAGAAGGAGGCGGCGGCGCGCATGACGCAGCGTCAAGCCTCACGCAGTGAGCCAGGCGTAGACGTCGAAAGTCACAAGACGACTACCAACCACCGTAGGCGCAGGACTGCGAATGGCGAGCAATCCAATGGGTAGCTCGCCGCCCGATAAGGACCGTTTGTTCCACTCGCGCCTCAAACAGTAGTCAGCATGTTATGGATTAATTCTAATAGTTACCGCTGCCCTGTAAATAAACTCACTGACTAATATCATCGCGTTTGTTGATATTTAAAAATAACTAACTAGAGACACGGAACTTATAGGATTACTCTTTGTGAAGAGTAAGCCTAAGCCACTAAGAAAGGATCTTTTTTTATTGAACTTCTGAAGGGCTTAAAATTGTGGATAGAAGTTCGACATCTATGCGGGCGAAGCCGCGGGCAAAAGCTAGTTTGTTAATATTTATATGAGTCTCCCATTTTTTATTATTTTTTAATTGGTGTTAGCGTATATCTGTCAACTGTCATAGTGTTAGCACAAAATCGAACATCTCCTTTTTTGCACTTATTACTTTAAATGTCATTCATTCGAGCCAGGCGCCATGTTATCTCGCACGGATAGTAATTATGTTTTTCTAGCTGTCAGTATTATTAATTCTATGTTATTTCTTTTTCGATACTCTAATATTATATGTTATAATTAAATATATTATAATTATGTTTTTAAGGGCGAAGGTGTTGGCAAAGATCAGGAAAATGAGGAGAAAGAAGTAAGTGTGGTTTAATGACGTCTTTCTTTCGTTGTATTAACAAATATTTCGTGTTTTCTTATTAAATTACAATAAAAAAATGCAATAGTTAAATGACTATTATTCAAAAATTATAAGATGATACAGGTGACTCGTTATAACATGAATTATAAATAAAATTCGACATAACAAAAAAATTGTAGGAAACTATCATTCTCTGTAAAGTTTCCAATAAATTCAATATCTAAAAGTAAAACAAAATAATTAAATTACATTTTATATTATTACTTTTCTATCGAGACGATATAAAAATGGTTTTTCAGAAAGAGAAAGTGAAAGAAGAAAACGACGAAGATTCAGTATTTCCAAAACCTGATGGTCTACCGTATGGAGGAGACGATGACTATCAGATAGATCAACTGGCGAGTATATCTCTATTATATTACAACTATGTATATTATCATAATTACTTAAAAATATATTTTGAAAAAAAAAAAAAAAACAATTGGCAGGCGTTAGTTTTGCAAAATTATTCTCTACTCAAAATTGAAAAACGTAATCGTTACCAGCTGTTGCATTGGTCTGCATAGTTTTTTTAACCTTAGGGCCAGGCCACACAGTGCGGTGCGGCTCCGGCGCGGCGGCTGAGCGGTGCCGCAACGGTTTTTTACATATAAAAATGAATGGTATGCCACACGGTACGTACGGCACCGCTTCGGCGCAGCACCGCAGGTGCACCGGACAACGGCGCGACGCAGATGAGGCGGGGAGGGGTGCAAGCAGTGCGGTGCCGCAGCGGCGCCGCTTAGTTGTTTATACGGCATAGGCAAAAGTGGTTGATAATAATTACATGTATATCATACGGTGCCGCAGCGGCGCCGTAAGAACATTGCTCGTGTGGCCGCCAGTGCGGTGCGGAGTAATGCGGTGCGGTGCGTTGCCGCACTTTGTGGCCTGGCACTAATTTTGCTCACCGCCCACTTTGAAAATATGTTTTTTTCTAGAGTTATTTGTTTTTTTCTCCCCCCATCTTATTTTTTTGCCTTCTTAGACTATATTTTTTATTCTACCCACGCACCCTCTGCGCCATCTCAATGCCTCCTAATTTTCTCTGGGTCTTCTACTGCCAACCCGAAACTCTCAAACGCCCACAAGGGGGGCGATTATCGCCTACGTTGAGAATTTCTATCGCCTCCGTTACCGTCACGTCAACAAGAACGAAATGACGGCGAACCTAGTTTAGTATGAGGTGATGTGACGTGCGGTGGAAAATAAACATATTTTTTTATTATTTTTAGCCAAAGAGATTAACCCAGACTGGCAGGGTAAGCGAGTTCTCTTTACGTTTTGTTTTGTTTTATAATTGTATTTATAATTATTTGTATCTTTAAAAAATATTTACACCTTACACGCTAAATTAAACAAAGTACAAATAGATACAGTTGCTTGTGTATCTTCAATTAAAGGAGAACACAACTTGAATTTAATCCTGCGAACACGCGTCATTTGAGACACAATAGAAAAGACAATAGCAGCGCGACAGCCGGTTGTCGGTTGGTAGTTGAAAGGTTAAATATTTATTTATCCTTACTTTATGTAATTTTCCCGTAACATAATGATATCCCCTCATTATGCACTACTGGCTTTTGCCCGCGACAAAATGCGGCTTAAATCACTCTCCCTCCCTTCTTATTTAAAAAATCACGTCAGTTCGTTGCTCCATTTTGTCGTGAAAGACGAACAAACAGGCACACATACTTTCCCATTTATAATATTGTTAATATGGTTAGAAACTAGAAAGATATAAAATGAGCAAATAAGTTTGACATTTACATTACTAACATTTTAAAGTATATCAACATTTTTTCAGTGGGACGAGTTTAAGAAATTAATAGCGGAACAAAATGTAAGTATTCTAATAATATAATTAAGATACATATATATACATAATATATGTTTTTTTGTTATTCGTTTTTAAACTCGAATCCTTTGATAAAGACTAGTCTAAAATAGCCCTACACTAAGATTAATGGAAAAGGAGTAGGAAATATACTTGAGCCAAAATCGATAAAGAATAGAGATAAACAAACCGTTGCTTGGTTTTTCTAAATAACGAGGTTAATATGCATGTTATTTGAGTGATTTTGGTGAAATATGCTGCAATAGGATTTCTTAATAAATAGTTTGCGTGAAAAAGGCGATAATCATGTAAATAATAGAAAATTTGTAAAACGTGAGTTGTGTTAACCCTATATTGGTTTGTTTACCTGTATTCTTTATCGAATTTGGCTCAAGTATAGGAAGGTCTTTGTCCTATATTGGAAAAATTTAGGTTGTGTCTAGTTCGGATTCAGTCAACCGCATGACAAATATCTTTTGCTATTTATGATTATTTATTCATTTTAGAAAAAGTATCCTAGAGGAAAAGTTATGGAAAATGTAAGTAGAAATATTTATAATTAAAAAATCTTTTAGGCCGGTTGCTCTCAGACAACGTTTATTAAAGAAATTATGAATGAAGTCGGATGTTTTATTGATATATAAAAGTTTGTTACCAGTGTTTACATGGAGTATCAGGCTTCTACCACCCAGTTACTGGGCAGCATGGTATAATGTGTACAGTAATCTTTACGAGCTAAAAATTGAAAATAAATCTTCAATTTTTAGTTCGTAAAGATTACTGTAGAAGATTTGTCGTGAAGATTTCTTCTTCAATTTTCAGTGGCATGACAACATCCACATGTGGGCTGTAAGTATAAAATAGGGACACGATATTTTGGTCTGTTTCTTATGTTTCTACATAATAAACTGCCAAACAAAAAACGTTGATTACGAAAATCTTCGAAAAATACCGTAATACTTTCATGGATGGCAACTGCCGCCTTATCACTACAGATGTAGACAAAAGAAAGGAAGAAAGAAAGAAAAACAATTTATTCGTGCATAGTGAGCAAAACAATTAATTATCATACTTTTTTAGGGTTTCGTAAAATGGGATCCTGTTGAATTTCAATATGTATAATGATGTATTTCTGTTGCCGCCATAACAAAAACGACTAAAAACACAATAAAATAAATGTTAAGGTGGGTCTCCCATACAATAAACCTGATATTTTTGCGGTTTTTTCTTTGGTGATTACACGGAACCCTCCGTACGCGAGTCTGACTTACTTGGTCGGTTTTTATGAGGAAACCAAATAAGACGGGAAATCGGGACGAAACTTCAGAATGGATTTTCCCCTTAAATAACTATAGAGAAATTAATAAAAAAACATGTTTTCAGAGTTATTCCAAACATCTATTAAAAAGAGGGAGGATAGACGTAAGTATTTAATCAAAAATATTCAAGTTACGTCTTTTATGTCTACGAGTATTAGTACGCTTAAATCTCCGTATTTTTTTGTATAACATAGCTCGAGTAATTAGTTATCATTAAAGTTAGGTTTGGTGTGCTTAGAAGTCTGCCGGGGTTGCGGAATGTTTATAATGTTACCGTGACCCTAGAACATAAAGGGCAATCGAAGGAACATGAGTGGGTTTTAGTCAGTAAAAGTCTGACACGCCCTCCCGCCGCACCCAGGACGGGAGCAGTCATTTGCTGATTTCCCACTCACCAAAAAAAAAGGTGTGTTTCGAATTTTCTTGCAATTTTTTTTCACTTTAGTTGTAAGTAAATAAAACAATGCTTTATTTTTAACAGAAACCTAAACTACAGACTAATGTAAGTAATTTCCCAGAGGAGTATATTATATTTTATGCACTTATAAAAAATACCCATGTTCTCCCTAGCCCCACCTTTCAACGACCAACCGACAGCCGGCTGTCGGGCTGCTATTGTATTTCTATTGTGTCTCAAATCACGTGTGTTCGAAGGATTAAATTACAAAATAAAAAATTTCGTCTATAATGTAAATAATAGTCACTGAAAATGACTTTAAAAAACTTTTGCAATTTGCTTTCTTGACTGACATATAAACTGACTGTAGTAGACTGCAAAACTTAATTCCAGTTTTCAAAGACAAGTTTAAGTATTTTATACAACAGGTCCCGGAATAAACGCACCACCAGACACCCCAATTAGAATATTATGTTATATATTTTAATCATAATACATACACTAAATTTTTATTATTATGTTTCAAACACTGTTTATTTTATAATTTAGTTGTGCAGATTGTGGGAGAAAATTATAGTCACATGACAAATCTACGCATGCACACAGTCGCACTTGCATAATGGTCTAGCGTAGTAGGTATTTCATCCATTTTAGTTTGTTTTGACTGTACAGCGGAAGTGTGACAGCAGTTTACGTAGTTTTAATTATTTTTTAGGATAAAATATTACCTATATTAAAAATTACAAAAATTGATTCAGTGAAAAATTCTGAACAAACAATTTTCTCAAAGTGCATTAATTCAGTTACACATTGTATAAATGGTACGTTGGCTATGCCAGCCGTCTAAGAATTTTCTGAGGAATTTTCATATTTTGTTAGCCACTGTTCGCGTAGTGCTGGACTCTGCGGCAACATTAATTTCAATTTATTTTAATTTCAGATAATAAAATCCATAAAAATTGCATACATTCATTCAAATAAAAATACAAATAATCAGTGATACATAAAATAAATAACATCGATTTATCTCAAAAGTCGTTTAATTAATTAACAAATCAAACATATTTGTTTTTTATTATTTATTTTCAGGTTGCAAGATCCCGTCCGTACAAGCCAAACGCTGGTGTAAGTTCTTATTTTAATTTCTAACTTCTTTACATAGATAATATATAGAATCAGGCGTTACTTTGCGGAAATCCATGACAATTAAATGCAAATATAATATTTAGTTTTAATCCTTCCCTGCATTGCTTGCGTGCATTTTGAATCCAACACTTTTTTCTGAAATATATTTGCATTTAATTCTTTACATAGTATAATGCGAAAACGGTTACATGCACGCTTAAATCTTTATTTGTACTAAGGGACTGATTTTAATGTGGTTTTCAACAATAGATAAAGTAATTAAAAAAAAATTATAGAAGTTTTAAAGAATCCTTTTTTTTTAGATGTCACCGTATTGGGCCGACGATACTGATTATAATGAGGTATTTAATAAAAACTTTTTCTATCAAACAAACAAATCATTTTATTTTTAATACTTAAAAATATTTCGTTTTAACAATATTGTGGCTGTTCTTAGTTAAAATAATACCAGCCTATAACTGTCCCACTGCAGAGCAAAGGCCTCTTCTCATACAGAGAGAGCACGATCATTGATCACCACGCTTGCTCAAGGCGGATTGGCGATTTCGGACTTATTCACTACAAGTCGAGATTTCTTTTCGATGTTTTCCTTCACCGATGTCTGTGATGTCCAAGATAAACTTTAGAAAGTAAATATGAATTGAAAAAGTCACATTGGTACTTGCCCGGATTCTAACCCACAAACTCTTGCACGAGAGGCGGGCGCCAGGCTATCACGACATACCTAATCCATATCCATAGTTAAACAAAAAAAATATCTTATAATTATAAAAAATATATATTCTTCATTTAACTAAAACCTTACATTAATATGGTTAAATAATTACAATTATTACTTTGCTAGGTTCAATCTACTCTAGCTCCGGTAAGTTTGTTTGTGTATTCTTAAAAATATTTATAATATTCTAGTTCTCCCCCGCGGTGTCACCTGCATTTTTGCTGACTGCTCCGTTTCCGTATTTTGCAACGTGATGTTACATACTTATAAGTTTTTCTCTAAAAATGAGCTAACCAAAACAAAAAGATTTTTTTAATCCGGACCTGGACTTTCCGAGATTTTCTCCTACAAACCAAATTAATCCTACAAACAATAAGGGTTAGTTTGTTTTTAGATGGGTCAGGTAATTGTGGGGCACTACACGATATCTTTTTTTTGTCTAGGTTCCTTGGGGCAAGGGCCCAGGACCAGGCGGAGATTTAGAAGATTTGAGGTTGCCAAAAATGGACGCTGGGCTAGAGGGAACCGGTTGGGGACCGGGTGAACGAGGAAGGGGTCCCGATGATGGACCTATGGATCAAAGAATGGGAGAAGGCCCTGGTCCATTTACAGGCGAGAGACCTGGTCCATTTAGAGGCGATGGATCTGGTCCAATTACAGACGAAGGACCTGGCCCATTTAGAGGTGAAGGACCTATGGGAGGTATGGATCCGTCTCTAGCCTTGGATCCAGGCAAGCAGACAGCCAGTCAGTTGCCAGATGAAGCATACGGCCCGATTGGACCACCCCTTCCAGCTAATGGTTGGATCATGGGTGCAAGTAAACTCATGCCAGGAAAGGGTCAAGGCTTGCTCGGAAAAGATCCGAGTAGGGAAATGGGTCCTGGAAATGGTACAAGTGGGGGAATGGGTGAGATAGGTGGTGGTCCAGGAGAAAAAATACCAAGAGGCTTAGGTGGTCAAAGCTTTAGTGGATCACCAAACATAAATGGACCACCAAGTATCCGTGATTCAACAAACATAAGTGGACCACCAAACATTGGTGGACCAGGAAACATAAGTGGCCCACTAGTCAAAGGTAAACTACCAACCTTTGCTGGACCACCAAACATTAATAGACCAGGCACAGATGGATCACCGGCCGCAGGCAGTCCATTTAACTTCGGCAGACCGTTGGACTCAAACAGACCACAAGACGGACCAATGGGCTCGACACCTTTTGGTCCAGCTGGATTACCAGGACAAGGAGAACAATCGGACCCTGACAGGGTACCAGGTACCGGCGTACCACCCGTTCCAGGACCTCCTACTGGTCTATTCGGGCCTACAAGTGCATCTTTAGACGAAACTGGAGGTCCAGTTTCAATTAGACAAAGCTCTGAGGGACCCTTAAGCGTAGACGGACATCGACGGTCTCAATACCAAGTAATATAATTTGCGTTTTTTGTACAGATATGGTTATTGGCAACTAATCAGGGTAAACTAAACTAAATAGACAAATAGGTATAAATTTTGCTAAGTAATATTTAGTATAGATATGAAATATCCATACTAGTTCGCCACCTGCCAGGTTTTCTTCGCGTGGATGTCGAAATTTTAAGCACTTTAGTTTTCGAATTTCCAAAAATCCTTGCTGTTTACAAAGAAATTCCCTTTAAGTTTCATGGCTCAAGGACCAGCGGCTTGTGCTTTGCGTTGATACATTATGTATATCAACAATCAATCACTAAATCAGTTTACCATTTTATTGTATGCATATGTATATGTTTTTATAAATTATATTATTATATGTATATCAGTTGTCAGGTTACGAAAGTGTGGGCTTTGCCTAGTTTGTGATCAGAAAGCCGAATATGTATTATTCAAAGATATTACTTTATCGACCAAGCGACAGCCGGCTGTCGGGTAGCTATTGTCTTTCTATTGTGTCTCGAATTACGTGTGTTCGAAGGTTTTATATATTTATAACAATTCCAGGTAACAGTAACGTTATCAACTGTCTTTAAAAACATAAGCATGACTTGTTATGAATTTGATAATTTGCTTTTTTAATTGTTTTATGGAGACTTGTTATCGATAGCCGTTACGTCTGTGTAGTTTTAGCAGTAAATAAAGATGTTTTTTTAATTCCTTACGTTTTTTCTTTTTCAGATTTCGAATGGCGATTATGCACTTTACAATATATTCAATAGACAAGTTCAAACATCAGATACAATGGCAAGCCACAGTATCAATCCCGGTTTCCTTATATCCAGTCATCTTGAAGATATTTCTAATTTAAATTCATCCAATGACTCACAGAAATACTTACCAAAACCATCATCAGAAAATCCTTTCGTTTTCTTAGACAAGAAAATATATGAAAGCCAAATTTTCGAGAAAAAGGACAGTAAAGTCCGTTTGAGCGAAGTCCCAAATTCTTATGCAGTAACAAATCATAACCTTTTTGGTATCAAAAAGGCATCTCCTGAAGGTTTCGGCAAAACTGGGACAACGCAACTGTCTAATGAAAGTTACTCAAAAGCTGAAAATATAGAAAAATCAGCCGCTCTCAAACAAGGATTTCAGTTAAATGATGATTATGTGAATCCAATAGGAGTAAGAGACTTACCAGAAATTATTCAAAACGCTCTTCGGATAAACCAGCAGGGTTCTCCCAGACTTGAAGTAAATGAAGACCTTCAGTCAGGTACGGCTGGGAGGAACAGCGAGATGGGTCCTCTATCGGGAAACCCGCAGGGAGGATTACCGACAAAGTTAGAGGGAAGTCGTACACTTGCTTACATACTAGGAACTAAACCTGTAGGAACTATAGGTGGTTTTCCAATAGGAAACAAGCAAGGGAGACAATACCCTGGAATGGGAACGGGTTTTTCATCGAATTACATGCAGGGAGATCAAACTCTAGGAATGGAAAAAAACCCACTTTCGGAGTATATGCTGGGAATTAAATCGACTGGAAGAGAAGTTGGTCCACCAGTAGGATACATGCAGGATGGGAAACCCCCAGGAATGGAAATAAGTCCTTTATCAGGATACATGCAAAGTCAACAACCCTTAGGGGTAGAAAGGTTACTGGAAAATATGACAGGAACTAAACTCTCGGGGTTGAGTAGAGATTTTCCAACGAGATATGCACAGATAGCACAACCTTTAGCTAATAATGGGGGTTCTCCCCCAGGATACATCCAGGTAAAACCACCTCTAGACATAGAAGAGAGTCCGTCATTGGGTTACATGCTAGGAAGTAAACCCATCGGAGGAGAACGAGGTCCTCCAACAGCATACATGCCACATCTACCACAGGAATACAACCAGGTACAACAAACTCAAGCGCCGGAACATAGTTCTGTATCTGAATACGTGTTAGGAACAAAATCTGCAGGTAATGATGCAAGCCCTAACGTGGCATACTTGCATGGGGTACAATTTTTAGGTAAGGAAAGGGGCTTACCATCAGGTTACATGCAGAAAGGTTTGTCATCGGGATACATGGAGGAGGGACCCTCAGGATCAGTAAGAAGTCCTTTACCAGAATATGCGCAAGGAGAACAACCATCTAGAATAAGCGAAGTTGCTCTAGCTGAATACATGCAAGCATTCAAACTGGGCATGGATAAAGGATCACCTCAGGGTTACTTGCAGGGGCTAGATGTTGAAGAAGGTTCAAGAGCAGATTTCGTTCAGCGGCCCCCGTCAAGGATAGACGAAGCACTAGTATACATGCAAGAAAAAAATCCCCCAGAGATGCCAGTTTCCCTACAGGCATATTTGCAGGCGGCACAGTCCCAAGGGATACAGCTTCGAAAGACGGCAGTAAGTTTTATCGCATTAAAGACTAAGACTACGTATTCTGTAGGTCTATCAATTGCAATAACATTCGTTTTATCATGATGCCGAGTCAATAGCATTTGACCATTTATTCGTCCTTACTTTGCTTTTCCAGAGTTTCAACGACGAAAGAGACACCAAGACTCCCAAAATAGATTCGGGAATTACAAATGTCACAACGAGCAACCAATCCAACACTAACATCCAATTTCGAATTCTCCAAGCTCTGAGGCGGGGTATGGCATTCCCATCAACGGGAGAAATTGGACCGAGAGAAATAATAGGTTTACCAAAACATCTTCAAATGAGCGAGCCAGAGGAACACTTCCCAGGAATGGGAGGTTACTCAAACACTGTTCCCATAGAAGAACCTGAGAGACCATTCCCAGAAATGGGAGGTTACCCAAAAGCTTATCAAAGTGGCGGGCCAGGGGGAGAATTTTCAGGAAAGGGAGGTTACCCAAAAGCTTATCGTAGTGGCGGGCCAGGGGGAGAATTTTCAGGAAAGGGAGGTTACCCAAAAGCACTTCGAATGGGTGGATCAGGGGGGCAATTCCCAGGTCCTCCTCCTGGTTTTATGCAAGGAAGAGGCTTCCAAGGCATGGGAGGAGCTCCTCCTCCGGGATACATCCCAGGAATGGGAGGAAGCTTTCCTAAGGATATGCAAGAGCCTCCAAGTTATCAGAGAGGTGAACCGTTTGATAGACCTGAACATGCTAAGAGAATGCCAGGGATGGGAGGAGGCTTTCCCAAGGATATGCAAGAGCCTCCAAGTTATCAGGGAGGAGCACAGTTCGAAAGACCTAAACATGGTCAGGGTATGCCAGGGATGGGAGGAGGCTTTCCGAAAGATATGCAAGAGCCTCCAAATTATCCGGGAGGGGCGCCGTTCGAAAGACCTGAACATGCTCAGGCTGTAACCGCATATCCGCCAAGAGGAGGACCACAGTCACAAATTCCAAGTTACGATTACCCTGGTGACGGCGACCCAAGCTTACGACAAGGTCCACAACCAAGACCAATGCACAGAAGATTGGTAAGTATTACAATAAGTACCGAGTTGCATTTTATTTAAAAAAATAATTGAAAGGGGAAAAATACCGAATGCAGCTGGCGTCGGCAGTTTAAGAAACTTCTTCATAATATGTGCGATGACTAAGATTACCATTTAGATACTTTGTACCTTCTCGTTAATGTTTCTAGGATAGTAGTAGTTAAGCTGTTGAGCAAAATAAAGGAGTTTAGACAGTAGTTAAGCAGTTGAGCAAAATAAATTAGATGGACGGATGACCTTGTTCTAGCCGCAAAGCACAGTTGTATGCAGGTGGCATAGACCTGAGCATGCTCTGGAAAAAGTTGGGTGAGACTTATGTCCAGCAGTGGATGCTTATGGGCTGTTTATCATGACCCAAGGACCTACTGCCATCACACCTATTTCTGCCGCAAAGCAGGGTTGCTCTGGCGTTCTGTACGCTGAGTTTGAGTTGTTTTTACACCGCATATCTAAATGTTTACGCATTTGGCTCTCTGGTTGGTCAAGCTTGGAGCGGGCCGATCCGAGCGCCGAATGTTGTAAACGTGTGGATCATGAACTCAAAACAAACTCGCACTGGGTACTCTGGTTCAAAGGGTAAGGTGCAGCTAGCCATGCAGCAACTAGCTTCAACTTTCTTTTTAACCGACTTCAAAAAAGGAGGAGGTTCTCAATTCGTCTGTATGTTCTTTTTTTTTTTTTGTATGTTTGTTACGCGATATCTCCGTCAATTGTAAACGGATTTTGATGGTTCTTTTTTTATTTGATAAGTCATGATTCAGGGGTGGTCCCATATAAATTTTGTGGCGATCGGTTCAGTGGTTCTCGAAGAATTCACCAAGAACAAAAAAAAATTGACGAAATATTGATAGACGATGTGTGTTTTTTCTTCAAGTTTCTATATCTACATTGGGAGTCGACACGAAAAAGTAATAAATAAAAACTTTTTTCAAAAAAATAATAACCGCCTTCAAAAACTAAAAACCCAAAAATAACTAAAATTTCGGAAGTCGGTGGCTTCTGTTCTGCCAGTCAATTTGCGTTGCCACCGACTTCCGAAATTTTAGTTATTTTTGAAGGCGGTTATTATTTTTTTGAAAAAAGTTTTTTTGACTAACTGACCGACTCTCTGACAATTCATAAGTGCCTGTAAATGGTCTAAGTGAAATAAATGCTTTGATTTTGATTTTGGTGCCCGAGTTATTTTATGCACAAGTAACTTATCATCTGAGATGACAGATGTGTCTAGCTACTTATTATTAGTTGATCACATGGTTTGCCATCCGATTTTTAAATTGTTTGGCAACATTTATTCACTCAGTACAGTTACAGTTATTTTAATTACAGCCAAGCGGAGTTCAGTTGATGAGAATAGCGCTGAAGAAGCTCGCGGTATGTACACTTGATCTTAAATCATCATTATCTTATTTATTTAATTTTCTTCTATTAAAATATTTAGCCATTCTACAAATTACTTTCTTATTATCAAGAAACAAAACACGATCTATCCCTAGACATTTTATGTCATTTGCGTCTGATATGAACAAAAGACACTAGCTGTGGTCGGCGGTTTCTGTCCCTCCCCCACTGTGGTCCCGCCGTGCACATATCTAATAGAAGTTTCATATCTGACGGAAAATGCGATGATATATCGCTCCCGTCTGTTCGCATAACGCATCATCGGTTGAGTGTGAAAGGTTGAATGTTTTATTACCTATACAACATGTCCCGGAATAAACGCACACCACCAGACACCCCAATTAGAATATTATGTTATAATCATAATACATACACTGAATTTTTAATATTATGTTTAAAACACTGTTTTTTTTTATAAATTAGTTGTACAGATTGTGGGAGAAAATTATAGTCACATTACAAATCAACGCATGCACACAGTCGCACTTGCATAAGGGTCTAGCGTAGTAGGTATTTCATCCATTTAAATAGTTTGTTTTGACTGTACAGCGGAAGTGTGACAGCAGTTTACGTATTTTAATTATTTTTGGGATAAAATATTACCTATATTAAAAATTACAAAAATCGATTCAGTAAACGATTCTGAACAAACTATTTTCTCAAAGTGCATTAGTTCAGTTACACATTGTATATTTGTTTGTTTTGGCGTTACGCGACCGATAATACGCGACGCATTTTCCGTCAGATATGAACTCATACTAAGGCGCGATACAGCGCATTAGCGCATTAGTTTCACCATTATGGTGAAACTGTATAGCTTATTTTTACCAGCATTATTATTACCAGCATTTTATGATAAACACCACAAATCTATACAGCTTCTACTCTTATCTTGTTCCAACACGCCGTATATAAAGTAGCAGGTATTATTATTAATTCCTTTGTATTAATTGTTTGTTTGTAATTATACAGTTTCAGGACTCATTGGCTAAAGTCACAGAGGCGGTAAGTGAACTACCATTGAAACTCGAAAACTATAGTTAAAGGAAATATTTATACTAGCTGTTCTTCCCAGCTTCAGACGAGTGTTAAAAATCTTTAAAAATCCCGGTTTTTCCCTTCTATAATATACACGTTTTAAACATATTATTATAAACCTTGAATAACTTAACTTTGATATTTGACGGGCCTGTTGGTCTAGTGGTTAGTGGCCCTGACTGCTAAGCCGGAGGTCGTGGGTTCGATCCCCTCCCAGGACAAACTTTGTGTGATGAGCATGATTGTTTGTTCTGTGTCTGGGTGTAATTTATCTATAATATGTATGTATTTATAAATTATATAAGTATGTTTATCAGTCGTCTGATTACCATAGTACAAGCTCTGCTTAGTTTGGGATCAGATGACCGTGTGTGAGTTGTCCCAGGATATTCATTTATAACTCTTGAATAATTGTATCTATTAGAAAACGAATCAAAATGCGTTGCGTAGTTGTTTCATAGTAAGTAAAGATTAATTTTAGTTTGAATGGGCATAATATAAATATAAATAAAATTTTTTTTAAATTTAGATTATTATCACGTAAATAAAAAACCTTCTTAAAACCCAAACGCAAAAAGAGGGGGGTTATAAGTTTGACCATTTTAAGTGTGTGTGTCTGTTGATTTGTCTGTCTGTGTGGCACTACAGCATTTAAACGGGTGTACTGATTTGAATGCGATTTTTTTATTATAAGTTCCTAGGTTATATAGCACGTCGGTGAAGGAAAACATCGTGAGGAAACCTGGACTTGTAGTTAATAAGAGTCCGTAATCGCCAATCCGCCTCGAGCAAGCGTGGTGATCAATGCTCGTGCCTTCTATGTATGAGAAGAGGCCCTTGCCCTGCAGTGGGATAATAATTTGCAACGAGTGTAAAATGACAAACTCGTAGTAACTACTCCTTATAACTGAAACAACACCGCATTCGTAGTTAACTGTTATCAGATCATTTAATTAATTTAATTTATTCGTTAATTAAATGTTTCACAGATGCCTGATCGTAGCTTTGATTCGGCTTTTTGGTTGTGAAATGTACTTTGATCATTTATTCAATTATAAAATTAATATAATATTTAGTATGACTCTGTACCTAACTACCTATAACTGTATTTCGATTTTTTTAGTAAGTGTGTACTCTACGAACTGTATTTCGATTTTTTTAGTAAGTGTGTACTCCTATAGTCGCTTCTATAAATTACTAATATTATAAATTCGAAAGTAGTTCTTTCTATCTGTCTGTCTGTGTTACGCTTTTGCGCCTAAACTACTGAACCAATCTAAATAAAATTTGGTGTTGAGATAGTCCGTAGTCTGAGAAATAATATGTAATGCTTTTTATGCATTTATTCGACATCCACGAGAATGAAGCCGTGGTCAAAAACCTGTAAATAATAAAAGTCAAATAAAGTTTAAAACTAAGGGCTTCGTCTTAGGTAATAACGCTACTTTTTTATTAACTACTACGTTATTTTTAATTAATTATATATTAATAACTTAAGATTTCTTAGAACCTGCGTACGCCACGTTTGTTAAACGCGCCGTTTGCAGGTAATAAAACGCGAGTTAATGGCGCGTTTAAAAAACAAGGTGCGTGTGCACAGGCCCTTAAGTTTCATGTATAAAAACCCTAATTTATAATATTTTTATAGGGGCCAACAACAGTACATGTAAGTATCACTAGTGGCGAGATAAAAAGACGTGACTAAGCACTGACTTTGGTTTAGCACTATACCTGTCACTGTTACACTACTGCCAAACGTCAAGTACACGATAGAGATGGAACATGGCTAAGCCAAAGTCAGTACTTAGTAACGTCTATTTATTTCGCAATCAGTCAGGTATAAGCGATGCAAGTGATTACTTTAAAGTAAAGCCACATGACGAGCGATTGGGAGTTTTTTGCAGATACCTACTATAGAGGAAAGATTAAAGGCATTACGTCAGTTGGTAAGTGTTTTTACATTATTAAAATGACTAAAATGCTTTCATTCCTTTCTTGGAGAAAGTCATGCATAGCCCTTAGGATCTTTCCAATCACATTAGGAAGCTCATTTTATAAGTGTCGTGATGATCCAGTGGATAAGACACCCGCCTTTAGAGTACGAGGTTGTGGATTGGAATCCAGGCAAGTACCAATATGACTTTTTTAATTCATATGTACTTTCTGAAGATTATCTTGGACGTCACTGACAACTCCTGCCTGATCCCAGCTAACCAAGGGGTATCGTGTCGCCCAGTTACTAGGTTGTGGAGGTATGATGGGCAGCCGCTTCACGTAAAACACTGGAATCCAGCTGAATTCGGCTAGGGTAATCCGGTTAGGCTGGAAGCGGACCTCAACATAGCTGGGGAAAGGCTGGGAGATTACGAATAGGAAACTCATTCCACCAACCATCATTCGTAGGAAGAAATTCCTTTGGAGTCCAAACCGGTGAAAAACTTTGAGGTTGAACTCAGTCAGTTCATGCATAGCAATGTGATGGTAAAGTGTGGCAGTAGGCATCTTCTGAAATATTTTTTTGTAACACAATCCGCTATTTATGCGGTGGAAAAAACATAAGGAGGTAAGGTTTTCAGCGACTTAGGGTTCGAAGTAATTAGTGAGTTAAGTTTGACATTATAGGCGGAGTAGTAAGATAGAGAGCTGACTAAAATGTTTAAGATAAAAAGAGGAACATGTCTCACCTCTATTTGATGGGCCTTAGTCTAGTAGTGACCCTGACTGCTAAGCCGGAGGTCGTGGGTTTGTTCTATGAATTTACCATACGAGATAATTATTTTTTTCAGGATGATTTTGGAGCGCCTATACGTTGGGTTAAATTACACTCGGTAAGGTTACTTCCACAAATCTTTTCTTGGGCTGTAGCTGTATTATAATATCCGTAATATTATTAATACGTATATGAATGGGTTATTTAACTCTAAATAAAATTAAATTCAGGCCAGTAGTCTCTGAGTCACGTTCAACTAAACAAACAAACAAATTCTTCAGAATTATTATGTTATTAGTATAGTGTTATGTACAGGTTGACAATACTTTTAGATGAGTTTTGTCATGTTTGGCCTCTACGGTGAACCAATATTTAAATATTAGTTAGCTTACAAGGAAGTAGGTCCTATTTTACATGTCGTGATTATTTATTTATATTGCAGCCGGACACAAAAGATGGTTTGGCACGAGTGATGGTAAAGTATACACATAATATGTTCTTTTATTTAGTAACCTTCATTTTTATGGGTACTAATTTATAGCATTTAGATTGTATAGTTACTTAGTATTTTTGGGTGACGAGTGTGTTACCTTTTCAAAAATATAAATAAAAGGGTATTTATTTTATTTACATTTTTAAAAAGATTAATATATATGGTGGAATAATTGTCCCTTCCCCTTTAATAATTTTATTGTCACAATAATAATTAGTTGCAATCAAAATAGGAAGTAAAAAAATATTTCCAAAAAAAGTCATAGAACAAACACTAAGGGGCAAGACAATATTTATAATATTTTTTTTTCGTTTAGGATAAGAAAACTCGGCAAAATCAACAATTTGTGATGGAGGTATGAAAAATCTCTATATATATAATTTCGAAAATCAACTTAATACCTTTTCAGAAAGCCTAGTTTACATTACAGAGGTAAGAGAGAGGTCAGCTAGGAAATGCCAACATCATAATAACAGTTAAAAAAAATAAGACGTGTAAAAGTGATTTATTTAACTGATGATATCCTAACTGATAATTTCATTTCATTTTATTACATTCAGGCATTTTTTTCAATCATTTTAATAGTTTTTTCTAAAATCAACTTCAAATCCATTGCATTGAGCATTATGCATTTAGATGAAAGTTTCATAGAAGTTGTAATTTATTTATACACTTTATTTTACAGGGAGAACTATATGTGCCAATAGTTGATGATAGTATGGCAAGATTGGGATGGACAGTGAGTATATTAACGTAGCATAAAATATACTAGGTGTATTTTTAGTATTGCTCAACCCGCTAGGCGATGATTCGATTGCGAAAAAAATATCAGCTGTTTCAAACATTATGGTGAGAAGGCCATGAAATTTTGGTAGTAACAGCTGATATTTTTTTCGAGATTTCAGAGTTGGTTCCATAATAAAAGTTATTTGTTTTCATGAGTAGAATCATCTCCTAGCGGGTTGAGCAAGACCAAAAATGCACCTAGTATAGGCCGACATAAATGATGCAAGATGCAGCACCGCTTCCGCCTGTAAAAAAGCAAAATACACATTTCAGCATTGCTACAAATAAAAACATCTACGCCCCGAAGTTATAAAGTCCTAGTTCAGCTAAAAAAATAGTAGATAACTTCAAAACGGCTGTACGGATTTTAATAAAAAAGTCTAAGAACAATCGCAAGATAATCTAATTTCAAATCCGTACTAATCCGTATCCGTATCCGTACTTATATTATAAATGCGAAAGTAACTCTGTCTGTCTGTCTTTCTGTCTGTCTGTCTGTCTCTTCTTCACGCCTAAACCACTGAACCGATTTGAATGAAATTTGGTTCAGATATAGTCTGGGACCCGAAAAAAGACATAGGATAGTTTTCATCTCAGAAATCCCTCGGTAACGGGAACTATTGTTCCACGCGGACGAAGTCGTGGGCAAAAGCTAGTAAAAAATAAACTCCATTAAAATCAGTTCAGACAGACAAACAGACACCCACATTTAGCGGTGAAACGGAGGGACATGTTTATAATCAAAGGTCGGAGGTTTAAAAAGTATATGACGGAGGATGAGCTTCACCATCTTCATAAGCACTCATCGTAACTTTTGTGGGCGATAGTGTAGTGTTGGATAAAGGAAACAGATTTGTTCGTTAAATTCAAATTATAATGTAACCAACTGTTAATAGTCACAGTACATAGAAATAGCCACATAAACTTAGGTAGTAGGTACGTATCGTAGACCAAAATATGGTTTATTAACGTCCGTACGCGCTGCTTGCCAACGGAGAATTAGTGAGCGAGTCTCGATCGATGTTGTGCGCGCTTTCGCCACTAACTCCATCTAGCGCCACTAGGTGGCACTGGCGTCCCGGATACGACTTGATTGCGACATATATATAATATAAACTGCATAAAAACGGTTACGGTGTTTTGAAAGCATAGGTAAAAGAATAAAGTTCTTCTTCTTCTATTAAAGAGCGGGGTTCCTCAAACCGCACGGGTGTTGTATCTGGTAGGCTACCGCTGGCGGTTTTAGTCAGAATAATCTAACAATAAGTCGTGGAGAGTTCTGATTACGCGATGTAGGACCAGTCAGTAGCAGTTTATTCGTGGAGCGACAGATGTCGCCACACTTTGTATTTAAATCAGTCAATTGAATTGGCAAATAAATAAAACACAATAAACATTAATGATTGATGAAAGACAATATTTTAGTAACTGATTCCTACTCTCTTTTACAGACAGAAACCGTCAATGCAACAGTCGATATAATGTCGAAAGCGCCATCTATTGAAAACTCAATCAAAGTGGTGTTGAGGGCAATGAACCTTAACCATACCAGTGAGTCAGAGTGGCTGGCTTATGAGACCGTTCTTGGAGCCAGATATAAATATGAGTCTGAGGTAAAATATTAACATTTTAAAGGAATTAGCTTTTTAGAAACTTTCAGAAACAGAATCTTTTTCATCCTGCCCTTATCCTATTTAACTTGGTGTCGGCGCAACATGTCTTTGTCTTGCAGAAACAGAAATGAGGTTAAAAATAAAACCAGCCAAGTCCAAGTCATATTCGCAGGCAATGGGTTCCTAAGAAAGGGTTTTTATAGGTTTTTCTCTAAAATTTAAGCAACAGTGCCAAGCTCAGTGTGTGTATAAAAAACATTACACCATTATGTGTGTTTATCGACGGATAAAACTGGACTGAATAGGCGAGATGACAAAAAAATAGTAATTAGTCCGTCAGTTAGATAATCAAAAAATTTGGGACACGTATTTTTTCTTTTTTTTCGTAAACAGAAAATGACGACAATACAGTGCGTTGAAATTTCGTGAAATGTCACAGCCTTTGTATAATTTTTACTGAGGAGTGACGTCACAAGCCCCCTCTCCGGAACTTTGATGCTCTTTATTTTATTGAAGGTCTTGAACGATGATCTCGATAGGATAGCAGCTTGGGCAGAAAGCAACAGCTTGGTTCTCAACCCGGCCAAAACCAAATATATGTTGTTTGGTACAAAAAATCAAATTAATGCATTACCGGCAACTCTTAATGTTACCTTGCTAGGCAAATCGGTAGATCGGGTAAGTGGGGCGCGAAATTTGGGCCTAAATATGGATACAGGTCTGCGGTATGAAGGGCATGTGGCAGAGTCAGTCCGGAACTGTTTCTATCGGCTTAAGGTCCTATACAAGATAAGGCCATACTTATCCGAGGAACTGCGCGTTCAGCTGGTTGAGTCGCTGGTACTGTCAAATTTGAACTACGCAGACACAGTGTTCGGTCCTCGGCTCCTAGCTAGAACCGACAGGCTTATCCAGAGAGTACAAAACGCCTGCGCTCGATTCTGCTTTGCAATCCCGTACAGAAGCCAAGTAACTCCTTTTTTAAACAAGCACTCTATTTTAAAAATGAAGTCACGCCGGAAGCTACATTTAGCGTGCCTACTATTTGGGGTTATTAATTTCAAACAGCCGAGTTACTTGTTTAAAAAGCTGAGCTGGATTGGAGGCAGAAGGGAATGCGCGGCCAGACAATGCTCACTGCAGCTGTCTACCGAACCACACAAAACTGCGGCCTTCAGAGGTAGTTTTAGATATGCGGCATCCAAATGCTGGAATAATATCCCACCCCCTATTAGAAATCTAAAAACACTAGGCACTTTTAAAAGAACATTGCGTAGATTTCTTTTAGATACACAAAGGGATCTCGATATGGTTGCCGCAAATACTTCTATTATATAGTTGACAGCGACAAAACATGTCTATTTTCTGTTCTTTTATATATGTAATTTTATTATGTTTGTTGAATTTGGTCGTGACATATTATTAAATGTACTTACGAGGATACTTACTTGTGAATAATGAACACACATAATACTCTTAAAATAGCATCACTTTGCAAGTAACACAGACTCTTTACTAGTGATTACACCCACACAAATAATTTAAATTATATATCAATATTTTCCTTTTACCCGCACACTATTTTGTTACTTAAATCTTTTTTTTCTCCTTTTACTTTCGCCTTCTTGGCGTCCCTGAGTCACCTGGTTCCAGCAGAATACCAGCGTCAGGTATATGCTGAGCCTATACCTGACATATGCTGAGCTGGACTCCCATTTGGTGCAAACCAGAGACACGCACTGCTTAGTCACTTTAATTTTCTTTTTTGTAATATTGTTTTTATTTTGTGTATGTCATGTGTTTTGCTCCGAATAAATTTCTTATCTATCTTTCTTATCTATCTATCTTTATCTTTGTATTTTGTTATTAATTTGATCAAGCAAAAAATATGTGTCCAGTATTTTTGGACTGTCTAACAGACGGACTAAATAGAATGTCATTCTTTTGATGTAGTCAACATCCCTATTAATAAAATATATGAATTTTAAGTGACCTTTCTGTGTGAAGTAGCTAGTATAATAATTTTATTATATGTCATTTGTTTTTTGCAGTGTGCGCAAGAAGCGTGTCAAGCAAGAGTAAGTTTATTAGAATTAAATTAAATTTCGGGGGCGGAGATTTTATGCATTTCTATTAGTGGATAGCTCGCTCATTGCTCCGCTGCCTCGATTCTTCCCAGTGGACAGGCAGCTCAGGTGTTAAAATATCTATGTTCAACATAGCCCACCACTGAAAGAGGATAGCAAACTTCTTGTTTAAAATTTTTTACCAATAATAATCTAACAAATGTTTACCAATTTAATCTTCAAAATTTTTACCAACAATAATCTTTCAATTTTTTTTGTGTACTTTATACCGCTTTATTAACAGCATTTTTCATTCATCTAAAAGTATTTTTCGTTGAGTTATAAAAATAGAGGATGTGATCTGTATGGGCAAGCGTGGTGATCAATATTCGTGCCTTCTCTGTATAAGAAGAGGCCTTTGCTCATCAGTGGGGCAGTAATAGGCTGGTATTCATTATTTATTTTTATATTCCTTTTTATTTCAGTGTGCTAAAACTGGCTGCGATTGCACAGTAAGAATACCTCATTATATAAAATATTTTTACAACTTCCTACCATGCTATCTCTTCACCACCCTAGGTTGACTGGGAGAAAATGCCTTCGGCATTAAGTCCGCCTGTGTACCGTTGTGCATAAAGTGTAAATAAATAATAAATAAATAAATTTCAGTGTAAAGGAGATAGTTGTGCTTCAGGGGTATGTAATCTTTATGATTTTCTTAAAAAATATAAAATAAAAACTAGCTACCCGCCAACTTCGCACATGATTGGATATTTTTCCAAAATCCATTCAGAAAATACTACGATTTTTATTGGTTTATTTATTTAAATACGTAATATGTTTTTTCTCAGTGTGTAGGAGTGGGCTGTAATGCAATTGTAAGTATTTTTAAATCTAATTTTTAACATAAATGTATATTGTCAATGTTGCTTTCGAGGAGTAATTCTATTATCTTTTAGACAGTTTGACGTTTTAAGTAAAATTATCTCTTCGTTTTAATATAAATAAACCAACATTTCTTTTTCAATTTTCAGTGTAAGGGTCCAGGATGTCGTACTATGGTAAGTTTAATAATTTAAAACCGTAGTCACAAATATAATCTCACACTTTAACCAAAATCGGCTACGCCGTAGCGGCCTGGTGTTGCTACGGGCTACGTATCAGCTACGCTGCGTAGCAAGTGTGTAGCCTTGTAGGTCGTGAAGGAATGTCCCTGTACCTAGCGATTGACCATACCCTGCGGATTAACGAATACATTAAATAATTAGTTCTATATTTGTTCTGTCGAAATATGCATAACACGTAATTTGTTCCGTTTTAGTTTTTACAAAAAATTACTTCTTCTATAATAGTTAGCCAGCGACGTACTTTTAATTTACGCATTAAAAAAAATCAAAATCTAGATAGGCGATTAGTCCTACATTAACTCTAATTACTTATCTACTTTTTTCTTATAAAATTTATTACTTTAAGTTAAAAAAGACAATACAAAGAAGTAAATAAATTATTATTATCCACACAAATGTGGCAGCCATTTTTTTCAAAATGGCGATCTGTGACGCCGTTTGCAAAAAATGCAATGACATTTATTTTACAATACATCGCTAGGTTTTCTTCTTTGTATTGTCTTTTTTTAACTTAAAGTAATGAATTTTATAAGTAAAAAGTAGATAAGTAATTAGACTTAATGTAGAACTAATCGCCTATCTAGATTTTGTTTTTTTTTTAATGCGTAATTTAAAGGTACATCGCTGGCTAACTTTTATAGAAGAAGTCATTTTTTGTAAAAACTAAAACGGAACAAATCGTCCCCGTAGATGGAAAACTAAATAAATCCGTTTTTGTAGTTTTGAGATAAATGCGATTTAGTGATTTTTTTTCAGTAAATGTTCATTTGTTAAAAAAGTTGAGACAATTTTACTCTCGGTAATTTTATATTTTGTGGACCTAATTACCTTTTACATTATGCTTAAACAAACTGGACTCTATCTTCAACTATAAAAAAATAAAAAATATAAAACCAAGTTGTTTAATTTTGCCACAACTACTTTTTGTAACGTAACTGCAATTAGTTATTTATTTCGGCTATTTATTTAGTTTTCCTACAACCTAGATCCATCTGGTAAAGTAAAAGAAGGTGAAATAAATGCAGTTATTGAATTTATCAAACTTAAAATATGTTTAAATGTAAAAGTTAAACGTTTATTACTTTGATATTGTTTAACGGTTATTGGTGCCATCTAAAATAAAAAGCTGTATTTTAACATAAAATATGTTATATTTTTCCTAAGCAATAGATAACTACTTATTTTTTTAAAAAGATGCAGATTTTTTCTAACGTACATAATGTTTTCATATATTATTATATGTTGACAAGGCACCGTCATTATGATAATACTAGATGAAAACCCGGCTTCGCTCGGGTGAAATGTGACTCATAATACTACACCTCTAGTTACAAAATGTAGGTAGATATTTCTGTAGTTATTAGTTCTTAAGGAATATTAAAGGCAAGCAAGGCATAGATTCGTATAGCTTTGGTCATTGTGTTTAATAAATATAGTAAATAAAAACTGCAATAGTTTTACATAAATAATTTTTATTTTAAATCAACTAACATAAACATTATGATCGTCCTCAACCACAGCGTCAGAACTCTCGTAAATTTTAAGTAGGCCGGGGATTTTCTCGACAACTTGGTCGTATGTAACTCACTCATATTTTTTGACACAGTCTGGAATAATTCCTGGTCTTTATCTGGATCAGGTATTTCTGCACACACAAATTTATCATAATCTTCTGATGACCTTGGTTTATCTTCATTTCTTAGAATAATAAGCATATGAGCATGTGGAAGCCCACGTTTCTGAAATTCAATGGTGTAAAACCACGCACTCGGTATTCCAAAAATATGTTTCCTTGTAATGTCATCTAAAAGTTCCTCAAATTTAAGTTTAATAATTCTGGCAATTAATTCGGGCCTATGTTCTTTTAATAATATTATAAAGAGGAAATATTTGTATGTATTTTTGTTTGTCTTTCACGCATTAACTACTGAACGGATTTTGATGAAACTTTACAGAATATTACAGAATTATCGCCTATGTCTTATTAGTTATTATTAATCAGAATAAGACATAGGTGATAATTTGTGCAGTTTATTCAACAGTGATGTTTGACTACTTGTATTTTTCTATGAGCCGATGAGACGATTGAATAAGATTCGGTACATCATATAGTCTGGGACCCGGGCATAGGGTAGTTTTCGTCCCGGAAATCTCCCGGGAACGGAAATGAAGTCGCGGGCAAAAGCTAGTATAAAATAAATTAAGATAAACCCAATCTTTATAGATTGGGTTTATCTTAATTACTTAATATTATTATAAGTACTTTATTTACACAACAAAAATGAAAGAAATGGTTATTCGCTTTGTGATTGGTATCCCAGTTC